>CM073759.1:181740293-183111126 GCA_037127475.1 Arma custos
ATTACTGTTAATGGCTCAAGATCTTATGTAACCTAATCATTTTATTTACATATCTTTATCATTATTATTTTTATAGTTTAATTTCATATGAAATGTACATTTTCAAAAGAAAAGTTATTCAATTCCACAACTTAAAAATTCAGAGTATCGTGATGGCATTAAGTTTGAAAGTGCGTTTTTATTTCTGAATCGTTTTACAAAATTTGACCACAAATTCTGAACAGATGGAAATCAGTATGGCGAATTAGTTGGGTATGGGAGGACTTGATTGCTCAGCTCGTTTAGTTTTATTTGTTCATTTAACGTCACTTTATGCTGCTATAGCTAATCGGACGATGCTACAGTGGGAGCTCTAAATTTTTCCTATCCAGGTTTAATTAGGATAGGGATTTTTAACGAGTACCTGACATCGAACAGCCTCGGGACCCCCGTTTAGTTCCTTCACTATATGTATTCAAGTATTAGGCGTTGTCGTGTAAGAGTGTAGTTCTTTTCCGATCAACCAATGCAGGTTGTTTATTGATAAGTTTTTGTAGCATTACGTCAGTATACGTGGATGAGGTGGTTTCACCTCTGGGTAGAAGAAATTAATTATTCTTTCCATTGAAGACGGCACATAAACCAATATCTTTCTTAAGTGGAAAATAGTTGACCGGATAATTTTAATAATAGGTTGAAATGGTCAGGGGGTGCAGTAAAATATTAAAAATTAATGGACTCTTCCACCGAAATACCTGAAGACGTCCTACAACCTAGGTTTTATCCTTCAAAAAATAGACATCGCATCAAAAAATGGACAGTTCGTTACAATCTTTCTCAAACATACAGCTTGTGCTGCCAAGTCGATACTCATAAAAAAATACATGAGAATCCCGTATTTCCAAAGTTGTATTTGATAGCGTACTAAGCAATGTTGGTTCAATTGTATTTATAGTAAATATTATCAAATAATATAGGGTTGATAACAACTCATTACAGTGAGTTAATACAAAAGTAGTAAACAACAGAATTCCAATCTGAATTTTAGAAATAAATAAATCGGACATTTTATTTAAAACACCAATACTGCTCCTTATTTTCCTATTTTACTCAATTATTTTACATTTAAAAAATATATTTGTTTCTGTGCTGCCGTCAATGGTATGAATAATTAAATTCTTCTGCAGACAACTCGGGTTCAAATCCCGGTCAGGACAAATCTTTTCTCTTCAAAATAAAAATTATATTTATGTCTCAGTTCTTCACATTTCTTGAGATCAAATAATCTTCTTACTTATTTTTTCCTCCACATACCTATTTCAATTTTATATCCACTACAGTAAACCATTTAGGTAAGGTGCGATCGGTGAAGCAATGAAGTTAATGAGACAGGTTCATGTCACCGTCGCTTGTGTTTCATGTCATGGCACGACCTGATTTCAATGTCTTCACCATTGCTATAAGTACTATTTATAATTAATAAACGATATAAGTGACATAAGACTCATCTGTAGATATAATTAGATGATATAATAAGTACACAGATGTATAAGGAGATGTTTAGATTTTGTTAAAATAATATGACTTATTTTTTAAAATAAAAATTGTAAATGTTTATCATTATGGAATAAAACTTCAAATAACTGCATTAGAGTGTTCTTACTTACCCCTGGGTCGAAATTCAGAACTAAAATTTTCACTCACCTGTAAAAAGAAAAAATATATAAATAGTTATAATCTTGATATTCAAATGATTAAAATATTATTTACATTCATCGGTGTCATATTATGTTCCCTTTCAACACGAAATTGTAATAATATATTTAAATGTTTCGTCGTATTCAATAAGCATATATAATTAATTACAAGCAATTATTGATATCAGAACAGCCAGGTCATATTTTTTATTATATAGTATCATAAAATGATAAAAAAATTAAGAAAAGGAAAAAAAAATTAGTGCGATGGCCGGGAATCGAACCCGGATCAACTGCTTGGAAGGCAACTATGCTCACCATTACACCACCATCGCACGGGATAGTTGATGTACTGAGTACATGGATTATCTTTTGAAGAAAAAATAATCATAAATAAATATCTCCAAAAATCTCTGCCCTGGAGGTTCAAATAATAGATTATGTTTTAGGTGAATTGTCATAAGTAAATATTACGATCATAACAATGTGAACAGTTTTCTTTAAGCTCTTTCTATAAGTAATGAAGAGCTAAATTTGAATAGTTTCTAAGTTATGGAAAATTGGCTCTCCTGAACAAATACAAAATTACAAGCATGGGGTTCTTTAACTTTGAAGTAAATGTAGATCAAAAAGTAATATATGTATATATTTAATCATACATTTGCATTGTGGTTTTTCCCAATTGCATTATCAGCAATAGTATTGGTTGAATGAATAAAGACTAAACCCTTTTTGAGGTTATTATAAATGACATATTTACATTTTGGTCTTTAGATTAACTGTTATTAAATGTGGTTATTTTTTTCATAACATTTATATATAAAAATAGATGCGGATATTAAACGAAAAAGGCCCGATTAGAATTCCATTCATATAACAATAATTATATTTATCCAAAAAGTCATTAAATAGTATACTGTGATCTTGGACCAATCACTTCCCTGCTCAACCGTTATCCTAGATACGGTACAGTCTTTACCATGTACTGTTAGAGGCTTGTTATGGTCTGGCATGAAGGAAGGGGTTAGGAAATCCCTTCCTTCATGGTTTGTAGTTGTAGTTTTTTGAAAGGAAGGAACTGTTTGGGTATGAAGTAATAGAATATTATTGTTATAAATTATGAATATTTCAAATTGTATTTCATAGGAAAGTAAGTCGGACTTAAAAAAAAACACTTTTATTCCAGCAAGTCCCAGGTGTTGGCCATATGGATGGCTTATCGAGAGGGGCTAGCCGCTTAGAGCTTACAACAAGGTATCGGGATTCAAAGCCCTTTTAAGTATTTAGCCCTAGCAAGTCGTGAAGTCATTAGGGAATAGATAAAGCAGGTAACACAATATCGCACCTTTGTGCTTCTAGCTCTCGTTTCACGGCTCCAGCCTTGGATTCCTACTCCGGATTTATCGTCCTGGAATCCTCGACCCGGGGAGACGTCCGCGCCTTGGACGCTTTCTCGAGTTTCATGATAAAGTGCGGGAGAGGAATAGAGGCGATATTTTAATTCAGGATCTTGGAGCTTTCAAACCAGTGTTAGAAAAATTCCTTGAGTTGTGAAACCTTTACCCCCACAACACATAAATCCATAAATGGTTCAGCACATGGTAGGGAATATATAATTACTAAGCCAACGTTTGTGCAAGGAGAATATTTGGACGAGTTTGCGTTCACCAACCGAGCCTAAGAGGATATCAAGATCCTACAGAATCAATTAAAGACTGTTAACAGAATTAATAATTTATCTTCCATAACTGGACTCGAACCGGGGCCATAGAGATCAACTCAATATCTCAATTAGGAAAAAAAAACTTTTACCACTCGTATATTTACCACTGTTTCTGAGAAAAACGTTTATGCAAGGAAGTAATTTGATGAAATCACGATCAACTATCAGATTTATCTCCCGCACTTTAACTATTTGTCGGTTGATTCTCGGCTGTAACAAAATATGCTAGTAGATAAATAAAAAAACAAATAAACAGACAAATGTCAAGTCTAATCAACATAATTCAAGTTATAATTTTTTTTTTTTTACTTTCTATATATTCATTTTATTTATTTATTCGGATTTTTTACAATTAATTTATCCCGATACCCAAAATCTTTTCTCGCCAATCCTTCCTATCGGCCCATTCTTCTTCTTTCTCTCGTAGCCCTCTTGCTGTCATCCCTTCTCTTACATCCTCCATCCATATCTTCCTCGGCCTTTCTCTCTTTGTTCTATAAGTTGGTGTATATAGGAAGAGTTTCTTTGGCCATCTATTGTCGCTCATTCTCATCAGGCGACCAAACAATTGAAGCCTCATTGTCTCTATGTCGTACAAAATATTTGTCTCCTCCCCCATAGTTTCTCTTATATCACAATTGGGGATGTGTTGGAGATTTGAGAGCCGCAGCTATGTACTAAAAAGTCCATCTCAAGAGCAAGCAGTTTACGGGCATCTTGTCTTTTTACTGTCCGTGTTTCGGCTCCATATAGGGTTGTCCCCAGAAGAAAAGAATGATATATTTCTTTTTCATTTCTAACGAGACTCCCTTTATTCCATAGGACTGAGTTGAGGATCCTAATGATTTTCTTTCCTTGGGATATCTTCATTTCCATATCCTTGTCGAGTGTTTCATTTATATAGACACCTAAGTACTTGAAGTCCTTCCTGCAAGCTAAAGTCCAATCTTCAATCGACGATGACGTGCACGGAGAATTAAATGACATGTATTTTCTATATTCATATTTCATTGTTTTGCATTACTTAATTTTCTAACAATTTCAAACAAAGTTATCTTCATTGGTATTGTTTATATTTTCTCTCTTAAATTTGTATACATATGTATGTAACTATCAATTGTTTTTTTCTATAATTATTATTACCTTATTCATATCGTATGTTTATTTATTTAACTCTGTTTTTTAAAATTATTTTTCATTTGTTAATTTAATTGTATTAATTAATGAAATTTAAGTATATTACAGGCTAAGACATAATAGTTTAAATATTAATACCTGTATTGTTATTCTGAAGGGGATATTCCCAGAATAAAGAAAGACTTTATTATTATCATTATTAAAAATTTCTGTGTTCATTATTAAAAAAATCTCTCTTAATGTTCTATGTTATTTGAACTCTCTATTCTTCGGTATTTTATATATATGTTTTTATTTTAAATTTCAATATCGTTTTTATTGTTAAAAAATAACGGACAAACACGCAGATATACCATGAAATAAAAAAAAATATGTCAATCATTTGAAAATACTGTTTTTAAATAATATAAAAAAAAAGGGTCAATCGCGAGACCTTGAAGTTGCGCTAAATGTTTGGAATTCCTTGGTGAGATTTGACCCAACGACTATCGTAACCACATTCCTCAATAGTCGTCAACTATTGTGGAGTATAGCCTAGTCTGACGTCAACCCTTCTCTCTCTTTATCTGTCTTTCTCATGGTTGCAATGGTTTGACTCTTCCAGAGACACTGCAGAAATACCAAGAAAACTGTTTTTCTACTGGACCGTTACATGGCATTTCATCATCTGGTGTAGTATATATTACAATGAGGATAACGGTGAAGTGTCCTTGTGATGTAAGATGTCGTGCAACTTGTTTAATACAGTTATTAATCATTATTGCTATCATTATGGTTTTAATATAATGTAATAATGGTTTATCTATTATTTATTATCAATACTATAAATAAATATTGAAACTTCTGTTAATTAAATTAATGCATTATTATTATTACATCTATTCTTTCCGTAATATACGTTAAGTATATTAAACATAATTTTTAAATATTTTTTTGAAGAGAAAAAGGTTTGTTCAGGACCGGGATTCGAACCCGGGTCTCCCACGCATACGTTGTGGTACTCTGCCACTTGAGATATTCTGGCACGTATGACAAATCTTTTCTCTTCAAAATAAAAATTATAATAATTATAAATACAAATAAAATAAAACAAATTATAAATTATATGTAGATTTCCAGGGTTCATGTATGCAGATCGTAATATATATTAAGCATCTTTTTTTTTATTTTTTATTTTAAATATTGTCTTTTCCAATGTAGCTTAAGTATCAAAACAGTTTATTTATTAATCTGGCTATATATTTTAATGCTGGATTTATCCTAAATCAGAGGTACACAAACATTTTTGTCTTGACATAATTGAAATAAAAATTGATTGCGCCTAGGACATTATTATATTTCTTTTTTAATTATCTTATTTTAGGATTTAGAAAATTTATATTATAATGAATGTATATATATAAACCCGAGACAAATCTTCTTCCAAATATTAAGGGAAATTTAAACAGATTAAAATAATTTGGGCCGATTTGATGAAAATGCAAATAATTTCAAAAATCATACAGTTATCAAAACTTTACATATCAATTACAGGTTTGTATGTCTACGTTCTTAGGTTAAATGAGTCAAATATAAGCTGAAGTCTGTTTTAATTATAAGAAAGATAGAAAGGAAAATCATTTTAATGATCGGCTTATTAGTTTTAACAAAGAAAAAATCATTTTAATTTAATTAATAAAAAAACAGTATTTATCCGATCCAATTGTAAATATAAACCGTTCTCGAACATACTTGAAGACACACTAAAAATTCAATCTCAATTTAATAATAAAACTTCTTCAAAATGAAAAACTTCTTATCATAAAAAATGCCCATACTGTGATCGCTGCGTTACCTGCCTGTAATAATGTAAGTCAAACACATTGAATTTTTTTTTCTCTCTAAGACTTTCCTCAGATTGAGGTTTCCTTCAACCAATAATTTTCTTCGTTGTCTTTCGCAAGGAACGTTAAAACGGCGATCCCGGACCTGTACGATGTCAGGTACTCGTTAAAAATCCCTATCCTAATTAAACCTGAATAGGCAAAATTTAGAGCTCTCACTGTAGCATCGTCTGATTAGCCATAGCAGCATAAAGTAACATGAAATGAACAAACAAACAGAGGAATTTTATATATAAAGATATATATCCTTTTTGAATTATTTTCTTTTTTCTTTCAAACCGGACCAAGGTTGAACGACCTACCAAGGATTCGTTGGTAACTATTTTAGTTTCTCTTCTCTGAATTATTAACCATTTCGCCAACTAATCATCGAAGCTGATCGAATATCAGCGAGTTCTTTCGGTATTTATCCATGCGCCGCGCTATCAGTTCTTGCATTCCCGAGATGAATCCTGGAGGCAGGATGTATTAAGGACGATTTCCTGGTAGGATAGCCTAGGAGGCTATTCCACTCACCCTAACATTTTTCCGTCGAGCCTCAAACCATCCGAAGAATGCCCTCAGAGCAGGGATGTGAGAACCATCTACTTCTTGCACAGTCTCACATATTTCTCAAGGCTACTTAAGGGGATAATTCTTTTTATGACTCTTGATATCATCCAGCATTTTTTTGAAGAATACTCATTTATAGCCCAGGCTTGAAGTAATTAAAAAGATCTTGATGTACTGGAACATAAATCGTAAATGATCTTATGAAGGTGATAACGTATGTTTTACACGTGTTTTAAATATAAAAAATAAATAAATAAAGATCTAAAACTCAAGCTATTTAATGGTTAACTATTAAAAATATAAGAGTCTCGAATAAATTGATTGTATTTATTGCTATTAATAAAAATAATAATCATCCAAAAGAGATAAAAATAATATAACATCCTCCTTTATTCAATAATATAATACAATTACAACTATAAGTATATCCTTAATGCAATAATTACGATATAAATATATACACAATATGATGCGTCATTCTGTTACCCTAGAGTTTGCTAAGATATAACATGGTACATGCAATAGGGAAATTTTCCTCTCATATTTCACTTCAATAACGCGTCAACCAGAGGAAGCATCAACATTAATTACAGATATCCAATATAATACTAAAAGTAAATAGGTTGTCTTTTTACCTTATAACACATTTTATTTAAGTTTATAACTGGACAACTGGAGAGATAAAAAATTATAAAATTAATACTTTATATTTTCTATTTATTAATTTTATTCTTTGGTCCATGGCCTTGATCGGACGCAAATGGCGTAGATGTTTTGTCTTTTAAAACATAACAGTAACCAGTCAACAATTAGACAGATCACATACAGTGGAAACAGAAAAAATAAATCTGTATCACTGAAACCCGAGAACGATCTTACCATCAGTACATGTTAGAGAACATAGGTTTTCT
Organism: Arma custos; assembly: GCA_037127475.1. NCBI lineage: Eukaryota > Metazoa > Arthropoda > Insecta > Hemiptera > Pentatomidae > Arma > Arma custos. The sequence goes on from CM073759.1 coordinate 181,748,176, forward strand.
AGGCCAACGGTTGTGCAGGGAGCCTCTTTATTTTATAGAGACTGAGTGAGGCTCGGGATGATCTGTTGCCAGAATGTATAAATCTGCTACAGCCGGTTTCAAACCCAGAATCTACTGCTCAAAAATTTAGTATTATACATGCTGAGCTATTACGCACCTGGAAACCACAGATTATACGAAAAATAATTCACTTTTTTTACTTAAAGCTGATATCTACTTGAATACATAATCTATTTTTATAATGGATTGAATTTCTCATTCAATGAGGTACATTCAAAGGTGACACAAAATAAGCAAAACTTATTAATAACTTATTTTCTACTTAAAATACTTATTTTAAGGCATGTTAAAATAAGTTTCTCTTATTTGATATAATAATTGACTACACACCCTGAACAATTCAATCCATCATTAAAATTATCCGGTCAATTATTTTCCACTCAAACATAATATATTTTCATATATCATATTTTTTTATTAATTGTTATAATATTTTTAATATTTTATTTTGAAGAGAAAAGATTTGTCCAGGACCGGGATACGTACCCGGGTTGCCCACGTCTCCGTCGTGGTGCTCTAACCGACTGAGCGAACCTGGCTCGTACTACAGCCAGACAAATACATTCTCTTCACCGATCCTATATCCCCGTGTTCTCGCAATTTTGCGATGTATAAAATTATGATATAATTATTACATAATTATAATTATATTATAATATAATTATAATATATTTTCATCGAAAAATATATTAGAATAAAAAAGTACTAGAATTCAGAATGTTATATTTATTTATTAGCATTAAAAAGTTGCTAGATTCTCTTTAATACAGGAAAATAGGAAGACATATTATTTTTGTAATTCTCCACCGATTTCAGTAAATTAAAAGAAGTATAATCGAACCATTCTAAATTTTGTGTTTATTGAGTTTATTTTAACAAAGATAACTTTTTAAATTTAACTGTAAGCAATAGAAGTTCCATTCTACTCCATCATTTAAATTCTATATCTTTTATTTTTTTAATATCAGAATAATATCTGGGATTTCTGCAATAGTTTGTCTGAGGCGGATTCTTTTTTCTATCTTTCATTATTCCTTCAATAACTATTCAATTTCCATTCTATAGGAGAATCCATATTCAGAAGTAATAGGAATACAAAATTTTAAAAATGATTTCATGATATTTTTTTCTATGTTACATGGACATTTTTATTATTTATATTTGTTTTAGTTATAGAAAATTAAAAATCCTAACAATAAGTGAACGGTAAATAATGGTGAAAAAAAAATTTAAGTTTCAATGCATGTTTAAGACGTATATTTTCAGCCGGCTCTGAACTGGTTGTTAGAATTTATCGCCCTTTCTGATGTTATCATCAGATTTTATGTGGGATCATTTTTCGAAAAGATATAAGAATTTTTTATGCAAATAAGTCGAATATTAAACGAAGAATTCTTCTAGGAAAAAATAAAACCACACCACATTCGTTTATGTACCTGGTGAGCTGGTAACTACTGTAGTATTATCTATGTTGCTAAATGCATTGGCCTTACTATATATATGTATACATATATATATATATATATATATATATATATATATATATATATATATATATATATGTATGTATATATATATGTATATATATATACTTCAAGAAATTATTGCATTATACTGAAAATTACTTAAAGTTATAAAATTTTACTATTCCTCTTAACCCCTTATTTGTTGTTTTGAAAACCTTTAATGCTATAACCCAAGAAGTGTAAACAAAATTGTCATTGAATAACTGTTTGTTTAAAAAAAGTACTGAACAGTAGTAGCATTAACGTGAAAGTACGTAAAGCAACGTGAAAGTACTACAATTTACTTTATAGAGGCTGGGTGAGTCCTATGAAGTACACCAGCTCGCACAGATGATTCATGAAAATGACAGAATAAATAATCTCCCACAGCTAGTCCTGAATTCAGTAACTAAGCAAGTTTTCCAAACAAATTAGGATATTAATATTTCGAAACATCTATACATATTATAAAACTAAGTCCTCGGCAGCGTTTGTTCGCGGTAAACTCAATAACTACTGCACGGATTTTCATGCCATTTTCACCAACAGATGGAGTGATTCACCAGGAAGGTTTAGGTATATAATTTGTCGAGGTTTTGTGTTTTGTTCCAATGGGCTGGAATATCGATGGGTTTCACCGGAGACGCTGCTTGACTAATCCTGCGCAATTATCTAACGTGCAAGTTAATAAATTCGTATATAAAAAAATATTTGGTTTTTATTTTTTATTTTTATAATTTCTATATAATAAAGTACATTAGCTGAGATGAGAAGAAAGAAAATCAAGACACCCAAGTAAGCCTAACCAATGATATTCAAGTAGTCCTTAGTGGCTGGTATGTGATTAAAAAAAATACATTACATAGACAAATTATGTAGACATAATATGCCTTATTACTAGTCTCTCTTCATTTTAATATTTCTTTAATCTACTTATTAATCTTGAATTTCAATCTTCCTTGAATTCTTTTCTTTTTGTTAATTCTTGTTATAAAATATCTTCAGAAAAATTAAAAAAAATTCAGCCTGGATCCTCAACAGGTCTGCCAGCATAGGGTACTGTTTATTTCCTTTTACCCACAATTTATTCAAACAATGTTTCATGGTTTTCTGATGTAACAAGTCTTACATTGATGGTGGCAGGAGGAGGAAGTGTGGATTTCACAAGTCTTTTAAATTTAGAACTTGGCTGCAAAATACCAGATTAACCTATAGTCGGCTCTGCCAATTTGTATGCATATGGTTAACAATTCCTCCTCCGAGTGTTAGTGACCATGTGCACTATTTTTGGCTGGAAGTGGCATGGCTATATAAACCAAATAATAATTAATAACAGGTATTATACAATGATGATTTATTTACTAATTTATGTTTTATTTATTATTAGTCTTCTGACTGCAAGGAGACTCTCAAAAATAAATAATGACAAGACAATGGATGCAATGAATTAAATACCCACTGCCTAATTTCTGTATAAATTTAAACATTTCTATAAGGAAGATAGATAAGTCATATATTTGTCATATCATAGTCAAATAAATTTAAAAAAAAAAAATAATTTTATTATTATTTTGGTACTTTCCCAGTATAGGGGCGCCATTATACTGGTAACACTGACTAGTCTAGGGACTGTCAAACAAGAATCAGGCAGCGTCTTCGATGAAACCTCCCAGAAAGCTGGAGTGGGTCGCTAGTATGTAATAAATCAAAATAAAATTTCACGTATTTAATTTGGATGGAATATATAACACATCAAATAAGAAAGGAACAAAATCTGAGAACATTGATTTGATTTTATAATCATGAATATATGTTATTTATTACAGTTGACCACAATTAAGTTATGTACCTTTTCGATGAAAAAAATTCGGCTAACATAGCATTATGCTCTTACATAACTACCTAGTTAAAATAACTTTTAATCGTATTCATTTAAAGTTCCTTAAGGCATTTAAATTTTATCAAATTAAAAGTTAAATATTAATAATAAGTTCAGGTTTATGGATTTGTTTCTTTATTCATTTAACGTCACTTGGTACTACTTTGGCTATAGTCGGAATATGGTACAGAGGGAGTCTTAAATTTTGCCTATCCATGTATAATTAAGATAGGGATGTTTACCTGACAGGCATGGGGCCACCATTTTACGTCTATTCCTCAGGACGAAAAAAAAAAAAGTAATTTTCCTATCCTTAAAAAAAAATCTGCTGCGATGTGAACCCACATCCTTGGGCATAGAAGATGGTTATGCTAACTACTATTGATGTGTGTGGGGTACTTGCGTACTACAAGAAATAAAGATTATTTTTAACTATCTCTTCTAGTAATGATTAATTAATTGCTTGTTTATAAGATATGAAAGAACACATAAACAATGTAAAAGTTTCACAAAATTTACATTTACATCAGTTGACTGTTGGTATTCGACTTGAAATTTTATCTTCTTGTTCAGTTATTGTAGTTCCTTATTATTTGTAATAAAAGTATTACTACAAATCATTAACTGTATCGGTTGCTATTAAATACAATAATATAACAAAAATTACATAAATTAATTAAAATTGTATGATTAAATTTAGTTAATGTTATTTATACACCAATTAAATTATACCACACACAAGCTTCTAATTACTGCTGAAAGACAATGAATACATGACTCCAATTTGAAGCTGTTAAAATTCCATGAGGTCCTAAATTCTTTACGACCCCCCACACACACACTCACACGACAAAAGGTGTCCCGACTCGGTCAAATATTCATCAGAGGCCACAAATCTTCACCTGAGCGATTTCATAATTGATATCGTAGCTCAGATTACACCTTCAAACTTTACCAAGTCCGCAGGCTTTATTTTAAACACTATTCCAATATCGTTAGAGCTTTTAAATACAATTATCAATAAGGTGCAGGGTTAGTGATATATATATATGTATCAGGTTCGAAACTATCTAGTATGAAATGAAAATTATTTATTATGTTAACGATGCATTGATTGTAGGGAATATGAAGACCCTCCTGCGTCTTACCCAGCCTTTATGAAGTGTTATTTAGGGAAAAATCTAGAATTCCGTCTAGAATTGTATTGGTACAGGTAATTTTTTTAAAAATATATTTACGAATATTCTATTAAGGTGGATAGTAACCCTGTTCCCTACGTACTGTTTCACAGTTACCATTTGAATCTAAAATGTACTTTAAACAATTTTGATGTTAAAATTAAATTAAACGAACCTACAAGGTTTTGGGGTTGTAATATTTTTTCTGTTGTATTTTACATTACTTCTATCTTCCTGTATGCAAAGAGGAAAAACATGTATATACGAATATATAAAAAAATAATTCCCACGTTCTAATAACCCTTCTTGAGAAAGACTATGTTTGTTAAATAAAATGGCTACATCTTGATATTGTAGTTAATTCTGATTAAATATTTAAAACTAACAGTTGTTTGTAATGAATAAGGCGTATTAATAAATAAATGATGAATCAATTCTTCAAGGAAGAAAGTGGTGTAGCTCAGTGTGAAAAGTGCTGAGTCACTAAGCTGAAGGTTCGGAGCTCAAATCTGGATGTAGCAGATAAATTATTTAATTGGTTGAATGACCAAGAAAATGGTCGTTGAGTGTGAGCTCGAACAAATTTTCTTGGACAACAGTTGTCGTAAAAACAGTACAGTTTCCATTTTGTACTGTTCCCATGACCCTCCTTGGGTTGTAGTGGTACGTGTTCTTTTGTTTTTGTTTATAGTTTAAGGAGAAAGCAAAATTAATTGAAAGATTAAAATATATGATGAATATTTGTGTATAATTAACAGCAATGCTTGAATTTTATTTTCAACTAAATTAATAATTTATTTATACTACATTCTATTATAAATATATCAGAAATTATTTTTTACTTACAAGAGTTTATTTTCACCTCCATCCAAACCATTTTTTATTCTACAGATATCCAATGGATATTGAATGTCAGCCATTATTATTCAAAGTATTTACATTTAAAATTACTCTTTTTCCTTATCTTCCGTTAGGCAAAGAGGAAAAGCTACGTGTAATAAAAAATAGAAATAAACATTTTATTTAAAAATAATTATTCAGCGCAGGATATATATAATTTAATTATTTTTTATTTAAGTTCTATAATATCTTGGATGGATTCCTTCTGGCTCACCCTATCGTCTATAAAAATAACACCATAATTCGGGGTTTAATTTTTATTTAATTAAAAAAATAAAGGCCATATATGTAGGTATTATTTTTATAGCATGGTTTTTAGGATTACGGAACCCTCCGAAAACGTATACGTCTGGATTATAAGGGATCGGAAAAAATAAAAATAGTCTGGAGATAAGAGGGTCAGAGCCCACACTTGAAGGTGAGCCGAAATATGGATGTAAGATACCATGTTATATGACATGAAACAAAAAATAAAGTGGCAATAAAATGGACGCTTCGAAGAGCAACGAAGGAGAGATTAACCGGGGCTTTATAAAACCAAAGCCAAGAATAACCTAAGAGTACACAGGAAACACGATTGGTGAGATAGTAACATAAAATTTTCTATAATATATAAAATCCACCACATTATATTGTAATAATTATAATATGCTGTGATTACTTATTACTTATTAGCACAGGCTAAATTCAGAGTTTTGATGATTAAAAATAAGTTAATCTGATTCCTTTTTACTTTAGAATGACGGGTAACAATATTTAAAAGAATTAAAAAATAAATAAATAAAAATATGAGCAACTAAATATTGTAAATATTTCACTCATAATCTAGTTTATTATTCCATAATTTATTTTTTAAATATTATGAATATATTTATCGAGTGTATATTAAATGGGTAATTAAAGGAGAAATTATCAATAATTCACACTGGTTATAATTCACGTCAATAATTTACTATGGTCAGAATTAAAAAAATGAAATTTACTGCAAATTATTTGATCTTATTTGCAACTCAAGCTAGATCTTCTGTAAGTATTATATTATATGTATAAATATTATTTAATTTTATTTTCTACATAATTTTTGTGCTTATAACAAAGATACCATTTTATGTGCTTATAACAAAGAAACCATTTGATTATTTTTGGCGACGATATTGTTAACATGTATAAAATATTCTTGGTAACATAAATTTTTAAACTAAAACAACCGAACAATAAAAAAAGCTTGTTTCATTAGTTTTGTATAATTATCTATAAAAATAATAATAGTCTATAGTAATAAGTAAATAATAATTGACTTAATACTCTTATAATAATTTAAAATTACTCTTTTTCCTTATCTTCCTTTAGGCAAAGAGGAAAAGCTACGTGTAATAAAAATTAAAAAATAAACATTTCATATAAAAATAATTATTCAGCGCAGGTTATATATAATTTAATTATTTTTTTATTTAAGTTCTATAATATCTTGGGTGGATTCCTTCTGGCTCACCCTATCGTCTATAAAAATAATACCATAATTCGGGGTTTAATTTTTATTTAATTAAAAAAATAACTGCCATATATGTAGGTATTATTTTTATAGCATGGTTTTTAGGATTACGGAACTCTCCGAAAACGATATTTTTGGCGACGTATCGTTAACATGTATAAAATAACTTGGTAACATAAATTTTTAAACTAAAACAACCGAACAATAAAAAAAGCTTGTTTCATTAGTTTTGTATAATTATCTATAAAAATAATAATAGTCTATAGTAATAAGTAAATAATAATTGACTTTGGTCAATTTCCAAAATAAACTTACCAAAAATATGTTCGTTTAAAATAATTCAACTCTGAATTTTTAGGATTTTAACAAAAATACCATTTTTTGTAACAATATTTTTAATATTACTAAAATATGAATTGGAATATCAATAAATAATTTTAATGAAAACATAATTCTTATAAAAATTTAAGAAAAAACTTTTTCCGGTACCGGGAATCGAACCCGAGCCTCCTGGGTGAAAGCCAGGTATCCTAGCCACTAGACCATACCGGACACGTACCAGTACCTCGTGTTTTATATTATATAATATATATGATAGCAGATCTATATTATTTTTTAAAAAATGTATTGATCTGTCTATAAAGTATGATCTGAATTCAATTCCTTGTTGCAAATAGTAGCAAGTCATATTGTCATATTGACAGAATTCAAAGGTACAAAGAAATATTATTACATATTAACATTGATCGATTGGTAATTAAATAATAAACAATGCTATTTATTTAATGTTTATAAATTAATAACTTTAATAACATAATTTGTTTAATGAATCGTCAACTATTTTTAATATTTCAGTATTTGAAGAGTTTTAAAAGGAAATAGTTATTTTTAAAAAATTTCTACTGCATCAAAAATCAAGTTATGAATAATGATAGGCAATCATAACATAAAAATGAAGAAAAAATATAATTTTTTTAAGTCATTTAAAAATTGCTGTAATCAGTAAGCAGCCATAATAGCCAATTTCATGAATTTGAAATTTAAATATTAAAAATATTATTAACATAAACATATCATTAAGGACTAAATGAAGTCATTATAAAAATATTAAAAGAAAATTACTCAATCAGTTGCCAGCTTTGACTTCGACATCCTAAAATGGCCTTTCGACCGGCCAGAGCCTTGCACAAGGTCGGATATTTTATTTTAATTTTGTTTGTTTTGTTTATTACTTAAGATGATAACAATGGAGATTCAAGATACCAGAGATTTCAACGGAATGTCGAAATCTCAAGGTCAGATGTTATCCTCCCAGCTAGGTTTTGGTCTTATTTTCGATCGTTCGCCAGTTTATCTCCAGTAAGAACGTTTAATACCTAGAAAAAAAATTAGATATGTAATATTTTATCGGCTTTGCCTAGCAACAGATTGAAGAACTAGTTTATTTAGTCTTTTGTTGTACAAAATTAGTTAAATTATAAATATTTTTTAAAATTAGCAAATCCCAATACCACTGTTTATGACTTCTTTAAAGCCGTTTCACAAAAGATAGCACTATTTTAATGGAATGCGTCGATTAAAAAAATTAAACAAGCTGTATTTTTCCAATATTTTGATTTTATAACTGTTATTTGAGCAAAGAGAATGCAGTAAAATTAGATTAAGAAATTTTTATTATACAAAATAAAATATTGTTTGTTTTTTTACTATAAACATTAAATAAAACAAAAATATTATTTTATTTAATAAAAAATACTGAATAACTCACAAAGAATGTAAATTGTTTCCATCTATATCTATATATTGAAAAAAAAATTAACAAAAAACATATTATACCGAAAAAATCTTTAAGTTATTAGAAAATAGATTAAGGAATTGTTTTCTTGGACGGTTCATTTCAGCATAAGGCGGAGAGGGGGTACTTCCCTATTTAACTTGAAATAAATCCATTAAATAAAAAATCTAAATATAAATTTGTCCCATATCACCTATTATAATAATAATATAATTTAAAAAATGTATATAAAACAATTGAAACGATATGAATAGAAGTCAGCAGATTTTTTTTTATAAATACAATGAAGATAAAAGGTTATTATGACCGACTAATTATTCCTGCGCAACCACAGGGGTCCTTATAACCAAAATGAGGTGCGTGACAAATTTTAATTAATTATGGCAATGTCAGATGATCCACGAAAGGTTTAATATTTAGTGTAATTTTCAGGAAGTTGGTACAAGGATATCTTCTGATCGTAAAAATTGGTAGCAATTTTATTTCCTGCGTACATCAGAAAATAAACATTTGCACATCAGCTATATAAAAAATATTTATTTTTACATATTTTATTTTATTATTTATTATTATTTTAAAAATTCACAGCCCGCAATTGAGAAAGTATTACAATTCCAACACGACCCGCAAATATCCAATTTAACTTGATTGGTCAAAATTGGATATTTGTTTAGAAACATCCATACGTAAGTTCGCTCCTATTTCTCATAGCTCAATAACGTTCAAAACTATGAAATTTGAAATTTTATAACAAATACTGTTACCTAATTCATTAACATCTGGTTATATTTTTTGTTAGAGCATGCTCACATGAAGTGGAAGTTCACTCAAAGAAACTTATACAAGTTTCACTTAAACATTATAATAAAAAATAATTTTATCAGACATTAAATATTGCATCTACTTATTTATGTAAATTTACAGCAGTCTTTGATAAGTAACGAATGATTTTAATATCATGCTGATACCTTTTTGAACTATTGACGTATGCATTAATAACTTAATGGATGTCATTTTCACATCATATGTCAAAACTTTCAATTCATAAAAAAATATGTTTTTTTTCGTCCAAATCATTCAGTGATCTTTGGATCTTTCTCTCGTTTTCACTCATTCCTTTCTTCTGTTAATATTCTATCCAGATTGAGATTTATCTTTTCTGGAAAGTTTCTATTGCAAATTAACATTTTTTAAATTCAATCATTGAAATTTAGAAGTCTAATAACAATACAACAAGTAAATATAATGACAGGAACGATACGTAATGCCATGGATAAAGGCAAGTAGAGAAACTACCTGTGGTAGTGCTCAAATAGCAAATTCAACTTAGAAGGTCAAGAGGGCAAGAGGTTCCAAGGTTTTTAACTGGTGAGTTTTAGGGGAAATAAAGTTAATCATGAAAAGACTAATATCGGATTCGGGCTAAATCAGTAACAAATGGGGCATTAAAGTCATTATGGATTACATTGCTCGTAACCAAGTAAGGAGCACTGAGGATTGTAAGGATTGAAAACGAGAGATATTCGATGCTTATTGGAGCTCCAAAGCTCTATTCCGTAAATCCAAATGTCTAATGATTGTCATATATATGAGTATTTTGTAATTAACTAGGAGATTAGAGCGTTTGTCTACTACGTGTTAAAGTAGCCTGAACCAGCGAGCAAGTAATATTTTTAAGTTATATTTTTGATCTGTCCTTTATAGTATCTTTTGTGATTCCTAAGCTTTCAGGATCTTCATAAACTTCAATTTACCATTTATGTTTGATGTTTCTTTGGTCAAAATAAGTTGATTTTTTTTTAGTCTAGTTTTAATAAACAATGTTTTGTCTAAACTTATTTATTTTAACAGCACTTTGAGTGTTTTCTCTGCCAGGTTTAATAAGTTTTTTGGCTTTTACACACAGCAGTATCTTTCGATTTCTGCATGAATAACCATCCTCAACAATGGGCAGGCAATATACCGCTGTAATTGTATGTTTGTATGCTAATCCTCAATGAGCAAGGGACGATAGATCACACAATAAGTGGGAAGGCCTCTCTGAGGAGAACTGGCGCGCGCCATGAATATGTTAAGCAGATCGTATCCCAGGATGCGCTGTCAATTGCCGGTCCATGAATGTTGGAACGGGGACCGACTAGTTTTTTATCTTTTTCTCTAGGAGGAGGGGAGACGAGAGGGGTGTTGGCCCATGAGGAAGTGCACTATCGGGACTATCGTACTGAGGCGAGGCCCGGGGTCGTGAGATAATGTGAGCAGATGGAATGGCTAAGCGCTGATGTGAACCAAAGTTCAAGCAAATAACTCAAACAAGGGTCAGGACTGATGAATACAAAGCAGGCTCTTCGTTGCTTATCAGTCACTGCCTTGTATCTACTCCTTGTAGCTGTCCTCCGAGTTCAACGTGCATACTCTAAGCATATTTAACTATTGATATTTTATTTTACATACTTACTATCCATTTAGGCAGCCATTCAACTGGGTTTTAAGGTGAATGAAGATAAGACTGTATACATGAAAAACTCAAAATTGGAAAAGGTGGTGAATGGAAAAGTGAGTTTCAGAGAGCTGTAACCTAATTAAGGTACCTGAGAAGTGTGGTCACATCTGGCAACAGAGTAGAGAGTGAAATACAAGCCAGAATAACTTTAGGAAATAGATGTCATGCCTCGCTGTAAAGAATGTTGCAGTTTAAATCGCTCTCAATCATAAATTTACAAAACCATAGCAAGAACTGTAGTCATGTACGGTGCGAGACGTGGCCCCTGACCGAAAAATCGGAATTTATGGTCAACTCGTGGGAAATTAAAATATTAAGAAGAAGAATAGCGGCTGAAAATGGGGTATGGAAGAAGAAGAAAACATATGGAGTGGTATGGAGAGCCTGATATGACGTTGATTAAAAAAGCCAGAATAAGATGGATGGGGAATGTAGAAAGAATGCCAGACCGAATGCTCTATGTGAAACCAGACGGCATACGAAGCAGAGGACGTACTCGGATCGGATGACTGGACGTTGTTCAGGAGGACTTAAAAATGCTGGGTGTACAAGATTGTAGGAGAATAAGGCAAGATCGCAGAGATGTTATCGCATATGGTAGGCTGTGGTGATGGAGGCTCGAATGCTTGCAGGACCGTCGAGCCAGAATAATAAAATAAAAATATCCATTTTTAGGCTTGGTTATAATCGAGGAAAAGACAAGGTATACAGTCTCAGAAGAGGCACCTTATCAAGTAGGAACACAAATTTCAATATATTATTGTTTTATAACAGTGTTTTATGGCAGGAATGTTTTTGTTATATAGATTTTTAACAAGTAAACATGATTTATTTGGTTATTTATTCACATATTTATTAATTAGAATTTACAGAATTCCCGCAAATCCCGTTAAACCACTTTCACACTTCTATGAAAACCAATGACTGCCCTACAGTATCCTTTAATAATATCCCACCTTAGAACATATCCAATGCCTAGGATTACATCTTGACAAAATATTAACTTGTAATCCTCATACAGGACTGTTCGTCGTTTCAGGCTACTTCAACATTTACTAGACAAACGCTCTAAGCTCCCAATTAATTACGAAAGACTCATATACATGACTATTATAAGATTTATTTGGACTTACGTAGCATTGGGGCTACACGAAGCCATCGAATTCTTCTCTCATCCAATCCTTACACTCAAAAATCCTTTGTAATATGACTTTATGGACGACTCAATGTCCCATTTATCGCTGATTTGGCTCGAACCCGATACCAATCTTTTCATAGCTATATCTTCAATTCCCGATAATCCTCGTAGGCATCTGAGAAGAAGATGACCTTCTAAGCTGACTTTGTTATTTGTATAACATCACTAGCTAGTTTGTCTACTTACCTTTATCTATGCCATTATCTATTATGTATTTCTGCCATTAAATTTGCATGTTCTATTCTTATAATACAGTTGTAAATTTCAATAAGCAATAAAAAATATTAGCAAAGAGAAAAAAATAAATATTTTAAGAAGCAATGAGAGAAACACGGTATAAAGCCTTGATACGACCCCACGATAGGATATTACACCTGGATTCCCTGAGCTGCTTTCCGTTCCAATCCGACCAGGGCACCGAGTCAGTTGTATCTCTTGACAGGAAATCGAAACATTGGAAGGTTCACATTTGGTTGGGGCTAATGTCAGGTGGAACAAACCCATTGTCCTCAAAATCTTCCCTACTTCATCAACATATATATTGAAGTAAAAGCATTTGCGCTGACATTTCAAGGGTATCTTACCGGTATTGAACCATGTGAAGATATATCGACCCAACACCAACTTAAGAAAAACAGATCTCTGTCAGATGTCTCGGAGAACTGATGTTAAAATTAAAAATAACTGTAAAGCATAAGGAACGATATCTATATGAAATATACTATTGATATGAATTTGAGTGGAAAATAGTTGATTGGATAATTCCAATGATGGATAGAATTGGTCAGGAGGTGCAGTCAAAGATAACACAAAATAAGTAGAACTTATTTTTTAATTATGCCAACGTTTTAGCTAACGATATAGGCCATCTTCAGGGCAAACAGGCGTGGTGGCTTGTAAAACTACCCCCTGACCAATTCTATCCATCAGTATTGATTTGAATTTTGAAGTTATTGATAATAATTAATAATATATTTTCTTATGCCTCAATAAATCATAAAACTAAAGTTATAAATACGTAAAAATAAATTTCACTAACATGTTTTGATATTTTAGCCACTTAATGATTCCCAAATAATTATAAAAGTTATAAAGCTAATACAAACTATACTCTTAAAGTAGTTTATTTTCCCTCCAGGCAAAGGAATTTATAAAAAACTAAATAGGAAGTTAATGATCTATTCTTACAGATATTAGGTTTGATCTTGGTCCATAAATATTTCCATGAAAGTTTTCCATCATATTATTAAGTTTTAATTGGTGTGATAATTTATCCGCCAAGAAACGGATCAAGGAACTAAATGTCTTTTGTCAATCTGTGATTTTTATAAATTTGCATATCACAAAGCCACTATTCCTAACACCTTCAAGCCTTTGTACAAAATATAGCACTATTTACTATTTTTTAAATTTAAATGGTAAATTGAATTATATCGATTTATAAAATAAAACAAATTACATCTCATTCCGATATTTCGATTTTAGGTTTTCTTATTAATTGTTGATTATTTTTATTTATAAAATAAATCTAAAGTAAAATAAAACGTTTCATTATTTTATTTAATACAAATAACTCAATATCTCAAAACATTACAAAGTTGGTATCATACTTTGTTAGGCTCACTATGAGAAACAAATACAGAAAGTACTAAACTGAACTTTTATAATATCTGAGTATAAAAACTAAAAAAAAATACAAATGTATTTATATATTAACTCAGATTATTAGGAAATTTAACTTATCTTAGTCTTATTTTAATAAATCAATTTTTTAATTACTGATTTCACCAAAAAATAATTAATTTAAAAATTTAAAATTCATTGTAAAGTAGGTTACCCCGAAAAGAGGCTAAGAGAGGGAGGAAAAAAATTAAAATCTGTGGAAGAAAAAACTCGTGGAGTATTTAATTTTTTGCATCTTTAATTAAAATGTCTAAGAGGATTTTCGTTCGTTCATCATGAGTCCATTAAAAAATCTCCTTGTAGACCTATGCTACCCTAGTGCGTAACATGTATATAAAATATTATTTTTACGAATAAATTAAAAAAAAAAATCAAGATTTTAAGCATTAAGATTATATCTTACATATACGCAGAATGCACTAATTACATAAGTATCTACTTTTCCCTTTATTAATTCTATAAACATACATATGTATTTTTTCGTTTAAGCTAATTCTAAATATATACTTCATTGTTAAGGGATAATAAGTGGGAAAACATCATAACTTCATGCAGTGAAATAAAAAATTAATTAGGGATATAGATAGCCTGGGAGTGCAGTAAAAAAAAACTCTAAATAAGACAATCTTATTTATTGTAAGTGTCGACTTTCTGACCTACGTTGTAAATCATCTTCAGGGCTATGATAGAGAAAACAAACAAAGCAAAAATAACTATAAAAAACATTGCAATACCGAGAAAGAATATAATAACATCAGATATTGAAAAGTAAGGAAAAATCGATGGATATAACAATGGATATAAAGGAAATTTATGAATAAAAGATTACAGAGTAAGAGTACTGGAAGGTGGTAATGCCAAGCAATGATAAAAATTTTTTTGTCACCCACCCTACCAGGTCTCATAGCAGCAGCTCTGCCTTCTATCAGCCCTGAAGATGGCCTACAACACAGGTCGAAACGTTGGCACATACAATAAATAAGTGGGTTTTTTTTTTACTGCACCCCAAATAAAGGGGATATCCAACATTAGATCTTCCAGTCAACTATTTTCCTCTTAATTATTTTATTCTATTTGTAAGTTATGCTTTTCATTTTTTTTCGAAATATTGTTTTACACTGCTATATATATATATATATATATATATATATATATATATATATATACATAACAGAATTTAAAAAATAAGCTTCTTGATATAATAGTCCAGGATTCCTGGTACATTTTTGCACTTGATTACTATCAAGCTGAATCTTCGTGAATAGCTTCGTTTTGATGAAACGCCCAACAATTTCCTTTGCGAAAATTCTCGATTGTGGTAGCTAACAGAGGTAGCAAGGATAAAATATGTCGATTTGATGATTCTCAAAAATTTATTACTAACTGGATTTTTTTTGTTAAATCTCATGATAATTATCTAAATTATTTGAAAAAATATTTTTCCTACAAAATGTTTGGTTTGATCAAAGAGTCCCCTCCTTCCAACATGTATCAATAACGAGGTCATCAAAAATGATTACTAACCAGCTGATTTTTTTTTTTTACTTAGTTATATTTATATAATTTAACAGTCATATTGTCCTACAAATTGCGTGGTACGTTATCCCGGTCTTACGCTCAGAAATTGTTAATACCACAAGACCATTTTTCTTATTACTAACTGTAGGACAAAAATATTACGTAATAGGTTAGTGTGTTCTCTGCCCAAATGAAACAATGTCCAACAAGAAATCAGGTATGTATCACTAGGCAACAATATTCCACTCAAACATGACTTTCCTTTAATCATGCTGCCCCTAAAAGTAAATAATAAGACTTTTCACCTTTCCTAATCTCAGCTTTCTGCTGCTTGTATGTTTTCGAATCATAATTATACGGAAAATATGAACATATTTATGATGTAATCCTGTCAAAATTAGTCAAAATAAATTCAGAGGTGATCCAAATGGATGCATTTAAATCTAAAAAAAATTGTAAAATAAAAAGATATTGTAAAGGTCTATATTGTGATTCTTCGTTAATTATTTTAAATTTTTTATTAGAGATTTCAAATTAAAAAAAAAGCTGCACCACGAAAACTGTTTAAGGATATTGGGTTTAATTCATGGACTATTTTTAATAATAAGGCAATTTGGACGAGATTGAACTCAAACACTAGGCTTTCCCAACTTAAGATATGCGCATTAAAGTGTTTGGGTGAATCAATGGCTGAATAAAATATGAAATAATACATCAGCATTATTCAAGAAATCAATTCAGCATTCATCACAGTGAGCTACTCCACTCCATTATAAATTATAATTACAATAACAATAACAACATAAAAAATACAAACTGATATACTTCAATTAAAATTAATTGAAATTTCTGTGATAAGAGGGGAAGGTAGTTAAGGTTAAAGGAAAAAGTTTTCGTTGAATTTTATATCGATTTAAAACTGTGAGCAAGACCATAAGGAGTCTTTTTCTATTCCAGACTATTTTGCATCGATCTGAGATCTTTAATAATTAAATTAGGATCCGTTTGGAATTCGGTAATTCCTTTGATAAAAACATTTTGTCCTAAGGGCGCACCAATTTAAAGGCAATTTACTAGTTTCCCTTTGCGGGGGGCTTCGTCCATATTTTAAATGTTGTTAATTTTATATGGGAAATAATCCGAGTTTTAAACAGAGATAACTGGTAGCAAAGGTATAGTCAATATCAACCAGATTTTGTTTATGCTAAAAATCCATTAAAACGTTATTAGTTAAAAAAACGCTTTATACAAATTTACAGCTGTATAATAATAATAATAAGCCAGAAAAAATAATGCCAAGAAATGAAGGCTAGTAATACATATTGGTTTTACTCAAACAATTAATTCAACTTAGAAGTTTACGAGGCCATCTTCTTTTCAGACACCTCGGAGGATTATCGGGAATTTAAGAGGATGCTGGGTTTGAAACTAGTGGGTTTGAGTGGCAATAATGTTCCTCATGAAAGGATATCGGGTTCGGGCCAAATCAGTAACAAATGGGACGTTGAGGTCTTTATGGGCGATTTCGTTCCTTACAAAGTAAGAAGCTTTCAGGAGTTTACGAAGGATTTTGGACTGTAAGGATTGGATACGAGAGGAATTCGATTGCTTAGTGGAGGCCCAAAGCTCTACTCTGTAAGTCCAATTGGGTCTTATAATAGTCATGTATACTAATATATCTTTTGTAATTAATTGGGAGCTTAGAGTCTTTATCTAATAAACATTAATTGAATGCTTCCTTTGTATTTATAAAATAATTTTTAATGAATGTAATTGTATTAATTTATTTTTTATATATTATGAAAAACCAATTATTACGAAGAACTATTACAGATAATTTATTTCTGTTGATAAGAGCTATTGATTAATTTATGCCTGAATCAATACATAAATCTATCTTGTGGGATATAGAGGTTCAAAGTCTGCTTATTATAAGATAAATTATTTAATCTATTAACAGCCACGGATGGATCCGGTGAGAACTACAGACCCTCCGTGACTCACCCAGTCTCTATAGAGTGAATTAACCTTAATTATAGAGAAAAACTTGGCTGTTTACCGCGACATCAGCCCAATCACCTGCGTTACTTACACACCCGTTGGCTTAGACAGTAAAGTCCCTATCATGGACGGAAATGATAATATATGTGCTTCACTACTGTTTATTTATGAATTATTTTTTATTATTTGTACACATTATTGGTATTAATTGTACACTGTAAAATACATTGAAATCATGTTACAAATGTTAAATGTAAAAAAAAAACTATTGCAGTGTGATAAAAATAAAATAAAATGTTTTCAGAGAGATCTCGTTTGTCATTATTGAATACAGGACAACAATTAATAAATATACTTTTTTCGTTTGTTTTCTTTCCAATTGCATGTAGTTTATTCTTTGGTTATACGAATACGTTAACTGGATAGTTTTTCTTTTTAGAAGTGTTTTTTAAATGTTAGTTTAAGTCAAACCAGATTGTTGGAAAAAAAGATTAAGTGTATTTCTTGTTCTTCGAACTTTACATCAATTTGCATTGAGTTGAAATTTACATTTGGGTTTTCTTCGTATGTATTCATTTTATTACATATTTTTCTCCTCTTTTTTTTCTCCTTTTGCTGTCCTTTTCCCCTTCACATGTATTCATTAAATGTAAGAAAAATAATTACTGCAACTTTATTAACAATTTGATACGATGCTTTTGTGAAACTACAATAAAATGATACTATTGCACAATATTTTGTTGACCAAATTCTAAATCTTCCCAACAGTTTAATATCTATTTTACATTAAGATCTAATTGATTCCTCTCATATCCAATCCTTTAAATCCTTATAAAAAACACCATAGTCACAAATTAAAAAAAAAAAATAATTATTTTAATATTTATCTTGAATCTCATTATTTTATGTAAAAAAAAAATAAAAAAAAGAACATTGATAATCACTCTTCTTTATTAAAAAGGCGAAGGGAGATGATTTCTGGGGAATTGTTTTTTCTGTTGTTTTTTTTTGTATAATTTTTCAAGCCGACTTTATTCTAAATTGTCGGAAAATGAAATGTCTTCATTTTCCGTACTCTAATGAAAAAGATGGTCTTCTGATTTATTTTTTATTCTATTGTTGATTCAAATTTAAATAAATACTATACTTGTATAAACGAGTGATGCTCAATCTGCGTTTCTGTTGTAAAAATGATTGAAATAACAAAATATTACTAATAGTTTAGTAGTTACTGATGGAGCATTTACAGGTCATTAGGTCCTGAGTTAGAGATATATTTTTGTAGGTGAATCTCTTATTCTGGTAAGCCCTGAATTGACCCTCTAAGGTGTTGAGACCCACCTGGGGCTCACCCTGTCCCTAAAAAGTGGGGAAATATCTATTTTTTTAAATGTAATATCAGCCGAATCTCCATGAACAACCGTTTGCTTATAAATAGCACAGTCCTTACAATGTAATGATTAAAATACCCTTCGTTTATTGAGATTTTTAGTGTTATATTATTTTTTTTTTGTTTAATTATATTTGATAGATGATGCTTAAGTTGATATGAAGAAATGTAAATTTAATTTATCATTATTGTGCTCCTAATAGAATTTAAATATACTTTCTAGTTATATAATATTACGAAATATGAAGGAAAAATTATTTAAACCTGCTTTTTTCTTAGAAGAAAACTCCTCTTGTTATTTTTTAAGACAAAACTTCTTTAGCCGCGTTTAGGGACTTTTGGTAGAGGATAAACTTTTGAGCAACATGCTCAAAACTGGCGACACCTAGCGGCCCTTGAAATGAGTTATATAATTTATTTTAATCTACTTTAGTTAAAGCTTAAAATTCCATTCCAAATTGTTTAATAGCTGTGCGATTGATACTACTAATAAATTAAAACATCAATAGCTGCCTGAACTTTTCGTCTCACCTAAAAGATTTTATTTGTAATAGTTAAATGTCTTGTTTTATAAAATCATTAAAAGCGCAAATGGCCAAAGTATTGTTGAACTTAAAGATGATAGTAATGGTAAAAAATAAAATGAAGTTCATTAGCATTTATGTATATACAAATGTTATATAGATGAATAAATAAACTGCTTGAAAATATATTTATATTTATATTTATAATTATTGCTCGGAATGTCAGTATAAGAGAAATCCAGACTAATGTTTTCTATGTAAATAGGTACATATGTATTTATGATTCCGTATCATCAACGAAACATTTCAGAAACACATCATGATGAAAAAAATATTTAAAATTCTTTTTTATTGATTACTCGTTCTCGACAGTACTAAGCTCGCGTCTTGTGTTCGCGAATGTGAAACTTAGTCGCTAATGCTGAAGGATGAACAACGTCTTCAGGTATTCAAAAATAAGGTGCTACCTAGAATATTTGGACCAAAAAAGGATGAGGGGAATATAGGAGATTACTTAAAGCGGAATTGCAAACCATGCATCTAGTAAATATTATTCAATTGATAGCGTTTTGAAAATTAAGATGGGATTGTAAAGTTGCTGGGCTTGGTAAGGAACGAATTCCTAAGATGTTAATAAGCACTGTGCCGACTGGGAAGCGTCTGAGGGGTAGGCTGAGGCGTAGGTGGGAGGATTGCGTTAAGAGTAATCTGGCTGCTTTGGGTTTGGGCGGTGCTCCGTGGACGGAGGTTTGTAAGCGGAGATTGGTGGTATCGGGACCAAGCCTTCGGTTTCGCTAAGCCTTATTATTAATATTATTACTATTTATTGATTATTATTAAATAATTTTCTTCAAAGGCAAACGGGTAAAAAAACTTTTCGAACTGACAATGTAACTTTCTTGATAAAACATTTTGCTAACAGAGGGAGTAAACAAAGCTTTTAATTAATAGCGACCAAGAAGCGTGAAAACTCTTTGTTTGTTCCACAATTACAATTGCGCTGAACCCCTCCCCCCACCCCTTCATCCTATAGATATAATTCCACTGGCACAATTATATAAGGCCCTGGATTGTGCTTGGGCTCGTCCATTGTGGTTTATATTGTGCAAGTGGCCATTGTGATTTGTGTTTGCCTCTTCGAATTAATTTGTTAATAATTTAGCTACGGGGGGGAGGGGGACGAAGGGTAGAAAGATTCCTAAAAGAAGAAATAATTAATGGACCTGAATAAAAAAACAGTAAAAGAACTATTTACCGACTAGGCAAACTTTTCATGACAAGCTTTGTTTTGAGGTATGGTTTAATGGTTTAAGAAGTAGTGTCTGTGGCTAATTTTTGGAATTTTAAGTTTATTTGTGAAGTGTTTATTATAATATATATTTATTTTTATCATTTTTTTGTTGAGTTCAAATTCCGCTCGTTGGCAGACTTTTATTTAATCTGTTAGCGGCCGGAGATGATCCTAAGGGACTTAGGAACCTCCTGGGGCTGTATAAAGAGGGTACACAAAATAACGGGGAAAATCTAGTGGTTGAGCGTGAACTAGCACAAACCTTCTCCCTGCACAACCATTGTCAAAGATACAGTACAGTCTCTACTATGTGCTGAACCCCAGGCCCTTCTTTGGTTGTGGTGGTTCAGGTATTTTTTTCTTTATTGTGCTTATGAAAAGTTCCTTTGTACGATATGGAAAGTGACCTTAAATACATATTTATATTTCTTTTTATATCCACGATAAGATTTAAAACTTTTTGCTAAGTGCCAAGTGATAAAGCATTTGCCCCATTGCCCATATTTTTAAAGAAATTCAAATGGAGACCCATAGATATCACGAATATGAAAAAATTGGACTTATATCTCTTTCAAAAACCACAGCTGAAATAATATTTTTTTTAATATACGAGTATAAAAATAGCTTTAAGCCGAGTTTTCTTCTACTTTAAATTGTTAAAAATTAATGTTTATTGGAGGGCCTACGTTTCGACCCACATTGCAGGTCTTCTTCAGGGCTAAATATGTAAAATACAGACAATTAAAATTACATATGGTAAATAATAAAATATTTTCTTATAAAATAAAAAAAATCTCATAAAATTAAATATTGTAAATATTTTCTTGACGCTGTTTACAAGCAATTGTACCATTTAGTTATCCAATAGCTGTTAGTTTTGAAAAGATTTGTAAACATGGAGGTTTTAATTAGGTTACATCCATCAATAGATATGATCACACCAGTTTTATAGATATGATTTAAAAATCCACAGATGAAGCTCAGAGCTGAATTTAGAAACTTACCAGTTTCTTGTAATTAGCGGTTCTTTTCCCCTCTCTCTAATTTTGTACGCTACAGTCCTCTCCTGAAATGTCTTAATTTTCCGCTAAAATGAAACGGAAAATCGAATAATAGCAGGCTATTTGGGAAAAATGTAGGCGGTATTCGCGCACGAATTGAGGCTATGTCATTTGGGTTAGTGTGCTATCATATAACTATAACTTCGGCATTATTTCTTGGTAGAAGTAATTTACTTTTAGAATAAAAAATAATAATTCTTACATACCCTAATATACGAAAATTATACAATAAAAAAACAGTATTCTTTTTTCTTTATTATTGGATGTGGTCGATTAATTGAGCCGTTTAGGTTTGAATGTGGAACTCCAAATTTTAAAAATTGGATATCGCTCGTTTAGGCACGCAATGCTTTTTTCTGAAACTTCTTCTGCTTTTGATTGTGAATGCCTCAATATATATATATATATATATAGGTTAACAATATTTTGAAAAATTTAAAGTTATTAATACGTAACTATCATACGGTTAATGGTGTTTTAACATAATGTATAGCGATAATTTGAAAAAAAAATACACAATTAGTTATGAGAAAAAATTAGAATATGACCAACATTTAAGTTAGAAAGCATTGATAATTTATAGAATAATACAAATTATATAGAAAAGAAAGTTATTAACATTAATGATATGTTATATTAGAAAGTGGTAGATGTCTCTTTGGATCTAAAAAAAAAAATCGTTTACTCTTTCAAATAATACATAATAATTAATGATTATTATTTCATAATAAAGTTTTTTTATTGTTTTTATTTATTTATTTATTGATATTAACAAATTTATTACAATAATACAACATGTAAATAGGCTGTGTGTGATATCTAATCACATGAGATAATGATAAGTAGAGAAACTACCCACTGCTAGTACTCAAATCACAAGTTCAACTAAGAATGGCCCCTTGCACATCTTCTTTTCAGAAGCCTCGGAGGATTATCGGGAATTGAAAAGGAAGCTAGGACAGAAACTAGAGGGTTGAGTGTGAATGAAATTTGTTATGAAAGGATAGATAGCGGGTTCGGGCCTTACCAGTAACAAATGGGACATTAAGGTCATTATGGATGATTTTATTGTTAAAAAAATAAGGAGCATTGAGGATTTTACGAAGGATTTTGGATTGTAGGGATTGGATACGAGAGGAATTCGATGGCTTAGTGGAGCTTCAAAGCTCTACTCCGTAAGTCCAAAAAGGTCGTATGATGGTCATGTAGATGAGTCTATTGTAATTTATTGGGAGCTTAGAGCGTTTGTCTCCATAATAAAGCTAAAAAGGTGTACAGGGTTGAAAGCGTCACTCTTTATAACTGCTAAGTGATTAAAACATTTACCTATTTTCCTATATTTTTAAAATAATTCAAATGGAAACCTTAAGACATCGCGAATATGAAAAATTCGACATATATCACATTCAAATAAAAAAATAATTTATTAATACACATGATTTTCGTATCACAAAATAACCGGAGGGTCTCCAAATCCTACTGGTAACTGAATAATATATAGATGTTACAGCCGTTCTCGTACTCAGCAACACTTTTTACACCGAGCTACTCTTTATGTATTTTTTTTATTTTCTTTAACGCCGCTTCGGCTGCTGCTATTCGAGGCCATTAGCGATGACATTTGTTCTTAAATTTAGTGTGTTTTAAGTACATCAAAGTCCTCTGTAGTTAATTATTATCTTTGAACGGTTTGCACGTATCAATATCCAAATTTATTCTTACTATTTTGTACTTCTTTTATTTAAACAGATGCTTCACCGTAATTTCTGTGAGATGAGTCAGATTTGTATAATATTTATTTATCACTATTATTATTTTTGTATTAGAATAAAGTATTCTATAATCTTTCTTTTGTATTATTTACGGGCGAGAAACATAGGAACTTTAAGTTAATTTTAATTATTTGAATAATCAACTATCCACCTACAACCTTCCCGAGATAGCTGATAGACCACTGGTATAGCCGACATATTCCTCCACAAGGTGCCAAGTCAGTCATAAGCGATATTCCGGACGTCGGCGATGACCATGCAGAAGTCGAGGAATAATAACTGGTAATAAGTCCATCTGGATCAGCCTCGGTATCGGTGACTGGCCGGAGTGGGCACGTCTTCGGCACTTTGATCCTCCCTGGTAGGATTTATTTTTGTTCCATCAGACTCCTGATAGGCGCGACGCCGAATATATGTAAATGAGGAGCACTGACAACATAACTCTGGTGTAATTGATAGCTCTTTGGTTCGGCACATGACTTCCAATCGCATTTCATTATCCTTCGCAGGATTCAATGTCAATCCTTTGGAATTGATTCCTAGCCACGAGATTTTTCCAACGCTTTCCATCTTGAATGCTCAGTATTTACTGTGCAATTTCACTATAAATTAACTTACTATGTAAAATCGGTATATCGAAGTATAAACTTTTATTATCAGGATTTCCTTCACTATTCTCATTAAAATCCTTACTTTTCCAACATCTCTTGGCTTCCCCAAAAAAAAGCTCTGTAAGTAGGTCACTCACTTGTTTAAATTGAAATATATTGAATAATTTTTTTTTTTTGTTTTGTTTTTTTTAAGAAAATATACATCATTGAAAGAAATTATTGAATGCTAGCTCAAGCATATAATAGTTGATATTAATTTATTTATTATCTTAAATTGCTTGATATCTTGTCATAATTCGTACTGTATATTTATTTATTATTTTTTTTTACTTTTTTCTCACTTTATAAACAGTTGATCATTTGTATTATGTAGCTTCCTGGCTACGTAAGTTGCATTTCTATTATATATATATATATATATATATATATATATATATATATATATATATATATATATATATATATATATATACATATATACAATAAATACATATATACAATAAATACATATATACAAGACCTGCAATGTGGGTCGAAATGTTGGCATTCCAATAAATAGTTTATTACTATTAAAGATTATTTCTACGACCTCAGCCCGTATCATTTTCTTCCCTATACTTAACATATAATAAGGAGCGGGGTAATTTAGTGGTAGAGCGCTGCGTTCCGGGCTTAAATCAGGATCTTACAGATAATTTATTTAATCCAAACCTGTGGGATCCAGAGAACCTCTTGGATCTCATCCAGCCTTAGTAGTGGCAAAACTTTGAACACGCGTTTCAGCGTGATCTAGAAAGAATAACCTCCCTGCACAGGCACTGTCCTTGAAACAGTACTATCTCTACCACTTACTGAATCCCAGACCATTCAAGGGTTGTAGTGGTACAGGTCAGGTTCAAAAGAAATATACAACAATTATTAGTCGCACTTTGATATTTTAGTCAAGCAATAGAGCTGGCACGAGCTTGAAGTATTCATTCCATAGCGATGGTAAGCGCTCAGCGCTGGAAGTACCTGTGGGCCACATCGCCCGAGAGTCGTCCGCACTCTAATGGTTAAATGTCATTGTAGAAAAGTTCACCTCTCCGTTGCATACACCCCTATTGCATTATGCTAACCGAGACATCAATAAGCTAAAGCGGACAGACACTCGGACGATTATACTTTCATAGCCCTGTCTCCTCGACTTTGTATTTGCCTCTAGTCGCGAGGTTAAATCTCGATGGTAATAAGGACGAGACTTCCTGGAGAGAACCTTGAACCGAGGCACGCCGGGTAATTTTTCAGACGTGAAAAGGCCCAGGGGTGCGTTTTCCCGAATGAGGTTTCACCCCCTCCCACCCCAGCCTGGAAAGCTTTCGCTTTTCCTAATTCATAACCTTCCCCCCCTCTATAACCCCTTTCTACTTCCAGCTCTTCCATTGACCTATATTTTATGAATGGATCAATTCGTGCCACGTAGGATACCAGAGTGCCTTCTACCAGAGTACCAAGGGAATCAGAAACAGTTTGTAAAACGTTGTGGTATTATACGAGTAATATAACTATATAAAGTTGTATCAATGAAAGATTTTATTGTAACGTTTTTAATTATAGAATATAAAATATTTTTACTTATTGTAATCAAACGATTAAATTTTTTATGATTTTTTTCATATTAAAACAATGATAGTCTACTTTTTGTTTTTAAATGTAGCGTTTTTTTATCGCCACATTCACATAAATGTTCATTATACAGCTTACACTCATACATTAACGATATAATATATATATATATATATATATATATATATATATATATATAACTTGTACCACCACAACACATGAAGGCTTCAGAACATAATAGAGACTGTACTGTTCCCTAGCCAACGGTTGTGCAAGGAGATGATTTATCTGATATTACGTTTAACAGCCAGATTTTTCATACAATTAAGGTTAAACAATATATAGACTGATTGAGTTCCGAGCGGGTATGCAGATCATAATATGAGTAATGAAATCAAAATATTATATATTCCATCCAATTATAAAATTATAAAAAAATGTATGAGGGTTTATTTCATTAAATATGTCCCATGTACAACTACTCAATAGGAACTACAATAACTTCTCTTCATTCTGTCATGTTCATAGATAAGAAAACAAAAAAACAAAACAAGCTACACATAATTATAAGAATTAAATTTTAGAGCTGAAATTTTAATGCAAAGAATGCTAGAAGAATGAAGATAACCGATAAAAAAAACCTGTAGCACTACAACCCGTGAACGAGTCTGGGGTTCAGTACAAGGTTGAAACGGTACTGTTTCATGGACAATGGTTCTGCAAGGAGGTGAGTGGTCCCGCTCAACCGCCAAATTACCCCTTATTTTGGGCACCCTATTTTTATGATATTTTTTAGAGGCTGAGTGTGCCCTAGGAGGGTCCTAGATCCCATATGGTCCATCTCCCGCTTCAAACAGACTAAATAAAAATAAATAAAACAAACCTAAAATAAATAACATTTTATTATTTAATTTAATTCAAACTATTCATTTTCTAAAAAGAATATTAATTATATACTCATTAATTATTATATTACAGTACATATTTTAATTATCTCGCAAGGGGGTACAAAATAATAATAATAAATAATAAAGTAAAACAAAGAATAAAATCGGGGTACTTCTACTAAAACTTTTAGTAAATAGTGTAGTGTAATTAAAATAACAGATGAATAATTTGTTAAGTATGGTTTGGAAAAGAAGTGCACTCTCTAGTTGTATATAATAAAAATATGAAGGAATATTGTAAAGTCAGTATAAAATTATATTCTAGAAGCCACTCCTCTCAGCTCCAGAGCACCTAGCCTTGATGATGCCTCAGAAGTTTGGGCCGAACATCGGATTTCTGAATAATAAAATTATATTTATTACACTGTAATTATTTATTCCATGCATATATTATAATCGATCATCAAATATCTTCTTAATATTCGCGTTGAGAGATATCTGTCTCAAAATAAATAAATAAATATATTTAAAATTGTAATAAATCATACGCTAATAAGAAGCTTTTCCTACATTAATTTTTATTATTAAATTTAATATGCCTCAAGTACGACAATAACCATAGGTAAAAAAACTATCTATTAGTACTTACATGTCAATTTTTCTTTTTTTAAAGAAAATAAATAAAAATAAATAATTGAAACCAAAATTACCAAAATAAAATATAATACATAAGATACTTTATAATATTTAGTTAGTATTAAAGGGAGAATTGGAATGATATCCAGTGAGCTTTAAATATCGAATGAACTTCTCTCCACTGACCGTGATCATATCAGGTCAACTGGAATGGTCCCACTACTGTTTGATTTTTAAATTTATATGTATTATATATTTATAATATGTGATAGAAGAATTCTATTTATCTATCTATGTGTGAATATACATCAAACACTATAAATAACTAGTAAGTATATATTATTTTTGTTAATACAAGACTGAAAAGGCAAGAAACTGCTCGACGTTTTCGCCTACTTCAACATTTACTCAAACGTTCAAAGATCCCAATTAATTACAAAAGAGTCATTTACATGATAGTTATCAGACCTATTTGGACATACGGAGTTGAGCTTTGGGGCTCTACTACACCATCCAATTCATCTCGTATCCAATCCTTACAATCCAAGATCCTTCGTAAAATCCTCAATGCTCCTTATTATGTCACAAAAAAACTCATCCATTATGATCTTAATATCCCATATGTTGCTGATTTGGCCCAAACTAGATACCTATCCTTCCATGAAAAGCTCTAAACACTAGTCTCTCAAATTGCTTCTCATAATATTCCTGATCATCCTCCGAGGCGACTGAAAAGAAGATGGCCTCAAGACCTTCTACTATAGAATTTTATTGGAGTGCTATCAATGGATAGTATCTCCACAAGTGTTTTTTTTTCATGTCCTTTGTTCATACAGCAGATTTACTTGATGTAATATAATTACTGTTGTAAATATCAATAAATTATTCTATTAAAAAATATTTTTGTTAAATTTATTTATGATAAATTGTCGATTTGAGTAGAGTGACAAGTTTTATTTTTTTATTTGTTCCCCTTTCAGTTTTTTCCAAGAATAAAAGTTATCGTGAACTTTAGTATGGAAAAGAGAATATGGATAACATTGGATCGATTTGATATAACGATAGTACTACCGCTTATCACCATTTCTAATTTTAGTCTTAAAAATCAAATTATGGTAATCACTATGGTGGGAATATTAGTATTAGTCATCTGAACAAATCATTTTTTCTCAGTTTGATTACTTTTTTGCTGTAATTCAAATGTGATTTTATTAGATAAATGAATTTATATCCAAGATTAACATTATCATAAATATAGCTTTCATCGAGGCATAACAATACATAATATTACATAAATGTACATGCTTAATATTTCTAAGGCAATTATTCAACAGGTTGTCGCTAAGTTTAGTCAGAAGTTTTAATTTTTCACTCATTTACCTTTTAATATTTTCCTTTAGTATGGAAAATAGTATGTAATTATGGTAAATGTGTGTACTTCAGTAATCATTTCATCTAGAAATGAATGCTTTAACAGATATATATCATGTATACTTCGAAAAGTTAGTTGAAACTTTTATTTCTTGATGAAATGATTACCAAAATCTACTCATTATCCATGATAACGTTTTCTTTTCCATGCATTAGCTCACGATGGCTTGTATTTTTTTAATGTATTAAAAACGGTATGAATAAACAGTTAAAACTTGTTGTAGCTCTACTCGAAGCGACAACTTGCTGAACAGATACCAATTTTTGATTTAGGGATTGGTACAAGTGGTAGGCAAAAGAGAGATGATATAGTATATAATCATTTATGATAGAGAGGAAAATGGAGGAGACTGGAAGATCATAATGGAAGGATACAATTTGTCTGGGGGTGCAGTCATCAATAACACTAAATAAGGTTAACTTATTTATTATAAGTGCTTACGTTTCAGCCTACAATGTAGGCTATCTTCAGGGCTAAGAATGGCATTTATTACAGTCTTTACATTTTTGTGTTTTCCTCTTTTAGCCCTGAAGATGGCCTGCATTGTAGGCCAAAACGTCGGCACTTATAATAAATAAGTTAACCTTATTTAGTGTTATTAATGACTGCACCCCCAGACAAATTGAATCCTTCATTATAATCATTAATATATTTCCAACATTTCTATCAACATTTTCTTCATCAGGGCTAAGAATAAATACAAAAAAATATGCAGACATACGAATCGATATAAAACAAGGACAGTAAAAAAAATAAAAAAACAAAGGAAAAAAAAAAAAACATATACCATTTATATAAAAACCAGTGAAGGATATTTGAGCTCAGTACGTTCTAGGTACTGTTTCTGACTGCACGGTTCTTAAGCTAACGGGTATATAATGTGGCCGAAGTTTATTATCACTTTATAGAGCGTTAATTAACTGTTAATTGAAGAATAAATTAATCTCCTCTAACATTTGCCTAGATATTGAACTCAAGGCCCAGAGCTCAGTAAGCCATCACTCTAGACTGGCTGAGCTCATGTATAAAAAAGAAGAGAAAGAAAAATTGAATGTGCAATGCAATAAATAAAAATATATAAATAAAACGAAAACAAAGAATATAATAAAAGGATAAGCTGTACTGCAAGCCCGTGTTAATTTTAAATTAGTGCTTACATGTTACTTTTTATCGGATCTTTTCTAGAAGACCCCCACCAGTTAATTTTAGTATTAGTTAGTTTTATTGATAACTGTTATAACCTAATAGAAATAACAGAACATGTTTGTATTTATGTATAATTTAAAACACAACAAATAACCTAGAAAATTATAGATATACATTTTCAATTTAGAGGACAAATATCCACAATATTCTTTAGGATCAGCTCAAATAAATCCCTGTTTTCGTACCTCCTTCTCCAAATATATTCACACAGGTACGAATATATTATCGTCCGGTGGGTACCGCATTCTCCTATAATTTGAGGACGAACCAATAGGTCATTCATTAGCACATACTTCCCTTAGGAAGTTTTTCTAGTCAGTAATTGTACTATTGGACATATTTAATTCTCGTTTTCAGAATTTTGTACAAGTTTATTTATGACACCAAGAATATAAATAAAATAGATGATCTTATAGGAAGTTTACTCCACACAAACCAAGTACCTGCTCTCATGCCCTTCTCTTCTCGGCATTCCCGTCTACTGCATTTCCATCTCGAATAACGATTTTCACTAATACTGAGGTTCATTTCACGTCCCTTGAACAGAATCTTTTTTTATGTATAATACCCTTATCTTGAGCATATTTTATGCATGATTCTTGATCTTTAACTATTTTTGCCAATTCTGAGAAATTCATTTTAATGACTGAGAAAATCATATGTACTGATACTAAAAGTAACTGTTAGGGGTCTTCTAGAAAAGACCCACTTTGTATCTTTTACGTTTTTAGCCCTGAAGAAGATCTAAAATGTAGATCGAAACATCGAACTATTGTATATAATATAATAGTTGAATATTTTATTAACTTGTTTTTTTTATCGCCGACGTTTACTTGGTCAACAATAAATGAATAAAAAAAAAATTAGATATCAAATTAGTAAATAACATATGATAAAAATGTAATATTAAATCAATAATTAAAGCTTGAAGTTTCTAAAAAAAAAAAAAAAAAATTTTGCATCAGTTTATTTGAATTTAGCCCAAATCTCGTTCAACTGTTGTAAGTTCCTGTAAGCAGATTAATTATTTTTCAACCAAAGCCGGTTTCGAACCAGGAAACTATAACAGAGTAACTCAAAGCTCTACACACTGATCTACCTAGAACCCCCAAAAAAATATCAAAAGACTAACTAGCTAATACCAATACCCAATACTCAGAAATAAAATTTGATCATTTTTTATCTTAAAGGCAAACAAAACATTATGCACTCAAGGAAAAAAATACAAAAAACAACAAAGCATGGTATTCTTAATTCTAAATGTTAACTTTTGTACAAGCCAACAGATTCCTGAATAGTTGCAAAAACTTTTAACAAGCTGGTACGAGAGGTGTAAATTAGTTCTTGTAGACCACCCCAAGAAGCGTAATTGTATGGAACAGGACAAGAAAACCTTACAATTTTAAAATTGTGCAATAATAGTTATGATAGCGTGTAGTAAATTATTACTGATTTTTTTTTGTTATCTTAAAACCGCTTTCACAACTGAAGGACATACGCTCTCTTTTTCACAATAGCTGATAATAATATACCTTAATTTTTGAGGCATAGTAGAGCTAGTAATTCACACTTTTACATAGCTCAATATAATAATATTTGATAGATTCATTAAGTGTTAAATGTCTCTATCATATAAATGATATATAAATGTCTCAAATTATGGAAAAATTTTCTATAGGAGGAGTATTGAAATTTGAAATATCTTCTCAGAAATGTTTATATTCAGAAGATCGGGAAAAAATACGAAATTTTTCTCAGTAACTAAAAAAAAAATAGTAGTATATAAAATTCAAGTTTTTATTTATTAAATGTTTTTTATTTTCTTGTTGCTTAATAATTATATACTACTTCATGTTTGTTGCAGATGTATTATTTCCGTTAACATAAAAGTCTTCAATACCAGATTTAAAATGAATTTTACAATAGTTTAAATTTATTTTTACCAAACCCCGTACACGAGCACCCTTCCTTTTGAATATTATACTCACTTCGAATCATAAAATAATAAGTGGTAATAAAAAAACGAAGAAATAGTAAAAAAATTAAGTGCGATGGCCGGGAATCGAACCCGGATCAACTGCTTGGAAGGCAACTATGCTCACCATTACACCACCATCGCACGGGATGAAAGGTTTCCTGAGTATATGGATTTTAAATTAAATAAATTCTATAAATGTACTAAATACATAAACAACTTCATACTAAATACATAAACTTAAGGTCACCTGTGTTAGCGTAACAAACTACTAAACCCAAGATCGCGGGTTCGTAGCCCGGCAGGTGGCCCTAGGATTTTTTTAAGGGAGTAAAAAATCCTTAGTTACGCTGTCCTTCGGAAGGGACGTTAAACGGGGGGTCCCGAGCCTGTACGATGTCAGGTACTCGTTAAAAATCCCTATCCTAATTAAACCTGGATAGGCAAAATTTAGAGCTCCCACTGTAGCATCGTCCGATTGCCATAGCAGCATAAAGTGACGTTAAATGAACAAACAACAAATACATAAACTCAAGTTTTTAAACTAATAAAATTGAGAAAAAATAATTATAAAGTTAATCAGTAGGTCTTTCCCACCGTTTCTCTGGTGTGCACCAGGATAAGTATAAACCAGATGCATTTTTTTTTGTTATGAGAGGACTTAAACACCAAAGGCTATAAGTTTAAATATGTAGAAGAAACTATAACCCATAATAGAATTGAAAGAATTGGGAAGGAAACATCTATAAAAAAGTACTTGTCTAACTTATTCATATTCTATATTAATCTACTCTGAATGTTATTAAGATTCGACCTGCAAAGAATGATTTCGATTAGAAAAGAAAATTCTTTGGATGATACTCATGTATCATGATGTATGATGGACCGATAGTCATTGATAATCAACAATGTGGACTTAAAAGCATCAAGGAGCATTTAGGTAAAATAGATGACTGAAAAATATTCATATATTTTGATAAAAGAAAAAATAATAATAATAACCATAATGGCTCACAGCAGTTTATGAAGATCAAAAATGTCTAGTAATCACAAAATACATAGCAAAGGACTAAGACAATTTTTAAAATTAGAAGTGGGATAGCACAGTTGCAATGCTGAAGGTCCTGGGTTCAAGACTGTCCTAGAAATAGTACAGTCTCTACCGTGTACTAAACCCAAAGACACTTCATGAATTGTAAAGGAACAGGTCTTTGTTTTCTTAAAATTGTTTGAATGGATGGTAGTAGACTGAAAATATTTTAAATGGTCAACAACACTAGTTTCAAACCTTGCCACCTCTTCAATTCCTGATTATCCTCCGAGGCATCAGAAAAAAAAGATGACCCCGTGATCTGCTTTCTTGAATCTGTTGTTCGATTATTGCCAATGTGTAATTTCTCTACTTGCCTTTATCTCGTGTCATTATTTATCTTTCATTATGTTTGCTTGATGTATTCTGTTATACAGTTGTAAATTTAAATGAATATTTTTTTTTAAAATGAATAATAGAAGTTCACAAAGGATGTTTAGTATTAAAAATTTATATAAAAAAAGACAAAGACAAATTAAAAAAATTAATTTACAATAGAAGGCTTCCAGAAAAAGAAAAAGAAACCAATCCCGATAGAAAATGGATAGTAAAAAGGAAGGATAGAAAAAAAGATCTAAATTATGTAAGTGTGATACTTAACAAAATAAACAAAAAAAAACAAAAAATAAAACAAATAACCCACAGTTTTAATTAATGCTAAATGCACGATGTGAGCACGACTACCTTATTTGGTTATTAATTATACTAAGATAGCTCAAGAAGTGTGATCATTCAAAGTGTGATCTGCAGATAGCATAGGAAAAAAATATTAGTACAACACTGTGTCTACAAGTAAGTTTAAAAAATATAATAATTATCAATAATTAATTAATATTATTTGAGGTGTTAGAGGTATAATACCACTCGAGTGTCAGACGCCTCCATTGCAAGATAATAGGGCGACAAAACTTGTATCGTGAAGATACTCCGGCTTCAAGTTTGACTTGGAAACTTCTCTCCCTTCATTCTATGTCTTTGCCTCTTAGAGTTTCCAGATTATTCAAAGGATGATCAGAACGGATATTTTATATAACAACACCTTCCAGACAAGATTATAAATAAATTAAATCTTGTTATATATACATAACATTATACGAAAGTTTCAGATAATGGGAATTCATATTATTCGGATTGCTAAAAATAAGTTTGGCAGGATATTTTCTTTAATCAGCAACAATTAGAATTAGAAATTCCGTAGGAAAATTTCTTTTCCAAAATAAATTTTATGAATCTAAAGTTATTAATTATTCCTTTTAAGGCAAAGATGAAAGGTTATTATTAGGGGGGTAAATCAGTGAGTTGAGCGCTGAGTTTCTATCCCGTATACAAATCCGGCTAAGGTAGATAAATAATTTAATCTGTTAACAGTCACAGATGAACCCTGTGGGATCC
Source organism: Arma custos (assembly GCA_037127475.1). NCBI lineage: Eukaryota > Metazoa > Arthropoda > Insecta > Hemiptera > Pentatomidae > Arma > Arma custos. The sequence goes on from CM073759.1 coordinate 181,782,757, forward strand.
ACAGACCCTCCCGAGGCTCAACCAGTCTCTATAAAGTGGATAACCTCAATTGGAGAAAAATCTAGAGGTTAAGTTAAGTTTGGTTATGATCTTGGACAATCCGTTTTCTTCGAAACAGTACAGTCTCTACCATATAACGAATTTTACTTGTACATTTTTTTTAACAACCTTTAAAGGTCCAAATTCACACCGGGTGTCCACTGCGAAATAAATTTTGTTTCATGCCACTGCAAATAATTCTGCATATATCAATTAAGAGTTTATAATAATTGTATAAATAATAATAATAATAATAAGCTTTATTATTTTTTTCCCTCTTTCTTCTGTGTACATTTTTACATGGGTTTTATATTTACATGGTTTTAAAAAGAAAGAAAAGCCCTTCTTTGGGCATAAGCCTCTCCCAATTTACCCCAGCTCTGTTCTGTCTGTTCCTAGCAGAATGGTAATTGTATAAATATTATGAAGTAATTAAATATCAATAAAAATAATTTTTCTTTTTACACTTTTTACCAGGTTCAGCAAATTAAGAAAAAATACATTTATTACAATTTATTTTCACCTCTCTCTATTGAATGTTATAAGTATATCACAAAAAATAAAGCACGGAAAATGAAATTAAAAAAAAAATCTGGAAGAAATATATATGTGCACCAGAATAGTTTAGATTCACAATTCAACCGATAGATAATTTTTTTATTAATTAATTTATTTTTAAAATTTTAAAAAAACACCTGTCATTACAAAAATATTCTAGGTTTTACTTCCTAGCTATCACTTAAACACCTTTCAAGTTTATATTCAACGCATTTCAACTTATACCTACTGTACTGATATACTCATACGTAATTGAGTATATCAGCTCAATTAATGATAGTGTTAGGTGTTTTAATGATTTTTTGGGATATATTTTTATCAAAACTGTCGAAATAATTCAGTTTATTAAAAATTGTTATAATTTTCGAATTCGAAACCTTAGAACAGGACGTCTGTCTGTTCTGTTTTTTTCTTATAATGTATATTTATAAATGTAAGTAGCGTTTTAAAATTGTTATTTTCAACTGTTTATACTTTTCACCGATAGAAACTGACAACGGTTTTTTAAAATTTTAAAGATGTAGCAGGCCATAATGACAGCTCTAGTGCCTGTAATCAGGAATGGTTGAGTAAGTGTCATGGAGACAAAGGAAAAACGAACACAACATTATCTACGAACTTTCGGAGGAGCTAATATATCCATTAATCAGAGAGTGCAATTTAATCATATCGATATGGTAAGGGCAATATCGACATTGTATTAGTATCGATATTAGTAGAATCGAGTCCTGTGTCAATAGTTACTTATCCCTCAGCAAACGTTTGCTCTCAGCAAACATGGCCGTGTTCTGGTCAAGGATTGACATGTTAAAAATAAAGTAACCTCTGCTGTGATGTCTCGTTTCACTGGATTTTCGATCGATACTACTTAGCATAATAAAAAGATATTTATTTTTAAATATTTAAGACAATTTAAATTAAACATTAATCAAATTAAGAGTGGTTAGATTTAATTATGTTATATATTATTCTTTACTATCGACAAATACGACCATACGTCTAAATTGGTGAACCGTTAGATGATTAGTTATTTTATAATATTTTAGATAGCCATAACATATACTTTTTTTTAAAGTTTTTTAGTTGCATTCTAATTTTTTTCCAATAATGGATTGAATTATTCAGGGGGTGCAGTCAAATTTAATAAAAAATAAGCAGAACTTAATTTGAATTGGTCAGGGGGTGCAGTCAATGATAACACAAAATGAGCAAAACCTATTTTAATAAGCCAACGTTTCGGCCTAAGATGTAGGCCATCTTCATGGCTGGGATAAGAAACAGAAAATAACTACGTAAAACATTGCTTTACTGAAGAAGAATAACAGATCGTTATCGATCGTTGATTGCACCCCCTGATCCATTATAATTATCCAGTCATCCACCCCCGGTAGCTCAGTGATTTAGAGCACTGCTGTGGAGAAGCAGACGACCCGGGTTCGAATTCCGGCCGGAGCAAATCTTTCACTTCAAAATAAAAATATTTAAAAATAATTACTATAAAAACAACAATAAATAAAAAATAAATTATAATTATTTTACGTTCTGTCCATTCTTCCATGTCTTAATTTATATAATTTTATCTTTATTTAACATTCTTTATTATCGATAATTATGAGTATACCATATATCATATGTGGGTAAACGTCGACTGTTTAGTTATTTTCTAATAATTTATATGCTTATGGCTTAGTTTTTTCAGATGTATTTTAACAATTATTTTGTCTATTTTTGTTCGTTTTGCCCATATCTTTTTATATAAAATTCCTCTGTTCGTGTTTATATCACTGAACTCCTTCCGAACCGCTGGACCGATTTTGATGATATTTTTTTGTGTACGTTCGAGTGGATTAGAGGATTGCTTAAATATAACTTAAATCATTAAAATGTTTTTTTTTAAAATTAACTTATCCTCCTCCTATACCTTTAATCAGGAGGTCTTTCGGGTCCACCATATCTTTATATATAAAATTCTTCCTGTATGTAAAATACCGTACGTATTTTTCATACTGGAAGACTCAAGAACTCTTACATGTCACTGAACTCTTGGTCAACGGGAGAATCGATTATGATGAAATTTTTTGAGTATGTTCAAGTTGGTTCGAGATGGTTTAGTTTTACAATTCGATTCAATCGGAAATGTTTTTTTAATTAATTTATTTATATTTCTTTGTAAAAAAAAATATAGTCATAAAAATTATTTGAGTTATTTTCTCTTTTGCTATTAATTAAATCAATTTTAAGTTTTTTTTAATACGTTCAAGTTCATAGTAGGCAGATATACTCACATTTAATTGATAGGTCAAGTTGTGATAATCTTATGCGTCAGGTATTTAATGATTTTTTTTAACAAATCGGACCTTTAAAAGAACAATGTCAAAACTCAAAAAAACTAATTTTTCAACAGTTCTATTTGAAATTTCTATGCGAGCTAAATAATAAAAATTTGGCTATTGGTAAAGCAAAGCATTCCAATTGTAATGATGGTATTCAAAACTTTTATTAACCATTAGAAAATGTTTAAAAGCTCGATTTTTTAAATTTAACTTATTCAAACATGATACAACTCAAAATATGGCATTATTAAAATATATATGTATATGTATCTGTTGAAAATGGAACATCAGATCTATCGTTCCTGAATTAAAAATCTTCAACTAGTACAATTGCTACTGAAGCCTTAACTCAAAAAATGGCATTTTCGTCATGTGGTTGTTCATTTGAATGAGCAATATATTTCCATAAAAGTGGTTCGAATAATTATAATCTATTTTAATTATAATTTTTTAAATCGTTTGAAAAGGACGTCTATCGGGTCCGCTAGTATATGTATATATATTATGTACACGGTCGACAGAAGTAATTTTAGGAACTTTTACTGTAAATCACTTAAATTGTTAATTCCTGGCTGGAAAATTGGACTGGAATATCTGTTGGGCTGCTTCGGGAGAAAGTAGTTTAGTAGATTGCAACTTAGCTAAGTCCCAAAGAGACCGTTCGAAGAGCCGATGAACTTGAACGAAGTAGTCCAACTTAAACTCCAGTGGGGACACCTGATGAATAAGTAAGGTCTTCCAAGGCCAAAATCTGGGTGCACTTAGGACCAACTATTGAATATTTGATTTGAGTGGTTCGCCTCGGATCTGAAACGACCCGATCGCCTTCCACCATTATCGTTTAGTGTCCGATAGTAATTGTATTGTGAGTGTGTAGCTTGATTGTTTTTCAGAAAATTACCAATAAAATTATTTGAGGAAGAAAATGGTAGGGATGGAGGTAAAAATAATTCTCCTATCCAGGGAGTACTGTTTATTGGAAAGCCGACGTTTCGTCCAACATTTCAGGTCTTCTTCAGGGCTAAATATACAAGATACATACCATTATCTTAATTTTTATATATCTTGTATATTTAGCCCTGAAGAACACCTGCAATGTGGGTCGAAACGTTGGATTTCAAATAAACGGTTCTCCCTGGATATGAGAATTTTGTTAACCTCCACCCATTTCTGGACCAATATCTTCCTCAAAAAAAAATAAAAAAAAAAATAGAAAAATATGTATATATATATATATATATATATATATATATATACATATATAAGGTCAACTAATATTACTCAACAAATAAAATTATTTAATTAATTGTTTTTCTCTTTATATTTTTCCTCACCTGTCAAGTACAACTAATTCTCCCGTGAAATGATTTAATTTTTTATGATAGCAGATTATATCTGTAGACCATCATTAGTCCTGCCCTGATGTATGGCTCGGATACCTGGGCAACAATCAAGGCTTGCGAACAAGAACAAGTTTGAGCGGAAAATCCTTTGCAGGATATTTGGAGAAGTGCTACTGGAAAGAAACTGGAGGAAACGCAAGAACCAGGAACTATATGACATATTCAAAGAACTGAATATTGTCCAGGTCATAAAACTGGGCCGAATGCGGTGGACAGGGCATGTGGCTCGCATGAGCGAGGAAGATTTGCCCAGTAAGCTGCTGACAGAACCTCTATAAAGGATAAGGAGACGTGGAAGAGACTGGCTTAGGTGGAGTGACGGAGTACCGTCTGATGTAGGGAACTTCGTGATACTTAATCACATTTTATATTATATTACATATATATAAATAAATATAAAGGCGTAGCGAACTTCGGTTTGGCCTTCGGGCTCGATGCCGATACCACCAATCTCTGCTAACAAACCTCAGACAATGGACCCCAACCCCTACCCATCACCATCCCATCGATCACTCGTAAGGAATCTTCCCCCCTACGTCTCGGTCTGCCCCTTTGACGTTTACCAGTCGGCACAGTGCTTATTAACTTTTTATGAATTTTTTTCATTACTAAGCCCATCGTGGTCTTCGCGACGCTACCTCTTGAGTAATATTAACCGAGTGCCTGCTTCGCAATTCCGCGTTCTGTAATCTCCTAACTTCTTATTTTCGTATACCTGAAGATGTTGTTCATCTTGCAGTGTTAGCGTCCAAGTTTCACATCCGTAGAGAAAAGATGGAATGATAATTGTTTTACAAATTCTGATTTTTAGATTTCGGGATAAAACAGACGAGCTTAGTAATTTCGAGGCCGAATTATAACAAGCATTTCCCGCCTTTAGTCCCGCCTTTATTTCCTCTTGAATTTCGTTTTTTCCAGTTACTATAGACTCTAAGTACATAAACTTCTCCACACGTTCGAACTTATTCCCTCCTACAAAATGTCTTCAAAATCTCCCCCTTGTCTGCTACTATCCATCTACTTAGTCTTATCTGAATTTATTTCCAGCCCTATTTCATTACCTGCGGTCATCAACGTTTCGTCGTTAAACCCAAGTACTGATTATATAATATAATATAAATTTACAAATTTATTAAAAAATATATAAATCGAATTCCTATATTATATATTTTCTGTGACATCAGTATTAATGGAACTTTAATTCCGATTTGTTTACTACCTTTGATATATTTTATTATTGAAGGCAAATAAGAAAGATTTAAGAGTATCTTAATTTCAGATAAGATTAGAGATTTTATTTTCCGCGGATAAAAGAGAGAGAGAGCAAAATTTATTTTAGTTATTTATTTTTGATTTACTTTTTGTCCGGAATGGAGTTGTTCACCGGAAATGTAGGTTGTTATTTCGTTAAAAGCTTTTAACCCTTTTTTCTTTAAAAGGTTTTTCTTGATTTAAAAGAAAATACTAACCATTATAAATTTAAATATTTTATTTTAAACGGTCCATTTTTTAAAAATGTTTCTCTTGAGATGTTTTATGAATAATTGAAACTTATTACATCACGAATTTTATCTGGTTTTATTAGATTTATTAACGTTTAAAGAAACTAGACCATTCCCAGTTTTGACTCGCTCTTCTTTCTGTCCTTAAGGCATGATTAATTACAATCTTTTCTAAGAAAAAAATTAAAAATGATTTATTTTGACTAGTTAGATTTCCACGTAAATGCCTCATTTATTTTTACGATTCATTTCTCTGTTTAGAATCTATTATTGGTCGATATACAATGATATGAAGACAATGCTACTGTATAAAGACCTTAAGATTCTACAGTGTATAACCCTTAGATGATAGAAGAAAAAATCTAGATATTTATTTTTTTAAAGAAATTAAATAAGTTAATGAAGGATAAAAAAAATAATTCTTTAGTTTTTATTCCTCCTCTAAGTATAAAGAATCATCAACAAGTAGCATACGATTAATGCCAAGTTCGAGAACATAATTGACTGGGTAAGAGAGCTGTCTACATTTGGCAATTAACATGACAGGTTTATGCAAAAAAAAAACCTATCCAAAATCGATCTGCATTCGTTAATCGGAAGGGACCTATACTCTTACACAAAACCCCTTAGGTTTAGGTAGGACCTTAGGTTTCTGCTACCAAGCCCCCCCATACCCACCTCATACGACAGATTTCCAACAGATATCCATTTGTACAGAAATCAGACCAATTCCCTAAAAGTAAAATTTTTGAAAATGATTCTCAAGTTAAAAACGTATTTTCAGACTTTATTTCATCACCTTGCCCTGAATTTTTCAGTTCTGGGACTGAAATTTTGATAACACGTTGGAAAGAATGTATTTAAAATGGGTGTAATTATTTTCAATAAAAATGTATTGATTGCATAAAGCTTTTTTACCTACTAACCTTTTCTTTGAAAACGATCATTTTATATGAAATCACCCAACATTTAAATTAATTAGTACATAAATTATTACTAAACATTTTCATTATTTTTGTTCAATGCTTAAACTGTATTAAATAACACTATTATGATAGCCTATGATTATTTTTGTTGTTATAAATAGAAGGTGTTTCCCGAAAATTACTATCCCTTATTACATGTGCTTCGAGTGTACTTAATTCGTACTTCCACCCTTTACAAATATGGAAGTTTTCTAAAAAAAAAAAAATGATTATTTTTATTTATATAAACTAATTATTTTTATAAGAACTAATGGAATAAGAAGATTAATGTTCTACGGACGTATAGTGAGGATGTACCCAAAGAGATTAAATAAGGAAATCTTCTATAAAATGAGAGGATACAAGAGTGCTGAGGGTATATCAAATAGATGAAGGAAGGAATGGAGGAGTTGAAAATAACACACCAAGAATGTTTCGATAGGTATGATTATGGGAAGAGACTCAAAGAAATAAAGGTCCTTGTGAAAAAGAGAGATTTGAGAAAAGGAACAGCGTGGACCGAGGAAAAAAGGAATGAACAATCGGAAAGAATGAGGAAAAGGTGGGAAGAAGGAAGGAAGGAGAGAATGAAGCGAAAATTATGATATTCGTGTGGTCTCTAAAAAAAAAAAAAAACTAATTTTATTCCATAGCATGACAATATTGTATCGATTAGTAAATAATAAGTGTTACTATGATAATGCCAGTTCAAATCAATCGAAATTTCAGAACTGATAACGATGGAATTAGAAAAGGCCTTAAATAAAATCAATTGGGACATAATAGGGATTTCAGAAATAAGAAAGAAAACTTTACGATTATAGAAAGAGACAGTGGGTTACTTATGCACACCTCTTCTGAAAATGGCCAATATAGAGTGGAATTTTTTATATAAAAAACAATAAAAGGAAATATTTTAGAATTGAAAGAAATTAACCACAGAATAGCTCTAGTCAGACTAATTTTTAAGAAGAAAATCCTAAGCATTGTTCAAGTTTACACGCCAACTGCTGATTCGACAGAAGAAGATAAAATAGGACAATAATTGCTCAAGATAAAGTTAAGTGGCAGAAATTAATGTCGAACTCCACTTCCCAATAGAGCTGGTCACTCCGGGAAGTTAGATCATACTCCCACAAGGGAAGGCCTATTAAGAGTTATTATAACTATTATTACATTAATTAATTCATCATTCAACAAGAGAAAATATTATTATTTACTATTGTTATTTAAGTTACAATATTAGGTACTATACAAGTATTTATATGTTTTTGTAAATATTAGTAGTTTTGTGTAAACCATCTTGTTTTATAATGCTCTTTATAATAAAGGCTTAATTCATTCATTCATTCATGATAATGCTTGAAGCATAAATATTCTTATTTTAATTTAATTCAGGATTTGTTTGAGAGCCACTGTTATACATGGTATAATAAATTTAGTGGTAACAGTTATCCATAATGACCTTAATGTCCCATGTGTTGCTGATTTGGCCCGAATCCGATATCAATCTTTTGTGATCAACTTAATTTTTCACACAAACCCACTAGTTTCAAACCTAGCAACCTCTTCAATTCCTGATAGTCCTCCGAGGCGTCTGAAAAGAACATAGCCTCGTGACCTTCTAAGTTAAACGTTTTTTTTTAGTACTACCACTGGGTAGTTTCTCTACTTTTCTCTATCTCAGGACATTATTTATCTTCCATTATATATACTTGATGTATTCAATATACAGCTGTAAAATTCAAAAAATACATTTAAAAAAAAGTGGTAACTACATCAGATATTTCTCTTAATATGTACTTATGAGTTTAATATCGACCCACTCAGTTATAGCAAAGTCAACATATAATTAAAAAATTGTTGGAAAATCCTGAAATGTACTATATAGGCAATGATAAAATAAAACTATCAATTTGTTTACCATTAAACAGCAGTTTGTTGATAAGATTGAAACATTGTTGGAACAATAATTATTTCCCAACCCCATCATCATTCCATCTTGTCTTGTCTCTCTTTTTTTATCCCTCTTTTCACTTCTTGTAAGCTTCCATTCAACAGTTTTCCTTTTGTCATTTTCCTTTCTTTTCATTTCTTTTAGAGGCGTTAAAAGATTAAATGAAGCAATCCAAGAGTAGATGAAAATACAGGAGTTAATTCTTTTTTTTTTCTATCTTCCTCTTTTTAAGTCTTGCGTCTTATTCTTTCGGAAGAAGAATGGATTATTTCAGTTGATTGCTTTTCGGTTTTTATAAAGGAATTCTGAATTTATTTTTTTAATATATGTCTGCAATCAAAAGTCCAGTTTCAGTAATTGATATATACTCACTTTATAAATATTCAAATAAATTTTATATATTTGTATACACACACACACACACATGTTTTCATCCCCTTCACCTTCTTTCGAGAATTCGGTGTATCCAAGAGCAGTGATATTTTTTAAAGACTCATCTTTTAACGAAACAAATTAATTTCAATTTTTTTGTGTAGACAAATAATTGTATACACGAGCTGAATGTATTCTTTCATATTTTTGTTTCTATTTAAATTTAAATTTAAATTTATTTTACTTTTTCAATTTTAGTCGACTTTAACTTTAGCTGTATTTCATTTAATGTGTCATTTATTCTAAATGTTCCAACTATTTTCCATTATGTACCCTTTAAAATATTTCATTAACAATTTTTATTTTTATTTATACATAATTATTCCCATTATTTCTAATGTGTATTTATCCATTTCTACTAGATTTACTTGTATATTGTTTCTGTATTTCCATTATTTCTTAATTGTATTTCTCTATCTCTGTTAGATTCATTTTTATTACCTTCTTTACTTTATTTATTTAATTACCTTACTTATTTTAGTCTTTACTACTTATTATTTAATACTCTACAATTATTCCCCTTGCATTGGTCATATTAAGTTCTATTGTAAATATCATGTTACCGCTGAAAAACTACTTAAGATAATTAAGATCTACAGTTGTTGACTAGGCTACTAATCAATTATATATTTAAGAAGTACCTAATAAAAAGTCTCATATTGAAATAAAACGTTACTTGATCATATATGTATGAAGAAGAAAATGGTCCCGGTGGAGGGCATATAAATTCTCTTAAATAGGGAAAACTGTTTGCTGGGAAGGCAACATTTCGACCCACATCCCCCCATCTTTACGTCTTATCACTCATATACCTTGATGCCTACATGTATTTTTCATATTTACCATTTATAATTGTATCCTGAATAATAATAGGTCAAATCTTACTAATATTATAAATGTGAAAGTTTGTATGTTTGTCTCTCTTTCACGCAAAAACGACAGAACTGATTTGGATGAAACTTTACAGTAATATAGGTTATACATCAGAATAACACATGGGCTATAGCAAGCTCGGATTTAGGGGGCGCACCTCTGCCAAGTAGTTAGTGATGTTATTAGTTGGCTAGACGAAGCTACACTGGCCCCCCCCCCTTTACAGGACTGAAGAAAACCTGTAATGTGGGTCGAAACGTATATTCATAAACATAAACAGTTCTTCCTACTTAAGAGATATTTTTTGGCCTATACCCGGATCATTTTCTTCCACATTTATCATTTTAATTTGTCTGTATTTTGTATATTTAGCCCTGAAGAACATCTACAGTATGGGTCGAAACGCTGGTTTTCTAATAAATAGTTCTCCCTACTGAAGAGAATTTTTTCGACATCTACTCGGACCATTTTATTCCTCTTACATTTATTGTACCACACTAGGCTTAGTTACTAATAGTATATTAAATTCACTCATTGATTTTTGTGTGCATGTTTTTTAATTTTACATTATACAATTCACTTTCATATTTTGTTGTTTGTATTTACAAGATGATTACTTTTTATTTCTAGATTTTAGGAGTGCCTTCATACACGCTTCCACAAGAATCCCTTAAGTGAGGTTTTCAAAAGAAGATCGAAAGTACAATATGTGCCAAATAGCAGATATATAATTTCTTAAATAAATATTTTTATTAATATTATTATTTTCTAGATTTAATAAATAGTATTTTGGGAAATTAGCACCTTATCAAAATCTTCTGGTTTTTATTTATTTTTTCCAAAGTGGATATAACAGTATCAGAATTATGTGTGTTCAGGTTATGGCGTATATCTGTCCATGGCGGTCTGCTTAATCACAAGAACCATATTGTCCTAATATTTGAACATTTATTTTGACCTATGCATTTTAAATTGTTTCTTGCCCTGAAACCATTCATATTGTTTTTCTCTTTTTGTACCTTTGTACCGTTGGATCGGAATAGGCTCAAGAAAGATCTGAGAGAAGTAGGGAGTGGAAAAGGAGAGTAAGATAGTTAAAGTTTCAGTAGGAGGCCTTCTGAGGGAAATGGCCCGCCATCGGTCGGCTGTCCTCCACATCCTCCTCCTGCAAGATTGAGGAGGCCCGGGTCCGAGTCCCGCCTAATAACTTCTCCTCATCAAATATAGAGCGCTCTCCCTTCGGTTTATTGCTCCTTCTCCTTGGCCCTTCTAGTCTAAATGTCGGTCGTATGTACTTGTCCTTCGGATTATGTTCTTATTTCCGCTATTTAATGCCTCTGCAGATAATGTGTTGGGGTTATGGTATGTGGGATCGTTTATGGCAAAAAGAATACAGCCACGTTTTAAAAAATGAATTCCTCAGCATACCTGATAATTACTAATATTAAATTTCTTTAAATGATATAGTGATTATTTTCAATGCAAATATACTTAATTATTTTTCTTGAATTATAATAGTTGACCTTTATATATATCTGTGTGTGTTTAAAGTAGAGAAGATACCTTCCCTTGTTGGGATATGGTACCGTTTCGACCCACATTGCAGGTCTTCTTCAGGGTTATTGAGGCTACTAAAGTTTAGTAGTTAGTGATGCTAGTAGTCAGATGGCCTGGTTCCCCGGCACTCCCCTCCCCCCCTCAATAGCCCTGAAGGAAACCTGCAATGTCCATTTTCTCACCCTTATTTATCTGTTTGTATTTCTTTCTTATAAAGTAACGTTAGGTACGAATAAACAAATACACCTATAATGTTATACACATATGTATCAATATATATAACCCAATATTACACTTTTAAAATAAAATAAAAAGTATTTATTAATTAATTCTCATATTGATGGATGTATGATTTGCCCTATAAGGCCTAGCTTTGCTTTAGAAATTAATAAAACGTTCCTTTCGTCATAATTTTTCACCCGAATCTTTAGTATTATTGATATTTATAATTATATGTATTCGTACATATTATTATTATTTAATTTTCATTTGGATCTGCGCAATTGCGCATCCAGCAAATTTGATTCAGGAGTTTTTCTTTTTGTTTTGTACAGGAACATTGTTTTTTGGAATGGAAATATCAATATTTGAGTAGGTCTCTTGGACAACGTCTTTTTAATCTTTTCTTATCAAGTCCAGGTAACAGGGAGTAGGAAAGCGGAAGAACGAGTGGATTTGAATTTTGATTTTATAGGGGGAATGTTTAGGTCGTTGTCTATGGTGTGATTCGAAATATACTATGGTGCATTAACAATTTTTCTGAGAATTTTGGACTGTGTTGTTTATATCTTGTGTATGCGGACTTGTTTTGCTGAATCCCAAAGTTCAACTCCATATATCCAGATAGGTTTTAGTATACTGTTATAGATAAGTCGTTTGTTCCGTAAGTCTAGTGAAGATCTGTAGTCCAGAAGATGTGATAGTTATATTTAGCGGCTTGTCAGTTCTTGTTTTTGTTTTTTAATTTTGTGTGTACGTTCCATGTAAGTCTTTTGTCCAAGTTTAGTTCGAGATAACGAGATAGTTTTTGGAAGGTACTTCGTCGTTTTCAATTTTGACTGCTGGACACGAAGGTTTGAGTAGAGAGAAGCTTACATGGCTCGATTTTAAGGGGTTTATTTTGATTTTCCATTTATAGAACCGCTTTTCTAAATCAAATAAATGATTTTGAAGAGCTATAGATACTGAGTAGACAAGATATTCAATTATAAAATTTCATTTCAATGTGCGTATTACAGTACGGAATACATAATTAATACAATCATTTAGATGATAAACGCATCATGGAAAGTAAGAGCAATATTTATATAAATCATTGAACCGTTGTCAACTTCAATTATTTTATCAATAACTTCATCTTCGCCTCGAGTCTCACGGTTTATCGTTACCCATCACAATAAAGTAAATAAATGCATTTACATTAATACACAGATCAAAACAAACAAGACTTGCACGAATGTGTGAGAATATAAATGCTACACGGTCAGCAGACCGGGCGCGGCCATATTGGCCTGCTCGGTCATGCGCCTTTCATTTTACCCCTTCTCCAGCTGTAATACGACATGCGATAGATGAAGGAAAATTTTTGGGGCTATAAAATAAAAGTTTCACTTTAAAATGGATTTTGTGTGGGCTCATGTAAATCAAAAACCTTCATAAGTTTGAAAAGCGTATATCAAATTTCCATATTATTGTATTTTATATTTTTATTTTTTGCGATTCCATGGAAATAGCCTTTTTGTCCCACTGTCTCTCATTTTTCATCACCAATCCCTAATTTATGGATAAATGAACAGATCACGTTACTTTTCATTGAACAAAATCAAGAGTACTTTCATACTTGATATGTTACGATAGGAGAAATCCGACCGGATTCAGTGATGTGAGGGTGAGCTAATGGTCGGAAGTGAAGATAATAACATCAACAACAACAGAAGGAAGGAGATGAAGAAGTAGGGCGGAGCTATCAGCAGATTGATTGGAGTATCATTAGGTCTTCAGTCAGGGGTGAGCTTTCTGGGGGCGAGGTAGGTTCAGTACTGAAAGGAGAGTTTCCTTGCAGGCTTAATTGTTTATTATCAGAGTGGCTTAATTGTTTTTTCATGGTGAAGCAGGGTAAGCTCAGTTTGTAGAGCTTTGAGTTACTTAGCTGCAAGTTCCAGGTTTATTTGTGGCTGTTGTATCTATATTATTTAATCTGTTAGGAGTCATAGATCTACGGATTCTCGTGAGATTCATCCAGGCCTTATGAAGTACTTTTAAGAATACAAGAACTGTCTTGGTTTCAGTACATGGTAGAGACTGTGCTGTTTTAAGAACAACGTTGTCCTGGCAGGAAATTAGCCCGACACCACGCACAACCAATTAACGTTTAACCAATTAAAAGTACATAATTTATAGAATGTAAGAACCAGTAGGAACCTATAGTTCAATTTACGGATCCTACAAGAAGATTTGGACGTGATTAACATGACATTAATTACAGGAAAAACCAAAATCATGAGAATAGGAAGATAAAGCGAGCTTGGGGACCGAGTCGTAAGACTAAACAACACGAGGCTAGAGCAAGGGATTTTAAATATTTCGGTGCGCACCTTAATGAACACGGCTGGATAGATGGTGAAATAAATTAAAGAATAAAAGCTGCCACTAGGTGTTTTAATTCCCTAAAGAAAGGATTCATCGGGAAAAAAGAAGTGTCAAACTACACAAAAAAAGTAGTTTATAAAAGCACTTTCTTACTGACTTTCACCTATTCAAGTGTATCTTGGGCTTTAACCAAAAAGCACAAGAGCCAATTTCAAGCCATAGAGGTGCGATATCTGAGAAGAATGGAACGGAAAGGGAAAAACAGAAGAGACCGAGTGCGAAACGTAACAATACGGTCAAATATCGGACTTCGGCCAGCTGGGGATATCGAAGAGACACATCAGCTGAGGTGGTTCGGCCATGTCTCCAGAATGGCGTAAAAAAGAGATTGCGAAGGTGGAGGGTGTAAGACCGAAAGGCTTTTGACAGAAGGGGTTTGGAATGGAGAAGGAGAAGACGATTGATTAAGGAGAAGGGTTCATGGATCAGGCTCTATACAAAGGATCCTCACACAGTTGGCGGTAGAAGAGGAGAACATTAAACAAATAAATAAATAATTTATAGAGGCTGGGTGAGCCCCAGGAAGGTCTGTAATACCCACAAGGTCCATGTAATCCATTAAGAGATTAAATAATTTATTTCCCCAGGATTATAACCCGGAACTCTCAGCATTCAACACACTGAGATACTCCACCCTTTTATAAAATATTCTTAATCCTGAGAAAAACCTGGTGGATTTTGTGACCACTGATGATCACATATATCATGATCTCGATAAAATCACCAACCTGCCTAACCGTTGGCTTAGAAACACTACAGAAATACTATGTACAGAACACAAGTACCTCAATGTGTAGACAAGACTCTTTTGTTTATGCACATCATACATATTCAAAAAATGTACAATATTTAACAAAATACCTTTAGCAAAAAGCACACTTACTCGTTGCGTTGCTTGATTTTATACTTCATGACAGCAAATCTGTCATCCACATTCCTTTTGGACCTCTCTAAGTGTTTAAGACATCAGATTCGTAGATGTTTTTCTATCAGTGGGTCTGAAAATAGTTTTTCCAGGAAAATGATTTTGGTACGTTCATCGGCCGTTGGTATTTCGGGACACAAAATTTAGGAATGATTTGTAATGTATGTATCTTTAAGAGTTACCTATGTAGTGGTTAGCAGAACAACTTAATATGACCAAGATCGCGGGTTCGCAGCACAGCAGGGGGCCTTAAGGTTTTTAGAAGAGCGTTAAAATCCTTAGTTAGACCATCCTTCAAAGGAAATGGCGGTCCCGAGCCCTTTATTTTGTACAGTACAGTATCCTAATTATACCTGAATATTCAAAATTAAGGTCTCCCATAGTTACATCCTCCATATCAGCATGATGTTAAATCATGTTAAATGAGGCAAACAAAGTCAGATCCTTGATAGAAATGTAAAAACATTCTGCGACTATATTAGCGACGAAGTAAATTAGTAAACGCTTAGATCCGATTTGTTCATAGTAACTATGTTTACGTGCTTAATTTTGCACTTTTGTCTAATTTAGAGTTTATTTCTGAATAAGGAGTACATTGTGCTGAAATTTATTTTTGTTTTTTTTTATTTAGTCAAGTAATAAATGTAATGATGATGATGATGATTTCTACAGCCAGCTCTATATCTTATTATTGCGATACCTTGCACCTGAGCACTCGCCCCGGGAGGGGTATTAGCATTGGACTGGACACTATTAGTATTCAGCTGGGGCTGCTCCCGCCCTCTTCGCACGCCACTAATTAGGGAAGGCATTTATCTAGCTCCCGCGTTCTCCTTCTTTTGCAAAGCAGATTATTTAATCAGCTACAGTTTATAGCGCCGTACCGGTGACAAGCTAGATTAATGCGCCTTCGAGTCACGTCGAGGCGAGAAAAAAAATCTGTCATCGAATTTATTAAGCCTGATAAAATACTGTCTTAGTCGGATTAAAACATCGGATTTAGAAATATAATGTGTTTTAAGAATAATATCTAAGATAAATTGTAAGATAGCAATATATTAAACAAACGTAGAACTTACAAGAATCTTAAATTTTCAATTTTTAAAGCTATATATATATATATATATATATATATATATATATTTTCATGGCCACAGCAAAGGACTTCATTTTAGTTCTTCATATGGGATATAATAATAATAATAATAAATAAAAATATTTATTTGAGAAATCATACAAATGCCGTTTGACACATATTGTATTTTCGATCTTCGTTGGAAAACCTCGTGTATTTTCGATCGGATTCTCGAGAATACGTGTATGAAGAAACATCCCGTTGAAGGCACTCCAAGCATGGTTCATCTCGCTGTAGTAGACCGCTGCTCCAGAGGCGTTTCAGTCTCCTTGTCGGACTCTTTGTGTCTGTCTGTGGTGTTTCTGTCAGTAACGATTGTACCAGTAACTTTGGATGTACGGCAAGTGAGTCATGAAATTTTTGGTAGTTTTTATTTATTGTCTCATTCACGAGTGGTCTGTAAAAGGGATTATTTGTAATGTAAAGAAGGAATTTCTATTGGAAAATTTGAATGGTCTGTATGTCATATGGGATATTAAATAAATTCCATGAGATACCGGTCGGTTCGTTTTGCTCTAGCGTAACAACCGTTGAACCTAAAACAAAGATAACTAAACCTGTACCACTACAACCCGTGAACAGGTCTGGGGTTCAGTACATGGTAGAGCCTATACTTTTTCACGAACAACTGTTCTTCAAGGATGTGACTTGTCCTAGGTCAGGCTCAAACGCCAGATTCCCCCCCCCATATTTTAGGTTATTATCACTGGCTCTACAACCCAGCACGGGTCCTGGCCGCATCAAGGCGTCGCCTCCACTCTTCTCTGTCCTGGGCCAAGGTCTTCCAAGCTCTGGATCCAATGATGCTGCCTGCATCACTATCGACATCATCTGACTATCTAAGTCGTGGACGCCCACGTTTTCTTTTTCCATCAACGAATCCAAACAGAAGTCTTTTTAAGATAGCGTTGTCCTCCATTCTGGCCACATGTCCAGCCCATCTCAATCTAGCTATTCTTATGTGCTTCACCACGTCAGGCTCCTGATACAAAAGATACAGCTCTGCATTTTGTCTGAGTCTAAATTGATCGCCAACTCTTACAGCTCCAAACATTCTTCTTAATATTTTTCTTTCGAAGAGCAGCAAACTGTTGGCATCTGCCCTGGACAGAGGCCAGGTTTCCGATCCATAAGTCAAAACAGGCCTGATGATTGTTTTGTACAGCATGACCTTGGCTCTTCTTGATATCAGACGACTTCGTAAAATTTTCGCCATCTCAAAATAACATCTATTAGCGGCCAATATTCTTCTTTGAACTTCTGGACTGGTTGAGCCATCTGCTTTGACCAAAGAACCGAGGTAGACAAAACTGTCGACACTTTCAAATGTGTAGGGACCAAACGTGATGGTGGGATCCGATTGTCTTGAAGGGTTAGCCACCATATACTTAGTCTTTACTTGGTTTACCTGAAGACCTATACGCCGTCCAGCATTCTCCAATGCAAGAAAAGCCTGTTGTAGATCTCTCGGTGTTCTTCCCACTATGTCTATGTCATCTGCATAGGCCAGTATTTGGATGGACTTAGTCAGAATCGTACCAGTGACTTGTAACCCTGTGTCTCTTATGACCTTTTCTAGAGCAAAATTAAATAACAGGCACGAGAGTCCATCCCCTTGTCTCAGACCCCTAGTTGTCTTGAATTCTTCAGACAAGTCATTCTGGATCTTGACCTGGCTTCTCGACTCGCTCATCAGCAATACCACGAGGCTTATCAATTGTCTGGGGACATTCATTTCTTCCATACTTTGAAACAGTTTTCCCCTGATGATACAGTCATAGGCATTGCTGAAATCCACGAAAAGATGGTGGGTCGTTATGTTGTACTCTCTAGTCCTTTCCATAAGAGTTCTCAGGGAGAATATTTGATCAATATAAGATCTACCATTAATAAATCCGCACTGGTACATTCCAATCTCTCTCTGGGCATGGGGAAGTAGTCTTTGGAATGCCACATTCGAAAGTACTTTGTAGGCAGAGCTCAGGAGTGTTATACCACGGTAGTTATCACAAAGCATCTGGTCTCCTTTCTTGTGAAGAGGGAGGATAAGGCCAATGCACCAGTCATGCGGGAGAGTTTTGCTTATCCATAAACTGTGTAGCAGATCTCGAATTACCTTTATCATTTCATTTCCACCAGCCTTCAGAAGTTCAGCTGGTATGCCATCACATCCGGGTGCTCGATTATTTCTAAGCTTCTGGATTGCAGCCTCTATTTCCTCATCATCTGGCTGGTCAAGAAGCTCACACTCTTTGTAATTTTGGATAGTGTCAGAGCCATAACTATCTTCTAGGGCAGGGTTCCGAACACTCCCCAGCAGACTACCGAAATGGTCGGACCATCTTTCCAGGATCCCTTCTTTATCTGTGATCAATTGACCGTCCTTACCTATACAATTATTGGATCTTGGATTAAATCCTTTTCGCTGGGCATTGATTGTCTTGTAGAAAGCTCTAGTATTAGCTTGTCTACTCAAGACCTCAATCTCTCTTATTCTTTCTTCTTCTTTCTCCCTCTTTTTTCTCCTATGCAGGTGTTTCTCCTCCAATCTTAACACTCTGTAATCAGAAACAGCCTGGCGAGTCCTATGCACATTTATCATCTTCCTATAGGCCTTGTTTTTCCTGTCTGTAGCCTCTTGACATTCTTGATCAAACCATGTAGACCTCTGAGGCGGCCCCTCTATGCCCAGTACTTCCTGCCCATAGAGGGCCTACTCTATGCCCATATTTTAGGTACACTGTTTTTATAATATTTAATAGAGGCTGGATGAGCCCCGGAAGGATCCTAGATCCTATATTATCCATCTCCGGCTGCAATCAGACTAAATAAAAGTCTTGCCCGCAGTGGGATTTGAACCAGAATTTCCGGCATGGCAAATCAGTGCTCTACCACTGAGCCACTCCTCCAAAATAAAGATGACTAATAAACAATAAATAGAACGATCCTTTTCTTTTTTACTATAGTAGGATTCTTTTAACACACTTTCAATAGCTATATGAATGTAACGAAATCTTTGAAATCGGTTTTCGGACTCTTCAAAACATCGAATTGAAGGGCAACATTACACATTTCTTAAAAACTATTCAATTAACGTGTTGCTTTAACCGAAGAATGAACTAAATGATATTAGAAA
Source organism: Arma custos (assembly GCA_037127475.1). Lineage (NCBI taxonomy): Eukaryota > Metazoa > Arthropoda > Insecta > Hemiptera > Pentatomidae > Arma > Arma custos. The sequence continues at coordinate 181,802,221 of CM073759.1, forward strand.
TAAAATAAACTGATAAAGGAAATACAAATTGTTGTCCTGTCTCCAATAATGACAAATTACTTCTCTCTGATTATTACTAAAAAAACGAATATCAATAATTGTATATATTTAAACCAAACTTAACTAACCAAACGTTTGTGACCAATCGGTTTTACGCTTCAAACTTAAAAAACCAACCAATCATCTTGTTTCCGATAGTTTATTTGATTTACTTTTGACATTAGTTTTATTATTTAAATGTACTTTACCATGTATAATTCATTGTATTCTGAATTCTTATTTTTGTTTACCATGCTAGACATTTAGCACGCTTTTTATTATCTTCGCCTGTTTATACCGCCTTTCTCTTTGTATTATGTTTACATTATCACCCTTCTGTACATTTATTCTGTAATTTCATATTCTTTATCCTTTATTATATATCTGTCACTATTTTACTTTTCTTCACTGTATATGTTATTATATTCTAGGTACTGTAATGTTTTTTATATTTTTTTTTTCATAGTCCTGAAGAACCTACAAAGTAGGTCAAAACGTCGGCACAAATATAAATAAGTCTTGACTTATTGGTTGTTTTCTTGAATGCACCCCCATAAAAAGTAACTTGTTTTTTATCAATTTAATTATCATATATTGTCTTAATTATGCATTGCCTTTTTTTAAATTTTTCTAATTATTATCCTACCAATGCCTCTTGAATTCAGTTGGTAATTAATTAAAAACCATTTTTTAATAATTGCGATACTTTATTAGTTGAAAGAAATGTAAAAATGGGGAAAAATAATTTTGTCCAGCTAGCTCCTACTAATCGAAACACTGGGCATCGCATTGAAATCGGACACTTCTCAAGGACTAATGACAATACAATAATTTAATAAGTTTGGTTGGTTATCCTGAGTAGGATCTTCAGTATTAGCGATTTTTCATATTAGAAGACATGATAATGACTTGTGCCAATTACTAAGAAGTGTCCTAAGGCATAGACGGTTTCATCTTTGAGACAAGCACATGAGTGCTGGCATGATCAAATGAGGAATTTCGTATATTCTGCAATTGACAATAATATTCTAAAATTAAAAAACACGATATTGTAGTTAGCCCTTGTTATTAAAAATTAGAAAATAAATGAGAATTTAAAAACTAAATAAAACTGGCTTTAACAGAAAATTAAACAAGAAAGTAGAAAATAATTTTCAATGAACTTAAAATAAGAATAAAGTGATAAAAAAAAATCATTTTATCGTAAAAAAAGCGTGGGGTGTTTGATATTAATTGCTTAGTGTTAATTATGCAATATTCTATCGGCTGATATTTCTAAAAGTAGGGTCATTAGGAAATTATCTCAAATAAGCACCCCACGCTTTTTTATGATTGAATTTTTTGTTCATCGCACTATTCTTATTTTAAACTTATTGAAAATTATTTTCCAGTTTTTTATTTAGTTTCCTATGATTGTAAATTTATTTCGGTTTTTTACTAAGGACTTCAAAATTTGCACTAATAAGGATATAGTTTTTAAGGATATTGATACCAGGTGGAGGTAAAAAAAATAGCTCTTAAGTAGGGAGAACTGTTTATTCAAGAGCAATTTTTTTTTACCTCCACTCGGACTATTTTCTTATATATAAGGTCAGCTATTATTACAATGAGATGTAGATACCCAGTCTCGTAAGTATATGAAAGTAAATTATATATATAATGTATAAAGAAAATATGACAAAAAATACAAGGGCGAGAACGTGAATTTGTCGATGTACCAGAAATTATGAAAAGATATTGTTAGAAATATAGGCTTTGCATACAATCTTTCATAATTCTTAGACATGAGGAATGTCTATGAGAAATTTACCTGAGTATTTAAATAACAGGGCTAGCTGAGGGAAATTGTCGGGTTTAAGAAAAATAAGTGAAAAAATTGTCTCAAAATTGAGGGCAATTGGAGGAAAATTGGCATATTGGGTTCCTCTCTCTTGCCGTTTTATAATTGTAAATTGAATTCTTACTTCTTACACTCTGATTCATCTTACACTAGAGCTCAATCTGTTCGCTTTAACGATGTAAATTATTTCTATATATTTTACTTATTTATATGATAAATGAATAATAATAAACGGTATTTGGAATAAGATTTATATAACATCCTCAACTTAATTCCATCAAAACCTAAATCATACAGATCAGATATTAAGAAATTCTCTCATTTACTTTTCAATGAACCCCTATGTGCGCCTGTTAAACGGTATTAGCATTAATAATTATTAATTATTTGTTTTCTTAAAAAATGTACGAATACTAATGGCAATAATGTATTAAATTGATGCATTTTTGTAACAGCTTAAGCATGACTTTAAATTATTGTAAAGAAGTTTAAAATTGATAAATTTTTTAAACAACTAATTAGTTCTAAGGAGAATAAAGTTGTCCGAGTGGAGGTAACAAATAATTTCTTAAATAGTGATAAAATATTTATATATAACCGACTTATCTAACCACGTTGAAGGTCTTCTATAGAGCTGAATAAACAAGATGCAAAACTAATTGGAATTAAAAACAAAATAATGCCTATAAATGAATAAATTGAAATATAAAATATGTTTTAAATTTTTAACTGTGGATATTAAAAATGATGATGAAGAAAAATATGTAGGTACGTCTAACAAGAAATTTTTTCCATGAGAACTAAGTAACTGAGAACTACTCAATAAATATAATACATAAAATATAATATAAACTTCTTTCAGTTTACTTATGTTAACTCTCTAGGGGTCTATTATCATACATGTTATATTTTTCTGAACTAAACTAGGTTTTCCATACTTTTATATCTCTCCCTTATATCTCACCTTGTTATGTTTATATATTTTTTAATGTTGTAACTTTCTACTTACCTTTTTTTTTTCTTTTTGTATTATCTTTCTGTTCATTTATTCTGTTATAATTTTTATTCATATAATTCTTTCACTATTTCGTTTACTTTTCTATTACTCTACTATATTATTATACAGTTAAATATTCTTGGTACTGTAATGTAATGTATTTTTGTAGTTATTTTGTTTTGTCTGTTTTCTCTCATAGCCCTGAAGATGACCTACAAAGTAGGTCGAAACGTCGGCACACTTAATAAATAAGTATTCACTTATTTGGTGTTTCCTTTGACTACACCCCCAACTATCTCTATCCTTATATATCCAATAAATAGTAGTTACAATAAATCAATGACAGTAATAGAATGAATGACAATTTGAGTATACACTGTTGTTTATTCCGATCTTTCCAAGTTCCATTGTGTCTATTACTGCCATTTTAACCACAAGTAATTAGATTTCAGAGGAAAATAATTGACTGGATAATTGTTAAGAATGGTGTGAATTGGTCAGGTGTTGCTTTTAATGATCACACATAATAATAACAACTTATTCTATTGTCCATACGTTTCGGCCTAAGTGTAGCCCATCTTCAGGGCAGTGAAGTGTAGTCTATTGCATGAAGACCATTTCATACCACTCTTGTAATTAGTTCTTTATTATTATTAGATTGTTTTCTATCTTTATTCACATGTCGTTCTTCATCATTAATGTCATTAATCTATTATAGTGGTCAGCAAAATCACCTTCACTATTCAAGGAATTTTTGACCTCCATATTAATAAAGTCAACTAACTAGTTTTCTAGATTATGTTGTTATATATATTGATTCTTGAGTTTCAGTCATTCTTTAAACTTTTAAAATTTTAAAACTTTAGCCTAAAGAAGTTTGAAGAAGGACTGAAACTCAAGAACCAAAACATATAATATCCATAACAGTCAAGATAAGTAGAAAACAATATATATATATATATATATATATATATATATATATATATATATATAAATTATTACACTTATTTTTAAGATATTGTGTCAATAAAAATACCAAACGTGCGAACCGTTTTTAAAATATTGATAGATGTGGATAGTTCTTGCATGATAGCATGTAACAGAAGTAATTTGATAAAATTGATAGGAGCCCATGTTGGTTCCGACTTGCTCCATCTCTGAAATATTCATCAAAATTTGATTAACGTTAAATGGCGTCATGGTCGACATATTGGTTTGATAACTTCGGGCTGAGTGGCGTAGTGGATATACGAAATTGAATTGGTGCCAGGATGTTTGAAATGTGAAAAGCGTGTTGAACGTTACATTTTATCGATCCGCATAGCCTTATTTTGACTAGCCAAACGATAGTAATTCTAGTTAGAAAAGAGATGGTTGACTGTAACTTCTAATATAAGGAAGAAATAGTTGGGGGTGCAGTCAATAAAAACACCTTAATAAGTGTAACTTATTTATTGCGTGCAGACGTTTCGGCCTACAATGTAGGCCATCTTTATTTTATATGATAGTAATTCTAGAAAACTGAATATCAATATGGGTCACCTCTGGGATAGTGGTCAGCAAAATCACCTTCAATGGCACGATCATGAGTTTGCAGTAAGCTAGGTAGACTTCTAATGGACTACAAAATCCTTGGATTTTCCGTCTTTCGGAGAGGACATTAAATGGCCTAGCCTGTACAGTATCAGATACTAGTTAAAGAAGGGAATTGTACCTAGCCATAAAGTGATGTTACACAAATATAATATAACAGTTATGACTAGTTTATTATTTAAAAAAAGTTCAGTTATTTTATTTACCATTTATCCAGTTATGGAACATTTTCATGCAGTATAGACATGATCCGTTTGTACCCCCTGTGTTGTGTCCAATAGAAATTTAACATTTTACTAAAAATGTATATATTTACTAGCTTTTACCCGCGACTTCGTCCGCGATGATTTTGAATAAAAACTTGGATTGAGTTTAAATGGAGAGTGAATCAACTAACTGCCTACTCCAACTTTTTTTTTTTTTTTTAATTTATTTATTGATATCTACAACTGTATTACAATAATACAACAAGTAAATAGGCTAAGTGACATATAATGACATGATAATGACAAGTAGAGAAACTACCCACTGGTAGTACTCAAATCAAAGTTCAAGTAAGGAGGTCACGTGGCCATCTTCTTTCAGACGCCTCGGAGGATTATCGGGAATTGAAGAGGAAGCTAGGTTTGAAACTAGAGGGTTTGAGTGGTAATGAAGTTTGTTATGAAAGGATAGATACCGGGTTCGGGCCAAATCAGCAACAAAAGGGACATTAAGGTCGTTATGGATGAGTTTATTCTTAACAAAGTAAGGAGCATTGAGGATTTTACGAAGGATTTTGGACTGTAAGGATTGGATACGAGAGGAATTCGATGGCTTAGTGGAGCCCCAAAGCTCTACTCCGTAAGTCCAAATAGGTCGTATGATGGTCATGTAGATGAGTCTTTTGTAGTTAATTGGGAGCTTAGAGCGTTTGTCTAGTAAGTGTTGAAGTAGCCTGAAACGTCGTGCGGTTTCTTGTCTTTTCAGTCTTGTACGAGGATTCCAGGTTAATCGTTTGTCAAGGTGCAACCCTAAGTATCGGATCTGTTCTACAGGCACCAGAGGGATATTATTAAAGGATACTGTAGGGCAGGAAGTCATTGGTTTACGACGTAAGGTAAAAGTGATTTGATGCGATTTTTGAGAATTTATTTTAATTCTCCAGTTTTGACACCATTCTTCAAGATCAGTGATGTGGGATGGGAGGCTTTGGGATGCAATAACTGGATTGGTGTTGACTGATAATACACATGTATCATCAGCATACGTGGTAAGGATAGTATTAGGATGAGTTGGGATGTCAGCTGTATAAACTGTATATAGGATTGGACCAAGGATACTACCTTGAGGAACACCAGCAGATTGGGAAAAGAGGGACGAATAGACATTGTTATGGTTTACTTGGAAAGTTCTATTTGTGAGATAGGATTTTAGGATGAGAAAGTATGTAGAGGGTAGGAATTTGCGGAGTTTGCAGAGCAAGCCCGGATACCAGACTCGGTCAAAAGCCTGTTCCACGTCAAGAAAGACTCCCGAACAATATGATCCACGTTCAGCAATGCAGAGGAGACCACATCCACCACACGATGGCATTGCTGAATGGTGAAGTGGGATGCTCGGAATCCAAACTAGTGATCTGGTATTATGTGATTTGCATCAAGGATGGGGTACAATCGTGCCTACTCCAACTTAAATTAAAGTTATACTCCATACTATGACTTAAAGCATTTGTGAATTCCGCCAGCATACCAATTATTATTGCTTTGTTGATCGATTTTATAAAATGTCCTTTTATATATTGAGGGGAGTAAAATCCTACTTCCACCTCCAAGTGGTACTCCCTGGTTAACGCTAACGGAGGCGGTACCGAGCCATGGCGGTATAACCATCACGAAGTGCAGGAAATGGCATTTCGGGGGCAGATGGCCGCAGTGAAGGCCACCCGTCTAGGGATAGGGTACCCCAAAATCAAGTCCTCCAGGTTGTTGGTTGATGTTGGGCCAGCACCTCATCATCATAAAAAATGAAACCTGCTTTCAAAAGTGACAAAACAGCCTCGGAAAAACGGTCAAATGGAATACGACAACAGCTACGGAAACGGACTATACGAATAGGAACTTGGAATGTACGGGGAATTAGAACAAAGAGAAAAGAAGTTAGTGAGGGACTAAAAAAGCTAAAAATGAATATCATAATATTATCCGAAACCAAAATAAATGGAAAAAGACATTAAATCTACGATGATTATATTCACTTTTTTAGTGGGGTGGAGAAAAGTGAGAGAGCAAAAGCTGGAGTATCTATTCTTATCTGGAAAAGATGGAAGAATGAAATAAAGAATTATGAATGTATAAATGAAAGATTAATAAAGCTAGAAGTACAAATCCATGGATATCCAATGGATATTGTTGGAGCATACGGCCCAAACGATGATGCACTTGCCCCAGATAAAGAAAAGTTTTTTAACAGTTTGAGGGAAATATCAGAGGGAGTAGCTGACCGGAAGATATTACTCTGGATAGGAGATCTCAATGCAAGGATTGGTAAAAATGCAGACAGTCGGACGGTGGGAAGACATGGAGAAAATACAATAAATGAAAATGGGACTAGGTTATATCGATTTATGCGAAGAAATGGAATTTCGTATATTAAATGAATTTTTCAAACATAAAGACATTCATAAGTATACCTGGAATCAACCAACAAGAAATCCTAAGTCAATAATATAATGTTTCATATTAAGGAAAAATAATACTGTCATACCACAAGATCTGAGAGTTCTGAGGGGTGTTGAATATGGATCTGATCGTCATCTTTTATGTAGTTATATTAGATTCAAGGCTAAAGCAAATGCCTTCACCAATGGTACAATGCAAATGGAAAATTGAACAACTACACAAGCAGACAAATATTTATTAGACAGGCTGCGGGATGAATCTGTAAAACTCTTATATCAAAATAGATTGAAAATCTATCGATTCTAAATGTTTGGAAGAACAATTTGAAGAAATAAAAAAGCTCATTCATCAAGCTACCAAAGAAGCACTGGGAAAAATGACGGAAAATTAAATGTTGGTGGAATGAAAAAATGGAAGTAGCAGTGGAAGAAAAGAAAAAAGCTTACCACAAGTGGCTCTCGATCAAAGAAAAAAATAAAAGGTAAAGAAAAAGATAAAAATCGATAGATGTATGCACGGTCAAAAATCCACTGAAGCTTGGAAGCAGCTTATGTCCATTAAGAACCCGAAGAAGAAAAAATAAACCTACCTCTAATACATGAAAATCAATGGATGGAATATTTTGCCAAATTACTGCAGGAGGACCGACCGGAATTGGTTTCAGAAAGGATGCATAAGGACACATATAGAGATACTCCAGCCGCCACATCAGTTGAAGAATTAACAGCAGCCTTAAAAATAATGAAAAATGGAAATTCGCCTGGTCCTGGTGATATATCAATTGAGCTGATCAAACATGGTCCATTCGAATTAAACCTTATGATAAGTAGTATGGAGCTAGTCACAATGCAATGAATGTAAGGAAGCTCATAACACTCCCCTTTATAAAAAAGCAACAAAAAAAAAAAGGATTGTTCTAACTACAAAGGAATCTCTGTAACAAGCAGTATAAGTAGGTTATACGACAGAGTATTCAGCAGAAGACTAATGGAAGAGTGTAAAGAGGTGTTGCCGGAAGAACAAGCCGGTTTTCGAACAGGTAGATCCTGTATAGACCACATCTTTACTCTTACACAGCTTCTTGAAAACAAGAAAGCCTGCAATGGAGAAGTTGTATTAGTATTTGTCGACCTACAGAAAGCATACGACAAGGTATCCCTATGTAATCTTTGGGACGCTCTGGAAAAATTAGGAGTGATCGGAAATATTATCAACGCAATAAAAGGGATGTATAAGGGTTCCAAAGCCAGAGTAAAACTCAAGAATGGTCTATCAAAAGAATTTGAACAAAACAAAGGACTTAAACAGGGTTGCTCCTTATCCCCTACACTTTTCAATTTATATGTTGAAAGTGTACTGAGTCATTGGAAAATGAAATGCCAGAAGATGGGAATCATGGTAGGAAATGAATAATCTTCAGTTTGCTGATGACCAAGTGGTAATATCCAATGATGAGGAGAATGCTTCCTATATGATAAGAAAACTGCCAGAAGCATCCAAATTGGGAGGCCTTGGAATCAGCGAACAAAAAATAGAATATTTGGCTTTGAATATAGATTATGCTTCCCTCACACACTAGAAAATTGGAGTCTTACCCAAAGTGAACATTTTAAATATCTTGGTAGGTGGCTCTCCACTAGAACTGGCTGAAATGGTTTGCATAATCGTCGTAAGTCGTATAATATTATATATAAATATTGAATAGCATAATTACAGAACTTTTGATATGTTTTAGATTTAAAGCCACTATGTAATATTCAAAACTGTAATCTCTTGAATTAAAATGTCTACTCGGATAATATTAGAGGTATCCGTGGGAAAAAAAAGTTTCTCCTGGACCACATCTCGTAAGTAAAGTAGCTTCTATATTGTTTTGCAAAACATTTACCTGCAGCCTAGTCCCATTGTAAAATTTAGGACGTTTTGAATTTCGTAGTAGCATTACAGAAGCCCCAACTTTATGTAAAAGATTATGTGCTGGTAGACCGGATGGATTTAAAGTATTCAAACTTTCTGTGGGACAGTGCATGGCTTCGTTAATTTTGACTACTGAATCTATTGACTTTTTTTCAATCAGCTCGCCTTGGAATGCCATTGTTATCATGTTTAAAAGTAACACCTGCTTACTTATTTTCACATCTCTGACTTAGCATGTTACGATTTCCCCTATTTTACAATTTTATGGGTTGATTTTCAAAAAATAAAAAAAATCTTAATTCTTTATTTTAGATGTAGAAGCTAAATCTAAAATTTCATGGTCTCTTCAAAAATGACGTATTACAAAAGTATTTCGCCCCATAATAATGGCCGAAACAGGAGTATACTTAGGGGTATAAAAAATAGTTTACGTCCTATTCTCAGACCTACTGAATATACACAAAACATTTCATAAGAATCGGTCAAGCCGTCAACTAACAAGACAAACATGGTGATAGTACAGATATTATCATGATTTTTTGCTACCTCTCCCAAGTGTTGCTTTGATACTTTAATAAACAAATATTTAATGAAAATGATGTATAAATAATATAAACAATGCGACATATTTTATTTAGTAAGACAGTTGAAATGATGTGGTCCTTAGTAGGTCATTACGGTGGGAAAAATGCAATTTTGTTTTACTTAACTCCTCCTGTGAATTAGTACAATTAACTCTTACTGGACAAGATTCGACTTAACCACTTTTTCATCGAGGCTCCAGATTTATTATTTTGACTGGACCGGGGTTATCAAATGTTCATTTTGCATTTATTTATGAACTGATTTTTTTTGGCATATAAAATCGAAAGTTCAAAGCAATATCAGACAATGTAGGGCAATGGGTTTTTTGGTATTACCACTCTCCATCCTCTCTATATTCTTTACCCTGGAGGACATACCGCCTAGAGGAATGTCCAGAACCGAGGACGCTTGATAAAGGACTGGATAGGATTCCCGAGATAGGACAGAAGTTGATGAGAGGAGCGGCAGGAGATCGGACGTGATTCCTTCCTACGTGCTTCGACCCATCCTCCGCCTTGGTCTGTCATTTCCTCGATGTTTAGCTTCCCGGAGTCTGCTGTCTATCTTCTTTGTCTAGGATTTTCCTGGAGGAATATCTGTTCGGATAATAGTATTCGAAAATAAGATCTTTTAGCTATTTTAAGAGCAAAGGAATAAATGTTCTTAAAACCAAATATGGGTCATTAAAGAAATGCCATTTTACACCTGTGACAGTGCTCAACATGATTTTATTTTAGCTATTTATTTTTTAATTTTAAAAATGTCATCCTAATGATGACCTTTTTTTCTTTAAGGCTAGGAGTAAAGGTGATACACAAGTAAACACAGCAACTAATCACGTTAACTGTATGGTATATGAATAAAACACATACACAATATACGTTTATGAATAAAAAAAAAGCATACCGTTTTTAAAGTATAATCGAAAGACAAAACTGCAGGCATCTGTTCATATCAGAGTGATAATGAAGGTAGAACATTTCATTATATTCCTGAAGCATAGCACATTTCCTGTCGTTTCACTGAGTCAGTGTTACAACAGATTAATAACTAACGAAGTGTAAATATTTAGACAAATCTGTGGAAAAATGCTTTTCTTAGAACCTACATCCTTAACCTTATAGTAGCTCCTTTCAAATATTATGCCTTAATATACATTCCAAAAGAGATATGATAACCGGTAAAATTTAAAAGGAAGTTATTCAATACTAAAGTAACTACCTACTAACTATAAACTAAATCTAACTATAAGACATTAGCTTGAAACAGCCTTTTCTCGCCAATCTAGGCACATGATATTTATTATGATATTCATTTATTAACCGAGAAATGAACGTGGTTAATTGAGGAACATGAAAAGTGACACATTTTTAAAGAAAAAAAAATTGGATTTTATGAGGAAAAGAAGAATTTCATTTCATGGCCAAATTCTAAGAATGAAACCCCATACGGATAACGAATCAGATTTTTAACTATTGTAAAGAAAAGAAGACTTTGGCATTATTTTGGTGATATCCCAGAAAGCAACCATTACAGGATGAAACTAAATACCAACCATGGCCTTCAGGACGGGAAACAAATGCACGGATGAAAGAAGGGAAAAACACAGTGAAGGTAAACATATAAAAAAATTATTTCTTTAACAGCGAAAAAGTATTTATTAGAAACCACATTGCAGTTCTTCTGGGCTGGATAGGTAAGCTAATAACCAAGAGTGAAATGATTTGAATAGGCATCTGTACCACTACAACCCGTGAACGAGTCTGCGATTCAGTACATAGAAGAGACTGTACTGTTCCTCCTTGCACCTTCCTTCGAAGTCACCTCCTTGCACAAACGGACAACGTTTGTGCAAGGAGGTGACTTCGATCACGCTCAACCGTCATATTTCCTCCCCTTATTTTGGGTACCCTATTTTTATAATATTTTATACAGGCTGGGTGAGCCCCAGGAGGGTCCTAGATCCTATATCATCCATCTCCGGCTGGAAATAGACTAAATAAAAGTATTTTCTGCAGCGGGATTTGAACCAGGATTTCCGGCATGACAACTACCAACTCCGCTCCCTGATTTGAATATAAGATACAAAATTTGACAAGATTATTTTATTTCGGATTCTAAAATAATTATTAGAAATAACCGGTGCAATAGATAAAACTGAAGTATTTTTTCTTCTAAAATGGTATTGTCATGTATTGCCTTACTCTATTCGGAATAAATTTTTGGCTAATAAACAGTAAAAACATTATGTTACTGTAAAACGACCTTAGGATTCCGGGGGTCACTTGTGGTGTAGTGGTGAGAATAAGAAACTACTATGCCCAAGATCTCGAGTTCGCAGCCTGGTAAGTGGCCCTAGGATTTTTTTTTGGATCAGCAACAAATGGGACATTAAAGTCATTATGGATTACTTAATTTTTGGCAACAAATTAAGGAGCGTTGAGGACTTTGCGGAGGGCTTTAGATTGTAAGGATTGGGGCACGAGAGGAATTTGGTGGCTTAGTGGAGCCCCAAAGCTCTACTCCGTAAGTCCAGATGGGTCTAATAACTGTCGTGGTGTTAGCTTAGAGCGGTTGTCTAATGAATGATGAAGTACTCTGAAACGGCGAGGATTTCTTAAAGGGAATAAATAATACTTAGTTATAAAATGAGGGTCCAGAGCCTTTGCGATATCAGGTACTCGTTAAACGCCCCTATACGAATTAAACTTGGGTAGCAAAATTTTAGGAATCCCACTTTAGTATCATCTGATTAGCTAAGGCAGCATAACGAATAAACAACCTTACAATTCCACACTTGAATAACCAATAACAGTTGATTTCATCGTTTTATAAAAAATGTTGTAGTAGTACATGTTTTTTAATAATATTTTTTTATAGTATCCATTCCCTCGCGCAGCACGATCGTCAGGAATCTCCATTCCTGACTAGTTAGGAAGTGCAGTGGTTTCGTGGACCAGAACGCTCAGGTGTCCGTTCCTTGTTACCAGAGCTACGGCCCCTAAATATTTATAGCGGCCGTTTTACATATCATTATTACACCAGCAAATAAATAACAGATATTCCTTTTCATCTGTTTGGGATTTGCATTGAATCTGTTCGCCTCGTTAAGCCGTCATCTTAGCTATTCATTTATGTGGACTTAACTCGTTGGCTATCCGATCACGAACCATCCGCCCAACTAAATTATTTCCCCCAAGTCGAATTAGTTTAGTCCTATATTCAATTTTCTTCTATAACTATTTTAGGTTATTTCGTAAAACTTTATAATTCCAACATTTCACTGTTTTATATCAATATTAATAGCACGTTAAATTTCAAATGTAGTTGGTATGCCAGAAGTTACGCTTTACTTGAAACTCTGACAGCATTTTAGCGTCTAAATGGTAAAATCAATTTGCCTTTTGAATTTCATATTTGAAAGATTATATGCTACTATTTTGGGTTTTGGGTTCAGTATGTATTAGAGAATATAAGGTTTCTTGGACAATGACTGTGTAGGCTGTCGTAATCACGCACTACTGTCAGATTTTCCCTCCCTTTTGAGTACCCTCTTAATAGAGGCTGGATGAGCCTCAGGAGCGTCCCAGGTCCCAAAGTATTCATCCCTGGGTGTTAAAAAATTAAATAATCTGTCTCAGCAGCATTTGAACCCGGGGCCGGCAACTCAAGGGACCTTGCCTTGGTCACTTAGATAATTTTCGATATTCTGGTTGAGAACAAGCGTTAATGTTCAGAATAGTTTAGATAGAAAATAATAACCATTGTTTTTGTCTTGTTAATTTTGTTTATTGTATATTTAAATTTCTGTATTGTTTATAAAATTTTATTTTGAGTTTATGTCTTATTCCTTTTGTTGTCTATTTACGGTAATCAGAAAGCACTTTGGGAATAGTCGTCTTTAAAAGAAAAGCTGTGAAATATTCCCAGAACTTCGGAATAATTCCAAAGATGAAATGATGTGAAAAAGGTCATCAATTAGATCTTGACAAGGATAAAAATAAAGATGTTTTCGTCGAAAGTGTAGGGAAAAAACATTTATATAAGAAGAGGGGCGAGAATGAAGGGGTCTAGACTTAGCATTTTATTATGGCACTTCGTATATTTAAATTTCCATTAATATTAATAAGAAGGCAAGTGTTATCAGTATCTGAATTATCAGTACTCAGATTATAAACAATGGAAATCGGCTAATACACAAGTACCCAAATAAAATATGTAATATATCGCCCTTGATGTTAGCAGAGAATGGAACAATGAATAAAAAGAAAATAGGCTAGAGCCTTAGGTGTGGCGTGGCTGGAGGAGCTAACGGGAGTGCAAACTATGCAGGAGCAGTTTTTTTCTCTTTGATCAGGATCAGGATATCAGGAAGTGGAAGAGCGGTGACATTGAGCGAGTGCTGAGGTCCGGAACCTGTTTCTAATGCCAATCTTCTCTCCTCTGCTAATGCCTCATCGGCCGGGTGGTCTTTAGCAAGGCGAGTCTAGGAGGAAATGCGAAAAAGAAAAAGAAGGTCTATTTAGAAAAAATAATGTACAATGTAGAAGAATAGTAATAAAAAATTAACACCCAAAGAATTTTGAAAATGATATTGAGGAAAATCGGTTCCGAAATAAGCCTAATGTCAAAATCCTTACAAAGTTTTATTTACTTAAATTAAAAGTTAAAATGTATTCCAACCGTTTTTACAAGGATTTGAAACTTGACCATCAATAGCGTCTTAAGGTATTCGGAAATAAGGCATTAGTTATAATAAGAATATTAAAATACGTAGCATCCCTTTTTAATGGTGGGAATGGATCCAAAATATTAACAAAGACTTGGAATTAGCCAAAATTACTACTGAAGACATGAACACAAGAAATAATTTTAAACTTAATGTTGAAAAATAGAAGGTTAATCTAGAGACAAAAGCGCCGATAACTGGAACAAAAGTTGAATTCTCCCAAAAAATAAAAACCTGGAGGGCAAATAAGAACAAAAATCCCCAAACTTGAACTATCTTTACTTAGCGTCTTCCATTTTGGAAGATTTAAGGCTAATAATATTCAAAGAATGGTTTTAATAATTTTTTCTTGTTAAGAAAATTAGGACAAATTTTCGGTGTGATATTTGTTTTACAAATATTTTCTTTTACAAACCTTCAGTATAAAATGTTTTATTTGAAGAGAAAAGATATGCCCCCGGCCGGGATTCGAACACGGGTCCTTTGTCTCACTGTGACAGTGCTCTACCAATTGAGCTACCGGAGTCTATTACCAGCCGGGGACAAATCTGTTCTGTTATCTGATCCCATGTCCCCGTGTTCTCGCAATTTTTTCGATATATACACGAGAACAAATGTTCTTTAAACATTAATTAATGTTAGGTTCTTGTTGAATTACGTTATACTATTTATAATTTTTTGTTAATAATTTTAATTTTTAACTATTTTTATTTGAAGAGAAAAGATATACCCCCGGACGGGATTCGAACCCGGGTCATCTGTCTCTCCGTGACAGTAAAGTTAAAGATTAAAACAATTAGCAAAACATTATAAATAGTAATAGGACGTAAGTCAACAAAATCCTAACATTAATTAATGTTTAAAGAACATTTGTTCTCGTGTATACATCGCAAAAATTGCGGAAACACGGGGACATGGGATTAGATAAGAGAACAGATTTTTCCCCGGCTGGTAAGCGATTCCGGTAGCTCAATTGGTAGAGTACTGTCACGGAGAGAAAGAGGACCTGGGTTCGAATCCCGGCCGGGGGCATATATTTTCTCTTCAAATAAAAATTAAAACAATAACAAAAAATTATAAAATGTTTTTATCGTTGGTTAGTCTTTGCTATATACTGCTAACTAGTTTCCAGACATATATCTTATTCAATAAGATCAGAAAATAGATCTTACCATAAAAAAAGAAATAATTTTCCTCTTATCATAAATAAAATGTTGCAAGGGTTAGGACGACTTTGAACTGGACCGCCGTTGTGCGATGACTACGACGATGAAGGTTCGGCGGCCGGCCTTTGAAGTTATGATTGGAAGAGTGAGGAAACCAGGTGTCTCTTCGGCATTCTATCTATCTAGTTCTCTTCTCTTCTTCTCCTACCATAAGCGTTTAATAAAATTTATGTATTTCAATTTATATTTTTTAATGATTAAGAACACACCATATATCTTATTAATTATATTTTCTCAAAATAACCATGAAGTTAGTTAACACCTTGATTTGGCTGTGTATCCTGCAGATCAATTGTTTATCTCTTCCTTCTTGTACCGACACAACCCATGAAGGATCTTAGGTTCGGTACATGGTAGAGGTTGTACTGTTTACGGTTGTGCAGGGAGGTTTGACGCCCAAATCTGGGTTTAATCTCCCAATTAAGGGTACTCACTTTATTCAGACATTGTGGACCAGATCGCACTGGGTCCATCCGAGGCTGTTAAGAGATTCAATAATTTATCTTTCATAGTGGGATTTGAACCTGAGTCTTCGGCATAGCAACTGGGTACTCTACACAATGAGCTAACTCCCAAAATCTGAGCTTTCCCTTACGCCCCTTGAACCAGGATTTCCAGCATGGCAACTCAGTGCTCTACCACTGAGCCACTCCGCTCCCTTACTATAAATTAATGTAGGAAAAGCGAAAGATAAAAGTAGAATGAAATAAAAAAAAATTAGAACCTGAAAGGAAAAATTCTAAACGAAAACGTTTAAGTCTCAAAAATTTATCTTATGTGTACAAACAATGATTCATCAATGTTCGTATGCGTATACAAATAAATTAACAATAGATCGATATTGCAAGTAATAAGACCCTTACTTGACTGTTATTGGAAGCTCTAGTGACAATTGTTCAAAGCAGCCACTTTGTGGACGCGGTGACTAAACGTATTTCTAGAGAACACAAATTTTGCAAACGACCCTATTAGGGATTATATTTCATCTAAACATATATAATTATGCAATTATACTGTACATAATACAGATTTCTTATCAACAAGCCTTAAAGAAAAGTATTAAATGTGATCGCGTGTTGGCCATATTTCAGTATTTTCGTTACTAAGTATTTATTAGAAACAGTCTCTACCTTGAATGTAATGATCCCCAAGCGCATAGTGGGTTATTGTGCCACATTTTTTAATATTAAATAAATTAATGGAAGAGTTCAAGATTCTACAGCTGGGATAATTAACTGTAATTTTTCATTCATTATTTTGTAATCCAATAACTATAACTCCTACTTCCTACATACTTCCTCATTATTCAATCCTATCTCACTAACAGCTCATTCAAAGTAAATCACAATTATGTATATTCATCCCTCTTTTCTCGATATGCTTGTATTCCTCAAGGCAGTCTCCTCGGCCCAATCCTCTACACAGTTTATACAGCTGACATCCCAACCCATCTTAATACTATCCTTACCACGTATGCGGATGACACATATCTATAATCAGTCAACACTGATCCTAGCAGCACGTACTCTTCAATCCTGTATCACTGACCTTGAAAAATGGTGTCAAAACTGGAGGATTAAAATAAATTCATACAAATCCCGTCAAATTACCTTTAGACTCCGTTTTAAACCAATGACTTTCTGTCCTCCTGTATTGTTTAATAACATTCCACTGATTCCTGTAGATCAGGTCTGGTACTTAAGACTATACTTTGACATACCCTTAACATGGAACCCTCATACTAGACTGAAACGTCAAGAAACAGCTCGCCATTTCGGGCTACTAAACATTTTCTAGACAAACGCTCTAAGCTCTCGATTAATTCCAAAAGACTCATATACATGACAATCTTGACTTACGGAATAGAGCTGTGGGGCTCCACTAAACCATCGAATCCTATCGTATTCAATCGTTACAATCCAAAATCCTCCGTAAAATCTTCAATGATCCTTACTCTGTTACGAACTAAGTAATGACCTTCAATCTTATCAATCTTTTCATGACAATATTCATTCCCACTCAAACCCACTAGTTTCAAACCTAGCAACCTTTATCCTCCGAGGTGTCTGAAAAGAAGTTGGTCACGTGAACTTCTTAGTTGAACTTGTGATTTGAGTACTAGAGCACTGGGTAGCTTCTCTACTTGTATTTCATGCCAATATGTACCAATCGTTCTAATTACTTGTTGTATTAGTTACAATTGTAAATTTCATGGAATAAATTATTTTAAAAAAAAATGACTAAAATTATGAGTTAGCAAACGACTGGGTTTTTTTTTTTAATTTTCACAGACGTGTGAAACTATACAAATCAGATGTTAAGTATAACTTTAAATTACTTAAGGATCGAAGTCACTGATTTTTTTTTCTTTATCAAGCATTAGCGATGTATTGGGCAAAGAAATTTCAAGCCATCTAAAAATTCAAATTACCAAGTAGCGACTATAATTTTTTTTTAATGGTGGAGTTGATATTTTTAAATACATTTTATTATAATTCTGTACCACTGAGATAACTATTGATATATCTATTCTCTGAATTTTTCAATGGTAAAACTACATGTCATTGGGTAAAACAAATATTAATTAAATATATGTACAAAAAAAATTACCAGTATAACAATCAAAAGTGCAGTACGAAGAAGAGACCGTACTGTTTCTAACTCAAGGTTTTGTAATGCTGATGTTTGGGCCAAGGCCACGTTCAACCGCCTGATTTCCCCCCTAATGAGGGTGTCCGATTCATAGTGGCTGGGTGAGCCCTTGGAAGATTTGCCGATCCCTCAGAATCGATCAATGCTACTCAACAGATAGGATAATCTGGCTGTGATTTGATCTCGGGACTTACTTATAAGCAACTCAGCGTGCTACACTTCAACCTACCACAATCCATAAATTAAATATAAATAAATGATAATGCTAAACGTGCTTAAAATGTTTAGCATTAGTCCGTTGCCTCTGTAATTAATTATGAACGAGTGCATATTCCTGTCTTCAAGGTTTCCTTTGAACATGAGAAGGCTAACAAATATTTAAGCATTTATATAATTGATTCAGCCTTCAAATAGTGACACAAGATACAGCAATCAATTTTTAAATAATTGTAACACGAGAATATTTTTAATCCTTCTGACGCAATGTCTCTCCGCATGTTGGATCATTATTTCTAGGGTTTATATTCTTTATTATGATAAATGAAATATCTTAAGTTTAAAAAAAAAAAGTGTATATACTATTACTCATACATATTCTCCGGTTCATATAATAATAATAACCTTACAACGAAGTTATATTTTTGTTAATTATATACTATAAAAAACATCTAATGTTAACAAATTTCGATGGAATTTTCCAAAAAAGAACCAGCACTCACTTCACATGTTTCGAATAAACTCAACGTCACTTTAATGTCTTTTAAAGGCAATGTTGGAAGGATTCCATTATTGGAACCAAAAATAAAGGTAGAGTAATGGAATAGTTGTTTTAATTAATTATTCAGCAGTAATCTCACTCAATAACACTTCTGATTTATTATTTCATATTGTATGTGAAAAAGGCAACTAGAGAAACTGTCCACTGATAGTTCTCAAATAACAGATTTAAGTTAGATGGTCACTTCTTTTCAGGCGCCTCGGAGGATTATCAGGAACTGAAAAAGTTGCTAGGTTTGAAACTAATGGGTTTAAGTGAGAATAAAGTTTGCCATGGAAGTATTTATATCGGGTTCGGGGAAAATGAGCAACGAATGGGACATTGAGGTCATTATGGATAACTTTATTCGTAACAAAGTAAGGAGCATTGAGGATTTTAGGAAGGATTTTAGAATTGTAATGATTGAATACGAGAGGAATACAATGACTTGGTGGAACCCCAAAGCTCTATTCCGTAAGTCCAGATGGGTCTAATGAGTGTCATGTATTTGAGTCTTTTATTATTAATTGGGAGCATAGAGCGTTTTTCTAGTATTGTGTTGAAGTAGCCTGAAATTTTAGTATTCATGAACATTTCTGTATGTAATTAAAAAAAATATGTACTTTTTTTAAAAATTACAATAGTTGTATTTTTTTTCTATAAAATTACTCAAACAGCACTAATAAGTCCAGAGATCGGGGTAAAACACTACACTACACTCAGTGATGTTTGAAGCAAAAATTCCCTATTGAACATCTGCGATTATGCTCTTTTCATACTCAACATAAGTTCCCCATACGTGCACCATTTTTTTTTCCTCTTTCAGCATGAGTAATAGTTTTGTAAAGCGTTTAACTGCAAAAAGTGTCTAGCATCCCCTAGGGGACGATATTAAACTGTCCTAGGGTTGTAAGGCTATATCTGAAGAAAAATGGCACAGGAATTTTCGCAATTTTGAGGCAAATGAAGAAATATATCACTTGGGAATGGAGTAAACGAAGCGGGAAACGGAAAGAAAGAAAAAAAATAACGAAAAGGCCAATTACCGGAGAATTTATTCTGCGAGCCTAATTCTATGGAATTAAAAAGTTTCAGTTATTTTCTTCAGCTATGTTGTGGCGTGCTCTAATACAATAAGGCTCGGGTCAACTAATGGATCATTGTAGTAGTAATGTTTGTGAGCAAGTTGGCATGTATTTATATCACAGCATACTCCTTTAATAATAAATAAATAAAAAATTTTATACATCGAATACCTAAAATATTTAAATTGAAGGGAGCGGAGTGGCTCAATGGTAGAGCACTCAGTTGCTATGCGAAAAATTCTGGATCAAATCTCGCTGCCGGCAAGACTTTATTTAGTATGGTAGCGGCCGTAGACGGACCATATATGATCTAGGACCCTCCTGGGGCTCACCCAGCCTCTATAAGGTGGGTGCCCAGAATAAGGGAGAAAATCTAGTGGTAGAGCGTGATCTAGCACAGATCACCTCCCTGCACAACCGTTGTCTATCAAGCAGTCTGTATTATGTACTGAACCCTAAACGCTTCATGGGTTGTAGTGTTACAGGGTTTTTTATTATTATTTTTTATTTCAAATTCAATGCAAATTCTATAAAAACTAAATGAGAATACAGTAGTTGTAATAATGTTTATATTTAGGTCTCGCGACACAATACATTCCTCGTAAAGAGATAATCAATAAGTAGGTTAGTTATCGATTCATTAAGGCCTAATTATAGGGACGGAAATCAAATGAACTTTACGAAGGAACATTTATAAATGTTTATGGACATCTATGAATAAATTATGATGTCATTATTATTATTATTTTTAATAAAATTATTGCTTATTATGTTTAACTTATTCCCTAGTATATTGCTTGTATTTCTGTAACAAAAAAAAAAAAAATGTTGTCTTCGGATAACAATGGAAAAATTTCGTCCTAATTGCACAATTATTCCTAATCCATATTATTATTACATACTACACATGAAAAGTAACAGGAAAAAGTTTCAACGTAGTAGATTATGTTTAGAAGGGAAATAAAACAAAGCAATTTATCACCATATACGACGTACCGGATACATTCAAATTACAAAATCCGTATTTGCTGATGATACAGCTTTTTATACTTCAGGTTATAGAACAGACACAATTACAGATATACTGACTACAGTTCTAAAAAAACATAGAGAGATTCTACAATAAATGGAAAACCCAAGGGACAATAAAAACCCACTTATAAAAATATTGGGTACTACGCGAAAAATAGTACAAAGCAGTATGTACATAAAAGAACAAAACATTAATTATTATAGGACACCAATTTCTTTTATTTTATTGTTATTGTTTAACTAGTCTCTTACGAAGGACGGACTATCCAAATATGTATATAAGTTATTAAAAATGTATAGTTACAATTTTTGTTTATTTTATTATTTTTTTCTTTTATTGTATATTATGATTCTGTATCGATACATTTAAATTTGTCCAATTTTTTGAAGTTTGAGACATAAGTTCAACTTCTTTTCTTTGTCCCAACGTTTCGGCCTATTTTTTAGACAATGTGTTACTAAAGAAAACATAACAGGTTATGCAAACAGAAATTATAGAAATGACAAAAAATAAATATTGAAGTAATTGATGCGAAATGACAACAGTGAGAAGAACTTAGATGTTTAATTATAAGAGTATAAACATAGTGAAATTATTAAATGTGTTTAAAAATATTAAATGAAATATGAAATTTATTTAAAAAATACATTTGAATGCAAATTTGGTCTATATATGAGTATATACTTATATATATTTCCTAGTTTTCAATAAACTAGGATCATGATTGCTTTTTTATATTCTAGAAGACCAAGATTTCCTCTAGTATACATTATACTATCTTCATACGATGCACCTTACGGTTCCCGGAGGAAATGGAGGAAAATATCTAGGACAGAGATGATGGGATTGCTCCATTCAGCGACAGAGCCTACCTGTCCTGGGAAAGAGGATGTTCTTGGAGGGAATTTAGGTCCTAGAAGAGGAAATGCGGTTTGCCGATGTAATACAAATAGAACCAGTTCTCCAGTCCCCGCCTGATCACTCTTCGCAAACCTGTCAACTACACGCTTCCAAAACAGAAAGCCAACATTCCCGCAATGCCAATGGTCCAGTTATATTTTCTTATTTATGATAATAGCTATACTTCTAGGCTGTAATAGATTTTTATCTTAGAGCATATAGAATTAATCCATAGCTAATCAAATTTGGCACATAAGATTTGAATATTATTATCCAATGTTTGCAAGATTTTTTTATAGTTCGTAAACCGGAAGTCGTACATAATTTATTATAAATATATCTTTCTTTTACGTCTATCGAACTAAAAAAAGGTGGCACAAAAAGTGCTTATTTAGGTGCTAAAAAAATGCAACGATTTTATTATATTTTTAAATATAATTTTTATCATTTTTTACATATATCTCTGTGTATAACAGAGAAATATATATAAAATAATTAGAACAATTACTGAATGAAATTATGGATAAGTATTTTTTTGAATAATTCCTCTACCTTCCTTATAGATATTCTAAACTCTACAGTTGCTTATCTACAGCTGTAAACTTTGTTTATAGGGGTTATGTATTACTCAGACTTATCTAAATATGATTCTGATCGTAATATTAAAAATATCCAACTGGATGTGTAATGTAATTAATAAAGAACCTAACTATGACAAATCCATTGTGTATTCCATATGTGTATTACATCAAATCTAAAACAAATCAAATTAAATATATATGTCAAGTAATATATAAGTCGAATCAACCCCATTTTAATAATTATAAATTTGTTCATTTCATTTTACAAATACTCCAGAAGGTACTTAACGTTTTACAGCGATATTATTCTAGATTTTTTAAAAATAATTTATTCAATGAAATTTACAACTGTATTATACATGTAAATAGAATTAATGGTACATAGACAAGAAATCCTCTAATATCGAGTTCAACTTAGAATATCACGAGGCCATCTTTTTTTCAGTAGACTCGGAGAATTATCAAGAATTGAAGAGGTTGCTAGGTTTGAAATTAGTGGTTTTGAGGGGGAATGAAGTTTGTCATGAAAAGAATGATATCGGATTCGGGCCATATCAGCAACAAACGGGACATTAAGGTCATTATGGATTACATTGTTTGTAACAAAGTAAGGAGCATTGAGGATTTTACGAAGAACTTTTTTTTATTCTGTGGGGATTGTGGATTGGGATACGAGAGGGATTCGATGGCTAAGTGGAGCCCCAAAGCTCTACTCCTTAAGTCCAGATGTGTCTAATGATTATCATGTATAAGGGTATTTTTTAATTAATAAAAATTAAAAATTGAAGCATAGAGCTTTTGTCTATTCTAGAAATTAAAGTTCAGTTATAGTATTTATTTTTTACTGATCGTGTGAATCTATTAAAATATGAGTACCCTATTAGTAATGTTGTAAGATATCGAGTATTTTTCATAATGAATATTAATTAAATACCAAAAACCTCAATAAGAAGATATCACTATCCATTGATGAAAAAATACATTATTGAACTGTTATATGACTCGAGACGCTATATTCTACAGAATGCCTTGTATTGAATTGAAAAGGTTTTACCAGAAAACTATAAATCAAAGAAAGAAAGATCTTGAGGAAAATTTTGGATCCATTTAAAGATAATGTTGAATTTAGAAGCCGTCGCAACTATGAACTCTACATAGATGTAGAGAAGATCATAAGCACCATTCGAAAGAGGAGGGTCGTTTTTCGATTGAGGTGGATTCATACATTGCTCGTATAAATCCGATGAGATTGAGCAAGTGGATTTCAGATACTTCCTCAACAAGAAATGAAAGTAAGCATGGTTTACAAAGGTTGAAAACGATCTACGAAAATTGGGGATCGCCCAGGAGGATATGGAGAAACTTGTTCCGGTTAACTCTTAACTCCAATAACACCAGGGTTTCCAACAAAAACCGAAGCTAAATTCTGGCAAGGTGTGTACAGAGCCGAGAAGGGAACAAGATCGGAAACGAATGTGGGAATATTTGGCAAAAGTTTAAGCTCAGGAAAAAGAAAGGGAAAGGAATAGGCAGTTGAAATAGCTTGGCCCTGAGGTCGCCAAGAAAAAATAATTAATTATTTTTTTCATTTAGTGGGTCTGTTATAGATCAATGTGAATGGTATATAAGAAAAATTTCTTCTGTAATAACAGCCCTAAAATCGAAAAAAAATAGAATTCATTCTATTCTATTCAAAGAACTATCATAACAAACAAAAACGAGAGGAATCATATAAAATTCTTGTTAAAAAGGTTAAAGAGATCGATTCCCTCGCACCCAAATCGGTAGTGACGAGGAAAATCAACAAATATTGAACTGCCTTTCGGAAGGAATTAAGAAATAGTAGGGAGGTTGGCGAGCGGTATGGGTGCGGATGACGTTTACCAACCGAAATTGTGGTACTAGGACCAGCTGGGAGATTGGGGCTTCCTGTACACCTTGGAGCTTCCGAGAGGTAGCACATTGAACTGGCACACCGAAGTGGGCGTGTGTATGCGAATGCTGCGTTCAGTTAGAAGTGACAGAAATGAACACACCAAACTGACCGTGTGTAGCGGCCTTTGAAAATATTTATAATTTACCTGATTGACCACGACCGAAGACTAAAGAAAAAATTAGTTCCTTGAATCAGCTAGGCAACGCTTATAAAATATTATATCACTAAAAATTGTTTTATGTAATAGAGATACATATTTTTCTAATATGCATTTGTAATAGTTGTATACAGTCTACTAATAGCTGTTCGCTTCGATTTGTCTTCGACGCCCCGTGGAGGTCTCATGTCGCTCGCCTTTTGTTGAGTTAAAAGTGGCTCTTCCCTTCTACCCGTAGACTCTATTTCCTAGGTCCTTACTTATATAAAACCATCAACTCACAACATCCATCTTATATCTATAGTCTCCTACAATTCAAATCCTCTATCCAATCCCAGGGCACAAGATCTCGCCCTTCCGATCTTTATTTTCGTTCCCATAGAAACAAACCTTTCTCGCCCGTTCTATCTCTCTTTAGAACTCACTCCCACTCGTCCTCTTGAAGCTCTTTTAAGTCCAAACATTTCTTACATCTTCTAATTTCCCAAACAGATGCTCTATAATCAATAAATAATTTATAGATACATTAAACTTAATCAATTGATGAATTACTGTAAATATTCATCACTTATAATGACATCATTCTTTATATTATTAGATGCTATTATTTATTTATTTTCCTATAAGCCTATTTCTTTGTATTATAGATTTATCTGTTTTTTTTATTTTATTCTTGTATTACATTTTCTAATTCTCTACCAAAACATACCTGTTAGTTATTTACTTTCAAGATATTATGAAAATATAATTTTATTCTAATAATGTAGTCCTTTGGCCAGATATATATCGATTTATTTTTAAGCATTTCAGCTATTCTTAAGGGACAGAATACAATTATTTTTCTATTCTGTTCTATTTCTATTCTAGATTATTACAAATAAATAAATAAATTAGCGAGAATTCATAGTCTCTAAAATAATGGAAAATAAACAATCAACGTTTCGCCAATACCTACAAAATATATTAGGCATATTTGCTAGTATTTTAGCTATTTAATACTTTGTTTTTAAAACGTTTCCAATTGCGTCATAATTATTACTTTATACATCTTAATTTAGATTTTTAAAAAATAAATTAACTGCTTTTTTTTATGTAAACAAAGAGTGTTTTGAATACGCGCGCAAGGCCTTATCACAAGGCGTCTCCATTTCCGAGCTATCTTGACCCTGGAGATGCCCCACTTCCGGAACTAACCAGAGCGAAGATAACGCACTTCGCTGTGACACTTTCTAGTGGAGATGGCCTCGAAGTACACGACAATAACAGTAAGTCGTACCGTTAGGAGAAACAGAGTAATATATGTGAATGGACATGATCTAGATGGAATCGGAAAGAAACATGGATAGTAACTGAGATAATGTCGATATGTCTTAATCATGGAGGCCAGAGGCGTAGAAGCATAGTTACTGAACTGGTTCTAGTCCGGCTATGGCAGATAAATAATTAAATCGGTTTAAAGCCATGGCTCACCCAGCCTCAATAATGTGGCAGTGACCTGTGGTCTAGTGGTTAGCGTAGCAACCTACTAAGCTCAAATCGCGGGTTCGTTGCCCTACAGGTGGCCTTAGGATTTTTAAAGGAAGTTAAAATCTTTGTTTATGCCGTCCCTCGGATGGGACGTAAAACGGGGGTCACGAGCCTGTATGATGTCAGGTACTCATTAAAAAGCCCTATCCTAATTAAACCTGGATAGGCATTTAGGACTCCCATTGTAGTATCGTCCGATTAGTCACAGTAGCATAAAATGAATTTTAATCAATAATCAATATTGTGGGTAGTCCTTAGTAGATGGCTTTTTGATCACTTTCATTGAATAATCTATACATTAATCATTTATAAACAATGTTATATGTATAATAAGTAAAAGAAAAGTACCATTTATTAATGAGTATAATAAAACTATTAAATCATTGACTCTAAATAAGGAAAGAAAACAATATAGTAGTCCACGAAGCTTGACTAAATCCGAAAATGTTTGATGATTTTTTTATCACAATTGCGATGTTATAATTTTTGTTTATATACTTAGAGTTATCCCATTTTCCTCTGGTCTGAATCGTATTATTGTATAAATGAAATAACAGAATAAAAATTATTTAATTTAAAACAAATATTTAAATTTATTGTAAAAAAAAATTACAGTTTTTTTTTTAAAAGTCATTACTATATCCAAAAAAATATTAAATGAGTTGATTTTATTTTTACTCTATTATATAGTATTGCGTTTTTTATCCCGCCGTTAATCCAATTTGATGTAAATATGTATTTCTTAATAATATACTTCAATTTTTCTATTTAAAAAATAGTACTCATTGTATATATTTGTGCATTTATTCTACCGACATTTGAACCCAATACGGCAATCAGAAAACACCGATCATCAACCGGAAGACGAAACAGTTAAGAAATACTAGTCTCATATTGAGTAATAACAAGTACAAATGACCTCGGATCCTGCAAATGACCCCCGATCAGCTGACTGTGCAAGATTGCAAGATGCAAGATGAGACCGGGACCGACTTGATGGGAGGAATGCAGGCAGTTCTCACGGCCCGGCTATGACACACAGAACTTTAAATGTCAGCCGAAGAACGGTCCTATGTCGACCTAGGCAATGTGGCCTGGCAATTATCTGCGTTATGTTTGTATCTTTCGTGCGACTAGCAATAAGTAGTGATAGTATATGTGCATGTGTGTTGACATATTTTGAGCGAGATGAGGGCTAACATGTTGCCACTGAGAAATAATTATCTCAGATGTTTAATAAATTTCTTTGTAAGTGTTCCAATAACTTAGAAGAGTTAACAGTTTCTGAAACATACTCTTTATTACAGTATATACTCACAATTCATCGCCTTTTAATTGTGATTGACGCGTAAAATAATAAACGTAAGAGTCAGGGGTTGCAGGCAATAAATTACACAAAATAAGACTTATTTTATTCATGCCCATGTTTCGACCTAATTTCTAGGCCATCTTCTGAGCAGAGGGATAAAGATTCTATTGAGTTTATAGTTATCAGTTAGATTCTTCATCCCTCTGAATTAAGTATTGGTTAAAAAATAGGTCGAAACGTAGGAACAAATAAAATAAGCCAAACTTATTTTTTTATTTGTGGAAGAGTGTTGGTCCGGGTAGAGGGTCACAATGAATTTCTCGTAGAATTGGAGAAAACTTTATTGAAGATATAGAATTGCAGAAAACTTTATGCAATTATTATTCTTTACACTTATATAAAGTCTCTTTTTACCTATCAAGATTAATATTGTATTTTCTAATTTTTTTTTTTATTTTATTTTATATAATATAATAATTTGGTTTCTAGATTTTTTATAATTTTACAATTATTATTTCTTACTTTTTTATTACCTACAATTTTTATTTCATATCATAATATCATTTTGTACATTTACCCATATCATTTTTGTCATTTGTACATTCCTATTTTATATTCAGTTTTTATTTTTTATCTTTATTACCTTATTTTTTACTTTTCAACATTTTCTGTTTTATTATTATTTTATTCTTCATTTTGTAGTTTACAACCTTTTTGGCACTACGTTGTTAATAGTATATACTCATACATTTTAACCTTCATATTTACCTTGCTGTGCATCTTTATCATTTTTATTCCCTATATTCACCTTACTTTTGTTCATTTATATTTACTATGTTTTAATATTTTTGTAGCAATTTTATTCTTAGTTATCTGTATTTTGGATATAGCCCTGAAGAAGACCTACTAAGTAGATAGAAACGTAAAAAAAAAGCTAATCAATAAAGTTTTCTCCAATTCTACGAGAAATTCATTGTGACCTCTACCCGGACCACTTTCTTCCACATATATTATCAAGGTCAACAATTATCATTCATTATTTTTTTATTATTTATTGGCTACACCCCGCAACCATTTCAAACTCTTCTTAGAACTATCCAGTCTACCATTTCCACATAACACGTTCTCTTTGTGTCCTCGTGGCTAGTTGAACCAATCAGTGGGTTGAATATATGTTTTTCTTGAAAACTTTTGAGTTTAGCTCGTCTGTGTTAACTATAGCCTAGCCCTGGTAAACAGTAAATGTAGCTCTTGCTCGCAAACTGCCAGGATGAATTGTTATTATCCTGCACCAGAAATGCAAATTAGACGACTAACTGTAACTGACTATTCAGGATCTGATCATGTCAATCCGAAGGATACTGAAGTGACCTTTTCCTTTAGGACGAAGCAGGACTCATTACGCTGTCGATTGATGTCCTTCAGATCTGCTCTAGTCGACTATACCATCAAGTGAGAAATTCCTTTCCCGATTCTCGTCAGTGAAATGGCGAAAAATTGAATCTATTCCAAATTGTCCCGGTAATAAACGGCCGATACGGCTGGAATTACCGGAGAGAGTTTTCACAGATGACATTCGCCGGAAATTGGAAGTCGTTGATATCTGGCAATATTTACGAGAGAGTCTGAATTCCAACCCTTTGGAAATGAATCGCAGTGCCGATTCAATTGTTTTTTTTTTTCTTATTTACTTATTATTTGTTTTAAGGAATAACGTCCTTATACAAAAAGAGCATATCGTAAACTATAGAAATAATCCAAAATAATGCCCATATATAGTCAATTATATACAAGAAAATAAGCTTGTACCACAACAGACCATGAAGGGTATTTAGGTTCAGTACATTGTGTAGACTGTACTGTTTCTGGGACAGCGGTTGTGTAAGGGTACAGGCTTCCCGTGCACAGGTTTTCCCCAGTTTAGAGTACCTGAGAGAGAGAGGCTGGGTGAGCCTTGCAGTCTCATCTAATCGGCAGATCCAAAAGTTCTATTCATAGCACTCATTTCATTTCTATTCCACTGCACTAATAATTATCATTTCTATCTATAAAACTGTTATATCTTCTTTGTACTTCGTGGTTGATACTATTATTATTATTTTTTTGAAGAAGCCCAGATGATGGCCTAAATGTTAGGTTGAAATGTTGGCACAAAATTAAAATTAAAAGAATTGATTACTTGTTTAAAATTCATTGACCTCAACCCCCGACCATTTTGAACATTGCTCAAGACACATAAGTCAACCGTTTCCCCATCAATAGTCCATCATACTTGATGGTCCATTTTTTTTCAATCTTAATTTAAATATCAACAGATTAATATAAAATAATTTATTCAATAGCGGAGTGTTTCAGTGGTAGGGAGAACTGAGTTGCCATGCAATGACTTTTATTCAGTCTGTTTGCAGCCGGAGATGGATCATATAGGATCTAGGACCTTCCTGGGGCTCATCCAGCCTCTATAAAATATTATAAACATAGGGTACTCAAAATAAGGGGAAAAAATCTGACGGTTAAGCGTGGCCTAGGACAAGTCACCTCCTTGCATAGCTGTTGTCCATGAAGCAATACAGTCTCTACCCTATGGCTATTTCAATATTATATTCAACAATAAAACTAGACTATAAGTCAGCTTGTAAAATAATAGTACATAAACAACGCCCTCAATCTTTAAAAACAAATGTTTCTATTTTTTTATGTTAATAAATGAAGTATTTTATTAAGTTAACCCGTACTAAGTGGTAATGAATTAAACTCACAAAAAACGTCATTAAATGTATAAATAAAAACATTAAATGACTAAAAAAAAATCAATTAAATGTTTGTAATACAAAAATGTATTAAAGCAATTCAATAACAATTAAATAAAATGTTGAAGACTTTGTTGCCAACAAATCGAAGCTCGATTCAAATGTTTCCAACGATACGAATTGAAGTGGCTATTCTTTGAACCTCGCCTCAAATATTTTCTGTTTTATTTTTCAAATTTCAACAGCCATTTATTTTGACCATCCCTGAACCCATTCGATTACTTTTTCCTTAGTAATTTTATTTACTACTTTTTATGCATTTTATATTCCATAAGTAATTGTTTAATTTAATTTCAGTATAATTAAATACATCTATAAGGGAGTAATTTGATGACCACGTCGAATATTTTAATTTAAAAGTACCAATACAAAATAAAATTCCTTAAAAAAAATGGAACTACATCTTGTTATATGTTTTACTACGAATCCTCATAGTGGACTGAAACGACAATAATCTGCTTGCCAATTTAGGCTACTTCAACATTTACTAGAACAACGCTCTAATCTCTCAATTAATTACAAAAGACTCTTATATATACATGAAAATCATTAGACCCATCTGGACTAACGGAGTAGAGCTTTAGGGTTCCACTAAGCCATCAAATTCCGCTGTCCCAATCAACAATGCAATGTCCTTCCTAAAATCCTTTATGCTTCTTACTTTGCTACGAACAACGTAATCACCTTAATGTTCCATTTATTGCTGATTGGGCACGAATCCGATATCAATCTATGAAAATTTTTCTGAACTTATTTTAAGTTCAAGAATGGAGTATCAGCCCAGGATTCACAAAGGAATATCCTTCATCGCAATGTACGGAATACTTAGCGTGTTAGACACAAGGAAATAGAAAAAAAATACGATTCTAAGTAGATAGCTTGAAATTCACAAAATTCGACTTAGCCAACTATGCACAGGTGCCACAGATATATGCTTCACTGTAAGTTTTGTATTATCACAGTGCGTTTATTCGTTTCATAAGAAATGTGAAAGACAAACTTCATTCCCACTCAAATCCACTTGTTTCAAACCTAGCAACCTCTTCAATTCCTGATAATCCTCCGAGGCGTCTGAAAAGAAGATGGTCTCGTACCTTCTGTGATGAATTTCTTGATGAGTTAAAAACAGTTGTAAGGTTGAGAGATATAAAAAAAAAATTGGGCGAAACAGTGATGTTATATCTATACACTTAAAAACTGTTGCCTGATTAAAATGGTCTTAGACATTTCCATGTTTAATTTCAAAAGCCATATTTGCTAATTGAAGTTATTTTCCTTTGGCGTTTTAGCTCCCTTCCGATGTTAGTTCTGCAGATTATTAGAGATGGAATAGAAAATGCGATTTCAATTAAAACCGAGATATTGCATTCTACTAATAATAGTTTGAAACGATACTCGCAATATACATAATAGACCACATTTGCTGAATTCCATTCTTTGATACCATCAAAAGACAATGAACCCATCGGAGGAAATCGTTAATAATAACGTGCTATCACTAATACCAGTATCACACGATTTATGATGTGTTTTTTTTATAGCAGATTTTTATTACGAAGATATTGCGTTCTGTTATCCTGATCATTAATTGTAGAGTTTGTGGTTATTTTATTTTGATTTGATTTTCTATAACGTCGCTTCGACTGCTGAGACCATTAGCGACGATTGCTCTTCTTAAAGTTCTTGACTTAACTTCTTTATACATGGATACTTTTTACATTCTAATATCTGTGGCACCTGTGCATAGTGGGCTAAGTCGAATTTTGTGAATTTCAAGCTATCTACTTAGAATCGTAATTTTTCTGAACTTATTTTAAGTTCAAGAATGGAGTATCAGCCCAGGATTCACAAAGGAAAATCCTTCATCGCAATGGACGGAACACTTAGCGTGTTAGACACAAGGAAAGAGAAAAAAAATACGATTCTAAGTAGATAGCTTGAAATTCACAAAATTCGAGTTAGCCCACTATGCACAGGTGCCACAGATATCAGCTTCAGTGTAAGTTTTGTATTATCACAGTGCATTTATTCGTTTCATAAGAAATGTTCGTTTTCAAAGTAAAAAATATTTAGTAAAACATCTTTATGAAATAAAAACATTTTTATTTAAAAAAATATTTACCCTCTTTTTCTTCCCATTTTTCCCAACTCATCAAATTTTCAATCCCAGACCTGAAAGATTCCTGAAAACATGTACAACTACAACCCGTGAAAGGGTCTGGGGTTCAGTGCATGGTACAGACTGTACTGTTTCAAGGAAAACCGTTCTGCAAGGAGGTGATTTGTCCTAGATCACATTCAACCGCCAGATTTTCCCCCTTATTTTCGGTAACCTATTTTTATAGAGGTTATAATAATTAATATAATATTTTGTAGAGGCTGGGTGAGTCCCAGGAGGGTCTTAGATCCTATATGATCTATGTCCGGCTTCAAACAGTCTAAATCTAAAAGTCTTACCCCCAGCGGGATTTTAACCAGGATTTCCGGCATGCAACTCACCCACTCCGCTCGCTTCTGAAATTTTCAGCGTTACTAATAATAATAATAATAATAATAATAATAATACAATAAGAGTATTGAAAACAGATTCATCTATTTATTCATGCGTATTATAAATATTGAACTATTCTATTGTGTGTTGTGCCGGTGTTTTAGAATGAACATAATTCTTATACACAGAGACACATGCATGGATATATCTACAGCTCCGGTGAATAAGTGGTTAAGTCCGATTTTGTCCAGAGAGAGTTAACTACTTTCAGATAATAGGAATCGTTTCATTCTCGTAGTTTTTGGCTTGAAACAATAAACCCTTTTCAAGCCAATGCGCTACTTAGACCCTTAGTAACTACGAAAATAACTTGATGCCGCTTACTTAAATACAAGAAAGTCATTTTGGAGAAAATAAGACTTAACTACTTATTTACCGGGGCTGTAGATATAAGTATTTGATTTTGTTGAAATCCAGTCAATAACTATCTATAATCATGTGTTAACAGTGAAAATAATGCCGTTAGTGAAATACCTTAAAGGACGCACTTGTTTGAATATAAAATCAACATTTCTACGATTATGAGATAATGTTATAGCATAAATTGTATGTACAAATCGCTTACTGCAGAAAG
Organism: Arma custos; assembly: GCA_037127475.1. Classification (NCBI taxonomy): domain Eukaryota; kingdom Metazoa; phylum Arthropoda; class Insecta; order Hemiptera; family Pentatomidae; genus Arma; species Arma custos. Next base: position 181,835,679 of record CM073759.1, read on the forward strand.
ACTAGTCCAATTTCCTAAATATTACATACCTATACCACTATTACAAACCCGTGAACAGGTCTGGGATTCAGTACATGGTAGAGACTATACTATTTCAAGGATAACGGTTGTGCGAGGGAGGTGATTTGTCCTAGATTGAGGAGATTTCGTCTTGAACTAGTTTCCTATCTGCAGGAGACAAAATATTTAAGGTGTTGTCAATTGTGCAATATTGACGGCAAGTGTCTTTTCTGTTGTAAACGATTTATTCTTTCTCTGGTAAATGATAAAATGGAAATATAATAGTAAGAAATGGAAGAAATCTAGAAGATAATAAAACATAGTCAAATCAAAAGAAGAAGAGGAAAATGCTAAGAGTATGATACCAGTCTTAGACCTTTGGTGGCTCACGTCTTTAAAGAACTAGCTTAGAAATCATGTAAATGCTTCTACGCCTTTTCGAATCCACATCATTCCGAATTTCGATAATATTTAGAAGTAACTCCTTTTTCTTTCAAAGGAGTGGTGGATGAGCCATGTTAAAATAAATTATAATTATTAATGAATAAGGCATGACAACACATCGATTTGCGAACTGATTGACTACCGACAGGAAGCGACAGATACTAGTTAATATAAGAATACGTTCTTGACTTTTGAGTTCTGACTTTGTTCTTTTGAAGGAGCGATATCATAATGAATCTCTATTATCCACAGAAATTATTATCGTAAACAAATAAGTAAACGAGCTTTATTTCTATGATAGTTAAATGTTCAACTACTTTCGCACAAACGTATCACAACTGCTACATTTAAAACAATGAAATACGTTAAGTATTGAATGAATTAAATATTAAAACAAATTTTCATCCTTAATTACTACTAAAAAAATTGAAAGATGCGCGCTGAAAAGAATGACGTTTTAAACTTGCAATAACAATGTAAAAATTTAAATTAAACAATTGTAATATTTACCCAAGTACTGCTAGTATTTTGTAGATTCTCCATACCTGCAACATAATGTGTTTGATTACTAAAAATCGTTATTCACATAATAAGAATAATTAAAAAAAAATGTACTTCAATAAGTAGTTATATTGTATTATTATCATTTAGATTAATTACTTAGAATATTAAACACTACCCCTTGCCTTTTTAGTTGTAATAAAAACTAATAATAATAAAATAAAATAAAAAATAAATTATAGATGGATATAAAAGAAATCTTGTTAGTATTTTTGTGTACAGATTTTAGTAAAAGAAAGTTGTATTTATCAAAGCATTTGTATAAAATACCATTTTCAAGAAAACATTTTTGTAAGCCATACAATTTTTTTTCCTACTTCTTTATTGTCTTTTATTGTTTATGTGTGTGTGTTCTTTCCTAAACTAACAACACAATTTCCAAAATTTCAGAGTCTCATTCCCATCATTTTAGACATATCATCAATTTTTATTCATTAATAGTTTAATGCCCCGTTTATTTATTTATTTTTTATTTTAAAAAAGGTGCACTATTCTTAATTTAATTCTAATTAAATGAAATTCATAAGTTCAAAAACTTCGCTAATCCATTTTTTGTGTCAAACAAGGTAAGATCAAAGACAATTAAAATTTATAAGTACTTGATCTATCGGAATACTAATTAATTTGAATTTTATGGAGGATTAAATATTTTAATATCATCTTCAAGAAAAAAATCGGCTTCCAGTCAACTACTTTATTGTTTCATATGACAAAACGTTTCGACACTATGGTGTCATTTTCAATTATTTATTTTTCTGCATTCCTTAACTGGAAAGTCAATATTTTTTAAAAATAATTTTTAAGGAGATCTTTAGTCCTCCATAGTCAAAATAAGTTTTGACTATGGAGGACTAAAGATCTCCTTAAAAATTATTTTTAAAAAATATTGACTTTCCAGTTAAGGAATGCAGAAAAATAAATAATTGAAAATGACACCATAGTGTCGAAACGTTTTGTCATATGAAACAATAAAGTAGTTGACTGGAAGCCGATTTTTTTCTTGAAGATGAAATTCAAATAAATCCAGTTTAAAAAAAGGAAAAAATTATAAGAATGAATATTTTAATATTTGTATTATAAACTTATATAATAATACTACATACATTTTATATTCGAATAAAATTTAAACTAGTTATGTGGGAGAGGTAAGTTGGTGACGTAAATATATTCATTCCTCCATGTTATGAAGTGTCTTGGAGCATGCTAACAAAGTTTTGTTTTCCATTCCAAACAAGCTATCGCGCATGCTCCAACACTTATTTTACTGCTTGTTGGAACAAGCAGTATATTTTCTTAAATATTGGACCGTTTAAATACAGCTGTTACAGATTTCCTTCCGAATCACTAAATGCATATTTTGGAACACATTGTTGACCAAGACAGTTCTGGAGCTTGGAAGGCCGCCATAATTCCTAGTTAACCTCACACAACGGTGCCTAACGACCACAAAGCGGACAGTTAGGAAGATACCTGCGTACCGCCGTAGAGGTTCCGAAGAGGAACGGTACCTGGCACGCGACTATATCACGTAGCATCACCTCCCTATCATACCATCACTATATCACGTACCATTACAAGGTTTGTGATTGGTGTTACTTCTTCTCCGTGACTTGGTGCTCTCATAAATAATTCTGAATTCTCACCTTTTAAGTTGAGGTTAATGAGGGAACTTGTATTCGGGTAATCGCTTTTAAATAAATTTATAATATAGTCTTATCATCTTGTATAAAAGAAGAGAAGAGAACCAGAGAAGAAACATGGACGGTGTAACATTTATAGTCTACACTAAACTCTATGCCGATGCTTATAGCAGAGATTGGTGGTATCGGCATCGAGCCTTCGGGTTCGTTAAACCTTTTTATTTAATTATTTATCATTCAAGATTGTTTTTTCCTTTTAATTAGTATCCGCTTTTTATGTTGAGTATATTTATTTACTTTTTTTATGACCATCTGGTATAATATTACGCCCAATCGAAAAATAAAAAACTTAAAAAACTAGTTAGTTTGGTCTGAAATAGATTTTATCGTTTTTTACCAGGCTGATAAAATACGGACGCAGCTCGTAATTAGTCATTCAACTAGCCTATTCAATATTTTATCACTGTCATATATGTTATATACTCACACACACACACACACACACACATATATATATATATATATATATATATATATATATATATAACGGAAATTACTACTGTGTTTCTTATAGGAAGACGTACTAATAATGTTTTATTCACTGTTAGGATTCGACACAGCCTTTCTAAAATCAAAGTTATTCAGTTTTCATCGCGTCGGATTTCATAATTATTATAATTATTTTCGGTTTAATGTAAATAGCTTTCTCTCCATCTTAGTTGCCGATAAAGTTTCTATGAAAGATTCAACTTTAATTCCTCTTACTTTACATTAAGACTTCAATTACCTTAATGACTACATTCACTATAAATGTTAACTATTACCAGTTTACCTTGACGTTTAAATTTGCCTAACTAAATTACTAAATAATTAAAGGAAAGGTTTAACAGTATACCTGACATGTAGGAGGCATGTAGACAGCTCTGTGTGTCTAGAGCCGATAAACATTTAATCTCTTCACAGCCACGGATACACCCATTCTATATACAGTGTGTAACCTTAATTGGGGAAAAGGTTTGCAGTTGAGCGTGGCTTTGGACAAATCACCTCCATGCACAACAATTAAGTCATTACCATAAGCATATACACCACTGCTGACCCCAAAACCCATCATGGGTTGTAGTGGTACAGGATTAAATATTTCTGATGGATATACGATCAAACTCCATACAAACCACCGTACAGTATCTCCTATTTACAGCATGTTTTGTAGAACAATAATACTAAGCATAAACGGAAACCTAGATATAACTCGGCAATAAAATAAAACATACTTTCATTACCTGTTTACCATGAAATAAAACCAACATATTAATAATAAAAATATTTATTTAGAAATTATACAAATGCCTTTTATCACTTATTGTATTTTCGATCTTCTTTTGAAAGACCTCCTCTAAGGGATTCTCGTGGAAACGTGTTTGAAGAAACCTCCCATTGAAGGCACTCCTAGTGGTTCATCTCACTGTAGTAGATCCCTGCTCCAGAGATGTCGGATTCTGTAGTAATATGTATGCCAGTAATGATTGTACCAGGAAATTTGGATACACAGCAAATGATCAGTAATGATTTATCGGTAATGTAAAAGGGACAATGTGTGATATAACGGAATTTTTATTGACAAATTTGATTGGTCTGCCCAGGACTTGCGAGGCATAGGTCCACATTGGTTTAAGTAGCATGTTGCGTATTATAATTTTGCTTGTTAGTGATAGTTTATTTTTGTAGTGAAGTAATCGTCGTAGGATTGAGAGCCGGTGATTCAATTTTGTCTACAAATTATTGTATGACCCAAGTATTTTGTCTGGGCAATAGTGTATTATTGTAAAGTGTTAGTGAGGGGCAGTCTGAATGTCTAAGTGTAAATATTAGTTGGTTAGACTTTTGTATTTTAAATTTGATACGCCATTTATACAATTCGAGCCAATTTTCTAATGAATTTAAGTGCGTCTGAAGGTTCTGAGAAGCTATGTTGGGGTTAGTACTGGTCGAAAATATAACAGTAGTGTGGTCTGTATTCGTAGCAAGTAGTGTTTCTGGCGTCTGTGGGATGTCGTAGCTGTATATACAGAATATACACAGCATATAGTTCTGTATACATGTTTATACAGAACTGGGCCTAGAATACTTCCCTGCGGTACTCCTACATTAATTCGGTAAAAGACGGAATGTTTATCATCCTGATTAACAATAAAAAACCTGTCCTCTAGATATGATTTTATGATTAGATAATATGCCTGGGGTAGAATTGATTTCAGGTTTACACACTAACCTTTTTATTTTATTTATTTATTCACTAACCAAATGCAATTGTACTGTCATTGCCATACAATGCAGATGTACTTCAAAGCTAATTTTGACAAGCATTGACAAACACTAATACCGTAATTGCTGGGATAAATTAATGTGCATTGATAGTAACTGAATAATGGGGAAATATAACGAAACGGCTTTAGTTAGAATCTTCTCATTCCCATAGCATCTCATTATTATTCAGAAATAGTGTACTTTTACGGTGTTTTATTCCCAAGTAAAAATAAAAATTTTTACCTAAATGTGTATTATTTTCAACTAATTTATTGATATATATATATATATATATATATATATATATATATATATATATATATATATATATAATAAAATAGATCAAATGCAGCTAATCTTACATCAACATGCCAAAGAATATGAGTTTTCTTCGTGTGCTACAGAATAACTGAGAATTGAAGTAAGAACGATTTATCCTAATTATAATTCATCCATAATCATCACAATCTCAGAATTTCCGAAAATTATCGTTCCGCCAATTGCAGGTGATTCCTTTGATATTTGATATATCGATACCTAACTCACTATCGATACTGTGCCCTCGCTGTAAATCTCTGGTATAATTCCTACCCTAGTAGGGACCGCAAGGAGATCAGAAATCACTACTGATTACAAACCCATAGATAGTACAGTACCCTCACGCCCTACACACACGCTCACTATAACTCTACAGATGGCTAGCACTCAATTACTCGACCGTTGGTCTGTAATTGTTATGTCGTTGTGGTCGAATAGGAAATATAAAACCCAATTGTCTTTGACGTATCATAAATCTCTCTGTCTATTAAGCGGTATCTTAACGCCCTCCGTTTGTCCTATAGGGGCTGGTTTATTATGGTTCGGGTCCGATTCCCACACAATGTGAGATATGTGTGGAACAATCTTCAGCAACCAGCAACTTCAACAATCATAATGAATAATTATGAGTAGGTTCCTCTATTTAAAATGTAGATAATTTTTAATAATACTATAAATATATATTTCTTCATCACATTTTTGGAATGAATAGGCTTATGAATGAATTAGGAATTCAATAATTATTCACAGATCATTCTTGAGAAAATATATTGTAAATTCAAATATATATATATATTTATGTATATTCCGTTTGATTAATTATGTAGGGAAAAAAATAAGTTCTTAATGAACTCTCGAACCAATATTATATAATGATAAATTAAGTTAAATATTATATAACGAAACTGTAAATCGTATTGTAAAAACACAATACAATTGATGGTAACAATTATCCATTATTATCCGTATGATTATCAGGAATTGGAGAGGTACTTAGATTTGAAACTAGTGCGTTTGAGTGGAAATAAAATTAGTCATAAAAAGACCGGTATCGGGCTCGGGCCAAATCAGCATCTAATGGGACATTGAGGATGACTTTATTCGTAACTAAGTAGGGATCATTGAGGATTTTACGAAGAATTGTATAAGAGAAGGAATTCGATGACTTAGTGGAGCCCCAAAGCTCTACTCCGCAAGTCCGAATAGGTCTTATAGTCATGTATATGGATATTTTGTAATTAATTGTGTTGTTTAGAGCGTTTATCTAGTAAATTATGAAGTAGTCTGAAACGGCTAGCAGTTCCTTGCTTTAATCTCAATATGTTTTTCAAGTAGAAAGGTAAATGGTAGTTGGGTCAAGGACCTTATGTACCAGATTTTTTTTGCAGTATGTAAATATTTACTTGGTTCTTTATATACACTATGATTTTTTTTAATTACTAAATAGAGAAGCATCAGATTGAAGGTACTTCTTGGCACAGTCGTGCACCAGACAATAATGTTTAGAAGTTTACGTGCCAAGAAAGTGAGTCATGGAATTATTTGCAGTGTTTCTTATTCAGTTGTAACTAGTTAAATAGTTATTCTGAGTTATTAAATAGTTATTGTTCGATTTTTGAAACTTAATTTGAGGAAGAAATAATAAATTTAACCGCTATAACTGAAAGTATAATTGGTTTTTTTAATTTTTAATAGTCGACAAGGGAATCGCTTCACAAGGGTCCCTGTATTCGACGAGGGACTCGCTTAAATTGTTGACAAATGGCGCTAAACGCGGTGTCGAAAACACGATGGTTATTGGCGGGAACAGGCACCATAGTTAATTCATTCGACCGCAGAGCCCTCTATTTAGGATTCAGTGAATTATTCGGCTAAGAGCCCGAAGGAGCACACATCATTGTCGGCCACACCCACTCATCAATCCAAACGCTCCACTCAATCCACTATCCGATGCAGTTCTATTGTTTTCCACCCACTGCTTCGTCCGAAAATTATTAATTTATTCTATATTATTTGAATTGTTACGTTATATTTTTGTATGATGTGATTATTTTTAGAAATAATTATTATGAAGCAGAATAAGTGGTGGATCCAGGAATTATATTACGGGATTCCTCTGAAAGAGTTCCTTTCATAATATCCTTCCACGTCTTCTGGAAATATAAAATATTAAATCCTAAAATCCACATTATTCATTGAAGGGTGCGATAATAAATATACTTCTATATGTTAGTGACAATACACCGTTTCACACCGTTCCGTTTTGATAAAAAAAAAAAAATTATATTGGAATTGGTTGGCTGAACCCTCAAACTTTCGTATATATATATATATATATATATATATATATATATATATATATATATATATATATATATATATACATATATCTGTATTCATTTATAGTTCTTTTTAATTATTTAATTTTTTTTTTTTTAATTTTGAAGAGAAAAGATTATTTCTTGGCCGGGATTCGAACCCGAGTCGCCCGCGTCTCTAGCGCGGTGCTCTAACCACTGAGCTACAAAGGAACGCATTCCAGCCAGACAAATCCATTCTCTTCACTAATCCTATATACTTGTGTTCTCAATTTTTCGTGTATATATATATAACTTTTATATAAACGTCTCGTTATAACTTTCATATATATATATGAAAGTTATCAAAGTGTTATCAAATTTTCAACCCTAAAACTAAAAAAAAAAAATAGGCTTATGTGATTAAATGGCGTCTGAAAATGCGTTATTAACTTCATAATTTAATCATATTAAAAAATTTTACCCTTAAGCAAGTGGATCAAAACAGTCGGAACTAAGCCTGGTGATGGAGGTGGATGTGGGAGGACTTGGTTACCCAGCTTAGTTTCTTCACTGTCCGTCATGAAACATGAGGTCACATTGTCTTGCAATAGGTCCCTTCCGATTTACGAATTGCTTGAAGGCTCCTTTTTTACCTCAATACCTCCGCAGTAAAACGCAGTAAACCTTTGGGTTGAAAGGTGAAATAAAGTATTTATTATTAATCTGTGTAACAAGAATTTCTCAAATCAAACATAAACGGTCCGTTCGTTACAGCTCCATTCTCCGAACGTGGTGGTAATGTACCTTGCAGATTGGGTTCCCGAGTATCCAAGTTTAAACTGATAAAAAAATATATATGCGAAAATCACATGTTTCTATGGCCATACTTGATGGCATAAAATGTTTGTTCTATTCTAGCGACAGTTATTTAAAAAAATATTATAAAAAAATAAAAAATAATAATGGTTCATTACAATATCTATATATAAAAACAGAAGTCCACTAATTCCACTTTAAATTTTAGAAACGTGCATTTCATATAAAATAGATTATATATTTATATGAATAGGGTGTAGCTCAGTGAAAGAGCCCTGAGGTGTCGTATTGAAGGAACGGGTTCAAATCCGACTGTAGATGATTGATTTAATTTTAACACCCGGATATGGACCCTGTGGTTTCTGGAGACCATCCTCTATAAAGTTGGTGCCCTTCATTGTGGAAAAATAAGGCAGTAGGTGACTGATCTTGTACAAACCACCTCACTGCACAACCGTTTTTGAAACATTCCCTACTGCGTACTGAACCAAAGGCTTTTAGTTCTACAGATTAGGTTTTATACATTTATATATGTATTTCTATTTGAATGCATGGCTTCCATTATAAAAAAAAAATCCTAAATTAGATATGAGCAATTACAACAGAAATATTAACAATGTTTAATTTGATTTACATAATAAACTGACGAGACAGAGCGAATGACTCCGCTGGTCCAATATTTGATCATTTATTTCACAAATAGGTTTTGGATCTGACTGGGATTTCGAAGCTAGAGTCGTTGGACGGATCTTTTGTCCCGATTCGTGTTTGCCAGTCGAATCCAATCCTCACAATTCTGTTTGTCTCTCTCTCTCTCTCTCTCTCTCTCTCTCTCTCTCTCTCTCTCTCTCTCTCTCTCTCTCTCTCTCTGAAACAATTTCGAGTCTCGTCCATTGTCGTCGGACCACCGATTTCGCAGATTTCTCTCGTTTTATTTGGTAACACTAACACATATGTCATGGCCGGGAAAATTTCGCCATTTCATGCTGCAGAGAATCGAACTCGAGTAAAATATGAATACCTCCTACGCGATTTAGCAATCGACATTAAAACTAAAATAATGCAATATCTCAACGTTATATAAAAATGGTTTTAGTGATGTAATATTTTGAGTAATGTTTTAATCGAGCTACGAATCGAGGAACTACCTTTTGTGTAATAATGCTATAAAGTGGTCTGGGGGTGTAGTCAATGATTACACAAAATAAGAATGAGGTATATATTGTAGTTTCGGCCTAAGATGCAGGCCATATTCAGGGCTGGAGAAAACAAACGGAAAATAATTATATAAAACATTGCAATACCAAGGAAGAAAATTTATAATAATGAAAAGAAATATAGAGAGTAAGATAAATTATGAAATTACTGGTGAGCAAAATGAAAAGTAAGGTACATTATGAAATAACGGCAGAAAAAATGTAAAATATCGTAAAATTACAAGTAATGATATATACAAAAAATTAAAACAACAGAAAATTTTAAAATTTGTTAACTTAGTAACGACAGGGAATAACTAATATATAAAATAATTAATGAAGATTCTTACAATGACCGAGGAGTAGATAGGAGGATGATAGGTTTGAGATTTGGTGATAATTCGTGGATGAATTTTCTTAAGCAAAAATAGGTGGGATCGGTATCGAGCCTTCATATCACCTGGATAGGCAAAATTTATAGCTTCCATTGTAGCATATTCCGATTAGCTATAATAGCATTAAGGGCGTTTAATGGATAAACGAACCAAAGATCTTAGGTTCATCTTGTTCAGGAGGTGATTTATCCGAGATTATGCTCAATCACCGTTTCTCTTCCTATTAAGGGATAATTAGGGGAGGAATTTTAAGGGAATTTTTAAAAAATCTGCCATAGCCGGATTTGAACCCGAGAACTTCGATACGCCAATTCAGCTCTCTACCACTGAGTGGTACTTTTGCTTTGTGGAATTGACTTTATGAACGTTGACTCCACATCTGCCCAGCTCCGATTGATCGGTGCAATCCATCTATCCGATAATCGATGAATTTAGGAACTGACCGCAGATAGATATAATTAAGCGACGACGGGAGCATTGAGGAAGCTGAGCGAAGACAGCTCTGATTTGTGGGAGCGGGCGGGGAATGCCCCCCCTCCCCTCGGTCCAGGAGGGCATGATAATCAAACCTCGCTCCAGTTCAGGAATCCAGGACATTTCGTCCTTTGGTAATATCCTAGCCATTTTGGGTATGAATTATGTCTAGGTGATTTTTCAGGATTATTTCCGCGAAAAATATAAAATAAAAATGCCTTAATTTATTATTTATTTTAAACTGTTTTATTTATTTTTAGCAAGGGAGAAAACCTTACCGTTACCACTACAATCCGTGAACGGGTGTAAGGTTCAGTACATGGTAGAGACTATACTGTGTCATGGCCAACAGCTGTGGTGTGAGGTGATTTGTCCTAGATCACGCTCAACCCAGGATAACTACAGTTTCATCGATTCATTCATATGTTTCTAACGGTATCTACTTTTCTTAACTATCGATAGAAAAAAATTTAAATCATGTTGTTAAGATTCAGTCTATTCATGAAACCCACTTTTGATGTATCGAGACAATGTTGTTTTCATAGTTAACATTCTCCCCGCGTATACATCGCAAATTGCGAAAACAGGAGATATAGGATCAGTGGAAAGAGGGGATATGACTGACCGAGAAGCGAACCAGGATGGCTGAGATGGTTAAAGCACCACCACGGACACGTGAGAGACCCGGGTTCGAGTCCCGTTTCTGGTCATATCTTTTCTTTGCAAATAAAATATCAATTTTATATTTAGACTAGTGTGTTATTTAATTTAATTCACTAAGGATCAATTTTGTTCACTTCTAGGGGATGAATACGACAATTATATGGTCTCGAAAAGTCACCAACAGGAAGTTTAACGAAAAGATTAAATCATGTATTATTGTTAACAGTCGCAAAGCTGCCAATGTTGAAGACGCTAAGTAAAGATGGTTCACGTTTGGGGCTTCTTGTTTTTCTTATTTCGTCACCAGGTTTTCAATCCAGGTTTAAAAGTGTTTCTTCTATTTATGTCTTCATAAGTAATTTTGAATAATTCCAAGTCTTTTTAATATTTCGGACCCATTGTACCTCCATTAACATGGGATGCTTTTATTTTATATTTTAATATTCTCTTTGTAAGTCTGTGATCGGGAAGCCTCATTATGTGACCATTGAACCTAAGATGTATTTTCCTCTATGTTAGAATATTCTTCAATTTTAGATGTTTTATTTAATCTATACCCTTCTTCAGTCCATCTTAATCCCAGAATTTTCGTAATTATTTTTCTTTCCTCATTCTTTAGATTTTCCTAATCTGTTTTTCTTTTAAGTGTTAAGGCTTCGCTGGTATATAGCATATGCATATAACATTTTTTTTTTTTCAGAAAACGTGTTACTTCTTCTAATATATATATATATATATATATATATATATATATATATATATATATATATATATATATATATATATATATATATTAACGCTATTAACTTACCTCAAGATGAGTTATGTTGGAGCTGAGTTGTTGATGATGCTCTCCCATAAACACTTTTCATTGCTTGTTCCATTCTCAGCAGCAACGCGCCACTCTGATGACTATCTAGCGATACACATCTCCATAATTACAGAACAGGATTCGTACCCAGCCCAACACCGAGCAACTCTTAATTTTTACTAATCGTATTCATGAAATTATAACGGAGGTGGTTACGAAATTACATAGTTCTCAGAGGAACTGACTGACACAGGCGAAGAGATAGTGTGAGCATTCGCTTGTAATGAGTCGAGTATTACTTATCATTTTCATAATTAACGAATTAAGTTTCCATTCCATTTCTAATCTCAAAATTAAAAACAAAAAATACAATTATAATAATGCATAAGAATGAGCAGAGAAGGTCCATTTATGATAACACAATGACTAAAATAAACGATTGCTTGAAATGATAATTTCTTGTGAAAATCTTTCCTTCAATTCATATTTTTCCTTTTATGAGAATAAATGTTGTTTTACATTTTTAAAGGGCGAATTCCTCTTCTTCAAGCCTCACCAATGCTTATATGCATATTTTTAATTATTTTATTTGAAAAGAAAAGATATGACCAGGACCGAGACTTTATGTGTATAGTTAGTTGTAAACATAAATACCAACACCCGAAGAAACTTGTATTTTTATTATAAAGGGACTTGTCCCAGAATAAATAAAGACTTTATTATTATTAAATGCCATATAATACATGAGGCGTTCAGGATCAAAAGAGGATAACTCAAACATTTCAAAATTCCACTTTTTCAAATTTTTCGTTATATGTTTTATTGTTCGCAATGTTGTCTAACAAGAGACGTTGCCGCATTATTTCTAATGGTTTTAGTTTTGAACCTGAAGTTCACCAACGCACAAGCGAAAATGAAAAAAAGTAAATTTTTGAAATTTTCGATCTAACCGCTCTTAATCCTGAAATTACAAATAAAGCAAAGATATAATTTAAATCACCACAGAGTTTTGTGGAACATGAAACAATGAAGATAAAAAAAGAAAACAAAAACTTTTTAAGCAAGCCATCAATTTCAAAGGTGATTCAACAAATCTGAGTACCCTTTAGCAAATATTACTAATAAATTTAAAATATTGTACATTATTGATACATAGACTATAATAATAAAAAAAACCTTTACTACCCATAAAGGGTCTTGGATTTAGTAAGTGGTAGAAACTGTAATGTTTCTTAGACAATAGTTGTGAAGGGAGATAATTTGTTCAAGATCACGCACAACCGCGAGATGTCTCCCTATTGATTTTATTACCAATTATATTAATACGTAAAGAGGCTGGGTGAGCCCCAGGAGGATCCTAAATCCTACAGGATCCATCTCAGGCTCTTAACAGAGTTAATAAAACTCCGCGCTCAACTACTGAGCCTCTCCCTTGCCCAGACTACAATAAACCTAAGTAATTTTTTTTTCAAATATTCAGAAATAACAATAGCCCATATTGAAAATTGTATTGCAAATGTAATATTTATATCCGTAGATACATAAATCCGTAAGAGCATTCTGAGCAAAAAGAGTGATTGACCTTCACAGTCATAATATATGGTTTATATTATTATTTGTAACAAATATATATACATATATTCAATGTATTTATTCAAGTAAAGTATAACTATCAATATTGTTGTATACATTGCATTTCAAAGACTAAACACCGGGGTGGCTTTGAGTGGCTTCAAAACATTCCCAATTATCCAATGACTTAATAAAGTATATCTATGTTAGAAGATTTGGTTGACGCAAATATTAAAGAACCTGTAGAACAACGACCCGTGAAATGTTTTACAGTTCAGTACGTGGTAGAAACTATTATGTTTCTAAGCTATCGTCATGCAGAGAGATGATTTGGCCGATACTGTTATGAGTTTTCCCCAATCAAGAGTATATTATTATACTACTCACAATATATTATAATATAATAATATACACAGTATATAATTTATAGTACTCACAATATAGAGGCTAGATGAGCACGTAGATAGGTCACAGATCCTATAGGATATTTTAACACTTATGACTGTTAAAATATTAAATAATATATTTAAATAAAGACTTCTCAAAATAAGAAGCAGAACAAAACCGCAGTTACATCCAAGCCCTATCTTTGTCAGAAAATCCCGACCAAAAATTCTTCAAATTCGCGTACGTACAATTTTAAGATGATAATCCAATGCATCTTTGAATTGCAGATTTTATCGGCACCTGCATTTCTTTCCGCTCTGCACACATTAGCATATATTGGATGTTTCTGGTTTAAAACAGCAAATCGATATTTTTTTCATCGTATTAGAATAATTAAAACAAAAATCGTCAAATGGTGAAGTATCAAAAACGAATTATTTGGGTTAATGTTTCTTCATATTAATTTTTTTTTTTAGAATTTCTTGATATTTTTTTTTTCATTTTAATGTCATTTTTAAGAAATTTTTACTTATTTTTAAATTTACAGTATATCTATTCACTATTGTCCAACATTCCTATCTTTTTAATTCTGATTTTAACTTATGTATTTTTCAAAGAATTTAATCATCCACTCTTTACTGAATCAAATAACTGGACAAGATCTGAAGGAGAAAAATCACAGTTATTTGGTCAATACCTTTCCAAAACCTTTCATCCACATCCTGATATCATTAAACCAACTCACATTGAATGTATAAAAGAACGGTTAGATGTTCCCCTCCATATGTCCCTTCCTCCCAAAGCATTCCTTCTTTCAGAAATATCCAACGTTATTCACAGATTACCTTCCCGCAAATCTCCGGGGCACGACCTTATCGCAATTCATATCTTAGAACACCTTCCTAGAAAAGTCATTCTATTCCTTACCTATAAATATATAATGCTGTGCTCCGCTTCACATATTTTTCCTGACCTCTGGAAATTATCTATTGTAAAAATCACACCCAAACCTAAAAAAAGCCCAGAATACCCATCCTCTTACCGTCGTATCTCTCTTTTACCTTGCATAGGTAAAATCCTAGACAAACTCATCCTTAAACGACTGTACCCCATCCTTGTTGCAAATCATATAATACCAGATCACCAGTTTAGATTCCGAGCATCCCACTCCACCTTTCAGCAATGTCATCGTGTGGTGGATGTAGTCTCCTCTGCATTAGAACGTGGATCATATTGTTCAGGCGTCTTTCTTGACGTGGAACAGGCTTTTGACCGAGTCTGGCATCCGGGCTTGCTCCACGAACTCCGTAAATTCCTACCCTCTACATACTTTCTCATCCTTCAATCCTATCTCACAAATAATGTCTATTCATCCATCTTTTTTCCGATCTGCTGATGTTCCTTGGCCCAATCCTTTATACAGTTCATCCAGCTGACATCCCAACTCATCCTAATACTATCCTGGAATCACGTATGCTGATGATATATGTGTATTATCAGTAAACACCAATCCAGTGATTGCATCCCAAGGCCTCCAATCCCATATCACTGATCTTGAAGAATGGTGTCAAAACTGGAGAATTAAAATAAATTCTCAAAAATCGCATCAAATCACTTTTACCTTACGTCGTAAACCAATGACTTCCTGCCCTTCAGTATTCTTTAATAATATCCCACTGGTGCCTGCAGAACAGATCCGATACTTAGGGTTGCATCTCGACAAACGATTAACCTGGAATTCCCATGCAAGACTGAAAAGACAAGAAACCGCTCGGCGTTTCAGACTACTTCAACACTTACTAGACAAACACTCTAAGCTTCCTATTAACTACAAAAGACTCATCTACATGACCATCATACGACCTATTTGGACTTACGAAGTAGAGCTTTGGGGCTCCACTAAGCCATCGAATTCCTCTGGTATCCAATCCCTACAATACTCCTTATTTTGTTAAGAATAAAGTCATCCATAACGACCTTAATGTCCCATTTGTTGCTCTTTTGGCCCGAATCCGGTATCTATCCTTTTATAACAAACTTCATTGCCACTCAAACGCTCTAGTTTCAAACCTAGCTTCCTCATCAATTCCCGATAATCCTCTGTGGCGCCTGAAAAGAAGATGGCCACGTGACCTTCTTAGTTGAACTTTGAGTACTACCAGTGGGTAGTTTCTTTACTGGTCATTCTCACGTCATTATGTATCTACTTAGACTATTTACTTGTTGTATTATTTTAATAAAAATGTAAATATCAATAAATAAAAAAAAATTGTGTTTTTTTTACTGCACCCCCAACTATCTCCTTTCTACAAAAAAAAATTATGTATTTATGTACGAATATGGTTTTTTGCATGCATAAAACCATAAATTATTTTGCGATTGAAAATGACTCATGTTAGTCGAACCGTCTCAAGAATCAATAAATGAAGAATTCATTTGTACTGGATGATGGTTTTTTTCTTTTCTTTTATGAAAAAAGTAATCAGTGATTTAATGATACTAATAAATTGGTTTTTAACTGAGCTCCAAATATTGAATTTTTTTTTAAAGATGAGAAATTATTCAATGAAGTATCGAAGAATAATTTTGAATTAGACATATCGCTATCTCTTCTGAAATTCGAATTTAGTGATCAAAAGTAATTTTAACCTATTGACATATAAAGTAAAAATAAGATTTACTACTTGAGATACAACCTGAATTGAATATTTAAAAAAAAATACAAAGTACCTAATTAATTTTTAATTCCGCGACTAGAAATAAATAAACAGAAAAAATATACGAGCCACACTATCAATGTATGAAGTGTCAGATACATCATAATAATGACAATTGGTACGTTTGATTGAAGATAAACGTTGACAACTCATGAGGAGTGGGGTAGCTCAGTGTGTAGTGTGCTGAGTTACTAAGCTCAAGGATCCGGGTTCGAATCCTGATGTGGCAAATAATTATTTAATCTGTTAAAAGCCAGGGGAGTATCCTCAAGAGCTCACCCAGCCCTATAAAATGGGATTCATAGGAAAAACCTAGTGTTGAGAACGTGATCTCAGACAATTCACCTTCCAGCACAACCCTTGTCTTTGAAAAAAGTACAGTCTCTACCATGTAATAATCTTAGGGCCCATTAGGTACAGTTTTTTTTTAACAACTCATTATTTAAAACATGTTTTTTTTCATTGAGTAATATGAACATAATAAACAATTATTCAAGAAAACACTTTTGACTTAAAACCAACATCATACCAGGGAACTAAAAAAAATAATAATTTTGCACTTATTTAATTTTTTTAATAAAAAAAACCCTACGAATTTGGGGATGCTTCAGTATTACTCCGCCAATGTACGCGTATAACTTTAAAATGACTTGTGCGAGTAGGTAGTATTATTTTTTATAATAATAACAGTAGCAATTGAAATTTAAATTATATGTAAATTAATGTATAATTCGAAATATTGGATTTTTTTTTTTTTTTTTTTTTTTTTTTTTTTTTTTTTTTTTTTAAGGATTTTCTTCACAAATGAAGGTTTCCTAATCCGAATTCTTTCAGCCTTCTCTTCCATTCGTCCCTGTCAAGCGCCTCCTCCTCCGTCATTCCATGCCCAGCCAAGCTTTCTTCCACTTTAGCTTTCCATTGGGTTCGAGGCCTTCCTCTCTTCCTCCTTCCCTCGGCCTCCCACTCCATGACCAATTTCGGGATCCGCTTACTGTCCATCCGTTTCACATGACCAAACCATTTCAATCTTCTTTCTTCAATGACCTCTAGTATGTTCTTTTTAACTTCCATTCTTTCCCTGATGTCGCTATTTTTGACATGTTCCACTCTTGATATTCGGGCAGATCTTCTCCAGAAGTCCATCTCTACTGATAACAACTTTCTTTCCTGAACTCTATTGAGGGCCCAGGTTTCAGAGCCGTAGATCATTATACTTTGGACCACAGCACTATATATCAGCTTCTTCGTCCTTCCCAGTATATTATTACTCCATAGGAGAGAGTTTAACATGCCAACTGCTTTCCTACCATTTGTTATTCTTTTTTCTACTTCCACATTTGTGGTCCCTCCGCTTTCCAGTATGGACCCCAAATAGCAAAACTGCTCCACTCTGTCCAAGCTCCCAATAGTTGGGTCGTCTGCTTCGCTCCTATCTGTGCACATATACTTAGTTTTTGTATAGTTGACGTTTAATCCCCACTGGTTGTATTGGTCTACCACTTTTCTAAACATGTAACTCGCATCTTCTTCGTCCTGGGCAATAATCACTTGGTCATCAGCAAATAGTAGATGGTATAAGTGAAAGCCGTTTATAGGTATACCCATCGATATTATATTGGATTTTATAACCAATATAAAAGTCTTCTCAGTAATCTCAGCTTAAACTAGGATTATGACAATTCAATGACTATTGTCCGAACTCCGAAAAACTGCAAGCTCATTCAAACACATCAATCATTTGAAAATGTCAAAGCTATCTGAAAGTTGTTAGTTTTGTTCAATCTCATTATTAATAATTTTGGTTGAACAGGAAGAAGTTTCGATTCCTAACTCTGTATTCTCTTTACATTTCTCACCTTACGAAACTGGTTACCCAACTCGAAGACGTTGAACAGTGATCTTCTTCTTCCTGTCAAATGCCCTTTTCCTCGTATTTTTTTTTATTTATGTAATTAAGTAAGTAGTCGTAAGAACGTGACGAACATTACACTTTATTCGAAATATGAAACAATCAAAACAGTCTTATTGTGTTTTTTTTGCTGGTAAATTAACAGTCCGAATGGCATCAATAAATTTCGAAATATGAAAATACGAACGCCTTAACAGCTTCACACAAATTTTACAGCTGTTCACTTAATTGTACTACAGAAAATATTTTACGTTTGATATTGTTAAGTATTTCTTTTCTACCACTTAGTTGGTCTATTAAAACAGGTGTACCCAATTACTACTGTTATGAGATATTGATAATTTTAGTTTATAAAAATATATATATTTATAAAATATATATATTTGAAAAGAATGTCAAGGTTATTTCATAATATTCTCTGTATTGAAATAACAATCCCATAACGGAATTTTGGAATAAAATAGCAATGTTTCCTATTTAAATTCAAAACCAGTGAATTTAGTGTGAAGAATTCAGGAACAGTGGCTTTGTGAATTGCTAATTGTTTAAAATATTTATAATTTAACTGACAAAAGGATATTCGATTCGTAGCTAAACAACTCCTATAAAATATTTATTTATGTTAAATTCTTATATAACAGAGAGAAATGTAATGTTTTATTAGACTAAATATTTGGATTGCACTATCTTTAAATGCACAACCTCTTATTTTGAGAGGATTGAGTATAAAAGTTCAATTTTTTTTATAATAATACCTTTTTTGATTGAAAAGCAATAAGTACAAACCGCCGCACTTAAGATTAATAAAATTACAAGTTATCTAGGAAAGCATAAACAAGATGTTTACTCATATCCTAAAGTTTTCTTTCCCTGTAATTTCGTACAACTAATTATATCGCTTCAAAGGAATAATGACATGAATCAGAAGATTTATTTTTTCAAAAGAAGTATTTGAAAGTTCCATGTGATTTAAAAAAAGAAAACTTTGGCTACTGGCAAAGCAGAGCATTCTTATTGAAATGAAGGTTTTGAAATTATTTTATTCACTATTTTTTAAAGCTTAAAACTTTTTATATTTGAACTTATGTCATTATTCCCATAAAACTTTAAATTCAAACATGATGCAACTAAAACTATGACATGTTGGAAATGGAATATCAGACATTTCCTTCGAAATTAATGTCCATAACAATTTTTATAAGCCATCGGCCAGGTACTTGAAGGTTGCAATAAATTGAAGAGAGCTGAATTATTGATATGTTGTAAGGGCATGTCTGACTAGTGGAAATCCAAGTTTACTACCGAAAAAAACGAATGGGAAAACTTTTGGTGGCCGAAAATCCTCAAAGTTTTCGGAGTTATTTTAGTTTCAAATCGGCGTTTTTGATAAAAAAATATAAGTAAAATACAAATTTTTAAAGTAAAGGTGATTAAATTTGCTACAATTTGAATTCAACCGCATTCTGTAGTTCTAATATATTCTGAGTTACGACCCTTTGAAAATTGGTCTTTTTTTCCAAAAAGTCCAAACTTTAAGTTTTGGCCGACTTTCTTGAGGAACACCGACCAAAGGAATGATTCTACGATAAAAGTCAAAGTAGTAAATACAATAAGCTTTAATTTAAGCACAGACTAAGGCCTGTAGGTGTAACTGATTCTGAGTTACGCCTCTTTGAAAATAGGTCATTTTTTCCCATCCACTTTCCCCGATTTTCATTTTGTTTTAATTAACATGAGAAGTATAACCACTTCTGGTCTCGTTATATGCTTAAATTAAAGCTAATTCAATTTACTACATCTTCATTATCTATGACTTTTATAGTAGGATCACTCCTACGGCCGGTATTCCTCACAAAAGTCGGCCAAAATTTGAAATTTGTACTTTTTGGAAAAAAAGACCAATTTTCAAAGGGGCGTAACTAAAAATCTGTTAAACGTACAGAACTTCAAATTGCACTCAATTCCGAAAATTTCGAGGTTTTTTTGCCGCCATCCGTTTTTTCTTTTGCAAGATGATACAACACTACTCACTAATGCAAAATGAGTTTATACTACTCAGACATGCCCTTACAATATATCAAAAATGTGACTCTCTTCGATTTTTTGCAACCTGCGGCCTTTTTGTGGTACCTGGCCGCTGGCTTATTACTGAATATCTGAGTTCTTTGGAAGTAGCGACATATTAACATACATTGTTACATAATTATCTTCTTATTAATATATCAAGATATATAACTTTCGATTCCAGATACAGTTGGGATAAAAATAGCTCTGTGAGACGATCTATGGCCATCTGGTTCAGAGCAAAGAGGCAGCAAGTCATGCAGACAGATCGTGACATCCATGTCCTCCACCAGATCGAGATAGAACATTACGAACAAAAAGTTGATATTAACTAGGCAGGAGAATGAGTGCAGTAACGTTACACGACTTTCACTGGCGTTGCATTTCCTTGTTGCGTTAACTGTCAAGGACACAACCAGTAGGCAGCTGCCTACTGTTCAGAAGGCAGTTTTATTTTCTCTGAAGTAGTTATGAACCAATTATCTGATAGTTTGTTTTTCTTTTCTTCTCTAGTGCTGATTGATTTTGCATGCAACATCGTGCATGAATATAACAGTATCCAATGCCCAGTAGGTCACAGAAAGATATAAAAGTTAATTAATTAATTAATTAAAAGAATATTGAAAAATATTTAAGTAAATAATGGTATTTGAATAATTTCTTTTGCATGCTGATTATTTATATAAGATAGATCCTTCTGGTTTTCGGTACTTTTTCTTGTTTTTAAAAATTGGAAGTCTCAGACAAATGGAATCAACCTCGCATAACGCTACAGTTTCCATAGAGCACTCGAGATTCACACTTCATACTGTCATGATGTTTCACAAAAAATTGTTTTCTTTTTGTATTTTTCTTATTATATTTTAATGATGCATGTAAATTAAAATTTATCGTTATATAATATGCGGTGGATACTTTTTATTTAAAAAAAAACAGCAGATGAAACATCATACACTCAAACATTATTTAAATGAAAAATAACAACAAAAATAAAAAGTAAAACTGTACCAGTACAATCTATAAATTGTCTTGGGCACAGAACTTGGTTGGGATAGCCCTGTATCTAATCCAATGCCTATGAGGGAAGGTGATTCGTGCCATATTGCAATTAAAGGCCGATTTTACCCCTTTTAAAGGAACCCGCTTTATAGAGGCTGGGTGAGCCCTGAAGGGTCTGCAGGTTCCATAGGACCCATCCATGGCTGTTTACAAATGAAATAAGTTATCTTACCCTGATAGATTTAAACATTGGTCACAGCAACTCAGAGCTAGAACTACCCAATTCCCTCAAAAACAAATGTTTTAAGAAATTTTAAATTTAAAAAAATATGAATAAATAAAACAATCTGGGACATGGATAGGGAATAATAAAATGGAAATCAAACTGACCATCAGTTGCTAGACCTAATCTTCCAGGCGGAGTATAACAGAAGAGGTGGTTATTACCCTCCTTAGAATCGACACTGTCCTGTGACCCACGAATTTGATGGCAAGAAGGTTTTAAAAGATCAACACCACAAAAAATTAAGAGATTGTCTTTCTATATATATTGGCATGACATTGGATTAATATTGGACATATTAAAATGATGGGACCAGAAAGGCTTCCAAAAAGAATTCTCACATTCCAGGAAATAGGAAAAAAATGTTCCTTGGATAAAGGAAGTCATCCAGGACTTATTAGCAACGTGTGAGATCAGGATAGAAGACAATACAATGATTCGAAGAAGGATTGCAGATGTGGATATCTAGCTGATGAGATGCTAAGAAGACTTTTTTCAGCGGAAGAATGAGCACTAGCCGACCAACGGATGAAAGAGTACAAAGGGGGAAAGAGAGGGAGAACTATAATTGAGAAAATAATAAACGTTGGGTACTCGTAATTCATATAAATTTATACGTAGTATAAAAATATATTAATACTATAAAACACAATAGCATAAAAATAAAATTAAATAATAAATCGGTTGTTGTCTAAAAGGACAATAATAATCATTAGCAGTTGGGTCACTTGATGTCTACTTGATAACTTATCAACCTACTACGCCCAAGATCGCGGGTTCACACGGGTGGCCTTAGGTGGCTTTATCGGGAGTAAAAAATCCTTTTGTATACCGTCCTTCGGAAAGGAGGTAAAATGTGTTTCCCGAGCCATTACGATGTCAGATAGTCGTTAAAGATCTCTCTCCTAATAATACCTGGATAGGCAAAATTTAGGACTCCCCGCGGTCCTCCCCTTACATCTAGATGACAATAATAAAATAAATACAAAGTTTACTTAGAATTCAACTTCACTGAATTCTGCACTACGATTAATTTAGTTTCTAGTTCAAATTCAACTTCTAATAAATAAATCAATTTCGTTTTTAATTACAGAATCATTTTATATCAGAACATTATGGGGAAGATAGCAGTCATTAAAAAATACTACTAATAATGTTACTAGATAGAACAAATAATGCACTCATTTTTTATAGCTTCAGGCTATATGGAATAGAAACAAAGGGAAATCTATTCATGCTTGAAACATTAAGACTCGTTTATAAAAATTAAAGATTTTAAAATATATAATTGCATTGTTATTCTATAACTAATTTCATTTATTGTAATTTAAGCAAGCATATTTATAAATATATAAAAAAAATTAAGAAAATTCATTATTTTATAGTTGTGTAATTTGTTTCATGCTTTTATGTTTTTCATATTGTTTGAATAAACAAAAACATAAACGCATAAGCATAAATATTGGTTTCTACTTAACTCGACTGTTATAGAAAATATATATTCTGATTCTTGAGCTCATAGTAGATTAATTACTCATTGATCACAGCTACCACAATATTTACATTTTGTATGAAATATTTGAAGGCATCTGATTAATGATTAACTGATGAATTCTTACACGTGTCAATTTATATTTATTTTAGTGTTTTATTAAATTGATTTACTAAAAGCTCATTTTTCACCGTTAGGGGGCATGAGAGTTACAGGGCATGAGTATGAGTCTTTTAAATTTAATTTAATTTAATTAAAAACTGCCTGGAACTATTAGACTGATATCCAAGTTGCGTTGTACAAACTCATCAATCGCACAATACATGAACCATTGATTGAAGAAACTAGACTTACTTTGGTACACTTACAAAATAAAGGATACGACATTAATTTCAGGTGGATGAGGGCGCACTCGCAACGTGGGTAACGAATTAGCTGACAAGGCTGCCAGAGACGCCTCACTTCCGATAGTTTACAGTAAATTGACTAAGACTTACTTGAAACACTAACAAACAGTTACAAACATGGATCAGTGGCAAGGCACGTGGAATATGACAACTAAAGGACAGCATCAAAAGTTATACATTACTGACTTACACAAATGTTGACAGGATATGGACCCACAAAATCCTACTTGTATAAATTTAAACTTACAGACAATAAGACATGCCCTTGTGACTTTACTATCGAACAAACTTACATACACCTAATATATGACTGCAGACTAACGGACGAACCAAGGACTAAACTTATCAACCATGTGATGCAGAAGGACAGCTGGCCAATCAGTGTTAAGGACTTATACTTCAAGTATTTTCAGCAATTCAAGGTGTTTGCTAAAGCAGTGTGGTTAATCATTACTACACAAAATCAATATTATAGGTGAAAAAAGATTTTTTGGTCTTTTTTTCTTCTAATTGCTTTGTTTGTAGTATTTGTGTTTATTTATTTTTATTTTTTTTATTTTCTTATTTGCTATTTAATATTTGATAATATTTATGTTTCAACAATTTAAAGTACAATATTTTGTTGTTTTGTTTTTTCCTTCTATTACGAATTCAATAATTTACTAATTTTAATTTTCTTATTTGTTCTTTCAATCAGTGATAATACTTCAGTTTCAACTGGTTGAATGAATAATATATCAATAATTTGTTGTTTAAGTTTTTTTTTTAATGTTGTATTCTGTGGTCTAAGGAAGAATTTTTTGAGCAGAGGTGAACAATATGTTTGAAACCAAGATGCAAACAAATTAAATTAAAATAGAAAAATTATAAAGAATATTGAAATATTGCTGTTAGAATATTATTTATTTATATTCCAATGGCATTATTTCTTTATTTTATCTTATCTATTTTATTATTAAAAATAATTTATATCATTTCAATTTGTCTGTACCTTGCCTATCCAGTCCTGAAAAATATCTGCAATGTGGTTCGAAACTTTTATTTCAAATAAATAATTCACCTACATTCTATCTTACAATCCATAAAATCCTCAACGCTGCTTATTTTGGTATGAATAAAGATATGCATAATGACCTTAATGTCCCATTTGTTGCTGATTTGGCCCGAATCCGATATAAATCTTTTCATGACCAACTTTATTCCCACTCAAACCCACTAGTTTCAAACCTACCAAACTCTTCCATTCCTGATAATCCTCCGAGGTTGTTGAAAAGAAGCTGGGCCTCGTGACCTTTTAAGTTGAAATTTTTATTTGAGTACTACCACTGGGTAGTCTCTCTACTTGTATTTATTCATGCCAATATGTACCATTCATTCTACTTACTTGTTGCATTAACACAAAGCTGTTGCAAATTACAGTGAATACACAAAATCTATCTTAGACCAACACCCTGACCATTTTCTTTTGTTTATTTGTTTTGGTATTCTTTTTATTCTAATTATTTCATGTCTTAATATTTTTTTATCTTGTTTATATAGTTTTGAAGAAGCCCAAGGTGGGTCGAAATATTCGTTTCTAATTGTTTACTATTTAAGGATTTGTTTTTAACTCTAAAGACATCCAGTTCTGTTCTACCACTGCTGCTGTCGAAGATAGGTGCCGATCCTTTCTTAATGCTCAAGGAAATCTGTTTGAACAACATTTAATATATTATGGATGTTAATGTTTACATTTAATAAATCCTCAAGGTAGTATCCTTGGCCCAATCCTTTATACAGTTTATACAGCTGACATCCCAACTCATCCTAATACTATCCTTACCACGTATGCTGATGATACATGTGTATTATCAGTCAACACCAATCCAGTTATTGCATCCCAAAGCCTCCAATCCCATATCACTGATCTTGAAGAATGGTTTCAAAACTGGAGAATTAAAATAAATTCTCAAAAATCGCATCAAATCACTTTTACCTTACGTCGTAAACCAATGACTTCCTGCCCTACAGAATCCTTTAATAATATCCCACTGGTGCCTGTAGAACAGATCCGATACTTAGGGTTGCACCTCGACAAACGATTAACCTGGAATCCTCATACAAGACTGAAAAGACAAGAAACCGCTCGACGTTTCAGGCTACTTCAATACTTACAAGACAAACGCTCTAAGCTCCCAATTAACTACAAAAGACTCATCTACATGACCATCATACGACCTATTTGGACTTACGGAATAGAGCTATGGGGCTCCACTAAGCCATCGAATTCCTCTCGTATCCAATCCCTACAATCCAAAATCCTTCGTAAAATCCTCAATGCTCCTTATTTTGTTAAGAATAAAGTCGTCCATAACGACCTTAATGTCCCTTTTGTTGCTGATTTGGGCCGAACCCGGTATCTATCCTTTCATAGCAAACTACATTCCCACTCAAACCCTCTAGTTTCTAACCTAGCTTCACCTTCAATTCCCGATAATCCTCCGAGGCGTCTGAAAAGAAGATGGCCACGTGACCTTCTTATTGAACTTTGATTTTAGTACTACCAGTGGGTAGTTTCTCTACTTGTCATTCTCATGTCATTATGTAACACGCATTCTATTTACTTGTTGTATAATTGTAATACAGTTGTAAATATCAATAAATAAATTTAAAAAAAAAACATTTAATAAATAAAGTTGTTGGAACAAAAAAATAAGTTTTATTTATTTATTATGACTAAATAATGATAAAAATCAAAATCTTTATTTAAGAAGGAATTATTTTCTTTATGTGAACTTAATATATGTATATATATATATATATATATATATATATATATATATATATATATATATATACATATATATGACTGGTATATATGTATGGTATATGTACTGGAAGTACATATACATATATATATATACAGTAAAACCTCTACTAACGGACACCCCTAAATAGCGGTCACTCCCCATTACCGGACGATTTTTTTTGCACCAACATTTTAATACAATTTTTAAGGCATTTTCACCTCTATTTAACGAAACCTCTCATTAACGGTCACGGGCAGGCTGTGTTGGTTAGAAATCGATTAAAAAACCTCTAAAAAACGGACAGTATGACTTTATCCCTTTCCCGTTTCTCGGAAACAATTAGTTGTTTCCGGTCTAAGGAAACAGGGACAGTTGTGTTTACTTTTGAGTAAAGGTTTTCCACATAAATACTTTTTTTTATTCTCGGACTTGCTTTATTAAAATTTAGTTCTGTTCTAACCCTCGTGGCAGGCGGCTGAAAATGTCTCCTTCACGTAAGAGACTCACTTTAGAACAAAAAATAAATGTAATCGACTTTTATGACCTTGAAAAGTTAAGAGTACGTGCGCTAACGGAAAGACTCAATATCGGTAGGACACAAGTTTCGGGAACACTCAAAAACCGTGCGATGTTTTTTTTTATTCTACTTACCTTTTAAACACATGGGAAATTGAATAAGAGAGAATTAATTTGTACAAATACATATTTATAAAAAAATAAAACCTCCCTTTAAAGGACACCTCTAAATAACGGACACAAATATTTGCACCAGGGCTGTCCGTTAATTCGAGGTTTTACTGTATATATATATATATGTATTTGTACTTCCAGTTGGGAGATTTTACAATGAATATACCGCAGAATAGAGCGGTCGGGAAATATTCTACCTTCCCGACATCAAACACATTCCTCCCCGGCCTCCTCTGACTAGCGCCCTCACAATTTGATGGTGTAATTTACCAATTTGGCCCCCCTTCCAAAATTCTACGCCCCCCTCAGGTTTCAATTTATTCTATCAGCTCCCCCTTCAATGAAATTACCGAACCCGACGCGAGCAGATGTTTTCTGTCAAATGTATCATCTTGTCAGCCCCCTTTAATTATACTGATCAGGAAAAGTTTTTTTGTTGGTCATCTGTTTGAGCTCATTTAGAGGCAGGTTTTTTTTGTTTTTTCTAAATGTGTCGATTATTGATTGGAACCTGGCGGGGTTAGCGTATATGTTACAAATAAGTCTTCAACCGTTTCCGAATATACCATCATTTTTAACAAGTTATCAATATTACAAGCACACAGTTCAAAAACTTTTGAAAAAATGTGAGTTTATAAGGCACAGCAATATTTTTATTTCCTTTGTTACCTTCAACACAGTTTTATAACCATGTTCTTTTAATATAAACTAATAAAATGATGTAATATAAATTGAAAGCGGAGTGGCTCAGTGGTAGAGCACTGAGTTGACATGTCGGAAATGTCTGTTTGCAGCCGGAGATGGACGGGAGTACTGAACACCAGACCAATCCACGGGTTGTAGTGGTACAAGTTATTTTTTTTTTAAAATATATAAACTGTTTTAATATGAAATCTTAGAACATCAAATATTTAGTACATAGAACAAGAAATATTAAATATTAAATGCTAATAACTATAATGTTTTTAGAATAATTTATTATTCTTACAATGTATCCCTTTGAAAGTATGAAAATAAGACATTTAAATTAATTGCACACTCCATAAAAATGTATACCTATCCAAAAAAGTAGCTATAAGTTTATAAAAGTGCCTACAGAAATATTTCTAAATATCTTATTTGAAAAGAAAAGATATGATGAGGACCAGGACTCGAACCCGAGTCTCCCACGTATCCGTCGTGGTGCTTAGCCACCTCAGCCATCCTGGTTCGCTTCTCGGACAGACATATCCTTTCCTTTCACAAATCCTATATCTCCGTGTTCTTGCAACTTGCGATGCATACACGGGGAGAATGTTAATTAAACATTACTTTTATTTTTGGATCTTGTGGACTTACTTCATTATATATTATTATAGTTGTTTATTTTATTTTATTGTTAGATGTTATAAGTTTTTTAATATTTTTAAATATTTCATTTGAAAAGAAAGCAGGATGGCTGAGGTGGCTAAGAACCATGACGGATACCTGGGAGACCCGGGTTCGAGTCCCGGTGCTAGCCATATCTTTTCTTTTCAAACAAAATATTTAATATGTGGAAGAAAGTGGTCCGGGTAGAGGTCACAATGAATTTCTCGTAGAATTTGAGAAAAACTTTATTGATTAGCCAACGTTTCGACCTACTTTGTAGGTCTTCTTCAGGGCTGGAGGGGGGGGGGGCTGAGGGGTTAGGTCCACACTAGCTTGAAACATCAGTCTGTGTTTCAAGCTAGGGTGGACCTAACCCCCCAGCCTCCCCCCCCACCGCCCTGAAGAAGACCTACAAAGTAGGTCGAAACGTTGGCTAATCAATAAAGTTTTTCTCAAATTCTACGAGAAATTCATTGTGACCTCTACCCGGACCACTTTCTTACATATATATTATCAAGGTCAACAATTATCATTCAATAAAAATATTTAATAATTATTTATAGTGTCATTGATGTCTTCTAATTATAATATTTAATACCAACTAATATTTCCATTGAATAAATAATGTAATTATAAATTGAGCTTTCGAATAAAATATATCTTTAATCATTCTTGGAGAATGGAGATAGTTGGGGGGTGCTGTCAAAAAGTTTATGTCAAGACTTATTTGGTGTTTTTTTACTGCACCCCCCAACTATCTCCATTCTCCATTATATCACCGAGTCAACTATTTTCCTCTCTATCTTTAATTATTCATATAGTTTTAATTAAATGTTATAACGATTTGTATCAGTCAACAATAATGATTGCAACCAAACCTATAAATAATTTCAATCGTCATTCCTGAATTGTGGAATCGTCTGACCTATTATCTTGTTCTGTGTAATCAGCGATACATCTTATCAACCAATCATTCAACTTCGTTAATGAGTACCTAGAAGGAGTATACATGAATTATGTGAGATAATGTGATGACATGTTTTACTATTTTTATTTATGATATCTTGTCTGTAATCTAGGGAATAATTATCTATATTTATCTATGTTGGAAATTGAATCTGTCGAAATATATGGATACTTTTGCATAAACCAGATTCGCTTATAGTGGAGGTACACTATTTATGAATTGTACTGTTTCTAGGATAACGGTTGAGAAGGGAAGTTAATTGTTCGATAGAACTATCAACCACCAGGTTTTTACTCCAAATAAGGGTACCTTATAAAGGCAACGTTGGTTTGTAGTAAATATTTTCTTACAAATTAAAATTTTATCGTCAACTTGACCACAGGAAATAATTACACGCATGAAAGTGTAAATAGTAGTTTTCAGAAACGTCATGCTCCAGAAATGATGTCATGTACACATCATTAGCATCACAGATCATGTTGACACTGGAGAGATGGTAATGTGAATATGCAAGAGTGAAGTCGAGAGTTTATGAATGATGGAATGATGAGCAGCATATTTACGAGGCGTAGGTGGGAGGCTAACAAAATTGAATACCGTTCTGTAACTGGAGTGAGCAATAGTTAATTTTTTGACATACGTATATATCTTGCAGCATAGAAAAAAATACAGTTTACGCTTACACTTACTTAAATATCAGTACTATGTCATTTCCATTTCTAGAATTGACATATGAATTTACTTTTTTTTTCTTTCTTTTATTTTGTCGCAGTAATAAGATCGAAACAAACTAATCCATACAACTTAATATTCAATTCATAAATAAATTGAATAATTTTCTGAAAAACATCTACCATATTTATAGGATGAATGAGTTAGCAGATTGGTACAGAGTATTTCGATTTACACAAATTTGATACTATAATTCATACTTGTTATTTTGAATGATATTATTAAGTTGTAGCGATATCCTCTCAGACTTAATTTTTACAACAATATAAAGTAATAAAATAAGTAAAAAAGTTTAATTGTTGAATTTTAAATAAATTAATAAAAAAAGTACTAATTAGAACAAAAAGAAAAACGTCATAACACTAAGTAACTATTGTAGTATTTGTATAATCAAATGAACGGTCGTAAACTTAGTAAAATGAGGTTGGTTCGAAGTATAGTATATATTACTTGACTTTCATTTAATTTGTTATATTCCTACTTCAAAAGAAAAACGACATAACTCGAAAAATCTAATTTTTCAATATATATATTTGAAAGTTCCATGAGAGCTAAACAAATAAAATTTGGGTATTGGTAAAGCAATGCATTCCTATTGCAATGATGATGTTGATATTCATTCCTTAACCAATAGAAAGTTTTTAAAAGCTTGAAACTTTTTTTGGTTTTAACTTAAAGTCATTATTCCCTTAGAAGTTCAAATTCAAACATGATACAACTCAAAATATGAATTCATAGATGTTGGAAATGGAATATCAGTTTTTCCAGAATTAAAAGTTTAAACCAGTGCAATTGCTATCGAAGGCTTAGCTCAAAAATGCTAACTTTTGAGATATGTCGTTCAATAATAAACTATACTATGAAGTCTATATATAATATATACTTCCATATATACTACAGAGTATAGTGTCAACCACCGATCTTATCCCTGAAGAAGACCTGCCTGACCTGGGTCGAAACGTCGGCATACCAATAAACAGTTCTCCCAATATATTATATACATGCAACACCCACATTGTGATCAATATCATATTTTTTTGACCGTTAATTGTTTAATAATAGATACACAAATAATTTATAGTTCTAGTTAGTTGATTTTCACTACTACTTAGGTTGTTATGAAATAAATATATTTAACAAAGTGTGATGGATCGCGAGGGAAGAAAAATTGTTCATGGTGGGCCGCGGTTTGGCCACCCCTGACATAGACAGTAGTCGTCAATCAAACATCTATGGATGGTTTGATATAAGCTTTGTGATTACTACAATACCCTTCTTCGATTTAGATCATATTAGAAGCTAATTTTCAATTATTTTTTTTATTCTATTACACGTCTCTTCATTACTATTAAGTAGCCTCTCTTCAGGACTAGGCAAGCCATTACCTGAGGAATTATTGCGATTAGACACGGTCGAGAAGGCAGAGGTAGGCCTCCATCGATCAGCCTAATTTGACGCTAAGTTGCGTAGTAATGGCTCCCGGTCACTGGTGACTTGATAGTAACAGCCCAACGGCCACTGGTGACTAGATCAATCAGCTGATCCTGAGGACTAGATATACGACACAACGGAAGTAATAAAAGAGGCGGCAGATGGCTCCCGATCAATTGGCTCTTTTGCATAAGCGTCAGTTTCCGGCCCGAATTAGAATCGAATTGATATTTAGTGGGCAGTTGCGATCGAGACGACACTGGCCCAGCTGTGAACTATGGCGCACTCTACAACCCAAGCGGTGTGGAAACTCTTTTATTAAATATTTATTTTACAGAAGGGATTCGTATTGGTTAGACCGGTAAGTAAAATATACCAATAAATTCTATTAGCCGGTCTGTAGGAACTGTCTACCTTTTAAAGAAAATAATAAAATACAAATGATGTATTTAAATACCACGAAATGGATTCAATAAATTTAAGAAGAGCAGTCCTCGCTGATGGCCCCAGCAGTTGAAATGACGTTAAAAAAAAGCAAATAAAAGAAATAGTAAAATACCTTCTTTTTTACTGATTTAAGGCGAAAAGGACTTATGATTGTAAAAATGACTTGTGCATTAGCCTGTATCCAGGGTCTCTTATCTGCCTAAGATGATAACCTGAACATTGATAATTCTGGTACTGATAACACCTACCTTCTTATCCATATTGATGGAAATTGAAATATACAAAATATAATTATAAAATTCTACTTATAGAAGCCTCTAACAACGTTCCTCTTCTTATATAAATGTTTTGCCTACACTTTCGACGAAAAAAACTCCATTTATATCTTTGTCAAAATTTATTTGATGACCTTTTTCAAATAATTTCGTCTTTGGAATTATTCCGAACTTCTGGAATTATTTTACAGCTTCTTCTTTTGAAGACGGTCTTCCCCAACGTGTTATTATGTTTTTTTTTAATATCAAAATTAAAAAAGGAATAAGACAAAAACATAGAATTGAATTTAATAAGCAATAAAGAAGTTTAAATAGACAATAAATAAAATTATCAAGATAAAAACAATACAGAAAACAATTCAATAATCCATACAAAAATGATTAAATGAAACTATCAACAAGAAGAGGTTAAACGAGATAAGAAGGTAGGTTTCAATGAACACCAGTTAATAAACAAGTACTAAAAATTAAATTGAGGGCTTTTGAAAAATAACAGAATAGAAGGTTGTAATTTTTTGTTTTTTATTAAACATAATAGTTTATGGAAAAAATTATATCCTCATATCAATGTCATCCTAAAGTAGCTGCGGGCGATCTGTTTGTATAAAAAAAAAATTATAGATGATATATTGGTCCTAATGGAGGTCGTGGTTAATTATTTTTGAAATAAAACCGTCTTTAGCCGCGATGAGCGATTTTTGGTAAGGAAAGTCTTATCGAAAACATATCACCTCACGTTAAAAGAATTTGAAGATGTACCAATGATATAAATATCAACTTTGAAGATTATGAAAATCTACTGCGATTAGAATTTTTATATGTAGCATAAGGTTAGGATGTCTAATGATCGAAAATTCAGTAATACTAAATGTAAAATGACTATCGATACTTAAACAAATCCTGTCAAACATATTTGTTTCTTATTTCAGTTACCATAAACCTATTATATCTTTTTTATAATAAATTTAAATGAATTATAGTTGAAATGGTGTAATTGTTGTTGAACTTGACAATGATGATCTGTTTCAAGTTAATATAATTTACCAATAATTGAATTACTCTATTAAAATAAATTTAAAAAAGTGTATTAAGGCATATATCAATGTTGAGTAAAAATAAAAAAAATTAAAATGCTAACTACAAGAGCGACGAAAAACTCATAAACTAATTGTTTTTGATGATAATTTCTATTTTATATAACTAATAAAAAATAATTGTTTCTATGGAATTGACATATATATGGAATCTAAGCGTAGGTTGTTCGACCAAAGCAACTTAATGAAAAATGAGTTTACATAAATATAAACACTTTCTATCCCCTAAGGCAGTTGATTAAAATTCCATCGAATTAAAATTATACCAGGGGAAAACACATTTTGAATTTATTCATTATATGATTTTATATAAATTAAATATTTTCCATTATTGCAAATAGAGAATTATTGGTATAATGGTGTTCATCCATTTATCGATTTTAGTTTATTTTTGTTTTTTTGTCATCAATGAATTTACTTAATATTTAATTATTTTCCTCATACAAGACAGAAAAGACAAAAAACTGCTCGACGTTTTCGCCTACTTCAACATTTACTGGACAAACGTTCTAAGCTCCCAATTAATTACAAAAGACTCATTTACATGACAGTTATCAGACTATTTGGACATACGGAGGTGAGCTTTGGGGCTCTACTAAACCATCCAATTCATCTCGTATCCAATCCTTAGAATCCAAAATCCTTCGTAAAATCCTCAATGCTCCTTATTATGCCACAAACAAACTCATCCATCATGATCTTAATATCCCATGTGTTGCTGATGTAGCCCAAACTAGATATCTTTCCTTCTATGACAAGCTCCATAGACACTAGAATCCGCTAGTCTCTCAACTTGCTTCCCATATTATTCCTGATAACTCTTCATGGCGTCTGAAAAGAAGATGGCCACGAGACCTTCTACTCTAGAACTTTATTGGAGTGCTACCGATGGGTAGTTTCTCCACAAGTGTTTTTGTTTTCATGTCATTTGTTCATATCAGCAAATTTACTTGATGTTGTATTATTGCAGCTGTGAATATCAATAAATTAAACTAAAAAAAAAATATTTAATTATTCAGGAGATTGACACTCCTGAGTTGTTCCTGAATATTTAAATGTAAAGTAAAACCATTGATGAACAAAAAAATTACTAATAAAATTATATCATGTTTAAATCAATAAAATGAGCAAACACTCATCAAGACATGAAATAATTACAATAATGCAATTAAATTTTTTTTAAAATAAAGCCTGAAGTCTCTAAAATACTGAATTGATTAGTAAAAAATAAGGACATATAATGAAAAATTCGCATGGCCTAATATCGTCAAAATTCATACAGACTTATTTATTAATCAGAGACAAATACCTCTGTCCGAAACGTTCTATTAAATACTCCTAAAACAGTATATAGATGTAATTCTATATTCTGTATCTTAATCTAGTAAATAAGAAGTTTAAACATCAAAATATATGAAGATTTATTAAAGAAAACAAAAATTCGGTAACAAATAACAAAAATTAATACAAAAATACAATTAGAAAAAAATCCCTAAATAAACTGAATTAATTTCTTTTTTTCTCTAAAATAATATAATATAAGATAATTGACAATCAGTAGATTGGCTGACAGGTAAATACAGAATGACATGAAAGTCATGAAAAAGATCAGTAGCCAGCGGGAGCAGTTTCCTACAAGGAATGGATCCCTCATCCACGTTCTTTTTACTCTCATAGTGTTCTCAGACATGTGAGTAGTGCCCATTTCTACTCTCAATGGATTTGGGCCTCAGCGATTTTTTTCTTAAAAGCGTTGTAGTATGTTCGGATGTGTTCGCCAACCGTTTGTATGCAAAGTTTTGTTATTGACATACCATAGTGCTTGGTGATAAGTTTAAGTACTTTTGATTGAGAAGTTTGCAGTCGTTTTCTGTGAGTGTTTAAAATACTTAAATTTCAAAACAAAATTGGTTCAAGTTTCTACTTTTAACTTTATAATTCAAATCCCTCAAACCACCTTTACACTATGTCGTAAACCAATGACTTCCTGTCCTTCAGTATCGTTTAGTAATATCCCACTGTTCTACAGAAATAGGTCCGGTATTTAGGACTACAGTTAGTACGATAAACCTGGAACCCTCAAACTAGACTTAAACTACAAGAAACAGCTCACCGTTTCAAGCAACTTCAACATTTACAAGACAAACGCTCTAAGCTACCAATTAATTACAAAACACTCATATACATGACAATCATTAGACCCATTTGGACTTACGGAGTTGAGCTTTGGGGCTGCAATAACCCATCGAATTCCTCTCGTTTTCAATCCTACCAATCCTCAATGCTCCTTACGAACAATGCAATCCATAATGACCTTAATGCCCCAATTATTACTGGTTTAACCCGAGTCCGATATCAGTCTTTTCAGGATAAATTTTATTTCCTCTCAAACTCACTAGTTTCAAACCTAGAAACCTCTTCCATTCTCGATAATCTTCCGAGGCGTCTGAAAATAAGATGACCTTCTATGTTAAACTATTTATTTGAGTTATACCACTGGATAGTTTTTCTACTTGTCTTTATCCATGCCAATATGTACCTGTTTACTATTTATTTACTTGTTATATTAGTATAATACAGTTGTAAACTGTATTGAAAAAAAAACTTTATAAGTAATTGACTGCAGTTCCCACGTTCGGTGCAATATGCATCACCTCAAATATCCTTTATATTTGCACGTTCTCAATTATTATAGTGCTTAAATTTATCTAATGTCTATAAACACCAAAGAACCGATTAATGCCATATTTTTATACTCTGTTATTTGGCAAAGTTTAGAAAACCAGACCCCGGACTTGTTAAAACTCTCCCCTTGCAAAGGGAACAAATCGCAGCGGGGAAGGGATTGTGGTCTGAAAGGGCACGGACTGGCATGACAAAGGACCTGACAATGGACCCTTCTGGCAGGGGGAGGTGATGCAAGGGTCCGCGGGGACGAGCAGGTACCGTACCCTAAGTACTCGGTGAGTGAACCTCAGGTAGTTCAGACAAATTAGATATTTGTCCAAGAAACCATTAGCAGAACATGGCAGGTTGTGTTGGTTTAGGTCCTTGTTCTTACTGTGTATCGACAGCTCTTCCGGGTCTAACTGTTCTTTCAAAGAGTTGACATGTTTTCCTGGAAGAAGGACAAAACGAAAACTAAAGCTATGACTTGAAAGAAAATAATCTGATAAATGTGGAATTACCATTAGTTTCAAAACCTAGGAGTAGAATCTTATATTTAAAATGAATTATATATTTATGAGTTGTATAGAATTTGGTCAAATTTCACAGCCCCGGTGAATAGTGGTTAAGTCGAATTTTTTTCAAAATGGCTCTCTTGTACATGGCTAGTGGAAGGTGTTATTTTCATAGTAAACGAACTTCCTATTATTACTTATATTACTATAAATTAAAACGCCATTTTAATCCCGAAAATTCGACTAAACCGCTTATTCACCGGGGCTGCAGATAAATAAATGCGCAGTGAAAGACAGAAATTTGTTATTTTTGGTTTCCAAACTTAAAAATTAAAATGGTTAAAACTGTCGCCGCGTAAACAAACAGGTACCATATTTATTAGTATCGTTATTGTATTGTTACGATATCGCTTTATCTTTTCATCTTAAAGCAATTAAACTATATTTTAATTAAAATGGCGATTTGCAAGATCTGTAACAAGTCAGCTGGCAGAGATGATAAAGCAAGATTAATATGTGTTACCTGCCAACATTTATTTCATGTTAAAAGTGTAAAAATAGATATAACGGATATAGGGAACGTGAATGTCAGATATTACCTTCATGTCTACCGAATCTGCTATTAAGTAAATCTAGGTCAGCCTCGCGATACTTGTAAGTACGAAATCCTCTCACTTAAGGCTTGGATGTATAAAGGAAGGTATATAAAAATTCCTGCTTGCACAACCGTTGTCCTTGAAACAGTAGTCTCTGAACCGCAGACACACTCACGGGTTATAGTAGTATTGTTTTTTTAATTATAAAAATTGGCAGCGGAATGGCTCAGTGGTAGAGCGCTGAGTTGCCATGCCGAAGGTCACGGGTTCAAATCCGGCTGCTGGCAGACTTTTAGTTAATCTCTCCAGACCTTCCTGTGGCTCACGCGGCCTCTATTACCTATCTGCATTACCGTTATCCAAGAAACAGTCCTTACCATGTACTGAGCCACTGACCGTCACGGGCTGTACTGGTACAGCTGTGTAAATATTATTATTATTATTATCTTTGATTCTGTCTATATTAAGTGAAGTAAATTTAATTAAAGAAATTGTTAAAGTTCTAAAAAGTTAAATACTCTTTCAAGTTTCCACGGCCACTATTTATACAAAAAACTCCAGTGGTTTCTGGTTTAGACCGTGTTGTTGGATTTTTCTTCGCCAACGTTTCGTCAGACATACTGCTAGCTTCTTCAAGGCTGGATCGAGAATGAACAAAAGTTTCTAAAAAGTTGTTTTAAAAAATACGAAGTCTGAACCTCAAGGACACGCTAAAAGAAGTTTTGAAAAGAAACGTAAAAAATAAATCAAATTAGCAAATAAGAATTTTAAATTAGGAATTATACTACACGCCAAAATTATAATTTATATAATCTATGGCAAATAAAAATGAACTTAGCCAATGATAATATGTACATAAAATGCTTATAGCCAAAATACGAATAAATGGAAAGTTAAATGAGGTACCTACTTCTAAAATAATAAAACAAATGTAACATATTTTCAGAAAAACTCTGGTATAATACAATTAAGGACTAATGACGGTTCGATTTGTAAGTACTTTTTAAAATATTGAAAATTGAAATTTACAACTGTTTAAAAATAATAAATCAAGTATGCATAGTTTTATGTTTTTTATTTTCCCATTAAATAGCCCTTAGGGTTTATTTATGACACTATTATAAAACGTGTGTGATGAAATCCTTGAACAATTTAAAAAAAAACTATATATTTATTGAAATTTACAACTGTATATTGAATACTTCAAGTAAATATAATGATAAATATAAATAAAGATAAATAATGTCCCCAGATAAAGGCAAGTCTAGAATCTACCCACAGGTAGTACTCGAATAACAAATTCAACTTTGGAAAGTCACGATACCATCTTCTTTTTAGACGCCTCGGAGGATTATCATGAAGTGAGAGGTTGCTTTGTTTGGGTGGGAATGAAGTTTATCATGAAAGAATTAATATCGGTATCTGGTCAGATCAGCAACGAATGGGACTTCAAGGTCATTGTGGATTACTTCGTTCGTGACGAAGTAAGTAACATTGAAGATTTTACGAAGGATTTTTGTTTGTAAGGGTTAGATACGAGAGGAATTCGACTAGTGG
This sequence comes from Arma custos, assembly GCA_037127475.1. Lineage (NCBI taxonomy): Eukaryota > Metazoa > Arthropoda > Insecta > Hemiptera > Pentatomidae > Arma > Arma custos. The sequence goes on from CM073759.1 coordinate 181,874,544, forward strand.
AGCCCCAAATTTCAACTCCTTAAGTCTAATAATTGTCTTGTATATGAGTATTTTGCAAGTAATTTAGGATGCTTAGAGCGTTTCTCAAGTAAGGGTTCAAGTAGCCTGAAACGGTGACCTATTTCCTTAACAAACGGCATTTCAGTGTAGTTTATTAATACAAAAAATATTTTTAAAACGAACATATGCTTAAGTAACTTTCAATCTAAGCTCGCTTATTCAATTTTCTTTTGTTCTTTTCTTTTTTTTTTCAATACTGTAAATGTTATTAATAATATCGCTATTTTGAAAATCTCAATAACTGATAATAAGTAGGATATCTCTTATCAGGGTCATCGGGTTATCAGCAATCACTCCAGTCGTCGTTGAAACTGTATTTTTTTTTAAATATTGCATTCATACAAAAAATAGTAAATACATAGGAGCATACATAGAGGAAATTTCCACCGATTCAGCCCAACCAGTTGTTACGAATCTGTGAAGTATACTTTTTTTTTTTGTAACAGGTGGCCTCAATTTCTAGGAAGAGCAATTAAAATAGTCTAACTCAGAATGAATTAATTAATACCCATGGACTGCATTATATCCTCGCCTAATCCTAAGAGACACCCCCTTAACCGGTTAATGATTTTAATCGAGCAGCGCTCGCATGCGGTCGGCATGCTGTTACCCACCGACCCGAGTGCTCCTCACCGGTTTAGACATGTTTGTATGTAATATCAAAATCAAAGAAGTATAAATAAAAAATGACAAATAAAAAAAATATGTAAACTTTTAAATAAAATAAATAATAAATTAAAAAAACTGATGTTTTGGTTATATTTTTGTGAAAAAAAAAAACGAGCATATAGGGGTTAAAGTTGGTGGACACAGCTAAGGACCTTAGAACAAGAAAAAAAATCTCCTATGGAGGTAAGTCCGCAAACGCTTTGTTTAGGAGATGTTCACAAGTAAAGATTTTCATTGTTATGAATTATTTAGGCCTAGTTATTTTTTTCGTTTTACTTAACTACTTTATTCATTAAATGCAAACATTAACATTCATATTAAATATACTTCATAGTGATCACAGTCCTTAAGCATTAAGACAGGTTGACATAACACAAAAAGCTATGCAAGGTCGGTAAAAGACTTTAATTCTTTACGATGAAGGATAACTGAATCTTTAGAAACGATAAAACATATCCCATGTTTGCACAAACATAGCACAGTTCTGCACTGATGCGATGAAGAAAAATGCCGAGCCTGTCTTAATGCTCAAGGAGGTCACCTTGAACCACACTTAATATGAATATTAATGTTTACATATAATGAATACAGTAGTTAGAACAAATCAAATAAATATTATTTATTCATTATGCCTAAATAATCCATAACATAGAAAATCATAAGTTGTTTACGGACATAATTCCATAGGAATTTCTTTTCTTTTTTAAGGCCCTTAGTTCAAATTTTTAGATTGGCAATTTAGCCCTGAAACACCCTGTATTATGAGAAAGAAACAACACTGATACATACATACGTCGTAAGAACTCCATATTTCACAATTCCGTGGAATATTGCCACTGTGACATATTGGTCCATAGCTAAGCGACGCGGGAAATAGGAGAGCGAGGTATATTGCAAACGGAAAGGGCCAATGACAGCAAGGAATGGAAGGACACAAAAGGAACAAGATAAGAGAGAAAAAGGGCAACTCTCCTCTTGAATATTAACGGCAGCTGAGGCGTCAACTCTCGACTAGGCCAGTTCTCTTCACTCCCAGCTCAGCACCACTTCAATGTGCTTGTTTATAGTGACTACTTAATTATTCAATGTTTTCAGAGTAGCATAGAATAATATTTAATATATTAAATTTAAAAAAAGTAAATATTGCCTCGAATTGCCTTTTTTTAGTCACATATCAAAATTATCAGAGACCATATTAATGAAACAAATAATCAACTACTTTGGGGAAAAACCAAAACAACTGGTTCCTAGAGGTGTAGGGTGGCTTAAAAGAGTTAAATTTGACAATGCGACAAATTGCAGACAGAATAGAGAAGATGATTTTGTAAGGATACGAGTCAAATTAAAAACAGTTGCATGGAAAGAATGAAGTTTGGGAACAGAAGAAAAACTTTGTGAACAGTATCAAATCTTCACATTGTCTAACTTTATTTATATCATTGCGAATTTCGAAATAGTGTCTTACTCTCACATAATTTATATGGATTTTTGCATTCAAACTATCAACATATATTGTTGCTGTTAAGTTTTTTGTAACGCTAATCTTTACTTTTTTTGTAATAATGACAGCTACTAAAATATATAAACACGAATACTACAATAGTATTTTTAATTAAAAAAGAAAAAAATGCAAAGCAATTACTACTGTCAACAGCGCAAAATTAATAGAGATGTTTATGATTAATGCTTTATTTGTAAATTATCATTAAATTGTCCGATATATTTAGTAATAGTTGGTTTAAACAAAATAAAAATACAAACCAAAAACAAAACAAACAATTTTTGGTCATTGTTCTTAATAACAAATTTTATTATTGAGTGAGCACGTTTAGGAGTGCGGAATCGCTACACATATGAAGTAAAATTCCACAAGAGAATAGTGACAACTTGAATAGTATTCCTTATAGATGCAGACAACTTTTGGCTTACAGAGGACATTGATACGAGGATATTATTTTTTCCAAAAACTATTATGTTCGATAGATAAAAAAAATTTTTTTACAACCCTTTATTTTGTTATTTTTGAAAAGCACTCAATTTAAGTTTGTATTTGCGTAATTAAATTTTTCTCTGCATTGATTTTTAGTATTTTTAAATTTTATTTGATGTTTTATTCTTAATAATCTTTTATTGCCTATTTAAAGAGCCGTTTGGAAAGCAGAAGCTGTGAAAGCTAGTTCTTTTTTAACGTTGACGCTTAAACAGTAGATCTCGAAACAGTAGTCTCTACCATGTTCCGAAGGTCCAGAGTTCAAATCCGGCTGCTGGCAGACTTTTACTTAATCTCTACTTAACAGTAGAGGGTAACAATATTAACAATGTTGTAAACATTTGATGTTTGATATTGTTTGTGAATTTAGTGTGTTTATCACCTTTTTTTGTTTCTAATTAATAAAATATGATGCCAATGTGGGATCTTTCGGAAACAGAGATTGAATTGCTAGCTATACTGACTTAAATCCATCCCGACAGCCTTACATTTAAACAAGCTTATACATTAGTATTGAATTAACTTATATATTATAACAATAATAAATCATTTGCTTTTAGAACCCTTCAATAGGCCACACCACAATAAGGCACACCCTTATATGACATTTAAATATTCAAATGTGGCGAACGTTTTAGAATTTGCTACAAATATTCGTTACGACCTTCCGAATCCACCTTCCACTTGCTCAAATAAAGCCGTGACATTACGCCCAACCCTATTATTACAGATAATATATTTTTGTAGAACAGGTCGGCTTTGAACTCTTGGCCCAACCTTGAGGTTCAGAGCCGGTACAGCACAGTACAGCAATTGCCGGGAGCTGTGTATCGGGCACGCCCAGTGCAAATGTCACTAGGTCACGCCTTGACTCAAGGTAAACATTTCACTACTGTATTGTGTTCGTTCTGGAACTGTTCCTCTAATTATTATAAAAATAACGAAACACTATTAGGGTCTAGTAGTTGTTGTTACGTTTTTTTAAATTTTAAAGATTGAAGTAGAAATAATTTATGATAATACGGAACTGTCTGACATTAGCCACAGACCAACAATAGCGCACCTCACTTCGAGAGGATAATAAAAACGGCTGATAAGAGTATTAGCACATCATTTATTTACTGCGTTTTATGCTAATCAAGCCATTTTCAATAATTCGTTAGGACTCAATAAACCTCCATAGATAATAATTCGGCATGCCAACTAACTCTACAGTCCCGGTAAATAAGTGGTTGAGTCGATATTTCTTCAAAATGAGTTTCTTTTACTTAGTAAAGCGGAATTGTGTTATTTTTGTGGGGAAAAATAGTCTGAGTCAGGCTTGACTTATTATTGTTAATATTACAAAACCTGCTTACATTAGAGTTTAAGCCAGTGACGCGGATGGGAAAGGGGGCAGGGACCTCCCAGACTCCTGTATTGCCATCTTTCCTGGGGAAGAAGCTTAGTTCGGGGAGTCCAGGCAAATTGTAAATATTGTAATTATGGTATGAATGTGAGCAATTATTTCATTTTTAGACTTTATTTTTATTATAATTTTCGCAAGTATGTATTTTGTTTTTATTATCCGCGTGTATATATTTTTATTATTATAGGACCAGGAGACTGAGGTTCTAAGGCCACATGGTCAGAATGAACAATAAGAGGCGGAACAAAAAAATGTTCGATAAAGTCTTAAGCTACAAGAGTGTAGGTGGATATGTGAAACAAATATAAGGAGCTGGATAGGCTAAAAATAAAAAATAAGGACTGCTTGGATTGAGAGCTTTTCGGAAAATAACTAAAAGAAGTTGGGTTTCTTGCAGGAAGGAAGGAGAGACGAGGAAGAAAATGCACTAAGGAAGAGCAAGAGGAACAGTCCAGGAAGGTGATAGACTATTGGAGTAGAAGGAAGGCGAAGAGTGTGAAGAAGATTATTAAGTGATATTCGCGTGATCTTTGCTGGCTGATTCGTGTAAAAAAAATAATCATAAAATATATATATATAATAGCTGACCCGGCAACGCGTTGCTGTGGCTGTTGTAATAGTTTAAAAAAAAAAAACACGTTAAAATTTGAATTTTAAAGAAATAATGAATGAATGGAAAAAGCGAATTAAAAAGATTTTTGATGTTATATTTTATTCATCTTATATCTAAGTACAGTAAGTAATAAATAAATAACATACAAAATTCTTAACTGATAAAATATAAACATTAGATTAATAAATGAGGTATATCATGGTTGATTCTTAATTATGGCTAATAATACTTTTTTAAATTATAACTATTTATATCAATTTATTTAACCGCTAATCGATGCACAATATTTTCTTTTTAATCTGACCTTTGCTATTACGAATAGATTAGATGGTTTACTAACACGTGAGCATGCAACATATAATTGTCCATGGGAGAAACATAGATGTTCTAGGTCCAAACCAGAAATTGACATATAAATATGGTTATATTTTATTAGCTTTTCCCCTAAAAGGAACCGATTAGGAGATACAGGCTAAAAACTGAAATTATTCCGCAATTTTCGAAGTTTTTCTGCAAAAAAATGTATTCCCGTCCGTTTTTTCGGTTGCGAACTTGGATTTACACTACTCATACATGCCCTTACAACATATCAAAAACGCAGCGTCATCAACCGTCACTGCTACGATCGACGCTTAATTGATAATAATGGCCGACACGTATAACTTAGGGGTATAAAAAATAGTTTACATCCGATTCTCAGACCTATTGAATATAGACACAAAATTTCATAAGAATCGGTCAAGTCGTTTCGGAGGAGTTCTGTTACAAACACTGTGACACGACAATTTTATATATTAGATATATATATATATATATATATATATATATATATATATATATATATATAAATTTAATAGATATATTATATCTACCATTTAATAGATGGTCTTTTAGTAGATTTGCCATGTTAGGAAAACTATAATATATCCATTTGGTTTTATCGATGTATATCAGAGTGCGAGTAAATAGATGCGTTACACAAGTTTTCATTTACTACGATTATTTATATATCTATAAACTTAAAAAATTATGTACCTAATGATGGGTCTTGGATTCAGAACATGGTAGAGACTTTACTGTTTTTAAGACAACAGGAGCAGGGAAGATCTTTGTCCGAGATAACGACACGAGGTCTGTAGAACCGCCAGATTCCATCTCTGGCTTTAAGCATATTAAATAATTTTCTGACACAGTTGGTATGAATCTAGGACATTCAGTGTTGCAACTCAGCATTTTACATTATATATATATATATATATATATATATATATATATATATTGTTTAAAGTATATTTATGGAAGCAGTGTAGGTTAGTATGTAAAATGCTGAGTCGAGCTATAACGAATGAATTGTGGAACCCGTAATAAAATTGTATACATAAAATATAACAGATATAAAATACAATTTTATTACGGGTTCAACAATTCATTCGTTATAGCTCGACTCTGATTATTTCAGGTGTTTTTTGTATTATCATGTTTACATTGCGGTGCTTAATAGATGGCGCTTTCTCCTCGCCTACAGTTAGATCGAGATGTAGATAACTATATGTAGAGTAACTACAATATAAAAACCTTAGAGGTTGTGCCGGTACCAGAGGTACATCGCCGAACCGCAGGGGACATACATAATGTATCGCTGCCGTGTTTTTGTGTTATCTGGTCAAGATCTGATTCATATTTCATTAGTAGGAGCCTTCCTCTCTCTCTCTCTCTCGTAACCGGTTTCGATAATAAATAGTAACCGGTTCCAGATGCTATTAGATCGCCGCTACTCCTCAATATCAACAGCGATATAAAATATATTATATCGATAGGCCTCTTTAAGCACGTCTCGAAGGATTAACGTCATCAACTAATCATTAAATGAACCTCTACGAGTTGAAAAATATAATTTAAGGCATCCAAAGTTATATAACAAAGTATCAATGTATAATTTAATTTGAAAGTTATTATGACGTAACAGTTATAAACAGGTTAACCTGTTCCGTTTATATTGCTCCGTCAAAAGAACAATGTCATAACTCTTTCCCTAAAAAATTAAAAACCTAATTTTTCAATAGGGGTATTTGAAAGTATCAATTGAGTATCAAAGTAAGAAATAAAAATTTGGGTATTGGTAAAGACAAGCATTTATTTGCAATTCTTTTTATTGAACATAACAATATTTAAAACCATGAAACTTTTTTTATTTTAATTTATGTCCTTATTCCCATAAAACTTCTAGTTGAAATATGATACAACTCATAATATGATTCAATACAAAAAAAAATTCGGAAATTAAACTTCAGACATGTCCTTCCTGAATTAAAACGTTTCAACCAATACATTTTCTACTAAAGGCTTAGCTCAAAAATGCCAATTTAGTTTTTAAGTAATAGTTTTAGGCAATCATCATTGGTAAACAAAAACAAGAAATCAGTACACAAAAATGAAAAACTGTAACAATGCAATTTCATTTATTTTGTTCAGTGGGAGCAGGGTGGCTCAGTGGTAGAGTACTTAGTTGACATGCTGGGAATCCTGGTTCAAATCCCACTGTGGGTAAAACTTTTATTTAGTCTTTTTGCAGCCGGAGATCTAGGATCTAGGAATCTCCTGGGGCTCACCCAACCTCTATAAAATATTATAAAAATAGGGTTTCCAAAATAAGAGGGAAAAATCTGGCGGTTGAGCGTGACTTAGGACAAGTCGTTTTCTTGCAGAACCGCTATCCACGAAACAGTACAGTCTCTACCATGTACTGAACAACAGATCCCATCACGGGTTGTAGTGGCACAGGTTTTTTTTTTTTGTTCAGTACATATTATAGACTATTTTATTTTAGTATAGGCTTTCCAAGGAAGCCTCCTTTAAACAGTGAAACTCGGTAAACCCAATAAAATCCATTATTATTATTCCACCTTTGACGTAAAAAAATAAAACCGTTTTTATATAATAGAGGAATTTTTATAATTGGAAATCATCATTATTTATGTATGAAACGCATTTTATTGTAGAAATAGAAGGGACTGATATACAGGAGTGAACTGTACACTGTTTTTGCGGAATTCGCTCATTGGGTGCAGCACAATCGTGACCGACCTGGGATTTTCAAATACGTTTATTTTTTTCAGCTACCTTAAAGTTATTCAAGTTCTTAAAGGAGTTTCGAGGTCAGAATCACATGGATAGAATGATAAGAAATGGGAAACATAGGAGTATTTCGGGTTTGGAGAAAGATAATTCTGAATAATTTTGAATGTAAGAAGTGTCGTACTTGCGTTAAGTTCCATCCCGTTTTGCAACTTAATTTTTTTTTAGATATATTATTGAGAACCCAGAATCCTTCTGTCCAATGACATCCTTCCATTTTCTATCTTCAACAACTCATAAATGCACACAGTGCAGTACAAAGAGAATAGATTTTTAAATATAAACTGTAATAATGCCTTTATTTTTTTTCTAGGTAGATCTACTTTCCAAGGGGATCAGAAAAAAATATTGAGAGTTTGTCCAAAATTGGGGTTTTTCCCAAGCAAATTTTAATACATTTTCCCCCAGTTTTTCCTGCCAAAAGAAACTTCTTCATTGAGACCATATCCAGGGCACCAGTACAGGGTCATTTCTGGTATTCTTCTATCTTCCACCCTTAGTAAACAAACCACAACTAATCGGATGAAAAGAATTTTTTCGAATATGGTGTTATGAGTATTGTATTAATATGGGTATCCTGTTACGTCTTCTCCAGAGGTCAGGTTCTAATGCTTCTTTCTTTACAGTAGTTTTTCTTGTCCACCTTTCCCAATCACCATGTTTCAAAGCCTTATAACATTATAGGGTTACAATAACATGGACCTTTTTTTGCTGTTTTAAGATAGTTTTACTCTCCAGTACTAAATTGAAAATATAATCATCACGAGCTATAAGCGCTTAGCATCGCTGTGACTGAATAATTTTAGCTCGTGCCAACTCTAATGCTATTATAGTATTTCTTTTGCGCTAGATCGAAAAATATAATTTTCAAGCATCAATAAATAATAAAATTAGGAAATTCTTAGATTTTTACAGCCAAGTTATCTTTTATTTATTATTTCTTTACCATGTAGACGTTTCGACCCATGTGGTCATTCTCAATACGTTTTTTTTTTTTTTTTTTTTTTATATCATCATTCAGTTAGCCGAACTCAATCCGCAAAAAATACATCTTATTTTTTTCTTGTAGACTGACTATGGGCAACTGACTGCAACTGTTGCAGTGACTGACTATGGGTGACCCCACCCAGCCTTCCTCCTCTTTCTGCATTTTAATATCAGTCTACAAGAAAAAAATAAGATGTATTTTTTGCGGATTGAGTTCGGCTAACTGAATGATGATATAAAAAAAAAACTAAATAAAAAAAAACAAAATAAAAAAAAAAAAACATGTATTGAGAATGACCACATGGGTCGAAACGTCTACATGGTAAAGAAATAATAAATAAAAGATAACTTGGACAAAAAAAAGGTTTTTTGTATCTATAAAACAAAATAAAATAAAAGTCAAGTCCAGTACCTTAAACCATTAATATTTTTACAACTTAAAAATAAGAAAAAACCTGGACTGCTTTTACAGATGTTTAGGATCTCGTGCGATTAAAAATATGTTTAGATTTTAGTTTCCTCAAGGTAGTATCCTTGGCCCAATCCTTTATACAGTTTACACAGCTGACATCCCGACTCATCCTAATTCTATCCTTACCACGTACGATGATATATGGGTATTATCAGTCAACACCAATCCAGTTATTGCATCCCAAAGCCTCCAATCCCATATCACTGATCTTGAAGAATTGGAGAATTAAACAAATTCTCAAAAATCCCATCAAATTACTTTTACCTTACGTCGTAAACCAATGACTTCCTGCCCTTGAGTATCCTTTAATAATATCCCACTGGTGCCTGTAGAACAGATCCGATACTTAAGGTTGCATCTCGACAAACGATTAACCTGGAATCCTCATGCAAGACTGAAAAGACAAGAAACCGCTCGACGTTTCAGGCTACTTCAACATTTACTAGACAAACGCTCTAAGCTCCCAATTAACTACAAAAGACATCTACATGACCATCATACGACCTATTTGGACTTACGGAATAGAGCTTTGGGGCTCCACTAGGTCATCGAATTTCTCTCGTATCCAATTCCTACAATCCAATCCTTCATAAAATCCTCAATGCTCCTTATTTTGTTAAAAATAAAGTCATCCATAACGACCTTAATGTCCCATTTGTTGCTGATTTGGCCCGAACCCGGTATCTATCCTTTCATAACAAACTTCATTAGCACTCATATCCTCTAGTTTTAAACCTAGCTTCCTCTTCAATTCCCGTTAATCCTCTGAGGCGTCTGAAAGGAAGATGGCCACGTGACCTTCTTAGTTGAACTTTGATTTGAGTACTACTAGTGAGTAGTTTCTCTACTTGTCTTGTGTCACTACTTGTTTTGTATCACTTAGCATATTTACTTGTTGTATTATTGTAACACAGTTGTAAATTTCAATAAATAAATTAAAAAAAAATGATTTTAGCTTATTTTAATTCTTTAATATTTCAACTTACTTTTATTTTTTATATTATAAACCTTATTATTTCACAATTTATCTCTCTTTAATACCGTAGCTTAAGTTGTACAGGATATTTTAACCATAATTTTATCTATACAGAAAAAAGTTAACAACGCACATATGTGTACATAGTCCCTCTTGGTAACTTTCAACAATATGGGCTCTTAGTACCTACCGATTACATGCGCCGGACTTAAGCACCGAAGCTTTACCATAGCACTTTAAGGGTAATAATAAAAAATACTACACCACTAGTTATTTTTGTATATAATAGAGAGACGTCTGTATGATTTTAGAATAGTACCATGTGTATATTTCCTTTACCTTCCTGTCAAATCTTTTACAATTTTGACAAGCGAAAAAAAAAAGGTATTAAGGCGAGGGAGAGGTGACTGACAGACAAGAAAAGAAAAGAAGTTGACAGAGGGAGCGGAGAGCGGTAGCACAGGAATGCTGAGCCATTAAGGGCTAGCTCGTAGCTCATTAATTATCATACTCACAACTATCATCCTCACTTCTAGTCTCCGACAAATTATGTTTAAAATTCATCCCAGCTAACCGGACAGATTTATATTATCCTTCTGATAGCTATTATAGTAATAGGAAGCGATTTTATGGTATTATTATTTTAAGGAAAACAATCAATGGTTTCGAAAGCAGAAGAAACTTAATGCTCTATTATGGCTTTTGTAGTTATAAAAGATTTTTTGACAAATCGGATAATTATGTTTGATGACTCAGATTATTTACATTAGTGGAACTTAAATCAAAAATACTTAAGAAATGTTGAATTAAATGTTTTTCAATCAAAATAGGCGAAAACACAAAATAGACATAAATTATAAATTATAATGCAATAGGGTTATCTCAAAAAGTGTAGCCTAACTTTCTAAAATACTGGTAAAATCTGACAAGGCACTGCGAGCACAAATTATTTTTCATTATGTTTTATGTATTAATGACATTTTTAAAATGTTTTTTATTAAAAATATATGTCAACGATCTTAATCCCCTTTTTAAAAATGTTAAAATAAAATTAGAATGTTTTGGGAAAAAATCCACTAAACCCTCTAGATTCTAAAATACCAGAAAAAATATCCAGCCACTCATTCGCCATTTCAGAAATCATCAGAATATTCACCAAATGATATCATATGCTACTAAATGCAGTACATCTCACGTTAACATTCAAACAGATTTATCATTTAGAGAAGAACCTCACTTTAGGAGCTTAAGCAGTTTTAGGGATTTTTGTTTCCTACTGAGCTGTAATTAAATATTTTCTTCTTAATCTTCCATTTTGAAGGTTTCTTAAACTAAAGAATGACACAGAAAAATCTTCAACTATCATCATGATTGTTTTGGACCATTGAGGACAAAATATTGAAAAAGAGCATTTTATTATATTTTAAGTATTATTGACTTTTTTTTTAATGTTTCTTATGAACACAGATATTTCCACTATCACAATTTCTTTTAAATAAAATTGAACTATATGATTACTCCTTACAGATATAAAATCTTACAGAAATAAGAACATTTAAAGAAACTCAAACTTATCTAGTAAAAATATTACGGCTCTTAAAAAATGCTTTTACTTCCTTTGTGACAAACTAAACGATATATACTTACACTCAGCTAAACTTTAAAACAGTTGGCATACAAAAAAATACAGATTATTATTGTCTTCATAGACAAAATCCTATTTATATCATTATTTTATTTCTGCACTTTGTATTATTATTACTATTTTATTTAAAGTAATTCATTAAAAAAAAAATTAATAGATTCAAATTGAGTGAAATATCCTGTTGTTAAAATAAATTGTAAGGTACTATCTTCTGTATCTCAAAGATGTGACGCACTCACTGCAAGTGTCAGTTAACACTGTGTAAACTGAGAAGGTGTAAAGTATCCCTCACATGTTATTGATCTACTATCTAGCATAGACAATTTACTGATTGTCAACTTAATATTGACAGATGCAAATCAATACTTGTAATTTATTTGCATTAATTATTATTTTGCATTATTTATAAATATTTTTGTTTTGAGGAGAAAAGATTTGCCAACGCCGGGTTTCGAACCGGGATCGTCTTTATATTTAAAAATATTTAAAAGTCGTCTAAATATTTAAATTGGATATAGCTAAGATCAAGCCTTAGAATGCAAGTAAAAGTCACATCACTTAATCTAATATTTTTATTCTGTCCACAGGATGATTAAGGTATTCGAAAATAAGATTCTGTGTAGAATGTTCGGTCCGAAAAAGCATGATTTGGACCTCTGTAGAATTTAGGTGACTATACAACGCTGAACAGTAGAGCACGGACCCAGTAGGTACTATTACAATGTTGGAGGTTAGAGTTCGAAGATTGAGATGACTTTGTAAAATTGTTGGTCTTACAGATGAATGAATTTAATTTAAGGTTATAAGCGATGCGTAATGGACCGCGTCATAGATGGGAAGATTGTGTTAAGAGTGGTCTATCAGATATGAGTTTAAGTAGACGTCTCAGGAAGTTTTTAAGTAAAAATTGGTGCTACCAGTATCAAACAGCCTTGGGATTCAGTAAGATACTCATGGAGTTCAGTAAGAGGTAGAGAACTGTACTGTTTCTTAGACAACGATTCTGTTGTAATGTGATTTGTCCCAGATCACGCTCAACCATCTGATTTTTCTCCAAGTCAAGAATGTCCTCTTTATAGTGGCTGTGTGAGCCCAGGAGAGGTAATATTTTGAAAGAAATTAGGGATATAGGATATGTTAAAATCTATTAATGCATTTCAAAAAATTACCATAAATCATTATAGATATATTTTAACAAATGCATATGGCTGGAAGTAAATTCGGATAAGACTAAGCATATGATTAGTAGCAGAAAAGGGAGAAATGGTGATATTGTTGTAAGAGGGAATTAGTTTCAACATGTGGAGAAGTTTAAGTACTTACCGTCTATGGTATATAGGAAAATTCAAGAGGAAATAAAAGGCGGGAAATGCAATTTATTATTCGGTCTCGACATTACTAAGTTCGTGTCTTTTGTCCCATAACCTAAAAACCAGAATTTATTAAACCGTCATCCTTTATCTTCTTTACGGGTTTGAAACTTGGCCGCTAATGCTAAAGGATGAGCTGCATCTTCAGGTATTCAAAAATATGGTGTTGCGTAGAATATTTGGTTCAAAAATTAATGAGATCACTGGGGAATATAAGATTACATAACGCGAAATTCCAAAGCATTCATCCGGTAAATATTATTCTAGTAATAGCGTTTCGAAGATTAAGATGGACCTGTAAAGTTGCTATTAAGGAACGAATTCCTAAGATTTTAATTAGCGCTGTACCGACTGAGTAGAGGTAGATCGAGATGTAGGTGGGAGGACTGCGTAAAGAGTGATCTGGCGAATTAGGGTTTGGATAGTGGTCCGTGGACAGAAACTTGTAAGCAGAGATTGGTGGTATCGAGCATTCGGGTTCACTAAGCCTTATTATTATTATATTTGACAAATGCATTGAAGATAAATATATATCAGGCAATAAGAAAAACATCAGAGGAAGGATTTCCTCGCAGTGTATCAGGGCACAGTTGACATCAGAGCTTGAGTTATTTGAAAATGTGGAAGTGATAACTTTTCCCATGTATTTTTATGTCAGCCTCCCCGACCTCCTCGACCTATGTAGATTGCTGCAGACCCCAAACTCTTGCCCTCTTCTTGATTCCTAGGAGTGCCAAGTTTCTTGAAGGCTCTCCGAAAGTTCCGTCGTTTGAGGATACCGAAAAGTTAGTTGAAGCACGGCGGGAGTAAGCAAACAAGAAGAAATAGCGGTCAAATATTTCACTTCGTATTTCTTCTTTGATGTTAAAGTTTTTGTTTTGGAAGATTAGTTTTTCATTAATAATCAAATAATACATAATTCAAATCATAACTCGATTTGGTTGCCCCCCACCTTTTTTTGGCTGTAATATTTATGATTTTACTTGCAATTTTAGTATGTATATTTCTGACAAAAATTTTTTTTTATTTAAATAGAATTTTATTATCCTTATACATACATAGTTCAGAATAAATACTATTCTTGTTTTCTATTATTTTTATTTATTATTATTTATTCTTATAAGATTATAATATTATTCTTATTTTTCTCACTGTCTCTTGATATAATATGTAATAATATGTTTGTTAATTATTCCGCATGCTGTCGCTTCCAGTTGAGTTCAAGTTTTAACTGTCTTTTCAAAGATAATTTAATTATTGGTAATGAGTAGATTTCGGTAATCATTACCCATAATTACACTTTCTTTTCCATGCTATAGCTCATGATAACTTGTATTTTTGATAAATATGAAACTAATAAACAGTTAAAACTTGTAACTCAACTCGAAGCGACTACGAGCGGAACAGATATACACACACATCTATTCATATAATAAAACTAAGTCCTCGTCCGCGTTTGTTCGCAACTCAAACAAAGTAAACTCAGTAACTACTGCACGGATTTTCATGCCGTTTTCACCAATAGATAGAGTGATTCCCCGGAAGGTTTAAGTATATACTTTGTCGAGGTTTTGTGTAAATGGGTTGGAATATCGATGGGTTTCACCGAAGACGCTGCCTAATCCCGTGCAATTATCTAACGTGCAAGATAATAAATTCGTATATAAAGAAATATTTGGTTTTGTTTTTATCTTTATAATTAGCTAATAATTATTATTTATTTCTTCCCATCGCAGCTAATTAAGTACAGTAGCTGCGATGGGAAGAAAGAAAATCAAGACTCCCAAAGAAGCCTAACCAATGATATTCGCGTGGTCTTAAGTGGTCGGTACATGATAAAAAAAAAACATTCACAGAAAAATTATGCCTTAGTGCCCAAGCAAAGCTGGGGTTGGTCGCTAGTACATATATATATATATATATATATATATATATATATATATATATATACATATATTTATATCAGTATATTAATAACGGTAGAAAAATCCCAATTCCAACCAAAAAAGTCTCTGAACTAAAACAAGAAACTTTATTAAGGAATACCTGTCAAAATTCCTCCCGTCATCTTCAATACAGAAAGATAAAAAAAGAAAAAACCCCGTATAAAGCACATTTCGACATCAAAATGCAGCAAGATTAACCAGGAGAACATATATTTTTCCACTAATATTTCAAAATGAATTTTATGCATCTTTTGACCTTTTCCTCTTCAATATTAAGTATATCAAATATATTTAATTATTGATTAAAATTGTATTCGACGATTTATTATACTTGGAAATTCTTAGTTACTAATGTATTCAGTTCGAATTAGCATATTGTAAAAGAAAGAGAACAAAAAAAAAAAAGAGGAAGCATAAGAATATTTGCATAAGGATAAATGATCCGAGATAATGCACAAAGAAATAAAAATTAAACACCCAATCGAAGCTGGCTCATCAAGAGATATGCAAACTGAGATATAAAGGAGATACTATAAACATATAAAATGCAGTATATAATTGTAGCGATGGCAACCAGAGGGCGATGGTTTGAATTATCCCATTCAATTGATGTTATCCAGCAGTTCGATGGGAACCAGCAGTCGGTAACAAATTGTCACCTCCCTCTGTAATTACCACTCTTTCTTCAGGCCTTCCACTTCTTCCTTCCCACCTGCGGAGGCTCCTATCTCCAGATCGTACCGGTTTCTTCTACGGCAGCTATCTCACCTACCCTCGGGCTATGGCCTCACCGGGAGGAGATCGAGATCTGCAGATCGATAGCTGCCTGACTATCGATTGCTTGCAGATATCTCGATGTTCGGTAGTCACTCCCCCACTAACTTCTTTCTTTTGGAATGCGGTCTTTGAAGTCTGTTTGTTCCAGAGCAAGGTCACTTAGCCCTTATATAGAAGCAAAACCATTTTTAGTTTCTCCTTTCTCCATTTTTCTACATGAACATTTCTGTAATATATTTTTCATTGAGTACTCACAATAATTTATATTTATAAACCTATAAGTTTATTATTATTATTTTTTTAGTGTTCTGATATTTTGACCAGATCATACTCTTTGTTTTACATTTATTTTTAAGTACTTTTGTATATACTATATGATTTTAATTAAGGAAACTCTTGGCCAAATACGTACTTTATTCCCCATGATAAATGATTGATTTCCCAGAATAAATTATTTTTCTATTCTATTCTATTCCCCCTCTCACCCCCCCTCTCTCTCTCTATCTATCTATCTATCTCTCTCTCTATCTATCTATCTATCTATCTATCTATCTACTCTGTCTCACAAACACACACACACACGTATTTTCATACTGTCTGAATTGGTATGAGGAGGTACAATGTAGTTTTTGACTACATAATATTATTAATATTATTATTGACTTATTAGCGTTTATTATTTCTATAACATCGTTAATCCAATAAGAATAAATAAAATTTAAATAACCTCAGCATATTTTTACACGGTATTTATTTATTTTTGTTTCCTGACTGTCAAATCAGATGAGGCTTTTTAACTGAGTTTTGAAAAAAATATAACAACTTAAAAATCATTGATGTGTTTGGGAGTTCTTACCTGAGCCAAAACAAAGGTGGAAGTTTTTCTAACCCATATTAATGAAGTGAGTCGCTCCGTATTCGTATAAGAGTCTCAGAGTTACTGAATAGAGACTTGAAGTGAAATATGGAATTTTTTTTTGTTTGAATTATATAGAATATTCTAGTTAAATTAGAAGTCTTTCGACTAAGGATCACAAACTAAATACTATAGACTATCATAATTATACTACACTACTTTATGTTCTCTTCCTATATTTTATCCTTTCAATTTACAATGCATCAGAGGTACATATCTTCGCTGTCAAAATAATACCGCCCATCTACACCTTTTAGTGAAAATGAGTTAGTAACGGTAATTACACTATTAAAACAAGTTTTCAAGGTTGAATGCAAGGTAGTACTGTAATTAGCAATTGTAAGATAACCGATATACATAAGATAGTATAACATATGGCGCGGTTTTTTGTCTCTCTCCTGTAAAATCGCCTAAAGTGTAGATAGGCGGTATAGTTTTGACAGCGACGATTTGCATGTTAAAGATGAGAGGATCTTTTGAATGTAAAACTACAAAGAAGCAATTTCATAACTTCCTGTGTTATAAACATATTCTATAAACTTTATTAAATAATTTAAACATATACTAAGAATTCTAAAAGCCTAAATATCATAGGTTATGAACCCATCTGTTAACTTAAAATGTTTAGCAATTATCTGCATCAGAGAAAAAAAAAATGGTCCGGGCAGTCAACAAATTTCTCCTCAGGAGGCAGAAATGTTTATTTAAGAGCCAATGTTTCGACCCACGTTGCAGGTCTTCTTCAGGGCTAAATATACAGGATACAAATAAATTAAAATAGTATATGGTAAACAGTAGTATATGTTATATATTGATAGAGTAATAGATATTATATGTAGTAAGTCGTAAATAATAACCAGAGGGGATTGAATTATATAATAAAAAAGAGGTACTACATATTAAAAAAGAACTAATGTTTAAATACAACAAAGTAAAAAATGCAAAATTTAAAATTAGAGCAAAGTTTTAAATAATAAAGTAAATATGCAAACTAGAGACAAATGAAAATTACTAAATTATTAAAAATTATGAACTATGGTAAATATTAAAGTTAAAATGTATAAGCACCAAGAGTATTAATAACAAAGTGACAGGAAGGTAGTAAGCAAATAATGAAGAGTAAAGTAAGTAATAAAAAATAAGGTATTGACAATTACAGAATAACATAAAAATTAAAACTACAATACAATATCTAATAAATAAAGTATTAAAAATTGAGGCATACGGTAATAAAAAATGAAAAGGAAACAATATGTAAAATAAGGTAAGAAGAATAAAGGGAGTAATGCAGATAAATCTAATAGGAATGGTAAAATGCTTAAAGGCAATGGAGGACATGAAGAATAAATATAACAATAAAACTAACTGAGAAGGAAAAATACATTTATCTAATAATGGGATGGTAATGTGTACAAATTGTTAATGAAATATTATAAAGGCTAGTTGTAGTACATAATGTCATAACTGGTAAGACATAATAAGAAAGGAGAACATAGTAGATTATGAGAAACGATGTATAAAAATTGCGATCAGTAAGTTACAATTGATGGACTGTATTAGACAATACAGTATAAAACCACTGCTTTTCAGGAGAATGGAAAAACTGTTTCAAGGTTTATTCAAAATCAGTGCACACTGTCAAATTTATTTCACCTATGTCATTACACTTTTTTTTGCCTTATAGACGACTTTATATGTTTTTTCTATCATTTATCAATCATAAAGCAAACGTTATAGTTTGAAAACGAAACATATACTGTTTTCACATTCGATAAGTTGCATTTGTATCAAAGATATAATCAAACCTTATATTTTATTATAATTTATATAATTTTATTATAATTGATTTTATTATTATTATTTTGTTTGCCTGTACCACTACACCTTATGAAAGGACAACGGTTTTGCAGGGAGCTGACATCCGTTATCAGGCACAACCACCAGGTTATCCCCCTATTAAACCAGAAGAGGGTCTAAGAATCCCAAAGGGTGATGAATTAAATAACATGTCGGTCATAGCCGGACTTGAAACCGGAATCCTCAGCATATCAACTCAAAGCTCTACCACTCAGCCATCCCACTCCCTTATATACAAATATAATTTATTATTCATAACAAAATAGAGACTATTTACAAAGACAACAGATATAATTTTTTTTCCAATCTACATTTCCGAACCAAATTACCAATCATTAGCATAAAACGATACGCTGCCAGAACAGAGTCGGATGGAAATATAAACGGCACAGGAGCAGACGGCACAACCACACGGCCATAACTAGCCAACACGTGTGCTTGTGGCACCGGGTCCGGGTATCGATTTAATACTAATCGATTTCTCGATCAGTAGTACAAATTAAGCTTAATCGCTTGATGAGGGAGCAGTGTTGAATACATTCTGCTATTCACACATGTCGGAATTATATGTGTTCCAATGTATTTAGTTCCATTTTTTTATCATATATTTATATGTATTATACTTTTGATTAAAATCTATTTCAATAATGTGACAAAAAACACCACCACCTGAGCATTCCTAATATCAAATTCCTATTATAACATCAATGTTCTAATATGGCAGATTGGGGCAATGAAAGGATATTTTTTTTTTTTCTATGCACTTTTCGATTACATTTGCAGTAATTATTATCTGAAAAAAGGGAAGCGGAGGGGGCCAGAGGCAGAGCACTGAGTTAGCATGCAGAAAATCCTGGTTCAAATTCCGCTGCTGGCAAGACTTATATTTATTAGCGGTCGGAGATGGACCCTAAGGGATCTATTCAATACTAAATTAACACAGGCCTACGCATGACTAGCTCTATTTTATCCGATGATTAATAGAAAATCTAGATTAAAACCAGAAACGACTTTATAAATTTATAAAACCATACTTAGACCTCAATGTACGGTTGTGAAGTGTGCGATGCAGTTTCAACAAAAAAGCGAAAAACATTGCAAACCTTTCAAAATAAAATCCTACGGGTCGCAGTAAACGCGCCTTGGTTTGTACGAAACAGTCAACTACACCGAGAGCTAAAACTAAACACGATAGAACAATTTATTAAAAAGCGTAACACCAGATTTAAGGCAAGATTACCAGCAGTCAAAAGAGCTGTAGCATTCTCCAAGACTAAAACCGAGATTCTTGAAAGATATTCTGATGTGAACTCTATTACCTTTCTCACCAATCGTTATATAATCCTATTTTCTTTTAGTTTTCCGTTTTATAGTACTATAGTTCCGCTTATTATTACATTATAATTCTTTTATATGAAAAAAACTACTATATTTATATGTTTTCTAGTAAATAATATGATAATGTACAGTTAGGGGCGTCTCTTGCATGAGACGAAACACACACTTTTACCTAATATCAAAATTTAAAGTTCATTATTAAAAAAACAAAACATGTAAGGCTAGGAATAGCCAATCTGGAAATAAAGAATATATATATATATATACTTAGGCGTAACGAGGGGGGGTATTAGGGGGATGTAACCCTCCCATTGCTTAGAAGAAATAAAAAAAAATTGTAAGTAACAATTTAAAAGAAATAAAAATTTGAAGGATTTTACTTTTTCAAAGTTATTATTGTGGGATTACAGAAGTAAGAGTCAATAATGTCAAAAACACAACAAAGAAAGTGCAAACACAGTAATTTTGATGAATAAACTGTTTTTTTTATAAAATAAATAACATTTATGAAAAATTATAATCTATTTATTTAATTTGGAGCTACATGATTTATAGTATAATTTAAATTATACCTATATTACGAGGCTCTAGTTACGTTAATGTGTGTGTATATATATATACATATATATATATATATATATATATATATATATATATATATATATATACACACATATATATATATATATATATATATATATATATATATGTATATATATAAAGGGATCTATTAATTGAGAGTGGATTAACTCTACTTAACTTTTAACTCCCACCAGTCAACTCTACTTATGTTAATGTAAATATATATATATATGGGATCTATAAATTGGGTCTGGCAGACATCAAGAATAGAAGCTATATTGTTGCTTGAACAACGGTTGTGGTGAGAGGTGATTGGCCCTATATCATGCCCAACCACCAAATTTTTCCCTATTTTGGGTACTTACTTTATAGAGGCTGGCTGAGCCCTAGGAGTGTCCTAGATCCCTTAGGTTCTGTCTCTGGCTGTTAACAGATTAAATAAAATCTAGCAGCAGCGGGGTTTGAACCCAGGACACCTCAGATCAGTGGTCTACCATTTAGCCACTCCGCTAAGTTAATGAAGATTGGGTTAATGTTTCCGAAACGTATTCTAGTATAATTAATTTATAAAAATTAATTTATATTAACATTATTTTTTATGAAGAAAAACTGTATTAAAAATAATATTTAGATATAATATTCACTCCGATATATTCAGAGCATTGTCAGCATGCTAGGCCATTCCCTCATGTGAAAAGCAATTTACATCTAATAAAACTTTATATCCGGCACCACTACGTTTCATTCCATGTATTCTAAATTCTCAGACTGCTATATGTGTATATAGGCTTGAGCTTGATATTGAAAATAATAATTTAAAATTCATATAAATTATATATTCTTAATAGTCAATTATATGTTAAAACATAATAAAATATTGTTGTTATTCAGTGCACATGATTTCATTTCATAATTAATAGAGTTATATTAAATAGTTAATATTAATTGAGTTGTTATTGAGAATCAAGACGTTATGATAATTTGTATTTATACATTTTTTTTTCTTTATTATTCATCATCATTTTATATAAATAAATTTTGTGGAATTCCTTTCTTCTCCAGTGCATTTCCACGTTCATTTTCTTTTTTATTTGTGGACACCATAGCTGCGATGATGCTAATAGGTCCACACCAAGATCAGGGAGAGTATAAAGTATGCCTCCGCCTGTTGAAAAATATCAAAAACATATTTTTGAAACATTCTCATACACGTTTCGTTTCATACATTTACCCGTCCTTTTATTTATTTTTCTTGATTTTAATTTTTCGCTTTTATGTAACACGTACGTAGAATCCTGCCATGAACTGAAATATTATACGGTACTTATTCCGCAGATCGGTGGATGGGGTAGTGAAAGTCATGTCGAGTTTGTATCCATGCCGGCGGTTTCACCCTCTACTTTTTCCCAATAAACAATTAAAAAAAAAAAATCTAACCAATATGTACATTACTTGGTATTAGAATCTGGCATAATTTCCTGTACTTTTATATATAGTGAAGGTTCTATTAGCCTTCTAACATGACAGGAAATTCTGCCAGTTGAAATTATTCATCTAGAATTACCTTTTTAATCAGAATAATTTGAATAAGAATTAGTTATTCTCAGATAAACTGTCACTTTGTTTTATTCGGGTATATTTTCTAGCCAATTTTTTCTAGACTTTCAAAACATTATAGATTAAGCATGTATAGAAATGACATTACATGACGTCACTTGACGGCACGTTAACTCCCCCTACTAACAAACTAGCAAGATGCGGAATAAGTACCCATTTTTCTTTATAATAGAAACATTTTGTGTATTTCTTTATTTTCATTTTCAGGATATATTTCTCATTGTTGAACATTTATTCCACTTGGCTTGTTATATTTTTCTTATAAATGCTATTTGGAATAACCTATTCGACGATAACTGAAGACGGTATATAACCTACAATATATATTCCCTCGAGTGTACTCTGAGCTGACACCAATACTCGAGACGTAGATCATCGCCAGGGCGTCTTCCCCGAAGTGAGGGAAAAAACGGGTATCGTCCTGATTCAGCTGGTCTTTTTGCTGTAAATGCTTCTCTCTTTGGCACTTTTCCAGTGAAGGCTTTTCTAGGTCAGTCTAGAGAGGGAAGGATCTCCAGGTGGTAATAAAACTGAAATACTAAGCCAGGTAGATATTTTCCATTATTTTATAATATTAATTTTTCTCTATGATTTCATAAAACATTTATGAATTTTTAAAAATATATATATTTTTTAATTTATTTGTTGAAATTTACGACTATGTTATACAGGAGAAGAATGTTCATTGAACATTACTTTAATTAGGATCTTGTTGACTTACGTCATTATATATTATTATAATTTATTTAATTTAATTTTTTTAATAATTGTTATAATTTTAAGTATTTTTATTACATCGCATTTATACATCGCAAATTGCGAGAACACGGGGATATGAGATCAGTGAAGAGAATGGATATGTATGACCGAGGTACGAACCAGGATAGCTCAGTTGGTAGAGCACCACGACGAAAATGTGGGAGACCCGGGTTCGAATCCCAGCCCTGGGCATATCTTTTCTCTTCAAAAATAAAAATATTTAAAATTATAACAATTAATAAAAAAATAAAATAAAATAAATTGTAAATAGCTATATATGATAATAATTATAATGTTGTTCGTATTGTTTTTGTAATTAGTAAATGCAATGTATTATTAACATGACTTATAATATTAGTTGAAACATCTACGATTACTTGTTTCGAACTCTGCTTTCCTTTATGATGCTTATTTTTTAAAAAGTTATTAATTTACATTTACAACTGTATTATAGTTATCACTAATTATATATATTAGGACCTGGCATTAGGCAAGTTGAGAACCTACCCGTAGGTAGTATTCAAATAACAAACTTAAGTAAAAACTTCACTAAGTCATATTCTTTTCAGGCACTTCACTAAACTATATGAATTTGTAGCAGGCAGTTACGTTTGAAACTAGTGGATTTGAGTTGGAATAAAATTAGTCATGAAAGGATATATTTTTGTATTCGGGCCATATCAGCAAAAAATGGGACATTGAGGCCATTATGGATGACTTTATTCGTAACAAAGTAAGGAGCATCAAGGACTTTACGAAGGATGAAACTTTTATGAATTCATAA
Organism: Arma custos; assembly: GCA_037127475.1. Classification (NCBI taxonomy): domain Eukaryota; kingdom Metazoa; phylum Arthropoda; class Insecta; order Hemiptera; family Pentatomidae; genus Arma; species Arma custos. The sequence continues at coordinate 181,898,445 of CM073759.1, forward strand.
AAATATATAAATTTTTTAAAACTTATTTATTGAAATTTATAACTGTATTATAATAATACAACCTGGCTTATTGATCCCTCACCGTCCTTTGCAATGCGGAATACGATGCAAAATTAGCAATCGGTCAAATCGAAATAGAAATGAGCTCAAGAGTAAGGCCAATGCATTTTATGTAAAAATTCTTTTTAGCTGATTAATAATTATTGAAAAATAAAGTATTAGTGAAATAAAAAAAGATATAATAATAATATAAATTAACTCCGCATTGCTATCAAATTAAAATAAAATGGTTTCGAACCTTAATCGTAATTCCAACCTTTAAACAACCAGTATTGTGGATTTAAAATGAAAATTGCTATTCGAATCTCTATGTACTGTTGTTAATCGTTTGCTTAGAATCAGTACCTAAAAATATTGAATTCAATACCCTTGGTATTGATCTTGGTAGTACAAATAATTTATTTTTATTAATATTATTCTTCATTTTATGGAGAGGTTAGTTTCATTGACCGTATTTGCAATTAATTTCAGCATATTTATAAATTCTGAAAGAATATTTGTTTGCTTAACTTAGAGATGGGATAATATCAGTAACAATGAAATCGTACTGTTCTATCCATATTTATTATTTTCTGTATCATTGCGATATTTTAAAAAAAATAGAGTTGCATTGACGAATGAAGTGAGTGCTGATAACCCAATGACCCCGATAACAGATTTTGTCGGATTATTATCAGTTATTGAGATATTTGAAATAGCGACATTTCGAATTATGTTATTATTATTAATTAAAAACAGAAAAAAAGTAAACCAAATCAGTAAGATTTGTTTAAATGAGATTTAAAAATGTGTGAATTATCACTTTTTAAAAAAGTTTATAAAATCCAATCGCCACTGATCGTAAAATACACTAAACCAACGTCTTTTCAATTGTTTTCAATTATATTTTATGTTTAAATGATGGATTGAATTGGTCGGGGGTGCAGTCAATGATAACACAAAAATTAAGCAGAACTTAATTTTTGTTAATCGTGCCAAAGTTTTGGCCTACAACGTTGTAGGCCATTTTCAGGGCAAACAGTGGGTGCGGTGTCACTAGTGATCACAACACTAAAACTAAACTTAACAACGTAGGCCGAAAAGTTGGCACGATAATTAAAAATTGCTTTATTTTTATGTTATCATTGGCTGCGCCCCCTGGCCAATTCAATCCATAATTTGAATTATCCAGTCAACTATTTTCCACTCAAACATATTTTATGTTTATTCGTATTTTGTGTTACATATAACCAATAGCCAAAAAAAAAATTCATGTACGTTAAAATCTACAAATTGATATAATGTGGTCGTTTATTTTTGCTTATTTTCAATAATTCTTTTAGCGTGCCTTACTGTTTTAGATTTTGAGATTTTTTAATTTTTAATACTTTATTTCTTTCACATCCTCCAAAATTTTATTTACAATATAAATACAAATTTACAATAAATACATGCAATTGCTTCTACATAAACAAAAGCCTTCCTGTCACCTTTCGGGATTTTAAGGCGTTACAATGGGCTGAGTCCGCTGAAGGCGGATTTTACTCGAACCAGCTCAAGGCCGCTGACGTTATACAATACAAAACAGGGAGGGACCGTTTAGCGGGATCAAGAAATAGTTGTAGAAAGAAGAAAGGGGAGGAAGGAAGAAGGAAAAGGAAGGAAGGATAAGGACAAGGGAGTACTTACCCCATCCCTTAGATCAAATGTAAGCACATCGACCAAGGGAACATTTATTTATTATTATTTATATCTACATTTATATTTGTTTTAAGAGGATTTTTCTTAGTATTTTTGGAAACAATCAACAACCAAGACCATAAATACTCGAAAAACTCGACTCTAAATAATAAATAAATAAATTAATTCTTCAAAAAACGACAAAAATAAATAATTTTTCTGGAAGGTATTAAATGAGTATTCCCATTGATTATATGCAATACGAACCTTGCCAAGAGTGGAATTAATTCCTTATTACGATACTTCAATAATGCAAAAACTTACGAATAATATTTATTTTAACAAATTACTATTTACTTGCTGTTATATTATTACAGTTGTAAATATAAAAAAATTGCTCTAAAAAAAAAAATGCTATAAGTATATACGATAGCCTATTATATTAAGTTTTTGAAGGAAAATTATTATTCTAAGCATACAGAAAGATATAATGATTAGCATATGTAATGTTGTAAATTGTTGTAGCAATATTGTATAATACAAATTAAAGCTGGTGGAGGGTCACATGTTTCATTTAGCCTAATTATACAGCTAGCGGAAACTAATGTCCCCACAGCGAGGCTTTACAAAGGTCTCTTTTGTAGGACCGAATTAATTCAGTTATACAATTTTTATAATTAACAGTGTCTCGCTTTAAAGTTATATTTGTAATTATTTCGTTATTTTGTTTGTTCTTTTAATATTTATAATTGTACTAGCTTTTGCCCGCGGCTTCGGTCGCATAGAATTTGGACTACCGCATTAAGTTTCTTGACAGTACTTTTTAACAATAATTTAAAATAATAAATAATTTAATTATTTAAACAATTTAATTTTTTTCACTATAGGTTACTCGTACAAAATTTCAGATGTCTAACTTCAAAACTGACGGATTCCATACAACCTTTGAACCCTTATTATAAGAAGGGTGGAATTATCCAAAATTCTTTCTTTAATCATACAAAGGACCTATCTGCAAAGTTCAAGATGCTAAATTCCTGATTTGCCTTTAATTATTTACTATAATGGATTCTCCACAGTACCTCTAAAACTGTCGGGGGTGGGGAGGACAACGTGTCCCCCCTAAATCCGCGCTTGCTATAGCCCATATGTTATTCTGATGTATAAACTATATTACTGTAAAGTTTCATCCAAATCCGTTCAGTAGTTTTTGCGTGAAAGAGGGACAAACATACAAACTTTCACATTTATAATATTAGTAAGATTTTCACGAAGTTGAGATAGCGAGAAATCAAATTAGAAAGACTTAATATGGTAACACAACATCCAAATAAATTAACTTTACCGGAATTCTCAAGTATTGGATGGTTTCATATGAAATGTCCATTTTAAAAGGGAAGGCTATTTACTAAAATATTTATCCTTATTTTCTATATTTTTTTCCCAACGTGTTACCAAAATATCAACTTTCAACATCTGTAGTTTGCATTGGTCCTTAGTTTCCATTCTTGACTTATACACACTGGACCAAACATTCTTCGGAGGATGCCCCGCTCGAACTTCAGTAAAGCCAGCTCTTGACTCTTGGACTTAATCCCGCAAGGTAAAAGAAGGATTTTTTTATATAGTAGCATTATAATTATTAAGTTGTAATTGTAAATAAATGAATAAATTATTGGAGGGATAGAAAAAAAAAGAAAAAAAAAAGACTCTTGGATAGTGTCCAGCATTCGGAGCTGAAGGTGACGACAGGCCTTATTAGTGCCTTGTAGAGCGGTAATTTAGTCCTTATAGAAAGAGATTTGCTCTTCATGTGCCGCTGCAGCCCAAAATAACACCTGTTAGCCAATAATCTTCTGTCCATCTCGAGCTGCATTTCATTGTTTGCATTTACCGGCGTTCCGAGGTAGACAAATTCATCTACCCTTTCAAATTTAAATTCTCCAATTTGGACCTCAGCTCCTCTTCCCGCTGCGCCTCGACAACCAGCCATCATGTATTTTGTTTTGTCGTGGTTTACAACCAGACCAATCTTTGCTGCGGCTTCTTTAAGGGCAATAAAAGCCTCCTTCCTGGCTACAAACGGCCTACCGACAATATCTACACCGTCAGCATTTGTGTAGTCTTGTTGATAATGGTGCCTCCTACATACACTCCAGATCTCCTCACTTCAATCTCTAGTGCAAAGTTAAATAGGACGCAGGCCACGCAAGCACCCTGTCGAAGTCCCTTATGTGACGTGACGCACTTAGATACATCCCCCTGAATCTTTACCATTGCACCCTTCTAATTGTTGTTTTAACGAGGCGAACTAATTTTGTTGGAACACCTAACTCTATCATGGCTTTGAATAGCTCGTCTCTAAGCACGCTATTATAGGCTCCCTTAAAGTCAATAAAAGATGGTGGATTGGGGTTGAGTGTTCCCTCGTTTTTTCAAGAATAGTCCGCAGAGAAGATTGGATAAGAAATTATCAAACCAAGAACTGAAAAAATCAGGATTTTGTGATGAAATAAATTCTGAAAATACGTATTTTTACTTGAGAATCATTTTCAAAAAGTTTGCTTTCAGGAAATTGTCCTAACATCTAAAAAAAAAAAATAAAGTAAGAAAAAAAACAAAAAAAAGGAAAGGCTATTTAGGAAAATATTTACCCCTCATTTCTATATATTTTTCCCAACGTATTATTAAATTATCACTAAGTACTGAAAAATTTAGGTTTTTGTGATGAAATAAATTCTTAAAATACATTTTTTTACTCATAATTTTCAAAAAATTTACCTTTCAGGAAGTTTTCCAAACTTATAAAAAAACCTGTAACACTACGATCTGTAACCGGGTCTGGGGTTCAGTACATGGTAGATACTATACTGTTTCATGGACAACTGTTCTGCAAGGAGGTCTTTTCCTAGGTTACGCTCAACCGCTAGGTTTTTCCCCCTTAGTCTGGCGAATAAGTGGGTGTAGGAGGATTTCGTAACCAATCTCCTTCAGTTTCTTCACTATTTGTCGTCAAATATGAGGTCTGCCACTATCTTGTAAGAATATTGGTCTCCTTCGATTAACCAATGGAGGTTGTTTTTTGAAAGTTTTTGTAGCATTATGTCAATATTCCTACGATGTGGATGTGATAGGTTCACGTCTAAAGCGAAGAAGAAATAATTTATGAAATAACCTGTGTCACCAGCAGAATATTTCTCAAAACAACTGTTCATGATTCGCTCTTTACAACACCCCCAACGCGGTGCTAATGGTTCCTGCAGCTTGGGCTGCTGAGTATCCTAGCAGAAACTCTTAAAAACAAATTACACAAAAATAGCATGTTTCTATATTCATATTTGATGTTATACTAAAGAATATTCGTTCACTTGTATTGATAGTGAACCGTTGTCCATGAAACAGTACAGTCTCTACCATATACGACCCCAGACTCGTTCACAGGTCGTAGTTGTTACAGGTTTTTGTTTTATTGATTGTAAATATTATCGAGAAAGTGATTAAAAACTGCTCATTAGAGTCTTTAAATATAAACACAGTGAACAACAGAAGTTCACTAATTCCACTTTGAATTTCAGAAATAATAAAAACGGACATCTCTTATGTAACAATCCAATATTTTTGCTTTTTGTTTTTATTTCTACAGCCCCAGTTAATAAGTGGTTAAGTCGGATTATGTCTAGAGAGAGTTAAATACTCTAAGATAAATGGAATCGTATCATTCTCGTAGTTTTTGACTTGAAATGGAGTTGTAATATAAACAATAATTCCAATCCAAGCCAATGCCTTACTACGAAAATAACTCGATTCCGCTTATTTAAGTACAAGAAACTAATTTTGGAGAAAATCAGACATAACCAGTTATTCACTGGGGCTGTAGATTTATAATTATGTTTATAGGATAAACAATTACATTTGTGACAAAACATTTAATTATAGGAATATATCATTGGACTGTATGTTATTTCAATAACTTTCAAACTCTCACATTTCAAAACTCTTTAAGATGGTCATCGACAGTTGATTTCCTGACATCGAGTTTTCCTTCGCACAATTGTTATAGGATTTTCTTCCACCAAAGTTCAGAGAACATTGTCATCAAGAGCAGAACTTCTTCCACGGTCTTCTTTGTCTTCAAGGCTCAAGTCTCACTCTCGAAATCTAAGGAACCTTTGTTGAACAGTGCATTTACTTATACTGCCTTCGCCCCAGACTTCGTTGATAATTCTAGTCGTTTGGGCACCGTCACGCCCGAGATTGAACTCGTAAAACATCTTAGTAAAGACAACTATTTTCAAGTTGCAAAATGTGGCAGAGTTAAACAGACATTTTCGTTAAGGAGAGGATAAATAAGTGTTTACATTTATAAAAGTCGAAAGTCCAAAAAACATAAACAGTTTGATATTTTTGCTATTCCTATGAAGGGAATATTTTCCTTTATTAATAGATATATTAATTTTTAATTTATCGCTACTGTTGTTATGGTTGTAACACTGTGAACGTTATGGCCGAAACATAACATAACTTCTGACTGAGATAGAAATTTCTGAACTAGCACGGATCGTTCACTAAATACGATCAGTCAAATAATTCACAATCTATATTATCTAGACATGGCAGATGTATACAAGACAGTGGGAGCTCACTAAATACCGTGCAAGGCACATTATCCGACGAGAATCGAACCCAGTACCAGGAGCTACATACATCATGGTATCAGAGGCTATTAGACACGTCCTATTTGACAGCTGCCCTGCGGAGGGTGCGTTATAAAGAGGAATGAGACATCGCCGCGGTCACGATTCGGTACCAGTCTTTTGTGACCGGGCTCTTTTGCGACGCCACCTGCCACTTCTGTGAGTGTGTGTTATGTCGCTGCTAATGGCGGTGTTTAATGTCACAAGGCCACTGTTAGCTGAGGTCATGGGTGATTTTTTTTTCAAAAATGAGTTGGAAGACTGGTGCCACATGTGTGCTGTATTTCGAACTACCAGGGTGAAAAACATGTGCATATATTTATATTTAGCCATAAATACATCTGTAACACAGTAATATGACATGCTATATGCTATTATATTATTCACCTAGCAGCTGTTGTGAAATAAATTATATATGGATGTGGAAATGGTTGACAGGATATATCTTGGAAGAGGGTAAAATGGTCAGGATGCAGTCAATATAGATCTCACACTAAAAATGTTTATTTTATTTTTGCATACTTTTCGGCCAAAGAGCATAGATATGACATTTAATCTACTTCTGGAGGAAGTACTATTATTTGACGTATTTACCTAAATATCGAATTGCTGATGGAATCTTCATCTCTCTGCTTTGAAGAAAACGTAGGCCGGAATGTAGGCACAAATAAAATAAATTAAACTTATTTTGTGAGAAATATTTATTGACTGCAACCCCTTACCATTTTATACAATTTTAAATTATACCTAAATCTTCAAGAAAAAAAAATAAAATCGGCTTCCAGTCAAATTCTTTTATTGTTTTATATGATAAAACGTTTCGACACTATGGTGTCATTTTCAATCATTTATTCCTATGCATTCCTCAACTGGAAAGTCAATCTTTTTTAAAAATCATTTTTAAGGAGGTCTTTTGTCCTCCATAGTCAAACTTATATTCCATGTAATGGAAAATGACACCATAGTGTCGAAACGTTTTATCATATAAAACAATAAAAGAATTTGACTGGAAGCCGTTTTTATTTTTTTTTTCTTGAAGATGAAATTCAAATAAATCCAGTTTTGAAAAAAGGAAAAAATTATAAGAATTATACCTAAATTTTTGTTTGGCAAATTATATTTAAAATAATATTGGTATAGAAAACCCAAAAAGTAGTAAATCGCTGTCTGAATTCCCGAATGTGATCAGCTTAATATGCCTTGGAAAGTTATCGCCTAACTCATTGTAAACAGAACAATGCTCTTTCTTTCAGGTGTATTTAAATTCCAAAAATCTTTATGAACCCATAATTATGGTTTTAAAAAGCTGTAATAATGCTAGTACAGCTGTAATAATTATGGATGGGAGAAGAGGCCTAATTTTACTCAAAAATATGCTTTACAATAAATTGTTTAAACTTAATATTTTATCAGATTTTTTTTAATTATTTAATGAAATTTACAACTGTATAACAGAATACATCAAGTAAATATAATGAATTTATACATTGAAATGAAAAGACAAGTACAAAAACTACCCAGTAGTAGTACTCAAATAAAAGTTTAACTTAGAAGATCACGAGGCAACCTTCTTTTCAGACGCCTCGGAGGATTATCAGAAATTAAAGAGGTTTCTAGGTTTGGAACTAGTGGGATTGAGTGGGAATGTAGTTTTTCATGAAAAAATGATATCGGATTCGGGTCAAATCAGGAACAAATGGGACATCAAGGCCATTATGGATTACTTTGTTCGTAACCAAGTAAGGAGCACTGAGGATTTTACGAAGGATTTTGGGTTGTCAGGATTACGAGAGGAATTCGATGATTAAGTGGAGCCCCAATGCTCTTTTCCGTAAGGCCCGATGGGTCTAATAATTGTCGTGTATATGAATGAGTCTTTTGTAATTAATTTGGAGCTTAGAGCGTTTGTCTAGTAAATGTTGAAGTAGCCTGAAACGGCGTTCAGAAAAAAAAAATATTATATTCGAGAAGTTCATTGAAAAATTGACATGAATGTTGTGACGACACATGGCTTTATTACTTGTTTCAATTTGGATATGATTAAAATTGCAGTTATCCTCATCAACATATATTTCACAGTTCGAGAAGGATTTTTCTTAATTTACCTTTTTTAAAGTAATTAATTACCTTTATAGTATTAAAATTTAGAATATTGAACTGTTTTCTAGGAATTTTCCTTGAAAAATAGCATTAGAAAAAAACAAATAGATAACTAGGAATTAACAATTTTAACAACAATACACTTTTCTAAACTAAGCACTATCACAAGTTTGAAAAATCTAATGGTACTTTCTTATGCTGTGTTTCTTTAATTGCGAATTTCAGTATTTTCATCAATTATTAATAATAATAGCAAATTTACTAACATATTTTTACGCAGAGGCCCTTAGTGTCAATCTTTTACACATTTTCATTAATGTTAATAATACAGCCTTTATTTATTCTGGGACTTGTCCCTTTAGAATAAAAATACAACTAATATTTAATTAATGGTGCTGATTTAAATGTAGTTAACTTAGAATAATCTTGGCTAAAATGCAATAATTCCAATATATGTCTTTAAACACATCTTAATGTTTACTCGTATTAAGCTGTTCAAGATTCGTTGTAATTTCTTCAGATATCAAATATATCAAGGAGTGTTTAATTTGAAATAAGAATTCACTGTACACAGACAATATTATAAAAAAGTTTAATGATTCATATTTAAAAATAAAAGCAAGGAGGATAATTGCATGAAGTCGTTTTAATAACAGAAATTAAAATAGTACACCGTTCCAATGACTTAACTGTTCCGAAGTTACAGCCTGTCACCGGTACCTTTTAAAATGTAACTGTAACAGCGTAATGAACTAACCGTCTTCGAGGCAGTTATAGTTTTGTATTTTATGTCTTTCTGTTATTGCAATCAGAGTAGTGATTAATTAACTATAGAACTAAGATTAAAGAATTGAGATTAAAGCTGATTGAATATACGAGATTTTGAAGGTTGAAAGATTATTGGAACGACGAATGGAGGAAGGCATACGTTCCAAAGGGATGATGATCGAATAAGGAAAGCTCTATCAAAAGCTGCTGTTCGGTGGGATGCTGTAGATAGATCTGAGAGACGAGATCGGGTGTTACGGGAGTGGACAGAGGTTTAATTTAATAATTTAAGGAGATAGGAAATGAATCATAGTTGGCGGGAATAGATACTGATTACTTATACTAGAAATTTTCAAACCCTGTTCAGTGAATCATTATACAATTTAGTTACATAAATTCTATTTACACTACATTGCTTTGTAATTTTGACTGAGGTAAAAATTATAATTATTTTCAGGTGATTTTCACTATTACAAAGTAAATAATTCCTGGCTAGTTTTGCATCTAGTCTTGCATCCTTTTTTTCAAGGAACAAAAAAATGTCGAAACGTTGCTATCAATAAAGTATTTCTCAAATTATACGAGAAATTCATTGTGACCTCTACCCGGACCAATTTCTTCCACATATATTATCAAGGTCAACAATTATCATTCAAAAAGATTTTTTATTTTTATACATTTTGCAGATATGTCGAAAATAAATTATTAAAAAGTACAAATGTTCAAAACTAATGCCCTAGAATTGCTGGAAATTATGTAGATTACACTGAAGTTAAAATTATGCATAAAGAATTATCTATACCTTATATTAATGTATTCATATGTAACTATGCAAAAATTATTTTTTAAGTGTAAACGCAATAAAAACCCACTTATAAAAAATATTGAAAACTATACAAAAAATATTACAAAGCATACGTACATAAAAGAACAAAGCGATTATTATTGTAGGATACCTATTTCATTTATTTTATTGTTATTGTTTATATATATTTATATAACTTACTAAAATTGTATAGTTACAATTTTTCTTTATTTTTATATTATAATTTTTTTTTCTCTGTTGAAAGGCTTTTTGTTTATATTTTTTTCTTTCATAGTATGTATGATTCTGTATAGATACATTTAAATGTGTCCAAGTTTTTGAAGTTTGAGACTGGTCTGTTGGGTACAGTATATTACTTTTGAATTGTAGCAAATTACTTAAGAAATAAATATTTAACAAAATATATTCCGCAGTACTTAATAATAAATTTTATGACGTTCATAATCAAAAGCGAGTAACTCCAAAATTTCAAAAAATTACTTTTCCACATTTTTCGATAGTTTAGTGAATCAATTTTGTACAGCACGACACTTTTCCGCCTTATTTCTCACGGTTTTTCAGTTTCGGGAAGCTGAAAACCTGATGTTTCGGGAGCATAAAGCATTTCTTGACTAAATTGTATGACAAATTCGATTTTTGAAATTTGGTGTTATCCGCTATTGATCCTAAAGTTTAAAATATTTGGGATCACGTTATAAACCATTTATAATTTATTTTTATTTTTAAAGAGAAAAGATAGGCCCTCGGCCGGGATTCGTTCCTTTGTCTCAAGACCCCCCCGGCCGAGAGCCTATCTTTTCTCTTTAAAAGTAAAAAATATTTAAAACTCAAAAAAATTGACCAATAATTATAAAAAACATTTATAATTTAGTATGCCTTCAAGAATGTCAACTAAGTGTCTAGATTTCACTAATAGTTTTTGAATATTTATTTATAAGCGACCTTGGAATTTAAGATTCACAAGTTCCCGATTTCAATTAAACCCTGAAATTTCGTTTTTAAGAACAGAAACCCTCAGGGCCTGTCTAATTATGATTAATCGATACTTGGCTTATCGATTCCTTTAGTAATTAAAGGAGTCTATAGCAATTAATGGTAAACTAATTGCGTTGGTACACTGTAGCCGTCTTTCATTAGAGCGTATTGCCAATTTGTGAATGAATTTTACATCGGGAGAAGGTTATCATTATAGTCTCCGATACAATCGCTGGTTTCTTTTTAATAGTTCATAAGTTTTAAATATAGAACGCTCTGGATTCGATCATAATTACATTTTCAATGTCTGAATATTGTAGTGACTACACAAAGAGTCAATATTTTTTTCGATAAATACAAACATTAGCAGTTACAGATACAAAATGCATGGAGATATATATTACTTATTGCAGCTGATTATGCCGAGATGAATTCATGGATGTAGAAGAAATATTTCTGGTTTCGAGAGCTAAGAGAATGATTAAGTGCATCACAAATCAGATTTTCAGATCTGTCGTATCCAAAATTTGAATAGCCTTGATGATTGCCGAACTTCAACCGAAATATTTGAAGAAAAGGGAGTCTGCAAATCAAAAGTGACTAACTCATAATTTTAAAAATTGACTTTTTCACATTTTTTGCTCCTTTAGTCAATCAATTCCATACAGCAGGACAAATTACTGCCTTATTTATTGTGTTTTTCTTACGGGTTTGAACATCAAGTTTCTAGAGTATTAAATCGCTTGACTAAACTAAAAATGTGAAATAAACAATTTTTAAATTTCGGAGGTATTCGCTTTTCACACCAAATGCCTAAAATGTATCATTTCACAATAAAAAAAAACAATTCCCGAAAAAATAAAGTTATTATTATTTTTAAATTTATGATCTTTCATTATGGTTATTTTCTTGTCACTATTTCAAACTGGATGTTACAATGTACTTGCTTGGACTTGTTAAGTCAGCTGTGGTGTAAAACCTTCTATGCACAAGCCCTAGGTTCACGACCCAGCGAATGGCCTAAGGATTTTTTAAGAAATTAAAAAAAAATGCCTGGTTATATTGTCTTTTGGAGCGGGTGTAAACTGGCGTCCCCGGGCCTGGACGGTGTCAAGCACACTTAAGGATCTCTATCCTAATTATAGCTTGATAGCCAAATTAAGGATTGCCACTGCTGCATCGTTTGATTAGCCATATTAGCATAAAGTGACGTTAAATAAACAAACAATTAACAAATTATAAAATATATAAATCCTTGATTGTGTTCATGTAAATTTTATTGTGATTGAGGGTCCCTTTTTTACCCACGATTTGTTTAACAGGCGTGCAAGGTTATAAAATGTTTAATTATGAAGCAAAAAAACTATTCTCCAGTCAAGTTTTTATTTACTATAAATACGTTTCGACCCCTTCGGTCATTTTCAATTTCTTAAATGTTTGTCAGGATTCACATAATATGTATGTAATTTAACAATATAAAATTATCAACATCAACAACAATAAAGCTATAAATAATTAAATTAAAATGTCCTAAATTTATAGTTTTATTGTTGATAATTTTATATTGTTAAATTACAGACATATTATGTGAATCCTGACAAACATTTAAGAAATTGAAAATGACTGAAGGGGTCGAAACGTATTTATAGTAAATAAAAACTTGACTGGAGAATGGTTTTTTTGCTTCATAATTAAATATTATCAATTATAGTCCAGTAGAACCCATATTATAAGGTTATAAAATGTTAAATAAAAGATATTTATTTAAGTAAACACTATATTTTGATATAAACTGTGTAATTTAGTAATTCTTGACACAGTTAGCACACGTTTTTGAGATACCACATTATATAATAGTTTAATAGGTTTATAATTTATGGGAGCGGTAGTAGTAGGTGGTAGAGCACTGAGATGCCATGCCGGAAATACTGATTCAAATCCCGCTGTAGGCAATACTTTTATTTAGTCCGTTTGCAGCCGGAGATGGATCATATGGGATCTAGGACCCTCCTAGGGATCACCCAGTCTCAATAAAATATAAAAATAGGGTATCCTAAATAAGGGGGAAAAGCTGACGGTTGAGCGTGACCTAGATCGTCACCTCCTTGAGCCTTTGTCCATGAAACACTACAGTCTCTACCATGTACTGAATCGTTCACCCAGAACCGTTCACGGGTTGTAGTGGTACAATTTTTTTTTTCGGTTTCGAGGACTGTTTGAGAGAATACTGTATCTTGGATAACGGCTGTGCAGGGAAGTGATCTGTCCAAAATCACGCTCAACTGAAAACACACTTCATGACGGTCTCCCAGGAAGATGTGTAGATCCGACAGGGTCTATACATCGCTGATAACAGATAAAATAATTTATCTCCCACAGCTGGATTTGAACCCCGAACCTTCAGCATTGCAACTCAGCACTCAACAACACGTCTTCCTCCCGGATATCGAAGGCTGTGGCAAACTGTTGAAATGTGACCGCTAACACCGATACCATCTTTCTAAACATTAGAATAATTTTTAATAATGCCCGTTTCGGATTGGCTACGCGATAAGATGGGATTGAAGAGGTCTATAATTAGGGAATCTCTCAAAGGCATAACGGAACTTATTACTGGCATAACATTATAATCTACAACAGGTTTCATCTGGCAGAAGGATAATAATTATAAGAAAGATATTAATTTGCGACAGTTTTACAATAAAATATTTTATAAATCTTTGAGAGGATTAGTTATTTGACTGGAGAATTAGTTGACTGGAATATCAAATGAAGGATGGAATTAGTTGGAGAGTGCAGACATAAAAAACACCAAATAATGTTTACTTATTTGGTGATTTTTGTGACTGCACCCCCCCAGCTAATTCCATCCTTCATTTTTTATATCAATCAAAACAACAATCGTATAAAATAAAACATATGCATAATATAAAAGTAAAATTGGAAGAATAAATTATATATCTTTTATACACAATACTTTCCGATATTTATTAATGCGTATATTGGAGGAGGTTCCGACTCATTGTTGTGTCAGACACTCGTTAAAAATCAATGTCCTAATTATATTTGGATTGACAAAATTATTGCATCCTCCGATTAGCCATAACTGCATAAAGTGACGTTAAAGAAACACAAACTAACATGACTATTATACGAGTAAGAAAATGGTCCGGATGGAGATCAATAGGAAGAACTGTCTATTGGAAAGCCGACGTTTCGGCCCACACTGCAGGTCTAGTCAACACCTGGTAGTAGATAGTGCCATCCTACTAGCCCTGAAGAAGACCTGCAATGTGGGCCGAAACGTCGGCTTTCCTATAGACAGTAACTTCCTATAGAAGAGAATTTTTTGACCCTTACCCGGACCATTTTCTTTATTTTTTCTATAGATTGTCAAATAATATTATTTATCTTTATTTTATCTTAACACTCAAGTTATCGTTAATACCTTTTGTTATTTAGCTCTTATCTATTTGATCTAAATTATATTGGACACATCTTATGTCTCTAATTTCATGCTCACACACTTGGACCAAAATGTATCCTTTATTACGGTAATAATTCTCATTATTTACTTGAACCTAGATATTTAATTTGATGATTTCATAATATTCAATACTCTAATTTTTTTTTATTATTTGTGATTTAATCCATAAATAATAAGAAGGTAGCTTTTGTAGACACCTTTTAGAGGTTTTTTCCTTCTTTCATCCTTCGGCATTTTTCAGATTCCTTATTACCAAATCTCTTCAGCTAAAGATTTTATGTTCTTCCTCGGGATAGTAAAATTTCTTACACACGAATGCATAATTCACCTTATCCTATAAAAATCCTGTAAGGATTCCGAGACGGTGCCCTTGGTATGATCCTTCGAGATCTCCGGATGTCGCCATCCTCCTTCACCCAAGAACCCATTACCTCGGAGTCCTTCCAAGGACACGACGGCTAAGAGCCTTCCTTCAGCGGCGAAGGATATTTGCATCTAAATCTGGAGGTGGAAGTCACCTGTTGAGTGATGCTGGGAGGGACTACACGGTAACTTCATTATCCCAGGCTTTCCTTCTCTGTTTGGATCTGATTTTTCTATTGTGCAAGCGAAGCTCTTCTTGCCGCCTCTCTTTATATATACACTCACATATACACATATATAAATATATTAAAACTTCTCATCTTTTTATTTTTGATATAAAAGTTAACATATTTATTTTTTGTTAGATTTATATACAAAGTTTTTCTATAATGTAATTTTTGCCTCTTCCTGTTCTTTTAAATCATGTTATAATGTTCCAAAAATAAATGATGCGTCGCTGTCATGGACACGGCCGTGTGTTGTACGGTTTATGTAACCGGTGATATTTTTTATATAAAATATCATTATTTATGTAGTCAGGAAAAATCCAGTACAAAATAATTTCTGTGTTACAATATTACTTTATTAGCTGTATGTCTGTTACTCGGTTATAACACCAGATTAAGTGTGGTTTTATTGTTACCATCTGATCGCTCTTGAGAAGCCCTTTCCAACCGTATACGATCTCTGTATTTGGATTTGCCTTTTCGACGCCTGTAGTCCAACGTTATATACATTTGATAATACCATTTTTTTTCTAATACCTTATTATATTCACTGTCACTATTTTACGCTAATGTTTTATATACAATCGATTTAAAAAAGGTGACGATTGAAACATAAACTAACGTCGTAGCTTCTCCGAGCCAAAAGTTATACGGTATGAAAATCTCGATACGCAGCAAAATTACCTCAAAATGGAGGCGCTTACACCTCCACCGCGCCCGATGCTTCACTGTCCTCATTTATCGTAATGAATTCTTTCATCCATTAGCTAGCCAGTGGTCTAATTGAATTTTGGATGGAGGTAATAGATATGTAGCTGCAACTCCAAACTGTATACCCCGATTTTGTTATCATTCTTTTTTATTTTTAATTGTCTCCCACTATTGAAGCAATTTTTAAAGAAGTATTCAAGTCAAAAGTTTCTTTTATTATTGTTCGTTTGTAATTTTTTATTTATTTTAGTTTATATGTTTCTTATTACTGCCAGAAACGTTGTCATATTGGAATGCGATAGGATTTTGGATGGTAAGGATTGGATACTTCAGGAACTCGATGACTTAGTGGAGCATTAAAGCTCTACTCCGTAAATCCAGATGGGTCTTATAATATAATAGTCTTGTTTATGAGTCTTTTGTGGTTATTTTGGAGCTTAAAGCCTTTTTTATAGTAAGTAAGTGTTGAAGTAGCCTCAAACGGCGAGTAGGTTCTTGTCTTTTAAGTTTAGTTTGAGGATCCCAAGTTAAACATTTTTCAAGGTGTAGTCCTAAGCACCGGACCTATTCTACAGGAATCATTGGGATGCTGTTAAACAGGAGGGCAGGAAAACATTGATTTACTATAAGGTTAAAAGTTGATTTGGTTGTATTTGTAGAAATTTATTTTAATCCACCGGTTTAGACACCATTCTTCAAGGTCAGTGATGTGTGATTGAAGAGTATGGGATGCTATAAACGGATTATAGTTGACTCATAATGCACATGTACTATCAAGGTATTACGTATAGGTAAATGTAAGGATTGTTTAAGGATGTTTTTGGATTTCATATGTATTTATTATTTTTATATATTGACTATTTTATTCATAGTAATTCACTCAAAACACTAAAGGCCATACCCCATTTTCTGTTAAAATATTATGAAGAAGTTATCGTTACTATTATAGTTTTTTTACATGTTTTAATTTTGTATTATTTTTAGCTTCTACAAAGATATATCTGAAAAAATAGTAAGGTGCAGCAAAATTATTGGGTATCTTAACTCAGTTCTGTGGAGTAAAAAGGTCAACCACAAAAAAAAAAAAAATGTTTCACTCATTCATGACATGGAGTATGGAAATAACGAAAAAGGAGGAAAGGTAGTTGTTGTCCATGGGGATGAACTTCAGGAGACCCTGTTATGCTATTTCCAGAATTCAACACGTCCCTAACAGTACTATTAGGCGACTGATAGAGCAGGAAACAACGATCCTCAACACAATAGAAACAAGGAGATTAAAATGGTATAGCCACTTAAAAAGAATGGCAGAGGAACGATATCCTAAAACCATCTCCGACTATTGCCCTATGGAAAGGAAAAAGAGAGGACAACCCAAAAACAGATGGTTACAGGGTCCAGAGGAGAGCATGGAAGCGAGGAGTCTTTGAGAAGGAGACTGAATCGAGATCTGTGGCGATTACTTTTAGCAAAGATAAAAGTTGAAATAAATTATTATTAATATTTGATTATGTATACCATTTGTCAAATGTCACTTGTATAATTTCTAAAATAAATATTTTTATTATTATGTAAACTGTAGGATGCCTAAGTATGTACAAAGGGAATCTAAGATGGAGCTGCATGAAGGATGCTACGGACCAGGGTAGTTAATCATCCAATCGATTACATCAAATATCCCAGAAACTATCGACCCGTATGATTATCGATACCCAGGACTTCCACGGCTGGCCAGATTCTTAAGACCTCCTCAAAACTCCGGAACTAAGTGCTGGATGGAGGGGGTTGCTGCCTCCCCGCGCCATGGATATATAACGCCACCTATAAATATTTTATAACAGGGGCTACAAGGCCTGGTACTTTTTCATATCCCCTTCCCTGGATTTATGATCAGCTGTGGCTGCTAAAGCTTCCTGTTGGAGCAGAATCGTTACTGTTAGTTCGTGTAACCGCGGCTATGTTCCTGCCTCGGTTCACATCCAGGGCGTTTTCTGATTTTCTTTTTTCAGATTAATATAGGCCATTCTGTACAGAGTTATGCCCTTAAAAATATCAACTAAATATTGCAGTACACTGAAACCCCTTTACCGAATACATAGAAACTGAAAACTGAGTAACAGTTAACTATACATTTAAACAAAAAACACAAATGAAAAATAAAAGACGCATAAAAAAAGAAAGAATGAATTATACATTCTTATCTCGTAAAACCTAGAGGAAAGCGGAGTGCCTGGAAAACTTCTTTAAATCGGTGAAACTCTTTATTCTTGAAGAGAAAATTCTCCCAACATGATTATATGCTCATTGAATATGGATGTTTGGTGGAATTTATGGAGAAACTGGAGAGTGTATGATTACAAAAATAGAATAAAGTAAAGTGACAACTCTATTACAATGTATTAAAAATAATATAGGAGAGGAAACCACGATATATTCTGATTGATGAAAAGGATATGAGATTAAAAAACTAAATGAAGCGAACTGTAAACATTTCGAGGTGTATCGCCGTTACAACTACAAGGCAGCCCCGAGATTCATATTTATGTGATTTTTTATAGCTCCTCACTATTTTAAACAGTATTATGCTACCTTGTCCCCGCAATTAAGTAAAATCATGCAAAATAAAAGTGTTGCTTTTATTGCATTTCTTTTTGCCTACTTCAATTTCCATAAATATCGATCAGTATTAGTATTTTCACCCTAAGGCAACTGGGAGAAAAGATGTATTGGGAAATTCGGCGTCAATCTTTGGGTAATTTTTGTAGACTTTAAGAAAGCGTATGATTCAGTGATAAGGAAGGAGCTATACCGTACAATGGAAGAGATGGGTATCCCAAGAAAGCTGATTGCTTTAACGAGATGCACTATGGAAGGGAATAATAGCCAAGTACGAATAAATGGAAAGAGCAGTGAACCGTTCAGTGTCAGCGCAGGGCTAAGGCAGGGTGACGTACTGGTACCACTACTGTTTAACATTGTCCTCCATAGAATAATAAGCAGGACAGGATTGGATCATGGTGATACGGTATTCACAAGAATGGTACAAGTACTAGCGTACGCGGATGATGTGGCCGTTATCGGTAGATCACTAGCCAGTGTAGAGGAGGCTTATATAAACATAGAACAAAAAGCTAAATACGTGGATCTCAGGGAAAGCAACAATAAAACAAAAATTATGTGCATCAGGAGATGCACACGGTCCCTGGAGATGCCCCTTCCAGCTTTCAATATCTGGGATCTACTATAACTGAAAACATGAACGAGGAGGCTGAAATAAAGAACAGACTGGCAGCAGCAAACAGAGCGTACTTCTCCCTCACCAAAATTATAAGGAGTAGGTTGTTAAGCCGTGGTACTAATGCCTCATACGGTCAGTAGCATCCTATGCGTGTGAGACGGGGACTCGCAACAATAGGGTGGACTGCTTCGAAAGAAAGATTCTGAGACAAATAATGGGGGCCTATCAAAGAAAATGGATCCCGGTGACTGCGTCGGAATATGGAGTTGTATAGGGAATACCAGGATCTCAGTCTTTCTAATTTGTCAAAGTGCAGAGAGTAAAATGGCTCGGACATGTTATTAGGTTGGAGGATGGGAGGTGTCCTTCGAAGATCTACGAAAATAATCCAGTCGGCACCACATCTAGAGGAAGAACTAGATCTCGGTGGCGGAACAACCGATGAATCTAATGTTCTGACAGACATTAGACAAGGAGGAATAAATATAGCCCAAGCTGCTGATAGACCATACTGAGGCAAAATGGTTGAGCTGGCCAAGGACCGCTTTAGTCTGACGTGCCACTAGAAGAAGAAGAATTATTATCAGTTTCAGGTTATAAACAGTCCTGGGAATTTGCAAAACCACAGGTATTAAAAAGATATATAGCTTTAACTATTCCTTAGTACTATTCTATTCACTTCAAAAGTGAGAACCATTCGACTGATAAAAAAAAAAAACTACAACGAAATATTGAAAAAGCATCATCCGTATCTATATTCGTTATACTACTTAATGAATTAAATTAGAATGTAATACGAAAAATCTCAAAAATCAAAGCCTTGAGTCTCTAAAAACTTGATAAAACTAAACCGTTGGTGTATCAGGACTTAAACGCCAAAAGAAAAGTAACATAAAAGAAGATCAAGTAAAGCACATCTCACACCAACAGTCCAAACAGAGTCATTAATGAGTAACATCACCCCAAGGCGTTCAGCAAACAGCTTTTTGTTAGTTCATAAACCACTAAACCCTGGTTAATTGTTATTAGAACATCTGGAATAATGTTGCTGTCTCTTAAGGACTCTGAGGACTGTTGATGTGAGGTGTCCCTCACATTATTTCATGTAACATTTCATTTGGTGTATGCACTTATAGTGCCTAAATTTGCGAAACATAAACTTGTTAGTTTTTGCAGTATTTTAATGCTTTAGGATTTCCTTTTTGGAATTTTTCCTATTTCATTCTAATTCATTTATCTTATTGAGATTTTCCTTATTTACTTTCAATGTATTAGTTTAAAATCTATGTAGAGTTATATTACAATAGGCGTAAGCATTGCCACGTGATGTAAGATCCTAAAGCATACAAAGTAAACCTATTCATTAGGAACTAAATAATATTTTCAATCAATAAAATTAGAAATAATTAAAGATATATGTATTTATATATTTATTTCAATTCGGTTTAATAAATTGTTACTTACAGATGGTTGAATGTTATTCCTAACTCAAGCCATCCACAACGTACCTGAAACAACAGAAAATATATTAATCTTCAACTTCTATTAATAGAAAATATAATAGCAAATCTTTAATATTGTATAATTTCTCAGAATGAGGTAATTAGAATACTTAAGTCAAATAGTTTTTTTTTTTCATTTTCAAGATTTTATTTAAGAATAGCCCAATATACAAATTGACAATAATTATTCCATAAAGGTACTTTAAACAACAGACAACATACAAAAAAATAGACAATCTGTTTTACATGGGCTTCAAATAGCTTCGCCCCATAAATTGAACTTATTTGGGAACATATTATGAAATAATGAAAACGAAAAATGTATGTAAAATTAATCTAATTCTTTATATTCTTTTAAGAGAGTCAAAAACCATTAATATCGCGTTGCCTTTATTCAAAATTTCTTTTTTTTTCTTTTCTTTTTTTAAGACACTAGGCTTTAAACTTAAATACTGCTATTGAATGCTTTGTCTTGGTTGTTGAATGGTTAACCTCTGTAAGAATTTTTTTCGGTAAAGAGAAACCACTGAGATGGTTGGGAAGCAAGACAGGTAGAACCCAGAGTGCACATAACCTGCAGGTACCAAAAGGACCTTCCGGCTTTCCTTGCTCTTTTGTCCAGAATGATTTTAAAAGAGAACTATTTCTGTAAACACTAACCAAAATAACAAGTTTATAATCGTCTGCTGGGATTCAACCATTGGCAAATATCTTGAGATAAAATACAAAATGATTGGTTTTTACATTTATCACAATGTAAGAGGTTCCCCAACATACAAATTATGCAACTAATCATTTGAATGTGCTACAGTCGTTACATAACGTTTTAGTAGAGGAAATATACTATTCAGACAAGTACCCTCCTTGCAGAACCGTTGTGGAACAGTTCAGTCTGTACCATATACTGAACCCCAGAACCGTTCACGGGTTATAGTGGTACAGGTTTTAGGTTTTAATATACTATTCCAGAAACTGAAGTTCAGTTTAGTGCTTACTTTGCATCCCTCTACTGAGCCTACTAAAGAATGCGTACAGACTTAGTATTGTTTTGACGTATTGAGAATTTTTCATTAAATAAAGTAATGATTATTTTTTTTTAATTAGGTTTTTTTTATAAATAAAAATATTTATAGTTGATAAGAAAAAATTCTTAGTCTTATTTCACTACATTTTCTGATCTATAATTCATACTGCATAAAAGCACTTTTTATTTATTTATTTTTTTTTTTATTTTTTTATTTTTTAAACACTTTATTCAGACATTACAATCTGCCACTTGTGGGCCATAAGTAATGGTGCTATGAAGCTACAACCATTCCATGACAAAACAAAAAAAGTGGTATAAACAAAATAAAATAAGTCTAGATGAAAATAATAAAAATAAATAAAATAATGTACACATTCAAACCCTATTATTTTTTTTAGATTAATTTATTGATATTTACAACTGTAATAATATTACAAGTAAATCTGCTAATATAAACAAAGGACATGAAAAAAAAACACTTTTGGAGAAACTATCCATTGATAGCACTCCAATAAAGTTCTATTGTAGAAGGTCTCGAGGCCATCTTTTTTTTTTTTTTTCAGATGCCTCGGAGTGTTATCAGGAGTAGTATGGGAAGGAAGTTGAGAGACTGCCGGATTCAAGTGTGTATGGAGCAGTTTCTTGTTTTTTTTAGTCTTGTTTGAGGATGCATAACAGTCCTAATATTGAAATATTGAAATGAGATATAACCTTTTTTTTTTTTAAATAATTGTATTCCATTTTTTTTATTTGAATCAAAGAACAGTCTAATATTCTGTGTAAATGCTATAGGAAGTCAGGAACAGTGGCTTTGTGATTTTTAAAAATATTTAAGTGATCAATCACGATAGAACACAAAACAAGGTAGTTCAATAATCGATCCTTTGGTGTGCAATATTACAACACTAAATACTTCTTTATTATACAGAGAGAATTGCATTCATTGCAATTTAGCTCTTATAAATTTTCATTATATTGAAGCAGTGGTTAGGGAGTTACGTATTTCTTACCACACTAATTCATCCATGGTCAATAAAGAATCTATTACGATTACTTAAGAAAAAATAAAAGAAAAACATCATCTTATAATGTCCTACGAAGGTTTGAAATATGAAAAATCTCGCCAATTATAGACTTAGTATATTGCTTCATTTGTTTATTTCAAATGATTATTATCAAATAATTTTTTTAAATATATATCGTCCTAAGTACACTTTGGGCAATTTTACAGGAGAGAAAAAAAACCGCACCGACTGTAGACTTGGCAATTTATAATCTATTTTGTATGCATACAATTTTGGAACTATTACTAAAAAGATTGAAGAGAAGTATCAAAAAATCATACTCTGCCATGTTGCTGATCTTAATACGTCCTTTACCGTTACTAACTCATTTTCACGAATAGTTGTAGGAAAGCGGTATTGTTTTGACAGCGGCTATGTGACGATGTTCCATGGAGCGTAGAAGCTCAGTGGTTTGGTGATAAGTTGCTATGCTGAAGATGCCAGATTCAAATCTGGCTGTAACTGATAGATTATTTAATTGGCTAACATTTATAGACGAAACTTTAGTAATCTATAGACCCTATTAGTGCTCACCTAACCTCTATGTATTAAATAGAGGAAAACCTAGCGGTTGAGGGTGATCTTGGCCAAAAGAGTGATATCGCCTTGCATAACAATACCTGCTCTATCATGTACTGAACCCAATACCCTTGAAATACCCTTCATAGGTTGTAGCGGAATATTGTTTTCTTTTGGTTACTCCATTGTTTATGCAAACAATTCGAAAACATGTCTACAAATATTTCATAAACTGCGCAAAAATGAATAGGAAGACAACTAATTTAATTGTATTCTCTTTGCACAGCATTTTAATTTTATTTTTATCATAAAAATCATTAATATATATATTAGAAATTATAGTACTTTATAATTATAAATTTTTGTGTTATCATTGACTGCTCCCCTTGATCTATTCTATCCTTCATTAGCAATCACTCGATTCATTTTTGTGTAGTATACATTAAAAAATAATACTGGAAAATTATTCTATTCCTAATTATTCAGTAAGATCAATATTATTTGAATAAGGCCCTTAATTGATTCAAAGGACCAAAGATTCTGTTTGATTTATTTTATTTTATTTTTTTTTAGTTTTGGTTATCATTTTATATAAGGGCTATGTTTAGAAAATAAATATTTAATAATTGAATATCTCACAATGAACTTGGCGCTTATGGAATCAATACAAGACCGTAATAGAGAGCTATTTAATGATTCAGGACCCTGCAAAATAGGCCGCCTACTCACCCTAGGCACGGGACAGCCTACAATCCCGTTCTGTGCTCACTAATTATTGCTTAATAAGTCACCTCATCGATCTTACTATTTTCTCCAAACCACTAATAAATATTTTAGTAATTTAATTAACAATTCAAATAGGTAAATAAGAAAAAAGGGGAAATTAGGTCGATAACTATTATTATGACATTTATACTTTAGAAGCTATGGCCTGCGGTTTGCGGTGAAGTTGGATTAATAATTTATAACGAATCTGAAGGTTTTGATTCCAAACTTGATGTTGAGGTATAATTTTAAATTATTTGAGGAATTCGAATGGATGATCGGCAGAGCAGAATATGAATATGAGTTGAGTACATAGTAGAGACTGTACTATTTCAATGCCATCTGTTATACAGGAAGACGTTAGGCCTGTGTCACACTCAAATCCATGTTTAATCCATTTCATCAAGCGTATCCATTATAGTTGGGTGACCACTACAGATCTGATCAATAGCTTCTAGCAAATTATCTACGACAGACAGATTCGAACCCAGGACCTTCTGCATAGCATCTCAGCGCTTCCCCTTTGAGTAACAAATATAAAGATACATTAAATTAAGTTAAAATTGGAAAGCATAAAATACTATTGTTTTACTTGTATCATCAAACAATTTTGTGTCAAAAAATACATTTAAATATCAAAAAATGATTTTAAACTTTAGAAATTAAGAAATTTATACCAAGTTATAACATTTGAAGGTGTAAAGAATGATGTGAGGTAATGAGATACATACCAAGATGATAAACTCATAACTCCTGTAAGCGTAACATTGTAAAAGTTACAATAATTTCACAAAATTATATTGTCCCTCGCGATTTCAATAAAATTATTTCAGGTTTATCATATAAAATATTCAGAATCCACAAAGTCGATACACGACTGTTGGCAGAACAAATAATTACGTCAACTTTGTAACCTAAAACTCTTTACCTCCCTTTCAGTATTAAAACATAAAAGTAACATATTTCATTTAGTTAAAATTGGAAAGCATAAAATACTATTGTTTTACTTGTATCATCAAACAATTTTGTGTCAAAAAATACATTTAAATATCAAAAAATGATTTTAAAATTTAGAAATTAAGAAATTTATACCAAGTTATAAACATTTGAAGGTGTAAAGAATGATGGGAGGTAATGAGATACACACCAAGATGATAAACTTATAACTCCTGTGAGCGTAACATTGTAAAAGTTACAATAATTTCACAAAATTATATTGTCCCTCGCGAAACATTGGAATGCAGTGCAGACGTACTTACAGGTACAACCGTTAAGCTTCACCAGATCCAGAAATGGAGATCTCCAATTCAATTCCTTTTTATTTTGCTAACTGTGGAGAAGGAATTTTCTATCAAGTTTAGATACAACAATATCTCCGCAGTTAAACATTTTAAATTCCCTGCATCTATTTCTGTTGGAATCTATTTTGAATGTGAATTTATTATATTAATGTTAAATTCCGAGCGCATACGTTTCACATTATATTTGTGTATATACATCAATATATCATTGTAATATATTGGAACATGGAGTTCATTCTTTTCTTATAGGCATATTTAAATTTGAGGATGATTTAATATTGTAGGGTATAATAAATAAATGAATAAATTATAAAACTGAATAAAGGAATTTTGATGATTTCATGCAATGAAATAGGGCTCGAAGTAAATTCTGATAAGACTAAGTATATGGTTAGTGGCAGAAAAGGGAGAAATGTTGGTGATATTGTTGTAGGAGGGAATAAGTTCGAACTTAGGGAGAAGTTTAAGTACTTAGTTCCCATAAACTACTTAATATAAATAGGAATTCAGGAAATTCATGTTATTCCGGTATAGACATTACTGTGTTCGCATTCGCACTGAAATCTAAAAATCTAAATTTATAACACTATCAACCTTCCAACCCTTATTTACATATGAAAATGTAACCGCCGATCCTAAAGAATGAACAATGTATTTGAGTATTCGAAAATAATTTGAATATTCCGTCCGATAAAACATGACACCACTGGAGATTTCGGGAGGTTACCCAACGCGAACGTGATTTCTGGAGAATGCTCCGGGTTGATTTAATGCCAATATACCAATTAATGACCCTTCAGTGAGTTGATGGAGTACATTTTTTTAATATGTGTTTATTTTATTTATTATTATTTATTTGTTTGGCAGTTATAGGTAAGTAGGATTGGTAATATTTAATATTGGATAAGGAAAGATTAGTAATACTTATTGGTAATAAGTAATTGGTAGGTAATGTATGAGTTAACAACGGGATATTTTGAACGCAATAAAAAATTGTCTAAATATTTTATATTTATGTTACTTTATGTCGAATACTGAAAGTAAGAGTGTCTTATATGAAAAACAAGCGATTATTTTATTTCTCTCTTATGATATTCTCGGACTGAGATTCAATAGGCCCAGTCTCTATTAGGTACTCTTAATTGGGGGAATACAAGCGATTGACCAAAACCTTCTCCCTTTAAAAAGCTTTATAAACTTCACTTAGCTAAGACCCTTTATGTATCATTCACTAGAACAGTTATGGGGATGAAGAATTTAGGCGCATTTCAACTAAATACCTCTCCTCACCGTTTCTTACAATACTCAAGTTTTAGTTTTATTATGTATAATAAATATTTTTTTTCATGGGTTCTTAACTCTTTACATGTACTTTTAATTTTATATGGCCATGTAGCTTGTTTACACAAGTTTTAAAGGGGTATTTGTGGTGTAATGATTAGCACAACATCCCATTATGCTAAAGGGTGCGAGTTCACAGCCTGAGAGTTGGCCCTAGAATTTATAAAGAGAGTAAACCTTTTCTAAATTACGCTGTCTTTTGGCCATGATCCTATGCGGTGTCAGGTACTTGTCCTAGATCCCCTAATTATAACTGGATTGGCAATATTTAGGACTCCTACAGTAGCATTGTCCGACTGGCCATATCAGCATAAAGTGACGTCAAATGAATAAACAAGCACAAGTTTAAAGGAATGGCTAATAGTTTCCTAGATGAATACACCCACAATTTTTTCTATAAGCCATCAATAGTCAAAATTCCAAAATAGGCACATTGAAATCGAATCACAAGTCCAATAAGCTTCATACCTAATTTCCCGGCTTTGATTTTTACTTCCGAGCCCCGCACCCTATTCATACTCAAGATCGGACGATTGAGCACAGGTACATCCCCCGATATCCAGACGCTACTCGGAGTGAGGGAGATGAGCTAAATTGAATGAAGGGGTGTCGTTTGACGATGCTGAAGACCCCTTCGACTGGAAAATGCCTGGGTTGAGCGTTTGAAGTGTCAGCTAAATTCCATCAGCGGCAACTTATTGAATTAATAAGTGGGCTATTAGCAACATCTCTCTCGCCTCTTACCAACTCCCTCTACACCAAAAAAGGATTCGGGAATTCGGCTAAAAAAAAATAATGCCGAGAAAATTAGCTGTATTTATTGACCCTACCAAAAGGTTTATTGATGTAAAAAGTACTCATTTAAAAAGTTTTCCTCTTTAGGGAAAATGATATCCTACATATATACGTAGCGGTTGGATTTCACAGTTCATTTCGCGTTTAATAACACTCGAATTTAAGGTTTGAATCTTCCTACATCTGATTGTTTCGGATGATAAACCTGAAAATTTTATTTTAATTATATGATATATGAATGAAGAAAATGAATTATTCTGTCCATTTGTAACTCGAAGGGGCTGAGTGAGTAGAGCGCTCTACTGAGTGAGTAGAGCGCAGAGTTACGGTATGGAAGACCCTAGGCTCAATCCGACTGTGGAAGAGAAATTATTTCAAATGTTAACAGTTAAACCCTGAGAGATCTACAGACCATTCTGGTGCTCTTCCAGCCTCCATAAAGAAGGTCCCCTTAATAAGGGGAAAATGCCGGTCTAGATTGATTTGGCCTACACCTTCCAGCACAGCCATTACCCTAGAACAGTACGGTCCCAACCATGTACTGAACCCCTTCAAGGGTGTGGAGTGTTTAAGACGCTTTTATTAGATCAGCATGTATGTATTTATGTAACGGAAGTTTCGAACTCGGTTTTTGGCTAACATCAAATTGAATTGAAACATTGCCCAATTATCAAGAATCGATGACAATAAAAACATTTAATAAATTTGTCTCATTAACCTGACCACGATCTTGGGGATTATTTTTTTTTTTCATATTCGTAGATAAGTAGTTAAAGTTTAAAGTAAGCATGAGTAAGCAGTATATCCAGCGAAACGTCCACAAAGAACTTGTGGAAATGGTCAAAACCAGAAGGAATATTTCATGAATCGATTCAAAATATTGGCCGTTGTAATTTTATTATTTAAAGAGAGTAATTTTTGAATATTATTTTTAACATTTTAACTTTTCAGTTTTATTTTCAATTTAAACCTGTTGTTTAAACTATTACATATATATATATATATATATATATATATATATATATATATATATATATATAAATATATGTTAAGACAAGAATGATTATCGCATAGTCGCTAATATCAAGCTGGCCATTGTAACAGCTGTTAATATGTAAATATTATGTATAGCGGTTCAAGATGGCAATACAGTCAGTGTTATCGTGGGAGTCATTTCATCCTCAATTTTCTTCTTTTTTTTTTTTTATGTTTTGTTTCTGGAGGTATATAAGTGGTGCTGAAACCCTGGAACTTTAAAGATAATTAAAAAAAAAAAAAAAAAAAAAATTGATTTAATGTTTTATATATATATATATATATATATATATATATATATATATATATATATATATATATATATATATATATATATATATTAATTAACGAGTACAACCCATGAAAGAAACGGAAGACTGATAGGATTAAAGAGGAGGCTAGGGTGATACTAATATCTAACTCACGAAGTTGTGTCCTTCATCCTAGATCTTCAAGACTCTCTCTCTCTCTCACTCTCTCTCTCTCTCTTGCCCCTACACCAGGGGAACATCTATAATTATTCAAATGTGTCTTGAAGGACTCCTCTTTTTTCTCCTTCTTCTGATCCTTTGCGTAATCACCTCCTACCTCGGGGCGACTCAAATTACTCTTCCAGTTCCATTCTTTGATCCAATTATATGTCATTTCAGATCTTTTTCCTTATCCGATCCGAGGATGTATGATAAGTAGACAAGGGACGAGGAGAGAGAGAGAAAAAAGAAAACGGAAGGAAATAAAACCTAAAAGAAAATGAAGAATTGTAGAAATCATCGAAGAATGTTTTTAAAGTGTTTGCTTTTGGGACCCCCTCCAATGCTAATATCCGATATTAATGAATCAGTTTTCGGAAAGGTTATTTCGCCTGATTAGTGGTTTTTATTATGCACAGCGTGCAATCATTTCGCCTCCAACAATTACAAAAGCGGACGACTAATTAAATCAATTACATTTCGAATTGAACGCTCATGAAGTACTTGGGCAAACACGGAGTGTTCATTAGGAAATAGTAACAGTTTATTAGCACTGACAATTACCCGCAGAACGACCTCAGAATGCGTTACGATTCCATCTCTTCCCAAATTATATTTTAATTTTGAAACCGGGAGAGTCCTGAGATTGAACGTGTTTGGCATAATTAGAGCATATGTTTGTTCATTTAATGATATAATTTATAGGATAAACATGATGAGAATAATAATCATAATTGAGTTATGACTCAGCTAACAACTGCGATGTCGAATATTGCAATGAATTTCTACAACAATATTAACTCATAAAAGTATCATGCTCATTCATGATGGTAAAAAAAAATTTTTCATTAGCCAACGGATATGCAATGAAATAATTTAACCGGTACCACTTTCAACCAAGAGAAAGAAAACATACATTAAGGGTTAATTCCCTAATTAAGGGTACCCACTTTTATAGAAGCTGGGTAAGTTCCACGAGGGTCTCCTGATACCACAGTATCGTTGATGACTTTTAGCACAATAAATAATTTTCCTGCCAGAGCCGATATGATACCTAGACAGTAATCTAGCACCCTACGTATTGAACCATCCCGTCCCTATTTAGACAATATTTTGTGCTAATTAAAAAAAATAAGCGAGGAACAAAAAACTATTAGTCTTTAAATGTTTATTTTCTAGACAACAAACCTGAACTAAATGATTATGAAAAAAAAATTTGTTTTTTAATTTATATGATTTTAATCAAACGCTATATTTTATATATTCAAACTTACCTATATTTGTATTTTGTTTTTAAAGCGTTTTTATCTTACATTTGTGAACATGTGTTTTCATCATATGGCTGACTGTCATTTGTTATTCATTGCAAGGGGTAGTATAAAATATTAGAGTTCACAAAATAACTATTAATCAGTTGTTTTGTTTGTATTTATGATTTGATAGTATATATTATAAATATTGTATGTATAATATGTACTATAGCACGTATTATCAATCACCTAAGTTATGTATTTTGTTTTTAAGGAATCGATTAACCCTCAAACTTAATGAAAATATTAAAAATTCATTAACTGTCCTTTTTGTACAGTCCAATATTTTATATGCCATTTAAACTGAGAAACAAAGGGCAAACAGGTATATCGCACTAGGATGTCTACTTAAGACTACTTACAATGTGTATATATATATATATATATATATATATATATATATATATATATATATATATATATAATGTATATCGTAGTTCAAAGAGTTGCCGACCTGCTCAAGATGTGAATTGCGCTGCTTAGTTGACTCATTCAGCGAAGTAATCTTCATCAAATCGTTAAAGGATAATTACAGAGATTTGCTGCATGCTACTGTCCGTTACTTTGGTTGAAAGGTATCTTAGCAGTTTGTGAGGATTGATTTGTGCGATAACAGTTACTGAAGCGATAACTGTTTCTGAGAGTAATAACTGTTACTAATATTATAAATGTAACATCTTTACTCACCAACGGAGCTACCTCGAGGAATCCTAGACTATTAAATTGTTGCCGGGACCAAAAAAAAGGTACAAAAGAAGTAACGTATTGAGACAGAAAGGCAATAGGGAACTGAAAGCGTTCCATTCCATCTGAGCAAGTAGCCAGGAACTCAATTGTTTCTTCCGCACAGGTAAAACTTTACCAATCTCTGGGGCTCCCTTATTCTCGAAAACTATTTCCCGTGGAATCCCACTTAGCTGGACAGCCCTGAGGAAATAGTCAGGCTTTAACAGTAGGAGATAGGTTTGTTCCAACGGGTTATCTTTTTTATTTTATTTAAACTATAAATAAGAAACCTTGTAATCGACTAACAGTACATATATTCTCCAATATATATATATATATATATATATATATATATATATATATATATATATATA
Source organism: Arma custos (assembly GCA_037127475.1). NCBI lineage: Eukaryota > Metazoa > Arthropoda > Insecta > Hemiptera > Pentatomidae > Arma > Arma custos. The sequence goes on from CM073759.1 coordinate 181,929,782, forward strand.
TATATATATATATATATATATGTATGTATATATATATACACATACACACACATTACCATTTACTTAACACATAACCACTACTTAACCATTTATTTGTATACATATAATGATTTTATACAATATATTTTTTATTCACATTACAACTTTTTGCTTTATGATTGTTCGTTTACTCTCTATATAAAGCCAATTCCATTACAACGCGTGAAGAGTATCGGGTATAGTACATGGTAGGGACCGTGTTATTTCTAAGAAAACGATTGTGCAAAAAAAAATAGAAATAGATGATATTAACGAGATCACAGTTAATCACAAGGTTTCTCCCTAATTAAGGCTACTCGATTTATAGTTTTTTTTTTATATTCCTGAATTTTTTTTAATGCCAACCGATGAATTGTCAGAAAGATCTTTAAAGAAATATTAATGTACTTTTATAATAGTTAAAGGTTTTTTGCGTAAGTTCTTAGTAATGATAGCGATGTAACAAGAACCACGATTATATCTAGATCAGATTTCCCATTTAACTATAAAAAAAATACATCTAAAATTATCAAAATGTTAACAGCAGAGTTTTCCATAATTATCCGGAATGAACAATCTTATATCCAATTTAATCTTATAGTTTTATACATTATTCTTCTATTTTTTAAATAATAAATATAACTAAATATTAAAACGAATAAATAAATGTAGAGTTTAAAAAAAAAATCTACGACTCTTAAGCTCTCTATGAGTGCCTAAACGTTTTTCACAGCAATATAATTTAAATATCTTTCAATCAGGAAAATAAAAATAATTAGTTATAATAATCCGAGAAACATAATATCATCAATGTGAACAATCACATTTATCGACATTCCGTCTATAGCATTGGTTTAGGATTGATAATGTGTATAAAAATTCATATTCATCCATAAAGCATAAAACCAAGCTATAGGTAAAATACGTTTGACGATAAGCAAATATTTTGAATGAACCGTGAAACAGTTTTATTCACTCTCCTGCAACGTAGTGTTTTTAGTCCAGGATCCCTGGTACATTTTTGCACTTGATTACTATCAAGCTGAATCTTCGTGAATAGCTTCGTTTTGATGAGACGCCCAATAATTTCCTTTGCGAAAATTCTCGATTGTGGTAGCTAACAGAGGTAGCAAGGATAAAATATGTCAATTTGATGATTCTCCAAAATTTAAGGATAACATACCACGCAATTTGTAGGACAATATGACTGTTAAATTATATAAATATTAACTAAGTAAAAAAAAAAAAAAAATCAGCTGGTTAGTAATCATTTTTGATGACCTCGTTATCGATACATGTTGATCGATCTTGCTACCTCTGTTAGCTACCACAATCGAGAATTTTCGCAAAGGAAATTGTTGGGCGTCTCATCAAAACGAAGCTATTCACGAAGATTCAGCTTGATAGTAATCAAGTGCAAAAATGTAACAGGGATCCTGGACTATTTTCGTTTTAAGTAAAAAAAATAATTGGGTCTGTTTCGTTTAATGCCCACATTTTCAATTCATGGTTAGAAATAAAACACATGTTATGAAAAAAATAACTACATTTAATAGCAGTTACTCCAAAGACCAAAATGATACTTAATTCTTGTTTACAAAATAAGGTGGTTGTATATTTTTGGTCCAAGCATAAATTAATGCCAAAGCCGTATTTAATGGAAGTTTAGAACCAGTAAACCACGTACCTTCTCTAATGCCACTTTCCATTCGGCAACTGACCTTGTGACATATTCGGTAACCATTCGTCCTCTTATCTAACATAATTTTGTGACCATCACGGCATTTCCTAATGAATTAGGCCCATTTGCGGTAGATTATTCATATCATAATTCAAATCTCTAAATTCTTTATATATCTTAATTAATATACACTTTATTGAAATATTATTACAATCAGCCACTTGTAGGCATAGCACCAATGGCTATGGCCTTTGGCTAAGTCATAGCTATACAATCATACAATAAAATATATATCTTAAACAGAGCCATTGTACAAATTATTACAGATGGAGCTATCACAAGATCAGTTGAATGGAAAGTGGTATACTGATACTGAGGAGTTGGTACGTGGTTTACTGGTTCTAAAGTTCCATTAAATACGGCTTTGACATTCATTTATGCTTGGACCAAAAATTTACAACCACCTTATTTTGTAAATAAGCATTAACTATGTCTGCGATAACTGCTATCAATTAGAAGAATTATTTAAGGGAAGTTCGCGCAGATTCCCTCATCAGAAATGCAATCAGAATAGGCGGGAACTAAAAGATCACTAAAGGATTCGTATCTGTGTGAACTTATGAGGAGGCGGAAGTAGAAGGACAAAACTATTTTTGAGATTATTATAAATCACATATCTACATTTTGGTTTTTGGAATAACTGTTATTAAATGTAGTTATTTTTTTCGTAACATGTGTTTTATTGTTAATATTGTTACGGGCGCCGGCAGGAAGGCGGAAGCGGGGGATTAGCGGCTTAACTCCGTCAGCGGGAGACGTTTAAATAGGATTAGGACGGTTCTAGATCGTCTTCTTTTGTCGGCAAAGGATTAAGAATATTCCAGAATTATCTGGCCCCTTCGAGTTCTAGAATGTTCGGCTTTGCCTATAAAAAGACTTCCGTCACCTCGAGTCAGTCAGTCTTAGGCTGAGAGTAGACCAGTAAAGATCTGTGATAAGTGTAATAAGTGAGTGTCAGTGTGATAAACTAGTCAGTGCTGAACCGGCCCGTGTAATAAGTGTATCAGTGAACTGTAACAGTCTCGCGAGTGTAATAAACTGTCTCTGTTTGTTACTGTGTGTCAGTTGGTGATACTTGAAGAATCTTACGGTCGGTGGACTAGTGAACTGTAAGTGTTAATTATTAGTTATAAATTGTAGTGTATTTTATAATATTCATAGAAACTATTGTAACTAGTTAAGCTATCTAGAATTAGTAAAATCTTATATCATTGTAATAATTAAATAGGAGTTAGGCCTAGATTATAATATTTAGAATATTGTTATTACAAATTTATATTAGTTCAATAATTTAATTGTTAATAGTTTAATTGTATCTTTTTAATCACTTTTGTTAATAAATATTAGTGTCTTTAATTAAGGAATTGTTTAATTCATTTTAATACCCAGTAGCCCGTAACAAATTGGTGTCAGAAGTGGGATAGGGACCCGGACTTGAAACAAATGAAGCAGTGGAAACTATCAGGACAAAAGAAGACGATCTAGAACCGTCCTAATCCTATTTAAACGTCTCCCGCTGACGGAGTTAAGCCGCTAATCCCCCGCTTCCGCCTTCCTGCCGGCGCCCGTAACAATATAAAAATAGATGCGGGGATTGAACGAAAATGGCCCAAATAATTATATATTTCTTAATATTATAAATGCCCAGCGCCCTTAACCAGCTTCCAATGGCGTTTAATGCCAGTGACGCGGCTGGGAAAGGAGGCTGGGGCCTCCCGGTCTCCTGCTTTGCCCTCATTTCTGAGGAAGAACTTAGTTCGGAGACCCCAGGCAAATTGTAAATATGATATGAAGTGTACATTATATTTTTTTTTTACTTTAGTTTATTATAATTTTTGCATTCATTTATTTTTATTACCGCATGCATACCTATATTTATTTATATATTTATTTATTTTATATCATTGTTTTTGTTATGGAATGATTGTAAGCTACATAGCACCATTACTTATTGCCCACAAATGGCAGATTTTGATGTTTCAATAAAGTGTTTAAAAAAAAAATAACTGTCCAATTCCACATTTTCATGTTCGTTTATAATTGAAATGTGTTGCCTTTACTTAAAGTTTAAAAAAACAACTTGCTGATATTGGACAGTGTCAGTTCAATGATAGTTTTTAATTACTAAAGTTGATTTAGAGTTTGGGACTAGTGATCAATGACTTATTTATTATTTTATTCGTTTAAATATAACCATTTAGACACTATTAACTCATAGTATATTCATAAACAATAGAATACATTAAATAAAAATATAATTCCACTTTTAAAATCAACGTATATCCGCTTGTTATAAATTTATTTGCTCATCATTACACTTTCAATACCATTCAATACCATTTACCATTATTTCACTTTCAATAATTTACATCAATATCGACGATATCTTCAAAATCACCATATATTTTTTATATGAAATATAGATAACTAGGTGATATTTTTGAATTTTCTGCGATTTTATTGTTGGTTTATCACGATCAAAGCTTGTTATTATCTAGCGAAAGATGAACATTATAATGTAAATTTATCCAGAACTAAAGGCTCATCATGCGTAACTGGAACAAATAAAACCTGTACCACTACAACCCGTGAACGGGTTCATGGTAGAGGCTGCACTGTTTCAAAGACGAAAGTTGTCCTAGATCACACTTAACCTCCTGATTTTTTCTTCTATTTTGGGTATCCACCTTTTAATCCCACAGGAACCGTCACAGGCCGTTTATTAAAGTTTGCCAGCAGCCGGATTAGAACCCTGGACCTTCAGCACGGCAAGTCAGCGCTCTACCACTGAGCCATTTGTCAAGTAGGAACAAAGCTAGCCAATAATTATCAAATAGAAACCTCGCTTTTCCCCGCGGACGGGGCTCTAGATATGGCGGACATGGGACACTAAACCAGATCATATCAGATCTAACGGCTTCGTATTTTGACAGATCTAGTGGCCAGTTATGGCTAATGGTTGCAGGGCGGTGAAGGCCCGACACCAGGTTCGATTCTCGAGGGCACAATAAACTCACAATCCGGATTATTCCTATTTACAACTCGGCTTGGCAACTTCACAGATTAAGCCCCCGAGCTTCGTCCCGTTAATCGTTCTCGTAATTTCAATAGGCACTAAAACTTGGGCCAGTAACTTATGCTCGAGGATTTAGCAACCCCGTGGGGCCATTTTTATTTTTGGTTTTATTTTAACCGAGGCAAGAAAGGGTCCCTTTAATCTCATTGGATATTTATTGCGTTTGGATCTAAGTGCTTTTAATGCTCTCCATTTTGTGCTCCAAGAAAAAAAAATGTTGGAATAACAGTATTTCATAAGTGTTCGGTGGGTCACTCATCCAAATACTAATATTCATAACACATTTGGGCCATAACCCAAGTTTTATTGAGTCGATTGGATAAATTATAAATTTTTTATCATTAAATTAACAACTCTTTAAAAAATAACTAATTATAGAACACTATAGTAAATGGAAAATGAATATCAATAAAAAAACAGTATTAATCTGCAGATTGTCGATTCCAGTTAATCACAACAAGTCTAACTTTTCATTAGTTTCCCTTTTAATATTTTTCAAAAATATGAGTTATCAATTTACTTAAATTTAATTTAATATAAATTAATAAATTAATTTAATTTCATTTAAATTGAGTTACATATATATATATATATATATATATATATATATATATATATATATATATATATATATATGTGTGTGTGTGTATGTATATATATATTATAGGAATACAACAAGTAAATGGCAGGAATGATACATAGTGACATGGATAAAGGCAAGTAGAGAAACTACCCTGTGTAAGGTTAGTAAGGGGAGAATATAAAAGTACTCAAGTACTCGAATATAAGAATTCAAGTTAAAAGGTCTCGAAGCCAGCTTTTTTTTCCGATGTCACAGGGGATTATTAGTAATTGAAGAGGTTGCTAAGTTTAAAACGAGTGGGCTTGAGTGGGAATAAAGTTTTTCTTAAAAATGGGCTAAATCAATAGCCAATGGGACAACAAGTTCATTATGGTTTACTTTATTCGTAACAAAATAAGCAGCATTGATGATTTTACGAAGGATTTTGGATTGTAAAGATCCAATAAGAGAGAACTTAGCTGGCATAGTGGAGCCCCAAAGCTCTCTCCGTAATTGAAGACAAATTAAAAATATTTTAAAATTTATTTTATTTTTTATTAATAGTTATAAATTTTAAATATTTTTATTTTGAAGAGAAAAGATTTGTCCAGGACCGAAACAAATTTGTCGAAACCGGGGTTCGAATCCTCTTCAAATCTTTTCTCTTCAAAATGAAAATATTTAAAATCAAAACAATTAATAAACAAATAAAAAAAATAAATTATAATAATATATATTGATGTAACTAAACAAGATCCTAATTAAAGTAATGTTCAATGAACATTCTTCCCGTGAATACATCGCAAATCGCTAGAACACGGGGATGTCGGATCAGTGAAGAGAATGGGATTCGTCCGAATGAGATTCGAACCAGGATAGCTCAATTGGTAGAGCACCATGACATAAACATGGGAGACTCAGGTTAGTATCATGGGCATATCTTTTCTATTCAAAATAAAAATAATTAAAAATATTTTATTTTGGGAATTTTACTTGAAATGAAACTTCAATTCTTAACACCGTCGGGCACATGCAGAGTACAAAATTTGTACTACAAATTTTAGAAATGTAGAACCTACTACCCATGTTTATTAATTAATTTAATTGCTAATATTAATGACATAATAACTAGTGTTGGTTCAGACTAATGATGTATGAAATTGAGAGCATAGCTGATTTCTGTGTTAATTATTTCGTTTATTCCAGCAATAATTAATGATTAATTCAATGATAATAAAAAACTTAAAATGCCTTGAAAATTAAAAAAAAAAATGGATTAAAATAAGGTGCCAGAGCTCAAACTCATAAATTTTTAACTGTAATAACTATTGCAATAATTATGAATAATAATTCAAGCTTAAGTTAGTAACATTAAATTATTTTTTATTTAAATGGACTGACTTATTATGTTAAGTTAAATTTATATTTTGACCTACACTAACGTAAGAGCCCACTTAGGAAAGAACTAGAAGAAACAAAAGAGTGTAATTTGTCCCATTTTTCTTTTTCTCAAACATGTTAACAATTTGTGAATTGTTTGTGTTTGCACAACAATTTACGGTGATCAGGCTAAAATACCTACACGTCAAGTCGCGCTCGTATTCCGTTTACGATCGCAAAATTACGGCTATATTCGAGTCTTTTCTCAGAAAATTATGCCTTCAAATATTTTCTCTGAAAATCAGCGAACATTAAATACACATTTACTTGTTACTTGGAAAACATTTTTTTTTAATTTATCTGGTATAAAGAAATTATAAATGATGATGTATATTTTTAGTAGAAATAATCTTAAATAAATTTTTCTTTCAAATTGATAGGCATTTATCGGGAGCGGAGTGGCTCAGTAGTAGAGCACTGAGTTGCCATGCTGGAAATCCTGGTTCAAATCCCACTGCGGGCAAGACTTTTATCTAGTCTGTTTGCAGTCGGAGATGGATCATATGGGATATAGGACCCTCCTGGGGCTCACCCATCCTCTATGAAATATTTTAAAAATAGGGTACCCAAAATAAGGGGAAAAAATATGGCAGTTGAGCGTGAGGACAAGTGCAGAACCGTTGTCCATGAAACAGTACATACAGTGGTAGATACCGTACCATGTACTGAACCCAGACCTATTCACGGGTTATAGTAGTACAGGTTCAGGCATTTTATCACATAAATTTGTAAAATAAAATTAATATAATTTGTGATAAAAAATTCTTAACATTCCGATGTATTAATTTTTTTTATTTATTGATATTTACAACTGTATTACAATAACACAACAAGTAAATAGGCTAAATGATACATGTTACATACATGTTATGAAAGGATAGATACCGGGCTCGGACCAAATCAGCAACAAATGGGGCATCAAGGTCGTTATAGATGACTTTATTCTTAACAAAATAAGGAGCATTGAGAATTTTACGAAGGATTTTGGATTGTAGGGATTGGATACGAGAGGAATTCGATGGCTTAGTGGAGCCCCAAAGCTCTGCTCCGTAAGTCCAAATAGGTGGTGCTAAGGTCATGTAGATGAGTCTTTTGTAGTTGTTGTTTGTTCAATTTAACGTCACTTTATGCTGCTATGGCTAATCGGACGTTGCTACAGTGGGAGCTCTAAATTTTGTCTATCCAGGTTTAATTAGGATAGGGATTTTTAACGAGTACCTGACGTCGCACAGGCTAGGGATCCCCATTTAACGTCCCTTCCGAACGACGGTGTAACTAAGCATTTTTTACTCCCTTTAAAAAATGCTATGGCCATCTGCCGGGCTAAGAACCCGCGATATTGGGGTTCGTTTGTTACGCTAACCACTAGACCACAGGTTGCCTCGAGTCTTTTGTAGTTAATTGGGAGCTTAGAGCGTTTGTCTGGTAAGTGTTGAAGTAGCGGTCTCTTGCCGGATAAAACGTAGAGCGGTTTCTTGTTTATTCAGTCTTGTATGAGGATTCCAGGTTGATCGTTTGTCGAGATGCAACCCTAAATACCGGATCTGTTCTACAGGCACCAGTGGGATATGATTAAAGGATTCTGAAGGGCAGGAAGTCGTTGTTTACGACGTAAGGTAAAAGTGATTTGATGCGATTTTTGAGAATTTATTTTAATTTTCCAGTTTTGACACCGTTCTTCAAGATCAGTGATATGGAATTGGCTTTGCTATGCAATAACTGGATTGGGTATTAAATTTAACTAATGAAGCACCTTATCACACCATCTGCGTTTATTGTAAATTCTGCAAACATAAAAAGGCTTAAAGTTCTTATAACATTTTAAAATTCGTATGGGTGGCAAAATATAACAACACCTTACTAATTCCAATTATTATTAAGAATTGTAATTGTTGTACAAGAATAAAATACAAATGTTAATCACCACATGACTGAAGGCCATTTGTTATTCTGAAATTTTAAGTAACATAAAAATACTTTAAGTGATTACAACTTGGATATTTATCAATAGGCAGAAGAAGCTGAGCTAAAAGATCTTCCTAGTTTTGAGTTAACAGAATGTAGCTATCGAGAAGTGATATAGCCATGACTTCACTTTTTGACAGTTGCGAATTAAGAATAATATTTTAAAATATATGTAATAAAAATTTTATTTTCCTTCAAGAGATCAATATCTCTAATATAATAATATAATATCTATCACGAACACTGTAAGTTGATTTTTAGTAGAGAAATTGGAATGCATCGATTTAAAAATAAAACAGGCTACGACTTATTCCAAATGTCGATATATTTCCAATATTTCGATTTTATGACTGTCTGAGTACAGATTAAGACATTTTTTAACATAAAAGAATAATAAATGTATGTAATACAAAAGACTCAACGACTCAAAACAGTAATACATATTTTAATTTGTTAGTTAAGATGGGTACAAAATAAGTACTGAATTGAACTTCAATTTTTTAAATGTCGGGGTACTTCTAATAAAAATTGTATAAAGTATTTAAAATTTCAACATATTACATATAGAATAAAAGTATATAAAATTTAAATGTAGTACAATTAAATGAATAGTTATTTAAAATGTAAAATAATAATTTGTCCGCCGTTAGGTTTAGTTGTTAGTTCATTTAACGTCACTTTATGCTGCTATGGCTAATCGGACGATGCTACAGTGGGAGCTCTAAATTTTGCCTATCCAGGTTTAATTAGGATAGGGATTTTTAACGAGTACCTGACATCGTACAGGCTCGAGACCCCCGTTTAACGTCCCTTCCGAAGGACGGCGTAACTAAGGATTTTTTACTCCCTTGAGAAAATCCTAGGGCCACCCGCGATCTTGGGCTTAGTAGTTTGTTACACTAACCACTAGACCAAAGGTGACCTTTCCGCCGTTAGGTTTAATATAATTTGTATAATAAAAAAAAAATGTGGTGCGTTTTAACATGTAATTAAAACTTAGGGGACATCCCCAATCCCTATTCTTCCAGTTGCATAATTTTGCATATTACTCAACCTCTTACTTTAGAATAATAGTTTTATTATTGTATATTGTATTTATTTTACTACATTATTTAGTAATTTTTTGTTTTGTATCCAGTTTTAAATTGAATGCCTCCATATATTTATTTTTTTACAGTATTTATTATATCTTGTAGGGAACTTTTTAGTTTTTATGGTATAATTACTGGCTATTTCCTATTAATAATTTATTCTATACTTATAACTTTGTAGTGCAATATTATATTTTTAGATCGGATCTAATCCTTATAGACATCCATTATAATGGATTGAATAATAAATAATTAAAGGGGCTAAGAAAGAAAAAAAATCATGATTGGGGCCATATTAAAAAAGAAAAGTTATATTAAAAGAGCAAAATATTATTTTTATCCTTTTCCTAATATGTTATTAAATCATTTCATCAATGAAATAAAATCTTGTGTATTAATATTCTGTTGTAAAACATTAAAAATTACCACAGTGGAATAAAATAAAATTATATGATGATGTGAATAACATGTAAGCCTCATGAAAGAGTTATAAAACAACATAAGGTTCGCCTTGCAACCATAAAAGGGTTTATTAGAGGGTTATACAAGTTCCAGGCCTAATTTTAAGAACGTTAAGAGAGAATATTGAAACTATTATAATGTAGAAGAATAATTTGCAAAATTTAATATTTCTTCTAAAAAGGTAAGGCAATAAGTAATTTAGGTGTTACTTCAAAGTATAAAGGCTCTAAAAAAAATTATTTAGTCAACGTTGAGGAATTTCCCCTTTGAATCTCTTATAAGGGGAAAGAACCTTCTAGTAGAATTTTCACACTTTCAACAAAAAAATAAAATAAAAAAATAACTGATGCCTATAATTGTATAACATGAAATGGTTTATTGCAAACATTTAGCTATCCATCGGCTAAGTAGCAGCCCGGCTGGTGATTCTACGGTTTTTAAAGTATATATAAAATCTTCGAGAAAGAAAATGGTGGAGGTAAACAGATTTATTTAAATAAGGAACTGTTTATTGGAAAGCCAACGTTTCGACCCACATTGCTTTTCTTCTCCATTGCTAAATATACAAAATAAAGACAAGTTAGAATTATACATGGTAAATATTAAAAATGGATATAGGCATCAAGGTATCTGGGAGATAAAACATAAAGATGGGGACCCTTAGATATTATATTTTATTACTAAGGCACTGTAATGCCTATATGTATTTTTAATATTTACCATGTATAATTGCAATTTGTCTGTATTTTGTATATTTAGCCCTGAAGAAGAAATGTAATGTGGGTCGAAACGACAGCTCTCCCTATTTGAGATTTCTTTTTTGACCAATGTCTTCTTCATATATAGGTACATATAAATATTTGGTCAACTAATATTATTCAATATAAAATCCTTTGTTTTGGCTTATAATGGTAGTATAAGCCTATTATGTGCTGTGTCAGGTACTCGTTAAATATCCCCTATCCTAATAAAATCTGGAAGGGTAAAATTTAGGACTCCCACTGTAGCATTGTCCGATTAGCCACAGTAACATAAAGGGGTTTAAATTAATAAAAAAACATTAAATTAACACTAAGTACCAAGTCTTTCTGTGTTTGTTTCATTTAAGGTCCAATACACATTAATTTGGGCATGCCTGTGAACACCATTTTACACCCCTTCCGAAAGTCAGCGTAACTTAGAATATTTTATTCCCTTTAATAAAAACCCAAAAGTCATTGCGAAACCGAGATAAAGTGCATAGTAGATTGATGTGTTAACCACTACACCACATATGCCCCTTAGTCGTTAGTTCATTCAATTCAAATCTAAAACAGACGTTCTATCCGTCAACTTTACCATCATGATTTTCAAGCAATTGCCGAAATGAGTACGGATATTATGAACCTTAAGTGAATTAGCAGAGTCAGTGACGCCTGTCAACTCAGGGAGCAGCCCCTAGTCTCCAGTGTCACAGAGTGAGTATGTCAGAAGTATATATAATGTATGATAAAGTAGCGAGTATTGATCCTTGCTGTGCTCCTGCCAAGACTCGGAAATTTCAGAACTTGTTGGATAGGGTAGCATCTGCCGAATTGAAAGACTTAAGCATTAAATAGTACAAACTTTTATCAAATCCCTGAGTTAAACCCTAAACATATTATTGTGGATTGTTTTTACGTAAATAATTTGCAACCCAGGGTAATAACACTAATAATAAAATGTTTAGAGGACCCAAAGTTTTGTTACAGGTAATACAAATCCTTGTTACCAAATTGTTCAAGGATTACCTCCTAAATCAAAATCACCAAATCAAGATCTATTATAACGCAATCTCTCTAGCAACCCTTTAGACAATAACTACCCAGAACTAGGAATTAGTTCGATATTTAGCTTAACAATTTTAGAATCCTATTTCAATCTTTTTATGCACAGCAACTTCCTATATTCTGCTATGATGGTTGATGGTTTTATAAATTCTGATTTTTAAATCTCGGGGCAAAATAGCTTAGTGATATATTGTAGAAACCGAATACGAGTAACAACAGGCATTGCCCGCCTTTAATCGCGTCTTCATTTCCTCTTGAATTTCGTTTTCTCTAGTTACCACAGTACTTAAGTCCTTGAGCTGCTCAACATGTTCAAACTTGTCGATGCTGTTGGCATAACTAAACTCCCGTCGTTTGTCCCGAAACCTAAAAATCAGAATTTGTATAACCATCATCCTTACAACCCGGATGCGAAACGTGGCCGTTAACGCTAAAGGATGAACAACATCTTAAGTTATTCGAAAATAAGGTGTTCCGTAGAATATTCGGTCCAAAAAAGAATTAGACCACTGAAGAATTTAGGAGATCACACAATTGCGAAGCATGCGCTTGATGTCATCTCATTGGAGATGACATCAAGTGATAGTGTCACGAAGATTAAGATGGGCTTGTAATGGCTTAGTAACGAACTAATTCCTAAAAACTTAATAAGAAGCTGTGCTGACTGGTAAACCTGAGGGGTAGGCCGAGTTGTAGGTGGGAAGATTCCTCTGCAAATAAATTATTTATTCTTTTAAAAATCGTTAATCGATTCTGTGTGACCTGGAGATTCTCCAAGGTCTTACCCAGTCTCTACAAATTAGGGGAATATATGATGGTTGAGCGTGGTCTCTACCAAATCAGCTTTTTGGAAAATCGTTGGTTTTGGTGGTCTCCATTGGTATAGTATTGAACATGGGTTACAGTAGTACAGTATTTTTGTTTTTCAATTAAGTGTTAGTGGGTTTGACCAACATTTACAATGAAATGAAATAAGACTACAATAGTAAGATTTATTTTTTTATTTACCCATATGGACTAAAGCTTTTAAAAACTGACAAGGCGTTAACAGATTAAATATAAAAAATTTCCTTCTGTAATTTTTTTTCGTCTTTTCGGCGGCATTTAAGGACTAAAAGGAAGGATCCATTAGAAGGCCTAACAGTCCCGCGGAACACCTACTTATGAGCTAATACGATTAGCGGTAGCAGATAGGTCGGAAGGTAGCTAGGTAGGTTACAGGTAACCTCTGATGGTTACAGGTGAGACAGGTTACCTGTGTTACCACAGCCTTCGTTAGCAATCCGCCAGGCCAAGGTAAACACATTCCCTTCACTAATTGCCTAAAGGGATAATGCAGCTAGGGCTGGACCTCAACTGCTAACTCAGCCTTTGGAACTTCTCTCTCGCGAAGTGCTTTGGCTGCCTCAGTGCAGTTTGATGCTTCTGATTAAAAAATATATAAATATTTATAGTGAAGGAGATGATTATTCTGGGGATGCAGTCAAAAATAACACTAATTAAGGAGTTATTTATTATAAGTTTCGTCGTTTCAGCCTACAATGTCATCTTCAGGGCTAGGAAGGAAAAACAGTTGGCAAAAATCGTCGGCACTTAAAATAAATACGCTTATTTTTATTTAGTGTTATTTTGGACTGCACCCCCAGACTAATCATCTCCTTCATTAGATCTTCTAGTAAACTTTTCCTCTCTATCATATGTATTTATAGTTATGATTAATACTTATAAACTATCTTCATCTTCTTCTTCTCTTCATTCTTCTGATAGTTAGAATAGATGAAGGCCGGAAATTTGGTCAGAAAAGCTGTTTTCTAATAAATATTTTTTTTACTAATTGAGAACTTATTTTGACCTCCAACTGCATGCATCGGGACCATTTACTTTTTCATACAATTTACACTGGATTCTTCTTCCTCTTCTTGCTTATCGGCCATTCCAAGGCTATACCAACCGCCTTAACATAAAAATAAACATCTAAGTATTGGTAAAGCATTCCTATTGTAGTGATGGTTTTGAAATCTTTCATAAAAAGCTCAAAACTTTTTTTCTCTTTATTAATTTATTCGTTGAAATTTACATCTGTATAATAGCAATACAAGTAAATGGCAGGAAAGATAGTTGAAATAATTTCCAGAAAAGGGTCAAACATGATACAACTTAAAATATGATTTTATAAAAAAAAAATATGTTGGAAATAGAATATCACATGTTATGTCGTTCCTGAACTCTTAGCAGTCGGAGAAGGTTCATAAGGGATCTAGTACCCTCCTGGGGCTCACCCAGCATCTAAAAGCGAGTACCCTAAATAAAGGGGAAAAATCTGGCGGTTGAGCGTGATCTAGGACAAGTGCAGAACCGTTGTCCATGAAACAGTATTCAGTCATGTACTGAACCCCAGACCTGTTCACGGGTTGTAGTGGTACAGGTTCAGGTATATTATCACATAAATTTGCAAAATAAAATTAATATAATTTGTGATACAAAATTCTTAACATTCCGATGTATTATTTTTTTTTATTTATTGATATTTACAACTGTATTACAATAATGCAACAAGTAAATAGGCACAACCATTGTCCATGAAACAGTTATGTCTCAACCATGTACTCAACCCCAGACCCTTCACGAATTGAATTGGTAGTTGTTGTTTTTTCTTAATTTACTAACCAAATGTCTTTATTTTTTTTAAATTATATTTTCTCCACTCGTGTTATGTTCATTTTTCAACAGCCATTCTTTTAAAACACTGTACCATGTTGTAGGACAAGAAGCATGACCATATTTTAAAATAAACACATTTAGGCTAGAGGATGTTAACAATATTATCTTAAAATGGATATTTTCTTTTCATCATCATTTTGTTTTATCAAGTTCTCATTTGTTATACCGTTTTGTCTCGACCATCAGCTATGCAAACTATCATACCGAATTGAACAAGAAAGAATAACACAAATGTAAACAAATTTGTTTAAGAAAATATTGAAACTCATCAATTCTATGAAATTCAGCTATTATCTTATGATACCATTAGTAGCATAACACCATTGGGATCACAACGCTCAATTCATAGGTTTCGTTGTAAGACAATTCAAATGCATTAATTTTTTTTTTTTCATACCCTCTAAGACTTTATAACACAAATGTAAACAAATTTGTTTAAGAAAATATTGAAACTTATCAATTCTATGAAATTCAGCTATTATCTTATGATACCATTAGTAGCATAACACCATTGGGATCACAACGCTCAATTCATAGGTTTCGTTGTAAGACAATTCAAATGCATTAATTTTTTTTTTTCATACCCTCTAAGACTTTATAACACAAATGTAAACAAATTTGTTTAAGAAAATATTGAAACTTATCAATTCTATGAAATTCAGCTATTATCTTATGATACCATTAGTAGCATAACACCATTGGGATCACAACGCTCAATTCATATATATATATATATATATATATATATATATATATATATATATATATATATAAATTTACAATAAATACCTGAAAATGCTTATATACAAACAAAAGCCTTCTGTTACCTTTCCGTATTTTAAGGCGTTACAATGGGCTGAGTCCGCTGAAGGTGGTTTTTACTCGAATCGGCTCAAGGCAGTTGACGTTATACGTTACAAAACAAGGAGGGACCGTTTAGCGGTATCAAGAAATAGTTGTAGAAAGAAGAAAGGGGAGGATGGAAGAAGGAAAATGAAGAAAGGATAAGGACAAGGGAGTACTTACCCCATCCCTAGATCAAATGTGTGCACATCGACCAAGGGAACACTGTCCTGCCATCTCCCAGGTCTGGGGGGGGGGTGGTTTTAAGTCCCTAAATAGGAGGCTCGCACAGGTCTTCAGCCCATCAAAAAATAAATGCATTAATATTATAATGCAATTGGGAAAAACCACAATGCAAAGCCTTATGTTTCAAATCTAGTAATACACACACTTACCAGTCCTTCCCAGCTGTTTGCGTGTTACCTTCTTTTCAGTTGTATGTTGAACGTCTTGGTGGTGGGGTGCTGTCTCATGTTTGGAGTCTGTTTGGGCTGTTGATCGTTGGGATGTATTGCACCTTTTTCTTCGAGATGTGATTCACATAACCCCTTTTTTGTTTTTGTGTCTTGATTATGCCTGAATAGGCTAAACGTCGACTGGTAAGTGTGGGTATTACTAGATTTGAAACATAAGGCCATTCATTGTGGTTTTTCCCAATTGCATTATAATAAATAATAGTGTTTCTTTTTGAGTTTTGGCTCTATTTTATTTAAATGCATTAATGAAAAACAGTTAGAAAAACAAAGATCAAAACCGGTAAGGTTCCGAAATAAACCCTTTTATTTATGCGCATTGGTTAAATAAGACAAGTAAAAATAATACACAGTACAACTACAACCCTATAAAGATGGTACCGTTAATTGTGGGGGAAAACCTGTTGCTTGAGCGTGTTCTAGGTTAAATCCTCTCACTGTACAACCGTTCTCCAAGAAATCGTGCAGTCTCTACCATGTACTGAACCTAAGACCCTTCATGACCTATAGTAGTATACGTTTGTTAGTTTTTTTTCTACCAAAAGTCTGGAACAGAAATATCTCATTAGATGTTCATTCCTATTTTTGCATTTCATTAGCAAGGTTCATTTTGCTCAAATCGGAAACATTTCTTATCATTTCCAAAACTTTTATAATCCTGTTTTACGTGATATGACCAAGAAATATATTTCCTACCCTCCTCACTAATCTTCACCCCAGTTCAATCTATTTATTTTTTTACAAAACACAAAACATTATACTGCATTTGATTATCGATGATCAAATACTATAGTAATTAATATATTTATGCAATTATCCCACTTGAAAAGAAAAGATATTGCCAGGACCGGGTATTTCACCTCTCCGTAGTGACACCTCAACATCTCGGCCACCCTGGAACGTTTCTCGGCCAGCCCCATCTATTCTTTTCACCGATCCTATATCTCCGTGTTCTCGCAATTTGCGATGTATACACGGGGAGAATGTTAATTGAACATTACTTTATTTTTGGATCTTGTTGACTTTAAGTCATTAATATTATTATAATTCATCCAACAAGATCCATATTATTTTTGGATCAACAAGATCCAAAAATGAAGTAATGTTCCATTAACATTCTCCCCGTGTATAAATCGCAAATTGCGGGAACACGGAGATATAGGATCGGTGAAAAGAATTGATGGGGCTAGCCGAGAAACGTTCCAGGGTGGCTGAGACGGTTGAGGCGTCAACATGGAGAGGTGAAATACCCGGGTTCGAGTCCCGGTCCTGGCCATATCTTTTCTTTTCAAGTGGGATATTTGAAGGAATTATATTATATAGCAATTGGATGAATAATAATAATAATATATTTATAATTTGCTAAGTTAAATCATGGAAAAAAACATATGTATTTTCGTTATTACATAAGATATATGTGAACAGGAAGAGAGGGGAGAGGGAAGTGCTATTTCCAGACAAGAGTGCCATTTATTCTCACCGAAAAACGCGGGTAGATTTTTCACGGAGGCGGTGCTCTTTGCTCCCCGACATTTCGTCGATACGTTTCGCCGCTGCATCAACTTGACACTTCGTATCTTCTCTCCAACTTGGTCTTCTTTATTTCGTGTCGGGGATTTCAATTCGCTCTTCTGCCCCTTAAGCCAATGTGTTCTTCGGAATTATTTTACAGGAGAAAGATATACAGATCCTATTATCTCGTTTCAACATATGAAATACTTCTTACTATATAATAAAATATCGCTCCTTCAAAAATAGGCATTTTGTAGCAATTACATTGGTTAAGGCTTATTAATTTAACCAATAAGATGAAATTCTCGAAGGCCATCCTAAAGAGAATTTCTAACTCATAGTAGGTGTGAGTGTTGTGAGAAGTCACCGCTCCCACTATTTGGCTCGTACACATTTTAATATATATTTCTATCCATCTTTCTCCTTTTCCATTCTTCACGCCCATTTCTCCCGTCACCAATAATGGCATCCGTCATATGTTGTAACAGAATCATCAAAATTTTTCTCATTTTACTGTTAATACCATTCTTCACGTATTATAATATGTATCACACAATAACATAATCATACATAATAACACCTGTTTCTGTTATATTACTTTTATCTATACAATTTCCATTCATCCATTTCTATGTAGTACGCATCCTTGTCACATTATTATTTCTTATTATTTATCATTGTTTATGTAAATAATCAAACATTTCTATATCATTACCTATAATTTAACTATGTCTTTCATACTTTTAAGTTTCACCAGTTTTACATAATGCACCTTGTTTTTACCTTTTCATAGTTAATCTTTCTCTTTACGTTCTCACATTTTTCTTTCCCTTTGTATTTAACTTCAAGTTAATATCGATTCTGTATTTAAAATCTGTTACTCTTACATTATAATTCTATCTGACGCTCTGTATTTCCTTACTTTAATATAATTCTATACTTTTTGACTTGGTACTACAAAGATTTTTAATTATTTGCTGTTTTTTCATAGCCCTGAATATGACCTACAACGTAGCCTGAAACGTTGGCAGGATTAATAAAAAGTAATTTGCTGATTTTTTGTGTTATCATTGACACCACCCCCTGACCAATTCAATCCATCATAAAAATCTGATCCATTTTCAACTTGTTTGATTAATTATTAAAGTCATATTTTGAGTTGTAACATGCTTGAACTTCAGTACCATCACTAAAATAGGAAAGATTTGCTTTGCCAATAACGAAATTTTTATTTACTCATTTGAAACTTTCAAATCCCAATTGAAATTTAGTTTTATTGAGTTATGTTATTGTTCTTTTGACATTTTATTTTTTTTCTTTCTTAACCCCTTTGGCTTTTATTAATATTTGGAAAATAACATATTAATATTAATAATGATACTTTTAAAATAGCGCTATACATTATTTATAAATGTATATTATGTATGTAATTCCTATGGGAATAGGACCCTCCTGGAGCTCACCCAGTCTCTATAAAATGGGTACCCCAAATAGAGGGAGAAAATCTGACGGTTGAGCGAGATATAGGACAAATCCCCTCCCTACACAACCGTTTTCCAAAAAACAGTACGAGGTAGAGACTGAACTGAACCCAAAACCCCTCATGGTTTATAGTAGTACAGTTTTTTTTTTTAATGTATATAATATGCACACTTTTATTGTATTAATAGTTATTAATATATTACTGTTATTATTAATTAATAGTACTACTTATGGAATATAGTCAAAGAAATCCAAGAATTCTATTTCGATGATTGCAATAGATTAATTAGCATTATTTCAATTAATCTATTTCAATTAGGATCGATTCTTGCTACCTATGTTGGTGAAGTAATCAGTATGAGAAAAATTAATGTTAATTCGACAGTTTTGTTTATTCATAATTGATCCTTTACCACTATAATCT
The DNA here is from genome assembly GCA_037127475.1 of Arma custos. Lineage (NCBI taxonomy): Eukaryota > Metazoa > Arthropoda > Insecta > Hemiptera > Pentatomidae > Arma > Arma custos. The sequence continues at coordinate 181,949,400 of CM073759.1, forward strand.
ATGGTGGATCACCTGTGGTACAGTGCTTAACATAAGTCCCTAGTATGCCCAAAATCTGCAGGATCGCTCCCTAGTTGGTTTTAGGATTTTTTTAAGAAACATCCTCGTTGAAAATCCCTATCCTAATTAAACCTGGAAAGGCAAAATTCAGGATTCCCACTGTAGCATTGTCCAATTAGCCATAGCTGTATTAATTGAAGTTAAATAAATAAAGAAACAAACAACATGTTGTTGAGATTAAGAGTTTTTTTATATTACTATTCAATGAAATTTACAACCGTATTATGCTAATGCAATAAATAAATAGGATGAATGGTACATATTGTCATGCATGAAAACAAGTAGAGAAACTACCCAGTTGTACTACTCAAGTAACAAGTTCAACTTGGAAGGTCACGAGGACATCATTTAAGACGCCTCGCAGGATCATCAGCAATTGAAGAGGTTGCTAGGTTTGAAACTAGTGGGTTAAGATTGATATCGGATTCGGACCAAATCAGTCACAAATGGGACATTAAGGTCATTATGCATTACTTTGTTCGTAACAAAGTAAGGAGCATTGAGGATTATATGAAGGATTTTAGATTATAAGAATTTATTTAGATGGCTTGATATTTATTTATTATTTAATTAATTGTGATATTCCTAAAGCATTTAGTCTACACTGTATGTATCCATAACAACCACTGAAAACACCTGGCCAGAAGGTTGCAGCAATTGTCAGGTTTTCTTCAGTTACTTATAACCAATTTATCATATCTTCAAATCTCTTCATAATATCTACAAGTCTTTTGATCTCATAAGATTAATTTTTATAACCATCTGTTGTTCTTAAGGGACCTGATCCCAGAATAAAATTATTTTCCTATTATATTCTACAGGGTGCGGCAAAAGTAAACTATATGATGTAAAAAAATTGTAACTTCTATGCTTGGGAACATTTCATTTTTTTTCTATTTCAGGAATTAAACTTGGGAGAATATATAAAAATGGACCGGTATACAATTGCACAACGAACTAAGATTGTTTTTTTATTCCTTGAAAATAATCGTTCGATAATTAGTACTCAACGTGCATACAGAAGATTTTATGGTGTAAGAACTGCTCCATTCTTCGTTGGTGGGTAATTTTGCTGAATTTGGGACTATCGGAGATTCAAGGCCAACGGGCAGACCTCAAACTGGCAAATCGGCCGAAAATATTGATGCTGTGAGACAGAGCGTCGCAGAAAACCCGGAGACATCAACGAGAAGACGATCTGCCGAGTTGCAGCTTTTTGACCTCCCTCTTCGGCAAATTTTGAAACACGATTTGCACCTTTCCAACAAAATCCAACTAGTCCAAAAACTAAATCCTGAGGACTTCGCGCTTGGAAAATACTACAGCAGTTTTAAATCTCGTTGATCAAAATGAAAACTGTTTGTAAAATTTAATGATGACCGACGAGACACATTTTCACTTGAATGGTTTCATAAATAAAAAAACAAAGTTTATGAAAGTTTATAAGGCCCCAAACCGTGCAGCAACTAAAGGACAACATTCAAGAAGAAGTTTATCGTATACCACAAGAAACACTCAACAAAGTTATGGAAAATGCTATAAAAAGAGCATATTTTTGCTTTAGAGAAAACGGTTCCCATTTAACTGACATTATTTTTCGTAATTAATGTAAAAAAGTAACAAATTATAGTTACTTTTGCCTCACCCCACATCTTATTGTTTATTGACTCTAAAAAAGGCTCTTGTAAAAAAATGAAAAACGAAAACAATTATTCCTTATAAATTATATTTAAAATATGAAGTGTGATAAGTTAGCACGAAACATCGATGAGTTCTATTGACTCAAACTAGCACAGAAGCTATTAAACTCGTCGCTATCGGGACGGAACATCTCACATCGACAGCACGCGATTCCAGACTAATCCGAACCTAACAGAGTAAACAGTTTTCGCAACTAGTGTATATTGGATTTGGCCCATAAACGCCTTTATAATTCGCTAAATTTATATGTTAACCGAGCTGTTGGTGAATCATATCGCGGTCTGAGATCGACAACATGCAACGACCGGCGAACGTTTGGTCGATATTCAACTAGCCACGACTGACCGCTTCAGCGTTTAATAATGTTCAATTAACTAGCCCTAATTGCGATTAATTATTGTTTGCTAATGTTACCGAGCTATTACTAGTAGTAACAGTACTAGAGTTGATTACTACCAATATAGGATATAGTTATATCGCATCGCTATTTAATGGAAATCTGATCTGTATGATTAACAATATATACAACAGAATAAACATATAAGGTAAAGTACACAAATAATTATTTTTATTATTATTTATGTGTGACTCTTATTACTATGCACTTCGGCCTACAAAGGCCCATTGTGCTTGAGTCCTAAAGATCCCTAACATAGGTCTAGACTTCTGGGAAATTTTAAATAGTCTTTAAACCTCAGTTCTTGAAGTTCCTTGTATCCACCGGGGCCAAGGTCAAATGTCCTCTTTCGACTTAGTGCTATACATTCAAAGAGAACGTGCCAAGGGGTTTCGTCCTCCTCTTTGCACCATCTGCACCTAGGTTCTTGTTCAATGCCCAGACGATGCATGTGTTTCCTGAGTTTACAGTGCCCAGTGATGGTTTCAACCATACTTTTGAGGTCGGTTCTCGACGAGTGAGCAGCTTCTTTCTTGATTTTATCAGAAAGATTATCATTGGGATCCTTTATGAAAAGTTTAGTATGCCTTATCTTGGCTCTATCCCAATGTGTTTTTATCTCTCTCTTGGCTAGTTTTTTAATTGTATCCTTAGCCAGTGGAAGGGGGACCCCGCACCATGGTTCTGGTCCAATAGGAGCAATAACTGCTCCTTTCTTCGCCAATTTGTCGGCCCATTCATTTCCTGGAATATTACTGTGCCCAGGGATCCAAAATATGTTAACTCTGTTATGTACAGCTAGTTCATCTAGTCTAGACAGTAGACAGCATTCCTCCACTAGTCTGGAGTTTGTTACTGCATTTTGTAATGCACTACATGCTGCCTGACTGTCAGTGAGAAAGTTGATTACCTTATTCTTGTGGTCCTTCATAGCGAAGGCACCTGCAAGTATTGCCCATATTTCCGCTTGGAATACAGTGGGTGTCGTGCCCAGAGCTAAGTAAATGACCCATGCCCTGACAACCCCTAAACCAGAATCCCGAGCCGGCACCAAACTCCCCTTTGGATCCATCCGTATACACATTTAGACCATTGGGTGGATTAAAGCAATCATTCTTGCTTTTGCAAATCGCCTGTATATTAACGGGAAATCTTTTGTCAAAGTTACATTTGTTCAGCATTGAATCGGAATGCTTTTTTAGATCTGCATTTTGCTCGATTATATCAAAGACACTTCTGTGTCCAAAATCGTTGGTGGGTTTTTTGACCCCTTCTATTTTCACTAGCCTGTAGGCTGTCTTCAATGCCTCTGATTCAATTAGAATGTCAAGAGGAGTTAAATCAAGTATAGTTTCCAGTGAAGCGGTAGGGGTGGTTCTCATGGCCCCAGTGATCATGATGCACCCAAGCCGCTGCACCTTCTCCAACCTTGATCTATTTTGTTGGATACCAGCTTTGTGCCACCAGGCTATTGAGCCCTAGGTTAGCACAGGTCTGACTATTGCTTTGTACATCCAACGAGCCATCTTGGGGCTAATTCCCCACTTGTTGCCACAAAGACTCTTACAAGTCCACAGAATTCTTGTGGCTTTCTTGGTAACATAGTCGATATGTTCATTCCAGTTTAATTTACTGTCCATAATAACACCGAGGTATTTAACCTTCTTGCTGAATTGAATACTCATCCCTTTCATCCTAGGGGGGTTGAGTTCCCTCAATATCCTTTTGTTGGTAAAAGGTACAATTACCGTTTTATTAGGATTGATGTTCAATCCTACTTTCGTGCACCATCTCACCACCATTCTTAGTGCCATTGTCATCAACTCTGAAATAGTTTGTTGGTCAAAGCCCTTGATGATAATTGCTATGTCATCTGCATAGCCAATCGCTTGGAAACCCGCCTCATTTAGGAGGTGTAGTAGTTCGTCCAATACCAGGTTCCATAGGAGTGGGGAAAGGACACTTCCTTGGGGGCAGCCTGCGGCTGCTTTAACCTTTAGGTGATAATTGCCCATATTGGCTTGGATGACCCTGTTCTTTAGCATGGCAATAACCCAATTAGCAATGTTTGGTCTAGTGCCGTGCCTTAGTAGGGCATTAGTTAATATATGTGTAGGGGTATTATCAAATGCCCCCTCTACATCTAGAAATGCTCCGAGCGCGATTTGTTTCCACTGCAGAGCATCTTCTATTTGGTCCACCACTGCATGCAGCGCAGTGTCGCAAGATTTGCCCTCTCTGTATGCATGTTGATGCAACATTACTAATCCATCACTGAGATGTTTGTCCCTGATGTATCTATCAAGAATTTTCTCCATTTTCTTCAGCAAGAATGAGGAAAGACAAATGGGGCGACAAAAATAATTAACCACAAATAGAATGGAATACTTAATTATAAATAATGTATATATATATATATATATATATATATATATATATATATATATATATATATATATATATATATTGGAGGGAAAACTTATCACGTCGTTCGTATCTAGTATAACTTAAAAGGTTAATCATACAAAGTTGATATTTCATATTTGCAATCCTATCCAAACAGCAGAATAGAAAAAATACCTTAATCTCAGCTGATTGGACTCAATGGGTGCCAAAGAAAGCGCCTGAATTACTAATAATAATAACTGTTATTCAAAATATTTTTTGAAGTTTCTTTACATTTTCCCAACGTGTTATCAAAATATCAATCCAAGATCTGAAGTACTATTTATTCTTTTTTATTAATTTAAAAATTTAATTTTATAACTGCATTAGAACAATACAACAAGTAAATGGCAGTAATGTTAAATATTGGCATGGATAAACATAAGTAGAGACTACCCAGTGGTAGAACTCAAATATAAACTTTAACTCAACTCGAGGCCATCTTCTTTTCTGATGCATAAGAGGATTATCAGGAATTGAAGAGGATGCAAGAGGATGTCTGAAACAAATAAAGGTTTTTCTGAAAGGATTATCGGATTCGGAACAAATAAGTAACAAATAAGACATTAAGGTCATTATTGATTACTTTGTTCGTAACAAAGTAAGGAGCATTGCGGATTTTTTTGGATTGTAAGAATTTATTTAGATTGCTTAGTGAAGCCTCAAACATCTGGACTTAGACCGGATGGGTCTAATGATTGTCATGTATATGAGTCTTTTGTAAGTAATTAAGAGCTTAGAGCGTGTGTCTAGTAAATGTTGAAGTAGCCTGAAACGGCGAGCTGTTTCTTGTCGTTTTGGTCTAGTATGAGGATTCCAAGTTAATCTTTTGTCAAGTTATATTTTAACCCTCCAGTTTTGACTCCATTTTTCAAGGTCAGTGATGTGGTATTGAAGAGTAAGGAATGCTATAATTGGTTGGGTTAGTATTGACTAATACAAGACTTGAGTAATAAAATAATATCTGAAAATGTGATTTTGACTTGAGAATTATTTTTAATCTTATTTTAAATCTTTTGGAAATAAGTTTTGGCGACAAAGGTGGGTGTGGAACGACTTCGTAATCCAGCTCGTTTGTTTCTTCCCGGCCTACCGTGAAGCATGCCTACAATATAGTGTAGGTAGGTCCCTTCTGATTGATCAATCCAGGTAGCTTTTGATACGTCTTTGTTACATTATTTCAATGTACATGCTGTACAATGTATATGCACAGTTTCACCTCTGGGTAGAAAGGAGAAATTAATTATTTATGAATTAATGTCCGAAGTAAAAACATAAAATATAGCATATATAAATAATAAATATTATATTTTAGGTTTTCCCATTTTAACTAAATTATTTTGATTATACTTGTGTTCGGAGAGACTGATTGCTGTTAGTATGTTCGTTCTTACTCTTGTCTCAATATTTATTTATTGCCTAGCAATTATTTTATCTTTGCTATTTTTTTTTTAACTTACTTAGGGTGTATAATAATACAAAAAAAACCCTTAGTCCAAATTCACATGTTATATCTATTTTCTGTAGACGTTTCGAGCTAAATGGTCATTTTCAATATATAGGTTTCATGATCAACATTATAAAAACTCTGTCTTTTTCTGCAGATTAATCGGTTGTATATTTAAAAATTAGCTGGGTATGTTGTATCCCATAGTCAGTTGCTATCTTTCTATAAAATATAAATTAGACATGAATCTCTCAAGTTTAAAAAGGGTGACTGAGTTTACATCGGCTCATCAAATTCTTTTTCTCTATACTTTACATACATATATTGGCCAGAAGTAGTGATGGGTGATCCATTCATAAACTAAATGAATTAGCTTTAAAGTTTTTAATGAATGAATGATCGATGATTCAGAACAAAAACAATGGAAGTTCATTCAACCTTCAGGTTGGTATAATACCGAATTTATTACTATATTTTTCTACCTCTCTATCTCTCTCTAATGTCTCTAAATAATTTTTATTTTTCTCTTTTAGATAGCTTGAATATACATAGTTAATTTAAAATTTTTCTAAAGTTTTTGGTTGCAGATAACACAATTAAAAGAAAAAAAGGTAGGTTTTGCAATAAGCCGAGAGAAATGTTACTTCATTAAGCAAACTAAATGTTACATAAACCAGAAATAAAATAGAACTATGTATAATTATAAATTTTATACGAATAGGTACAAATTAATTAATTTGTGCCAATATTTCAGCCTAATTACAAGGCTATCGTCAGGCCTGAGAATAATACATTTCAAAATAACAATATAAATAGTGCAGTCCCAAAGAAAATATAACATATTTAAAGACATAAATAATACAATTAAAAGGACGAAAAACAATTATAACAACAACTTTCAACAAAAAGTTGAATTATAAAAAATTGTGATAAGAAATTAAGAAATAACATGAGTGAAATGCCATTTATGAAGTAATAAAAAATATTAAAATTGCTTGAGAAATAATTTTATTAAAATATATAATGAATGTGATGTTATAGGTGGAAGTAAAAATGATTTTGAAAATAGTTGCTATTTGAATGAATATCTAGTTATTATAGAACTATATACATATAGTTATCAATAACTATATAGTTCTATATCTCTACATGTAGAACTCAATATACATAAACATTATAAGCAAGAAAATGGTCCGGGTGGAGGCAAATAAATTCTCTTATGAAGGGAGTACTGTTTATTTGGAAGCCGACGTTTCGATCCACATTGCAGATCTTCTTCAGGGATATTATAGTAGTATCCTACTATAAAAAAAATGTTGAATTATTAATAACGATAGTTAAGGTTATCAAAGTTTAAATGCTTCCGAAAACTTTATAAATATTTTAGTGGACATTCTGTCATCAATGACCGACTCCGCGTCACGTTTCTTACACACGCTATGGTTCGATAGCAAGTGATTAAATCGATTCATCATAAATGGTTTTGTATGATTTTTTCAAGAAGATAACATCAAGAAACAATATGTCCTCCTACAACCTTTCAGGAATTCTCTGACCATGAGGGTTCGTTCCTTACCTGAAAGCAAAAATTCCCATTTGGATGCTAATCGAAAAACAGGTAGCTGAACCCAAGCCCGAAACATCTTGGCAGGTCGTATCCTTGTTATTATAACCCATATTTCCTGTCCAATATTTTAAAAAAGAGGATTAGATGAGGGAATTATGGCGAATTCATTGCCACTATATGGTAAATTTCATTGCCGTTTTATTTCCATCTCGTTTAAATATTTTTTTTTTAAAGTAGTTCTTTCTCTGGTCGGGAAGGAACCGATCCAGTGCTTTTACGAGTTAAAGAGGTATAAAATATATGCGACCATATTTATACCTTTTTAAGCTTCATCGTTCTAAAAAAAGCGTTATGAGTCTCCTATACACAGTATTTTGACCTTAACGGTCTGAATTATCATTTGTAATTTATTGTCGTTACAAAAGTATAAAAGTTTGATAACTTCTTAATCCGTTGTTCGTATATTCTCATATGTCAAATGATTATGAATATTTTGAAAATACGCCATCAAGATTTCTTGTATTAGTACTGTTGTTTTTTAGAAATATTAATATCCATAAGTAGGTATATCGAAATAGTAGTGTAACATAAAATATTATCCAATGTTATTATATTACATATTTTTTAAGTAGGAGAGTTAAGGATATATATATTTTATATATATATATATATATATATATATATATATATATATATATATATATATATATATATATATATATATATATCAGTCCTATGATAAAGTGGATTCCTAAAATCAGGGGCATATTATATTATATGGGTAACTGGTGGTTGAAGGTGATCTCGGCCTCCTTGTAAGACCCTTTGGCTGAGAAATAGTACGGTTTCTACCAAGTACTAGACTCCAAGGGTTATAGTAGCACATGACATTACCTTTAAAAAAAAAAAAATGTAAACAGACCGAATTGCTAAGGAATTAATTAAAATATGAACTAAATTATGTGGAATTTATAACTATGGAAAGCCATCTTATTGCTGCATCATATATTATTTCGATAATACGTTCTAGCGAATGTTAGAGATTCATGGTTAATGCGGAGCCTCGATGCTGAAAGATGCAAAGAGGAAGATGATAAAGAAGTTCACTAGAAAAATATTTTATTATTATAATATAATATAGAGGAATAGCTTTCATGGGTCGTAGAAAAGATTAACTGCCCTGAATGTGGATCGAAACGTTGGTTTCCAAATAAACAGTTCTGTACAAGAGAATTGTTTGACCTTCAGCTGGACCATTTTCTTTGCGTAGAAAAGATCAGTTCAGTTGTTAAATTTGTATTATCATAGCTATTTGGTTATATGATTACGATTACGATGTATACATAATTTATGCTAAAAAATATACATAATATATGACAATACAGTTTCGTTGACATCCTTTAAAAAAAAAAAAAAAATGATTTACAAGCACTATCATTGTACATATAAAATCACAACGCGAACAATGTTCTTACCGACCACGGCATTCCTATATGTCCAACAGTTTATTGTTATTATATTCGAAAAGTTCAGATATCGATTTATTTTCGATAATCAAATAGAGGACCATCGATCCTACCCTTCTTCTTGAGTGGGCCTTCGTGCCCTGAGAGAAGGGCCAACAGAATTAGGTAATTAAATTAGTTAAAATATTGGCCGTGCCTATCAAATAAATCAGCTGAGAACAGTTTTTACTGATTACAGGAGGATTGGGTTCGGATCCAGCGCACTAAATCACCACCTGCCAATTACTGATGCCGTTCATCGCTTTTAAGCTATGTCCGCTATACGCGTCTGTCCTCCAACAATTAGGCAATATATATTTCCTACAATCGAATCAATTCGTTTCCAATTCATTCAGAAAAATTAGTTTAAATTAAATTTTATTTGTGTAAATATATATTTCGGGTTCTTATGATTGAGTGAATAAATTTGAAACTATAATAAATTTTGTGTAAAGGAGATAGTTGGGGGGTGCAGTCAATAAGTACACAGAATAAGTGATGAACTTATATTATGTGCCGACGTTTCGACCTACAGTGTAGGTCATCTTCAGGGCTAACAGAGAAACAAACAGAACAAAAAAATATAAAAAATGTACAGTAACAATAATATGGTGACAAGTAATGTAGAAAAATAAAATAGTGGCAGATATGAAGATAGAAAAAGAGCCAGATTATAATAAAATAAAGATATAGACAGATTTAAAAAATTAATGATAATGAAAAAATTAAAATAGTGAAAGCAATGAATTAAAAAAGTGACAGATATAATAAAATTAAGATAAAGCCAAATATAACAAAATTATTAAAATATTGACAGATGTAATTATTGAAACAGTGACAGATAATGTGTCAGATAATGTGATAATGTGTGTGTGTAATAAATAGTGAAAATAATGAATTAAAATAGTGACAGATATAATAAAATTAAGATAAAGCCAAATATAACAAAATTATTGAAATAGTGACAGATATAATTATAGAAATAGTGACAGATATAATGAAATTAAGATAAAGACAGATATGACAAATTATTGATAATGAGAAGCAAATGAAAATAATGACAGATATAATAAAGTAAGACAGATTTAATAAAATAAAGAAAATGAGCAGAGATGATAAATTATAAATAACGCATATAAAATAAAAAATAGAAAATAAATGTACAGAAAGGATAGCACAGTACAAAATACTAATATAAAGGAAAATCAAAAGGAGGAGTTGAACAAAAGAAACCAAAATGAGGATATTTACATATACATAAAGGTTGGAATATGAAGAATAAAGAAAAACTAGTAAAATAAAGGTATAAAATGTATGAAAAACGGACTTGATGATGTTACATGTCACAGAAAAGTATGGAACTATATGTACAATAACAGATGTGAATAATAGAAATACTATTGTACAGTAACTACAGTGTACAATGACAGTTTTGAAAAAAAGTGGATAGGATTAATGAATTTGAAAAGTTAAAATAAGTGAAAACTCTTGTACAATAACAATAGTGTACAATGTCTGTTTGAAAAAAAGTAGATAGGATAAATAAATTTGAAAGATTAAAATTGGTGCTTAAAAATATGAACTCTTGATTACCAACAAATGATGGATGAAACGTCGGCACATAATATAAGTTCATCACTTATTCTGTGTACTTATTGACTGCACCCCCCAACTATCTCCTTTACATTAGATCATCCAGTCAACTATTTTCATCTCATACATATAATAAATTTTGATGACGTTTCGAAAATTTATATTCCTATTACAGTAAATATAATAATTTTGGACTTTGAGATTACTCAATAGATTTACTAACACTTATTTATATATATTTTGATCATATAAAGATTAAAAAGGCACTCATTCTGGTAGATACATTCAGATATATTTATTAGCCGAAAACTCTCCAATCACATATCACTGACCTGAAACTGGAGGATTTAAATAAATTTCCATAAATCCCGTTAAATCACATTTACTCTCCGTCATAAGCTAAAGACGTCCTGTCCTCATGTATCGTTTAATATTACCCCATGGATTCCTACAGTACCGATCCGGTACTTAGGACTACATTGACGAACGATTAACTTAAAAGCCTCATACTGGACTGAAACAAGAAAATACTAATAGCTGACACTGCTGGATTTAGGCTACTGTATTCAGGGCAAAGGGGTAGAGTGTCCAAGTGCAACTCACAAAAATCAACATTGTTGTCAATCACACACAACCATTGTTGCCAGTTGCAGTTGGAACCTTCATCGCTACGCACTGATGATGGCCTAAAAGCTAGGTCGAAACGTAGGCACATATAAAATAAGTTTTTCTCATTTTGAGTTATTGATTGACTGCATCCCCTGACTATGTTACACTCTTTTTAATATAATTTTGATTGATAGTGTTTATTAATCATATTACATAAAAATAAACTTTATTTTATTCGGCTTAAACTATTTGCTGTTTTAGTCTAATTACTAGACGAACGCTCTAAGCTCCCAATTAATTACAAACGACTCATAAGACCTATTCGGACTTACAGTACCGTTTTGGGGCTCCACTAAGCCAATAAATTCCTCTAGTATCCAATCCTTAAAAACTAAAATCATTCGCAAAATCCTGATTGCTCTCTACTTTGGCATCCCTAAAACCATCCATGGACCAAACCCGATATCAGTCCTTTAACTTCAAACTTTATTCCCACTCAAACCGTCTAGTTTCAAACTATCTCATCTATTTCTGGTAATCCTCCGAGGCCTATGAAAAGAAGGCCCGTGAATAACAAAGATAAATTCGTTACTCGAGTACTACCAGTGGTTAGTAGTTTCTCTACTTGCCTTCATCTCATGGCATTATGTATTATTCATTATATTTGCTCGTTGTATCGTTAATAAGACCACTAATACAGCTGTAAATTTCAATAAATAAATTTTAAAAAAAAGTGTTTACTGCATAATGGTTTACATTTTTTTATCTAGTTTTAAATTGCATATACATTCATTTGTTTTTTCACTATAATTTTTATACCTAACATTTGCTTTTGAAAATACTTTTTTGTTTTGTTAGACAACGTTTATTGGTTATTTAATACCCAAAAATTCGTTCCATAACCTTGTCCGAGTACAATATTCTTTTTCTAGTTCGAAACTCATTCTCATATGTATCCTTTACATAATGATGTAAAAAATAAAGAAACCAAGGGACTAAGAAATTAAAAAAAAAGTATTTTTTAATATAATTATTGGTCATTTTTTATGAGTTATAAATATTTTTATTTTTTAAAGAGAAAAGATAGGCCCTCAACCGGGATTTTATTTATTTATTTTGTTTTAAAAAATAAAAAAAAAGTCTTTTTTATTGCTTTTTATTTGATGTTGATTATTTAAATATTTTTATTTTGAAGAGAAAAGATGCGTCCTGGCCGGGGTACGAACCCGGGACTTCCGCGGCACTCTTCCAACTAAGCTACCAGGGCTCGTAACAAATCCTTTCTCTTCTACGTTCCTTCATCCCCAGCTATCGCAATTTTTGCGATGCATATATGGGGGACCAATGTTCATTGAACATTACATTTTAATTAGTACCTCGTTGACTACGTCAATTTTTATATTTATAAGCTATTTTTGTATAGATTTTTATATGGTGTGTATTTAAATATTTTTATTTTGAAGAGAATAGATTTGTCCTGGTCGGGATAAAACATTTTAAAAAAAATCTTAATTGGGGCCCTGTCGGCCATGACGGTCCAGGAGGGTCTCCGAGTTGTCGATCACATATCCTCTGCTCTTGAAAACAAACAATACTGCACAGGCGCATTTCTGGACGTAGCACAAGCTTTCGACCGGGTATGGCCTGCCGGTTTGCTGTTCAAGCTCAAAACCCAGTTACCTCAATCCTTATTCCTAGTCCTTCAATCCTACCTCTCTGATCGCTACTTCCAAGTACGCTGTGATAACGAATACTCCAATCTTTACCCAATTCAAGCTGGAGTCCCCCAGGGCAGCGTCTTGGGTCCTATCCTGTACATATTGTACACCGCTGATATCCCAACTACTCCTGAAACCTTCCTTGCAACGTTTGCAGACGACACAGCCATCCTATCATCTCATCCAGATCCCGAAATGGCTTCCTCGAACCTCCAAAGGCACCTTTCACTCATTGAAATTCGGAGTAACCAATGGCGGATCAAAGTCGACGAGGAAAAATGCAAACACGTGACTTTTACACTTCGCCGGGGAGCATGTCCTTCTGTCCAATTCAATGAAACCGTCCTACCCATTTCCGACACAGTACGATACCTTGGCTTTATCCTAGACAAAGACTTACATGGAATCCTCATACCAGACTCAAAAGACAAGAACTTAACAGACGATTCAGCCAACTATACAGACTACTATGTAGGACCTTCCATCTTTCAATAGACAATAAACTACTAATATACAAGACCATCATGAATCCTATTTGGACCTATGGACTGGAACTGTGGGGGACCGTGAAAAAATCGAATATCAGACGCATTCAATCCTTTCAATCCAAAGTCCTGAGAACTATTGTCAATGCTCCTTATTATGACTCCAACAAAACCCTCCATAATGATCTCAACATTCCTTTCGTCCTCGATCTCATCCCTACTAAATTTTCAAACTTTCACCAAAACCTTGCCTGTCATCCCAACCCTCTGGCTCAGTCATTATCCAGTTTCACACATCCATATAACCCACCCCGCCGCCTAAACCGGCAATGGCCTCAAGACCTGATATAATCATGTTATTTGGAGTACTGGCACTGGCCAGATTCTCCACTCACGATCTGTTTGTGTGTGTGTGTGTGTGTGTGAAGCGCCCTTAACCAGCTTCCATTGGCGTTTAATGCCAGTGACGCGGCTGGGAAAGGGGGCTGGGGCCTCCCGGACTCCTGCTTTGCCCTCATTCATAAGGAAGAAGCTCAGTTCGGGGATCCCAGGCAAATTGTAAATAGAGTATGAATGTGTACAGTATATTTCTTTTATATTTTATTTATTATTATTATATTTATTATTATTATATATATATATATATATTTTTTTTTTTTTTACTTTATTTTTGTATATATTTTTTCGCTTGTATATATTTATTTATACATTTATTTCGTTTACATCATTATTTTTTTATGGAATGATTGTAAGCTACATAGCACCATTACTTATTGCCCACAAGAGGCAGATTGTAATGCTTCAATAAAGTGTTTTCTTCTCTCTCTAAAATTGGGGCCCTGTAATACACGACCAGACATAATGAAAAATATTTTTAAAAAAGCAATAACAGCGGAGTGGCTTAGTGGTAGAGAACTGAGTTGCCATGCCGGAAATTCTGGTTCAAATCCCGCTGCAGGCATGGCTTTCATTTAGTCTGTTTGCAGCGGGAGATGGATCCTATAGGATCTAGGATCCTCCTTGGTCCCACCCAGCCTCTATAAAATATTATAAAAATTGGGTACCAAAGGTAAGGGGGAAACCTTTGGCGGATGAGCGTGACCTAGGACGTCACGTCCTTGTCCATGAAACAGTACAGAATCTACCATGTACTGAACCCCAGACCCGTTTACGGGTTGTAGTGATATACGTTTTTTTTTATAGATAATTTTTTACTGTAATTTTATACCTACAATTTGCTTCTTATTGTTCTTTTATGGAATGGTTATTGGTTATTTCCTATCCAAAAGTTCGTTCCATATTTATAACCTTGCCTGAGGCAAGAGGAAGGAGAGTAGATAGTAGAGATTTAGTTGTTAGTTATAGTAAGAGAGAAGTCTTTAAGTTAGATGTGGTTTAGTCAATAAGTTATAATTTTTCTCAATATCCTTTTTTATATTACTTGTATTATTCATTAGATCAGTTAAACATCTCAATAAATGCTATATTTCTCTTACAAGTCGTCCACCATTTTATATATTTTTTCTAAGTTGAATCTCATTTTTATATGTAACCATTATAATTATTTAAAAAATAAATGAAGGAGCTAAAATAAGAAAGAATTCGTTGATTGTTTCCCTGTAATTTTTAAACTATAAAAAAAAAATGACACCAAAAACCAAAGAAAGTCCTCAACCAATATATATGATATAACGAATATAATAATATAAATAAATCCCCGAAGGATCCTTCCTAATCCTTGAAAGGTGGAAGCCCATCGCTGAGAGACGGCTCATTAAATAAGTATTATACGAAGAGGCTAGGCTGACAGCCACTTTTGGAGCCATATTTAATTCAGTGGCTCTGTTTCAAATTTAGAATCGACTTTTTGAAATGCAAATCAACTGATGCTCACGGAAGGGATCTGCCTATTGGTCCCGATCGCCTCCCAGGGATCAACGATTCCTTTTAACAATTCTAATCTGAGAGAACGTGATCTCCTACCGAGAAGTCAGTGTTGTTGACTGGATGATATATGGTATCCCTGATGGAAGATTGAAGATCGATATTTTTTATAGATAATTGTATAGTAATCGAGTACATTACAATATATAATTGATTTTGACCGGATTCTAAGTGTAGAAATTTGGTTTTTGGGGATTATGTGTAGTGTAATTGTACATATCTCGCTTTCGTCACAATATAACCACCTATATTTTCTCTAAAATTGAATCATTTTAAAGTAATCAGTTTTATACGAAAAACGACACATTGGATTTTTAATTTGTTTATCTTATTTATTGTATTAATGATTTCGCTTATTTATTGTAAAATGATACTTTGATAGATTTTGCCACCGAGCGCTTTTAATCAATAAGAATAAGAAATCAAAGGTTTGATATAAATTCCATCAATCGCTAAATAAATTGACAAACTTCCACAAATTACCGGTCAAACCTAAATCTGTAAGATTAACGGTAGTTTCCCACTTACGTCTTGGTCTTCACTCAGACATTAGTTAGTCGGATCAACGCTTAACAACGTATAAGGAATTAGTTCGCTCTTAAGCACAACAACTTGCATTAATATTAGAGTGCAATTTCTACATTGATTTCTTCCGATTACATCCGAAGTATGTAAAATATTTGAATGCTTTAAGACTTTTTGATTTCTTCAAAGTTAGCGACTAAGTTACATGAGCTTGTTTATCCACATGATTTTAAATCTAAAATTTGTATCTATTACCTTAATCCACATTTTCATCTGGTAAAAGTATGAAAAAGATTATCATAGTTGGCCATGCTAACCACTATATCACTATTATCATAGTGATATAGTGGTTAGCATGGCAACCTACAAAGCCAATATTGCGGGTATTATTTTATAGGGAGTAAAAAATCCTTAATCATGCAGTCCTTCGGAGTGCACTTAAAATGACAGTCCCCAGGATGTGTGGTGTCAGAACTCGTTAAAGATCCTTATCATATTTATACCTGGATAGGCGAAATCTAGGACTCCCACTGTAGGATTGTTCGAATAACCATAGCAGGATAAAATGAATAAACATCCACTATATGCACTGATTAACAAAGCGGAAACTGATTGCGAAGAAGACAAAGATAATCCATTACACTCCGGAAGTTCTCAATGCCTCCATTATTAACATAATTCAATAAAAGATTCCCTGACAATCGATACTTTTAATGCGTTCGTTAATTCGGACTTTTACGACAGTTTAAGGGAGCCGGGTCACGAGAGCAGACTCTACCATGCTCAAGCTAATTCTAGGGCGGCGGTGCGGGACATGAAACCATTCGTCATAACTCCACCGGCTTTATAGGGACAGATTCAGTTTAAGACATATTTTTTTTATTATTAAACTTTTTACTACTAACTAGTTTGTCACACGCCAAGTTCTTCCACTTAGTATTAGCTTTAGTAATAATTAAATTCAATCTAGGCATGTGAAAGATCAATTCCTATAAATCATTATATATCGTACTATAATCCCCCTCTTGGAAAAAAATACACATTAAATATATAGAAATTCAAAGGAAGAAAATGGTGCTGGTGAAGGACAAACATTTTTTTCTTGAAATAAGGAGAACAATTTGTTTTAAACCAAACGTTTCGATCCACATTCAAGAATTATACAACTTCAAATACTTAATACAAAGTAAATAATAAAAATACATACATACAATAAAAAAATGCATACATATAAAATACAAATTATTTACTGTTTATTATTTATTTGTATTTAGCGCTGAGGAAGAACCTGCATGAGCTTGGCAACGTTGCCTTTAAAATAAATAGTTCTCCTAATTTTAACAGACGTTTTTCTAGCCTTCAATTTTTTTTTTTTCAATTTTCTTTTTTATGCATATTAGGTCAACTAGTAATATTCAAGATATAATAATATCGAAGATTAATTATTTTTAAATAATTTTATTTCGAAAAGAAAATATTTGTCCTGGCCGAGATTCGAACCCGGATCGTCTGCATCTCTAGTGCAGTGCTCTAAACCACTGAGTTACCAGGGGTTGTATCCAAGCAGGTCAAATCAATTCTCTTAAAAATAAAATTATTTACAAATAATCACCATCAAAAGAACAATACATAAAATAGTTAATTATTTTTCATTGCAAGATACTTTTTATCCAAGCTAAAAAGACCTAAAACTATATTTAGTTATTTAAATTAGCTGAAAAAAAACAACAACAATAATTAAGAATATGCTGTTCTCATTAGGCTTGAAACGTGGCCACAAATTTAGTGAAAAGATATGGTATTTTTTTATTACAACTTTAACCACTAACTAGTAAGTCATACACCAAGTTATTCGATTAAGTCATAACTTTAGTCGCAATTAAATTCAATTTATGCACATGTAAGATCAATTCCAATACAAGATTATGATTATTTTTATTTTTATTCTTTTGATGGGATTCGAACCCGGGTAGTCTGCATCACTAGTGCAGTGCTCTTACCACTTAGCTACCAGGGGTCGTCCAAGCCAAACAAAAATTTATAGGATCGGTGAAAAGAATGGATTTGTAAGGCTTGGATACGACTCTGATAGCTGAGTGGTTAGAGCACTGCACTAGAGATGCAGACGACCCGGGTTCGAATCCCGGCCAGGACAAATCTTTTCTTTTCAAAATAAAAATATTTAAAGATTATGATAGTTTTTTTTTTTTTAAATCGTGCTCTGAACTAATTCCTCAAAACTGCTCTGAACTAAAATACCTCCTCTTGTAAAAAATAATAATACCCAAAAATCAGGAATAAAGTAAATGTACAATAATACGAGGGAACGGTGTAACTCAGTGGTAGAGCACTGAGATCCTGTGCCGAAGGTTTCGGGTTCAAATCTGGCTGTGGCATATAAATTGTATGGTATATTAACATATATGGACCGTGTTGGATCTGTAGACCTCATTCAGCCTCAATAAAGTAATAATAATAATTCTAATTCTAATTATTCTAGGACAAGTCCCTTTAGAATAAATAACATAACTCTACATTATTGTGGGCTTTAGAGCCTTAGATTACAAAGGAAAAAAAACAAGCAGAAAGTCAACCTATAAAGCTGATTAAATAATAAATAAATAAATAACTTCTTATGATAATGAAAAAATGAAGATTTCACATTATTTCACATTAAAAATAAAAATAAAAATGAATAAACAAAATAAATAATATTCTATCGATAATTTTATGTATGCTCTTCGGGAACTGGAGGGATAGGATAGGACCTTAATTAGAGGAAAGCCCTGGCGTTCAAGAATGATCTCGGACTACAGTCTTAGAAACAGTACAGTCTCAAAAATATACTAAGATTTATAATTTATTTTTCATTGCAAGATACTGTTACAGCTAAATAGACCTAAAACTATATTTAGTTATTTAAAGTAGATGAAAAATAAGTATGAAACAATAACTAAGAATATTGTTACGGGCGCCGGCAGGAAGGCGGAAGCGGGGGATTAGCGGCTTAACTCCGTCAGCGGGAGACGTTTAAATAGGATTAGGACGGTTCTAGATCGTCTTCTTTTGTCGGCAAAGGATTAAGAATATTCCAGAATTATCTGGCCCCTTCGAGTTCTAGAATGTTCGGCTTTGCCTATAAAAAGACTTCCGTCACCTATAGTCAGTCAGTCTTAGCCTGAGAGTAGACCAGTGAAGATCTGTGATAAGTGTAATAAGTGAGTGTCAGTGTGATAAACTAGTCAGTGTTGAACCGGCCCGTGTAGTAAGTGTATCAGTGAACTGTGACAGTCTCGCGAGTGTAATAAACTGTTTCTGTTTGTTACTGTGTGTCAGTTTGTGATACTTGGAGAATCTTAAGGTCGGTGGACTAGTGAACTGTAAGTGTTAATTATTAGTTATAAATTGTAGTGTAATATATTCATAGAAACTATTGTAACTAGTTAAGCTATCTAGAATTAGTAATATCTTATATTATTGTAATAATTAAATAGGAGTTAGGCCTAGATTATAATATTTAGAATATTGTTATTATAAATTCATATTAGTTTAATAATTTAATTGTTAATAGTTTAATTGTATCCTTTCTATCATTTTGTTAATAAATATTAGTATCTTTAATTAAGGAATTGTTTAATTCATTTTAATACCCAGTAGCCCGTAACAAATTGGTGTCAGAAGTGGGATTATTGTGTAATTGCTATTATTTTGCATTTTGTAATTATTGGGCTACTGTATGTAGAATGGCTTCTAAGAGTGTTAAATTAATTGATTTAAAAGTTGCGGATTTGAAACGGGAGTTAGAAGAACGTGATCTTGATTCTTCCGGAACTAAAAGTGTACTGCAACAGCGCTTGCGTCAATTTTTTGTAGTTTTAGGAGAAAATCCAGATGACGTTCTGTTTGAAACTGATTTAAGCAAGTTGTCTGCAACTTTATGCAATGTAGATAATAAGCTAGGTAATTTACAAAATGAGTTAAGCAATGAATTAAGCAATGTCAAAAATGAGCTAGGTACTGTAAAAAGTGATTTGTTGGATACATTAGAGTCTAAGTTAGGTACATTAGAGACTAAGTTAATGGAAAATGTTGAGAATAAGTTAGCCGATGTAAATAATAAAGTGGCTAATGTAGAATCTAGGTTAGGGGAAGAACTGAATTCAATTAAAGACGAACTTAGGCTAAGAGTCGAGGCTCTCGAGGTACGTATGAGCAACTCACCGACGAACGACACAGACCGTTCCTCCGAGGGCAGCCTTCACAAAACCATTATGCCCGCCAATTCAGGGACGCCACCAACTCACAACACCATTCCAGTGTTCGACGGAAAGACGCCGTGGGAGGACTACATGACTCTCTTCGAGACTGCGGCTTCGATCCACGGGTGGTCGAAAGAGACCCAAGCTTCAGCTTTGTGCCTGGCCTTGCGTGGAGACGCATTGGGAGTACTGCAGGGGATGCCACTGTCGGAGCGGTCTAACTACGGGGAGCTGGTTAGAAGACTGGAGATGCGTTTCGGCCACCGTCACATGGATCAGCTATATCGCTCACAGCTGAGAAGCAGGATCCAGAAGACCAACGAGACTCTACAGGAATTTGAAGCAGACATTGCACGGCTGGTGAGGAATGCTTACCCATCGGTCACCGATGATGTCTACGAGAGCCTGGCTGTCGACAAATTCTTGGATGGACTTCGGGACCCTGAGACGCAACAAGCAGTGAAGCTCGCCCGGCCAAAGACTTTGGGAGACGCATTATCTCAGGCCATGGAGTTCGAGGCTGTCAGACAGTCAGTTCGGGGCCAAGCACGAGTTCGAGCAGCAGAAGCGGAGCCTTATTTGGTCCCTAGCGTCGAGGACATCGTGACAAAAGTTTTGGAGGCTCTCAGGACCCGTAAGAAGGAGATACGCTGTTGGAGCTGCGGCCAACTTGGACACCCTAGAAGCAAGTGTCCATCCAAGAAACAAGAAAAGCCACAGGAAAACTAAGTAGGGTTGATGGGAAGGGGCAACTGTCAACCCGTAAAGTCAAAGGCCCCGGGAAGATCATCAGAGTTGCGTCAATAGGGAGCAGAACGAACAGTTTCTACGTTGATGGGATGGTGAACGGGCAGCTGCGAAGTCTGCTACTGGATACTGGCGCAACCATGACTATCTTGAGCTCAAAGACAGTTCCTGCTGAGAAGATGTTGCCATCGATTTCGACATTACGGACTGCCACAGGAGAGCTTGCGAAGGTCTACGGGGAGACAGTTGCCTACTTCATCATCGGGGGTCAACATCTGAAGCACCGCGCTCTCGTGGCAGATATTGATGAAGATGTCATATTGGGCACGGACTTGATGATCACATGCGGGATCAAGCTGGATATGACAAGAGGTGTGATGACGCTGGGAGACGAAGAAGTCATCCTCCGGCAGGGAAAGGATATCAACGCACGAGTGCGCTTACTAGAAGACACCACTTTACCTTCTCGGAGCCAAATCATAACACATGGGACGGTCGAAGGACATCTACCTGAGGGTCAATGTGTGCTTCTTGAACCTGGAAAACAAGAACAACAGGATATCGGACGCGGCGTACTGGGGGCTAGGTCTCTCATCAAGGTCGGACGTACCACTCCAATTCGGCTAATGAACCTGAACAGCTTCCCAGTAACGCTGAACAAAGGAACACCGGTCGGAGAATGTACAACCGCTACCTCAGTGGTTCGTCAGCTGCAACGTCATCCCACCGAGCTGCGAGGACTGCCGGAAGAACTAACAGGATTTGTGGACGAATCCTGCTGGGAACTCTCGCCTGAACAGAGCGAGGAAGTGAAGAAGATGATTATCCGATGGCAGGACGTCTTCGAGATCAGCCCAGGGCCACGGGGTAGAACGGATATCGTCCAGCACAGAATTGACACCGGGGATGCTAAGCCCATCCGACAGGTCCCGCGGAGGCTGCCGTTAGCCAAACGGGAGGACGCCGAGAAGATCATCAAGGAGATGGCGATTGATGGTGTCATTGAGCCTTCGAGTAGCCCCTGGATGTCTCCTGTTGTATTGGTGAAGAAGAAGGACGGCACAATGAGATTCTGCGTAGACTACCGCCTTCTGAATAACGTCACCAAGAAAGACAGTTATCCGCTCCCCAGGATTGATGATACCCTGGACACCCTAGAGGGATGTGAACTATTCTCTACCTTGGATCTCCGCAGTGGATATTGGCAGGTTGGATTGAAACCTGAAGATAAAGAGAAGACAGCGTTCTCGATTGGGACTGGACTCTGGCAATTTACAGTGATGCCATTCGGGCTTTGCAATGCTCCTGCAACATTTGAGAGACTGATGGAGAGCGTGCTAAGAGGTCTCTCTTAGGAAATTTGCCTGGTATACTTAGATGACATCATTGTGCTGGGAAAGTCCTTCGCTCACCATCTGAAGAATCTGGAGAAGGTCTTCGAACGACTGCGTGCAGCGAACCTTAAACTGAACCCGAAGAAGTGTCATCTCTTCCGAAGGCAAGTCAACTATCTGGGGCATGTTGTGTCGGACAATGGAGTTGCCGTTGACCCAGAGAAGATTGCAGCGATCACCGACTGGCCAGTACCTCGAGATAAGCACCAAGTAAGAAGTTTTCTCGGCCTCTGCACCTACTACAGGAGGTACGTGAAAGGATTTGCGAACATTGCAAAACCTCTTACCAGGCTCACCGAGGAAGAACGGACTTTTCTTTGGGATCACGAATGTCAGGCATCCTTTGAAGAGTTGAAGAAAAAGTTGAGTAGTGCTCCTATTCTGAGCTATCCACGTCCCGAGGGCAAGTTCATACTTGACACAGACGCTAGCAACACCGCTATTGGAAGCGTCCTCTCTCAGCTCCAAGATGGAGAAGAAAGGGTCATTGGATATTTCAGTAAAGCGCTCTCAGCTCCGGAACGCAACTACTGTGTCACAAGGAAGGAGCTTCTGGCAGTGGTGAAATCTATAGAGCATTTTCACAAATATCTATATGGCAGAAGATTCCTCCTGAGAACGGCCACCTTGGAGTTCACCGTACATTGGAAAAGGTACGTGAACGCTTTTACTGGGCGAATCTCAAGGACGATGTGTTGGACTGGTGCAGGCGTTGTGCGACTTGTGCGGCTTCTAACGGACCCATAAGAAGAAAGAAGGCCCCAATGAGGAAGTACAACGTGGGAGCACCGTTTGAGAGAATAGCAATCGACATCGCTGGCCCTTTCCCTGTGACGGATGAAGGTAACCGGTATATTCTCGTGGCCATGGACTACTTTTCCAAGTGGGTGGAAGCGTACGCCCTTCCGAATCAGGAGGCAGTCACGGTTGCGGACGTACTGGTGAAGCAGCTCGTCAGTAGGTTTGGGGTACCCATGGAACTTCACTCTGACCAGGGACGAAACTTCGAGTCTGCAGTCTTCTCCGGGATGTGCGAAGCACTGGGAATACGGAAGACCAGGACGACACCTCTTCACCCTCAATCCGATGGCATGGTGGAGCGCATGAACAGGACTATGGGTCGATATTTGTCCAAAGTGGTCTCCGACCATCAGCGAGACTGGGACCAGTATCTTCACCTGTTCCTGCTTGCCTACCGCAGTTCAGTCAGTGAGGCAACGGGGCAGACTCCCGCAAATGTGGTATTCGGCAGAGAACTTCGGTTGCCTTGTGATCTGAAATTCGGTTTCAAGCCTGATGAGGAAATTGCCGGAGAGGAGTACGTCTCGGATCTACGGAAGCGAATGGATAATATCCACGAGAAGGTTCGCACAAACATCCAGGGAGCCAGTGACAGAAGGAAGGAGCGCTACGACATCAGGGCTGAGAAAGGTGGCTACCAACCTGGAGACTTGGTCTGGCTACATGATCCTCGAAGAAGGCGAGGCTACTCACCTAAACTTCAGAACTCCTGGGACGGCCCGTTTGAGATCGTCAAGAGGATCAATGACGTCATATATAGGATCAGGAAGCAGCCTAAAGGAAAACCCAAGATATTCCATTTCAATAGACTGGCCCTGTACAAAGGAGACCACGGCCCGAAAGAAGACCAGCAGGTCAGGCACCTAAAAAACGTCAAGACAAAAAACTCAGTACCAGGGACCCGTGGAGTAACTCAGGTAATCTACAGGGATATCTTCTCGTTACCAGTGGAGTATTCTCTGGCCCATTGCGTTGCCGAAGATCTGAGGACTTCTCGAGGGATTGCAACGGTCTTCAGGAAGAAGTTCGGCGGAACTGAGGAGCTGGAACGCCAAGGACCAAGTGTCGGGAAGGCACTCCACCAGCCGCACGAAGGACGACACCTGTTTTACTTGGTTACCAAGCGTGCCTCTGATCAGAAGCCGACATATGACGCACTGCGGCGAAGCCTCGACGACCTTCGGAGTAAGCTTCTGAGACTGCGTGTCACTAAGCTCGCTATTCCGAATTTGGGCTGTGGATACGACGGCTTGGAGTGGAAGATTGTCAGGGACATGATCGAACAGACATTCGCCACCTCTGGAGTTGCCATATTGGTGTGCACGTTCAACCCCTGGAAAGAAGGTGCGTCTCCATCAGTAGAAGCTCATAAATGCCCGATTTCTCCGGACTTGCTCTGGGGCAGAGCACTTTTAAGGAGGGGGCAGTGTTACGGGCGCCGGCAGGAAGGCGGAAGCGGGGGATTAGCGGCTTAACTCCGTCAGCGGGAGACGTTTAAATAGGATTAGGACGGTTCTAGATCGTCTTCTTTTGTCGGCAAAGGATTAAGAATATTCCAGAATTATCTGGCCCCTTCGAGTTCTAGAATGTTCGGCTTTGCCTATAAAAAGACTTCCGTCACCTCGAGTCAGTCAGTCTTAGCCTGAGAGTAGACCAGTGAAGATCTGTGATAAGTGTAATAAGTGAGTGTCAGTGTGATAAACTAGTCAGTGTTGAACCGGCCCGTGTAGTAAGTGTATCAGTGAACTGTGACAGTCTCGCGAGTGTAATAAACTGTTTCTGTTTGTTACTGTGTGTCAGTTTGTGATACTTGGAGAATCTTACGGTCGGTGGACTAGTGAACTGTAAGTGTTAATTATTAGTTATAAATTGTAGTGTAATATATTCATAGAAACTATTGTAACTAGTTAAGCTATCTAGAATTAGTAATATCTTATATTATTGTAATAATTAAATAGGAGTTAGGCCTAGATTATAATATTTAGAATATTGTTATTATAAATTCATATTAGTTTAATAATTTAATTGTTAATAGTTTAATTGTATCCTTTTTATCATTTTGTTAATAAATATTGGTATCTTTAATTAAGGAATTGTTTAATTCATTTTAATACCCAGTAGCCCGTAACAATATGTTGTTCTAAACCGGTGAGAAGCATGACCACTGACTTTGAATGAATAACGTTTCAAGGTATTCGAAAATAAGATGTTGCATAGAATATTCTTTACAAAAAGAATTTCACTGAAGAATATTGCTGATCATATCATCGATTAAAATAATTTAAGTGAAATATATTTTCGTCACTTTGAAAGAGAAAAGACAGAAAATGTAACGTTCATAGGAGTACTATACTTTTAAATTAATAGTTTGAATTATCTTGTTAGTAGATCGCATTTGGTTTGATGGCCCTTAAAAATTAATTTGATATGTTTACAATACTCCAACATTCAAGACGCCATTTTTTTTATGATGCACTAGACTGTCTAGACGTAAAGAATCGGACCTGAGAAAATACTTACATTTTTAATAAGGAAACCAGCCATAATAAAGTTCTAGAATATTCATCGGCCACGAAGGCGCAGTAATGGGAACAAAACAAATCGAAGACGAGGTGAAACATTAAAGAGGAAAAGTATTCTACATAGCTCGAATCGACAGATACCTGTTCGAAGAACATTGTTCTTAAGATGTAGACCGTAGATCCTGAAATAAGGATAATGCGGGCTGAAATACAGAAGGAGAGGGATAAGGATAATAAAGGGAGGAAATTGGAACAAAGTTAGGAATGAGGTGGATAAGGACAGTGACGAACAGGTGGTTAGCTTCCGCGGCCTTCTTCATCGTCGGCGGCGTCTCCCCCCCCCTCTATCTGTGTCTGGGCCAGGATCTACCGGGCGGTATTCGTTCAATCTGTCATAGGATAGTGAACAGCTTATTAACTACGAATTACTTTCTTGGATCAGATAGCTCAAAAACTTCTAATGTTGTGTTCCACGGATGACACAGTGACATAGTCTTTATTTGTTTGAGTGGAAACATAGTTTTTACTTTGTGAAGAAAATACTTCTAGAATAAAATCCCCAAAGGTACTAATCTAAAACCAACTATATTAGCAAACAAACTTTCACTTTTAACAAACTTTTAAGATTTATCGAATTCGTTCATAACCAACCCCAACTACTTTACATGCAAATCTTCAAATATCATTTAATGTATTTGAAAAAAGCATTTATGCACTGAATTGACCCTGGACATTTATATATTATTTTATATATTTTAAAATTGATATTTATATTATATATAAATATTAATTTATAAATTATTAGTATATTAATAGCACTTATTGCTAATTACTTTGTGACAGGGTTACCTGCCCATATTATCACTCCCTAAATGCATACCTGGCTCACCCAAGCGGAATGGCCTTTATAAACCATTATAGGAATTCCATCTGTGTATATTCCTGTCATCTGTCTATATCAGGATCCTCCCAGATCGGCATCCATCAGGGCTAATGAAAGAAAGAGCCATCTCTCTCCCGTCCTCTTATATTAGAGTTATTAATGAATCTTCCTGAAGACGTTTAATTTCCTAGTCATCTTTCTCCTGGTTAGTCCTGTCCGAATCGAAGGCTTTTCGGGGTCACCCTGTCAGGTCGATACCTTGTTATTGTCTAGGTAATGGATATCAGCAGATATTTTATTGATTCACTTCAAATGATGTGATCGTTCATATTATTTCTAAAATGGAAAGTGAAAATATTAGAATTTGTTTTGTTTTCTATGTATATGAGGAAGAAAATGGTCCGGGTGGAGGTAAAAAAATTCTATTAAGTAGGGAGAACATTGGAAAGCCAACGTTTCGACCCACATTGAAGGTATTCTTCAGGGCTAATATACAAAATATAAACAATTTAAAATTATATACGGTAAATATTAAAATAGAAACGCATCAAGGTATCTGAGGTGAGGGACCATTAGATAAATATAGAAAGTAAAGGGAATAATTATAGAGTATTGTGTAGTGCGTTGAGATGATGTGCTTAGAGTCTTGGGTTAAAATCTGACTGAGGAAAATAAATTATTTAGTTTATTAATAATCAAGGATGGAGCCTGCGGGAACAGCAGACCATCGTATGACTCGCCTGGCTTCCATATATAGTGTATTGTAAAACCGTTGCCTTATGAACATCATAGAGCATGGTAGTGAATTCTGAACCCATGGGTTGTAGCTATAATGATTTTTTAAATATTAATATGTTTCGCAGGAATTAACATATTTTTTTATTGCACTCTTATGATTTGTGGCAGTGTTTGCTTATTTTAATTAATCTTTGGCTCGAAAAATAACTTTTATCATACATTTACGTTATTCTTTAGGACCAAGGAATAATTTTTTGTCGGTGTTTATAGGCGCAAACCTTTAGGTCATCTGAATAGTTGTTTTCCTATTTTAAATTAAATAATAGTATTGTCAATTGTATAAATAAAGATTTCAAAAATGATCTTTAATGAATATAATTAGTTTAACATGTTGTAATAAGTTTTTGAGATTAATGAATAGTGTAATAAAAAAAAATGTATGTAATGAAACGATAAATTATGTTCAAGAGTTCATTTTCGCTGAATTTAATCCCTAGCCCAAATCCTTGAAGAAAGAATATAATAGAAAGAAGAAAAGGAAAACAGAAACATTGATAAGAGACTATATAAATATTGTTCCACCAACCGTAAAGAAGATAACAAACCACATAGAGGGTATAAGATTTTGTTCTCGAGGGATCTTGCTAACCTGTCAGGCAAAATATATATCAAATCCCTTCGCCAAAGGATGACTGTATCAGGAGCATTGAGTCGAAATGATAACTTTCCTACAAAGAAATAACAGTGCGTTATCTAGTAATTGCTTGATCTATTTGTTTCAGACAATGGGTGCACTCTTGAATAGTTTGGTGCTTATTGGAGTATGATGAACTTCGCAGTAGAGGACTTAAATGACTAAAGTATGTTGAACCTACTAAAACCACCAGATTTTGCTACTATGATGGTAAATATTAAAAATGGAGAGGACTGTGTTGTGTGTAACACGGTGTTAGTGAATTAAAACGATAGGGGACAGCCAATAGGGAAAATAATAGAATAGAAAAATAACTTCATTATGGAACTTAGTCCCTCTAGAATAATAAACACGAACAGGGAAAGAAACATGATATAAATACAGAAGGCTACAATAATACAAATCTTAAAGTATTTATGCAGTGCCAAAAAAATTAAATAAAAATATAATCAAAAGTACGAATCATGTCACGGTACTAAGCAATTAAAGAGAATAACTGACTAACAACAGACAAATGCATGAGCTAGGATGGAATATATTGATTACCCTTAAAGCCTACGTTTTAGTCATCAGCAGGGTAGGGTAAACATTATTATAACAACTCTTCGGGATGAATACAGGTGCAGGTTGACTACCTACCGGAACGTGGTTCGTTCGGAAAAGAGGAAATCCTGGGAGTTTATAACAGAAGAAACTCGAAATAATCCCTGGGGTATAACGTTCAGGGTCACTATGGGCAAGCTCTCACCCATACAGACGATAGCGGCCCTGAGGATTTGTGAGGTAAGAGCACATACCCCAGGGTCGACCCGAGCCAGGAGTCCCAGAAACAGGAGATGATCCGACGGACCATGGAATATCCACCGGGTACTGACCTGTGCCCACCATAGGACATCTGGGACCTCCGTACAGCAGTGGGCAAGCAACGCACTGCCCGCGCTCCAGGACTGGACAAGGTGAACGCCTCCATGCTGAAGGAAGGTATCCCTTATATTGAGGAACGGCTTCTCAGGATTTACAATGCCTGTTGGACAAGGGATACTTCCCGAGGCAATGGAGGAACGCAGACTTGAGACTGCTCTACAAGGAGGAGGGCAAAGATAGCTACTACCTAGCTAAGATACCTACATGCCTATCTGCCTCCTCACTGTGATGACTAAAGTCCTGGAGGGTCTAATGATGAGCAGCCTACGACCCAAACTCAGCAAGGCCAGTCACCCACGGCAATACGGATCGACCAAAGACAGGGGAACCGCCAACGCGCTTGCAGGTACGTAATGACGCTGAGGCGAGGGCGGAGAAGTATGTCATGCTTGTCTTCTTTGACATATCATGCACCTTCGATAGTGTATGGTGGCCGAGCGTCCTGCAACAGCTCCAGAAACACGAGGCGCCGAGCCAATATCTACGCCCTGGTGAAACCTTGAGGACAGACGAGGAGTCACGGTCCGAGGTAGCTAGCACAAGCACGAGGACAGGTTGGAGCGAGGATTCCCACAGGGCTCGGACTTAGGACCGGCCACGTGAAAGTTGGTTTCCGACGAGTTGCTCGGAGCGGTTTCGACCTGGATCCCGACTGCCCCAGCTGCGGAGTTCCTGAAACAGCGGAGCACATAGTAGCATCATGCATCACATATGACGCCCTGCGCGTGAGGTTGTCGACCAAAGCCGGATTATACCGGATAGACGAGGACGTGTTTCCTGAGCTTGAGAAGCACGAGAACTACGCAAGCTTCAGGGAATTCGTAAACGGATGGAGGGAAGCTGTTGGTCCGGCTCACTTCATGATAACACAAAGAGAACCATCGCCAGGAAGATCGCCGGATCAACCCATGGAGGATAGCGGAGGATAAAAGCAGAAGGAAGGAGACAAGGGCTGAGGACAAAGTTTAGCCCTAAGGTGCACAACCGTGCACCGGGCTACACCCTAGTACCAGAGATGATTTTATTTAATAAATGTAAATAACAGTATGAAAATCCCGATCACCTCCTTGCAGAACCATTGTCCATGAAACTGTACAGCCTCCACCATGTACTGAACCTCAGACCCGTTTACGGGTTGTAGTGGCACAGGTTTAAATGAAATGGTGCGAATACTCAGTCGTACAAGTTTTTTAAAGTTTTGGATATTATTTCAGATTTCCACAGCCTCGTAAATCTGTAGCTATTCTTAGTTTTCAAAAGTTTATTTAAAAGGTTTTTAGGAGTTTAAACATTCTTTAAATTGGGTAATGACTCATTAATATGTTCCAAATCATCTACCTGCACAACTGTTGACTTTGACAACTGTGCTCTTCTATTTTGTTTGTTTGTTCATTTAACGTCACTTTATACTGCTATGGCTAATCGGACGATGCTACAGTGGGACCTCAAAATTTTGCCTATCCAGGTTTAATTAGGATAGGGATTTTTAACGAGTACCTGACATCCTAAAGGCTCGGGACCCCCGTTTAACGCCCCTTCCGAAGGACGGCGTAACTAAGAATTTTTTACTCCCTTAAAAAAATCCTAGGGCCACTGCCGAGCTATGAACCCGCGATCTTGGGTTCAGTAGTTTGTTACGCTAACCACTAGACCAAACTATTTTGTTTTACCGTTGAAGTTTTTTGTTGTTATTTTTGAGAAATGTCTTAGAGATATTCAATATTCTTCTTTATGGGAAGTTTTTTTTCATTTTTTAAAAGTTATTTATATTTGATTAGTCTCTCTAAGACTCTACATTGTTGTTGTGTGTTCTACGTTTTTAGTTTAAATTCCTTTGCCATTACAATTCATGAATGTTCAGCATATTTAAGAGACTATACTCGAAGACAAAGGTTGTGTATAGGTGATTTATCCGAGATCACACTCCTCCGTCAGGTTTTATAGAGGCTGGGTGAGCCCCTAGAAGGGTCTGTAGGTTTTACAGAGTCAATCCGTGACTGATAACAGATCAAATAATTTATCTAGCACTGGGACCCTAAGCATAGTAACTCAGCGATTTTAATTTTATGGAAAATGTGCAAAAATGGATTCTCAAAACGATTTAATGAAAGTTCTTTGACTGTAATTGTGCTCATTAAGGTTTTAATAGCCGCGTCAAACACTGAGGGTAATGAGGTAATGAAACTCTAAACAACCGCAAGTCTCCATTAATCATTCCTGCCGTGATGTTTTCCGGTGAACAAAAAAAAATAAGAGATTGCCATCAAACTTGGTGGTTGTGTCTAGGAGGAATAGAAAAAAAAAAACGTTTGAGGAAGACAAGAGGTGATGAAGTAGGCGAGATTGGTGGAGAAATGGAGAGATATGATCAGCTGGAAATGTATAATTGTCAGCTGTAAATAAAATGATGAACGATCCTCCTGCAATTAGAAGAGGCGGGAGTGGGAACCGTTCCCAGCAAACCTTTTAATTGTCGTAATTAATATCCATCTCTTACTCTAGATCGGGGAGCTATCCGTCCCCTGGGGCACCGGCAGGTCTGGCAAGAGATAGCCGTTCGATGGTCTCGAGGATTAGTAAATGAATACTTAAGTCTTCTAGCTTACTAAACACTTTGATAATATTCATATTTTTCTAATGAAAGGTTTATAAATCCAGTGGCGTAACTAGAGTTGACTCATGGGGGGGGGTTATCCCCACCAGTCAACCACACCAACATATTACTCCCTTCAAAAAAGATGTCTCGTAATATAGGTATAATATATATTATACTATAAAAAAATCATGTAGCTTCAAATTAAATAAATATTATAATTTTTTATCAATGTTAATGTGGAAGTTATAATTGCTATTTTCGTTATAAATGTTATTTTGGAGGGGCAATCAAGAAATAGCTTTTAAATACAAGTAACGCTATTTATTGGTTACAATAACTTACTACACTTAATAAACAATAAACTAAGTCTAAGAACTCATCATAAAAATAAAATAAAATTACATTATCAAACAAGAAAAAAAATATTCTTAAATACAAAATATATAAGTAAATAGTGCTTGTGAACACCGGAAGAGTGGTAAGAATTTTCAGAAGGGTGTTAATAGAGGGTAAAACATCCTTATGGAAAGCAGTGCAGTAATAAATTGCCTTTCTTGAGCTGATTTTCAAATTTTTTACCCTCTCGTACCACACATGAAGTTCTCCAATGGCAGCATCACCACTAATTTTTATATCTTCCTCATAAAAATTCAGAAGTTTTTTAAACTTTCTTCCTGTGTTTTGGTGGCTTGAGAATTGCTGGTTAGGTATTAGACACTCAAGACTTCCGAGTACGTCTTCATGTTTTAGAAACCAACGATCCAATTCACTCAAAAATTGATCCAAAAATGGCAAAATTATGGAAATCCTAAAATATGATTCAGAAGTGTCTGTCAGGCTATGATAACTGATAATAACTTTGAAAAAGCAAAATTCTTCAAATTTTTATTTTTTAAAAATTGTTACTTACAATTTTTTTTTTAATTTCTTCTAAGAAATGGGGGGTTACATCCCCAATGACCCCCCTCGTTACGCCTATGTAGAAATTTAATATACCAATAACAAATAATAGACAATATCCAGGAGCTTAGCGCGAAAATGAAACATCTATTCAGGCTAATGTAGTTTGAAGTACCCACCAATGGCCTTATTCCTGAGGAAACAAAAAGATCCTTGAACTTAATAAGGAAGTTCAAGTAAAATAAAAATCAGTGCTAGTACGAAATGCAAGCATAGTTCCATAAGCAAAGTATGGAAAATTGTAAACATTTAAAAATATAAACGGTCAGCTTATCCTTGGCCATGGTCCGGTTTTGTCATATCTTCCAGCAGGGGTGGGAAAAAGAAATAAATATTAGACATTTCATCAAATCCATAAGGTGCGATACAGTTCAGTGTGTAGAGCGCTGTGTTGCTGAGTTCCTAAAGGTCTCAGGTTCGATCTCTCTGTGCCAGATCAATTATTTGTTCTATTAATATTCATAGTCGGACTATTAACATTTAATATACAAAAATACTTTTTAACCATGCAATATAATCTGTGCATAAAATACAACCAATTTCTTACAATATAAACAGTACTTTTTTTCTTATTCTTTTTATTCATGCTTAAATGTAAATACAATTAATGTGGCCTATATTCCTTAAAACATTCAAAAACCTCTGAATGCTCAAAGTGGATACCCTCTTGGATCATAAACATTGATGCCACCCTTATTGCAATTCAGATATTTTGTATAGTTCATCCCTTATTTATGATAAGTGCAGCTCAGTGTCTATAGTGTGTAGTTACTAAATGTTAGTTTAATAAGCGAACCAATCGAGATAGCACATTTAATTTTAATTTTGTTTTATGTATATTTAATGATTATATTATGTATATATATATATATATATATATATATATATATATATATACTCGTATATATATATATATTTATATTATAAATATTTGTTAAATTTGCTTATAACTCTAAACATATTGCCCATATAGATTGTTTTTCTTTAGTAATCATATCTTTCATTATTTATTTCTTTGCTAAACTAACATTTTTTATTTTTTTTTAAATCTGTATCACTATAACCCGTAAACGAGTATGGGGTTCAGTACATTGTAAAGACTGTACTGTTTCGTGGACAACGGTTCTGCAAGGAGGTGACTTGTCCTCAACCGCCAGATTTCCCCTCTTGGGCACCCTATTTTAATAATATAGGTACTAGATCCCATATGATCCATCTCCGGCTGACTAAATAAAAATCTTGCCCACAGCGGGATTTGAACCAGGATTTCCGGCATGGCAACTCAGTGCTCTACCACTGAGCCACTCCACTCCCTACATTTCTTATACGATACAAACAAATTTAAATTTGATTTTGAAGTCAGCTTTGAGGCTCCTTTAAGCCATCGAATTCCTCTCCTATCCAATCCTAAAAAACCAAAATCCTTCGTAAGATCCTCAATGTTTACCTATGTTACGAACAATGTCATCCATAATGACCTCAATGTCCGAAGTGTTACTGATTTGGTCAGAACCCGTTGACATTCCTTTCATTGCCAACTTTATTTCCCAACAAAACCCACTGGTTTCAAACCTAGCTACCTTTTCAATTCCCTAATTCCTCCAAAGCGTCTGAAAAGAATATTGTCTCGTGGCCTTCTAAGTTGAAATTGTTGTTTCAGCACGAAACACTAGGTAGTTTCTTTACTTGCCTTTATATCCACCCCATTACCTATCAATATTTTATCTTACTTGCTTATTCTAATTTTAATACATTTTTGAATTTCAATAAATAAATGTTATTAAAAAAATGATTTAAATTAATTTATCGAAAAACCGATTAATAGGCGTACCAGGAAGCCATGGGAATTATTTATTCAGACACCCTTCCGTGCCTTATGACAATATGGTTTTGGGGGGAAGTCTAAGCTACACATTTATTAAATGTTTACTACAAATTATAAATTTCTGCATAGGAAAAAATAATATTCGAAAATTAATCGAATGTTGTGGTTATCCAGTAATGGTTTATATTAAATTCAAAATAATTGATGGTCTTTAAGATTAATTAATCAGGTTAAGATAACGAATACCATAACGTTCCTGAGACACAACAAACAAATAACTGTGGAAGCAGAAATAAAGTTAAATTTGTATTCTAAGTTGTTTTAATCCTCGGATTCTTGATTGTCGTGGTAAAGTGCAATAAATCATTTCGTATAAGTGTCTTTCGCTAGCTACCGTGCAACGATCCTCTAAATCTAAAATAACATAAAAAGAAAAAATAGAATGAACTTACTCCATTATTTATTTTCGTCTACTTTTGAACTCGTAAATTAAGAAGTGATTAAAAAATAAGTATTTAAAACTTCTTATCTCAGTTGGATTACTCCTAAGGAACTCATGATCCGAATAAAAACAAGTACACCTTTTCTCCATATTTTTTTGTTTCGAAATAGATCTAGTAATTCGAATTAATCCTCATTTTCTAATCAAAACATAATATTTAAATTATTTAAATAAGATAATAATTCTAAACACTTACATTTATCAGTTGTAATGATGGACACCATTGTTCTTACCTGAAAAATTAAAAAAAATAATATTAGTAAAATACATAATAATTTTGCGTAGAATAATTTATTATACATTAGATAAATAATAAATATTTCACTAAAATCAGTTATAATGATACATAATGAGCCATATTATATTATACGTAATCCCTATACGTACATACACCCTTTTTTCTTTATATATTACAGTCCACTTTATAAAAATATGGTGGAGGTCTATAAATTTCTCTTAGAATTGGAGAAATATTTATTAAGTAGCCAACGTTTCGAGCTACTTTGCAGGTCTTCTTCTAATTTATAATTATGGTCTATGGTTGTCTTTATAATAAATCCTTGCTATTTATATATATATATATATATATATATATATATATAGATATAAATCAATTGATATAATCCCATGTTATCCTCCCCAATATTTATTGCCCACCACTCATATACCTGATACGTATGTATTTTTATTTTAATATTTACACATTTTAATTTTTAGTTTTTATCTTTATTACCTTATTCTTTCTTTTTTATTACTTTCTATTAATTATTCTATTCTTTGTTAAGTTTTTTACTACATTCCTGTCACTTGGTTATAAATACTGTTAACACTCATACATTTTAACATTAATATTTACCATATTTAGTCATTTTTAATAATTTTTTAATTTTCAATTGTCTGCATTTTACATATTTAGCCCTGAAGAAGACCTGAAAAGTAGGTCGAAACGTTGGCTACTTAATAAACATTTCTCCATATCTAAGGGAAATTTATTGACCTCCATTGACCATTTTCATCCACATATACTTTCAAGGTCAACTATTATCATTCAAGAAAAATGGTTTTATATTAAAAGCAAATGTCTATAGTATATCATATTTTGTTTAAGTCTAAACTGGCATTAATTTTATAAAGAAGTTTTGTAAGAGCCAAAATTAACTATAAATGGTTTTATTTAACATTTTAAATGTTATGAGGTTTTTTCAGAAATAAATATTGAAATATTGAAGGTTAGTTATTTTTCATTGCCTTTAACCACTGTTAAACAGACCATAAATTCTTATTAGTAAGTTAAAGTAGATTAAAAATAAACTTTATACAATTAACTCCACGAACTTATAGGTCTATTAGGAATATTAACTCCGTTTTATAGAATCAAAATGAATAAAAACGGTTATTAATTAGTATGAAATTAAATCAATATGAAAACAGTTGTTATTACTTGGTTATATAAACAGTGGGTTTGACTAGTGACTAGTCTTCGATAATCATTTGTTTATCACTTCTACAGTCCCGGTGAATAAGTAGTTAAATCGGATTTTGTCCAGAGAGAGTTAACTGCTTTCAGATAACCAGAACTGTATCATTCTCGCTGTTTTTATCTTTAAATGAAGTTGTAATATAGACAATAACTCCAATTCAAGCCAATTCCTCACTTATCCCCTTATTCATTACGAAAATAACTCGATTTAGCTTCCCTAATTACAAGAAACTCATTTTTGAGAAAATTAGACAACTGCTTATTCCCCGGGGCTGTAGACTTATATATAATCTAAATAATAATCATAAATAATCCCTTATTTTCTTATATTTGTAAACTAAGAAGAATACCTCGCTTATTCTTCTTGGGTTGGCAGAAAAGATACGAGAACCTAAAAAAATAAAAATTCTTCATTTCCAATACGGCAATGACATTACACATTCGATAGGTGATAGTACCTTACATATAACTCTCGTACATGATCGTCGAATATAACCCTTGGTCTTATGATTA
Organism: Arma custos; assembly: GCA_037127475.1. NCBI lineage: Eukaryota > Metazoa > Arthropoda > Insecta > Hemiptera > Pentatomidae > Arma > Arma custos. Next base: position 181,986,234 of record CM073759.1, read on the forward strand.
TTCAGATATACCACCGTAGAGGAGACAGAGACATTAAATGACCCGGATACCGGACTCCGATAGACAACCAAGTCATTAATGCTTGATGATGGATGGTAGGAAAAGCAGATAGCCACGGCTCAATGAGTTATAAAGCAAGATCTGCTTAGCTCAGGCCCATAAGTCCTGCCTCATCCTTGCTTTGTATCTGCTTAATGAAGTGTAAGTCCTGGGATACGATTAGGCGTGTCCTTGCCTTCGATAGGGGTTGCTGGCGTCAAGATAAGGAATCGGTACTAAGGAGGATCCGAGAGAGTAACCTCAATGGTAACCTACTTGACGTTAAGGTAAATATAACACAATAAAACATTTGTATAGCCTTAAATAATATATCAGGTTTATTTATTTTTAACTTTAAACTAGTACGTGATCTTAGTGTCCATAATTAATTGGTGTAATTATACAAAAACATGCTCTATTCAACATTAGGGGAGTGAAGTTACTCAGTGTAGAGAGCTGAGTTGTAATCCTAATGGTCCAGGGTTCAAATCCCGCTGCTTCCAAGGCTTTTATTTAATCTGTTAGCAGCCGGAGATGGATCCTATGAGATGCAGGACACCTCAGAGGCTCACCCAACGTCTATAAAGTGGGTACCAAAAATAAAGGGGGAAATCTGGTGGTTGAGCGTGAGACAAGAAAAATCACTTCCATGCACAGCCGTTGGCTAAGAAACAGTATAGATTCAACCATGTATTGAACCACAGACCCTTCAAGGATTGTAATGGTACAAGTTTTTTCAACGTTAGGGCTTTAATCATGGAACAATAAATTCTCAAACGCAGTCAAAATATCGTTTAACAGGTATTAACTTAATCTCAAGAAGAAGAAAAAACTAATTGTATTGGCAGTCAAGAAAAATAGATATCTTTACATATATACATGGGGTCAGGATAGCTGAGTTGATTAACGGGTTTCCAAAAGTGCATCTGTTTACAAACCCGAAGGTTGTAAGTTCGAATTCTTCAAGCATCCTTCACCCCTCGGGTATGTGAAGCCCTTCAGACTACTGGAGGCAACTCCCAAAGAACGGTTAAAGGCGTCATGACACCACTCTTTGTATAACAGATTTAGTATCGATTAAGTCAGATTCGATATTGAATTTAATTGTAATGTAAAACATTTACCGGCGATATTGCATTGTTAAAATATTCAGTTACAATCGCTCTCAGGCAATGCATCCTAAATGAACTTGTCTACGGCAATATCTTTGGCAACCCCTCTGTCGTGGGGTGATTGGTGGCTGAGGGAGAGTTCCTGTTACCGAAACCAGACTCCAGAAGAGAGAAGCCAGAAGGGGAGGAAATCGTAACAACTTGTTAACACCGAACGTAATGAGGACGTCTCGTGTGTCGGCAAGTGTTAAGCTCGTAGTGAAGTTTACTAAGATATTGGAGTGGTTCAATTACGAAAGTAGCAATTTGGTATAAATAAAACAAATAATTACTTAAGTATATAACCTGGAACGAGCGAAGATCACTATTCTATTTATTAAAAAAAAAATCTTTGTTTCTTATAGTTTTATTCATTTCTGCAACAACGGTTCAAGAGATAAAAATCATAAGGGATAGATAAAGATTTTTTAAATCTCAACCAATTGCTACTCTTGGAAAAAAACTTTTTTTGTTTATTTTCCACTAGCATTGAGTAACGGGCTTGCTTAGTACGTTCCTTTATCTTCGAACTCCTGATCGTCAGGTTCCGCATTCGAGGCCAGCTGTAGCAGATTAATTATTTATTCAGTCAATGGCTCTTGAAGAAGGATATAAAAAATCGAGAATCCACAATTGGAAGAAAACCAGGTTGTTGAGCATGATCTCGAAGATATCACCTCCCAGCTTAACCGTTGTCTTAAAAATAGTACAATCACTACCGTGTATTTGCCCCAAGACTCTTGATGGAGTATAGTGGAATAGGTTTTTATAAAACTTTACTTTTGCTGGCCAATATTTTTCTCTTCGCCGTAAAAATGTATATTTTGGAGACATAACTTTAAAAGCATTAAAAAAATAAAATTGTATTCGATGTAGATAGAATGCTCTAGAGATTTCATAATTAACCACTTCAGTACAAGTTCCAGCTACAGTCTACGGCCAGAGATGGGCACGCACAGTCGACGGCCCAGTATTTTTACTACAATTGCAGTTTATAAGGTTAGCTAGACTTTTTACAACTTACAAATATTGTAGAGGAGACTTTTCTATAAACAAGTATGCCAGTTAAAATATTGTAACCTGACCCAGTGCAGAGATTTTCGAATTAATTCTAATGACTCCATTAGAATTATTTCCACAGTGCTGGGCGTGGGCATGGTCACGATACCGGCAAGCGTCGTACTGAAGTGGTTAAAAAACTGCTTGCCTTATTTGGATCTCTCCGTGTGTTATCTTTTTCGGTTTATGGTAGGAATCTATCCCACTTTATGGAGGTTATTTGAGCCAAGTAAGTGTTTCCAAATTTGTTATGTTTCCCTTTTATTTTACACTTTATAAATACTGGTTGATCTCCAGAAGAGTAATCCGACAAGAGCCATCAGAAGCTGTAAACAGATTAAAATCGCCATTACTGTATTTGAATCGACTCATGACTTTACAAAATAAATGACGACCACAGCCTGTCTCGAACACCAGCAACAATTTTTTTGTTGTATTGGTGGTAATTATAAAAACTGAATCACTACAAACCATTCTGAATTCAGTTCATCGTAGAGACTGCTCTGATCTTTGACAAACGGTTCTGCAGTGAAGTGATTTGTTCGGGCTCATTACCAACCGTTTAACTTCTTTATTAAGGCTGAATGATCACAAGGAGGGTTCAACAGGACCTATCCGTAGCTGTAAACAGATTAAATTCGCCATTGCCGGATTGTAATCCAGAATATTCAACAAAGCATCTCAGCACTCAATACACTAATATACCGTTAAAGGTAGCTAAATAAAATACATTGTACGTTAATAGTATTATCAATTTAACTACAACAGTGAAATTGTTACAACTCCTGAACAATCGTTAGCTACTACTACTTCCGTAGTAACTGCTAACTTTAAAGCGGCACTAACTAGTAAGGAAGGGTGTTAGTGATGGTGCCGGCAAATTGGCCCAAGTAGGCGAACCCAGAGCTCCCTAATTGTGGTAATAAACAAGAGATGCCGCCCTTATTGGTCACTGCGTTGGGAAGGGGAGGGAATACTTTTAATAGGGGAAGGGATTTCGGGGATTTCGGGAAGGATTTTGAGGGGAAGAGGGGGAATTGATTGGCGGGGGCGTGTGTCGTGTAGAGAATAATCCCCCGGAATGAGGATTAAAACGGGATTCCAGGGTGTCTATCATTGTTAGCTCTTGTGTAGGCTCTCTCCTGATACCTTGACGGCTTCGGGAGTTAGCCCTATTCTACAGGATTATTAATCCGTAGATGTGTCATAAGCAATAGATTATTTTTTTTTGTCTCCTTTAGAATTCTCTTAATTAATAGAAATCATCCGAAATTTAATTATTAGAAAAAGACACAAAGTTATTCCATAGTTGGAGTAAGTTGGAGTCCGAATTAGTATTGCTTTAATTTCTCATTAAATGTCACTATAATAATGATACTATATAGAACTCCCACTGCAGCATAGCCCGATTATCAGTAGCAGCAGAAGTAAGACGTTAAACAATCATCATTTAGTGATGATTAGATTACTGATATTCCGCACTTTAAGGGTTAATAAATTATTATAGTTGAGTACCTGTTTGCCAATAATACTCGTACATGAAAGAAAAGAAATTGTACCATTGACCCACAGACTAAGACCCAGGATTAGTAGTACAGTGCCCTTGCTCCACCCTAAATGAGAAGAACATTAAAAACCACTCCTTAATGTCTGCTGAATACTTAATGTCTCTGAATGACTGAGAGCAGACTGTAGATATGTAGTTACCGGACTCACATCATTTGTGAACCTTACTAAATAACAATAGCAATCATATCACTGAAATATTCGATTATTTCAAACAAATCGTGTTATACGAACTCATTAAAAAGTTAAGTCTCTGCCATTTAATTTTAATTTTCTCATTCTTATACCTGCAGCCCCGGTGTTTGATATAATCGGTTCGAATTCGCTACAAAATAAGGTTGTACTGTAAGAAGCAGAATGCGTTATTTCGAATATGAGACTAACTCAGGCATTTGCTTGAATTGGAATAAAAAGTACAACGATTATTATCTAATATGTTTAGGTAGGTGATTTGCCCGATATAGCCCAAAACCGGCAGGTTTCCAGTCCCCCAACACTAAGAGGTTGGGTGAGCACCTCGAGGGTCTACAGATCCCACAGGGTCCATCCGTAGTTGTTAACAGGATAAATAATTTATCTGTAGCAGCAGGATTTGCACCCGAAGCCTTCAGAATACCAATAATGAGCTACACCGCTTCCTTTTGATAATAAAACTTCTTTTTTTTCTATTGACTTTCCGCATGTTTGTCAAGCCTTAAATATATGTTAGGAGTGTTTAAGAGTCCTGTGTCCACTACTCGAAAAGTCTCAGATTCGAATTGTCAATGATAGATAATTTATTTATTTTATTCTCAGCCGTGAATCTACTTTCTCTCTTACCATTAATTATGCTCCTACTCCTGACTGCTGAGCTTGATTTCGACCAAATCAGCTCCTTGCACAACCGTTGGCTCAGGAAAAGTACAATCCTTACCAAGTACTTCCAAGTTATGAAGGTCTCATATTGTATGTGAGGTTCGGAAATTCTGGAGATTAACCTATTTTCATTAAAATTCGTGGCATTTATGAATTTTAAACCTACAACTTAATTTTTATCCTTCTCTAACTTTCTAGTTACTGTCATAAATGGTTTTGAGAGAGACTTAACTGCTGAGCTTAATAACCCAGCGGCTATAAACATCCTCAAGGCTAACATAACCCGAGCAATATCTCTATTACGACCTATTTCTCTACAATTTGTAACTTGTGTGACCTTTTCGCCGGATCCTTCGTGTACAGTAGTCGACATGAGTAGATATAATTTTTTTTATATACTTTATAAATACCAAAGGTATAAATTTCAATTGCTCAAGTATTAAGGTCGTGCGACCTGGAAGTATAAATTCACATAGTAGCATTCTTGCGAGGTAAGACGGGGTCAAAGAAACTATACTAGCATATATTGCTCTTACCAAGCTTTAATATGTTTCCAACATGATTGGACCTTTCATTTAATTACAAGAGCTCTATGTTTAGCAATATACCTTTCCATTATAACTATTAATTACTAAGGTGTGTCCGTATCGTGTAAGGCGCAATAGATAATTAAAAGACTTCGATTTTTAATAGCAACTGAATATCAAGGTGATATGATTAAACAATATACTCCATTCAGTATAGGAAATTTATTTCAGGCGATCATGGGGGAATTTAAAAATCAGCTAAGGAGATAAATGGAAACTATCTGAATACATCATAGCCTCAGACAGGCTAGAGTCCCTAGAATTATTTTAAAGAGAGTAAATCATCCTTAGTTATTCCGTCCATCGGAGGGGACGTAAAATGATCCCGAGTCTGTGTGGCATCAGGTAATCGTTAATGATCTCTTTCCTAATTATAAATGGAAAAGCACAATTCTTATGACTTTAGCTGTAGCATTGGCTAATTGGCCAAGACTTCTAAAAGTGATGTTACATGAATACAGAATATAATTGAAGGTCGTGAAGGTTGAAATGCGTTTGTAAAGTTGTTTGCCTACTTTAAAACAAAGAAATTCCTAAAATAATAAGCGCTAAGTTAACTGATTGAACATTCGAGGTATACACCGAGGCGTATATGGGATTATTACTTTAAAACTGGTAATCCTCCCGATCCAAATCTGGCGGATTTAGGTTTGGGTAGTAGAAGGTAATAGTCCAATTGGATGTTCATAAACAGTGGTTATTATATATTTAGTAAGATAATAAACTATGAGAGATAATTTATTAAATCAATATTAATATTTAATGATTTTAATATAAGTTCTGTTGTTAGATCTTTAGTAAAATAGATTAATAAAAAATCGACAAATTGTGTTCGCCTCTAGAATGGTAAAAAGAAAATAAGAAATACATGATTGAAAGAAATTAAAACATAATAAATAAAAATTGACACATTATTGATCAAATCATAATATTTACTGGTGAGTTTTAAATACAATAACACTATTAATTTATCTTACTTCCCCCTAGAAATGACTATAAGTTCCGAAACATAATATTAATTCTTAATCATTAATGCAAAGTTGTTTGGAATAATAAATCGCTTTTGTAGTAGAATGAGCTAAATAGTAATAATTACAGTTAATAGTTGTAAATAATAAAAATTATACAATTCTAGTAATTTCATCTGCGCCTAGTTTTTTAATGGTTTCGCTCTTTTATTACTGTATTAAGGGATAACTGCCCCGGATGAAGATGTAAAAGCTAGCTGTACAGTGTAGCTTAAGGCTTAATTTTTATGCAGCAATAAAAATTACTATTTTTTCTTAACGTTCTTATAGGATATTGCTACATCAATAGTTCTGATTTCCTTAAAGTTGTTGCTGAAATACCAACTAACGGAAAATGTAGAAAAATAATTATTATGGGTATTAAAAATATTTTAAATCATTAACATATAAATGTAAGAAAAGATGGCCTTGTTGAATAAACTTCAGAAATTAATAAATGTACAGTTATCTAGTAAGGCTCGGAGAAAAGCTAAATTTAATTCAGGGCTTTTAATAAAAATAGAGAGCTTTGTTGAGATAAAAATAATAAGAGAGACAATCATATTAAAAGTCCTTTGTTCTAGGAGTAGATAAAAATATAGGATAGGTAATTTGTTTTTGGTTTTCCGTTTTAATCTAAAAAACATTGTTCCTGTCTTCTTTTTTTTTTCCTCGGGAAAAATTTTAAATAAAAAAAAATGATTTGGAGTTTCTACAAAATTATTTGTATTAATTATTTTTCGTATCTAATGTTTAGTATTAAGATCAATTAAGACTCAAAATTTTATATTCTGGTTTTAAAGATTTAGCAACGAATTAAAAACTAACTACAGACTTATATTTATAATTTTGGTCAATACTTTAAAAAAATTATTAAACAAACAGGACAATTTATTTCCTAATTTTTTTGGAACTCTTTACTGCTCCTGAACCACCATAATTATTATTTTATTTTTCAACACCTCTGAAAGAAAGATGTTTCGTATTTTGCAAATTTCCTATTTATTATTACTACTTATTATTATTTATAGTAAATTATAATGGTGTTGGGACACACCGATTGTTTTTAGCTGTTTACATACAAGCTAAAACGAACATCTAATTACGTATATTTTTGATATGATTGAATTGATCAGAGGGTGCAGTCAATGATTACAAAAAATAAGCGAAACTTATTTTAATGCGGCAATGTTTCGGCCCAAGATCATTAACTAACATCTCCACGGCAATCAACCTGGTTTAAAGTTGATAGTTTGACGCTTCACCTCAGATCCGGCACACATTAAAATAAGTTTCGTTTATTTTTTTGTTATCATTGACACCCCCAGATCATTTCAATCCATTATTAGAATTATCTATTATGGGCTTCCAGTTTCTGTTGTTTTATAATAAATAAATAAATAAATAAAATTAAAATTGAATAATGAAATGTTTTTAATTTTGTTTTTTTAAGATCAAAAAATATCACCAAATATCAAGACGCGACACAGGCTTCACAAAACTTACAACACAACTTACAAAAGGTTAATGAGTGGTGCCAACTGTGGAAAATCAGACTGAATCACGAAAAGTCACAACACATCACTTTTACTCTTAGACGCGAAACATGCCCTCCCATTTACCTTAATAACTCACCCATCCCACAGAGAGACAAAGTACAATACCTTGGACTCACATTTGATAGAAGATGGTGTGAAGATTTGATAGAAACATGGTGTCCTCACGTTAAGATGAAACGCCAATCACTAAATCACAAACTCAAATTAATGTACTCGCTATTCAGGAAAAACTCCAAATTAGATTTAAGACAGAAATTATACGTTCATTTACTTACTGAAACCAGTTTGGACATATGCTTTACAAATCTACTACAAACTACAAACTTTTCAGTCAAAAATACTTTGACTTATCACTAATGCACCATGGTACGTCAATAACAAAACTCTGCATACTGACTTAAAAATAAAAACGGTTGATGAACACATACGAACGTACTACAAATGCTTTCAAGAAAAACTGTACGGACACCCGAACCCATTGATACAACAAATGGCCACTACTCTCATGCCTGAGAACACTAGGAGGAGTTAATAGTTATAAAGGACGTGGAAGAGGGGTCTATTACAGTAGGAAATTAAAGCAAGCCAATGGAGAGGTACCGCTGGGTACTGTTGTTCGTCATGCTTTCCATGCCATTCTGTATTATTTTCCAGTCAGCCAATCTGCTGATTGCCAATTACTTGTATTTGACAGGTGTAGATGGAAATATATAGAGACAAAAAAAAGATCAAAAAATAAATTATAGTTTTTATGAAAATGTCAAGTTATTTAATTGCTTTTTTTTGTATTAAAACCAATTTATTAATTCGAAATATTGGAAGAAGACATACCTTTTTTTTTTTTAAATTGATGCATTCCATTTTAATAAAAACAGTGTTAGAGAGGAAAATATTTGACTGGATTATATAATGGAGAATGGAGATAGTTGAGGGTGCAGTCAAAAAAACACCAAATAAGTCAAGACTCATTTTTATTTGTGCCGACGTTTCGACTTCGTCGATGTAACTTCACCCACATAGTTACACAGTTTACCCAGCCGCCTCTCCCATTAGCCCTGAAGATGCCCTACAAAATAGATCGAAACGTCGGCACAAATAAAAATAAGTCTTGACTTATTTGGTGTTTTTATGACTGCACCCCCCCAACTATCTCCATTCTCCAAAAACAGTGTTATATATTTTGTAATGGCCTAAAGAAGTCATGAACATTGGCTTGGTGATTATCTAATTCTTTAAAAATATTAATAGTTTAATTGACCGAGCAGAACAAATGATGTGAAACTATATTACAGTGAACCTATTTTTCCCACTTTTTTATTATTGTTCGGTTGTTCTATGCGGGTTGAGCATTTGTGTTGAGATGGGGGCCAGAAGTCCACCTTCATTTTTTTTTTCAAATATATTTCCTAACAATGCCAGGCTGTTTTAACAGAATTGTTTGTTGAGTAATAATTATCATTATTATTATATTATTGATATTTAACGTAATAATACATATTATTCAGTAGCTTTGTTTTAATACAGTACACGTGTAGACTAGACTACCTGTTGTTTACGAAGGGACATGGGATTTTATTCATTCCAGTTGCTCCGAAGTAGTTTAAACCCATCCTTAGCTTATCCTAGAGCTTCCTTAGTTTATCCTAGAGCGAGCTGGATTCTGGGAGGACTAACAGGATCTGTCGGGCAAGAGAAGAGCACATTAAGGGCGGAGAGGAGTAATGTATTCCCTAGCCAGAGCAGTCTACGCTGAATATTTTATAGCGGCTTCCTACAGGTTTCTATATACTTACTATATATAGCCTCTATATACTTATTATATATAGCCTCTATACATTTACTGTATTCAGTTTGTGATTTCTCCTTTTACAGAAGAAGCGCGCCTCTTTCGCTCTAAGTCGCTAATAAACATCGAAACCTCCCAAAAAGTCAGTTTCAATCTATAAAATCTTTTAGCAATTGCGGATAAAACTTTTTAAAAACAAATCTTTTTTTTTCATTCATGAAAAGACAGTTTCATACCTTAAAAATACTTATACTTATTGTATTAGGTAATTTTAGGTTGTATTGTATTAGATTAATTTAAGGGGAGATAAATGGAAAGTGCAAGCAAATTTAAATAAATAGAGAAAAATTATCTATATAAATAAAAACGAATCACCAAATGTGTTGCTAAGCGCAAAACTCGAGAACGGCTCGACCAATCCGGCTAATTTTTTCCCCTTATTTTTGTTAAGGTGCAAAGAAGGTTCTAATGTCGAGAAAAAAGGAAAAATTACGAGGGAAATGATATTAACAACACTCTTCTTTTGAAAACGGATTCGCTGAGCCTTTTATTATAAAGTAACTAAGTTATAACCTAGAGATAATATTGTTCTAGTATTTTTTATAAATATATAAAAGTATGAAAGTTAACGTTAATGATGAAAAATGTCTTACGATATTCTAAAATAAGGCAGATTGTAGAATATTGGATCAATAAACATTGGTCTCGTGTAGAATCCAGGATATTCCAAAACGCGGCATGGCAGATCTTAAATCTTAAGATAAATGGAGCTGGCGATGTTGCGAAGATTAATATGGGCTTGTATAGTTGTTGGGTATAGTAAAGAATGAATTCCTAAAATGTTAATAAACTCTGAGCAGACTGAAAAATAACCGCGGCGTAGGTGGGATAATGGCGTAAAGAGTGATCTAGCGGATTTGGGTTTGGGCATAGTCGTATCGGCAGTGTGCTTTCGGTTTCCCTATGGCTTACTTTTATTGTATATTTTACAGCGTAATAAGTTATAAAGGCTAATTTGGACAGTTAAACAAATTTTTAATATATGGTGTATGATTGGATCTTTAGACGAATTCAAAAATCGATAAATAGTCTTAACTACTAAGAATATAAAGTAATAATTAAATTCCATTGATGGTTATTCAAATAAAAAAAATGCCTATGTTTCCAATTGCTCCTCCACTCACTCGTCTTTTATTAATGTCTAACGATTTCAAAATAATACATTTTTAAAAATGTAGGACTGCAACAAAAAAAGAGTATTGAGTTCAGCAAACCAATCAGAGCATCTCTCAATTATATATATATATATTTTTTTTTTTAACAGATCAATTGATTGATATTTACAACTATAATAATATTACAACAAGTAAATCTGCTAATATGAACAATATGACATGAAAAAAAAAACACTTGCGGAGAAGCTACCCATCAGTAGAACTCCAATAAAGTTCTATAGTAGAAGGTCTCGAGGCCATCTTCTTTTCAGGCGCATGGGAGGGTTATCAGGAATATTACGGGAAGCTGAGAAGACTAGCGGATTCAAGTGTGTCTGGAGCTTTTAATGGAAGGATAGGTATCTAGTTTGGGCCAAATCAACAACATATGGGATATTAAGATCATGATGGATGAGTTTGTTTCTGACATAATAAGGAGGATTGAGGATTTTACAAAGGATTTTGGATTGTAAGGATACGAGATGGATTAGATGGTTTAGTAGAGCCCTAAAGCGCAACTCCGTATGTCCATATAGGTAACTGTCATGTAAATGAGTCTATTGTAGTTAATTGGGAGCTTAGAACGTTTGTCCAGTAAATGTTGAAGTAGGCGAAAACGTCGAGCAGTTTCTTGTCAGTTCAGTCTTTTATGAGGGTTCCAAGTGAGACGTTTGTCCAGATGGGCCCTAGGTAACGTACTTGTTCGACAGGGATCAGTGGAATATTATTAAAGGATACAGTAGGGCAGGAATTCGTAGGTTTACGACGAAGTGTGAAGATAACTTTATGGGATTTTGATATATTTCAATTCTCAAATTTTGACACCATTCTTGAAGGTTTGAGATATGGGATTGAAGAGATTGGAATGCAACAAATGGATCCTTATTTAATGATAACACACATGTGTCATCAGCGTACGTAGTGAGGGTAGTGCCTGGATGGGTCTCTCAAATAAAAAATATAAAATGCCTAACCAAACATTTTTAATACATAATATTACTTAAACTTTTTATACGTATGGACAGGGATAGGGCAGTAGGCAAAGCGCTGAGTTAATATGCCGAAGGTTCCGGGTTTAAATCCGGCTCTGGTAAGTAATATACATAATATGTTAATAGCAGTGGTAGAGCCCTGTCAGATCTAACGACCCTACTAGGGCTTGCCCAGCCTTTATAGTGTGGATTTCCTCCAGTGAAAACCTAGCAGTTGAGTGTGATCTCGGAAAAATCCCCCCTTTCTGCAGAACCGTTGTCCTTGATATAGTGCAGTCTATACCATATACTGAACCCTTCTTGGATTATAACGGTACAACCCATATATTATAAAATTGTGCGGAAATCAAGATTGGCTTGTAAAGTGTTTGAAATGAGTACATACGAATTCCTAAAATATACAGAATGGTAAAGGTCTGAGCGGTTTATGTAAATGGGAAGATTGCGTTAAGTGATCTAAGGAATTCGGGTTTGGGTATTATTACGCGAACGGAAATCTCTATACACTGATTGGTGGTATCAGCATCGAGCCTTCGGGTTCGCTAAATCTTGATAGGAGATATAAAAAGGTATTTAAAAATTTAAAAAACGTTTTCATATTTGCTCTTGCTAGTTTTAAAAACCTCCTTTAATAGAAAAATGACAATTTTATTTTAGCTATAAACTTTTCTTAATAAACATAACTTTTCCTAAAAAACATAAATAATTAATATTACAAACTTTTTTTAATTTCAATTTATAGATCATATCATGATTACATCATGAATGAATTAATTGAGTAGTACAATGAGCTAAATGAGATTATAATTAAAGCAACATTTAATTTACAATTTATGATAAATTCTTCCAAAGAAATAAGTATAAATAATTAAATAGAATTCACAATCAGTTTGAACCTAAAATTAGGGTTAATTTGCCTTTATTAATAATTAATCGAAACCAAAATAAATGCCATTAATTGTTACTGAAATAACGTATAATATATATATTATGCAGTTTAAAGCTAATCAAGTATTTTAAATAATTAAATGCTGCTAACTTTGTTTAAAGTGATTAAACTTAGCTGTGGAGTTCGACATTTGACGGTTGATTTAATAAGCTTATACCCCTGTTATTTTATTTAATTATAGAGGCGACGAGCCCATAATTAACAAATATTCTTAGTTGTTTTTATAGATAGTGAACAATATATGCAAAATTTTTTGAGAATTTGACAATGCGAGCTGCCGAAATTGGATTGAAAATTGCCTTTAACGAAACAAAAATTCTAACCTATATAAAACAACGGTTTCGCTGTTCACCAGATTCTCGCTTCGTACCAGTTTCAATTGTTTATTCTTGGGTTTTAGTAAGGAAAAGAGAATGAAATTATGAAATATATATATGTGTACAAAGGGGCCTAAACATAATAATAACAAAGGGAGTATTAATTTTTTACGATTACCTTCCTTGTCACTTTGTTATCAATACTCTATGATTGACCTTGATCTATATATGTATATATATATATATATATATATATATATATATATATATATATATATATATATATATCTCAGGTCCCCCCATTTTTATTTTATTTTCTACCACTCAGATACCTTAATGTGTATTTTAATTTTAATATATTCCATATTTATTATTTTTAACAGTTTAGTAATTTCCAATTGTCTGTATTTTACATATTTAGCCTTGAAGAAGACCTGCAAATTTGGTCAAAACGTTGGCTATTTAATAAAAATTTCTCCCTATCTACTACTACTACTTTCTAAACACTTTATTTAGACATTACAATCTGCCACCTGTGGGCATTAAGTAATGGTGCTATGTAGCTACAATCATTCCATAACAAAACAAAAAAGTGGTATAAACAAAATAAAATAAGTGAATGTAATAAATATATACATACGCAACATATATAAAATAAAAGGAAATTAAAGCAAAAATGATAATAAAATAAAGTCGAAATAAAAATAAAAATAAACAGAATAATGTACACATTCAGACCCTATTTACAATTTGCCTGGGTCCCCGAACTAAGCTTCTTCCCCAGGAAAGAGGGCAAAGCAGAAGTTCAGAAGGCCCTTGCCCCCTTTTCCAGCCGCGTCACTGGAATAAACTCCAATGGAAGCTGGTTGAGGGCGCTTCACACACACACAGGTCGTGAGTGGAGAATCTGGCCAGTGCCAGTACTCCAAATAGCATAATTATAACAAGTGTCGGGGCCATTGCCGGTTTAGGCGGCGGGGTGGATTGTATGGATGTGTGGAACTGGATAATGACTGAGCCAGGGGATTGGGATGACAGACAAGGTTTTGGTGAAAGTTTGAGAATTTAGTAGGGATGAGGTCGAGGACAAAAGGAATGTTGAGATCATTATGGAGGGTTTTGTTGGAGACATAATAAGGAGCGTTGACAATAGTTCTCAGGACTTTGGATTGAAAGGATTGAATGCGTCTGATATTCGATTTTTTTGCGGTCCCCCACAGTTCCAGTCCATAGGTCCAGATAGGTTTGATGATCGTCTTGTATATTAGTAGTTTATTGTCTATTGAAAGATGGGAGGCCCTACATAGTAATCTGTATAGTTGGCTGAAACGTCTGTTAAGTTCTTGTCTTTTGAGTCTGGTATGAGGATTCCATGTAAGCCTTTTGTCTAGGAAGAAGCCAAGGCATCGTACTGTGTCGGAAATAGGCAGGATGGTTTCGTTGAATTGGACAGAAGGACATGTTCCCCGGCGAAGTGTAAAAGTCACGTGTTTGCATTTATCCTCGTTGACTTTGATCCGCCATTGGTTACACCAAATTTCAATGAGTGGAAGGTTCCTTTGGAGGTTCGAGGAAGCCATTTCAGGATCTGGATGAGATGATAGGATGGCTATGTCGTCTGCGAACGTTCTAAGGAAGGTTTCAGGAGTAGTTGGGATATCAGCGGTGTACAATATGTATAGGATAGGAGCTTGAACAGCAAACTGGCATGCCATACCCGGTCGAAAGCTTGTGCTACGTCCAGAAATGCGCCTGTGCAGTATTGTTTGCTTTCAAGAGCAGATTATATGTGATCGACAACTTGGAGACCCTGCCGGACCGTCGAGTGCCTGTGACGGAATCCAAACTGATGTAAAGGAATATTGGATTCGATTATGGGTAGGATTCGTTTCAGGAGGATCTTTCAAAAATTTTGGAAAGAATAGGAAGCAGGCTGATGAGTCGTTATGATGAAGTGTCATTTGGTGGTTTACCATGTTCTGGGAATAGAATGATGATGGAGTGTTTCCACAACAAAGGGAAGTGAGTTGTGCGAAGGATACAGTTGTATAGATAGGTAAGGAAAATAATCGCTTTTTGAGATGTTGAAGATGTTGAAGGATCTGGGTGGTTAGAAGGTCATGTCCAGGAAATTTGCGGACTTTTAATTTTTGTAAGAGGAATTTGACCTCAGAGAGGCTTACAGCGTTAGGAGGTAAGGATAGTGGAATGGGTGAAGAGAGGAATTCATTAATATTGGACACGTGCGTAGGGTTGGTTTCAGGATGTGGAATAAATGTATTTGAAAGGTGTTTGGCAAATTCTTCTGCTTTGTCCTCATCTGATGCAGCCCAAGAACTGTCTTCACGGCGGAGGGGATGGGAAATAGGGTGGTATTTAAGGATCTTTTTGGTAGCATTCCAAAGGGAATTATCAGAAGCGGATAGTGTGGAAAGATAGGCATTGTAGGTTTCGGATCTATAGGTTGTCAGGTTCTTTTTAACTAGTTTGGTGAGGTAGTTATACAGTCTCCGATTGTGAGGATGCCTAGTTCTTTGCCAAAGGGATCGGTAACGGCGTTTGGTAAGGATAAGATCCCTAAGATCTTGTGGTATTCTCCCTATCTAAGAGTAATTTATTGACATCCACCCGAACCATTTTCTTCCACATATACCATTATGCTTTGAAATGTTAGTTTAAACTCTTATTTCTTGATGAATTGATCCCCCCTAAAAAAAAAATTAGAATAAAACAAAAAACTCTGTACATAAAAAATTATTGGAAAAGTGGATCATTTCAATTATTTGAGAGAAATGACAGAAAAAACAAACATTCAAAATAATAGCCAGTAGAATAAAATCCGCTTTTCAACTTTAAAAAAATATTGATAACAAAAATCTATATATTGGAACACAAAGTTTCATCACGAAGAAATAACGATAAAAAGCTGTTGAAATCCTTCGTCTGTGCAACAAAGATCAGGCTGAAAATTTGGAAAAGAAAGGAAGAAAAATCGTTAGGCAAATTTTAGGCAAAATGTTTAAAAATATCCAGATAAAATTAATTCTAAATAATAAACTTCACAATAAAGTGTGTACACTCACACACACGCAGATAGATAGATATACATATATATCTTTTTGTGTGTATATAATATTTGTTTAGAGATATTCCAATAAAACACATAAATAAATATTGGATAAAATAGAAAAAAATTGTATTACCACATCAAAAGAACGCATGTCTTTTCCAAACAGCTAGTGACAATAAAAGAAACAAGATTTTTGGTTTCCTCCAAACTAAAAGATTTGTTCAAGAAAAAGACTTTCTAAAAGAATTGTTCAGAAAGAAATATAGAGTGAAGAGAATCTCTAAAGAAAATGTTAAATAATGGAAGTGAACTGTTCTAAGAAGCACCAAAAAACAAAAGCATGCAATGTCAGAAAATAAATAATTGATAATTGATCGTTGATAGGTGAATATTAAAAAAAAAAATTGACAATAGACGATCGAAAACAATCCATTGAAACGTACCTGATGCAAAGCAAGTCCGACAAAGCCACGTACCGGCTCCTAACTGATACATTCAATATCAACCGAAAGAGTCCTAATTGATATATGAATATATAATTCTCTAATGAATATATTTGGGAGGAAATTGCATTGGTAGTTTAATAGGAGTAGATAAATAATTGAGGGAACGATTACATGGCCCTAACAATATATTTTCCTGGCGGCCATTGGGAGAAATATAATTGAATTCCTTTATTAATTACAGGATGAATTATTGCTTGGCTCATTACCGCTATCGAATTGTCCGCAATTAGGAACCTCCAATTTGGAAATACATTATCCAGTATCAGAGTCGATTTTAAAAATGGATTGGAAGCCGGGGGATAATGGCTAAATGAACACTGGCTAAATCGAAACATTCAATTCTTTTAGTATCGATAGTTAGGTCAATAAACTGATGATTTCAGTAACCGAAAATGTTTATCGGTTATACTCAATATTTATTATCTCCTATCACATTCCTTAACTGTATTTGTTAATTAATTTGTTGGTTTTAAAATTAATTAATTTATTAGTATGATTTCTACTCAGTCTTTAAACCAGATTTTAGGCTGTTATCATATATTTATATATATATATATATCAAACGTTTTTAATCCGAAAATTATAAAAAAAAAAATTGTTTCATAAAGGACCATTTTGATGAAAATATATGTAAAGAAAAATCATTAAAATACCTGAAGTCATGCTTTATCACCATGTTATCACTAATGACTTATCGATTACGTCTAAGTGTAAATATTCATATAGTGAGGTTAAATGTGTGAAATATAGAAATAAAACTGTTCTAATAGCATGTAAGAAAAGCTCTAATAATTTTTCTTATGGGGATATATATGTTATATAGCAACTAGTAAAATTCTATATACTGTTAAATATTAGTATTGTTCATGTCAGATGTACTTCCAGTTGACTTGTAACTGATTATTGATTTTACAAAAATACTAGCTATCGTGAGCGTTAGTGTGGAAAATATAATGTAATTATGGGTAATGAGTAGATTTCAGTAATGATTTCCTCAAGAAATAAAAAATTTACATTTCTAAGCATAGATCATACATATTTCTTGAAACGTCTAAATGAAATGACTACCGTAATCGATCCACTACTTATAATTACATCCTATTTTCCATGCTAAAGCTCACGATAACTCGTATTTTCGGGGAGTATAAACTTTTAAACTTGAAGCGATAACCTGCGGAACAGCTACCTTAGTTTTTTTTTATTGACCTTAAAATGCAATTAATTTAAACGTACAAGAAGAAAATATTCAAAACACCCTTTTACAAATTATAAATCGTCCGTTTTACTTTAGGTGAAACTTTTAATTTTAACAGGGAAGACTAACTTTTGACCCCAATGATATAGTTATACGCCTCAATAGGTTTTAATATAGAAAGTTTATCATGATTATAATATGAAAAAAAAATGTAAATAAAAACTCCATGGCCACGAATGGTGGGCCGGTACAGTACGCCTAGATTCCCGTTATTATTTTTTCCTCAAGTTTTTTCAGCAACAGGGGCTACCGTAACTCGATACACCCGCACCTCTTCCATCCCGGCTTCTGAATTCGAAGATGCTTTTCGGCTTCTTGGGTTACCCTCCTTCGGGTGACAAACCCTACTGGAATTCTTCCTAAGTTTTCTATAACAAGTTAACCACGTGCCACCTAATATTTTATCTACCTTACTGATGTACAACACTGTTTTATTCAAAAATACCCAAAACTAAAGCAAGGGATCGTGTTACTAGTAAATAGAAAAAAAAAGTTTAACCGTTGTAATAAATTTTGTTAAATTTCAATAATAAAAAATTGATAGCCTACTATCTGTGAAATAAACAGGTATTAATTTAATTCATATTTTAAGTTCAAGTGATGATCAAAATAGAGTTTATGATGTATTTAATTGGTCTGCGGCTGCAGTCAGAGAAATAGTCATAATATAATTGAAGCTTTTTTTTTCATTTTGCCAACGTTTCAACCTACGATGGCAATTAAAAATTAAGTTTAACTTATTTTTAGCTATCATTGACTGCACCCCCTGACCAATTCAATTCATCATTAGAATGATCCAGTCAGCAATTTTCCTCTTAAAAATAGAGTTTCAGTAGGGTTTTTACAAAAGATATAAATTACAATATTCACATATTTCTTATCAAAAAGGAACTATATACATGTACATGGGGGAGGAATTCGGATAGATAAAAAAACCTGTACAACTAAACCCGTGAAGGGTCTGGGGTTCAGTACATGGTAGAGACTGTACTGTTTCTCGGACAACTATTGAGCAGGAAGGTGATTTGTCCTGAAAATACGCTCTCCCCCTTATTTTGGGTACCCATGTTATAGAGGCAGGGTAAGCCCAAGGAAGATCCAATATGATCCATCTCCGGCTGCAAACAGATTAAATAAAAGTATTGACAGCTGCGGGATTTGAACCTTGATATTGGAAACACTTAAGCCTCTAGAAGCAATGTAGAAAATTTTATTATTTGCCAGGGTGCGAAGAGACAAGGGGCGATGTGGACATGCGGTTTCACTTTAAGCTGTACACGCTAATTTTTTATAGCTTTACAAAGCTTTACACAAAGCCGCTGTTTCTCACTTCTTTAAGCCGTTATACAAAACATGACACTGCTTGTGAATTTTAATGATAAAATAAAGGAATGTATAGATTTAAAAATCAAAACAAGCTACACTTATTCTTATATTTCGATTTTAGCACTGGACATTTTTCTAATATACTACAATTTTTTTATCTATAAAAATAATCATTATTTTATTTAGTATCTAATTCTCAATTTCTCAAAACTGTATTAAGTAGCCTATTTTAGTAAGCTCACTAGGGGTTTAGTAACAAAGTAATTACTAAACTGAACTTCAATTTCTATAATAATATCGGAGTACTTCAACTATAACATTAACTAGCTACTGTTGTACAACAGTTGTCTTATTTCTACAATAGGGGTTAGTCCGCAGTTGGTCATTTGTTTTTATTTTTACTTCTTAATTAATTCGACAATGACTTCCTGTCCTCCTGTACCGTATAATAACATCCCACTGATTCCTGTAGAACAGTTCTAAACCTTGACAAAAGATTAACTTGGAATCCTCATACTAGACTGAAACGACAAGAAACAGCACGTTTCAAGCTACTTCAACATCTACTAGACAAACGCTCTGAGCTCCCAATTAATTACAAAAGACTCAAATGCATGACAAACATTAGACCTATCTGGACATCCGGAGGAGAGCTTTGGGGTTCCACTAAGCCATCGAATTCTTATCGTTTTCAATCCTTACGATCCAAAATCCTTCAGCAATAGTACATAAGACTTGCTATTTACTTGTTGTATTGTTATAATACCGTTGTAAATCCCAATTAATAAATTATAAAAACAAAAAGGTTAATAAAAGTATTTCAATATCATCATTACAATAAGGGATGCTTTGCTTTACTAATACCCAAATTTTTATTTTTTTTAATTCACATGGAGCTTTCAAATACAATAGATCTATTGAAAAATTAGATTTTTTGTGTTTCGAGGTTGTTCTTTTAAACTGACAAATTGCCTATTTTTCAAATTAGCAGCCTTTAATTATGTTCTGTATTTATTTTTTCAATATTGCGTATGATCTTAAATAATAATTAAATGCGTCTCATTTAATAACATAATATAATGTGTAACATATAATATTGGGATAAGATGGAGACAGGTCTGTGCATGCTCCAAGCAGGTGCTTATGTGAACTCTTTCCCACGCATTTCTACCTGCCTTGTCAGGTTTGTCCCAATGGATTCCGTCAGCTACTGATCATAGTAGTAATATTAGGGTGCGGTATGCCAATAGTAGTTAAAAAAAGGTTATGTGAATAGTAGATTATTACAGGGAGGGGATGGAGTATCTCAGTGTATAGAGCGCTGAGTTGCCGAGTTGAAGATACCTCGGTCCAAATCCGGTAGTGACAGATAAATTATTTAAACAACCATTAATCCTATGGGATCTACTCAACCTCCCAGGGTTCATTAAATTAATAAGGGGAAAACATGGTGGTTCATCGTGATCTGCGATAAATCACCTCCTTGAGCAAACCGTTGTCCAAGAAATATAACAGTTTCTACCATGCACTGAATACAAGACCCTGCGGTATTTTATTTTTATTATAATTTTTTCTACTAAATATTCTTTTATTTTTTATTTTTAAAGACTGATATGTAAAAAAGTATGTAGCACCCAATAAATTTATTAGCCTGCAGTGTTGAGGGGGTAGTGTATTACAAAAATCCGTTCTAGAAAAGGAATATTGAATTAAGGTAAGGTTATCAGGATATATAGACCAAAGTATGGGGCAGAAACTCACTATTCAGCATACCATAAGAATCAAAAAGTTCCTTAATGGGGGCGAAAAGAAATTTCGAGTAATATTAGTTGGCCTTAAATATATGGAAAAGAAATTGGTCCAGGTGCAGGTCAAAGAAATGATTTCTTAAATAGGTATAAATTATTTATTTGAAAGTCAACGTTTCCACCCTCATTGGAGGTCTTCTTCAGGGTTAGATATACAGAATAAAAACATACTTAGAATCATACATAAAAATTGTTAAGAATAAGAATAGATAAAATATGATATAGAAATAATTATATTGGAGGAAACCAGATTACAATTTTTATGTATCATTTTAAAGTCGTTTCTATTTTGTTTATCTAGCCTTGAAAAAATACAGCAATTAGGTTCGCTTTCAAATAAATATATCAACCCTAATAAAGAAGTCATTTGACCCAGTCAGATTTCTTCCCTTCTTCTTCTTTCGCCTTTGTGGTGGCTATCAGCGTAGGAGAGATTTCTTCCCTCTAAAAGAAATATTCAGTTTAAATCTGTGTACGAAAATGACGTGGTAAAAATATTAAAATTAAATTTGACTGAAGAAGAACTCGTTCTAAGAAAGAAAGGTTAATTTGCCACATAACAATTACACAGTTTTGAGTTAGAGTGATTTGAAATCATTAATATACGATTGAAACTATTAGGGTTGGTCCAAAGCAATGCGGAGAGGTCATACATTAAGGAGATTATATACCTCCTAATTATAATTAAATAGTATTCTGAGGCATGAAATATTCCTAAATCAACATCGTGATTTCCAATGTGGGTGTTTAGATAAATATTTTAACTAGTATATGGACTGCAAACGAAACTAATGCCTGTATCAGTATAATAAATCGGGAATAATTGGTTACATAAGTAGGAATACATTATCGCCTGAAGACGAAGTAACTAATGCTTGGAATAATAGCCGGTGACAGAAGCCGTGGTGGAAGTGTGGGTGGAAAACTGCTTAAGCTCTGGGGCTAAGCAGGGCTTGAAGGATCGCTTCCAAGCACGCTAAGCAATCACCTGCTTAAAACACCTCACGTATTGCCGCACGCGAGCGCTACCGTTGCTGTCGAGGAAAATGCCGAAAACTAAGGATATATATATATATATATATATATATATATATATATATATATATATATATATATACACACGCTCAACTATGGAATCTATTCCTCATATAAAATCTTATTTTTTTAAGTTTATTTATTGAAATTTATTACTGAATTAGGGTCAAGTGTAGTCAAGTAATAAGCATAACAATTTACTATGCCCAAGATCGCGAGTTCACAGATTGGTTGCCTTAGTGGTTTTTAAATTGAGTTGAAAATCTTTCATTGAAATATCACCAACATAATTAAGAAAAACAGATTCTATTTTTTAATGAACATATTAAACAGAATTCTCACATAGCAGAAAAACGGGGAAAAAACAAGTTAAAGGAAGTCATAGTTAGGAAAAAAAGGGAAAAATGTTACGGTGTATTAAATTATTTCATTTATTAGTTTGTTTAAAATGAAATATCAGTATTTATTTTTGGTAAAATTCAAAAGGTGACTTGGTGGACTTCTTTTGCCCACTGCTGCTATGTTTCCAGATTTTATTGAGTGGTCTTATCGTTTTTATAATATTTATTATCACTAAAATTGAACGAACATTGTTACAATTTGCTATAATTTAACTACGGAAACACTCGATTTCGTTGTATTTTTTTAATGAGTTAAAACCTTAACACTCCGTAGCTTCCTGCAAGAAATGTTACCACCGCGTTTGGAAAAGGATGTCGTAACGAACAGACTATTCGCTGTTGGTCTGACAAATTTTCATAATAATCACAAATAAATAATTCATTTTTTCTTTCTACTCGGAGATGAAATCATCACCGTTTTTAGGATGCTGAATCCAATTAATAAAGCTGTTTCACCCAAAATTTCTTAACATTTTATAGTTCAATTTATTTAATTAAGCGATTTTTAAAAAATTGAACAGCTTTAATATTAAAAATAAATAACTGAATAACTAGGTCTATTGGTGAGGATGAAGTTGGTAGCACTGCTGAAACACATTTACTGGCCAAAAAATGTTGATTCTTTTTTGTGCTAACAGCTGATCTTTTGTTTACTGTCAGCCTAACCTCTCTTTCACGTTTCCTGTACATGTGCTCATTACGATGTCTAATCGCGGTTGTAAAAACTCTGTTGACAGTTTTTGTTATACTTGTGGTGAATTTGTGATTAAAAAACACCAAAGAAACATTACAGACTTTGTCAAATAGGTTTATCTATCATACTTCGGAACTAAACTTGGTGATCAGGATAAATCTTCTGCTCCGCATAAGGTATGTTATGTATGTGTCGAAGATCTAAGCAATGGTCGAAAAAATAACTAGTATATGGACTGCAAACGAAACTAATGCCTGTATCAGTATAATAAATCGGGAATAATTGGTTACATAAGTAGGAATACATTATCGACTGAAGAATAACTAACTAATGCTTGGAATAATAGCCGGTGACAAATAAGCTACCCTAACCTTCCGTCCGCGATCCGACCAATAGGGCACGGTGTAGATTTACCAGTCCCTGAACCACCAGATGATATAAATTCTATTCCAATGGAAGTCATCGTAGAAAATGCTAGACAAGAAGCTTCAAAGAAAAATGAGAAAGAAAATATAGACCAATTCCAGTTGACAAGTGAAACCTCTATTAGCACATTATATCACTGTTTTAATTAACCACTGTAAATACAAACCATGCTTATGATGTACCGTAGTGTTTCATTAATTTCCCCGTATACCGTATAGGGGTTTAGATAGGGGTTTATACTATAACAAAGCATATTGCTAGAAAACTAAGAGTGATACAAAAAAACTAAGACCAGTTTTAGATTTCCCATAATTTATAGATCGCACATAAAAATCTATAAAGATCAACTATTAAAGTTAAAAAAGTTTTTTTGTTGGCCTGTGTAATCGAAACGTGAGGCGGCAAAGAAACTAAAGAATCTAAGTCACGAAGTCCTCCCACACCCATCATATTATCCAAAGTTATGTTCAACAGATTTTCATCTGTTCGGAAATTTGGAAAAATTCCTTTAAGGATAATATTTTTGAAAACAAATCTCTGACATTATTTAATCACAAAACCCTAAATTTATCAGTTCTGGGATTGAATATTTGATAATACGTTGGAAAAATGTAATGAAAAGTTGGGTAAATATTTTGAATAAAAACTTTTTGATTTTTTAATGTTGTTTGTTTACTACAAAACCTTTCCTTTGAAAGCGGACATTTCATATGAAACGACCCAATATTTAGCTGTTGTTTATTTGCTCTTTTAACGTTACTTTATGCTCAAGTCGTTCATGGGAAATGGAAAAGACCCAGAGTATGTTTCTATTGTAGCTAACATGTCACAGAAGTTTAAAAACACTACAGGTGATACAAAAACTAAGGCCAGATTTAGATTCAGCTCAAAAAAAAATCTATAAAGATCAACTATTAAATTTAAAAAAGTTTTTAAAAAAAAATGTTTTTGTTGGCCTGTGTAGTTTCTCTGTTTCCCTTTATCCCATGTTCTAATGTACCGAGAACATTTTATACAGAATTTTAAATAGACAACTGTAGGTGATACAAAACAACTAAGCCAACGGCCATACCACGTTGAACACACCGGTTCCCGTCAGATCACCGAAGTTAAGCAACGTCGGGTGTGGTCAGCACTTGGATGGGTGACCGCATGGGAAAAACAGGCGGTAACCATCTGGGAAAAACCGCGTGCTGTTGGCAACTAACTTAACAGTTCACTAAGTAAATACATAACATAACTGGCAAAATAGGATTTTGATAATAAAGTCTTAAAGCCAAAATTAAAAAAAAAAAAAAAAAAAAAAAAAAAAAAAACAACTAAGGCCAGATTTAGATTCAGCACAAAAAAATGTATAAAAATCAACTATTAAAGTTAAAAATGTCTTCAAAAAAAATTTTTTTTTAATTTGTTTGCTCTTTTAACGTTACTTTATGCTGCAATGGGTAATCGGGCGATGCTAAGGAGGGATCCATAAATCTTGCCTATTTAGGTTTAATTAGGTTAGAAGTCCTTAACGAGTACGTGATATGCTACTGGCTTGGGACACCCATTTCACGTCCCTTGCACAGGACGGCATAATCAAGAATATTTCTCACTCTTTGAAAAATCCTATCGGGCAGCAAACTGCAAAACAATTGGGGCATTAATGTTTCTGCTAAAAATTTAATATAATATGCAATGTTGTTATGTAATCTGGTTTATTCACCACTGAAGAAGAACCGCAATTTGGGTCGAAATGTTCTTTCAAATAAATAGTTATTTGAGTATTTTGACCTCCATCCGGATCCTTAACTCCCCCATTCAATATATTATAATAATAGCTCTGTATAATATATAATAATATAATATAGCAGAGCCCTGGAGGAGAACACTGATGGTGAGGAGATTCCGCCAGCAGAGGCAGCTATAATTGCACCTTCCTGGAGATAATTAAGCAAGCTGTTCAAAAACCGGTAGCACTCTGGCCTACCTCTGCCTCTGCAACTGGAACCTCCTAGTTCCAGAGTAACGGGTCTTCTCTGTAATATCTATTTTCGAGGAACTTTTTTTAACAATACAAACATAAGCGATTAATTTAATTAATAACATTAACCCCGAAAAATATACGTACTCATATCGCACTTACAAAAGAACAATGTCATATAAAAAAAAAAACGAAAAGAATTTGGTTATTGGTAAAGCAAAGCATTCCTATTGTATTTTTTGATTTTAACTCATGTCGCTATTCTCATAAAACTTCAAGTTCTAACATGATGAAATATATGACTTTATTAAAAAAAAAATGTTGGAAATGGAATCTAAATATGTCGTTCCTGAATTAAACATCTTCGGCCAATACAATTCCTACTGAAGGTTTATGAGATAAGGTGAAAATGGTAATTCTTTTGAAGAAGGGAGCAGAGTGCCGCAGTGGTAGAGAACTGAGTTGCCATGCGGGAAATACTGGTTCAAATCCCGATGCAGGCAGTACTTTTATTTTATAGTATGTTTGCAGCGAGAGATGGATCATATGGGATCTAGGACCCTCCTGGGGCTCACCCAGCCTCTATAAAATATTATAAAACATAGGGTACCCAAAATAAGGGAGAAAATTCTGGCGATTGCGTGTGACCTAGGACAAGTTACCTCCTTGTAGAAGCATTGTCCATGAAACAGTACCGTCTCTACCATGTACTGAACTCCAGGCCCATTCACGGGTTATAGTGGTACAGGTTTTTTTTTTGTACTTTTGAAGGAATGATATATTAAAAAATAATTAAAAAAAAAAGGAAAATAAATTGGAAAGAGGCTAAAAATAAAATAAAAACTAAGCCTCTAACATTAGAATCCACGAAGAGACTTGGGTTGAGTACGTGATAAGAGCTAAGGCTGTTTATGGGACAACGCATGCAATGGCGGTGATTTGTCCAAGATCACGCTGAACCGCTAGGTTTTCCCCCTTTTAAAGGTACCCACTTTATAGAGGCTGATCCTTAGATCCCACAGGGTCCATTCTTGGTTGTTAAAAGATTAAATAATTTATCTGAGACTGCAGGATTTGAACACCGTACCTTTAGCAACTCATTACTCTCCACACTGGGGCTGTACCTCTCTATTTTGAATCCCAGACCCATCACGGGTTGCAGGGGTACATGTTTTTATGATACAATAAAATAGGACCAATTCCTTTTAGACAAATTTAATGACAAACAAGGAATAAAAAAAATAAGAAGTTAATGATGCCTATAGAGAAAATGGTAAGACTAAAGAGACTAAGTCGGCCCAAGGAGGGCCGGCAGATCTCTTAGGGTTGATCCGTGGCTGATTGTATATTAAATAATTTATCTGCAACAGACGAATTCGAACCCGGGACCATAACAACGAATTCGACCGGAGACAGCTCTGCAAATATGCGCTCTACACAATGAGCTACCTCCATAAGCGATGAGGTTTTCAAGAGTAAAGAAACTTGTTGAATAAATGAACGGAAGAAAGATGTATCCATTAGTTTTGATGAAGTATTATGAAAAGCGACTACGAATAGAGACTTTTTAGTGACGTTTATCAATACCATTCAACTTAGTTTGAAGCTTAATTGCATAAAATATAATAAAGAAAAAAGAAAAACAAGGATAGTAAAGGTAAAGGAGAGAAACAATCAGTAAAGAAGAGGCGCCATTGGTGAGAAAGGGCAACAGGATAACCGAGAAAGGAGAGAAAAAAAGTCCTGAATTAAGGATTCGAGACACGCCGGGAGGGTCCTTGTTCGCCGGCTACTTAACGACCTGCAGACAGTACCCTTGCTCACTAATTAATACAGTTACAACGAGTCAACAGATTCGTGGTATTTTTATTTCGGTTATTTTTTATATTAGCTCTAACAAAATACTTAGTCCGATCATTTCGTGATATTATATCACTTGATCAAATAAATTAAGTTAATCATGAATTATAAGATTTATGTTAATTTCATAAATATTCGAATTTTCCCGATTTTCAGCAGTAATTTGAAAAAACAATAAAACTTTAGAACACGAAATTATCAAAATTATTCATTTTAGCAACTACAATATTAGAATAATGAGAAATGGTCAGGGGTGCAGTCAATAAATTTTACAAATATTAAGTTTAATTTATTTTGTTTGTCCCAAAGTTTCGGACTAAGTTTAAGGTCATTTTCAGTGATGAGATTAAAATAAAACATAAAAAACTATATATACAATGCATTATATATACATATACATGTGGTGTGGAGGTAATGGTTAGCATAACACCCTATTCTAATGATCGTGGGTTCGTAGTACAGCTGGCTCAAAGTCGCAGAGGGCTCTAGGATTTTTTAAGGGAAGTAAAAACTCGTTGGTTTTGCCGTCCTTCAGAAGGAACGTAAAATGGGTGTCACAAGCCAGTGCTGTGCCGGGTATTCTTTAAAGATTCCAATCATAATTATACCTTGATTGGAAAATTTATGACTCTGACTTAAGCATCGGCAGATTAGCGATAGTTGCATATCGTGACTTTAACTGAATAAACTACAACTTTTTTGAATATTTTTATTTTGAAGAGAAATAATCACAATAAAATAAAATAAAAAAAACAAAACCATTATTAAAGCCTTTTTGATTTTAACTTATGTCATTGGTCTTATTAAACTTCAAGATCAATATATATAAATAAATGTTGGAAATGAAATTTCAGGTATGTCGTTCCTGAATTAAAACGCCTGCATTAAAAAATACAATTGCTACTGAAGAGATACCTAAAAAATTCCAATTAATGTAAAAAAAAAACAAATATTTTCAAATTACATGGACATAACATTGCGTTGTTCCAAACTGTCTTCCGACAACAGAAAACACAAAATCAAGGCAAAAAAAAGTGCTTTATAATTTTTGTTTTATTTTTCTTTGCAATACAATTATCGAAATAAATAAAAATAATAGATGAGTAAACAATTACAATAGATAAATAGATTCCAAGTAATCTTGTTAAACTATCTTCGATTATTGCACGGATTAGGTGGGGCTTATTTCAGGCAAGTTATGTCAAATGTTAGGCAAGCTATATTTTATTTGTATTTATGTGTTTATACCTGAATTGGATAATAGTTGGCAATTTAAATATTAAATAACCTTTTTACAGGAAAATCCTTGAAACTGATCCTAGCCACAAATATGTATTCAAGGGATACCTATATATATCCAGATTTTTTTAATACAATTTTAAAAAATTGATACGATATTATTAAAGGAATGGCCAAGTTCCTAAAATACATTTTGCCAATACAGGGAGCTGTTTGTAAATTGGTCGATAGTGTAAATATTGGTCTGGGCGGGAGAGGGTTTTGTGTTGAAGAGGTTTCCTAGGGTCGGTCCCTCCGAGGCTAACATGTTAGAGGTTTCTCTAAGTTTATTTATTATTTCTTCTAAACAATTATAACTTTGTTTGATATTGCTAAAACAAACTATTCATTCACGAATCTCCCAAATTTAGAAATAATATGATTAAATTTTATATTATCTACGATCAGGAAATCCACAACTTAAGCTTGACGTCAGGAAACAAAGCGATCGTGGCAGTACTTCTACAATATCTGTCAGTACCCCTTTTTTTCAATTCATTAATAATAATTTACAACTGATTTGTTATAATACACGTAAACAGAATGAATGCTGCATTAGAACATAAGACAAAGGCAACAGAGAAACTACACAGGCCAACAAAAAAAATTGTTTTGAAAATATTTTTAACTTTAATAGTTCATTTTTATAGATTTTTTTGAGCTGAATCTAAATCTGGGCTTAGTTTTTTTGTATCACTTATAGTTTTCTAGCAATATGCTTTGTTTTATATAGCATAAACCACTATCTAAACCCCTATACTGGAAAAGGGGGAATTAATGAAACACTACGGTACATCATAAGCATGGTTTGTATTTACAGTGGCTAATTAAAACAGTGATATAATGTGCTAATACAGGTTTCACTTGTCAACTGGAATCGATCTATATTTTCTTTCTCTTTTTTCTTTGTAGCTTGTTGCTTTTTCTACGATGACTTCCATTGGAATAGAATAGATTTTTTTGTGCTGAATCTAGATCTGGCCTTAGTTGTTTTGTATCACCTATAGTTGTCTTGTTAAACTTCTGTATAAAATTTTCTCGGTACATTAGAGCATGAGCTAAAGGCTAACAGAGCAACTACACAGGCCACAGGAAAAAATGTGGGTGATACAGCTTTTTTAATATCATATTTGGATTCAGCACCCTAAAATGTATAGGAATAAGGTATTTTCAGTAAAAAATTTTTTCATCGTTGGCCTGTGTTATCAATAAGTATTCAAATAACAAAATCAATGTAGAATGTCACGATGCCATCTTCTTTTCAGCCGCCTCGGAGGATTATCAGGAATTGATGAGGCAAATCAGCAACAAATAGGACATTAAGGTCATTATGAATGATTTTATTCCTAACAAAGTAAGAAGCATTGAGGATTTTGGATGTCAATGTTGGATACGAGAGGAATAGGCTCAGAGGAGTCCCTACTCTGATAGGCAGTATTTTTCGTTAACTAAGCCTAAGTTTATAGCGTTTCAACTTTGTATTTGAATTTTTCTGAATTTGAAATTGATTGTTTTTAATCCTGCTACTGAATATTGTAATAACTTGTAAGACTAACACCCATGAAGGGTCGAGGGAATCGGTGCATACAAGATACTGTACTGATTCCAGGAAAAGAGTTATGCATTGAGGTGATTTGTAAGCAATTAGGCTTTTCCCGCAATTAAGGGTACCCAAGGAGAGGCTGGGTGAACCCCAAGAAGCAGTATAGATCCCTCAGGGTTGATGCGTAGCTATTAATAATTTATCAGCTTAAGTAAATTCATTTAAACAGATTAAATAACTTATATTCCAAAGCTGGATTTGAAATTTAGCACTGAAAATCGGCGCTCTGCACACTCTGATACAACGCTCCCTTATATTAGATATACAATTTACTATTATAATTTAGTTTGTATGATGAGCTATTAATTTTTAAATTTCATTCAGCTTTAAATCGTCTGATTTTTTTTTTTTTTTATAAATGTGGCAATATTTACTAAGTTAGATGGAAATATTCTTCTAAAAAGCGTCACCTTGAAGACGATAATTATTGGGACCACCTCTTATTGTGTGACTCTAATATAATATGGAAGCTTGACAGCTCTTTGTGTAGAGCATTGAGTTACTGAGCTGTAGAATGCGTATTGAAGACAGGCAATTGTTTCTTATCGGTTGATCGAAACGGTGGGTTCAACCCTCTTGAGTTCATCGAACATCTCTTGGGTGCGATATAGGGAAAACCTGGTGGTTACACGTGATCAACGAGTAAATCACTTCCTTTCACAGCCATTGGGTTAGAAACAGTACCGTGGTATTTACCCAAGACCTTTTCTGGGTTTTAGTGATGCTTATTTTATATTTATTTATTTTAAAAACAGAGTAGAATTCTTTTAAAAGATTTTTCCAGGTTTATGCACAAACATAGATCCTTTTGAACCGTATACACCTTTTAAGCTTTAAAATATATCGAACACATATTATACTACTAGTGCTACCGCCACATACAAATTATATTATAAATTAAAATATATAAGGAAGTTCTGACAGACGGACCATAAATTTCAGTTGACGACTGAATAGCTATTGTAGGGTGACTAAGAGGCGGGATGTACCAATTATAGGGATCAACTGAGCTTGTATCAGTTAGGAACCAAAGCGACTAGGTATCAGCTGATAAGAAGCTTATCACCAAAGGATACCAAATGGCAGGAGCTGTACTGTTTCTAACGTCAACGGTTGAGCAGGAGGGTGGTTTGGCCTAAGCCATTTCCAGGTTTTCCCTAGTGAAAGGTACCCACTTTACAGAGGCTGGTTGAGACCCTGAAGGGGCTATATGGAGAATACAAAAATAAATCCATCGATTTTCATGTTAAATTAAAAAATAATTAATTTACAGTTACTGGCATTTTTTAAATTATGTAGCAACTTATTTTACCCGTTAAGGCTCTAACATTTTCCTTTTAAGATCCATACACACATTTCAGGTCGACAGATTCGATTCACACCTTTTAAAATCGGATCTAAAAAAACCGTTTATTATTTTAATTTTTAATTTTATTTCATAAAAAAAACTTAAAAGGTGTTAAGCGATAAAAAAAGTGCAATCCACATTCAAATAATTTATTAATCACAACTGGTCTTGTAATAGGCATATTGAGATTAGTAATTGAGCACCCTGTTAAATTATACAATAATTAAAACAATTTTATATTATTTGCAGCAGTCAGTTCAAACCTTTTCTCTTTTATAATTTATTTTATATTATTATTGTTTTATTCATTGTTATAATTTTAAAATATTTTATTTTGAAGAGAAAAGATTTGTACAGGGCCGGGATTCGAACCCCCAGACTAATTATATCCTTCATTAAATCAATACTATAATTCTGGACCAAATCACGCTGCGGGCAAGACTTTAATTTAGTCCGTTTGCGGCCGGAGATGGGTCAAATAGGATCTAGGAGCCTCCTGGGGCTCACCCAGCTTCTGTAAAATACTATAAAAATTGGGTACCCAAAATAAGGGGGAAATATCTGGCTGTTGAGCGTGATTTAAGACAAGTCACCTCCTTGCAGAACCGTAGTCACCTCCCGTTGACCCGTTCACGGGTTGTAGTGGTACATGTTTTTTTTCTTTCTATTAAATCAATTATAGTCTTAATTATTTAAATTTAAAATTTGTAAATCTAAATTATAAATATTAGTCTGTTTTTCACATATATTGACACACCGAACTGTAATTGTCTACGTTTTCAAGTAGTTTATTTATGAATCAAAACAAATATTTGTCTGCATAAGCTCAATACAAAATATCAATGATTTATTTGAAATAATAATTTTTATATAGTTCTATTATTTATACCTTACATTTGTATTTGCATAAATTTTATTTTCATTTTTAGCATTGTTATCACGGTGAAGTTCAACAATACTTAGTTCATATGTACTTCCAGTACAATATACAGTTGTATTTCATAAAACAAGACATTTAATTATGAAAAATAAAATCTTTTAAGGGAAATAAAATTTTAACTAGTTATGGCTGTTTCATGATATTATTAGTACGAATTGAACAACGGTTGTGCAGAGAGGTGATGTTTCCTAGATCACGCTCAACCGCTATATACTCCCTCTCCCTTATTTTGAGTATCCATTTTATGGGATCCCACCTCTGGGCGCTAAAAGACTAAATAAATGTCTTGCCAGCGTGGGATTTGAACCAGGATTTTTGGCATGGCAACTCAGTGATCTACCACTGAGCCACTCCACTCCCTTGTACAACATTTGGGCAAATATAGTTATTCTTATATTAATGGACTTTTAACCGTCAAGTAAAGTTAATTACAACAGATTGTATAACTCATCAAGTGTCAACAGTCTCGCCCAATGCGTCTGGAGTATGTCGATGGTGGTGACGCGATCACATTAGTTTTTCCCCTACCAAAAGTCTCTGAACTCAGCTAAAAAAATTGTTACTTTAAAAATATATTAAAGATGAATATAGACAAATATGCAATAACAAATATACAAAATTGCAGGACCGATGAAAAAAGTATGCATGTAAATTAATCGGCTGTGGGAAAATTCGATAACTTCACAAAGTGTGGTTCTTAGGAGGACCCAATAAACAAAATGCTTTTTCTAGAAGGCAAAACGAGGAATGCTCCTTAACAATTTGCCAAGGAATGAGCAAGAATCCGATGGAGGAAAGGAAAGGCGAGAAATGACAAAAAGACGAAGAAGGAGCGGAGACACAAAGGTGTGAGATTATTGCGCAGCCGGCTTGCGCATGGGAGCAGATCCTTTTATTTGATAATTACCTTCCTCGGCTGGAATCCAACCTCCGCATACAAGACCTTTGTGTCCTCGACATCTTGTGTTCGTCTCCCTCCTCCCGTTTCTTCCTTTTTTTTTTGTCTTTTTGTCTGCCTCGTAATCGGATTGGTTAGTTGATCAGGGCGGCTCTGCAATTGAATCTTGGTCTTTGGAACATCTGAAGGAACGAAATCGAGTAATTTCTTCAAGTTAAAAAACTGGGCATACAGTTAACTTTATATTGGGGAATTAATGTACGACAATCGTGCTTATTTATTTTCGGAAGAGGAAAAACTTATTGGGTCGCGTCACCGAGATGCTCGTAACGTGTTATGCAAATAGCGAGGCGTTTCGTCTTGTGAATGAGCTATACAATTTTTTATCAACTTCATTTTAAAGTTAAAATAGTAATTTTAACTGACTTAGTAGCGAAATTCATTCTAATAGTAATAATGAAATATTTACAATTATTTAGTCCAGTAGGATCCACATGAAAATATAATAATAACTTAAAATGCACTGGCAAGCCATGAATAACGGTGAACTTTTTACTGTCATATTAAGAGAGTTTTAAGTAAAAACCATTTATTTTATCCCACAGTTACTTGTGTAGTCAAATAAATTGTTTTTAAGTACAAACTTTAATTTGTTATTTCAGCTTTTACTGTGTTCTATTGCATAGGCTGTCAAATAAAACAAAATGTCGTGATTACAAAATTAGCAAAACTGGGCGAGGATTATAGATTATTAACAATAAACTAAAATAATAATTTAGGCTTTTGGGAATCAAACGCTTTGGGAACCAATATGAGCTTTCAACGGGTTCGATTTACATTTTTCATATGGTAATTGAATAAATATAATAACATCTGTTACACAAAAATGATCTTATTAAATTTAAAATTAATAAATAACACTGTTCTGCAAAATTATCACTGCATTCTTTGTTCCAAATATAGCATCACAAAAAATTCTAACACGTACAGTTTTTCAGAGAAATCGATATATTCACAAAAAAATATGGTTTTCATAACTTATTACTCTTAACTTACTAACATGATTTATTCGCTTTTGTATATAATACAAAATAAGGCGTTCTGATAATACAATATGCCTAATACATAAACCATAAAGTTAGAATTTTTACCTAATGTGTACTTTTCTTCCTTTTGTAGTCCTCTTGAAGTGTTTCTCGCTGTTGACTCCAGCATTAGTCCACGAGCATTTTTTTATTCCATTTTCCACAATACCTCCTTTCCATTGGGCAGTATCCTGATGGAACCGTTCATCAGATACAGCTCCAAGATTGTGGTGGAAAAAGTTTACGTGGGAATGGAGAAAATGGACTTTTTAGGACACGTTACAGCCAAGTACTTGGTAGGCTTGTAACAGTTCAGTCACTATCTGTTCGTAGTGATCCGAACTCACATTTCCCAAAAAGTTGCTGCATACTTCTTTAAATGAAACTCTTCATTTCTGGAGTGTCAATTTTTCTAAGAACTCTTGGTATTTTACTAGTGATCCTATCTGAGGACCAACGAAAATCCTTCCCCGTCTTTGTCCATTGCTTAAACAACAGTTTTCATTAGGCCAAGTTTGATATGAAGCGTTGGTAAAAATTGTTTTGATTTGTCAATCAAAGCAGGATGAGCAATGTTTTTTCTTATCGGGCACATTCTAATTATATAAGTATAAATAATTATAATTACAATTATATAATTACCTGCTAATTGTGCCCCTCTAAGTCATGAGGGGTCCAGCAGGTAGTTTTGTCAAGCCTTCCTGGTCAGAGAAGTAGACAGTTAAATTTAAATGGGATTAGATTACCACAGGAGCAAAATAAAATATGTGGACTGTCATACCATCAACTACATGCTTCTACCTAACTTAATACATGGGTTTCTATTTAAAAATAAAAATAAAATCTGTCATTATGAATAGGCTAAAATTGTGATTTTTACAAAAAATTGTACGTTTTAAAGAATTTTAGACATTAGATTCGTGTTCAGCACACCAAAAAACATAAGGAAACTCCTATTTTTCCAGGGCGGATTTTGGTGCAGAACAGTGTAATTAACGAAAAAATCATAAAAATTTAATTTTACAAGATATATAATTCGTTCAATTTTTAACCCAGCTTCTTATGAAGAATATTTGTAAAAATACGTGGAGAGCATAATTATACAAAAATGAACTATAAAAAACCGTTTTTTTTTTTTGTTACGGATTGTAGAATGTCATTTGATTTTTTATTTATTTTTTGTTCGATTAACGCAACTGGATACACATTAAAGAGAGTCTTTCATATCATTAATTTTTAATTCGTTCCATCACGAATTCGTTTTGCCGTTAATGTCGCTCAAACGGGAACGTTTGTCAACTAATCTTTTCAATCGTCACTCATAATTGAGGATAATTTGTGTCCCAATTTTTTTTTTAAACGATAACCAAAATCAATTATGATTTTAATTCAGTTATATTGATCCCGGAGTTATACTTACTATTTTTTTAAACGAAAACCTAAATTAATTGTGATTTCAATTCAGTAATTTTGATCGCGGAGTTATACTTAATTTAAAACTATTTAGTGCTTTCAAAAAACAACTATTATTTGCCAGAAATATAAGTCTTAATTGACTCAGTTGTTTCCAGCTATTTATATAAATATATATTAGTCAAACTTGGTACATGCACCTTTTCACTGCTTCAATACAGTCATATTAAATAATAAAGATCTATTTTCCTGAATTCCCGTTGTGAATTTATTAAACTGCATTTTAACATAAGGATAAATCAGTACACAATCAAGAAGAACTCAGAAAACAGATTTTATAAAGTTCATTTCAGTGAACCTAAATCTCTGAGCTCCAGAGCGGGGTAGCTCATTGTATAGAGAGTTCTATTGCTATGCTAAATGTTCCTTGTTTGTATCTGGTTGTGGCAATTAAATTATTTAACCTTTTAACACCCACAGATAGACCCAATGGGATTACAGAATCACGTTGGGGTCATCCAGCCTCTTTAAAGTGTATACTTTTAACTGTACTAAAAACAGGTTGGTTGAGAATGTTCAGCTGCCTGCACCACTTTTGTCATACAAACAGTATAGTCTCTACCAAGTACTGAACCCAAGACCCTTCGTGAGTTACCAGAAATCAGTGGTTGATTTGTTTAAGTTAAATAATATCGCTTAAATTCCTCTGTCAGGTCCTGATATTATCTATTAAAATATTACTATTTATATATTATAAGTATTATTTAATGGATAGGTTCTAACATTATTTTCAAACTCCTTTGTTATGAAGGTGTCAAAAACACACTACTAAGGATCGGGTACCCACTTAATGAAGATAAGTCGTTTCTGTTCCTTCTCCTTTCTTTTACCCCGTTTTTTCTCGTTTCGCTCTCATTCCCTTTATTTTTTTTGCTCTTAATTACTTCCCAAAGTAAGATCTGATAAGAGAGTAAGGCTGTTTCATTTTAGTAAGAGTCTTCCCCACTTCTTTTAACCTATCTCCCCTCTTGCCTCTTGAGTCCATCTTACAGAATTAGTAGGGTTCTTCTTTTCATTAGAAACTTCTTGATGAGATGAGAAGTTAAAAAAAAAGTAGAGAAGAGGAGGAATATGCTAAATTAATGAATATTACTATCGTTATTTTAAGAATATAAAAAGTGTGTAGTCTCTCAAATAGTAACAATTCAACTGTTATTTTTGAAAGTGGCATAAGTCCATTTTTGATCTGAAAAAATCGTCTATTCTTTTCAATGATTTATATGATTATTGTTTCATAATAAAATTAAGTTATTTTCGTAGTGTACAAGAGGCTAAGTAAGGCAGAAGTTATTGATTATATTATAACTCCATTTGAAGCCAAAAACTACGAGAATCATTCCGGTTATCTGAAAGCAGTTTACTCTCTCTCGACAAATCCGACTTAGCTACTTCTTCACCGGGGCTGTAGACATATATATGTATATATATATATGATGTATGTGTGCTTGTCTCTTTATCCTATTCTATCGTATTTTACACAAAACCTATTATAAATATTAGAATCATTGGTAGTTTGATGAAATGGACTAATAAAAATAAATTTAAAAACATTTAGTAAAATGATTAACTGAAACAAAACTCGTTAGTAATTGAAAATTTGCAACGGTTGATTGCAAGTTTTCCCCATAAAATTGGGCCTCAACGAGCCGTTTTCTCACAGTTTTGAAACCGAAACGACTGGGGATTTTTTTTCATGTCTCAGTCTCTTTTTAATTTCTTTTTTTCTCCTTAAAATAGAGAAATCTTTTTACACAATCCTTAGTTTCTTTTCACATTGAACGGATGGTAGAAATATAGATAACTATATCTATCCAAGTGTTGAATAAATTTCTAATTGACAGAAAATTTGGTGGTATAGATTCTATTACTTTTTATAAACGGAATGTAGAAGAATGATGGTATTTGCTAAGAAAAATAATTAAAGTACAATCTAGAAGAGATTAAGTCCGTATAATGGTTTAAATGGATAAATGGTTTAAGTAAATAAATTAATCTAGTCATAGGTGTAACGAGGATGGTTAAGGGGGATGTAACCCCTCCCCATTGCTTAGAAGAAATAAAAAAAAAATTGTGTCACAATTTTAAAAAAATAAAAATTTGAATGGTTTTACTTTTTCAAAGTTATTATCGTGGGATTACAGAAGTAAGGGTCAATAATGCCAAAAACACAACAAAGAAAGTACGAACTAAGTTATTTTAATGAATAAAAGGTGCACTAAAATGACAAACTAAAACGTAAAACTGTTTATTTACAATTAATTATATTATTATAGCGGCAGTAGTGGCATCTAGCGGCAACAATAAGATCGCATGTGAGAAGAACAGTTTAGGCAATTCTTAGAATCTAGAAGTAAAGTCTGGATGGGTCTAGAAAGTCCCCTATGCAATTAAGTATAGGAAGATCTTGTAACAAATAAACAGGATTACTTGTATTTAAAAGCTATTTCTTGATTGCCCTTCCAAAAATAACATATATAATTTCCAAAATAACATTTATAAAAAATTATAATATATTTATTTAATTTGAAGCAACATGATTTATAGTATAATATATATTATACCTATATTACGAGACATCATTTTTGAAGGGAGTAATATGTTGGAGTGGTTGACTGCTGGGGGTTAACCCCCCATG
This sequence comes from Arma custos, assembly GCA_037127475.1. Lineage (NCBI taxonomy): Eukaryota > Metazoa > Arthropoda > Insecta > Hemiptera > Pentatomidae > Arma > Arma custos. Next base: position 182,024,922 of record CM073759.1, read on the forward strand.
AGTCAACTCCTGTTAGGGCACTGAATCTAGTTGAAATAATATTTGTTCGAAGCGAAGCTAACAACTTACGATGTACGTCTATTCAGATGACCTTGTAATGTAACATGTATGAATACATAGCTAGTTACACATACATTATAGGGTATAATTAAATTTATTTTCTAACCTTCTTTCGAGATATTAGAAGCTTGCAGTGCGGCGAATTCAATTATTTCAGTTCCTTCACAACTGCAAAAACCTATTAATTACTTAATTAAAAAAGAAATGCCGAAAGGTACCTGCCAAATTAAAAGAGTAAAAACATCTGTTAACGAAACAGGCTTTCAAAGTTAACAAGTAAAAAAAAAAATGGCCTTAACAAGGGCCGGTTGTGTTAAACCGACAGTAGCATCCCATGGGAGGGACCGAAACGAAGGTGGGTGGATAGCATCGTGGCTGGTCACGTCAAATTAGTTTTTGACAGGGGTTTGTGGTGGGAAATATGTGGGGGGCTTTCTTTGGGTGCATGGGAGACTTGAGGTTCACGCCAATTTTTTTTTTCTGAGAACCCTAAGGGTCAATTTAACCAATAACGTTGGCAAAAATGGAATTTGAATATATGCGAATTTAAAGTCGTTTGTTTCTTTTCTTAAACGTCTCTTTTATTCTGCTATGGCTAATCGTATGGTGCAACAGTGGAAGGCCTAAATTTTGGCTGTTCAGGTTTAATTAGGATAGGGATATTTAACAAGTACCTGTCACAATACAGAGGCTTGGGTTTAACTTCCCTTTCGAGGGATTACCAAGAATTGTTTACTATATTTAAAAAATCCTAGGGCCACCTGCAGGGCTACGCATCAGCGATCTAGGGCACGATCTTAGTATGTTGTTATGCTACCACTAGAGCACATGTCGCCCTGAAGTTTTAATGAATTATATAACCAATAAATGCTTCATACTAGTATAAAATGTCCCTCTATTATTCCTGAGATCCATGCACTTATGGTCACCGATACTTAGGGTTCCATCTCGAGAAACGATTAACCGGTAATCCTCATAAAAGACAAGAAACCGCTCGACGTTTCAGGCGACTTCAACACTTTCTAAACAAATGCTCTAAGATCCCCATTATGTTATTACAAAAAACTCATCTACATGACCATCATAAGGCCTATTTGGTATTTCAGAGTGGAGCTTTGGGGCTCCACTATGCCATCGAATTCCTCTCGTATCCAATCCCTACAATCCAAAAATCTTCGTAAAAATGCTCCTTATTTTGTTAGGTATAAAGCCATCCATAATGACCTTAATGTCCCATTTGTTGCAGAGTTGGGCAGAAACCGTCCTTTCATAGTATCTATCCTTTCATAGTAAAATACATTTCCACACAAACCCTACAGTTTCTAACCTAGCTTCCTCTTCAATTCCCGATAATCCTCCGAGGCGTCTGAAAAGAAGATGGCCATGTGAACTTCTTAGTTGAACTTGTGATTTGAGTACTACCAGTGGGTAGTTTCTCTACTTATCATTATCTCATGTCATTATGTATTTATCGTCATTTAACCTATTTACTTGTTGTATTTTTGCAATACAGTTGTAAATATCAATAAATAAATAATAATAAAAAAACAACAACAAAAAAAAAAAACTTGAAAATATTAATGAAGGATAAAATTGGTCGGGGGAGGGGCGCAGTCAATGATACAACCAAATCTTATTTTTTAATAAGTGCCAACGATTTTTAACTGACTTAGAAGTCAGTTGACAACTTTTAGTTTGACAGTTCACACAGCCCTATCTCTTTCTATTTGGTTTGTACGCATTTTGTATTTTATGTCTTCCCTTCATCCTACTCCTTTTCCATTCTTTACACCCATTTCTCCCTTCACCTCATGGCATCCATCACATGGTATAATTGCATCCATTACAATTCTTAATTATTATTTTTAATTTATCGTCATTTTTATAACTAAAATTTTATCTTTACTATCTATACTTTTCTTCTATATTTATACATTTACATAATATTTTGTATTAACATAAATTCACATTTATATAACATCCCATACGTAAATTATTAATCATTTTAAATCATTACCTGTAATTTAACTAGATTTTCCATACATTACTTTCTATAAATTTCTTCTATATTTATATTATACATTAACATATTTTGTATTAATATTTACATTAGTTTCTAATACGTAAATCATCATTTCATTTTATAACTCATTGTATTTCTGTTACATTATCATTTTTCTGTACACACATTCTGTCACTTTGATATTCAGATATATCTTTTATAATCTATCCGATACAATATTTCTTTACTTTTCTATAACGCTATGTGTTATTCTATAATTCATAGTACTGCAATGTTTGTATAATTATTTTCTGTTTTTCTTCTTAGCCCTAAAGATGACCTACACCCTAGGCCAAAACGTTGGTACTATTAAAAAATAATATTTTGTTATATTATTGACTGCACCCCTTGAACAATTCTATCCTTCATTAGAATCTTCCAATTAACTATTTTCCTTTCTAATAGAAAATATTAAGGCTTAATCACATTGGGCTGTTTAAAATTAAATTCCAATACTAAAATATTATAAAAAGTAATAAATATTATATAAAATGATAAAGTTTCGTCTGTTTTATACCTAACAGCTGTTTTTATTTACAAGTTATGAGAGATTATCCAATAATATGTTTTTATAATAATTAAATTTATGTTAAAATCTTTGAATAATAAGATGGTCATTTATATATCGTCATGTTTGGTGTTTTGACAAAATACCTTGTTTTTCAAATAGAGTTTGAACTGTATAATAACTTTCAAAGAAGCGAGAACAACTCCGAAACGTAGGCATAATTAGAAAGTAATTAAAATATCGGATGAGAGAAAAGATTTCTCCTCGCCGGCAGGCGGCCTTGGTAGCTCAAATGGTAGAGCGATGTCACAGATAGACAAAAGTTCCGGGTTCGAATCCCGGTCGAGGGCCTATCTTTTCTCTTTAAAAATAAAAATATTTAAAAACTCAAAAAATTGACCAATAATTATAAAAAAATAAAGTATATAAGATTTCTTAAGAAATCTGAAAAAAAAATAATACTTCGGGTAGGGCATCACTAAGTCATAAATAACAGAATGTACTATGTTGTATTATTTAGTAACAGAAACACATCTTTTAAGCACCTTAGATACAACAAATAAAAGCAAAATGTTCCGAGTGTGTATACGATTTTCCTAGTTTTTTTTTTTAACATTTATTTATTGAACTTTACAACTGTATCATAACAATACAACAAGTATATATAATTGCATGGCTAAAGGCAAGTAGAGAAGCTACCCAGTGGAAATACTCCAATAATAAATTCAACTTAGAAGGCCATGAGTCCAACTTCTTTTCAGACGCTTCGGAAGATTTTCGAAAATTTAAGAAGTAGGTTTGAAACTACCGAGATTGAGAAGGAATAAAGTTTTTCATGAAAGGAGTGATCTCGGATTCGGGCAAAATCAGTAACAAATGGGACATTGTGGTCATTGTGATGAATTTATTCCTAATAATGATAGGAGTAATGATGATGATAGGAGTAATGAATAGTTGCAGTAGTCTAAAACGGCGTATATTTTTTTAATTATTTTTTTTTACCTTTAAAGAAAATATCTTTTAATATTGTCAAGCTGTATGTTTTATCGGGTCAATTCAAACCTTAATTCTCTGAAAAAAATCATGAATAAATTGAGGCATCAACCTCCCGGAATAATTCTCTAACCCTGTCACTAGGAGTAAGTTATTCCGGACTAATACATGGCTACCCTTGGGCAAATACGTGGCTGCCTTCTATTAGGTCCAATGCAGGTAGTAATATGTTGATAGGGCTCGCTGCTCTGTAGGAAGCTCCATGGGGAAGGAAAAAATCATAATTATTTCTATTTATAATCGGGCAGACGTGGCTCGAACCCGCTCATTACGGACCTAATAATGATAAAGTAATAAGCGGTTTGGAAGGAAAGTCGTCCTAGCTATGGAAATAGCGGCCCTAGGCTCTCAATTATCTGAGCTATGTCCCAGTCTAATAACACGACGGAAGTCATTTAAATATTCTATAATTTAATTTATGCGGATCATAAAAAATAAGAACGCACATCTCAACTCGACATCACGTCCAAAATATTTCAATACTTGTTTAAAAATTATGTTACTCAAAACAGTTAAGAGATAGATAATATTTATGGAATTATGTACATGTCTTAATAATGAATGTTTGGACCCACATTACAGGTCTTCTTCGGGGCTAAATATGCTAAATAATATATCTCTGTATATATAGCTCAGATGCTTCACCCACCTTTATTTTCCATCAATCGTAGTTTTAATTTTATTTTACTTTTTACCTTTATTACCTGAAGCTTTAAATTTTACTACTTTCTGTATTACTTATTTTATTCTTTATTACTTTTTGTATTACCTCCATTGTCACTTAGTTATTAATACTCCACATTTATTCCCCTTAATATTTACCATATGTTATTTCAATTGTCTGTATTTTGCATAGCCCTGGAGAAGACTTGCAATGTGTGTACAAACGGCTTTTTAATAAACATTTCTCCCAAAATAAGACAAATTGTTGACCTCCGCCCGGACCATTTTCTTCCACATACATAGATATAAAGTCAAATATTATTATTCAAAAAAAAAAAAAAAAAAATGAAATGGACTAAATAGAAACTCCTGGCGATGGAGATGGACTTCTGGAGACGTAGTAGTAGCATATCGAAACTCCATCACATCCCTTACCACGTGATCAGAGAAAAAGTGCAGGAACCCCACAATATCTTGTACACTATTGAAACCAAAAAGCTGAGCTGGTACGGCCATGTAATGAGAATGTCAGAAAATCGATGGCCCAAGAGAATAATAAATTATGTTCCTAAGGAGAGGAGGAGAAGAGGACGTCCGGCAAAGAAATGGTACGATGGATTGCAGGAAGGAATGGCAACCAGAGGGCTTACAGAGGAGGACTGCCAAGACCGGGAAAAGTGGAAAAAATCATTGTCAGCTTAGGAAATGTGACAATCGTTGTAATAAAGTCGTATTAAAAAAAAATGGACTAAATGGAAAGTAAAAATTGGACTAAAACTGTATGGGGTAAATATTTACTACTAAGTAACTATTACTACATAACATCTACCTACACGACCCGTGGAGTTATTGGGTTCAGCAATATGCACGGTTGTGCAAGGAGGTGATTAGGCTCAAATAACTCTCAGTCTCCAAGTTTTACACCAATTCCAACAGATATATCTTAAAAAGCTACTATTCTAAATAATTCCTGGAGAGAGGCTTGTGGTCCGCAGTTGATGGCATCGGGATTGACCATTATTGTTATACATAAGAAACATCAAAAGCTGCATAGATGTATTAGTATTATAGATGTATCATAGTAGTGTAGATGTATTAGTATATCTGTATAGATGTATATAGTATATTTGAGGCGTTCGCCATCAAAACTGGATAAACCCAAATTTAAAAAACTTACATTTTACATTTTTCGCTGGTCAAGTCCAGCAATTTTGTATACTGTCCTTAATCTTCAGATTCAGGGCTGGACTAAAACAAAAATAAATAAGGCGGCAAATTGTGGTGTTAGAGTTTGCTTGACTAAACTAGCGAAAATATATAAAAAAGTCAAATTTTTGAAATTGTGTTATCTGCTTTTCATCCTAAGGCCTCATATCATTGAAGCTTTTGATATTTATAATTTATAACAACATTAATCTTCATACTGCATTTGTAATTAATTTTTATTAATTGTTATTTTTATCGTAATTATTTTTAAATATTTTTGTTTTGAACAGAAAAGATTTGCCCTGGCCTATTGGATCGGTGAAGAAAACATATTTGTCTGACTTGAATAGGACCCCTGGTAGCTACTATAATTATTTCCGTATATATATATATATATATATATATATATATATATATATATATATATATATATATGTATATAAAATACATTGTAAAAAATACGTTGTAAATAAAAAAAATATTTACAATATATATATATTGTAAATATTTTTTTTATATAAATAAATGGAGATTCAAAAAAAAAAAAAGTACTCTAAATTCGGGGTAATGCGTGAATTAATCCAAATCACCTCCTTGCAGGTTGTCGTTTCGAGTTAAATCATAACAAGATTTTACTTCTCATTCTTTCCCTTTTTTAATATTCTCAAAAATTTAAATAATTTTATTACTGACTGTATATGTCAACTATTACTGTTGTATATAGATTGAGGAACTGACTTACACTGACTATTATGTTATACAATCATCTATACCTCGGAGTATTTGTTGAAACGTCCATTTCTTTGTGTAATTATCACTTAAATAAATACATTTCCCACAATTGTACACTATTTTCATCATAAAACTCATTATTATTTTCATTTTCCAGAATATTTAAAAATTAATAAATAAATAAAAAAGTGAACTTGTTATTTAACTCGAAGCGACAACCTGCTGAACTGATTCGTTTATTTGTAGCATAAGTAAAATATTAAAAAAATCGAATTAAATTCGTATTTAAATAAACAATTACTGATTAAAAAATTGTATATAGTGAATAACAAACAATTAATAAGCCCATACAAGTCCAATGAAGCATCCGTTAAAAAACTCTATTTGAATAGGTTAGACAAAACCATTCTGAAGGGTTGTAGAAGGGAACTGATCAAACAAAAGACCAAACAGGCGAGAGACTTCACACCTTCCTCTTCCCGTTCGCATATCTACCTCCACTGAACATGGTCGCTGTAAAAAAATACCTACGCTGAGAACCAAAATTATATATATCTGTCGATATATTATTTCTAATGAAATATATAATATATATGAGGAAGAAAATGGTCCAGGTGGAGGTCAGAAAAAATTCTCTTCGTAAGAATAACTGTTCATTTTTAAAGTCAATGTTTCGACCCACATTGTATATAGTAGGTCTTCTTCAGGGCTAGGAGAATCGGGGGGTTGACACTTGCGAAAGGTTGGCTTACCGGTAAACAGTTCTTTCTATGCAAGAGAATTTTCTCGACATCCGGACCATGTTCTTCTTTGTATATATAAGTTCGGGGAGAGGAGTGGCTCAGAGGTAGAGCACTGGAGTTGCCATGCCAAAAATCCGGGTTCCCGCTGCAGGCAAGACTTATATTTGGTCTGTTTGCAGTCTGAGATGGATCATGTGAGATCTAGGACCCTACTGGGGCTCACCCAGCTATAAAGTTGGTACTAAAAAATAAGGGGGGAAATCTGGCGGTTGAGCGTGATCTAGGGCAAATCACCTCCATGCACAGCTGTGGTCCTTGAAACATGGACTGAACCCTAGACCCGTTCACGGCTCTTAATGGTACAGGATTTGGTTTTTTAAAGATTAAAGGGATATCTATACCAATCTATGCTATGATGTAAAAATAAAGTTTATGTCTATGAAGGTAATAATTTCTGGTACTACCTTCTATTTCTGGTATTATCACTTTCGTTTTTATCAAGTGCCACATCATAGTGGTACTGGTCTTATATATATATATGCATGCTTAAAATAAATGAAAAGACTATGAAATATATAACTTTTTTGTTTATTTATGTAAATAGCACAAAGGAAAATACAAAATTCCGTTTGACCGCACGGTTAACAGATTAATCATTATTATCGGAATTCCACGTTAAGTAAACTTCTAAAACACCAAAAATGTAATTGTCTTTTTTTGTTCTCTTTTTTCTCTCATATATTCACTGTGATCCTACTCCATCTCTTCTTTCCGATTCTTTTATCTTAACTTTTATATTTTAATATAAATTTCTCGACTATTCCTCCGAACTTCTCTACTATATCTTTCGTGACAAAGCATTGAGGTCTTCCTGAGTTTCTTTCAATCAATTTGTTTTCAGTACACTTCTAATCACTATATTGAAAATCCTTTTAATAAGTCTGCCATTTTTCATTCTGAAAATGTATTGGGAATTTTGTTTTCCTGATGCAGTTTTTTTATTGTCTCTGTCTACTGATAGAGATTGCTTAGTATAAATCTAAAAGGAAATAAGATCGTAATTTACTTATATAGTTGGTTATGGAAGGATGAATATTTCACTATCTCAACAGCTGATTAACGATAGTCCGTTTTGTTCTTAATATTCCGCCAAATAATGCCGATGTTTATGATTGTACAGAAAATGACTCGTACTTATCTAAATATACGACTCAAGAAAGAAGAAAAAAAATCTGTACATCTACGTTTCGATCCAATGTGCATGTTTTGCACAATAAATGAGTTGTAAATAAGAATGTATAAAAAAAAACAAGATATAAATAACAAAAATTAAATAATTGAATATATATTGATTTACAATAATAATTTAAAAAAATAAAAACTACAATGGATGAAGGATCTTAGTCGGTCCATGGTAGAGACTGTACTGTTATGTACAGAAATGATTTTCCCAAGATCGCTCACAACCCCCAGGTTTTACTCCCAATTATGAGTTTTCACTTTATAGAGGCTGGATGAGCCCTAGTGGAACTGTAGATCCCATAAGGTCGATCTATGGCTGTTGATAGACTCAATAATTTATCTGCCACAGCCGTATTCGAATCCATGATTCGGACACTGAGATTAGTAAACATTCGCTATACATTATTTACTTAAATTTTTTTTTAACTTGAAATCATATGTCCTCTTTTGTTGATTACCTCATTTTTTTCCACTATTTCTAAAATGCTTAAATAATATTCCAGAGAATCTTATTCATTTTAATGATATTCTAGAACTATTATTGCTGCTGGAATATTCCCGCAAGAGTGCATCCAGTGTAAGCCCTCTCCAAGCAAGGCCTAGCGAGGATTTGTACGACAGCTACTGCCTTGATTAATTACACTCGAGCAACTAGAGCGACACAGTCTTCTGGTATTCATTCCACAGTCCATCGTCACATCGTGTCTGAGTATTTATTCCGATTTATTATTCTGTAATTCTGACAGATGGGAAAATGGTAGGATAAGGGAGCATTAAATGAGATTCCGCAAGTTAAAATTAATACAAAACCCAGCTCATTACAATGAAGAAGAAATTAATTCCTTAAAAGTCCGCTTTTACCTTGGCTTAGTGAAAAAGGATTTACCTTGAGGAATCATTCAAGATTTGTGTAAGCAGCATTACTTACTCTCGATAATAATAATTCTAATATAATTATAATAATTATTAGATAATAATAATGTTAATAACAATTAATTTTGGTATCTGTTTATCCGAATTTTATCTGTTCGAGTGGAGTTACAAGTTTTAACTGCTAATTCGTTTAATTTTAATCATTAGCTTTGATTTGGTAAAGAGGATGTAATTATGGGTAATGAGAAGATTTCGGTAATCATTTCATCAAGAAATAAAATTTTCAACTAAACTTTTGAAATGTAGATGATATATATTAGATGAAAAATTCATTTCTAGATAAAATGATTACCGATGTATACATATTTCTCATAATTACATGCTCTTTTCTATACTAAAGCTCATGACGCCTTGTATTTTTGGAAAACATTAAAAAGGAAACGAATACAAACTTTAAAACTAGTTGTGACTCAACTCCAGCCGACAAGCTGCAGAATAATTACATCAATTTTTGATAGATAATGCACAAACTTAGCTTTTATTTCAATTTTAAAAACATGTAGCTCTTTCAAAAGAACAATGTCATAACGCAAAAAAACTGATTCTTCAATAGAGGTATTTGAAAGTTCCTTGTGAGTTAAAAAAAAATTAAAAATTGGGTGTTGGTAAAGCAAAGTATTCCCATAATATAATATATATGTAATGGTACTGAAAATTATTAACCATTAGAAAAGTACAAAAAACGGAAAATTTTGGATTCGTTTTTATTATTTAGCTAAAGTAGTGGAAGTAAGATCTTCTTTCAACGTTTTTAACTCCAGGAATTAGAGCCTTTCTGATTGGCCACGTTTGCTTGACATAGTGTTGTTTCCTATCACGGGTTTCCCATGAAACATGGAATCTTTGTGTAACCACTTTGTTGACTTAGTAACATGGAAATAACTTTCAAATCCCCACAAATGGTCCATTTATGGTCAGAGTAGCCGAGCTTATTAATAACAAACTCAAGATTTTCGTAGCATTCTTTCAAATGGATTGTGTCCACCAGGCACAGAAGCATATTGGTTAGCATTTTGAAGAAGTACAGCTTTCAAAATCATTTTTCATGAGACGATGAAAAAATTTTATGACTTATCTAGGGGTGATTGAATTTTTTCACTATTTTTTCCGTAATCAGAACAAAAAATACCGTTAAACCCATTAGTTAAATATGCTACAATTTTTTCATCGTTGACTTGTGTTATCACATATGTCGTTTCTGAATTCAAAACGTCCAACTAATACAATTGCTACTGAAGGCTTAACTCAAAAATGCAAATTTTTTAGTTATGTCGTTCTTCTTTTAAAGTAGCGATATTCAATATTATCCCTTCTATTTCTTTAATAAATAATATCAGAAGGGCAAAAGGGCAAAAGAAAAGAAAATGAAGATATACTTCCATTCGTCGTTCCAATAATCTTTCAACCTTCAAATCCCGTATATTCCAGCACCTATTATCCCTACAATTCCCAAAAAAGCGAAAATAGTAGGGGATCAGTTTTGACTTAATGTTCTCTTTATTCGATGAATGAATGATGTTTTTTATATACATTTATTATGTATTCATATATATGAGCTTAAACCACGTACACATGTATTATTAATGTCATATAGATATAGATTAAAAAAGACAAAAAGACAAGAAATGTAAATTTCTGATAATATTGTTTAATTTTTCTTCAATTTTTTTTCTTGGAATAATTTAAGGAATAAATTATTTCTCTTATATAATTATTATTAATTTTTTCTTTCTTTTCTTCTAATCTGTTCTTAAAATGCCTTTATTGTAGGTAATTCACTTTTTTTTTTTGTTCTTTCTCACTTATTAAATTACTTGTAATAATTAATTAAATGTAATTATTTTACACTCTAAGACATAATAGCTTACAATGCCTGTATCGTTATTTTATAGGGACTTGTCCCAGAATAAATAAATAAACTATTATTATTATTATTCTGAAGTTCTTTTGTTCCAAGATCCGCAACACAACAGCCAATATTGGGAAAACAGAATAACAATAATTATAACAATTATATATATGATAGATATTAGAGATCATGCTCATTCATGATATTATTGTTCGCACACAATAATAGAAAAAATGGGATTAAACTTTTTTTTAATTTAATGTCCGTATAATACAAATACCTACAATTAATTTTTAAAAAACCCAAAATGCATAATTCATTCATAATTATTTTTTTAAATGTAAACTAATAATACTCATATGTTTTTTTTCACATCCTCCAAAATTTTATTTACAATATAAATACAAATTTACAAAAAAACTCCTGCAAATGCTTCTATATAAAAAAAATCCTTTTGTTACCTTTCGGTATTTTAAGGCCTTACAATGGGCTGAGTCCGCTGAAGGCGGTTTTTACTCGAACCGGTTCAAGGCCGCTGACGTTATACAATACAAAACAGGGAGGGACCGTAATAACACTCATATGTGATTTTATGTGCATTTTTCTGGAAAAAAAAAAAAATATATATATATATATATATATATATATATATATATATATATATATATAGATATATACATATAATAATTCTAAATATATATATAGAAACGAATTTTAATAAATTTTTCAATAAAATCAATTTTTCAAGAAAAGCAATTTTTCTTAAAATCCCTATCATATCCATCCAAGCAATTAATTTTTAAAAACCTTCAAATAAATAATTCATTCAAAATATGTATATGTAACAATAATGATATTAAGAAATATATTTTTTCAATATTATTAGTTCGTCTTATATATAAGGGGGAAAAAACTGTCCGGGTAGGCAGAAAAATAATTTCTAAATACAGTTGAACTATTTATATGAAAACCAACTTTTACACATACGATATCATTAATATTATTTTTTGTATAATATTGCTATATTGAGAAGAATATTAGCATTAGTAAAGGCAGATATAGCAAGCTCAGAGAGTTAAAAAACACTAAAATAAAGAAAAAATATTGCACGGTAGGGAAGTAAATGTTACTTTTTTCCTGTCTTCTGGAATGTAAAAAAATAACATAGGTAGTTTAAATAATAAGAAAATGTATTATTCAAAACCTAAAATTACTTGTTCTATTTCTATTAACTAAGATATTTCATATTCCATAGGAATTTGTGCTTTTTATCTCAGGCCAGGCATGAACTTATTTTATATCCGCCAAGTCAAGATACGTCGATATTTCATTTCAAAAGGTGTCAAGATAAATTGCGAGTTAAAAATGGGGGAAAATTAATGAAAAGCTCTCTTTTTTCCCTGGAAATGTGTCCCTAGTCAGTTCGTGGTACAAATTGGTTTCTACTCTGACAGTAGCAATTTCAAAGAATCGAACCCCATGAGAATAATGTTCTGTTGTATTGGGCAAGAATTAAATTAAATACATTTTTTAAATGGAAGGGAGCGCAGTTGCTCAGTGGTAAAGCCCTGAGTTGCCATGCCGAATCCCGCTGCTTGGCTGACTTGGCAGCAACCGATGATGGATCCTATGGTATATGATCCTTTTGGGTCTCACCCAGCCTCTATAAAGTAGGTACCCAAAATAGGGGATTAAATCTTGGGGTTGAGCGCCATCTAGAACAAATCACCTCCGCCTACAACCATTGTTGACTAAACAGTATATTCACTACCACGCACAGTCTTGGTTGTTGTGGTACAGGTTTTTTATTTCAAATAAAATATTTATGAAAGACAAGAGCATTGTGTAATTACAATAATAATAGTAATAATAACAATTGATTATATCATGGTTTATGATAATGTGATTATCTATAGGTTTATTTTTATTCTATATAATTTTAAAAAAAATATGTATTATTCTTAGAGTGGATCATTTTCATTCACTTACATATTGAGAAAGATAGACTCAGGTTTTGTGATTTTGAGATTCACGCCCATTATGTTTTAGTATTCCATCAGCTGTTGGAAAGGCACATTCAACGCAAAAAAATGACTCTACAATTATATGACATATTGTATAATTTCAAAATGATGAGCTGCCACAGATTTTTTTTAAGGGACTAAAATATCTAAAAAGCACATGGCAAAGTGTTCAGAGCGTTTTGCGAGACCATACTTATAGCTATTAACATTATTTAAGGTAGTATAGAACTAAAACTATCTTACCTTAAACATCGATATAGGTCTGTAACAGTAAAAAAAATATATATATTGTGATATATTGCTGTATAATTTTACAGTATATGAAATATAGATCCACAATTAGTCCGTAGAGGATACTAGAATAGGTTATTAACGAAATTTATGGCCATGATCGGTAAACACATGTTGCTGAATCGACCCAATTTTCTGCACTTAAGGACGTTTTATAGTAAAAAAATAAAAAAGTGCTCTAAAATATCTATAAGGTCCTAGACGATAATATGAGGGGGTATCGTAAGGTCATTCATTATAGGAGGTTCTGAAGACTGCGGCGCCAGGAGCTAAAGGTTTTTGCCCTGGTCGCTCGGGGAAGGGTACGGAGTACGGGTTCGAGGTACAGGTAGCCCTGAGGATGACGGATGGGACGTCTCCCTTTATCTTTTCTCCATCAGGAATCCAGTCTTCGTTCATCGGCTCTGATGGCTCAAACGAACCAAAATATTTTAAAAGTTTGATAAATAAATATTATAAATTTTAAAAATCAAAATATTTAATAATTAGAAAAAAAAAAATTATATATTGGACCTTTAGTGATCACATACCTCTGACGTTTTGACTAAATCAACATTAACTACAAGAGTGCGTAATGTCGTTGTATTATTCATAGTTTTGTTTTAATCGTTGAAAAATAAAACCTTTATCATAACAAACCATGGAGGGACTTGGGTTCAGTAAATGGTAGAGACTATACAATTTCTACGACGGTTGTGCAGGATGGTGATTAGTCCTAGATCACGCTCAACCGCCAGATTTTCCCCCTTTATTTTTGGTACCCGCTTTTAGATGCTGGGTGAGCACAAGGAGGGTTCTAGATCCCTTATGAACCATCTCCGACTGCTAAGAGTTCAGGAACGACATAATATGTGATATTCCATTTCCAACATGTCAACACACTCAACCACCCCGTTCCGTTTAGGTGTTTCAAGTTGCTAAAGAATGGTAACAAATTCTTTATACAAAGGTATCATATTCACTTATATATTAAGATAAGGTTATTGTATTTTTTACATAGGTTCCATGTCACACCAACAGGACCAATGTTTATATCATATATGTACTCGTACGTATTGTTTTATAATATGATGTGTAAGAAATTGTAGTTGATTTCAGCTGAGTTGAACAGTTACCGGAATAATTTGGACTAAAATTATAGGTGTGCAAGGGTATCATCAAATTAAACCAAATAACGATCTGTCCATACTGAATATTAAGCATTAATTATAAATGAGGAGCTGGCGAACAGAACCGGATTAGTCCACGAAATTAAATTTTACAGGATGACTAAAAAAACTAATATTAATATATGGAGGAGATTAATAAGACAACAATACGTTATAATAGGTAGGTGGTTTAGTACTATTGGTACATGAGTAATTAATTGTTAATTTGATTTTCTATTCTAGAAGTTATTTATGAAACAAAATGAACTAGTCTGGTTTTGTTCGAAAAAGATGGACTTATGCGGTTGTGACCGTAAACATGTGACAAGTCCGGTTTTGTTAGTATTGGATGAATCCGATTTTGTATTTAAAAGGACTTTCAAAAGTGAGACAAAAAGTATAGATTTGAATGATTTATTGTGTTCTTAAGAAAATTAGATAACAATTTCCATAATATCCACATCCAGACATTCACAATCCTCAATATTCAACAGGAGCTGACGTAACGAGGTCCAAGGCATCATAATTCGATAAAAAGTGTGTTCGAAATATAGTGGACTAATCCTGTTCTGTTCACCAGCTCCTCAAATATTATTTGGATATTAGAATAGAATAGAATAGAATAGAAAAGTAGCTTTATTCCGGGACTATGTGCTTCTAGAATAACAAATATGAACAGAAAAAGAAACATAATGTTTATCTGGCAAGAAGGCTAAGTGTTATAAATCATAAAGCGTGTAAAAAATGGCAAAAACAATTTAAAAAGAAATATTTAAACAAAAATAATAATAAGTAAATGAACAGTACAAATCTTGACAAGATATTTAGCAATAAATAGAATTGATAAATCCATAGCTTTTGTTAAATGCATGGGCTAGCATGCAATAAATTCTTTACATGATGTACAGCTTCTTAAAAGACAAAATTAAAAGAATAAATAGCAATGAATTTCTATACATTACAATCAAAGCTAATGACTAACCTCCTTGGAGACCATCTTTTTGGGAAGCTGGGAGATGTTGGAAAAGCAAGGATTTAAATGGCGATAGGGAGGTACTATGACGGATATTAGGAGGGATTGAGTTCCACAGTGTGGTGGAGCGGGCAAGAAAGGAACGTTCGAATGCTTTGGTTCGGGTGGTTAGGGCTCAGAAGCATCAGAAGGGGATGATTAGGTATGGAAACTGCTTGAGATCTATCGTAAAGGAAAGATTGGAACCAACGGATAGAACTGTTAGAAAAGGACAGTGATTTGAGTTTACTGAAAAGTGTAGAAAGGTCCAAAGAATCAAAAGCTTTAGAAAAGTCAATGAGGATAAGCACTGTTAGTTTTTTGTTGTCCATAGCGGTATGTATGTCGTTGGTGATTTTAGTAAGTGCAGATTGTGTGGAGAAACCGGGACGGAAACCTGATTGAAGTGGGTCAAGCAGGTTGGACTGTTCGAGGAAATTTTACATTTGTGACTGGACTATTCTCTCTAGAGGCTTGGAAAGGTTGGAGAGAATTAAGATTGGGCGGTAGTCTTTGAGTGGAACAGGGTTAGAGGATTTGTTGATGGTTGAGGGTGGACTATAGCTTTTTCCAAGAGGTAGGGAATACTGCGTTTTGCAGTGAAAAATTGTATATAAAGAGTTGGACAGGTATAATATCGATAAGACAGGATTTTAGCAATTCGACAGGAATCCCATCAAAGCCTGCGGAGTTGGAGTCGGATTTCAGAACAGAGGAAATAATGTCGTTGGGTGAAATGTCAAGTAAGCGAAGTAAAAGTTGTCAGGGTTGAAAGATGGTGTTGGGGAAAATACAGAAGAGGATGAATTGGAAGTGTTAACTGAGGTGGACAAAAAATACGAGTTTATTTCATCGGGAGAGGCTGGAAAGGACCTGGAGGAAGATGAATTATTTGAAGATCTTTAATTTTTTGACACAACCAGGGAGCCGGCTGATGACGGAAGGTTGAGGTTTTGAGTGGGCATGGGTCCTAGTTCCTCTTATCTGCATTGATAGGAACAGGATAACTCAATCTGTAGAGCACTGAGTTGTTGACCTGCCGTATGGCATCAAACCAGGCTATGACTGATAAATTGATCAGTTGGACCCCGTGAGGTTTTCAAAATCTCCTAACGTTCACTCAACCTGTAAATAGTGAACATCCTTAATTTTGGGTAATCGCGGCCGAATCATCTCCTAGCACAAACTTCACATTATCCACCAAGTAGTGAACCTATGTATATTTTTTTCATGTGGAAGAGAATGGTCCGGGTAGAGGCCAATAAATTTCTCTTAGATAAGGAGAAATGTTTATTAATTAGGCAAAGTTTCGACCTACATTGCAGGTCTTCTTCAGGGCTGTCAAGGGGAGGGGCGGGGGCCCGATGTTGAAATAATAACATCGGGCCTCCGTCCCTCATTATCATTCAACATATTTTTTTTCATATTGCAATTATTTCCTTGTAAATATATAATGATTATATTTCCAGGAGCAAATAATTTCCGAAATCTAAACTATTCCAGTACGCTGTGCTGCAAGTATCTGACTACTCTAGCCACAACTCGCACAAGAGAAACGACTTAGAGGATTGTACAGGACCCTTGGGATACAGGACCTTGGTGTACAGGACACGAATGTCCTTCCTTACTAACAGGGTGTCCTGCCAGTTTAATGTCCGCCATTTGACCTTATCCAGCCACTTCTTGACTCAACCGTTAACACTACAATGCGTTTTAACCGTAGCCATGTAATTAATGAACTGGTGTTTACCCTAGCATATTTTGTAATTATTTTATTTCAATGCAAGAATATATTCATATTTAAAATTTATAAATGAATTCTATCGATCTATTTATGAATAAAACTGCTATGATCCAAGCAGGACTACTTATTATGAATTCTAATGCTCCATAATAATCAAATTCGGATAAAACGATGTATGGTAGAAGAAACACCAATGATTTTTGGTGATATTGATATAGAAAGTAATTCGTTTGAACATGTTGAGAATTCTAAGTACTTACGGTCTTATAATAACTACAGAAATAACGAAAATCTAGAGGAAATAAAGGCAAGAATAAAGTCCGATTAGTGTTCTAGAACTTTAAAGAATAATCCGATAATTTGAATATTGCGAGATTATAGTGTATGCTCTCGCTAAATATAATAGCATCGCTAAGATAGCCTCCTAAAACTGATAGGATTAGTAATAAAACTATTCCTCCGAAGATAATTAATACTGACTATAGAGCTGACAGGTAAACGTCCAAAGGGTAGTCCAAAGCATTGGTGGGAGAATTGCATTAAGAATCTTGCTTTAGGTTTGGGTAGTAGTGAACTTTGTACGGAATTCACATTCATATTGTAATATCATCGATTTTATACCAAGTTCAACTCTGCTATTAACTTCATGCTCATTATGTACACGCTTTTCTATAATTATTATTCTGTATATAATTGAGTGAAAATTGTTGTATGCTCCTACAGCAAATGATTAATGCGAGACTCTTTGTGAAATTCCTGATGAAGCAGACAATTATTAAATAATGACTAAATTTCAAAAATTATTATTATAATGATGGAATTATGCTGACAATGCCTTTTGTCTATGATTTTAAATATCTTTAAACAACCTTATTATTACCATTCAGACTATTTATTTTCTCAGTTATTTGATAAATGTTTATAATATAACCTTCCTATAATATGTATGTATACACTGATAACAGTAACCATCCAGTGAAGTTTAATATGTGAATTAATATTTGATAGTAATAATAGGCTGAGTGTCTCATCTGTCTTCATTCAATCACTCTTATTAATGTCAAATATTAATTGATTGAACGGTTTATGTATAATGTACACACAGTTAACAAACTAAAACTAAAACCAAATTAATTAACATGAATATTTTGTGGATGAGAGGGGAATGGAAGAAATTAACGAATGTGACCATAATAATGAATTAATAAATAAATGTATTTGTAACAAATGTGAGATTTACTAACAATAGTAATTAGCCGAAAATCAAATACTCAGGCAGAAGTCACTTATTGTGTACAATAGTAAATAACATAAAGTTTAACTATTTATGTTTGAAAATTATTTGTTATTGTACTGTAGCACGAAAATAGTTTAGTAAAAATGATAATAATAAAAATGAAAATGATAGTAATAAAAAAATGGCCAATTTATTGACCTTATATATTAAATTTTATTATATATATTTACATTGTGGCAACTAGATTAGTTTAAAGCAAACAAAAACAGTTTGGCTTATTATTTAGTGCTCTTGGAAAGCCTAGAACAATATCCCGAAACTTCTTATGGAGTACACGTGAAAATAATACACTAAAAACTACAAATATTTATTAGTCAATTATCTTCATTTCTTTATTAATCCATAAAAAAAAGTGGGCATACAATATTTTATATCATTTTATAAATAAAAAAGGTATTTAAGTTAAAAGAAAATTGTATCGCAACTGATAAAGCAGCAGGAAAACAAAGATTTCAGAGATTTTTCCCTTTTTTTTTGCTAGATTTTTTTTTTCTGTTAAGTTTTGTTTTTATTTTTCCGAATTCATCCATTCAAACTCTTGCAACGAATACATTTTTTTTTATGGAAAAAGGGAAGTATTTGTACAGATCTTATAACAACAGATGGATGGACTGAACCATAGTACAATTTATACACAATTAAATATAAATATGGTAATATGTATAGGAATTAAATTTTTGTAATTGATCAAAATGAATCAATATGATATCGATATTTGAAACAAATGTAATATTCTCTAGCACTAATGATAAGCATTTTAATAGTTCATTGAATGTTTAAGAATTTGTTAATATTTTTATTAATATGATTGGTATGTACTTAAATATGCATAATCTTTGCTTATCTTAATTCCCAACCTCACTTTTTTTTTTCCCAAGGAGTTTCCACTAATAGTGGATTCCTTAACATATTGACTCAATGGCTTCCTTCCATAATGTCCTATCCAAGGTCCATTCTTCCCGTAGACCATGACCCATCATGGATTCCTCCACTCCGTTATCCCAGGTCCTCCTCGGCCTTCTTCATCTTCTCAATCCCCCAACTTTCCATTGGTGTACCACTTTGGGTAGTATTCCTTCAAGCATTCTTGTCAAATGCGCAACTCATTTCAGGCGTTTTTTCACTATATCTTCCAGAATGGTTTTTTCAGCCTCCATCTTTTCTCTGATGGTCGCATTTCTTATTTTGTCCATTCAGGATATTCCCCCGCTCGTCTCCAATAGTCCATTTCTGCAGTTAGGAGTTTTTTCCTCAGGTTGCCCTCAACGTCCAAGTTTCATATCCGCAAGTCATAATACTAAGTAATATACTATTGTATATATTTTTGTTTTGTTTTGGGTATAATGTTTTTATTCCATAATACTGAGTCGAGCATTGATATGGTCTTTTTACCATCTGAAATTCTTCTTTGTATTTCCATATCACGTGCACCATCTATCACAATTATGGAGCCAAGATATTTGAAATGTCAAACTCTTTTTAGAACCCCTTCTGGGTTCAGTTCTAAATCCTCACTATTGGCTGCAATGTCTTCCGTTTTCTCAGCATTAATAACTAGCCCCCATTGCTGGTATTCCTCATTTAATTTTGTTAACATACATCCAGCATCTTCTCTGTCTTGTGCAATGATGACCTTGTCATCCGCGAAGGGTAGGTGATATAGGAACACATTTTCTTTCAACTGGATCCCCGAGGGTTCGCATTTCTTTTCCATGCTTTTTGACAAATATCAAGATAAACCTTGAACAGAGAAGGAGAGACACATCTTTGGAGCAAACCTTTGCTGGTTGGGAAATGCTCAGATAGTTATGATCCAATTTTGACGTGGCAGGTGTTTTCTTTTTACATTTCCTTTATGTTGTCTATCAGATCTATCTTAATGTTTGCATTTTGGAGGGCTTGCCATAATAGTCTTTGAAGGACACTGTCATAAGCTTTCTCTAGCTCTATAAATATGTTTCTCTTACATTGTCTCAACCTCATTTAATTTACTTTTTAATTCGATCTACTGAATAAGTGTATTTCCTAAAAACAAATATATTCTGAATATATATTTTTTACTTTCCATGTGGTAATGCAAGTAAGAAAAATGTCGAAGTCAGAAAAAAAATTCAATGTCCTATTTTTAACGAATCTATATATCTTATAACTTTAATTGTGATACCTGAAAATAATAAAATAATATCAGGCCATTGAATGAATCTTTGTTATGATAATTTCTTGAGGTGGTAAGCTAATTTTTTTTAATATGATTTTTGTGCCTAAAACTTGTATATAACAAATGCACAGCGGTTTATCTCAGTTGGCATTTAAAACAACTAATAAAAAATCACTTTGTTGGTTGTCTGATTATTCAAAAAATAATAATATCACGACTGAAAAAAAATCTTTGAAATTTGGCTTTTCTTAAATAAATCATATTTAAATTTGTACAGATGTATTAAACTTTTTTAAATATATATTGGGACAGATAAAGGTTCACATTCGTGTTTTTTTATATATCTAAAACAATATAGATTGTATTATATAATACATTATAGATAGTCAGTAGAAAGATAATGATAAAAATCTTAATATCTTTTATATTCACCTGTATACATCGAACAAGGGCACTAAAACAATCTTACACGAGGGTAAGGAGATCCTATGTGCTTCGGAGACATCATAAGGCACACCAAGGTCCTAGAAAGTGGATACCTGATCTCAGTATTCGATTTTTGTCGGGTGATTAGCCTAGCGTAAACTGTAGATTAACAGCTGACTACCTTACATAATCTTTCTCAACAGTTTTGCCTAATAATTACTTAAAGATTATTATTATTACAATAACGTCTCTGGAACAGTAATGTATGGTTTCTAAAATAAAAAATTATTCATTGTTAAAAAACATATTATTATTTTAATTAAATGGATTGATGTATTTTTGCTTACTTGTCCAGATAAAAGGAAGTATTCTTATCGCAGAAAATATCAATTTTCCCATTTCAACGGAAATATCCATTTTAACAATTCCTGAATTTATTTTAGAAGTTTCAACTTATTCGTAAGTTCGTATCTCGTATAACAAAAAACCAGTAAAACTAAAACCCACGAATAGTCTTGGGCTCAGTACGTGGTAGAGACTGTACTGTTTCTAGGAAAATGGTTGTGCTGGGTGGTGATTCGTCCGAGATCCACGAGATTTTCCCCAATTGAGGCTGGGTAAGCACAAGTGTCTCCTCAGATCTCACAGGATCCATCCTCGTGTGTTAACATATTAAACAGTTTACCAGCCAGGGTAAAATTTGAATCCTTTGGAACTGTTACTACTACTATGATTCTGCCCATTATTATTTATATTATTAATGGCTCTAGATTTACATTCGGTCAACACAAATTCACTAAAATATACTTTAACAGTCTTACAATGAAGTCTTTTGGTCTTTTAGAATCAAATGTGGTATTGTGGTTAGCATAACAACCTACAAGATTGCGAGTTCACACCCCGGCATCTGCTCTTAGGTTTTTTTAAAGGGAGTGAGAAATTAGTTATGCCGTCCTTCGGAAGGGACGTAGAATAAATAGCTCGAGCCTTGCAGTAACAGATATTCGTAAAAGATCTCTATCCTTATTATACAAAAGTAAGGATACTCCCTTTGCAGTATCTTCTGATTAGACCTGGCGCCATAAAGTGGCGTTAAAAGATTAAACAAATAAACGAAATCTGATTTTTTAAATAAATAAGTAAATAATATTAGATTTGTTTTAAATTGTACTGAAATTAACTTTGTAAAGCTTTTTATTTTAGTGATGTTTCTTCTTATTTCTCTCACCTTTTCAATCTAATGCACTTTTCAAAAGTACACACACTTCTTCTGCACAAAACAAATAAGCATTTATATTTAATGTCAAAGGTGAACGTTATCTAAGTAATTAAATAATTGTTAGAAGTGCAACGATTTCCCTCTTGGATTAGTTCCCCTCGCAACGAAGAAACACAAGGATGAAATGACGATATAAGAAATATAAGAAAAATTGAAAATAAACTATAAAAGGAAGATAATATATTAAGGAAGTTAAAAAAGAAATAAACAGAGAAGAGAAAAAGCTTCCGCAACGCAATTATTTGTGGAGCAGTTGGGTGCGCCGTTCTAAAAACCACGTACTTATCTACGGACCCTTAATTATTTCTGGGAACCAAATTTGAGGAGGGGTCCCTGAGAAAAAGCTGGATGCGCGACGTCGCTGACATATCTCTGGTGCATTCTTGTGTCTGCAATTTGCAGGACTCGGCCGTTCCAGGAACTCTTGCAGTGATCGTTCCTTGGACAGGATCTAGAGAGCTTAAGGATCATCCGACGAAAAAGAGTTTGGGCAGAAGATGTAATGAAACTATCTGGTACGCAGAGAAACATGCATAGCAGGTATTTTTGCATCTAAACAAAAAAATACTGAGCATTATATATAATGCTCATAAAAAAATATTTGGTATCTGTTACGCAGGTTGTCACTTTGAATTGACTCACAATAAATTTTAACTGTTTATTCGTTTAATGTTTAACAATTTCCAGAAATACAAGTTATCGCGAGTTTTAGTATGGATAATAGAATGTAATTATGGGCAATGGAAGATTTCGGTAATTACTGCATCAAGAAAGAAAAGTTTCAATTTTCGAAATATAGATGATATTTCTTGAATAATCTTAAATAGATTATACGATATGAGGAAGAAAATGTCCGGATGGAGGTCGAAAAAATTGCTCATATGCAGGGAGAACTGTATATTGTCTGTAGTGAACTGTTTATTTTTTAATGGGAGTAATAATCCTTGATTATGCCGTCCTTCGGGAAAGACGTTAAATGGGAGTTCTGAGCCTGCACGATGTAAGATACTCGTTAAAAATCCCAATCCTAATTAAACCTGGATAGGCAAAATTTAGGACTACCACTGTAGCATCGTCCGATTAGCCATAGCTGCATAATGTGACGTTGAACAAACAAACAAACTGTTTATTGGAGAGCCAACGTTTCGACCCACATTGAAGATTTTCTTCAGGGCTATATATGCATATATTAAAATTAATTTTAATATTCACCATGCGTAATTTTATTTGTCTGTATTTTGAAGTGAATCGACAGAAAGCTTATTAATGTTTGTGACTCAACTGGAAGCGACAACCTGCGGAATAATTACCTACTATTTTTCTCAACACTAGCGCTATTCTGAAATACTTTAAGCAGTAGCTACTAAGTTACCGAAATTATACCATTCCTAAGATAATGGAAGTTCAGAAAGGTGGTTTTAGCCCAGATCAACCTCCAGGTTTTCCTCAATTAAGATTGAATACATTAAAGAAGCTGATGAACGCGTCTGCAGATTCATTCTATCGATACAGGACCGATAACAGAATAAGTAATTAAGATAATAATAATTAAATAATCTGCCAAATCCGGTTACAAACCCGGAATTTACAGCTGATTTGCTCAGCGTTGTTTACACTGAAATAACCCATCCACAAAAACTTTGGTACATGGAGGAAAATGTATTTATTTTTATTTTGATTTTGATTACTTTATGATTTTTTTTAACCTTATTTATCACTTATTTGTATAACCTTCTTAATTGGTTATTTATTAACACTCAAAAATTATTTCCTTTAATTGTATATTTATCAAAAGGTTGCCCCCATCTGTATGTTTTATTACTTGGATACCTTGATGCCTACATGTATTTTAATATTTGCCATATATAATTTTAATTAGTCTTTGTAATTGTGTATTTTGTATATTTAGCCCTGAGGATAAGACCTGCAATGTGGATCAAAACGTTGGCTGTCCAATAAACAGTTCTTCCTACTTAGGAAAACTTTTTTTAGAACTCCACCCGGACCATTTTCTTCTTCAAATCCATAATGTCAACTTATACTATCCAAAAAGAAATTTAAAATCGTCTTCAGCCGGAATCGAACTTATCAAGAATCAGTGAGGTAATGCATTGTACAAATAATTGGTGAGCATTGATTCGAGCCTAACTTAAGTTGAAATATTCAATTTTATCAGCTGTAGGGAGGTTTCTACATACACACTTCCTCGAGAATCCTTTAGGGGGGTGAGGGGTTTCCCGAAGATCGAAAATACAATATGTGCCAAATGGCATTTGAATGATTCCTTAAATAAATATTTTTTATTATATCATTATACATTATCAGTTGTGAATCTAACGTTGAATAGATCTAAGTATTTAAAATATTACTGTATTACTCTACGATTATACGTAAATGCTAATCTTAGTTTTTATACGTTAACAAGACATGAACATAATTTTTTTATTGAAAAGAGGTTTAATAGGTTCTCAAAAAAATTACCTTAAGCTGCTTAAGTAGGAATTTGGGTACTTGTGTATTAACGCCAACGCAGTTTATTATATTATATATCAGTTATCTTGGATAACGTTATAAATCTATTTATTGGAGTTAGAATTTTAATTTTTTTAAATAATCATATACAATTAAAAATCAAAAGAATTTATTCAAAAACAAAGAATATCCAAGATACATAATTATAATTAATAATATATAATATATATATTATTAACATATAATAAGTTAATAAATATTATTAACTTATATATTAATAATTATTTAGTTAATAAATTTTATTGAAAATAAATGTATAATGGAATATATCATGAACAATTAAAAATCAAAATAATTTTTTTAAAAAGAAAATATTCAATCGGATTTCGGTGGAAAATGGGCCGATATACAGTTTAATATGAATTGAAAACAGTCTCTATTTTCTTTCACCTGATTGACATCTCCAAAAGTTACGTTGACCAAAATAAAGTTTCATTTCATGCGAATTGCTATATTTTCGTTTTTTCGGTAAAACATTTCGCTCCTAAAAAAATAAAATTGCATCTTGACAAATCCCAAATACGCATTTTCGTAGCACTAAAAACAAGCAAACAACAACAAATCAGCAAACAAACAAGAAATCAGCAGCAAACTAAAATCAGCAAACAAGAACAAATCAGCTGTTAGAAATATAACTGTTATAAAATATAACTGCTTGCACATGCGACCAAGATTGCTCTTAACGCAAATATAACTGCGGTGGCGTTAATATACATTTACCGGAATTTGTTTCTTTTGTCCCAAAAAAAACTCCCCAATCCTTGTAAATTTATTTCTCTAATTTTAAAATATTAGGATAATTAATTATATGTGATAATAATGATGTAATCTATATATAATAATATGAGAAGGAATAACTTTACATGGTATAGCATAAGAATAAAAGCAAGGTGTCAATGACCAATAATATGACCATGACTTGCCTAACGGTAGGAGAGGTAGAACTGTGTAGGAGTGGTGAGTTAACAACCAATAAATTGCGTTTATACGCTCACCTGGATATTATAGCGCTTCAATTATATATTATAGTTAAAAGCTAATAATTTAAATTTAATTATTCAACCATATTTACAACATGTAAACGTTGGCGATGTAATAGAACCATCAAACAGCCATATCCTTTGATATTTCATTTAAAACTATATAATAATTAAATAGGAGCCGAGCAGCTTATGTATGTGTCAGTATGTAGAGTGCTGAGATGCCAGGCTGAACCAAGTATAGGACCTTGTGGTAAATAGACCCTTCTGGGGCTCACCCAGCATCTATAAAGTGGTAAACATAATTATAGAAAAAATAGGATAACCTAAATAGGTAATGAGGAATTAGGAAAATAAGGGAAACATAGCGGCTGAGAGTAATTTCGCATAAATCATCTTCCTGCCCATCATTTGTTTTAGAAACAATACAGTTTCTATCACGTACTGAATTTAAGGCACTTTACGGGTTTTATTATTACTGGTTTTTATTTTTAATTATTAAATACGTGCAGTTTTATTGTTTTTTTATTCTTTCGTAGCAACCAGCCATAACGATGTTTCATAATTCTAAGCAAAAAAACAAAAATTACATAGCATTAAGCAAAAGTATTGATCAAAATCGTCTATTTAACACCAATTTAAATAGTGTTTTATTTTATGAGCAATAAGCATTATATTTATAGAAAATATAAATAGGTACAATAGACAAAAAACTGAAACTTATGTCTGAAGCTTTAATATTTAAGAAACTATCACATAGATATTTTTTTCAAATTTTGATATCTTATTTTTTCATTTTGATTAATACTTTTTTTCATATTCTTTAATAATTATTATCTATTTTAAGTTTTTATAACTTAAATAATTAAGTTTTTATAAGTTAAATAATTTATAATGTGTGAATAAAAATGCCAAAAGAAACGTTGGCACAATTACATAAATAATTGTTGTTATAATAACAAGTTTCTTGTTTTATCCCTAACTGCACCCCCTGACCAATTTAATCCATCATTATTATTAATAAAAATGTATGTAATGTCATCATCATCATTATCCGTAATGACCTTAATGTCCCATTTGTAGCTGATTTTGCTCAAACCCGATATTAATCTTTTCAAGACAAGCTTTATCCCACTCAAACCCACTAGTTTCCAACCTATCTTAAACATTTTAACCAGTGAGTAGTTTCTATACTTGCCTTTATTCACACCACATCATATATCATTCCTATGATGTATTTGTATAATATATTTGGAACTTTCAATACATAAATAAAATAAGCTATATATAATATATATAAAGTAAGCAGAAGTTCGAAACAAGTTTTAATTGTTTTTTAAACTAGTCATTTGGTTAATAAATGCGAATAATATTTGAGCCGTTCAATGGAAAAATTGATTAACTCCATAAAAGAAGAATGTGGAGAAATGGGAGAAAATAGTGCGCATTGTTTTTTTTTTAAGTTCTCTTTATAATATAAATTCAAATGAATAATGTAGAATGCTTAAGTAAAGATGTGACCGTTGAATCGATTGGGCAAGTGAAAAAAATAATAAATTTAAATTCAATGTGTAAATTTTTACGTTTCTTAACACAGAAAAAGTTAAATAATATATGTCATTATTTGTGATTAATTTGTTAGGAGTATAAATAATGTCTTCTTCATCAGCTGCATGTAAGGACTCGGTCATTTCGATTTCTTCGCAGGCTTTTAAAGTAATCTCTTTAACAGGAGGAATGAATTTCAGCTGATCCATCATATCTCTCCGTTTTTCTCTTGTTACAGATCTAATTTTAGGATATAATAAAGACTAATCTACATTTTCAAACTTTGTGGTCTATCTGCCACAGATTTCCTAATATTGATTGCATTAAATTTTTAAGATTCATTACAGTCACATTTAAATTGGATGAGGTGTGGTTTGGACCTATCTAATTTGGTAAAATTAATTATTAATTGCTTGCTAGTGCATTTAAATGGTATTATTCTAACGATTTGAATTAGAGTACGGAGTTAATCAAAATGACCTCTGAAAAAAAAATTTACTATTCAGAGGCCAAAAAATTGTAGTTTAATAGTGTTAACCTTTATTATTTGGAAAAGATTTCATTGATATAAAAAGTTATGACAACACCAAGTGCTTTTATACTTAAATTTAAGATTTTTCAAAAAGTGGAGTTAGTCAATTTGGGCAGTGAACAGCTCATTAATTAATTACAAAATAAAATAAGAAAATTATTTTTCTATTGCTAATTACATAGTAAAAGGTATTTGAGGAAAATATTTCAATACTATCAGTTAAAAAGTTCTCGTGAAGACATGGAGGAATTCTGAGCAAGTACACAGAGCCCTGATGCAACCAGCTCGCACGCCCAGTTTCTTTTTCCACTTGTCCTGGCTTCCAAGGAAGTTGAGCTTCTTAGGTACGATCGTTATGAAGGGTAAATAATTCATATCAGAGCGAATCCAGAAAAGCCATTCTCCTTTAATACCTCCTTTTTTAATGTTGCTACTAGAAAGTTGTCATTGTAGGTATTTAGTAAATAGATCTTAAATCATGATTAAAGAAATATATGCCGAGATTTTTCATTTCTTTAATTTTATTTTATTGATATTGCCTAACAACAGATCGAGGTACTAGTTATTGTTTATTCTTTTTTCGGGCTCAATTAATTAAATTATAAATATTTTTTTAAATTTGGTTAATAACGAAGCCATTGTCCTAACTTGTTTAAGTCTTTATACAAATACAGTTCTGAATTTAAATGGAATGGTTGTATTTAAAAAACATAAACTAAGCTACATATTATTACAATTATATAAGACATTTACTTAGTAAGTAGGTATATTTTTTTAATCTACAAAAAATTTTTATTCTACAAGACTATCAATATAACCCAAAAAATACTTTCTAACTTAGTAGTACTAGTAAAAGTAATAAACTGATCTTCAATTTCTGTAATAATATACTAGTGCAATACAACTAAATGAACAGTTGTAAAATTGGTAAAATGTGTGATATTCCGCCGTTTGCCGGGCGGGAGTTCCCCTCCAATTATACATATAAAAAATATTTATAAAATATTCTTTAAATTTGAAGTAGATATATTGAGATCGTACATCACACATATTTCATCTATGAAAATTCATAGATGAGAATTTATTATTTATATTTATATATATGAGAATTTATAAATAAATCCTTTTTTGTACTAATTAAGAATTTACAAATGATTAATAAGAGCAACTAAAAAAAAAAGTAAAGGAGCAAGTTTCATATCTTCAGACCGTGATTAGACTCATAAAATTTGTATGTAAATATTAAAAAATTTATACTCAATAATAGATGATTAAAAATGAATAAATCCTTCCTTCCCAAAACAAATAAAAAAATAATCACTACCATTCATATCTAAAATATTATTTTTTAAATTTATATTTTATTTATTAATATTAATAAATTATTCAAATGGTCATTAAATTGCATTACAGTAGGTGCTGAAATTTTTAGTTAATTTTATTACCTATTTTATTTTGAGATATTGAGTATTTTTATTAATTAAAAAAATAATCTGATTTATTTGACTTTTTTAAGGTTTATCTTTTATATAACAAAAAAAAATAATGTCTTAATCTTGTTTCACTATCTTCTTTGTAATGAATTAACAATCCTAATATCGAAATATTGGGATAAGACATAGCTTGATATATTTTTAAATTTAAATTCCAATACAGTACTGTATTTTGTGTAACGGCTTATAGAAGTCTGGAACAGTGGCTTCATGATTATCGAATTTTAAAAAATATTTCAAATTTATCTGATCTGGCACGACAAAAGATGAAACAAAAAGTGAAAACTGAAAAAATATTGCATCACTAAAAGCTTTTTCACATTGTTGATACTTAGGAACAGATAATATAGATATTAATTGTTTGATCCATTAATGTTTCTGTCATTAATGTCATTTACAAACCTACCTTGTGTGTTTACATACATATAATATTGACATCGTCGAATATCGAATAGATTAGTATGCATGATTCTTGGATGAATTTCTAGCTAGTTTTGTATACGTGTCTTCTAAAAGCAATGCATATTCGGCTACCATGTTCAAATGTAATATTTTTAATTGATATGTTATATCATTATGTTTATAGAGGAAGTGGGCAGGATACGTGAGCATGTTTACATGTACGCTCTCTCAGAGAATTACTAGTCTTACGCCTTTTAAGAAGAAAGATACAGAATTAGAACGAAATCACCCAAACCGACAAGTTCATGAAAGGATTGAAAAGAAATTTCAAGGGTTTTTCTGGGATGGAAAAAAATGAGGAAACTTCCAAATAACTCTAGTTGAAGATTGGATCAGAAATATTCTTCAAGCCAATATTCAAATTTGGTTGAGATTCAGCCAAGACTTGTTACTAAACATTGAATTCAGAATTAATTCCTCAAAACTTAACAAAAAATACAATTTATTTTATCTGTATATTTGTTTTATTATAACTTGAAGATTAAGATAAGTTATATAAATATAGAATGTATTAGATAAAGATGAATTAGAAGATCATTAATTTAATCAACATTTAAATTAATTATTTTAAATTATTAACTCGCACTCCCTTCTACCCAATACCAATTGGATATACTAAATAATTAGATCATTAAGAAATCGGATTTATCATTTATCGGATCATTTTAATGATTTACTTTTAATTGTGCACTATCTGATGCAAAATTTTTAAAATATATTATAATTATACACTGGCCATAGATAATAATGAATAATAAATGTTAAATTTATCTATTTACCAATATTATAATTACAAATTAGTAGAAAAGAATATTGACTTAAGAGCTCAATACTTATAGTGTTTAATGAGAAAAAATAAAATTTACATTAAGATATTTATAAAATAAATCATTACTATACATTTACAATATGTCATAGTTCATAAAAATTAAATAATACAAATAAATATCTAGTTGAGAAATTATACAAACACCTATAGATTTAATATTTGTGCCTTCTTTTGAAAACCTCTCTTAAGAATATAAAATAAATAACTCCGAAATTATTGATAAAGAATTATTTATTTTCAGTATTTATAATAATAATAACTTATACTTATATTTAGAAAAATAGTTTATAGTTAAGATTTTATTCTGTTTAGAATTTCGTACTAATTCGGGATGAAGAGCGCCATTTTATTTTTACAATTTTGAAAATAAAAAAATATTGTGGTTTCTATTGGAGTATTGTTTCCATAGTGATTTCGTTTTTTTTTTTTTTTATTCAGATCAACATTAACGATATTAACATTAACAAAACGATATTCTTTGCACATCGTTTTGAAACGTATTTAAAATGACCCTCTACTACAGTAGAGTAGACAATAGTACACTCTGCAAAAATCTTCGGATAACGAGACTGAAAATTGATTAATCTGTGATGGATATTATGATTGTAAATTTCCTTGGATATCTCTAATTTAGTATTGATGAATTTTCGACATGGAGATTTTTTATTTTATTAAATACATTCCGTATGAAGTAAAATTAGAATGCTATGATTGGTAAAATATTATACTTTTAAATATTCTATATATTTCACCACATTTAAACCACTACTAATAACATATTTTTATTGAAACCAAATGGTTAATTTCTTTTTGTTAAATGAAATTTTTTTTAATCCAGTAGTAAGACTACATAGGTTCAACATTATCAAAGCTGGGTAAAAATTGTTATTTACTTCATTCTTCTGAATGAAGACGTAGGTTAAAATCAAAAAAGTTTCTAGCTTTTAACAATTTTGTAGTGGTTAATCAAATAATTTCAATAGCATCATTACAATAGGAATGTTTTGCTTTACCAATACCCCAAATTTTTTTTTCACACACGGAACTTTTAAATACCACAATTGAATAATTAGTTTTTTTTATTTATGGTATTGTTCTTTTGAAGGAGGAATATATGCACAGTATATTCTTATACACAAGTTAACAAGTTTCCTTTTATTTTTTAAAAGTACATGTTACACATTTTGTATTTTGATACTGAGTAGTAACATAATAATTAGTTTTATCTTATTTTATTTCTCCATCCGTCATTAAATTACATATGTAATTTCTGATACATAATTTTACTTGTTTTGTACATTGATAATCAGTATTAACATTGTTATTACTAATTAGTATGTATCTCTGTTATAATTAATTGATCTGTTTAAATAAATATAATAGGATCTATTGCCGTTAATTAAGTTCGATTATTTTCACAAATATTTGCTTTACGTGCTCGTACAATTACTTAATTTCAACTGATAACTTTATTAAATTTATTAAATCAACTGTACGTGGTCAGAAATAGAAGCGGCACCGATAGCAGCGGCATCTATTGCTGTCTTGCGGCAACAAATGATGCTCAATCAAGTAGTCAGGAAAATAAATTAAAGCAATATATTCTACTATTGTTAGCTTTTATTTATTAAAATGTGTTTTGTTATTTTAATTTCGTCTATTTTAGAACGTTTCGCTTATAATTGTTTTAAAAATAAATGTCATGTCTTTAAAAATTCTTCCGGAAGAGGAGTTATAACAAAAGTCTCAAATTAGAGATAAAAAATAGTATATCATAATTAATAATAACTAAATTTAAATCAGTATTATAATAACTCATTATTAATACCATATTCATTTAAATGATAATATACCACATGCTTTAATTAGGGCTTTGTACTCAAATAAAATTTTGTATCATGAGCAAACATGTTTCTTATTTAATTTTTCTGGATTAGTAACTATTTTTTCAAGTAAAGATAAAAATGGATTGAACGATAGTTCTTTACATTTTAGCCTTATAAAAGAGAATATTATTTTGAATATGAGAAATTCATCGGTGAAAATGGTTTTCAAATTCTTTGTATTTGTTAATGCAATTTTATATAATTTCATTCCATAATTAAGTGCCCTATCATTTTTTTGGAAGTCTGTTGAATTGCCACGTTCGAATTCTTTTTGGCGAAGTATGATTATATCTTACATAGTTAATTTTTCTTAATTCGGATCTTAAATCAGGGATAAAATATATTGCATATTTTATCTATTTTATCACAACATTACGAATATCGAAACATTTTTAGATCCATATATTTTCATTTCACTGACGAAAAATAACCAAAAATAATACGCAAAAAAATAAACAAAATAGTAATTTGTTATCAGATATGATGAGAATTTTCTTAACAAGGAATTTTAATGCAAGTTTAAATAGTTGCATAGCAAAATTAAAGAAGTCTATCATAATTTTTTCTTAAAATGAATACGTTCAATTAGATAGAGTGATGTAAGCCTGCTTGATTGACATTCTAGTGTTTCGGATCTTTAGTCAATAATGTCACATATTAAATGAGGTACTATAAAGGGAATAAAACATGTTATATGTAAAAACGCAACATTACGAATATACATAGAAACATTTTTAGATCCCAGTTACCATTTTACAGAAGATAAATAATCAACAATAACAAAAAAAAAAGTATTTTGTTATCAGATAATAAGGTTTATTGTATAGTACACCGACTAAAAAAAAAAATAATATTCCACTACTTATCGTTATCATATATAAATATTTTTAAAATAAATTCTCAGTTATTTTTTCATCTTATCACACATTAAAGTAGTCGTATGGCTACAAAACTAGAAAGTTAACGAACGAATTTAGAAGAGCTACAACACAGAATAGTTAGGTATGAATTGATTTTAGATTTTTTTTTGTATTTATAGAAACATTATTTTAACAAACGAGTTAAATATTGCGTATTTTTTGAGAAAAGATTATTTTTACTAATAAAATATTTGTTACATTATTTTTTATGTTTTAGAGCTATGATTCTGAAATCTAACGAAAGATACAAGAAAAAAAGTTAAAGCAAAAAAAACTTCGATTAACTTATTGTAATGTACTAATTATGCAACTAAATATAACAGTAAAATTAAATATATTAAAAAACAAATTGTTTTATAATTTGAATTTTTAGCCAACGTGGGGATACCATAATTTTAATACTGGAAGATCATTAAAGCTTAATTTGATAAAAGTTAAATTATTTGAATTTATTTTTTTTACTCTTTAGATGAAATTAATATAAAATTTTGAATAATCTTTTTCTTTTTTTTAAACTTAAAATAATTTAGAAGAGCTACAACACAGAATAGTTAGGTATGAATTGATTTTAGATTTTTTTTTTGTATTTATAGAAACATTATTTTAACAAACGAGTTAAATATTTAAACGAGTTTAACAAACGAGATACATGAATGTATTTGAAGGTATTTTTTTAATTATAAAAATAATTATGTAATTAAAATCAATTTCTAAATATTTTTCGATGCTTCTAATATAACTTCTAATAATATCCCACTTAATATTGTATACATTTTAGTAAAATATGTTGAGAAAAATAATACTGTGCCTATCAGAACATTCATGACAACATTAAATGAAATGATGATATACAATGAAACTGAACTACGATACCTGATTTTCATGATCATCGTAAACTTAAAATATAGTGTTAGGTAATTTTTTCAGCAATATATTATATAAATATAATTAATTTACTAATCATAATTAGTACAGTAAAACCTCTACTAACGGACACCCCTAAATAGCGGTCACTCCCCATTACCGGACGATTTTTTTTGCACCAACATTTTAATACAATTTTTAGGGCATTTTAACCTCTATTTAACGAAACCTCTCATTAACGGTCACGGACAGGCTGTGTTGGTTAGAAATCGATTAAAAAAACCTCTAAAAGACGGACAGTATGACTTTATCCCTTTCCCGTTTCACGAAAACAATTAGTTGTTTCCGGTTTAAGGAAACAGGGACAGTTGTATTTACTTTTGAGTAAAGGTTTTCCACATAAATACTTTTTTTTTATTCTCGAACTTGCTTTATTAAAATTTAGTTCTGTTCTAACCCTCGTGGCAGGCGGCTGAAAATGTTTCCCTCACGTAAGAGACTCACTTTAGAACAAAAAATAAATGTAATCGACTTTTATGACCTTGAAAAGTTAAGGGTACGTGCGCTAGCGGAAAGACTCAATATCGGTAGGACACAAGTTTCGGGAACACTCAAAAACCGTGCGATGTTTTTTTTTATTCTACTTACCTTTTAAACACATGGGAAATTGAATAAGAGAGAATTAATTTGT
Organism: Arma custos; assembly: GCA_037127475.1. Lineage (NCBI taxonomy): Eukaryota > Metazoa > Arthropoda > Insecta > Hemiptera > Pentatomidae > Arma > Arma custos. The sequence continues at coordinate 182,060,089 of CM073759.1, forward strand.
ACAAATACATATTTATAAAAAAATAAAACCTCCCTTTAAAGGACACCTCTAAATAACGGACAAAAATATTTGCACCAGGGCTGTCCGTTAATTCGAGGTTTTACTGTAATTCTAATTTAATTATTGTATGCCATTTTTTTAATCTTATCTGATGTTGTTTTAGTAATGGTGTTACTCATCTGTTAATACTCATTACTGACGCCTCTCTCTTTCTATGTACGTTTATGACCTTAATAATTTAACTTTTTTTTTTAATTCTCTGAGTTACAAACAATATCAGTTATGTGTTAATTTTTTTCATTATATTTATTGACTTTTTTAAAAATTTAAACTAAACACTTAAAATGTTATATAATCATACATTGTGTAATGAACTAACAACTAAATAAACGCTAATTATTTCATTATGAGGTATTCTAATTTTTATATTTTAAAAATTCTGTCATATATTTTAAAATATTTTTAAAAAAAATCAAAAGTAAATATAGTGTATTTTAAATATATCTGTTTATTATTCAGTGTTAAGACTCAGTTTTGGTTTGGTGATAGGGGAGAGATCAGTGATAAATGTTCAGACTGAATATCAAACCCACTGTCAAGGCTCTTCACTGCTTTCAGTGAAATATACTTCACAGTATAACTTACACATTACTTTCATACACTTTCACTGTTCATTTATATTTTTTTAATACTAACATTTTAAATATATATTTAAAAAATCGTTATTGTATTTAAAATATTATATATTTTTGTATAGTATTGAATCCAATGAACTTATTTCAACAAATTAAATTAAAATAAATATGCATTACTACTTTTTCATAGAAACACAAATAAATAATGTTCAGTCAGTAGGGGAAATGACTGACTGTCTTCAATGTCTTCTAGTTAAGTTTAGGAAGGACATCACGGGAAAGATTTTTTTCCCAGAGAGCTCAGTGTGCCTTGATTAATTTAAAAATCATGTGTATTTAAAAAAATAATTGTTAATATTTAATAAAAAATAAAAGATACTTGATTTTTACAAACAGAATACCATTGTTGTATATAAACAATAACCAACTCATAAATGTTTAATGACTTTAGGAAGTTTCGTGAGAACAAACGATAGGACGATTAAGACAGTGGGTCGAGATCAGTGTGGGTGTGGGTTCGAAACCTGATTAGAATGAAAATAAACGCGAGAATAGTCTTTACAAACCGCCGTATGGCCGTCTGTTTTCGAGGGAGGGGGGCGCGCCATCTTGGAATAATAATTCCTTACAGAGGTCAAGGCACACTTTGCCTCCTGGAGGACCACTTTGAATATATAATATGAGAAAGAAAGAAATTGGAATAAAAAAAATAATAGAAAAAAACTAGGAGTTAAGATAAAAATAAATAACTAAATAAAATAAAATTAAGGGGGAAAATATAAAAATATATATAAAAAAAGACAGGATTTAATTTCGAAATATTTTTTTATTCGAGTTTTGGCACCGTGAGCCACACACAGAATAAATGAAACTATAAATATTACAAAAATATTTACAAGACGTTATTACGACAATAATGTACAAAAGATACACATGATACAGGCAGACTTTACAGCTTTATAAGTACTTTTTACAATCACTTTATACTTAATAGTTCTTATTTAAAAAAAAAAGTATAATATTTACACATTGAGTAATATATTCATTTATATAATATCATAAATATAAAAGTGTAGCTCCTATAGACTAGTTACAAAATCAATATTTAAAAACAGTCATCAATATAATATATATATTTATCAATTCAAACATTTATCAGCCAATGAAGAATTACATAATTTTCTAACTTTATCACAGAACACAATTATAGTTAAAATGGCTGAAACATTCGATCCCTTACCGAATAGTTCTTTACAATTCAACAAATATTAAGCATTAAAAAATGTACAACTGACTGTATGATACAAAAAACTGTATAAATGTTTTTAAAATGAAAAAAAATTATAATTTTAGGAACTTAACTATAAAAGAAAATATAAACATAGGGAATAAAATAAAAAAAATAATAAATTAATAAAAAAAAAAATAAGGGGGATTCGAGAAAAGGTTACTGGATTCACAGTCGCAGTGAACAGTTTATCTCTAGGATGGTCAGTCAGTACATAAAGCTATCTTAACTATATCACAGCCTAAGTCAGTGCAAAAGGGCCGGGTAACAATAGAGGGTACCTTGAGCGGTGATCAGACCAAGTAGGCCTGCACGGCTGGCTCCCGCCACGGCTGTCCGTTCTGCCTGAACGGAGGATACTCCGGAGAGTCGATCGACGAGTAGATATGTTCCGACGTCGGCCTGTCATTGGAGTAGTGCCTGTGCGACGGCCTTGGGGAAGGAGTTGCCGTCGTAGCGGAGCTGTAATTGGGGTCCTCCTGCTGCGTCCTGCTCAGCGTGCTGCTAGAGGAGTACCCCGTCTGCTCGGGCTTGAAGAGCTTCTTGTCCTGCTGGCAGGGGTGCGGGTGGCTTGGGCTCCGGTGCACACCGCTGTCCAGGCTGTAGTTGTTGATGTTGCGCCTGTAATTGCACGACTTGCGCTGGTTATCGCCGCTCGGCATCACGTACCTCAACCGCTCCCAGAACCTCTTCTCGCCCCATCTGATCCTGGCCCCCGTCTTCAGATAAGGCCGGAGATCCGGGTCCAGTTCGGCTTCGGGGATGATGCTCCCTTCTTCGACCAGAACTAGCTTGAATATTCGACCTTTGAGGGCCTCGTGAAGGGCTGACCTGAACTCGAACCGGGACCACTCAGTCTGTAGGAAATTCCTAGATAACACAAGTATCACTCTCTTACTAGCCTCGGCCGCTTCTACTACCACAGGTGAAGTTGCGTGTTGCAAATAAGGTGAATTCGAAACAGCGTGATGCGGTAGATCTCTGTAATGCAGACAAAGTTGAAACGCGGGCGTACCGTGTTCTAACTCTGCCACAATCGACTGAAGCACAAACTCCTCATCCTTAGGGCTGTACACTACATAACCATCATACAATTTTTCTCTATCTTCTCCGTAATGTTTCGCTGAACTTGCTTTGAAATGAAACAATCTCACACCATACCGCGAATAAAGCCATACTCGTATAGGGTCTCTAAAAATGAACATCATGACAGTCAGAAATATTACAATCAAAAATGCCGATAAAGTGACTATCACCATAGGCAAGTAATCGGAAACAATAATATTTTGAATCATGGAACTTCCGGCGAAAAAATCGCTGCAGACTGTATTGTTGAGATCTATGAGGCGGCGGTGCGGCGGCTTTGTGTCGTTGCCGTAGCACCACAAGTCGTCCGTGTCCGATACTTTCTGTTTGTTGTCCGCGACCCAGGTCTGGAGTTCGGTGAGGAACTTGCACTTGCATGACCACAGATTATTGCCGAGGGTGATATCGACTAGATAAGTGTTGAGGGTCAGTTGCCAAACAGGGAAAGTCACCAGGCGGTTCCCTTCGAGCCTAAGTATTTCCAATGACCTGAGTGGCAGGAGGGTCATGTTGCCGATGTGGGCGATCAGGTTGTTCTGCAGGTAGAGTTCTTTCAACTGAGCCAAATGTTCGAACTCGTAACCCTTGAGTTCCGAGATGAGGTTGTCTTCTAAATGGAGAGTTTGCAAAGCATTAAGTCCGTTAAAAGTTCTATTTTGAATAGTCTCTACCCTACTAGCGTTCACATAAAGCACCATCATATTTTTCCTTCCGATAAAAACATGATTTTGAAGTTCTTTCAAATTATTTCCATCGAGATATACGTGAGTTGCATCCATAGGTATTCTACGCGGTATCAGATCACTCCTGCGCCGCGAACAATCAACTACGTTCGTATTCCATGTCTGGTCGTGATAGCAAGAACAGTTTTGCGGGCAGATCATTTCACAATCACAAGCATCAAAATCGCAGCACTGACACAAGGCAAAACAATGCGTTTCGTACTTACATAAGAACTCTGATGATTTTGCTTCGGGTGCTAAGATGTGAACTGTCCCGCGGGAATAAGTCATACGGCACATGACATTGTCCAAATCCATGACCTTGGGATACTGCCGCTGGGATTGTGAGATATTGTTGATTTCAGGCAGCCAATCCATCGAGCAATCGCACAAAAATGGATTTCCACCTAAATAAAATTCCGGAGCGGATTTATTCTGTGGAATCGGACTCAGGCGAAGGGCGTTCAACTCTAGCTTCGATAATTCGTTGGCATAAATATCAACACGAGCGAGGTGATTTTTTTCGAAAAATGTATTGTGATGAATTGTAGTGATAAGATTGTTGTTGATAAACATTACTTCGATACTGTTCGGTATCGACAAATCGTTTATTTCTTCTATTCTGTTATGACTGGCATCTAGAGTTTTAATGTGGAGTTCTTCCTGTATTTTGTAATAATTTCCAAGGCGCTGAATGAAATTGTTATGAATGTCTAACCACTTCAAATTGCTCGGGATAAAAGCGTAATCAAACCAGACTAAATGATTATCGGATAAATTTAACCACACCAGGCTGGCTAAAGTTGTGAAAACTCCGTTGATATCCGTTAAAAAGTTCGCGTCCAATCTGATGGCTTCGATTTCAACGTTCCTTTCGAATGTGCCTCGCTCAATTTGTTGAATTTTATTTTTAGCGAGATTTAAAACTTGAAGTCCGGTCAAATCCCAGAACATACCTCTCGTCAAATTTCCGATATTGTTGTCTATCAGCCTAAGTCCTGTGAGCTGATTCATATTTTTAAAAGAACCATTTTTCAAACCACTGATTTCGTTTTCACCCAAATCTAAAGTCTTTAAAAAAGATAGACCCTGAAGGGCTTCCGGCACTTCTTGTATCGCGTTCGAGCTCAGATCTAATTCCTTGAGATCCGAACAATTTTTAAAAGCTTGAGAATCGATGTTCACAATTAAATTATTATTTAATGTCAATTTTGATAAAACAAAAAGTCCGTTGAACAGATGAGCGGTGATGTGGTGAAGTCTGTTCTCTGCGATATTCAAAGTGTGTAGATTATACAGAGGTAGGAACGCATTATCCTCGATGAAACCGATAGAATTGTTCCTCAAGTCTAAAATTTGAAGAAAAAATAAATCTCTGAACGTTTTAGCGTCGATCCTGGTGAGAGCGTTGTGAGATAAATTGAGTACGATGAGGCGAATCAACCCAATAAATGTGGTATCATCTACCTGATTGCTGCTCAGCTGGTTCATCGAGAGGTCGAGGATGATGAGCTGCTCCAGGCGGTGAAAAACTCCGCGGGTCAGTTCGTAAAGAGAGTTGTTCTGGAGGTGGATTTCCCTGATATCTCGGGAACTGTTGAAGAGTTTTTCCGGAAGAGATTCCAGCCTGTTATTGGACATGTTGAGCACTTTTAGAGACGTGAGGCCGGCGAAGGCGTCTTCTCCGATCTCCGTGATATGATTGTTCTGAAGGTATAGGTTCTGCAGACGGCGAAGTCCAGAGAGCCCGGATCCTCCAGGAAGTGTTCGAATGCTGTTGTAGGAGAGATCTAGATTCCTGAGGTCCATCCCTCCGCTACACTCAATTCGCGACACAGTGACACCTAACTCGGCCGCTTCTCGGGTCCGCTTGGACATGAACCCTAGCGATTCCGTTTCTTCGATGCTGTTCTTGGTCAGATTTATAGTCTGCAAATTTCCAAGACTGCAAAAAACATTTTCGGGTACCGTATGAATATTACTGTCGACAATCTCCAGGGTCTGCAATTGCCTCAGACCGTCGAAGCTACCGACAGAAAATTCAAGAGACTTACCGGCACCCCACTCTGCATTCTTAGTGTTTATCGTGAGCGTCTTCAGCTCCCTGAGGCCATCGAATGCGTCCGTAGGTATCTCCAAGACCTTGCAGTCCGTGATAGACAGCTCTTCGATGAAGTGAAGCCGGTGGAAATTCCTAGGCTTGAGAGGACTCTCAACTGGTAGGGTATGATCACAATGTAGTCGCAACTTGTTCTGTCCCTCGGACAACTGGTTCAAGGAGGTCGCTTCGGCGAGGGAACGGAAGCGACAATTTACCGCGCCGTCACCGTCGAGGCACTGGTCGGCGGCCACAGAGAGGGCGGACAAGAGGAGGAGTAGCGCGCACATGGCACTCACATGTCACTGCACTGACACTGACACGGCACACTCAATGCCCGCGTTCGACAGAGGTCCGTACTGAACGAGGTCCGCGGGTAGACTGAAGAGACCACTCTGAGTGCCGAGGCTTTGTAGCTGCCTGCGCCGGCCGCCGCCAGGTAGCAGCACCGCGCGGAGAGCTGCCCCTCCCTACCATCCCTTCTCCCCACTACTCCCCACTCCACTTCCCCCACTCCTCTGCTTGGCTCAGTCGCCGTTGGCTGATCCTATTATTCCTAAGTCCACTGCCCCTGTGTGCTGATCCTCGACGCGTTACCTCAGGCACATTTGACCCTAAGTACTGCCAGTCCCAACAGATCCATCACGGAATTTTTATAAATAAACGTCAATTCAAACACATCTTACAATATGTAATTTATTTTTTAATTAAAAATCTCGTGTACCAAAGTGATCTTTACATTCTTAAAAATCTTAAAATAACGATTCAATTATTATCAAAATTTCTAGAGCTGATGTGAATAATAATACCTAATATTCCGAGTAAATGGTGAGACTATTAATTATATCATACTAATCGATTTTATAAAAACCAAAATTTACAGTAAAATATATATTTCCAATTATTTTGACAAAGAAAATATTTTTCTCGAATCATTTAAAATATCAGGGTTTGAAACGAAAAAAATTGAACATCAATATATCAGACGTTTCACTCTGGTTTTTTTTTCTTCTCTTGTTTTTACGAAAATTGAAATAATTCGAACAACTTTGAAAAAACATTTACCAGTAATAATAAAAAAAAAATATCATTCATATATGATTCTTTATTATAAATTATTTTTTATATACTTATTTTATTGCCATTATCTTGACTGATAAAATATTTATTCTCGAAAACTTATCATCTTTTAAATAATCTTAAAAAATTGTTTACTGTTTATAAAAATAACCATCATTCATATTCAAATATTAGTTATTATTAATGGTAATGAAAGATAAAAACAATACAGTTACATTTACCATGCCATGAGTGATTTACTTTTTTAATAATTTTTCTTAAACTCCATTTCCAAAAAATAAGCAACTTGGTATATGAAGCAACATTCATAAAAAATATGATTTTTTTTTTATATCCTAGCTTTTCCTAGTTTAGAGTTAACTTCTAGTCAAATTTTTCCATTAGCCCCTCTTTCCAATCATTGAGATATTTAAACAGATTTTTTGAAACTGTAACTTATATAAGCACTGATGAGCTTATTTATTTCAACAATTTGAACTTTTATTTTTATTTATTATAGTAATAAAGGAAATTAGAATTATCTTTGAAAAAATAAATAATCAATTACCAATTACCATTAATCTTATTCTAAAACCTCCAATACAATCTACAGATAAAAAATATCTTCCTTTAAAGAAAAAAACTCTTAATGAATAATTAAAATTATATTAATAACTACACTTAAATTTGTTCAGACAGTTAATAATTTATTTTTGTATTTTTTTTTTTTAGTCCTTTTCTGAAAGATAGTAATATATCCAAATAAGTAATAATAAAATATTTAATTCGATAATAATATAGCATTTTCCAGTTAACTTATTATTTTTGAATTAACTGATTATTTTCAGTTAACTTATTTAATAATTTTTTATTGTTTTAATTTGTCCTACAATCTATTACCGAAAAATATTAAAATATCTAAGTGTATACATATTAAATATTTAAAAGCATTTTATTTTATTACTAACGGTAGTATATTGAAATGTATCTGTTAACTTCTTAATAATTAAAATTTTTCAAATGAATTGGTTCTTTTCTATATGTTTCATATATATTTACATATTATAAATACAGATAGATAAGGAATTATATATATATATATATATATATATATATATATAGAGAGAGAGAGAGAGAGAGAGCGAGATGGAAGAACAAGAAGCCATAAGGTACTTTAAGATATGATATATCTTTATCAAGACGTTTGTCAACTGAAGTTAATTAAAAAATGAATTAATTAATATATAAAAGACATGCTGCTATGTATTAACAAGCCATGATTATGGAGCAATGGGGACCGTGATGGTGGACAAGATATATTACCGCCATTTGTCACTTGTCTCGTTATCATCTGTACACTCGTCGTCGAGAATCTTCTTGGCTTCAATCCAAAACTCAATCGCTTTCTTTACAGGCTTCAAGTAAAAGCTTACTTCAACTAACGATTTTGAAATTTTTACAGATTCTCACCTTTACCATACGAAAATCTAACAGTATTGCAATAAAATTTTAATTATATTTAAAGTTTTATTGTAGGCAAACTATCTCTTTTATTTATCATATAACAATTAATACTTTATCGGCATTACCGATGTAATACGGATCGAGAAAATACTTTTTGCTTATTTTCGTCCACATACTTTTTGCATAGCATTTGTCGTGCTCGTTCAGTTAAACAATTAAAATTTAAAATCAAACAGCTACTGTGACTGACTTATTTAACCCGCCATACAAAATGTATCACTGATTTTCAATTTAAATGGAATGCATCGATGTAAAAAATAAAATAAGGTACATCTTATTCCAATTTTAGGATTGCTATTTCAATACAAAGAATGAAGTGAAAGAAAATTAAAATATTGTAACAAAAGACTTTGAGAATGAGTATGAATTCTCATCTCAGCCCTGAGGAAGACAGCAGCATGGTTAGCGAAACGTCGGCAAAAAATTTTTGTACACGGTCTAAACCAGAAGAAATTAACAAAGTCTTTTGTAATAATAGTGGCCGTGGAAACCTAAAAGAATATTTAAAATATTGTAATTTTAAAAACTATAAATAAAATGTCTATAAAAGGAACAATTTTTTATTTAATTCCAAATACTCAATATCTCAAAACGATTAAAAGTGATTACTCACATTTTAATAGCCTCAGTAGGGGGATACAAGATAAGTAGGTACTAAACTGAACTCCGATCCCTAGAGCAATATCAATGCACCCCTCAGTTATTGTTTTAAAACTTTTTTTTTTTTGTAGTCAGCGTGTAACATTTTATATTACACATATTTTATGATTTTTTTTAAACAGTAAATAGCCACGTTCCTTTTAAAACTACTATTTAATAATAAAATTTTAGCATATCTCCATTATGATAAAAATATGTTTCCTAAACTATATTTACCTGTTCCCAAGTAATTTGTAGTGCATTAGCTCTCTTCAGTATATTCTAATAAAAGAGTTATTCAAAAGCAAAAAGTACTTTTATAAAATATTTAATAAAAACCAACTGAAATTGGCACGTGGTCCTTACTAGGCCTAATTAAAAAGAATAAGAAGAAGAAAATAAAAAATATTATACATAAGCCAGGAATTTCGGTAATAAATGAAAAGTATGTAATACTATAAGGTCATACATTGTCTTTCGTATGTGCTGTTATTTTTTAAAATGGTATAAGTCCATTTCATTTCAAGTATCCAAATATTTAAGAGCTTATAGTTATAGTTAGAGCTTATTATAGTTATATGGGAAAAAAAAACTAGGCGCTAAGCAATGTGTGATATTCATAAGACTATAGACCTTTTAAATTTTATTATGAAATAATAATCATTAAAAATATGCAATTGTTTTTAGAATCAAACACACTTTCAAAAATTGATTTCTTAACAATTAAAAATAAAATATTTATTCAAGAGAGTTAAAAAATGATTGCTCATACTTCATTGCTAGCACTATCGCCAGATACGATCTGTATTATCTGGGATCAATAGTTGAAAAACTTGTGCTTTGGGTTGCAGCGTGAGAGCCGAGTGTGTTCCAGGTGTTGGTGCAAAAAACCAAAGGCCCGCCCTCCCCATGTGCTTCGGGCGTTTCTAACACATCGTCATTGTGTTTAGATCTCCACCGAATACCTAGTATTTGCGGAATAATCCTTGTAAAAATACAATGAAACATCTTAATAAATATAGATATATTTAAATAATACAATAATGGATTAAATTGGCCAGGGAGTGCAGTAAAAAATAACACAAAATAAGCAAAAACTTATTTTATTGTGTCAATGTTTCGCTGTAGACCATCTTCAGGGCTAGAAAAGAAATAGAAAATAACTATATAAAATATTACAATACCAAGGATCAATACCAGAATTGATAACAATGTAAATAAATACAGAGAGTAAGATAAATTATAAAATAAATAGTGAGAAAAATTTTCCAGTCAAACTTAAATCAATCACTTTTTAAAAACATTAGTATTGTTAATCATTTATTAACGAATTAAGAACTGCAAAGACAAATAATTCAATGTTTATAAATACATAGTCAGTGAGATATGATTTTTTTTTCATTTCGATGAAGAGATTATTATTTTTGATGATGGAGGGAATATTCATCTTTTGACGACTATAAAACACTCTTTATCATTTTTTTTTTTACAGCCAAACATCTGTAGATTATGTTTGAGTGGAAAATAGTAGACTGGATAATTTAAATAATGAATTTAATTGTTAAGGTTGCGCAGTCAAAGATAACACAAAATAATCCATCTTCAGGGCTTGGGATAGAATCAGAAAATAACGATATTAAACACTGCAGTACAAAGGAAGAATAACAGAATTTATAGTAATGTAAAGAAATACAGACTATTTATTATGATGACTTATTATGACTATTTAAATGCATTAACTATACATATATATATATATATATATATATATATATATATATATATATATATATATATATATATATATATATATATATATATTTATATAAAACGAGCCTGCACAAATACAACTCATGAAGTGTCTTCGGTTCAATACATAGAATGTACGTTTCTAGGACAACGGTGGTACAAGGAGGTGATTTGTTCAAAACTGGATGAGCCCAAGGAGGGTATTTATCCTTCACATAAGTTATATTAGCAATAATTTTTCGATGTTTGACAGAAACTTAAAATACATTTTATGATCTTTTTGATTTGTACCAATTATATTAAAGGAATTAAAAAAAAAATTAATTTCATAGAGGCGATACGGAATGAAATAAAAAAAATTGAGTTAGAATATGAAAGAAGAAGTTGTGTCAAGAGAATGTTAAATAAGAAAACTGCGATCAAAACAAATCATTTATATTTAATATTTTGTTCACGGTTTTTTTACAAAGCAGTTGACAGAGTAATGTGATGTTAGTGAATTTCAAACAATTATAATATGGATTAGTATTAAGCTCTAAGGAAAGTACTTGTGGTATTTGAAAAGGCTGCATATGTTTTCTGCTAAAATAAAAATAATAATGACAATAATAATAACGATAATTTGACAATTATAAATAAGGAGAAGAATTATGCTTTATTAATTTATTTATTATTTGATTCAATACATTTTTTTTTTCAATTTATAACAAACGAAAATGTAAATATTGTTTGTATCGATAATAGATAACTTTTAGGTACAATACTTAGAAGTGATATTACGAAAAGTGTTCTATTAACAGTTATAAACAGATTTGATTATAGCAGTTTAGTTTAGTATCATAAAAAATAACATATTTAATTTTAAAATAAAGAAATATTTTAATTAATTAATTTCCCTAATTCACTCTAGAGGGTTCAGATCAGGTAAGACGTTCATTCGGACTGACCGCGCTATCTGTCGGTTGCCTCCGAACTTAATGTACGTACTAGCTCTACCTGGCGAGCTTAGTCCGTATCACGTAAGATCAAGCAAATATTATTAATTTTATTAATTATTACACCAAATAATTAAAATAAATCACGTTAAATGTTATAATTTGACAATAACTGATGTAAATAATAAAATGAAATAAGTATTTTTTTTCAAATTACAACATTCAGAAACATGAATATAAAAATTATAGCTAATAAGGTAAATTAGAAAATATTAATCATCATTATTATGTTTTATTATAATTGTTTACAACACTAATTACTAAGTATGTACTATATATATATATATATATATATATATATATATATATATATATATATATATATATATATATATATATTTAATAATATAATAATAAAAATAGATCTATAATAATAGATTACTTTATTTTTTTTTCACATCCTCCAAACTTGTATATATTTATATATTTTATAATTATCATAAATATTATTATTAAGTATTATTTAATCAATTATTTTTTTAATCTAAATATTTAATGAGGTATTTTCCATTAAAATATTCTTATGCTTGGGAAGTAAAAACTAAGTACTTATTTAAGATCAGATATTATGTTATAAATTATTTAAAAAGTTATTATATTTTTTTTCTGTTAAAATAATAATATTGATTTTACATCGATTTCTTTATTAAAAAATATTATAAATTAATAGAGAAATTATTAAAACAAATTCAAAAATAAAGTACGAAGCCTTAGAAAAAAATAATAAACATATATATTTATTATGATTATACAATAATATTACATGGAACGTTATAATAAATACAATTGGTAATAAAAAATAGAAAAAAATATGATAAATATGAGTGGAGAATAGTTGACTGAATAATTCTAATGATGGATTGAATTGGACAGGGGGTTTAGTCTAAGATAATTGAACTTATTTCTTCATTGTCACAACACTTAAAATTGGCACCCCCTGACCAATTCTATCCATCATGAGAAGGAATTGAAATTGGCACATGGTTTCTAGTTGGCCAAAATGAAGATAAATAAAATATATATATAATATAATGTCTTAAAACCTTAATAAAATACTCTGAGTTAAGAAATTAACATGCTCTAAGAAAGTTTTTTAATTATAAATAAATAAATTAAATGATATAATAAATATTTTTGGAAAGGAACGTCTTGTTGTTCAGTTTATTACAGATAAAATATTAATAAAGAAATTAATGATTTACCATTTTTTTTTTTTTAATAAAACACACTAATACTAGTTTAAGATAGTTGCAGTAGCTATAGTGTTTATTTCAAGAAATAGATACAGACTCATTTCTTTTATACCTATAAGCAAGTAAATAGGAAAAACAAATAATTAGAGTTATTTTTTTCCAAATAAATATTAATATAGATATCGATAGGAAACTCATAAATATCTCTTTCAAATCCTTTACAAACATGAGAAAAGTCCTTTGAGTTACTGAGTCCTGTGACAGAGACGAATGCTATTTGCCTGAAGCTGTTAGCTGTCCAAATAGCCAGGACATCTTTGACATCTGGACAGCCTTCTAGGAAAGGGTTATGAAACTTCATGAAGGCACTTCTTTAGATCTTTGACCATTTGCAGGTAAAAAGGATCTTTTTCCTGATCTTCTTTGGGTAATGCTAAAATTGCTCCTTTTTATTTTACAAGAGCTCTTTACTCGCCTTATAAAGAACATATTGTATAATCTTATATTAACACCTTTACAAGATTTCATATCTACGGTACCGTATCACTATATAAGAAAATTTATTATATCCTTCATACTCCTATGTATATTAAATTAGCAATTATATTAATGTGTAGTTATTTATAGTCTGTGATATACCAACAAAAAAACTGTACAACAAACAAAAAACCCATGAAGGGTGTATGTTAGAGACTGTGCTGTGTCTTGGACAACGGTAGTGGAGGGAGATATTTTCATTCTAGATCACGCTTAATCGCCAGATTTTTCCCTATATAAACATATAGTTGATTTCATATAACTTAGCAAACCATATATGAACATGATATATGTTAATGCTATTATATTCTATACCATTTTCCATCCCACTAAAGCTTATACTTCATCTTAGTAATATTATTTTAAAAGGAGTGGTCCGAGTATAAATAAAGAATTTATTAATATTGAAGTTTTAATCCGCGTTTAGCAAATTTCGGTAGGGGAATATTCGGGTTCCCGTCAGCAGCATTAGCGATATGCTGGTGAAGTAGTGCGCGAGACTTGCGACGCGTAGAGGCCTGTGCGTGAGTTGTACTATTTGTTTTAATTCACTTTAGTACAACGTTAGAATTCTAAAAACAACAACTAAAAAGACATTGAATTGTTGTGCGTCAATAATTAGTTTAACATTTAGTTTCCCCTAAAAATTTTATTTATAGTCATAGTTAAATGTCTTATTATTATGAGATGAGTATAAGAACAAGCAATAAATGTATAGTTGAATTTGACGACGATAATAATGAAAATAAAATATTTGTATATGCAAATACAAGGAATAAATAATATAACTATATACTGATTATTTCAATTAAATTATTGATATTTTGTATTAAGCTTGTCCAGCCCATCATATGTATTGATTAATAAATAAGCTACTCCAAAATGTATATAAATATTGTTCGGAGTGTCAGCAGATGTGAAAACCAGAATAAAGTTAGAAATTTAAATAATCCAGGCTATAATTGATTTAGAAATTCAAAAAAGAGCACTGTTATTCTACAGTTTTGAGTTTTCACTTCAGTTGGCAGTCCTCATGCCAATTTTTTTAAAAATTATTAATAAAACATTTTCCATATTCTAGTTATATAAATTACTGAAGTGTTTATGGAATTACAGAATTATGTTGATACGGACAGCAATAAAAGGGAGACCAGAAGAAGCTGTTTTGGACGAACAGATAATACAGCTTTGGCCACAACAGAGCAGCCTGTGGTAAGGACAGATGCCAGAGAAGGCCTTTCAGATGGAAATAGGGACTGCAGGTAGGACCACCCTAGCTGGCAGATTTATTACTCTGGCGATGGTCCGCCCTCCGGTGTGTCAAAACACTGTCCTATCTTAGAGTGGAGCTTAGGGAAACATCTACGATGAAGGAGAAGTCTCAATAAGAATCTGAAGATTGTCGTCGAAAACCATTCAAACAAATTTAGTTTTATAATACAGTTGTTGACTGTATTATGAAAGTATAACATACATACTATAAGATTGTGAAATGGTCGAGGTGTGTAGTCGATAAATTTTACACAAAATAATTTTAACTTATTCTACTTGAGCCAATGTTTCGGTTTAGTTTTTACCCCAACATTAGGGCTGAGAATAAAACAGAAAGAGAAAAACTATGTAAACGAACTGGGCCATTTTCTGTCATGGTGAAGGTAAAAAGAAGTCTCATAAATAGGAAAAACTGTTTATTGGAAAGGCAACGTTTCGACCCACAATGCAGGTCTTCATCAAACCTATATATATATATATAGAATGGTTATATTGCTTTCTAAAAGCCTTTAAGAATATATATGAATAATAACATCAGGCTAAGCGAAACCGAGAGTTCGATGCCGATTCCACCAATCTCCAACCATAAATTATCTTAATGCAATCCTCCCACTTACGCTTCGATCTGCCCATGGACGTCTACTTATCTCCTCAGAGCTTATTATCTTTTTAGGAATTAATTCGTTGCTAAGCCCTATATCTTTAGGTAAATTTATATAACGTTTGTTTAAAAAAATCTAAATATAATAATTTTCAGGTCCTTTAATTAATTTATTTATTTTTATTTAATCTTCTCCTCTTCTACCACCAACGGTGTGAGGACCCTTTCTACAGAGCCTGATCCATGAATCCCTCTCCTGTACCAATCGTCTTCTCCTCCTCCACTCCAAACCTCTTCTGTCAAAAGCCTCCTGGATTGCACCCTCCCAAGTCTTCCTTGATCTTCCTTTCAGTCTCACACCCTCCACCTTCTTCTCATATACGGCCTTCGCCACTTTGTTTTCCGCCATTCTGGAGACATTACTGAACCATCTCAGCTGATGCTCTTCGATGATATCCCCAGCTGGACGAAGTCCGATATTTGTCCGTATTGTTACGTTTCGCACTCGGTCTCTTCTTTTCTTCGCTTCCATTCTTCTCAGATATCGCACCTCTATGGCTTGAAATTGGCTCTTGTGCTTTTTGGTTAGAGTCCAAGATTCACTTGAATAGGTGAGAAAGTGTTTTTATAAACTACTTTTTTTGTTTTTTGACACTTCTTTTTTCCCGATGAATCCTTTCTTGAGGGAATCAAAACACCTGCCGGCAGCTTTTATTCGTCCATTTATTTCACCATCTATCCAGCCGTGTTCGTTAAGGTGTGCATCGAGATATTTAAAATCCCTTACTTGCTCTAACCTCGTGTTGTTTAGTCTTACGACTGGGTCCCCAAGCTCGCTTTTTCTTCCTATTCTCATGATTTTCAGGTTCTTTAGGTAATTGTGTTGATTACTAATTAAGTGATGATTGTAGTTTTGAGATTTGATAAGCCTTTCACTAATGAGGAAGTAGATATCTACATTTCCAAGTAGTTCAAGCTAAACTGTACTAATATTAGTATTATTTATATGAATATAGTATTAATTTGGAATAAAACTTAACATAAAGATCACTTCACACACTTCAGACATTAGTGAGTCCATATGCTATACTTCAGCTTTTATCTACTACCTTATATTTCTGATATTTTTTAGCTATAACTAATTTTTATCCATTCTGTGAAATAGTTTCAAAAGCAATTTATAATGTTTCACATAAATATTTATCAACATATCTAAACATTTCTCCAGCAGAGATGCAGAGTATGATTGAGAGATCTTGAATGGGACTCAGGTAGGGAGGATTCCTCAGCATCTTCTCCTAAGGGTTGGGGCTTGTATAAATTATTTAAAGGGCCCCATCCCCCTGACAATAAAACAGCGCCCCCCAGCAGGTAATTCATGGCTGCCCTATACAGGTGTCGTTTGTCCTCATCTCCTCCTAAGAATATCTTCCCCTTATCTTACATTTGATATTTTAGTTTGTCTATTTGTAACCAGTCCTTCTGTTTAGTTCCGGCAAAATAATTATCCCTTTCGATGAGAGCTCCGAAATGGTTAGGGCAAAAATAAATTTCCTGATTCAATAATCCAGTTCGCATGTTATTTGAATGTAACCTTGTATTAAACTAATAACATAAATCATTTTTGTAAATTAAATAAATAATAATGTGAGGGAGGATGTTGAGACGTCAGAGGTTGAGACCATAGACTGGGTCATGGTCTCAACCTCAATGGGTTTATAAGAGACATAAACTAATAACACCTGCAGGTGGGCAGTACCTCTTCAAGTCCTAAAGCAATTCTGTGCTGTAGCTTGCGATGTGGACGTCAAGAAGCTCGTGCCAACACTGTCTGGCTTGATGCAGTCTGAGTGAACAAAAACCGATCGACTTCACTTTTGTCATGTGTTTTTCTTTCTTGTTTTTAAAATTTATTACTAAACAGACGTCTATTTTTCTATTGTCTACGAAATTAAATTATTCTAAGCAATTATAAAAATAAACGTTTATATTATATTGCTTCCAAAATTGTGAAAAATGAATGAAAAAAGAAAATGTTCTTTCTTTTATTAAAACAAATAATTTAACTGTTTATAAATAAAATACAATTAATAAAACGACTTTTTTAAGATATTCCAATTACGTAGCCTTAACACCTTCAATATTACTTCAACAGCTAGTTCTGAATATGATATGTCCCAAGTTTCGTATTATTAACAATTTTTTTTTGTTTAGAAAATAATAGTTATCTCTCGACTATATAAAAAAGTTTTTAGTGATTTAAAAAATTCATAAAAATTAAATAAATTTTATTTTTTACTACGCTCTGTGGAAGTAACTTCGAATCAAATGTTTAGCAAGGAGTGCTAGCAAATTTAAAAATTGATTTGAAGAATATTTCTGATCGAATCTACAACTTTGAACACTTTAACATTTTTTTCCTCACCTGTTAAAAATCTTCTGGAAATTCGTTTCGATCCTTTCACAATCTTGTCACCTCGGGCGATTTCTTCGGATATATCTGTTTGTTCGACTGCAAGGCATAACGATAGATATTTAGACAAGCTCTCGTATCCTGCCCACATCCACTAGAAATTTATCACTTCATTAAAAAATATTACACTTTCAACATTTAGTGAAAATAATAATAATATCCAAGAATAGTTGCATATGCTGGTAAAATATTTATAGACTTATACAAAACTACCTAAAAATCCATTCAAGAATCGTGCACACTAATCTAGGAATTAAGATTAAAAGAAACTTAAAAAGAAAATCGTCTACAATACAATTATTAAGAAATTAAATCAGCTTTAGGGTGGCTACTTTACAGAGGCTGGGTGAGCCCCATGAGGGTCTGTAGATACCACAGGGTCCATCCGTGGCAGTTGACAGATTAAATAACTTATCTGTCACTGCTGGATTTGAACCCGGAACAGGAACTAAAAACCCTACACAGCTCCTAGGAAGGAAATATTTTAAATAAAGTTAAAAAAAAAGTTTTTGAATTATCACGACGAGTTTTTTAACATTATAATATAATTTATTTATTTTACTGCATATTAATTCATGAACAAAACTAATTTGTACACAAAATGTATAGATAATAGATAGTAATAATAAGATAATAATAAAAGCTTTAGTAATTATTACATCCACCCTAATCACGTTTCCAATATTAATGAATTCCTTTCTTCACCCATTCCTCTATCCTTACCTCCTAAAGCTGTAAATCCCTCTGAGGTCAAATTTCTCTTACAAAAGTTAAAAGTCCGCAAATCTCCTGGACATGACCTTCTTACCACCCAGATCCTTCAACGTCTTCCTCAAAAAGCGATTATTTTCCTTACCTATCTATACAACTGTATCCTTCGTACAACTCACTTCCCTTTGCTGTGGAAACACTCCGTCATCATCCTATTCCCTATACCTGGCAAACCATCCAATGTCACTTCATCATACCGACCCATCAGTCTGCTTCCTATTCTTTCCAAAATTTTTGAAAAAATCCTCCTGAAACGAATCCTACCCATCATCGAATCCAATAATATTCCTTCACATCAGTTTGGATTCCGTCCCAGGCACTCGACGGTCCAGCAGGGACTCCGAGTTATCGATCACATATCCTCTGCTCTTGAAAGCAAACAATACTGCACAGGCGCATTTCTGGACGAAGCACAAGCTTTCGACCGGGTATGGCATGCCGGTTTGCTGTTCAAGCTCAAAACCCAGTTACCTTAATCCTTATTCCTAGTTCTTCGATCCTACCTCTCTGATCGCTACTGCCAAGTACGCTGTGGTAATGAATACTCCAATCTTTACCCAACTAAAGCTGGAGTTCCCCAAGGCAGCGTCTTGGGTCCTATCCTATACGTATTGTACACCGCTGATATCCCAACTACTCCTGAAACCTTCCTTGCAACGTTCGCAGACGACACAGCTATCCTATCATCTCATCCAGATCCCGAAATGGCTTCCTCGAACCTAAAAAGCCACCTTTCACTCATTGAAATTTGGTGTAAACAAAGTCAACGAGGAAAAATGCAAACACGTGACTTTTACCCTTCGCCGGGGAACATGTCCTTCTGTCCAATTCAATGAAACCATCCTACCTATTTCCGACACAGTACGATACCTTGGCTTCCTCCTAGACAAAAGACTTACATGGAATTCTCATACCAGACTCAAAAGACAAGAACTTAACAGACGATTTAGCCAACTTTACAGATTACTATGTATGACCTCCGATCTTACCAATAGACAATAAATTACTAATATACAAGAGAATCAATAATAATAATAATAATCAATTATAATCCAAATAGGTCAAACCTATTTGGACCTATGGACTGGAACTGTGGGGGACCGCAAAACAATCGAATATCAGACGCATTCAATCCTTTCAATCCAAAATCATGAGAACTATTGTCAATGCTCCTTATTATGTTTCCAACAAAACCCTCCATAATGATCTCAACATTCCTTTCGTCCTCGACCTCATCTCTACTAAATTTTCAAACTTTCACCAAAACCTTGCCTGTCATCCCAACCACCCTGGCTCAGTCATTATCCAGTTCCATACATCCATATAACCCACCCCGCCGTCTAAATCGGCAATGGCCCCGAGACATGTTGTAATAAAGTTATTTGGAGTACTGGCACTGGCCAGATTCTCCACTCACCACCTGTGTGTGTGAAGCGCCCTTAAGCAGCTTCCATTGGCGTTTAATGCCAGTGAAGCGGGTGGGAAAGGGGGCTTGGGCTTCCCGGACTCCTGCTTTGCCCTCATTCCTGGGGAAGAAGCTCAGTTCGGGGACCCCAGGCAAATTGTAAATAGGGTATGAATGTGTACATTTTATTTTATTTTTATTATTATTATTATTATTATTATTTATTTTATTTTATTATTATTACTATTTTTTTATTATTTTTTTTATTTTATTTTTTTATCATTTCCGCATTAATTTCTTTCTGTTACCGCATGTATATATTTTTCCGCATATATATATTTATTTATTTTATTTTGTTTATATTATTGTTTTGTTATGGAATGACTGTAAGCTACATAGCACTATTACTTATTGCCCACAAGTGGCAGATTGTAATATTTCAATAAAGTGTTAATATATATATATATATATATATATATATATATAAAAAAAGTAATTATTACTAAAGTAATTATTACAATTATCAATAATTGTTTATAAAAATATAAAAATTAGAGATGCATTAAAAATACATCTATAATAACATAATACATTTTTTAATTTAATAATTTAAAGCATCTTTAATACACTTAATTAATAATTAATAAGGTATATAAATACCAGAAGTAAGTTGAAATACTTATTTAAATCAATAAGAATTTTTCGAAATTGCCTTCAAACAAGATGATACTAAAGCCCGCAAGACATTTAAGCGTTGAGGGATATTCTTTTATTATTTACAAGTCGAATATCCACTATCTTAATTTATTAGTATGCTATGGATTACATCTTTAATAAATAAATAATTGGAAATTTTTTATTAAAGTGTCGCAAACTCCAAATTTTATGTAAATAATATTTCTTCTCCAATTGTAGAAATAACAAATTTTTGTATATGTGATTATTGGTATCTAAGCCATTGTTTTTTTATTCTTCTGATTGAAACATTTATTACAAAGATTCATTATAGAAAACTAAAAACCAAAAGCATTAATTAAAAATATAATGTTTTAGACTTACTGGCATAGGATATTAATTTTAAGCTGTTCTTTATCTTTATTTATGTTAAATCATCCATTGGTCGTAAATTTGAAACTCAATGCTGGATCTGAGAACTAGAATGTTACGTGTTCTTATTGTTCATTCAGATCTGAGGCTTCGACACTTACAGATGCTTAAAGGAGATAGTTGTAAGCAAGATGTCGTTGGATCAGCGTATGTTCAGAGTTTGTTATACGTAACAATTTTATTTTTATATTTTCCAGTTCAACTACTCAAGTCAAGTAGAGAATGCGAGTTAATCAGGATGTTTGTTGGACGAAAAAATAACTCAATCAGACTAATAATACAATAATAAACAAAATTATACTGAATTAAAAATATTTTAATATATTACAAAACTAAATTTATACATTACAAAATGACTTTAAAAGTTCAGGAAATACTACTACTAAATTTGCTTTTTTATTGAAATCATAAAAAAATCAATTAGTAAATAAGTTTTACATATTACTTACCGATATTGATATGCTATAGGCATGTAACGGCTTTAACATATTAAATATATATATATATATATATATATATATATATATATATATATATATATATATATATATTTAAACATATATACATATATTTTTTTTTTAATTACAACAAGTAAATCTGCTAATATGAACAAATGATATGAAAAAAAAACACCTGTGGAGAAACTACCCATCGGTAGTATTCCAATAAAGTTCTACAGTAGAAGGTCTTGAGGCTATCTTCTTTTCAGACGCCTCGGATGGTTATCAGGAATATTATGGGAAGAAAATTGAGAGGCTAGCGGATTCAAGTGTGTATGGAGCTTTTAATGGAAGGATAGGTGTCTAGTTTGGGCCAAATCAGCAACATATGGGATATTAAGATCATGATGGATGAGTTTGTTCGTGACATAATAAGGAGTATTGAGGATGTTACGAAGGATTTAGGATTGTAAGGATTGGATACGAGATGAATTGGATGGTTTAGTAGAGCCCCAAAGCTCAACTCCGTATGTCCAAATAGGTCTGATAACTGTCATGTAAATTAGTCTTTTGTAATTAGTTGGGAGCTTAGAGCGTTTGTCTAGTTTCTTGTCTTTTCATTCTTGTATGAGGAAAAAATATATATTAAAGTTATTTTAGTCATGCCATTTTTTTAGGTATTAATATGGTTTATGTTTTGTATTTATATTATGTAAATAATCAGTTACTCGTCCTGGAATACGTGTTGATATAGAAATTAAAAAATCCTATACATCTACAATGCACGATGGGTTTTGGGTTGATGAAGGTTCATCGAAGGTACATGGTAGGAACTATACTGTTTGTATGATGGCGGTTGTGCATGGACGGAAGTGATTTGTCTGAAATCAAGCCAGTTCTAACGTCAATCAAGAGGATACAATTAATAGAGCCGGGGTAATCCCTATAAAGGGTTACCCATCAGGATTCATCTATAAGTGTTTACAGATTAAATAATTTATATTTAAGAGCGGAATTGGAATCAAAGAGCTTTAGCATAGCACTTTACATACATAGCTTTCTCGCATCACTTATTTTATTACTGTTCTAATCTCATTTTTTTTTTAATTTGCAGTTATTCATAAATTTTGGACTATATAAGCAGAGACGTACATAAATGAATAAAGCTAAATAATTTGTATATCACAGCCGAATTCAAACCCGGGATCTTCAGCACTAAAACTCAGCATCAGAAATGCTTCCCCGCTCTGATCTCTGAATAAAGAAAGTAACGTACTATTTTTAAATGTTTTTCAACCAGTTCCTTTTCATTCATACCTTTTTCCGAGTTAATAAACTTCATGAAGAAAACCTGATTTTTAAATGATGTTTCTTATAACGCCTTGCTGTGACCTAAAAACAGGAACATATATCAGGTAACAAAGTAAGGAGCTAAACACCTGCACCGACCTGTCAGAACCAGAAGTGACAGATGCGATTCGAAAGGTACCGCAATTATTGCCGTATCTTCTGCCGTGTTTGCAAACAGAGGGGCCTACAGGTAACGGAACCACAACCTAATGGACCACGGACCACCTTGGAGTACCTTCGAAGTACCCGGTTCTAGGAACGGAGGTGTCTCCCTGGGGTTCGAATGGCATTTGTTATGTACTCGCAGCGGGGTACGGATTTTTTGCGTTCGTCGAGGCAAAACAAAGGACGTTTTCAAAGTGTCCGAAGCTTTTGTCTTGGAACTTTATTTTAAAAAGTTAGCGACAGGTCATTTTATTAATATAATTATAAAAATAACGATTTGGAATAAAATGGTCTAGAGACCTGCTCAAACTGCATTAATCGCCTACTAAAAATTTCATATTCCTTCAAATGGGGGAGTAAAAATCACTGAGATTAAAATTTTTGGAAGTGATACTGCATACGTACAAATATATCATGAAAGAATAAAAATTATAATCTATTTTATTTTATTTTTGTATTAATTGATATATTTTTTTAATTTATTTATTTTGAAGAGATAAGATTTGTCCAAACCGGGGTCGCCCACGTCTCTTGCGTGGTGCTCTAACCAAGTGAGCTAACCTGGCTCGTAACACGGCCATAGAAACCCATTCTCTTCACCGATCCTATATTCCCATATTCTCGCAATTTGATGTTGAAGAGAACGGATTTGTTTGGTCGTGCTACGAGCCAGGTTAGCTCAGTTGGTTAGAGCACCACGCTAGAGACGTGGGTGACCCTGGTTCGAATCCCGGCTTGGACAAATCTTTTCTCTTCAAAAGAAAAATATTCAAAAATTAATAATAATCATTTCATTTTTAAAGAGAAAAGATAGGCCCTCGGCCGGGATTTGAACCCGGAACCTTTGTCTCACAGTGACATCGCTCTACCAGTTGAGCTACCCAAGGCCGCCTGCCGGCAGAAGACAAATCTTTTCTCTCATCCGATCCCATGTCCTACGTGCTCTCGCAATTTTTGCGATGAATACACTAGAACGAAGTTCTTTGAACATTAATTTAATTTTAGGATCTTATTGACTGTTCGGTTGGTAACACCGATCTCCACACTATCTTCTCTCTCGACGATGCTTGCACATGTTAGGAATGAAAGAAAGGTAAAGGTTATTGTGTAATTTCTTAAAGTGTTCTCACAAAGTTTAATGAAACCAGAACAGTGTTCATTATTATTAAATCATTTTCTTAATACTGACGATATTCAAGAGTAAATAAGAGAACTATTTTTAATATGGGTAATGCAATTAATTTCTGAATTATAAAGTTTCATAAAAAATCAGGAAGTTAGAATTTAGAAGGCCCTTAAAACTACTACAGATGTTACATTGTTCCTAAGATAATGCAACATTACGTAAAGGATATATTATAGAAATTCTCCAAGCTGAAAAAAATTACAACCAAATATTCGCAGATTTCAATAATAATGAACTAAAAATTTCAGAAAAGCTAAATGAATAGACGTCTGCGAACTTGAAACTTTCAGAAAACCAAGGTGTGGCCATTACATAAATCTAGTTAGAACTCCATATTGATACTTCTCCGCAAAAATGTGAGAAGTAAAGAAACTTAAATTTGAGGTGGGATAAGTATTTAACATAAAAAAAACTAGTACAACAGTCGGTACCGCTCCTTCAAAAGAACGACATAAATAAAGGGCTTCGAAAATAATTTACAACGTAGAATACTCAATCCAAAAATGGATTATCAAATTATGTACTCTTAAAATAAAATAAAAAAAGTAACTAAACTCTAGAATGGAAAATATTGAGCTGAAAAATGACATGGTCTTTTATTGTGACATTGTAAATGTTGGCTGAAAAGTCACATAAAGGTCGCTAGTTATTAAAGGTCATAAAAAGTGACAATTCTCTCTTGCTGCTAATACATTTCTTTTTATGCGACCCGTGTCGTTAGTTAGTATTATGAAGCTAGAACAGGATAAAATCAAATTTTCTTTTATTTATTTTTTGCTTAATCAGACGAACTCTAAATCTAACGACTGTAGAAAAGGAAGGTAAATAGGATATTGAGGTGAATTTAAAAATATATAGAACACCATATGTAAAATATTGGAATAAATGGAAAGACAATATATATTTTAGCTCTAACCCATGGAGTCTTGGGTCCAATACATGGTATAGGCTCCATTCTTTCTCAAACGCCGATAGTACAGAGAAGTGAGATTACGATAAACTGCGCGGGTTTTCCGCCAATTAAGGGTACCCACTTTATAGAGGCAGGTGGCCCTAGGATTTTTTAATGGGATAAAAAAATCTTAGTTATGCCGTCCTCCGGAAGGGACGTAAAAAGGCGGTCCTAAGCCTGTACGGAGTAAGGTACTCATTAAAATTCCTTATCCTAATTATACACGGATAGGCAAATTTTAGAGCTGCCGCTGTAGCATCCCCCGATTAGCTATAGCAGCATAAAGTGACGCTAAGTTAACAAAAATAAGAATAAGTATTTAATGGAACTATATTATGGAACATATTAATATGAAGAAGCAAATAAAAGCTAATCATGTTCTATAATACGTAAAATAAACTTTTGACTTCAAATGATAAAGTACTTCATTTTGATCACAAAGGTTAGAGTACAATTTCTTAACATAGATTACTTTCATTAAATGAATATAAAATCCGCTAACATTTTTAGTACTGAACTATAAGCTGTAATTAATGCACATTAACTAAATGTATATATATATATATATATATATATATATATATATATATATATATATATATATATATATATACATCTTATCTTACATTATTGATATTTACAACTGTAATTGTATTATGTTAGAGAAGAAATAGTTGACTGGATCTTTCTAATGTAAGGAAGAAATAGTTGGGAGTGCAGTCAATTAAAACACCATAATAAGTGCATACTTATTTATTGTGTGCCGACGATTCGACCTACAATGTAGGCCATCTTCAGGGCTATGAGAGAGAGAAACAAACAGAACAGATGTAATTGTATTACATCAAGGACATGAAAAAAAAAACACTTGTGGAGAAACTATCCATTGATAGCATTCCAATAAAGTTCTATAGTAGAAGGTCTCGAGGGCATCTTCTTTTCAGACGCATCGGAGGGTTATCAGGAATATTATGGGAAGCAAGTTGAGAGACTAGCGGATTCAAGTGTGTATGGAGCTTTTCATGAAAGGATAGGTTTCTAGTTTGGGCCAAATCAGCAACATATGGGAAATTAAGATCATGATGGATGAGTTTGTTCGTGACATACTAAGGAGTATTGAGGATTTTACGAAGGATTTAGGATTGTAAGAATTGGATACGAGATGAATTGGATGGTTTAGTAGAGCCCCAAAGCTCAACTCCGTAAGTCCAAATAGGTCTGATAACTGTCATGTAAATGAGTCTTTTGTAATTAATTGGGAGCTTTGAACGTTTGTCCAGTTAATGTTGAAGTAGGCGAAAATGTCGAGCAGTTTCTTGTCTTTTCAGTCTTGTATGAGAAATATATATAACTAAATAAATTTTTTCTCAGCCCGTTACAGTTATATAATATAAAATCGTTATTTCGCTTTCAATTATAAAGCACAGAACATGATGCAAAGAATTTTTATTTAAAAGTAGTAAAAAGATAATTTTTAGATATTTTGGTACACAGTAAAACCAATGCCAAATTTTGTTTCCCTGTACCCTATAAATTTCATTAGTTCATGAAAACTCTTATTTCGACGACCAGATTACTCACAATATTTTATAATTGCACATTACTGTTATTGTACACACGGTGTGCAGGCCGTCTTATAGCCTCGGAAATCAATTGCACACACTGTGTGTAAAAGAAGAGATACTTTTACTTCAAATCTCGGGCATCAGATTCATACAATATAATGATTATCAAAACTATTTATATATCTCTTAATGTTTGAACAGTTGGCTGGAATATTTATGAAACCTGAATGATTCAATATCAAAAGAACTAGATCATAAAAAGTCCTTAACATTTTTTCAGCTCCTTACGATCATCATGTCTGATGTTGGATAGTTGACTGTAGACTACAAGATGGGGCAAATACATTTTAAAAGATACTGAACCACAGTAACCGATGAAGGATCTAGGTATCAGCACATGATAGGGATTGTACTGTTTCTAACCTAACGGATTTGCATGAAGGCAATTTAGTCAAGATCATTCTTCCCCTGGAATGGCTGCAATCGCAGAGGCTGTTTTAAAAGTAAATAGCTTATCTCCCACAGCCGGTTTTTAACCCAGGTCTTACAACTCAAAACTCAGAGCCCTAAACACTGATTGAAAGCTCCCTAAATAAATAGAATAGTGATTAGTAAAAATAATGATACATTGATTACACCTTGACTATTTACTTCATCATTTTTATCTATAATTATGAACCTCACCAAAGATTACAAAAGGTTTCAACATCGGTATTCAGTGGTTAAGCAATCTAATGGAATCGTTGAGTACGAAAACATACAACAATTTGTAATATATACATATATATATACTCAGTTCCAAAACAACATAGACCATTATTCAATACTAATTACATATGTTATGCAGTATTTTCAAAAAAATATGATTTCAAAGAACTATATTACTAATAAATCTTTAAGAAGGAAAGAAACTGTGGCAGGAGAAAGATTGGCAAGCCGGTGGAAATTCCTGCTCCTCTACTTCGAAGCGACGTATTCAATTTTTCTCCAGTTCCCTTCTCTTCGGGGTCCCCTTATGCGTTAAGGTTTCCTGACAAATCGGGTGACGTTCCTCGCCAGGCCGTCATTAATTCTTCCATCTTTTTCTCCTGGCAAGGGAATAAATCCAGACCATTCTTTCCCTTACATCCTCCTCCTTCTTGTCCTGTCATCTTTCTACATTCTAGTACATCTTGATCGATACATTTATATTTATGATGTAGCATATACGTCAGATTATATACGATTTACTAGCCGACCCGGCCACGCGTTGCTGTGGCTGTTGTAATAGTTTTAAAAAAATATTACGTTAAAAGTTGAATTTTAAAGAAACAATGAATGAATGGAAAAATGTATTAAATATATTATATATCTAAGTACAGTATATAATAAATAGATGATATGCAAAATTTTTAACTGATAAAATATAAACATAAGATTAATGAATGAGGTATATCATGGTTGATTTTTAATTACGGCTAGTAAATTTTTTAAAATTATAACTATCTATTTCAATTTAATTAAGTGCTCATCGATTAACAATATTTTTTTTAACCTGTCCATTGAGAATACAAATAGATTAGAGAAACATGGATGTTCTAGGTCCAAACTGCAAATGGAATTTGTCTGGCCTAGAGACTTGATGGTCACAGCAAAAGCCAATCGTATTACAAATTGAAATCTTTTGAACAATGTTATGGGTTCTGATCATATCATTGGAATACATGGCTACAGGATGACTTCTCTTTAAAGATTCTTCTCCTTTAAAGATTCGACATTGCTGCTTCAAAAACATTCCCGGTGATATTTTTGATGACTAATCGTGTAAGTAGGGTTCTACCGATACCCAAAAATATTGATACCAGGCCTTTGCGATATATCGGAACAAAGTATCGATACCGAGAAAATATCGAAAGAAAAATATCGATATCACCCGGTATCGGAAGATTTTTAGTCGTTTAAAAGCACGGTTCGTCAAATGGCTACAAACATTCCATTGCCAGGAAAACGTCACACATTGGATAATCAATCAAATAGTGAAAGGCCTTTTATTTTTTATTAGAATAATATGGTTCTCATTCGATATTCTCAAAGTATCGAAAGATCTTTCCGACATTTCACAGTTGACTGATATCTAAATTTTTATTATATTATTAACGCAATCTATACATATAAGGAAAAGTAATTAAAGAGAAAAAATAATATACATGCATAGGAGAGGACAGTTTTTCGATATTAGAAGAATATATACTCATTCGATATTCTCAGAGAATCGAAAGATCTTTCCGATATTTCAAAGATGGTTGATATCTAAATTCTTTATTATGTTATGAACCTTATCTGTACATACCAGGGAAAGTAATTAAAAGAAAAAAACATATACATGCATAGGAAAAGACATTCTTTCGATACTAGAAGAATATGGTACTCATTCGATATTCTCAAAGTATCGAAAGATCTTTCCGATACTTCACAGTTAACTGATATCTAAATTTTTTATTATGTTATTAACGCTATCTATACATATCAGGGAAAGTAATTAAAAGAGAAAAAAGAAATACACCCATATTAAAGGACATTCTTTTCATATTAGAAGAATATATACTCATTCGATATTCTCAGAGTATCGAAAGATCTTTCCGATATTTCAAAGATGGTTGATATCTAAAATTTTTTATTATGTTATGAACCTTATCTGTACATATCAGGGAAAGTAATTAAAGGGGAAAAAAACATATACATCCTAGGAAAGGACATTCTTTCGATACTAGAAGAATATGGTACTCATTCTCAAAGTATCGGAAAATATTTTTTGAAGATCGAAAGAGTACCTTGTTCTTCTGGTATCGAAAGAATTTCCATTGCTATGCTTATATAATATTTCTTTTTCTTTTAATTAATTTCCATGATATGTACAGATAGGGTTCATAACATAATAAAAAATTTAGATATCAGCCATCTGTGAAGTATCGGAAAATATTATTAGAATATCGAAAGAGTACCCTGTTCTTCTGGTATTGAAAGAATTTTTCTTTGCTATGCATATATATTATTTTTTTTCTATTAATTGATTTCCGTGATATTTACAGATAGGGTTCATAATAATAAAATAATAGGGTTCATAATATAGGGAAAGGAAACATATCATTATATTTTTTTGAGAATATGGAAAGAATGTGCCGTAGGATATATACAACTTTTTATTCAGGTTTCGTTTGGATGAGCAAAAAAAAAAAAAAAAAAAAAAAAGTCGGTTAACTGTTTCGATATTTAGTTTTCCATACCGATATCGATAAAATATCGGAAGAAAAGTATCGATACCAAAATATCGGTATCGAAAGGAAAAGTATCGATACTGTACCCATATCGGTAATATCGGTAGAACCCTACGTGTAAGATTCCATAATTGGTGGATCCAAATTACACGTAATCAATAATAATGGCCGAAGCATATCACTTAGGGATATGAAAATTATATGATTGGAACTTAACTCAGGATTTGTTAGACCTGCAGAGCTTCATTTGGGCTAAAATTCTAGAAAATTTAACCTTCCTTAAAAATGGTCATTTATGTTTTTCCCTAAAACGCACAGATTAGGAAATACAGGCCAAAAAGTGAAATAACTCCGAAAATTTCCAAGTTTTTTGGCCACCAAAAATAAATTAAATAAATTTAAATTACAAACAAATTAAATGCGTTGAATGAATACATACCCAAAATAATGAAATGAATGAATGATTGCATACAAAAAAATTCATTAAAATCGATCCAGCCGTTTAGTTGCAGTATAGATAAATAACCTAGATACCGACTGCAGCGCCATCTAATGGACTGATTTGTGCATCTTAACAATTCAGGACCTCCTCCAAACGCATACAAAATATTTCATTCGAATCGGTCCAGCCGTTTAGGAGGAGTTCAGTGACATACACGCGTACAGTAGAATTATATATATAAAGATGAAATAATTATATGATATACGACTTTTTTTTAAATAGTACATATTACGGAATAGAATTGGATTATAATATAACAAAAAACATATTCGAAAAACTGAAAATTGGAAAAGGTGGTGAATGGAAAAATGTGTTTCAGAGAGAACAGTTTTAGAGATGTAACACAATGCATGTGTTATGGGTTACAGTTGACAACTGAGTAGAGAGCGAAATACAAGCCAGGGAATAGTTGTTATTTCTCGCTGCAAAGAGTGTTTCAGTTTAAATCGTATTCAAAAAGAATGAAAATACAAATATATAAAACGATAGTAAGACCAGCAGTCATGTATGGGTGCGAGACACGATCCCCGACCAATCAATCAGAAGTTATTCAACTCCTTGGGAAGAGAAATAGTAAAAAGAATATGGGGTGGCCGAAAAGGGGGCCGAAAAGGGGGCATAGAAATTAGATGGAATTTCTGCTCTGGAAGGAGCAGTCGATGGAGCTGTAAAGAGAGCATGTCATTGTGGCATTGATAAAGAAAGCCAGAATCAGACTTCTGGGAAATGTGGAAACAATGCCAGAAACATGGCTTGCAAAACGTCTGCAATAAATTTTACAACCCAGTTGAAACCCGAAGAAACACCTGATGAATGGAATAAAATTGATAATTCTGAGGATTATCAGAAATTGAAGAGGTTGCTAGGTTTGAAACTCACTAGTTTGAGTGGGAGTGAAGGTTGTTATGAAAAGATTGATATCGGATTTGGGCCAAATCAGCAACAAATGGAATATAAATGTCATTTGTTCACAAGGATTACTTTGTTCGTAACAAAGTAAGGAGCATTGAGAATTTTACGTAGGATTTTGTATTCTAAGGATTGGTTACGAGAGGAATTCGATGATTTAGTTGAGCCCCAAAGCTCTATTCCTTAAGTCCAGATGGGTCTAATGATTGTAATGTATGTATGTGATGTATGTCTAGTAAATGTATAAATAGCCTGAAACGGCGTGCTGTTTCTTGTCGTTTCAGTCTAGTATGAGGCTTCTAAGTTAATCTTTTGCTCAGCTGCAGACCTAAGTACCTGGCCTATTCTACAGGAATCAGTGGGATGTTATTAAACGATACAGGAAGACGGGAATCATTAGTTTACAACGGAGGGTAAAGATTTAACGGAATTTGTGGGAATTTATTTTAATCCTCCAGTTTTGACATCAAGGAAAGTGATATGAGATTGGAGAGTGGGATGCTATAACTGGATCAGTGTTAAAGATCTTAAATCGTCTTTTCACGCTACTTTTCTCTAACACTCTAAGCTCCCAATCAATTACTATAATCTTATATTGTATCATAATTACGTTTACTGTTATTATTATTACATGATTATTATAAGGACGTTTCAAATTTACGGAGGCTTAGCTACACTAAGTCATCGAGTTCTTCTCGTATCCATTCCTTACTATCCATAATCCTTCGTGAATTGTTCAATGGTCCTTACATTTTTACGAATAAAGTAACATCCATAATTACGATAGAGTCCCATTGGTTGCTGATTTGGCCTGAATCCAAAATGAATCCTTTCAGGTCAAACTTTTTTCCCACTCAAACTAACCATTTTCAAACCTGGCCTCTTCAATGCCTCATAATCCTCCAAGGCCTCAGAAAAGAAGATGGCCTCTTGAACAGCTAACTTCAATCCGTTATTTGAGCACTTCCAGTGGGCTGTTTATATATTTGCATTTACTTAATTATCGTTATATGTATTTCTTTATATTTACTTGCATCATTTATAATTTAAAAAAAAGTTATTTGAGTACCAACATTGGGTAGTTTCTCTATTTCTTTTTACTCATTTGACAATACCCATCATTGGTGGAAGAAAATGGTCCGAGTGGGGGTCAATAAATTTCTCTTAAATATGGAGAAATGTTTATTAAATAGCCAATTTGACATACATTGCTATATTTACTAGCATTATTTAATACAGTTGTAAATTAAATAAAGAAATTAAACAAAAAAACTTGGAACTGTAATCTGTATTTTATATTATTTTAACTATATATTCGAAATTTTAAAAAAATCTGGTGTTTTAGAAGTGCATATATATCATCTGGAAGAAATCTATTGAATTTTTATTACATAAAACAAACTGGAACGGGTATATTACTCGAATCATCAAAACCATTTTGTATAAATACATTTTCAAAAAAATTAATTAAAAATTTATTATTCACCAGTTAGATATTTATATTACACTTACAATATTTATATACCAGTATATCATTAAAATACAATATTTATGTCCTTATCTTGAGAAATGACCAACATAATAAACACCATATGTTTCCAGTATTAGAGAAAGACTTAGGCTTGAGAACTTGAGCTACGACACAGAAGAGTTAGCGAAGTCGGAACGTGTTCTGGGATTACAAACGATACTAGCATTTAAGAATTAGTCCTGTCTAAGTCTAGGACTTTTAACGTCATTATCTCACTCGAAGAAATATATATTTTGTTCATATGTTTGGTTCCCATTTGTGTAATAAAATAATAAGCCTAAGTCCAAAATAATGTATAAATTTGCAATTAGGGTGCTTGTGATTTAGCAGATTTGTGATTTGTGATCGCCATGGACGGTTTTCCGCCATTGTTAATAGCCTGAACACTGAAAATTCAAATAAAGATAATACCTACTTAATTATTTATTTTAATAGAAATTGCAATATAATTATCTATAATAATACTTACTGATGGTGACTTTAATGAATGCTTCGGCCTTCCTTGTATATTCCTTAACTGCTTCTTAAAACAATAATAAAATTAACTTCTTTGGTATTCCCTTTTAAATCAATATATTAAATATATCTGGCAGTAGCTGGAGTCTTCTGGAGTATCTAGAGTCTGGAGTCTTGAAGTTTCCTTTAAAATTGAATTAAAAATAATAAACTAATTTCCTTAGAAAGTTTTAATACCTTTGTCAGTAAAACGCTTGTATAAAGTTGAAATGGGGTAAGAACTCACCTAGAATATTTACAACTGAATGAATCCAAGACTCATCATTATTGCGAGTTTTGACCAGAGACTCTGTTGATGAAATGTCTCTTTATGAATAAGAAAGCCCTGGTAATAAAATTGGAGATAAAAGAAAAAAAACAAGATCTTTAGGAAAATTGTTGGCCTAAGAAATAACAGTGAATTACATACTCAAGTTCTAAACCTATCTTATGTTATAAGGAAATGGATAATTGTGCTTTATGGCCTGTTGCGAAGAATGTAACCCCTACGATGGATGAAATAGATATTTATTTACCTATTTTAAAGAAAATAAGATTATACCAACCTGGTTCTCACCTTCTAGTTGGTAGAAAAGAACTTACCGGAGATGGAGATTACTTGTGAGGATGTTCAAGAATGCAAACGTCTTAGGATAGAACTAAATGATCACCAAAGTTTTCAGAAAAACTAAAGCTGACGATGCGGAAGAAGTGTACGAGAAAAGGAGCAATATTGGCGATCTATGAAGGAGAACAGGGCTAAGATTAAGGATAAGAGGTGACAATTGAAATTTTAAAAAAATTCTGTTTTATTCTTATTCTATTAACTAAACTTTGATCGATATTTGAATATTTCCGTATTACGTACGTTGTTATTTCTACAGCATTTCGTGATTCGATTATTTAAGATTAACAAGAATTATTTCAGAATACATGGAGGTGAGAATCCATCATAGTAATTACAATCCGTTCTCGGCCCCCTGGAAGGATCGAAGAAAGTATATAAGTTGTTATTTAATAGTTAGTTCCACTATCGTTATGACTGTACTTAACTAGTTACGAAGAAACCGTTTTTCCATAACCTTTAAGTTAAAATAATGGTATGAGGAAAAAAGATTGTAGGGGATAAGAGTGACTGCTCATTTTGCGGTGGTAAGCGTTAGCGAGATAAAAGAAGATTGGCGCGCCTCTAAGAACTAAAGAATTGCGAGATAGGAAGAGCAGTTTCATTAGAAGACCCTCGTAAATAAGTTCTATGACACGAAAATATAGGTCGCTTGAGGATAGGCGCTTCGCGGAATGGACGCGACCCTCGTTGGAGTTTAAAACAGGTCGGGTTATAATGGCTCGTGCCTCTTAGCTCGCTTCAAGAGCCTTCCTGATAGCACTTCTCGATTACAGCGCTAGCTCGATGGTTTCAGAGGGAAAGAAAGAATGAGAGAGGAGGAGAGGATTGAGGACTTCAATAAGCGAAAGAAGAGAGTTATGTAAGAACTTGAGAACTCCATTATGGATGATACGATGTGAAAGAAACTAATCACATTACCAGCAATGAGCGATCAATAGTCATTACAGAAAAATGAATTATTAATATTTAACTTTTGATATCACAAAGAAATTTGAAATACGCTATTTATTATTTCTTTAAGTTATATAATTTTTAAAAATATTATCACTGATTGAAAATCTATGTTATGCCATAAAATGGTTAGGAGGTGCAGTCAATGAAAACACGATATAATTTGAAATTTGTCGGAGTTCGGATCACATCATCCCACGGGAAGTCTTGAAGATGTTCTACATCTTAGCCCGAAACGTTGGAACAATAAAATAAGTCTTCCTTAGGTAATCATTGACTACTCCCTCTGACCATTCCATACCATTATTACAATTATCCAATAGTCAATAGTCCATTCGAAAATGTATATAATTTATAGTGTTTCCATATGTTTTAATTTTTTGGTAAATTTAATACACAACAGTCTTGGTGAAACTGACAATCATAGGCCATTATGGGTAGATAAATATATGAAACGTTACAATAAGTTCCTTCTTCTATCTATCTATCTAACGGCGCTATGGTTCTTGCGGGATCTTGGCCTCCTCCGGGATCCTCCTCCACTCCGACCTGTCTTCGCCTGCCCTTCTCCATCTGCCGACACCCAACGTCCGAAGGTCCTCCTCCACATCCTGCAGCCAACGAAGTCTAGGTCTCCCTCTGCTCCTCCTTCCACCAGTATGTCCTTCCATCATCATTTTTTGTAATCTACTTATTTCCATTCTTTGTACGTGCCCCAGCCATCTTATCCTGGTTCTCTTAATCGTGGCAACGATATCTGGTGTACCATATAGATTTCTTAGTTCCTCGTTTGTCTTCATCCGGCAGCGATCTCCTTCTTTTGTAGTGCCAAAGATCTTTCTGAGGATTTTTCCTTCCACATGTTTAAAAGCCTTTCATCGTAGCGTGTCAATGTCCAAGACTCACTTCCATATATAAGAGCTCTGAATATATTTCGGTTTTTAAATATTTTCATTACAGACCAGAAGCGTCGATTGCCAGCGGTTATCCTTGCCTCAATTTCTTCTCTAATCTTATTATCTTCAGTGATAACCGTGCCCAAATACTTAAACCGCTGTACTCTTTCGAAACGACATCCAGCCCCCTCGATATGCCTGTTCCCTTCTTCCTTTCTGGTCCTCATATATTTCGTTTTTTCCATATTAACTTTCAGTTCTACTAGCTGCTGATTAATGCTCCAAGCAATGCACTGACTGTTCTTCCTGTGATCACAATGTCATCTGCAAACGCTAGATGCTGTGTTAGTCTGTAGTAGATACATCCTCCAGGCCTTATCATGTTGAACAAAACTGGGGAAAGAGGATCTCCCTATTTAATATCTCTCATAATATCAAATTCCTTTGACAGTTTTCCTTGGATTTTGACAACTCCCTTGCTGTCCTTCAGGGTCATCTTGATAAGCCTGATAAGCTTCAAAGGCTATCTTTTCATACATCTCACTTCTGTGTATGCTGTCGTATGCCCGTCTGTAATCTATAAACAAATGATGCTGTTCGACGTTCCATTCCCAGCATTTTTCTAGCATCATCCTCATACAAACAATGTGGTCCATTGTAGATCTTCTTGGGCGGAATCCGCACTGGTAATCGCCCAACACCTGTTCTGCTCTCTCAACAACACGCTTCATTAGCAAAGGTTTTTTGAAAAAGCCTTACGGAGGGGAGCGATGGGCCCCAGAAGACATGCTCTGGTTGTTTCGGGAGACTAAGAGAACAAATCAGTCAAACGGTCAGTACGCCGCAGGACTTCTCGCAAAGTTGAATAAGATCAACGAGAAATTGCGAGAAGTAATGGACACGAGCGCCGTTGAAGCCTGGATGATCTTTATGACCACGGTCCTCAAAGTACATCCTGCTGGCCATGGATACTGGTAAGAAGAATGGTTTACCTAGGGACAAGGCGTTTGTAGAATGCGCCCAGGAGATGGTGGATGCAAGTCCTCGTGATGAGGAGGAACGGGAAGTATTTGAACCAGGGTGGAGTAGACTATCCTACCGCAGGAGTGAAGCAAGAAAGTATAGAGTAAGACAAGACCTGGGGAAAAGGAGAGATGGCGAATTTGGTAGAAAGGAAACGATATCACGAAAAAGGAGGCAGTTCGTAGATAGGAAGAATGGGAGAAAGGAGGAAAAGAAGTGCCATGAATGTGGCAAGGCGGGACATCTGGTAGCACAATGCCCACGCACCAGATGTTACGAGTGCGGGATGGAAGGGCACTTAGCCAGGCAATGCCCTTACATTTTTCGCGGGAAAGATGCATACCACGGAGAGCCGATGGACGTGAATGCGCAAAAGAAGATACTCGACCAGGCGAGGTGAAGCTTCTAGGGACTCGACTAGTGCATCTGGATCTTCGGAGACGGAGGAGGAGCTGGGGAGCAGTGGCGGCGAGGGCAGCTGGAGTAGCGGTCGGGACCGGCAAAGAAAAGCAGCTCAGGACCGATGACGGCGCCATGTGCTGACGGTGAGACGGAAGCAAACATCGGTATGAGGAGGGTGCGTGCGGAGTGGTGACCGAGTTTGCACCATCAACAGCATAGAAGGTAAGCTTAAAAATTGTTTGCCTATTATCAAGACGAAACATGGAGTGAAGTGCCTTGTGGACACAGGGAGCTCGAGCACCCTGTTATCAAAAATAGCAATA
Organism: Arma custos; assembly: GCA_037127475.1. Lineage (NCBI taxonomy): Eukaryota > Metazoa > Arthropoda > Insecta > Hemiptera > Pentatomidae > Arma > Arma custos. The sequence goes on from CM073759.1 coordinate 182,097,815, forward strand.
GAGAATTTATGTGGTAGGGGGAAGGCACTTCAGATCAGGGAATGCGATTGTAGGTTACTCACTTTGAATGGGGTGTAAAGTGATGGGTGTGACTAACATTGGTTTAAGCGAGTGGAGGAAAACGGAGGCAAGTTTGTGTGTGTATGTGGTAGAGAGCATGCCCAGGGAAAAACAGGCCATAGTTGGGTTTGATCTATTAAGGAGATTGGGCGTAGAAGTAAAAAATACAGTGTCAAAGGATGGGGTTAAGCCGGACAATTCTAAAGTGGAAGCAATCACCAAGATAGCAGTACCTCGGGACGATAAAGGTATAAGGAGACTGCTTGGAGCTCTGAACTATTACCGGAGGTTCGTACTGTATATGGCGCGTTACTTGGTGCCCATTAACAACCTCCTAAAAAAGGGGGCGCGGTCGATTGTCCCACCGAGTATGGAGGACAATATAAGGCGATGTATGGAGCATCTCAAGGAGGAACCTGTTTTAGCATTTCCAGACTTCGCGAAACAGTTTACGGTGACCACAGATGCCAGCGTATATGGGTGTTGTCCCAAGAGAGTGAATGCGGAGAAAGGCCCGTAGCGTATGCCAGTAGGAGATTATCAGATGCCGAAGCAAGATGAAGCGCACTGGAGAGGGAATTGTTAGGCATCGTCTGGGCGGTAGATCATTTCCGGCCATACTTCTTCGGAAGGAGGTTTAGGGTCCAGACTGATCATAGGCCGCTGCAATGGGTAGGACAACTGAAGGAATCATTGGCACGAGTTTAACGCTGGAAGGAGAGGCTAAATCAGTACTCGATGGATGTAGTCTACTAGCCCGGCAAGGAGAACGTAGTCGCAGACTGGTTGTCACGGGCGCTGATAGTAAATGGTATAGAAGAGGACACCGCGGGGTCATCATTCGCCAGTTTCTTCAAGATTGGTCGCCAGAAGGCGAAGGGGAACGGGCAAATACAGAGGCGGAAAGGGAAGAGATGTCCTCGGCCAGAGACAGCTCTACAGATGAGAGACCGGAGGAATTAGAAGAAATTGATGAGATCGTCAACAATAAACCGCGCCAAATAATCTGGAAGACGAAGCCTGCGGGTATGCTTTCCATAGAATACTTGCGTTATGGGAGGTCACGGGTCAACGTAGTTTCATCGCAACCGGGGATCAGATTGGGACTGGTATGTAAAGCCCTTCGAGACGCGTCGAAGCCAGGTCACACGCATCATCTATATATGGGTAACGCCGTCATATGGAAGAAAATTTGCAGGGTGAGCCCTGGGGGGATCTAATATAATAGGCTCATACCTCAGTGGCCGGACTTTCTCTGTCCGTGTCAAAACTGAACTATCTACAATAGGCCCAGTCACTTGTGGGGTCCCCCAGGGCTCGGTCCTTGCGCCGATACTATTTAACATTTGTACTGCCCAAATAGTGGGGCAGAAAATCGACAACGTGCGAATAGCCGCTTATGCTGATGACATAGCAATATACAGTGCTAGCATGAATGCTGATCAAGCCATGCGCAAGGCCCAAAAAGCAGCCCAACTGATCACAGAACAGTTACAAGACATAAACATACACATAAACATACACATAAACACGCACAAAACAGACGCCATCACCTTTTCTTACAGGAAAACACTTAAAACACAATCAACACTAAACGGACAAACAATACAAAACAAAAATCAACTCACATACCTAGGCATGAAACTCGAATCACACCTTTCATTCACAGCTCACACACAACACAGAATACACATAGCACGAGCCACAGCCAATCAACTCAGACATTTACTCTACTCACCGGGGCTGTCACTCAGACTCAAGATCCTACTTTACAAAGCAGTCCTCAGACCCACACTACTACACGGAGCCCCACTCCTTCATTACCTATTTCCGTCAGCCCTGAAGTCACTACAGACATACCAAAACAGCATCCTACAGAAGATCACGAGAGGCACTATATTAGAAAGACGCAACATGGAACACATACACAACGAACTACAGTTAAACACTGTACAGACTCGCATCACTAGGTGTCACTTGAAATTCTTTGACAACCTCCCTGCATCTCACAACCCACTCTTCCGAGCAATAACCCCACCCCCCCTTCCTGCTAGGTGGCAGGGTAGGAAGGGGCCCCTAAACCCCGTCAACATCACATCCTAATTTCCCCTCCCTATTCCTAAATCCTACCCTACCTCCTTTCCTTTCCCTTTTCCTCCTCCCACCCCCCCCCTCTCCTTTTAGCCATAAGTTTTAGTATTAGTTTTAGCCTGTAAGTTACTCAACTAGAGAAGGCCCCTCACCTTCAGATAATATCTTACCTGAAAATGGTTAATTTCAATACTCTCTCAAGTAAGTACACCTTCCATTACTTTTAAGTAGAATAAGGACAATTTATATCTATAAGTACTTTACTAATTACTTGTTTTTATTATGTTTCATGTTTTCGTTTACTGAGCGATCCGAAAAAAAAAAAAAAAAAAAAATGGGAGAAAATTAAGCAAGTCGGGAAGTCGGACCAAATTCCGTATCGCGTTTTCATTCGGTGTAGGGTCCTGGTGGAAACCATTAGGGATGTCGAACGGCAGAAGGAGTTAACAGGGGCGTATCACCAAGGCAAGACCCTCATATATATATATATATATATATATGTATTATTAAATTAAAAATAAAAAGTATATTAAATGTTAATTCTTCAATTTTTTCTTTGAATGATAATAGTTGACGTTGTATGTATATATATATATATATATATATATATATATATATATATATATATAGATATTGTGTGTGTGTGTGTGTGTGTGTTGAAGAAAATGGTCAATAAATATTTATTGACTCGGACCATTTTCTTCCATTTATTTTTTCTATGTATTATATTTTACTTCAAGACTCAAGAACATTCGAGGGTTATAATGAGATCCTCTGTTATTATGTATATATGTCTGTGTGTGTGTGTGCGTGCGTGTCACTTTCTTCTCGCTTGGAATTAATTCAATTAATTAATTATTTGGAATTAACAAATGATATAATTCCCTGGATTATAAACCAACATTATAAACACTGTTCCTTAAGTCGAGAACTCATGCATTAAACCTTCATTCATGCCCAAATCTGTAATTTGTTTTCTCTTAAACTTTGTACCTTTTGAGTCTGTTTCGTTACACTTTTATTAATTAATAGAAAATATCACCAGAAATGCAACTCTTACCGAAACCGACTTATGTTAAGTCTGGGTCATGAAATACAACCATTTTTTAGCTCAATCCTTGTTTCTTACGATCTCTAAACAACATAAGATCACGTATATATTTTTTTTTAACTTTTTGTTTTTTCTACTATTATATTGTGTAAAAGAGATTCTGGTACGAGATACATTTATTCGTTTATATATTTAAAATTTTATCTCCTAGCATCTCTTTGTAGTTTCATTCTAGTACTAAATTTCAAAAAAAGCTGAAACGCCACGAGAAGTCTTCTAAAATCTGGTAAAATAAAGGGTTTATCATTATATTTAATTTATAATTTCGTATTGCCTAAAGTGTCCACATACAACAACTCATATAATGGCTTAGATTGTAATTAAATCTAGAGGGATATAGCTAACCCTTAAGCTACCAGAGATAAGATTTCTAATCGCATGACTCATTCTTATCATAATTCTAAGACCCCGATTCATTGTTCACCTAAATAATGTTTTTCGATGAAATAGGATTGATTTTATAAAATCTTCAAATAAGAACATATTATTTGAGATATTTTCTTGTATTATTAACTTTTTGTTTATAACTTTCTTGTTAGCTTTTGCCCAGCTTTCTCCTTATGTTATATGAATAAAATTAACATAGAGAATATTTAATAAAATATATTTTTTTCCTTCAACCCTCTCAACTGCCTAAGGCTGTGAGAAACCATATACAAAAAGTAATGAGGGACTGAATAGCGTTGAAGACATTTGTATGGCCGGTATAAATATTAATGATCGGCATTAGAGATGATTTGGTCATTGATTAACGATTCAGTCGGTCCCTAGCCAGCGCTGGCAGATGTTGTAGCCTACATAGTTGAGGAGGGTCGCCATCATACCTGAATGTATTTAATGGATTCACAAAAAAAAAAAAAAATGAAAGATTATTCCAGAAATTTGAATTTTATAATAGTTCCATCACTCACGAAATGACACAACATTATGATGTAGTGTGATGATAATTTCAAAATGTGCTTTAAATGGATTTGAAATATGGGAGAGTAAAAACTCAATGATTGTGGTAGCTCAGTGTGTAGAGCGCTGAGTTGCTGTGCCGAAGGTCCTCAGTTCAAATTCGCCTATGGTAGATTAATTGTTCGATCGGTTAACAGCCATGAATGGACCTTTGCAGAATCTTCAGATTCGAGTCGGGTTCTCGGGTAATCTCGGGCAAATTACTTCTCTGTACAACCATTGTCTTAGGTACTGTTCCTGTCATCATATCTACCATTTACTGAATCAAAGAAACTTCATTAGGTTATAATGGTACTGTTTTTTCAAATATATTTGTTTTTTAACCTGCAAGTAACCCAAAAATATTAAAAAATACGATAATATCACCAATACGAGCCTAATGGAAAGGTTGGATATCAAAGAACGAAAGATATTAAGAAACATTTTAAACTTACTTCTTAATCAGACACAAGCCAAATAAAAAAAATATTTATAATTTATTCTATTTTTTTAATTAATTGTTATAATCTTAAAATGTTTTATTTTAGAGAGAAAAGATTTGTCCTGGGTCGGGATTCGAAACCGGGTCGTCCACGTCTCCGTCGTGCTAACCAACTCAGCTAACCTGGCTCGTAACACGGCCAGACAAATCCATTCTCTTCACCGATCCTATGTCCCCGTGTTCTCGCTAGTTCGCAATGCACACATGGGGAATAATGTTCATTGAACATTATTTTAATTAGGGTCTTGTTGACTTACGTCTCTATACTATTTATAATTTATTTTTTTATTAATTGTTACAATTTTTAAATATTTTATTTTGAAGAGAAAAGATTTGTCCAGGCCCGGATTCGGTCACAGAGATCGGTGAATAGAACGGATTTGTCTGACTGGAATACGACCCCTGGTAGCTCAGTGGTTTAGAGCATTGCTACGGAGAAGCATACGACCCGGGTTCGAATTCCGGCCAGGGCAAATCTTTTCTCTTCAAAACAAAAATAAAAAAAGTAAAAAGAATAACAAACTTTGAAACAATTAAGAATGCGAACAAAAATTACTCAAATGAGAAGGGTGATAAGAATTGGTTACATGATAATAGGAGATAGTTTTCAAGGCGATCTGGTAAATTAAAAGTACCGAAAGTTAATGTTTATGTAAAATGTTGAAAAGGATACGTCGCTCCATAAAAAGAACAATGACATCTGTTGTCTTCAGTAGCAATTCTCTTGGTTGAAGGCTTTTAATTCAGGAATGACATATCTGATATTCCATTTCCCACTTGGTTGTTTTATTTTTTTAACTTTAATAAAGTCATATCGTGAGTTACATTATGTTTGAACTTGACGTTCAATGGGAATAATGACATGAGTTAAAAAAAAAACCTTTAAACATTTCTAATGGTTTAATAAAATAATTTCAATACCACCATTACAATAGGGATACTTTGCTTATTAACCATGTTCTTATTTTTTTTAACTCGCTTGGCAAATAAATCTATTGAAAAAATTGGCTTTTACTCATTACATTGTTCCGCTGAAGAAGTGGGAACTAAGGGTTTAAGTGTCTGAATTAAAATTACTAAGCCAAAGTATTTACTTGATTTTATTAATTGCTGTTATTATTTTAAGGAAGCGGAGTGGCCCAGTGTTAGAGCGCTTTGCCGTGCCGAAGGTCCAGGGTTCAAATCCCTCTCGCTGCCAGACTTATCTTTAGTCTGTTAGTGGTTGGAGATGGACTATATGGGACTAGGACTCTCCTGGGGCTCACCTAGTCTCTATAAAGTGGCTGTACCTAAAATACGGGGAAAATATAGCGGTTGAGTGTGATTTAGGACAAATTACATCCCTGCACAACCAAGTCTAAGAAACAGTCTCTACCATGTACTGAACCACAGACCATTAATGTGATCAGGTTTTTTTTCATCTATTTTTTTTTTGTATGTGACCAGCAAAATAATTATATCTTTTCTTTGTTATTTTTTTGTAATACTAAAAGTTTCCGGGAATATCGAAGCAAAATGTAAATGTGAGGGGGAATCCTGACACCCCTCCGGACACATCAACTATCAACGTTCCTCCATTTCTATTTCGATAATCTCGCATTAAGAACACCGAAAGTCATAAAAACAATACAGATAAAAAAAAAGAAAAGAATTAACTCATCCTCTTCAGGTAAAAGTGAAACTATTTACAAAAAAACTCCCCGCAGCTACTCGATCGGGCACATATATAACCCCAGAGCCGTCATATTTACATATATATTGAATAACGTCATGTGGTAATTGTTCATTCCCCCTGACCTTATTAATTATGGTAACTTATTCTCAAACACATAATTCAAAAGCTCGTTGGATTTATTCGTCGGTCTGTCAGTATTAAGGTACCCAGCAGTGACCCTACATCATGCTGGGACAGTCTCAATCTTTCCAGCATTTTTTTTAACCTAGAACGAGCTACCTGAACACTTTGATCGGTTAGGGCTTAACTTTTTTCTTGACGCTATTATTAAAAAAATGTTTTAAATTGACTGCTTTAGACACCTGTATCGAAGCCCATGTGATTGGGAGGCGTATAACTCAGAGCCACCATACTTAGTTTTATTTTCAATATAGGTATATTTTTATCACTCGTTTATTTTAGTTTTTGATTTATTGTCAATGCCGTTAGTCGTTAATTTATTATTCTCTTTCAATTGACAAGGTTATTGAAGGATGATGAGATTTTAATCAAAGCCGTACTCGGAGCCTTTATCAATTTATTTATTAATATTCATATTGATAATTAATCGGACTCCTTTTATTTTCCGGGTTCAATAACAGAAGTAAAATATATTACTTCCCTTTCCCTTTCATTTAATTTTAATTGAACATGTTTATGTCGATATGCTGTAAAGAAAATGTAGAGTGAAATATTATTGGTAATGCTACGCTATTTTATGTCTTAATTATGCTATTTCAGATCTGATTCTCCAGAATACCCTTTAGATTCCTACTAACTGCATGTGCACGAAGTGCATATAAAATAGAAAAGGCTAATAGTTTTTATATTTTGCAATAATATTTAAAGTATCCAATGTTCTGAAAAGAAGCGGGTAAAACTTTTGGACACAGTATTTAAACATAAAATTGAAAACTTATCAGAAACACAAAAGAAAAAGAAAAAAAAGTCATAAAACTGTATCCCTCTGTTATATATTTTTTTCACATCCTCCAAGATTTTATTTACAATATAAATACAAATATAACAATAAATACCTGCAAATGCTTATGTATAAACAAAAGCTTTCTGTTACCTTTCGGTATTTTAAAGCGTTACAATGGGCTGAATCCACTGAAGGCTGTTTTTACTTGAACTGGCTCAAGGCCGCTGACGTTATACAATACAAAAACTGGGTGGGGCTGTTTAGCGGGATCAAGAAATAGAAATTCTAAAAAGAAGAAAGGAGAGGAAGGAAGAAGGAAAAGGAAGGAAGGATAAGGACAAGGGAGTACTTACCCCATCCCTAGATCATATGTAAGCACATCGACCAAGGGAACACTGCCCTGCCATCTCCCAGGTCTGGGGTGTGGTTAAAGTCCCTAAATAGGAGGTTCGCACAGGTCTTCAGCCCATCAACAAATTTGATGTGCCTCCGACCTATGTACTCGGGCAACGAGGGAAGCCGAAGCTCCTCCCGGATGGTGGTGATAAGTGCCCCCTCGAGCGATGTGCTACTTACGATGATCCTAAGGATGGAATTCCGGTAATGCTGCAGGCACTGCAGCGTTGTTTTGTAGAGGTGTCTCAGTAGCGGTGCACCATAGAGCAACGTAGGTCTTATGAGGGACTTGTAGATTTGTAATTTCAACCTCAGTGAGAGCTGCGGCGACAAGAGCCGATGGTATGGCCTGTGGGATTTCTGTCGTGCCAACTTCAATCTTGCCTGAACGTGCTTTGAGAAGGTGAGATGTATATCAAAGTTGATGCCAAGGTAGAGGATTGAAGTGGATAATCTTCTATCTTTGCAGTCCACGGTAATAGTCTTAGTTAGTAGTTTCCTACACACACTCTGAAATGACATCACGATGGCATCCGCCTTAGACGGATTCACCCTGATGCCAATCAGTTCACTATGGTTTCAATAGCCTTTTATGCCATGTTAAGGGCATGTGAGGTGCTGATGCTGGTGGCGTAAATCCTAATATCATCCGCATATGCTGCTACCATTGCTGCTTGGTGCTTCATTGTGGATCAGACGTGATAGAGGATAGAGTGGCGGGAATGCTAAATTCTTCCAAGCGTCGGAGTAACAACTGATGAGACACACAGTCAAAGGCCTGGGTGCGGTCCAGTGAAATGAACGCTGTAGCTCTGTTCAACTGCATATGCTCTATGGTGTGCGACGGCAGCTTAGCCAGGTGGTAGTCACAGGCGACTCAGGAAAGCAGTCTCCTCTGGGGAGATGATATTGTTCTCTCTGCAGTACTTCGACATGTGATGGTGAACCAGTCTCTCAAAGGTTTTGATCATGTGAGAGAGCAAGCTGATTGGCCGATAGTGCTCAGGTAGTCCCCACTCTTCCCAGGCTTGAGTAGCGGTACTACGACGGCTTGTTTCCACACATCACGGAAGTACGAGATCCTCATGCAGGTGTTGAATATGTTCAATAAAAAAGGCTTTACCCTTCCTAGGAAGCATCTTAAACATCACATAGGGGATATATTCCTGTCCTTATGCTCTGTTACTTTTCGTGCGTCGTAGTACTGATTTGAGCTGACCGAAGGTGGAGAATATGGGTTTCTAGTTGGGGCACGGTAGTGGTCCTTAGATTGGTGGAGCATCTAACAGCCTAGCAGCTTCACTCTCCTCATAAGCCTTCACAAGCAGTTCAGCCTGTTCCCCAGGAGTCAGCAGGTTGCCTCCAGATGAAAGAAACACTCCGCTCCTTTTGGTTACGTTGGTTTTGACGAGCCGTCAGAACAGACGGGGGTCATTGTGAGTCCGACGCAATTGCTCATGCCAGAGGGATGTTCACCAGTCTCGCAGGAAACATCTATCGGGTTGATAGACGCACAATCTATATAGTCTTGGTGATGGTGGTCCCCAGTGCGTCAATGTTGCAGCATAGCCAGGCAGTGTCCTTAGCATTGAAGTCTCCTAGGACTATGCATCGGCTCACAGCCTGGGCGTGCTTCAACAACAACTTCACAGCTGTATGTATAGCTTGTGGCCTCCTATAGGCACAGCTGAACGTAAAACGGGTTTTGAACCGTACGTCAACTGTGACTATGTGAGTACCATTAGTTGGACACACTGGGTTAGGAATTCTCCTAAAGGGCACATCATTTCGGACTGGTATGGCGACGCTCGCTGCTATATATAATAAAAAAAGTATGTTTCATCGGTGTTGACTAGCAATGGATCGATCTAACTACTTGTGTTCGATTAAATTAAAAATATTTCAGAAAATTGGCAAGTCAACTTTCATGATTTGTTTATCCAAGAGATGACAGTTGATAATTTGATGCCTCGGATTTGCCACCGCTACCTCCATGAAGATCGCTTACTCCCAAGGCCGAAACGTTGGCACAATAAAATCAGTTTTGCTTATTTTGTGTTATCTTTGACTGCACCCCCTGGCCAATTTAATCCATAATTAGAATCATCCAGTCAACTATTTTCCACTTAAATATTATCTTTTAAACTGTATTTAAAACAGTGTGTAGTAGCCTGTAGTCACGAAAGCGCTGGGAAATATTCCTCAGGTTATTACGCTGACATATTAGAGCTAAGGTTTCCTGATGGCGTTGGGTAAAGGACTGAACTTTGGGATGTGCTGGTTTAGCTCACTATGTAGGGAATTGAGTTGCTGTGCTGTTAGACACGGATTCAAATCCCGTAGTAAAAGCCATAGATGGCCCACAGAAGATTAGCAGAATTGAGACCCGCTCAGCTTTTATAATTCGGGTACTTTTAATTTGATTTAGATCTCAGTCATATCATCTGGTGATATATGGTCTACTGATCATCAGCTTGCACAAGTGTTAAGTGTACAGTCTCTACCATGTACTGAATTAGGATTTCGTTAGGAGCTAATGTTTTTGTTTTTTTCAAACAAATGCTGGGATATTCGCTTGCATATAACTATTCCGATTTTACTACAGTATTGTTGCACATTATTTTTTTCCAATATGTCTATACATATTATAAAACAAAGCCGCATCTCCTCAGCCGCGTCTGTTCGCGGTAAATTCAATAACTGCTGCCATGGATTTTCCTGCGGTTTTCACCAATAGATAGAGTGATGCACCAGGAAGGTTTAGGTATATAATTTGTCGAGGTTTTGTGTAAATGGGTTGGAATATAACATTAGTTGTCGGAAATGCTGGAAAAAGTATTGCCACTTGGGAGGTTTCATCGAAGACGATGCCTAATGCCTTTGTCATGTAACGATACAATTTTTGGTGGAATATTTCTCTTTTATAGATCTACAAAAAAGTCAGAGATAGCATATCTATCTTTTAAGGAAAGCTTACTATATCCATTTTATCTTCTAAACAATCTATAACGTGCAATGCGGTATTTGGAAAGCTATTTAGATGAGTACAGAATTAATCCTTATCAACTTATATACTTTGGTTACCTTAATCATTTCATGTGCATTATTAGAATATTTTATACCATATAATTTAAATGAGTATCTTATGGGTTATCGCAAAAACTTAACGCGCAAGAAAATACATTGGTATAAAAAGAAATATTTTGTTTTGTTTTTATGTTTATTTATCTGCATAATAAACTACATTACACAGATAAAACGCGTGGGCATAATATGTCTTACTACTCTTGCAAATCTGGGGCGGGTCGCTAGTATGCAAAAAAAAGCGATGTGTTTTTACTTAGTGTGTTTTTAGTTGTCCCCTGAGCTCTTTCCATCTTTGAGATTCAATCTCTTCCAGCTACATTGTATAGTCTGTTTATTTGTACATTGCCAAATTTTATTATTTTTGAATTCATGATATATAAAGTATTAATTATGATCAATCGCTATCAGAATATAAATATAAATTGTATTAGTTATTGCAACTTATAATATGGTTTTCGATTATATCTCCAGCCGAAAACATAAAATCAAAGATTGTCGTGTGTTACCTAAACTTAAAACTACCTGGGCCCTTTATAAGAGTCAATAAGCCGACGTTTGAAGTAAATTATTTTTTTTTGGCGTGCGTTGGCCAGCCTTTGGTACCATTAGTGGTACCATCAATCACTGAACCACCAAATGGTGCCCAGGTATATTGTACACCTGGGACCTATAGCGCTTATAGTTTTAGCTCAGCATTAAAACTTGTTAATTATAACATTTTTTTACCTTATATTTTCAAATTATTTAGTATTTGTCCTAAAAAAAAAAAAAATTATTATACTCCAACTAATCAAAAGAGTATTACTCAAATAAAATTTAGAAATATAGCTAGCAAATTATATAATTTATTGAAAAATCATTTCTGTGATAAAAAATGCAGGCAGCACTTGGGTTGCCAAGTGTCCAAATTAAATTCATAAAATAAATAAACGAAAATCATTACATTAAAACGTTACAATTAAACGTATGTTCTTGAATAATACTTTTTTTATTAATTGTTATTTTAATGGTGATTATTCCTAAAAATTTTTATTTTGAAGAGAAAAGATTTGCCCTGGCCGGGATTCGAACCCGCTTCTCCGTAGCAGTGCTCTAAGCCACTGAGCTACCAGGGTTCGTATCTAAGTCTGACAAATTTGAATAATAATAGTTGGCCTATGTGGAAGAAACGGACCGGGTGGAGGTACTTTTACTACTAACTTATAATTTTCTGTATTACTTATTTAATTCTTTAGTACTTCTTGTATTACCTTCCTTGTCACTTAATTATTAATACTCCACATTTATTCGCCGTAATATTTTTCCATATGTAATTTTAACTGTCTGTATGTTGCATATGTAGCCCTGAGGAAGACCTTCAATGGCTCGAAACGTTAGCTCTTTAATAAAGATTTTTCCCTATTTATGAGAATTTTTTTTTAAACGTACATATAATGTTCGTTCAATTGTATCGAAAGTAAATATTATGATAAAAGAAAGGATTGATAACAGCTCACTATAATCTGTAAAAATGTTCATAGTATAAAAGAGAGATGCACTAATTCCACCTTGAATTTGAAATGAAAAACGTCCTTCTCTGATGTCAGGTCTATCATGGTGTATGAAAGAATAATTTGGAAAGAATGTTTGGGAGGAAAAAATGAAAGGTTATAGCCAAGTTTCGGAGACATATATTTTAAGGTGAACATTATCAACGAAATGTCTGGAATTCATCAAAATGGTATTAAAATAGATTGCAATATTAACCACTTCGGTACGGCGCACAGTGGAGTATTAGCCCTTAAAACCTGGCCAAAAATATTAATCTTTTGATACCTGCTATTTAAGTAGTAAAATAAGTTTATTTATGCTTTTGTATATTTAAGGATATTTTTAAGACTCAATAGAGTTTTACAGCTAAAGAGACTAAAACGCTATGATCAATAATAGTATTCTTATTTATCTTCAATTCCTTGACAAAAAGCTCAGGGTAAGTTGTCAATCTGATCAATAAAAATTTTTAACTAATTTTTAGTAGTTTTTAAAATTATTTGTAGCACCTTTTTTTATGTGCATGTACAGTCCATATTAATGTGACCACCAAGAAAGATTATTTTCTTTTTGGGGTTTCCTAATTTTTTTATATACTTTCGAGTGTCTTAATAAATTGCTGTTTTAAGTAATGGCAGCACTGTTATAAGTTTTTTGAAGTATTTTTTTTTTGTAATGGCAGCATTGGTTTTAGTACAGCCATTTTGTTTTACGAGTGAAGGCGTGCATAATTTGTGTTTGAAATTTTTGTGGATTTACTGTATGTTTTTCATTAAATACAAGTCGGATTCGGTAAGTTTATTATTGATTTATTATTTTCATCATATATTTTAACTATTTTGATAGTTTTTTTTCATCAATATGTAAAATAGGGTGTAAATATGGTAACACCACAAAATATTAAAAAAAAATAAAGATTTCGAAACTATTTTTTTCAATTTCATATTATTATCAGATAACTAACTTACCCATAAAACTAATATTTAAACTCGATTTACAACATTAAGCATACAAAAAGATAATGCAAACATGTAACAAGAACGAATCTATCCAGTGGTCACATTAATATGGCCAGGCGCTGTATATGTATATATATATATATAAGTTAAGACAAAACGATGATCGCATAGTCGCTAATATCAAGCTGGCATTGTAAACACCTGTAGGAATCTATAAATAGAGGTTCAAGATGGTAATAAACTCATTTATACAAAAATGGAAACTACTTAGGGAAGATTTTACTGAATGGATTATTTAAGTGTTCAAAGTAGAATAATATGGTATCAAAAAATTATCCCAGACAGACTCGGAACATGATTAAAACCTTTATTTATATCTTTTATATCCTTTATTTTCCAGATCAGCCATTCCTAGCCTTACATAAATAATGACTTTTAAAACTTTAACAAATGTAAAAGTGTGGGTTTCGTCTCATGCAAGAGACCCTCCCTAACTGTACATTATCAGATTACTTAAATGAGAAATTATAAATATATAATAGTTTTTTTTCATATAAAATAATTATAATGTAATAAAAACAGAGCTGTAGTACTATAAAACGGAAAACTATAAGGAAACAGGAATATATTACAATTTGTTAAAATGATTCGTGAGAAAGGTAATAGAGTTCAAATCAGAATATCTTGGTTTCACGAGTCTTGGTTTTAGTCTTGGGGATGAAATAGGTTCCCCTATGTTGAATGCTATTAAATTGCCTTTGACTGCTGGTAATCCGGTCTTAAATCTGGTGTAATGCATTTTAATGAATTCTTCAATCGTCTCTAGTTTTAGCTCTCGGTGGAGTTGACTGTTTCGTACAAACCAAGGCGCGTTTACTGCGATTCATAACATTTTATTTAGGAAAGTTTGCAAATTGTTTCGCTTAGTTGTTGACACTGCACCCGCACTTCACAACAGTACATTAGTAGAGGTATAAGAATGGTTTTATAAATTAATAAGGCTGTTTCTGGTTTTAATCTAGATTTTCTATTTATTATCTTAGAGCTGATCGTGCGTAGGCCTATGTTAATTTCGTGTTGATATGCTTGTTCCAGGTAAGACGACGATCTAAATAAATTTCGAGATAATTTGTTGCTTCTTTATTCCACGGGAGGTTGCTGCCATTGAGCACTAGCTCTGAAAGGCGTCTAAGGGTGAAAATTTGTAGGCAGCATTTTTGAACGTTGAGGTCAAATTTCCATTTAGAAAAGTATTGTTCTAACTAACTAAGGTGACTTTGAAGTGTGTTCCTGGCTATAATTATGTCATCACTCTGCGAGAATACTGCTGTTTCGTCAGCGAACATAGCTATGGAGGTAAATGGGGACTGTGTGATGTCATGAACATAAAAGTTGAAGAGGATCGGAGAGAGAACTGAACCCTGTGGGTTACCGGCAGAGATTGGTCTAATGGTAGAATTAATGTTGTTTATTTTAACTGTATAAAATCGATTTTATTGTTTAGAAATGAACATATGATATCGTGAAGGTATGTTGGAATATTTGCTTTTTTGAGTCTACAGAGGTGTGCCACAATTTATCAAATGCTTGTTTAAAGTCTAGGAATGCAACCAGTGTGTTTTTTCATTTCAAATCCGTTGAATATGAACGAAAATTGATGTGACGTAGAATGGTTGAGTTGAAACCAAACTGAAAGTTAGGGATTATGCCTGTAGATTGAAGATAAGAAGAGAGGCGCATATTGATAACTGGTTCGAATAGTGTTCCTACGATTGGTAGTAGTATAGTATACTAATTAAATAATAGTAGCCTAATTCTTTGGCATTTTTGCCTGGCTTTGGTTTGTAACCACCAGTTCTGCTCTCTTCCAAGTATCAGGAAAATATCCAACCCTTAAACAGCTGTTGAAAATTGATGTTATCAGAGCAACTGCTTTCCTGGGTAGTTTTTTATTGTGATTGCTGGTATCATATTTTAAATAAATATTTTACTTCTGGATCATACAAAAATAGTAAAATATGCAATTAAGTGCTGATATTAATTTCCAATAAACCATGAGCACATTAGTTGCTTACCTCTTAAACAACTGAAGAAAATATATCACTGGTCAATCAAACCATAAAAAATATATAACTAATTATATTGAACATATAATTAGTTATATATTTGAGTGATCCGTCGCGTCGTCGAAAACTTGTTTTCAACCGTCGTTTAAGATAAGTGAGAGCGGCTTATACTCCCGATGTTGTGCCGAGCAGATAGGCCAGATAGTTATCAATCAGGGAATACCAATTTTGATAGCATTTATTGAATTTCAGTACTTCTAGTTTTGGCCAGGTTTTAAGGGCTAATACTCCACTGTGCGGAACCATGTAACCATGCCCACGGCCGGGCAATTGTGCTCACTGTGCCTACGATGCTTTGAGCCAAAACGACGAATCCGTTTCGCTCATTTAACTAGAGTTCCTCGTTATTTATTTTATGGATATAATTATGTCATTTTTATAATGAGATTAATTCTTAGAATTAATAAATGGCAGATATGAATTGAAAAAAGCTATGTCCGTTAAAATGAAGAATAAAATTATTAAGCTTATTGCTTTCATGTTATAAAGAAATAATACGATTTAATAATTTGTTTTTTCCACATTATGTACACCTGTATGATATCAAAGTACTATACAATTCCATCACTGATATTTGTTTGTTAAAAAGATATGATTTTTTGAAAATATAAAAATAAATCTAATGGTGACAATAGTATTAATTTGAAAATCTCTGCACTGGTTCAAGTTACAATATTTAAAGTGACACGATTATTTTAGAAAAGTCTCCTCTATAACATTTGTAAAGGTGTTTAAAAGTCGAGCTAACCCTACACACGGCAATTGCAGAACTAAAATAAAACTTCTTGGCCGTCGATTATAGTTGACGCTCGTACCGAAGTGGTCAAGAAAAAAATAAATAGCGCAGTGAGTGAGGCGTCACAACGCTATCAGCTCCCAGGCATTCTTTTATTAGACATGGCAGTCTCGTTTAAATGCAAGAAATGACTTATGTTTTGAGAAAGATATTCATTCCATCGAAAGAAATTAGTCGAATGGCTCCAATAGAGCGCAACTGCGTACAGAGACCTGCCAGAATAATTAACAGCATTTTTCCAATAAGGCAGAGTTTAAAAAAAAGATTAGAGGTAAGGACTAGATTGCTAACAAAATGGGACTTTGATTCTAGTTAATTGAGTATTATATTGTAGTTATGATTGTTATTATGATTAATTTATTATATTTTTTTTTAACAACTAGGGACCACGTGCCAATTTCAATTCCTTCTCATTTGTTGCTTTCTTTTTCTCCAATACTCATCGTTTCACCATGTCTCTTTTTTCTTTCTTCCGACCACTTTGTGCCTGGTCTCTTATTGTTTGTATCCTGGTATCTCAAGCCTAACAATATCTTTGTGAAGGCATTCCTCTGTGCTGCTGCTTATGATTTTATGTTATGGATTTCTATTTTTTTTATAGTTTCTCGGATTCGGCCTGTAGTTAATTTCTTTCCCCTGAGATACTTAAACAGCCTGTTGTCTTCCATTCTGTAAAAGTGTTCAAAAAACATCAGTCTTCTCTTCGTTATCCCGTTTGTTATTTTTATATGTTTTAATATATTTCCTCATTCAGCTTCGTAATTTTCAGAGTTTCTGTGCTTCCTAGAGGATCTAAAATCTTCATCACGATTCTTCTCTCCAATACTTCTAGTCTGTCCAACCTATAATTGAATGCTAGGCATTCACTTGCGTTCATTCCGATTTCACTACTGTAATGTGTTATTTTTGAATTCTTTGATTTTCACTTTTTATTGTAAATATTTTTTGTTATTCCATACGCTCTTTCCGTTTTTTGTATCCCTTCATCTATGGCAATTTTCTCTAATCCATTTTTTTTTAATTATGTCTCCTAGATACTTCAGCTTTCAAATTCAAATTAAACTTTTTCTATTTTCCCCAATATCTATAGCTAAAAATTTTGTTGCATTTATTATGGTTATTTAGAGTTCTTGTGTGTATCTTTTGTTTGATATAGTTGTTTTTATATAAGAAAGGAAATGGTCCGAGAATAGGCAAAAAAATTTTCTTATATAACGAGAACTGTTTATTTGGAAGACGACGTTTGGAACCACATTGAGATCAAAAGGATCATACTTGACACTTTTACTACAATAGCCCTGAAGAAGACCTGCAATGTGCGTCAAAACGTCAGCTTCCAAATAAATAGTTCTTCCTATATAAGGGAATTTTTTTAAGGTCATCTCCCTCATTTATATAAGGCCAACTAATATTATTAAAGATAGTTTGTTTATAGTTAATGATGATTTGGGTTTCTTTCTTTCTTAAGTTCCCCATATGCGCTTTTGATTGCACCTTGTTTTCCACCCATTCTTTTCCCGGTGTCCACGAAATCTAAGATAGAAGAGAGGATGTAATACATAAAAAAATAAAACAGACATATATATATATATATGTCTTTGTGTATATATATAGACACATGTTGGAAAGAGGTCCTTGGACCCTTCACTTCTAGTTATAAGGCAGGATTCGAAGGAAAAACCTAATCGCCAGCCTCCTTAAGTTGTAATCTCAATTAAAAGTGAAACTATTTCCTCGAGAGAGGAACCAATATAGGGCTGCTGTGGATATCAAAGACCTGAAAGGGCCGAGCTCACCAGAGCCTCGAGTTGGCAAAATAGTTTCTGGAGACAATTTAAATTGTTAGCGAGTTCAAAACGAAGGGAGCTTGATGAGAACTTTGATACCCCACTGAACCCTTCGCTCCGTCACAAAGGGTCGTCGTCCCTCTTCTGCAAGGTTGGCTTCTGGAAGACACCTCAATACGTCTCAGGAATACCCGACGATACAGATCATCCGGGAGATCAGACCAATTATAGGACTAGGTCAGTACTAATTGCTATATTACAATTACCGTTCCACAATATCGAACGTAGGGAATTTCGTATTCATAAATAAAACCATATATAAAAAAATCCATGACAACCCATGAAGGTTGTTCGTATGTTAGCGACGCAATTTTCTTTACATGTATATATATAATATTTATGGAGAGGAATTTTTTTTTTATTTATGTTCATATGGAAATTGATATATCTTAGAATGTGTATAATGGTTGGATGTGCAGTAAATAAATTACACAGAATAAGTTATACTTTATTTGTGGCTACGTTTCGGCATAATGTTTAAGCCAAACTATACAAACATTGTAGTACCAACATATATAGCAAGTTTAAAGTATTAACAGAAATGTTAGGAATGACAAGTATACAAAGAGTAAAAGATAAATTATGAAATAAGCGATGAGAAATAACAAGAATTGGAAGAAATTTAGTTGTTAATAAAACATAGGTAATGAAGATAATAAAACATATTAAATTAAAAGAAAATGATTTTGTTACAAAATATAATTATTACTATGCTAATAGTGAACGACAAAACGAGCTTGAGATAGGTACAAAAATGGTAAAAAAAAAAAACCTGAACCACTACAAGTGAGGGTTTCGGGTTCATGCTAGAGACTACACTTTTTCTAAGGTTATGCAGGTAATTTGACAGAGATCACACTAAATCGAATTTTCCTCTAATTAAGGACATCCACTTTATAGAGGCTGAATTAGCTCCGAAAGGGTGATTAGGTCTCACAAATATCATCTACTTTTTTGCACACAGTAAAAAAATCAGATAGAGCATATTTTTTTACTTCTTGTGAGTAAAATCCATGTAACACTACATTAAATCTTATTTCGGGTAGAGGATTGTGTGGGATGAAACTAGATAGATCTTTTTCAATATATTTCATATATTTCATCAATCAATATATACGCGTGAACAAATATATTTTCACCTATAG
This sequence comes from Arma custos, assembly GCA_037127475.1. Lineage (NCBI taxonomy): Eukaryota > Metazoa > Arthropoda > Insecta > Hemiptera > Pentatomidae > Arma > Arma custos. Next base: position 182,117,043 of record CM073759.1, read on the forward strand.
TTCAAAAATGGTTTCCCGATTTTAGATCCTAAGTTGAGGATTAGTGTGGATTTATTTTTGCTTTGGTTAATTTTTATGCGAATACGAGATTGCTGGGATTATGCCTCAAACACCAACGTAGAAGACCGGATAATTTATTTTTGAGATTTTCTTCCTCAAGATTGCTATTATATCTGGACTTTAGAAACTAATTTTCTCTTTTCAGTTTAATTTTGCATAAACAAGGTTGTCACTTGCGCAAGATTCGTCGAATCTAATCGTATCTTGTCTACTCACTCGGCAATTGTGGTATCCCTGGATAAGTAGAACTATTAGAACCTAGAGGATTTAAGTAGGGCCCACTTCCATGACGTGCTCTAAAAAAAAAAAAAAAAAAATTATACCACTACAACTCATGAACGGGTCTGGGGCTCAGTATATGGTAGAGACTGTACTGTTTTATGGACAACGGTTCTGAAAAGAGGAGCCTCGGCCTATGTCACACTCAACCGCCAGATTTCCCCCCTCCTTTTTTTTACCCTATTTTTACAATATTGTATAGAGGCTGGGTGAGCCCCAGGAGGGATCTAGATCCTAAACGATCCATCTCCGGGCCGCAAATTGAATAAATTAAAAAAAAAGAATAGAAAGGAAGAAAAAAACTTACTTAGTTTGTCTGTTTTTCCTTTTGTGAGTAGTAAAATCTGTGTGATCTAGTACGTGCGACATTTTTTGGGTGGAAATTTTAGAGGATGTGCATAACTAGATTTTTCCATTCCAATTTTATTGACGACATTGTTACGCAAATGTTAATGTATTTCGAATTAATCAATGAACTCAAATGTTTGATGTGTACAAAATATAATCTATTAAATAAAATATATTTGTAACTTTTGTTCATACTTACTATATTAACTTATTTACTAATTTTTTAAAATTTATTCTAAGGTTATGATGGACTTTTATTTTTATTTTTGAACTCATGAAACAAAGGACTATGAAGTAACAATTTGTTTTTCATTTTTAAAAATTTTTATTTTAAGAAATTAGATATATTTTTTAAGGATAGCTATAAGTACAATCTGACACACATGCCATGATCTGTTAACGCACAAAACAAATACATTATTAACACGCTGCCCTAGGGATCTCCGAGCCCAGCTCCACCCTCCACGTGTTGAGAACAGTGCGGGACCACAGGAGAGCTCAGCGTTTTTTTCCCAGCCGCGTCACTGTTGAGACCAGTGGGGACCAGAACTCGAGAGTCTTAGAGGACTAGGACATGAGAGAAGCTGGCCTCTGCCAGTAATCCAATGGCACATTTACAATAGGTCTCTAGATTATTGTTGGTTCAAACTACAAGGAGGACTATAAGAATGAATGGTCTAAAATAAGTATTTCACTATACTATACTAGATGATTCGGGATGTGGATAAGTTCATGTGGGATTTTGAATTTATATTAGAATTCTTATTGCTGTATGATATTGTTTCTGTATTTATCTTCAGAATGTTGGACTCTCACAAAAGCACAAAACTCGCTATCATGAAATTTGAACAAAACATATTACGGAGAATATTTGGGACAGTATTTCACAATAACGCGTGGAGGCAGCGGTCGAATATGGAAAGAATAAGGCTATTTAAAAAAACATACATTATTAGGCTTATAAAAGTAAACAGGCTAAGATGGGCAGGACACATTGCACGTGTCCCTTAGCACATTGCACGTTGAGAATGAATGAAGTCCCTAAAAAACTCCTAGAAGAAAAAGTGCATGGAACCAGATGGGTTGGAAGACCGAGGCTCCGATGGTCGAATGGTGTGTCTGAAGAGGCTCGGACCACTGGAGAGCACCAGCAATGAACAGAGATGACTGGCGGTTGATGTTGCGGGAGGCCTTGTTCCCACTTGGGATGTAGAGCCATTTATGTATGTGTATATTGCTACATTGGTTATTTTTTTCTGTAAGAGGATGGTTATTTAATTTATCCTTAACGAAAAAAAATATGGCTAACATATAAAAAATTCCATGTTTATCAGGGCCTCTTAATTTTGATTTCAGTATTCAAAGTAACCATCACTTAATTTTATTCTGCAAAAAAACACCAGTTCAAGTTTTAATTTGCCATTTTTGAATAAATCTCTAGTTGTGTGAGATATAAACTGTATATTTATACAAAAAAAAAGTTTTTAAATAATTCTCTGAATCGCACCTTCACTTCTTACGCCCTCCCCACCAGTTGACCGAAGATAGATCGCCAACAAATTTCAATAATGGTCGTAGGATATGTTCGAAGGGCGACGTATCAATCAAACGGATATTGATGGATAGTTGATACCGCCCCGGGCATAATTAACAGTTAATTAGTTATCTGTGATTAATGATTAGCCCAACTTCGGGTTTGGGTCGTCTCCCTCCCGGAGGGAATTGTTTTAATTGGAAATTCTTTTGTCATCCTCTAATGGTTTCTAAATGTTTAACCGACATGTTCATGATAGGAAATAAGAAAAGTAAAATATCCATCAATTTTGGATAGTCGAAATAAAAAAATATGCGATTCCAATGAAGGACAGCTATACAAATTTATAATCATATGTCTTAAAAAGCAATAGCCAACAAAGAGAAGGATTGATGTACAAGAAGAAATTAAAAAATTTAGAATATTTTCTATTAATTGTAATATTAAATAAACTAGGAGGTGTAACTGAGTGATAGAGGGCCTTCGCATGTTGAAAGTCCTGGGTTCCCAGCACATCTAAATTTTTTAATTTTTTTTTATTCATAACATTTTCACATAAATAAAATTAATTATTAATTAATATGAATATAATCGATCTATTTTGTACTTTGTAGTATCGGGTCGTTCTACGAAATGACTGCAAGATTATTAGTACCTTTTTCAAATGATGAAGCGATTAAGTAATTTCTTGTTATTTCCATATAATTTGGATCTGGTATTTAGTTGGTTCAGATGAGTCTGCTACTTCTATGTTTCTTGAGCTAGCTTCTATATTTTATAAATCAACGAATTATACGGACAGTTTAGCATTTTTTTGATCTGACCTGTGACTACTAGTTTATCCCTATAAATTTTTATCACATTATTTTCTATATTTTTTGTCCTGGCCTGTAGTGAGTTTAGTTACATATCATTGTAAAACGATAATATTTATCGTTGTTTCAATTTTTCAATTTACTAAATTCAATTTATCATAAAGTATTTGTTATATTAAATGTTGGAATCCTGGTTCAACAAAACACGACAATGCATACAAAGTATTAACAACACAAACCGAAATTACAAAGAAATCATTAAATACTTCTTGGATTATTTCAAATTATAATTTACACAATGAATTGAATATTCCAATCGTATAATTTTACATTCAGGACAAATTTATCACGTGCCCCCGCTTCAGTACAATAATTGTGCTTCTTTCGTTTTAATCCTCTTTATTACTCAATCTACCTAGAAGAAGATGTGAAGGACAATTTAAATATAACTTATATTCTTCCAGGAACAAAACATAAAAAAAAAAAGAAATTGAGGATGAAATGACTCGCATGATAACTGGGTTAACAGTGACTGTATTGCCATCTTGAACCTCTATATATAATATTTACATATTAACAGCTGTTCCAATGGCCAGCTTGATCTTAGCGACTATGCGATCATCAGTCTTGTCTTAACTCCCCCCTGCCAGTTTACGAACAGCCTCTTAAACTGAAAACAAAATAAAAATTGCAGAGAGAGAGAGAACACAACAACAAAATAAATTACAAATTAATTGAATCTTATTATACTTACATAAAAATAAAAACAAAAGACCTTACTACTAGCTAAATCTACATAAATATCATTCGTAATTAACAAAAACATGTCAATAAAAAAAAGTTACTTTACAAAAACTATACACAAGAGAAATGAAAACATACTGTTCCACTACACCTCTAAAATAAGCTCCAACAGAACTTCAGATAAAATAGTAAATAAATAATTTAAGAATATAAAAAAAAGAATACTTCCTTAGCAATTAATCATAAAATATCGAAATAAACTACACGGTTTTGGGCTGGATTCCTGAGCTGGAGTCCTGAGGTGTTCGATATGAACTGTCCTAGGTTTTCTCGGCTCAGCCACACTCTGAACAGTGACTAAGTTATGCTCTCTAATAGCAGTCACTCTGAATGGCCCCTCGTAACGCAAAACCTCCTTTGCACGGTTCGACACAATTTTCTTGTAGACGATGGTACCTATCCTGATCTTAACCGTAATATCTTTCACTCCCAGGTTTTCCCGTGCGACTCTCTTGCGCTTTTTTGCGACCATCCTTCCGTGTGCTTTTCCCCATATTCTCTCGAGCTCTATTCTATTGGCGCTGCATCCATCGCCCTGCCATGCCCTCGTCCACGACCGTACCGCCCCCATCTCTCCGTCGTGAATGTAGACCAAAAAGAGTTTCGAAAGGGGAAAATCCAGTAGCCATGTGGATGGAGTGATTATAAGCCGCTATGGCCCGGGGCATTGCCTCATTTGCTTTCAATCCCTTTTCCGCGTGAAATACTCTCAGATGTTCACCTAGAGTATTGTGAGCCTTTAGATTCCCCTCCCTGCTTTTTGGAAGCCCCGGCGTATTGCAATGCCAGGCGACGCCTAAATCTTTCATCTCTTTCCTCAGCTGCGCATTGTCAAATTCCCTACCCCCGTCTGAGGAAATCTTATCAGGCACTCCATAAAACTGGAACCATGTTTGGAGGGCTTTACTGACCGCTGCCGCTGATTTCTCCTTTACTGGGTGGGCCATGGCTATCTTGCTGAAGTTTTCCACCACTGTCACCCATTTGAATCCCCGCCATGTAAAAGTGTCGATCTGGAGCTCGGCTAAAGGTACCGTAGGTGTATGTCTCTGTTTGTATCCCTACTGGGGGGGTGACGAACATACTTCGTGGTATTACATTTTTGACATTCGTTTATTAAGTCTTCGATGGATTTTTGCATTCCTACCCAATAATATTATCGTTTCAACGCCGCCATTGTTTCATTAATCCCTCAGTGGTTCGTCTTTCCCTGGTGATAGGCGAGTGTTAACTCTTTTTGTTGATCGGGATCACAAATCGTTTCGACCATAAGACAGCATCGGACCAATTATCTATCTAAACCTATTTTCTCGGCCCTCCACAAGTTTCGGATCTTTTCCCTAACCGTTGCGTTCCCGAGGTAGTAGTGGGTCGTGCCTACTCTCGATGCGTCCTTCAGCACCTGGCACATTTGTTCTTCTTTAATTCCTGGTTGGGACCAAATAGTGACGATATCATGCTTTTGATATTTAGACTTCTCTTTTTTCAGAAGCCCTGTGGTCTTCGTCTTCCAAATAATCTGACGAGGCATGTTGTTAATGACTACGTCTGTTAATTCCTCCATCTCTGTTGATCTGTCGTTCCCAGATTCATCTCGATCAGATAAGGCCCCGTCGTCTTGGTCATCTACACCGCCTTCTCCTTCTTCGTCCGGTGTCCAATCGCGCTCGAATGTTTGGATTTCTCTAGAATGTTCCCCTGTACTCGAATCGACTGCGTTATTTTGAAGAGCTCGCGATAGCCAATCCGCTACAATATTTTCTCTTCCCGTCTTGTATACGACCTCCATGTTATATTGACTGAGCTGCTCTTTCCATCGGGTGACTCGTGCTGACGACTCTTTCGATTTCCCAACCCATAGCAACGGCCTATGGTCAGTATGGACCACAAACTTTCACCCGAACACATACGGTCGGAAATGCTCTATCACCCACACGATGCCGTGTGTGTGTTTCTAGTGCGCTATAACGTGCTTCTGTCTCCATTAGTTGTATACTGGCGTATGCTACGGGACGCTCACCACCGTTACCTTCCTGAGATAATACCGCACCTAAGGCGTACTTATTCGCGTCTGTGGTGAAGTGAAATTTCAATGTAAAATGGAAAGGTGAGGATTGGTTCTTCCTGCGTTTCCTCATGCACCTTACGAAGATCTTCAATATAGCATTCTTCTGATTTGGTAAATACGAGTAAATCATCCATGTATACCTGACAAATAGATTCGTCCAGTCCACGTAAAAACTCATCTATGAGTTTTTGAAAGGTGATCGGCGCGTTTTTCAGACCGAAGGGCATCCGTGTAAATTCGAAACGACCCCGCTCAAAGATGAACGCTGTCTGGTGCTGGTCTCGTGGATGCATCCGAATGTGATGGTATACTGCCTTCAGATCAAGGGTGCTGAAAAGTCGCCCCCCCCTAGTCGGTCTAAAATTTCATTGAACCTCGGAATGGGATAGCGTTTGTTCAAAGTGTTCTCATTAAGCTTCCGGAAATTCACTACGACCCGGACTCTTTTTCCTTACTGCCTATAGGGGGCTATTGTATGATGGCTTACTGTCTACAATGATCACTTGCATTTTAAGGTTATGCAACTCTTCCCGTATGTGTTGCCGTAGTGCTTGCGGATACCGACGTTCTTTAACATTTGTCACCCGGTCTTGTTTTAACGGGATTTCTTGTACCTCTGCCCTGTAACACTGAGGATTTCCCCTTCATTAAAAAATATATCCCCGAACTCCTTCTTAATGGCATGGCGCCAATCTTACTTTTGATTAATCGCCCCGATCTTACCCTGTCCGTTCTTCATTACCCTTAAGCCTTTATACACCATTTCCCCTATTTTTACTATCCACCGCCCGTTTTTACACCTTATTCTGGCTCCCACTCGCCCCAATAAATCGCATCCGATTATACCCCCATACTCTCGAGGAATATTTTCCACCACATGAACGGTCATGCGCCCCTTGGAACCTCATCTCCCAAGTTCAATCACGGCCTCCCCTTCTACTTTACAGGGACCGCTCAGATTGACTAACTAACAATTGCATTCCGAGATCCTTTCTCCTGAACACAAGGCCTTCACAATGCTCCGACAAATAACAGTGCTTGAACTGCCCGAATCCACGAGACACTCCACTCCTCTCCCGACTCTTATGATTGGCAACGCACAATAGACACCTTTGATGTTATTAATTACTGTGCGGTTTCCTCTCTCCCGATACTCTCCTCATTCTTCACTCTTCGTCCTCATATCTCGGCTCGACTTCTCCTCAATCCTCTTGATACTTCTTTCTACTACGGCTCCCCTGGCTCCTGGTTCACTCTCCTCTTCTTCTGTTTCCGACACTGCTGATTAAATAGTTGATTCGGATGGTCACCTCCTTTTCCACATCCTCTGTGCATTCCATGGGATCCCCTCTGTCCGTTCCGCGTTCATAGCACCTAGAGTGGGGGCATTCAGTCCTACTTTGCCGCACCCGTGACATTTCCTTTCCTCCCTACCTCAGTTCTTTCTATCCGGTGCCTGTCTCTTTTCCCCGGAGTTGCGGTCTCTCTCTCCTATTGAAATCTACTTCTCTCCGTCTTCCGATTTCCGGTCTTGGCCTAGTCCTGCCTACTTACATTCTTCTAAAAGGAACCCTGCTCCATTCTGGTTCGTTCTCGTCGCGTTCTTCTTCCTCCCGAGCACTCGAATCTACCATTTCTTGGGCATATTTCAAGAAAGACTTATCTCGAGGTGCGCAATCCTTCTTTCCTGTGTCTCTTGCCAGTTGCACCTTCCACTGCTCCTGTATCCATCACTTCTCGATGTTTCTCATTAATTCTGTTTAATTTTGCGATTAGACTTGCCGCATATTGCCCTTTCGACTGGTTAGGTCTCTTCATTTCACTAAACATTTGCAGCATGTCTTCTTCGGGCGTCCATCGCCCCCCTCCGTATGCTTTTTTCAATCTTTCTTTTATAACTGTCCACGGGGTATCCTCATCTGCCTGTATTAGGTTTAGCACGCTTCTTTTGACCCGGCGTGCTAAAGCTACCCGTAGCCTTTTAGCATCCAACTCGTCTATGAGATCCCCAGCAACCTGGGATTCGATACTGAACAGGATACCATCACCACCTTTGAGGAAATGGTTCAGCTCCCCCCCATCGCCATTGAATTTTTCCAGATCCGAGATCTCTCTTCTTACATCCTGAGCGTCAGCCCTTTTCAACTTCATCCGTTCTAGCGCGTTGGTCTCCTCTGCGATCCTGTTCGCCTCCCTCGCTGTTAGGTCCGCACGTGCCATTGCGAGCGTTGTCGTCGGCAAAGGCGGAAACTCAGGGTAAAGGCGGTTCCGCCTGTGTCGGTGGTTGTGGATGTGGCGCAAGCGTTAATGTAGCTGGCCTAAGAATGTCTTTCTGTCTCGGTTCTGTCATTATTATGTAAGGCATCAAGAGAGAGAAGAAACAGAAAAAAACAATTTTTTTATTTATTATTTTTTTTTTTACGCAAAAAAAGATTTATCTTTAAAGTTCCCTGGTTTCGGCACAACTTATATTCTTCCAGGAGCAAAATATAAAAAAAAAAAAAAAATTGAGGATGAAATGACTCGCACGATAACTGGGTTAACACTGAGTGTATTGCCATCTTGAATCTCTTTATATAATATTTACATATTAACAGCTGTTACAAAGGCCAGCTTGATCTTAGTGACTATGCAATCATCAGTCTTGTCTTACCTTATATATATATATATATATATATATATATATATATATATATATATATATATTTATATATATATATATTTATATTAATATATATATATATTTATATAGAAGAAAAATGTATAATAAATTTAATATAAAAGAGTGTATAAATTTAAAAGAAAAAACAAAACAAAAAAAACATTGTGTTTCGCATGAAGAAAAGTGCATAACAAATAACTTATTATAATTTGTTATTATAATAACTTATAAATTATTGCTCAGATATTCAACTGATAAAATATTATTAAAACGAAGAATTTAACAATATTTTTGTTTTGAAGAGAAAAGATTTGTCCTGGCCGAGATTCGAACCCGAGTCGTCTGCATCTCCGGTACAGCGTTCTAAACCACAGCTATCAGGGGTCGTATCCAAGTAAGACAAATCCGTTCTCAAAACCCATCCTAAATGCCCGTGTTCTCGCAATTTTTGCTATCTATACTCGGGGAAGAATGTCCATTGAACAATACTTTAATTAGGATCTTATTAACTTACGTCAATATATTGTTTATAATTTATTTTTATTAATTGATATTTATTCGGTATATATGTTGTCGTAATGAAACTAATGTTCAATGAACATTGTTCCCCATGTATAGATCGCAAAAATTGTGAGAACACGGGGATATAGGATCGGTGAAGAGAACTGATTTGTCTGACATGGATACGAGCCCTGGTAGCTCAGGGGTTTAGAGCACTGCACCGGAGATGCAGACGACCCGGGTTCGGATCCCGGCCATAACAAATCTTTTCTCTTCAGAACAAAAATATTTAAAAATAATTACCATAAAAATATTTATTTTTTTTCAGTTTAATACATTTAAGGTGTTTGAGGAACTCCCTGAAGAGGAACACTTTCTAGAGAATGAAACTATAAATATATGAACAAATAAATGAAACATAAAAAATAAATGTTAGAGAAGAGTTGGTCGACTGTATCTTCTAATTCAAGGAAGAAATAGTTGGGGGTGCAGTCAATGAAAACATCAAAATAAGGATAACTTATTTATTATGTGCCGACGTTTCGGCCTACAATGTAGGCCATCTTCAGGGCTAAGAGAAACAAAACAGAAATATATAAAAACGTAGCAGCAACAAGAATATATAAAGTGGTACAGGAGTGGAAATAAATTAGATTATAGAAATAAAATTAGATATGATGAAATAGTGAATAGAAGATATAAGATAAATAAGAATGCATATAAGACAGGTTACAGAATAATAAACGTAAAACGTGATGGATAAAAATAGAATGTAGATGATGAACAGAAATTCTAATAGTGACAGATAAAATAATACAATAATAAGAATATAAAATAGGAAAAATACATGTCAAAAAAGGGGATAAAATGTAAACAATAATATAAAGGGAAAGAAAAATGAGGAGGTAAACGGAAAGATACAAAATAAGAAGATAAAATATAGAAAAAGGGGGGAATAAAGTGTAATAATACAAGCATAAATAGAAAGAAAGGCTTGATAAATTTCAAAAATTAAACATTGAAAAAAAGGGGTATATATCTATGAACTATGAAGAATGAAAAGAGAAGGAAAAAAAGTGAGGAAAGTTAATATGTAACTTAATATAAGTTAATATGTTATAAGTTATAACATAATATAATTTATAAGTTATAAGTTAATATGTTATAAGTTAATATGTAAGTTAATATGTAACTGTATACAATTAGAAAGAAGTGGCATAAATGCAAAATAAGATGAGAATTTAATATAAACATATAGAAAGTAGGTGAAGAAATACAGTAGATGAAAAATATGAGGCTAAATAAGAATGAACTCTATACTATTAACATATGATGGATGCCAAAAGTAGGTGTGAGAACAGGTGCGAAGAAAGGTGAATGTGAAAAGGAAGGAGATAAGATAAAAGTGTACTAACCGAATAAAACAACTTGCAGGTTAGGCCGCTCAGAGACAAGTAAGCAAAAAACCGTTACACCGGGCAGGCGGAGGCGATAAAGGCGAACTCTGACGGCCAAAAAATAATGACACAGGAGGGGGAAGGAGAAAGGTAGAATCGGTGGATGTAAGAGGCCGTAAATAATGTAAAAGGCGTGAAAATTAAAAATTAAAAATTAAATAAAATTAGAAAGGAAAATTGCAGATGCAGTGGATATAAGTGACCGTAAAAAATGTAAATTGAGAGAAAATTAAAAATTAAAAGTGGTATTATATCTATGAACTACGAAGAATGAAAAGAAAAAGAAAATAAGTGAGGAAAGTTAATATGTAACTGTATACAATTAGAAAGAAGTGGCATAAATGCCAAAATAAGATGAGAATATAATATAGGCGATCTAATATAATATAGGCGATCTCGAGAAAAATAAAAAGTAAAAGTCAAATGGTCAAAATGTAATTAAAAAAAGGCTTAATAAATTAAGAATGTAAGGTTATTTTAGTAAATTAAAAATATGGGCGTAGGTTAGGGATAGGTGATGGGAGTCGGTCTTGGCATTAACGGTAGAGGAATCTAAATTGATGTGAATGGTTTCTGAGAGGATGCGTTTATTATAATTAGGAACGGAGGCTAGGATCGACGTGTTTTCGAAGTCAAAAATGTGGTTAAAGGATAGGGCGTGTTCAGAGAGTTTAGAAGCGGTTGGGTTGTGGGAGGAAATGGAGTATTTGTGTTGGGTAATGCGGTCTTTAAGTAGATTTTTGGTTTCGCCGATGTAGGAAGAGTTGCAGTTGGGAGTAGAACAAGGAATGCGATAGACGACCTGAGAACGATGTTTTAGTGGAATGGGATCTTTAACACGGGTATAAATATTGGAGAGTTTGTTGTGGGATTTAAAGGCGATGCGTAAATTGGGGATAGCGGAACTTAGGGATTTTTGAATGTTATTAGAGAGGGAGGGTATATATGGCAAGGATCTGTATATAGGGATAGAAGGCGGATGTGGAGAACGGGTGCGGGTGGGTGGGTTATAATGGTGATGGATGAGTTTATTGATAACATGGGGAGGAAAATTGTTTTTTAATAGGATTGCTTTGATGCGTTGGGTGTTGGTGTTATGGAAGCAAGCGTCGGAGAGGGATAGGCCACGGTGGATGATATTTTTGGCGACATTGATTATTTGGTGGTGCGGATGTTGGGAGTAATAATTGAGGAGTCTGCCAGAATAGGTGGGTTTCGTATACCAATCAGTGGATAAGGTGTGATCGGGATTTCTAATGATACGGAGGTCAAGGAAAGGTAGGGATTTGTTATGTTCAAGTTCAACAGTGAAATGTAGGCGGGGATGGTATGCATTGAAGGATGATAATAAACCTGGAATGATGTTAGGATTTAGGATAAGGAGGAGGTCGTCCACATATTTTTTAATGAAAATGACATCGTCACGGAACTGGGGTAGGATGGAGTCTAGAAGGTCATTTAGGACAATATTGGAGAGGTCAGGAGCAAGGGGATTTCCCATGGCCAGTCCAGAAATTTGGTTAAAGAACTGTCCATGGAAAGTGAGATAGCCGGATTCGCAGCAGAGTTTAAGGGATTGGAGATATGAGGACCGGTTGAGAGAGGTATGGGGTTCTATGAGTGACCAGTTGTTATCTATAATGACAAGGGCTTTATCTAAGGGTATGTTGGTAAAAAGACTTTCGACATCGAAGGAAGTGAGGATGTAATGATCAGGAATGGTGAGGGATGTTAAAAGATCACGTAGATGAAAGGAGTTTTGGATATCATATGGGTTGTTACGGCTGAGGACTTGTAAGGAAGAAAGTAAGAAATTGCTAAGTTTTGTAGATGGTGAATTGACGTTAGCTGTAATAGGACGGAGGGGGTTGTTGGGTTTGTGGATTTTGGGAAGACCATAATCTGCACCCTCCTCCTCCTTCAAAAAAATTATACCTGACCTATTGACAGACTTAGAATATATCCATAATGACCCCCTCCTCAACCATTCACTTGTTCAACCTGATCTTTCACGAGTCGCTGTAGCTAATATCATTTCCAACTTCCTTCAGCACCCCCATTCCACCCCTTCTAATTTCTCCCCGCAATTTTTCAAAGACCTTGCGTCCACACGCTCGTTTCTTCAATCTCATGACGACTTAATTGTCACCAAAGCTGACAAAGGTAACTCTACTGTAATTATGGACCTTTCTGATTATAACCTCAAAATTAATTCCCTTCTTTCGGATACTTCCACCTACAAACCCATTCCTCGTGATCCTACTACATCTCTCCAAAAACAATTCAACCTCCACCTAAAAAGCCTTGTCAATTCTAAATTAATTACCTATCCTGTTTACAGAAACCTCATTTCCTATAATTCCTTAGCCCCCCGCTTTTATGGTCTTCCCAAAATCCACAAACCCAACAACCCCCTCCGTCCTATTACAGCTAACGTCAATTCACCATCTACAAAACTTAGCAATTTCTTACTTTCTTCCTTACAAGTCCTCAGCCGTAACAACCCATATGATATCCAAAACTCCTTTCATCTACGTGATCTTTTAACATCCCTCACCATTCCTGATCATTACATCCTCACTTCCTTCGATGTCGAAAGTCTTTTTACCAACATACCCTTAGATAAAGCCCTTGTCATTATAGATAACAACTGGTCACTCATAGAACCCCATACCTCTCTCAACCGGTCCTCATATCTCCAATCCCTTAAACTCTGCTGCGAATCCGGCTATCTCACTTTCCATGGACAGTTCTTTAACCAAATTTCTGGACTGGCCATGGGAAATCCCCTCGCTCCTGACCTCTCCAATATTGTCCTAAATGACCTTCTAGACTCCATCCTACCCCAGTTCCGTGACGATGTCATTTTCATTAAAAAATATGTGGACGACCTCCTCCTTATCCTAAATCCTAACATCATTCCAGGTTTATTATCATCCTTCAATGCATACCATCCCCGCCTACATTTCACTGTTGAACTTGAACATAACAAATCCCTACCTTTCCTTGACCTCCGTATCATTAGAAATCCCGATCACACCTTATCCACTGATTGGTATACGAAACCCACCTATTCTGGCAGACTCCTCAATTATTACTCCCAACATCCGCACCACCAAATAATCAATGTCGCCAAAAATATCATCCACCGTGGCCTATCCCTCTCCGACGCTTGCTTCAATAACACCAACACCCAACGCATCAAAGCAATCCTATTAAAAAACAATTTTCCTCCCCATGTTATCAATAAACTCATCCATCACCATTATAACCCACCCACCCGCACCCGTTCTCCACATCCGCCTTCTATCCCTATATACAGATCCTTGCCATATATACCCTCCCTCTCTAATAACATTCAAAAATCCCTAAGTTCCGCTATCCCCAATTTACGCATCGCCTTTAAATCCCACAACAAACTCTCCAATATTTATACCCGTGTTAAAGATCCCATTCCACTAAAACATCGTTCTCAGGTCGTCTATCGCATTCCTTGTTCTACTCCCAACTGCAACTCTTCCTACATCGGCGAAACCAAAAATCTACTTAAAGACCGCATTACCCAACACAAATACTCCATTTCCTCCCACAACCCAACCGCTTCTAAACTCTCTGAACACGCCCTTTAACCACATTTTTAATGCCCTTTAACCAACACACATAACCACACCCTATCCTTTAACCACATTTTTGACTTCGAAAACACGTCGATCCTAGCCTCCGTTCCTAATTATAATAAACGCATCCTCTCAGAAACCATTCACATCAATTTAGATTCCTCTACCGTTAATGCCAAGACCGACTCCCATCACCTATCCCTAACCTACGCCCATATTTTTAATTTACTAAAATAACCTTACATTCTTAATTTATTAAGCCTTTTTTTAATTACATTTTGACCATTTGACTTTTACTTTTTATTTTTCTCGAGATCGCCTATATTATATTAGATCGCCTATATTATATTCTCATCTTATTTTGGCATTTATGCCACTTCTTTCTAATTGTATACAGTTACATATTAACTTTCCTCACTTATTTTCTTTTTCTTTTCATTCTTCGTAGTTCATAGATATAATACCACTTTTAATTTTTAATTTTCTCTCAATTTACATTTTTTACGGTCACTTATATCCACTGCATCTGCAATTTTCCTTTCTAATTTTATTTAATTTTTAATTTTTAATTTTCACGCCTTTTACATTATTTACGGCCTCTTACATCCACCGATTCTACCTTTCTCCTTCCCCCTCCTGTGTCATTATTTTTTGGCCGTCAGAGTTCGCCTTTATCGCCTCCGCCTGCCCGGTGTAACGGTTTTTTGCTTACTTGTCTCTGAGCGGCCTAACCTGCAAGTTGTTTTATTCGGTTAGTACACTTTTATCTTATCTCCTTCCTTTTCACATTCACCTTTCTTCGCACCTGTTCTCACACCTACTTTTGGCATCCATCATATGTTAATAGTATAGAGTTCATTCTTATTTAGCCTCATATTTTTCATCTACTGTATTTCTTCACCTACTTTCTATATGTTTATATTAAATTCTCATCTTATTTTGCATTTATGCCACTTCTTTCTAATTGTATACAGTTACATATTAACTTACATATTAACTTATAACATATTAACTTATAACTTATAAATTATATTATGTTATAACTTATAACATATTAACTTATATTAAGTTACATATTAACTTTCCTCACTTTTTTTCCTTCTCTTTTCATTCTTCATAGTTCATAGATATATACCCCTTTTTTTCAATGTTTAATTTTTGAAATTTATCAAGCCTTTCTTTCTATTTATGCTTGTATTATTACACTTTATTCCCCCCTTTTTCTATATTTTATCTTCTTATTTTGTATCTTTCCGTTTACCTCCTCATTTTTCTTTCCCTTTATATTATTGTTTACATTTTATCCCCTTTTTTGACATGTATTTTTCCTATTTTATATTCTTATTATTGTATTATTTTATCTGTCACTATTAGAATTTCTGTTCATCATCTACATTCTATTTTTATCCATCACGTTTTACGTTTATTATTCTGTAACCTGTCTTATATGCATTCTTATTTATCTTATATCTTCTATTCACTATTTCATCATATCTAATTTTATTTCAATAATCTAATTTATTTCCACTCCTGTACCACTTTATATATTCTTGTTGCTGCTACGTTTTTATATATTTCTGTTTTGTTTCTCTTAGCCCTGAAGATGGCCTACATTGTAGGCCGAAACGTCGGCACATAATAAATAAGTTATCCTTATTTTGATGTTTTCATTGACTGCACCCCCAACTATTTCTTCCTTGAATAAAAAATAAATCATCAATATAAAATTGACCAAGGTCAGCGAGATCCCGATTTAAGTAATGTTCAATGAACATTCTTCCCCGTGTATGCATCGCAAAAATTGCGAGAACAAAGTGATATAGGATCAGTGATGAGAAGCTGGCGACCCGGGTTCTGGCCAAGACATAATCTTTTCTCTTCAAAATAAAAAAAATTGAAATATATATATATATATATATATATATATATATATATATATATATATATATGTAAAAGTGAATTATTCCATTTTACTTTTGTAACTGAGGTATAACCATGCTGTAACCTCAGGAACATATGTTTTTGTATTTAAGAAGCGTCAGTCAGAGACATATTGTGATTGCTACATTGTGTTCCCTTATAAAGATTGTTTAGTTATAAAGATTGATTATATTAACTTTAAAAACCGATTGTTTTTTAGGTAAGTTTCTTATTTACAATTGTTTTACTTTTATTTTGTTGTAAATAGTGCTGTATATATAAATAATACCAAATATAATGTTTTTTAGGAATCAATACGGCTTAAAGTTATTTTAACCTAACTCTACATTACCGCATTACAAATCGGTTTTTATGAAGATAAATTATGGATCCAGTAAAGGTTTGCATTAGATTTGAAAGTGTAAAGAAGAAGAACAGTAATTTGGTAACTAGGGTTATTTCAATGAAATTAATGACCTGCGAAACTACATATGTTTTTTCTAACCAATATCAAGATTCTGAACTACATTCTAGTTTATTTAAAATTGGTATTATCAAACATGTCTGCAAATCTTTTACCAAAGAAGGTCAGTATCGTAATGTTAAGGTTACTTTACCACCTGAAATAGTTCCAATATATTTTGATGAAAACTTAAACTGTGTTTTCCAAAATTATTATTTAGAAGAATTACAGGAATGTCCTCAACCTTCTATAGCTAAAGATAAATCAATAGGAGAAACTGGAAATCAGTCGGAACTCATCAAGGTAATTGAGAAGCTGACTGAAAGGTTAGAAGCTGGTAAGTCTGTAGACATTAATAATGCACTGAAACAGTTTGTTTTAGACAAATTTCGTGGTAAAGGAAATGCTATTGAATGGATTGATATATTTGAAAAAGAGTGGGAAAGACATAAAATGAACTCGGATGAAAATAAGATCCAAATATTGCGACTATTTAAGGAACATAATGCTTTAGACTGGTACAGCTCAACTTTATGCAAGCTTACGGTGCAAGGTAAATGGAATGAATGGAGAGCATCATTTATAGAGACATATGGCGTCAAAAGTTGGCGTAATGTACATTATGCTTACAATTTTCATTTTAAGACTGGGTCATTGATGGATTATGCTTTGAAAAAGGAAAGATTATTGTTAGAAACAGAACCAACTATGTCTGATAGGTCATGCATTAATCATATGGTTGTAGGTCTTCCCTTTTCCATTCAGGACCGCCTTGATAAGGAAGAAATCCATACTACAGAGCAGCTGATGAATCAACTTCGAAGATACAGTGTAGCATACCCTAAAGAAAAAAATTAAGAAATTCGAAAATCATATGGTGCTACTAAGAGTAATACTGGTCCTTCAGAGAAGAAACAAATTACTGGAAAAAGGCCATGCACAATATGTGAATCTAAGGGTTTCTCCGGGCGTTATCACCCTCCTGAATTTTGTCGGAATAAAGGTTATTCTGAAGGAAGAAATGTTAACATCCATGAAGCAGATGAGGTCAATTTTCAAGAAGAGCCAAAAAACATTGGCACACACCACTAATTAGATTAAATATAACAGTCGATAAAAATAAAGTTACTGGGATCTATGACAGCGGATCTAATGTAACACTTATAAATTATAAGACATAAACAGATATTTAAAACAATTAGTGGTGTTGAAAAGAGTTTTAGCAAGATAAAGTTACCAATGAAAATACATAAAATAAAAGAAGAAATAGAAGCTCATGTGATTAAAAATGACAATTTCTCATACGATGTATTGTTGGGTTTGGATGCTATACAGAAATTTCAGTTGATACAAGATGAAAATTTAAATATTTTACAACGTGTCGACGACAATACAATAGAAAAAATTAAAGAGAATTTTTTATGTGAAATAAATTACAATGGAAAGGAAATAGATATCACTGATAAATTGAAACATTTAGATAATGATTTGAAGAAAAAACTTTCACAAGTAAATCATAAAAATTTACCAATATTTGCTAAACATGCATATGATGTTGGTGAAATAAAAAATCATGAAGGTCACATTAAACTTTTAGAAAACAAATATATTTCAAAAAAAATAATACAGATGCTCAATACCAGATAATCTGGAAATAGAAAATCAAATAACTAAGTTACTGGAAGCAGGTTTGATAGAAGAGTCTCAATCTCCTTTTGCAGCACCCGTAACATTAGCATACAAGAAAGAAGACAATAAATGAACAAGATTGTGTATTGATTTTCGTGAATTAAACAAAATTCTAGTTCCGGAATCTCAACCATTTCCAATGATTGAGGATATAATTGTAAAAGCTCGAAACTGTCAATGGTATTCAATTTTTGATATAAATTCAGCATTTTGGTCTATACCAATCAGAGAAAAAGATAGGCATAAGACTGCATTTGTTACACAGAATGGACATTACCAATGGAAAAGATTACCTTTTGGTCTAAAAATTTCACCATCAATTTTCCAACGTATTCTCGCTAATGCAATTCGACGTTACGGACTTCAAGATTTTTGCATTAACTACATTGATGACATCTTGATATTTTCCAAGGATTTCAATGAGCACATCTGTCACATTGAAAAACTTATGACGGCAATTAGATTAGAAGGTTTTCGATTGAAATTATCAAAATGTAATTTTGCACAGCCCTCTGTCAAATATTTGGGTCATATTATTGGTTATAACAATGTCAGACCACATCATGATAACCTGAAATCAATCAAAGATTTTCCTAGACCTCAAAACAAGAAAAATATTCGCCAATTTTTAGGTAAAATAAATTTTTATCATAAATATATTCCTGACTACACAAGAAAACTTGAACCAATGCAAAACCTTCTTCGAAATAATACTGAATTTCGATGGACAGATAAATGTGATGAAATTTTTACAGAACTAAAATAATACTTATGTCATAGCCCCATCTTATCAATTTTTGATCCGAAAAAAATGACGTTTCTTTTTACAGATGCTAGTTCTCTTGGGGTTGGAGCAGTTTTAAAACAGATTCAGGATAATGGCGAATTACACCCAGTTGCATACTTCTCCAAAAAGTTCACACCAGCTTAGGCAAAGAAAAAAGCAATATATCTGGAATGCTTAGCTATAAAAGAAGCAGTACGTTATTGCCAACATTGGTTAATTGGACATAAGTTTTTAGTAATTTAGGATCAAAAACCGCTTGAAAATTTAAAAATCAAAGCAAGAACTGATGAGGAGTTGGGAGACTAAGTTTACTATTTATCACAGTACGATTTCACTTTAAGATACTCCCTAGGTAAGTCAAATCAAGAAGCCGATGCTCTATCCAGAAACCCAGTGCTAGAAAGTTTTGAAAACTGTGAAGAAATACTTCAAATTGTCAATTTAGTTACTACTGAGGAATTGAAGCGTGAGCAAGAAGACAACTAGAATGAACTCACTTTAGACAGAAAGCTGTATAAAAAGGGCGATTTTATTTTTAAGAAGATAAGAGGCAGAGAACGTTTGTTTGTCTCGAAAGATTTTGGTTTACTATTAATAAAGAAAATTCTCATTTATTATGGACCTGATCCAATGTGTCATATAGCAGCCAAGATAAGATCTTTCTATTATTTCAAAAATATGGACTAACTCATTACAGAATTTTGTAACCAGTGTGAAACTTGTAAAAAGAACAAATCGAGAAGAACTAGAGAAGTTGGCCTATTGTCTCAATTAGGTCCAGCAAAGGAACCGTTTGAGATTATGTCTTTGGATACGATTGGTGGTTTTGCAGGAAATCGATCACCTAAACGTTTTCTTCATCTTTTGGTAGACCACTTCACGCGGTTTGCATATACTTACTCTTCTAGAGGTCAAACATCCAATAATCTTATTCAATTTTTACGTCCTATTTTTGAAAAAAATGATGTAAAAGTTCTACTTGCAGATCAATATGCAGGAATCAACTCTAGGACATTTAAAAATTTTCTTCATCAGTTTAATATTACGCTTATACTCACTTCAGTGGATTGTCCTTTCTCAAATGGCCTGAATGAACGTTTAAACCAAACATTAGTCAACCGCATCCGTTGCAAGATTAGTGAACAACCACGTTGTCCATGGTCCAAGATTGCTTTAGAATGTACGGAAGAATACAACAGAACAACTCACAGTGTGACCAAGTTCTCCCCACTTTATTTACTTACCGGACAACAATCATTAATAACACCTCCATCTCTTAACACACCAACAGATTTAGAAGCAGATAGGATCCAAGCATTTCAAAATTCAAGAAACCATCACCCATTGAATAAAACCAGAGTAGACAGAAAAAAAAAGGAGTATGAATTTCAAATTGGCGATTTGGTTTTTGTAGAAACAGGCAATCGTTTAAATCGTAAAAAATTGGATCCTTTGCGCACAGGACATTCAAGGTAACACGTCGAATATCTTCAAACATTTATGAAATTAATTATGGACAGCGACGGTCGCATAATTATGTACATAGTAGTAAGCTTTTACCATATCAAGGGGAGGGAGATGTAAAAGTGAATTATTCCATTTTACTTTTGTAACTGAGGTATAACCATGCTGTAACCTCAGGAACATATGTTTTTGTATTTAAGAAGCGTCATTGTGATTGCTACATTGTGTTCCCTTATAAAGATTGTTTAGTTATAAAGATTGATTATATTAACTTTAAAAACCGATTGTTTTTTAGGTAAGTTTCTTATTTACAATTGTTTTACTTTTATTTTGTTGTAAATAGTGCTATAAATAATACCAAATATAATGTTTTTTAGGAATCAATACGGCTTAAAATTATTTTAACCTAATTCTACATTACCGCATTACATATATATATATATATATTATATCTAATAGAAATGTGTTGGAGAAGTGGAATAAATTCAGCACCCATGGCACTCATATAAACCATGGTTACTTTTTCTGTCTTGTGTATCCAAGACAAATAAACTAACCATAGTTACGGGTGCAGTCAATTGCGAATTGGCAGTTGATCGTCCTCGCCGCCGCTTGGTCCTGAATATGGCCTACATTGTACACCGAAACGTCGGCACACAATAAATAAGTATAAACTTATTAAGGTGTTTTTATTGACTGCACCCCCAACTATTTCTTCCTTACATTAGAAATTACAGTCAACCAATTCTTCTCTAACAATAACCATAGTTACCCTTAGAACAACCTCCACTACGCAAAATGAATCATTGTTTCTCTTTGGTACAAGATATCAACTTATCTGATTTAATCTCTGTTGAAGAAAACCATCATGACCCTCCCTGAAAATTAACATAGCCAGGAAATATTATTTTCGGTTATTTTTTTCTCTCACCCTCCCTCGATGAATCGTCGGTATCTCGAGATTGATAGGACAGATCATGTTCTCGATAACAGGACGTTTTGAATGTCACCAGAAGCGACATCAACTGCTGTTCTATTGTTATTATCACGAATCATCAGTAAGGATTTGTCACAAGAAATCTCCAAGGCATAATGAAAACATACGAATTTTACTGCATTCTTGTTTCTTATAACAATCAAACTATAGTTGGTGCAGGATCTCCCACTAAAATACAATATGATTAAATGATGTACTATAAATATATTATGTTGAATATTAGTTGACCTTGTATATAAAAGGAAGAAAATGGTCCGGGTAGGGGTCAAGAAAATTCTCTTATATAGGAAGACCTATTTATTGGTAAGCCAACGTTTAGCCCCAAATTGGAAGTCTTCTTCAGGGCTAGACTCATAGTCGGTCTATTGTCAACCCTCACCGATCAAACTAGCCCTGAAGAAGAAATGTGGATCGAAACGTTGGCTTGCCAATATAAAGTTCTCCTTATATAAGAGAATTTTCTTGACCTCTACCCGGACCATTTTCTTCCTTACAAATATAATAGCTTTTGCCCACGGCTTCGCTCGGGTGGAATTTGGTCTCACACATAAAGTTTCGTGACAGATCATTTTAAATCAATAATTTAATTTTTTTTAACTATAAGTTACTTTTACAACCGAAATTTCAGATATCTAACTTCAAAACTGACGGATTCCATACAATATTTGAGCCATTATTAATTTTATTTTTTTTATTTTTTTTTTATTTTATTTTTTTTTAATGTCTTTAAGACTTTATTATCAAAGTCCTATTTTGCCAGTTATGTTATGTATTTACTTTGTGCACTGTTAAGTTAGTTGCCAATAGCACGCGGTTTTCTCCAGATGGTTACCGTCTGTTTTTCCCAGGCGGTCACCCATACAAGTGCTAACCACGCCCGACGTTGCTTAACTTCTGTGATCTGACGGGATCGGTGTGTTCAACGTGGTATGGCCGTTGGCGAGCCCCTATTATATTAAAGGGGGAACTTTTGGGGTGGAATTGGCCAAATCCCTTTCTTAGTGCTCATTTAAGCTATACAAAGAAACTATCTGCGAATTTCAAAATTCGCAAAGTTTTTACTGTGCTTGTGATAAAAAGTATCTTATGTCCTTCCCAGACTTGAGATCATGCATATCAAATTTCTTCACAGACAGATCAGCAAAGCCGTGAAACATACATTGGTACTGACAAACGGGACGGACAGAAGTTTACTGTTGTTCGTGTCAGTAAAGGATTGATGTAATGTTATTGAATTTATTGAAAAGGATTACTTAGTATAACGGTTTCACTTGTCATACAGCAGAGAAATTACAACTGAAACGATCAGAATAATGTAGATATGTAGGTAATTTATCCATGTAATTTTAGTTTTGGCGGTCCTACTGACCTTTTGCAATTAACTCCTGTAAACTAACGTATGTTACTTGATTTGTCTTGTTTAGCGAAAATTTGTAGATTTGGCGAGTAAGAAACACGTGAGCAAGCATAAAAATTTTGCCCCTCTTTTTCACCTCCTTTGGGGTAGAATTTTGGAAAATCCTTTCTTATCGGATGCCTACGTCATACAAAGAACACACCCTCCAGTTTCAGATCTCTATGATCAGCGGTTTAGGCTGTGCGGTGGTCCGTCAGTCATTCAGGACAAAGCATTTTACATGTATAGATGAATGTATACCGCTCTTGTGGATGAATTCCTGGGTAAAAAATACATCTTCCTTTTCCGTGGCGCATAATTTCGGGAGCATGGTAGCACAGTGTTTGGCGTCCTGAAGGTTCCAGATTAAAATCCAGCTTGTGTAGGTGAATTATATGATCTCGTAACAGCCACGGATGTACTCTGTGTATAGTGTACTTCAATTATAAATTATTTTAGGAATAAATTGAAACACACAACAATAATTCAGTGTATTCATTTGTTGTTACAAATCACGGAGCACTGTATACACTAAACGATATGTATTATAAAGGAAGATTTATTAAGGAACAGATAAGAAAACGAAACAAACATTCTACAAAGCCTCCTGGGGCTCACACAGGCCCTATAAGTTGGACATTGTTAACTGGGGGGAAATTACTTAAGAGTTGTCCTAGAAGCAGTACAGTTTATACCATTTACTGGGCCCAAGGCCTTTCGGAGTAGAACGATTTAGGAGTAGAAGGATTTTTTTTTATCCCTACCCACATGTTGAGTATAATCGGTGTAAGGGAAATTTATTTATTCGTATAATTGTAATAATAAGTAAATTAATATAATTAAAATATATAAAACTCACTTTGACTCAATTTATAGCCGTCAACCGATCAAGTAATTCTTCTGTCATGTGAGTCTTAAGCTGACGTTTCGACCATCATTGTAGGTCTTCTTCAGGGATATTACAGTAGGATCACACTTGACACTAGACAGAAGTCGAGTGTCCTGCTGTAATATTCCTGTAGAAGACCTGCAATGTGAGTTGAAATACCGGATTCCAAATAAACAGTCCCCACTATATAAGAGAATTTTTTTACCTCCACCCGGACTATTTTCTTCTTTACATAGTATAGTATACTGTTTCTAAGGCAAGGGTGGTGATTTATCGACTATCAACCGACTGGTTCTCCCCCCACCTATGAAGTGGGTACTTCATAGAGGCTGGGTGAGCCCAGGGTGGGCCTGCAGGTCTCACAGGGTTCATCCGTGGCAATTAACAGATTAAATAATTTATCTGCCACAGCTGGATCTGAACCGAGTGCTTTCAACAAAGCAACTGAGTATTCTTCATATCGAGGTGCTCCTTAAGTATTTATATATGAGCGTTCAAGGCACAAATGGATTAACTTCATAAAACAAAAAATGGAGAAATGCGAGAAAATAATGTGCATTTTTCTAACTATTCTTTTAGGACCTTTCTAACTAGATAAAAATAACCATTTAGCGCTTGCGAAGTGCATTTAAATTGTATTACTGCAACGATTTGCATTAGAGTACTGAGTCAATCAAAATAACCTATTCATTATTCAGTGGCCAAAAAAGTTTTTTTGTTTAATGGTGTGAACCTTTATTATTTGGGAAAGATATTATTAATATTCAAAGTTATGACAACACCAAGTACTTTTACACTTAAATTAAATAAGATTTTCATAAAAGTGGAGTTAGTCAATTTGTGCAGTTAGTCAATGAGCCATATTTTGGTACGTGTTTATCCACAGTGTTATATGAGTTTTTTTAGGCCCTTAAAGTTTTGTCAATAAACCAACCGAAGTAGATTTGATTTCATACACGGTTTCCATGACATGTCTGATAATTATTAATTTTTTTTTAAAAGAAACAATTCTTAAACTGAGTTATTAGTTCTTTTTTATATGGAATCGTACGAAAGAATATGTATAGGAAAAATAAGTATGTCGATTTTAATTATTCAAAAATATATTACAGACTGAGTCTCTTGTTATTAATTTCGATATAGGTTGACAATTAGCTAACAATAAACTCATTAAAATTTAATGAATTGACTAACATTTTATCCTGTATGTAAATTTTTTGGGGCGACCTATGATCTAGTGATTAGCATAACACACTACTAAGCCCATTATCACGGGTTCGTAGCCCGGTAGGTGGGCCTAGGATTTTTTTAAAGGAAGCAAAAATCCTTAGTTACGCCGTCCTTTGACGGGACGTTAAACGGGGGTCCCGAGCCTGTACGATTTCAAGTACTCCTTAAAAATCTCTATCCTAATACAATCTGGATAGGCAAAATTTAGAGCTTCCACTGTAGCATCTTCCGATTAGCCATAGCATGAAGTGACTTTAAATGAATAAACACAACTTTATGTAAATTGAAGAAAATCTATATATTAAAATATCGATATAAATAATACACAATTACTTTATAATATCAAGTTAATTGATCATATGATATTTGACGTAGACAATCCTATAAACATACTTACATTTTGATAACAAAATTCTTTTCTTTTTTTAAAGTTCGTAAATCATTTCCTATTTAAAAGAAGGAAGTATGGCAAGGAACGTGGACCGTTTACCGAGTGCCAATTTCGCTTCACTGATCCAAGAGGCCATCAACAGAAACAACCCGGAAACAGGATTGACAGAGGACGAGCTGGTGGCCTATGTCTTCTCCAGGTTGGGCTTCGATAGGAACAACATTCAAGAGAGGGTGGAAGAGTTTCTCTCCGTTGGTACCAGCAACGGAGCTCTCATGAAGACGGACCAAGAGAAGTACCAGCTGGTCGAGAGCGGAGGTCGCAGGTTGCGCGCAGCACTGGACGCCTGCTGTTCGACGCCGCCTTCCAGACCGCGCCAGAGGGCTCACTGCTGCAGGCCGAAGTGCTGCGTACAGCGGCACTCGATGAAGCCGAGGCCCAAGAAGTACCGCGTCGCCTCGAATCGCTTCCTGGCCCACTGCGACGGGTGTGATTCTGATTACTGAAACATTCTATGTTTATGCTTCTTAATAATAAAATTAATTCTGGTCTGAAATGTAATAAAAATTAAAATAAGAGATGTAAGTATAATATAAAATTATTTGACCTATAAAAGGTTATTAAAAAAACATAATTCAGTTGAAAATGTCACAGAAATATATTTGTATTTAATATTATAATTTTTTGCTCTAGTAGTATTTTAGCCCAGTCTTCGGCCTGCAGCAGTGAGCCCTCTGGCGCGGTCTGGAAGGCGGCGCCGAACAGCAGGCGTCCAGTGCTGCGCGCAACCTGCGATCTCTGCTCTCTACCAGCTGGTACTTCTCTTGGTCCGTCTTCATGAGAGCCCCGGTACCAACGGACAGAAACTCGTCCATCTTCTCTTGAATGTTGTTCCTGTCGAAGCCCAACCTGGAGAAGACGTAGGCCACCAGTTCGTTCTCTGTTAATCTTGATTCCGGGTTGTTTCTGTTGATGGCCTATTGGATCAGCGGAGCGGCAATGTTGAATACTGCTAACATAGCCTTGACTCGTCTCGTTGCATGTAGACTCATATTCGGATCGGGAGTCCTTACACCTGCGATTTCGGTCTCAGCAACAGGGATTAGTCTCAGCAGCGGCTCCGCAAACGTCTAGCGAGAGTGTTAACTATAGTTATTAGGAAAAAACAACAACCAATATTACATTAAATGCAGATCATTAAGCTTTACTATTATATTATAACTTTCACTTTAAGATAAATAAGTACTGAAAAGAGAAAATAGCCAAAACTAAGTGAGAATTTTTTTTTCGACTGGTCTCGAGCACACACCTGATTTGTCTTCACGCACACGTTGCAGACGTAGTGTGGGACATATCTTTAGGCCGTTCATTAGACCGCGCCTCAAGACGGACTGAGGTTTGTCTCATCTAAAGGCAAGTAAATTTCTCATAGTGTGGACTAGGCATTATACACACTGAGCCATTCCACGCATCAAGTAATCAATAATTATTTGAGAATTTGTGTACTTGTAATATTTATAATTTAAGTAATCGATCACGAGAAAAGACTATACAAACATTTGTTCCTCGGTCCTGTTATTCAACGCTTAGAAAATATATTTCATCTCTAAAAACTTTTTTATAATTATTATTTTAAAACTTTATAATTGAGAGATTAGTCGAAATATAAAAAGTACAATATTAATTATAAAAAATAGCTATAGGTAGGTAATTAACTATAATAATGAATAAAGAAAAAAATATTACATAATAAGGAAATTAAAAAAAAAAAGGTGAGAGATAAGGAATAATTTTAAATGATTGTTATGTACATGTAATTTTATTTAGTAATATTAATTGAGGTGATTTAAATATTTTTCGAAAAAGGATATAAATAAAAAAAGGACTGAAATCTATGGAAATTCTATTAAAAAATTTTAAGTATATTTAAGGAACCAGAGTTATTAACAGACCAGATATTTTTTCGTGCACAAAGATTTTGGCTGCATTAAAACTAGAGATGGTCCGTTTTTAAAACTAAAGTAGGTTTTTATTAGTATGCTATTCATGACATAAATATACATTTTTATAAATACAAAAATTTTTTCATTGTTTTTATTTTCTTCATTTTTAATGGGGGCACTTATTCCCAAGTTTGTTAGATCAACAGACGTCATTTTACGTCATTTCTAGCCACGATCTCATACATTTTGTAATTTATAAAATTGTAATAGTAAGAAAAAATTAGCTTAAAAATATATCTACGTGAGACAAAGTGACTGATTTCTCTAATTTTCTTGATTGAGAATAATTAACATATCCAGTAATGGTTAATTCATGAGAAGGCTAATATCTAATAGCTCGAGGAAATTTACATTGCTGACAACACTGAAGCATTGAAGAAACTTCTTTAATACAAATCCAATTTATAAACAATTTACTTCAGATCGTTGCCTTATAACTGAAGAAGTGACCTAAAATGACGTCAATTGACGAGACTTAAAGTACCCTAGTACCAAGCTGGCAACCTGCGGAATAGGATAGTGTTTATATGTAGCATTGAATTAAAAAAAAAAAATTGTATGGAGGTTATTTTATAATATTTTGATAAACATATCCATTCTTCATATGATTATTACAAACGTTTTTGATGATTGCCGGACAATTAACCAGGATAATTCATTAAGGACAACATCACTGAAGGATGAGGACACAAAAAGGAGACAGAAGAAGAAAGGATGACTCTCGAAGATCCTGGGAAGGATGAAGATAAAAAAGACGGGGTTAACAAAAGATGCCCGCCCGTTGATGGATCTTCTACAAGATGGATAGCTTCGTCACTCCGAGCCCTCTACTTCTCTTTCATTAATAGTTTGTTTAGATTTAGATAAATGTATCCTAGTGTCTAAGGATAGATTTAGTAAGTGTGTTTTTTTAATTAACAACTCATAATATGTTATTAACAGAAAGTGTTTATATATATATATATATATATATATATATATATATATATATATATATATATATATATATATATACTAGCTGACCCGCCACGCGTTTCTGAAGCTGTTGTAATAGTTTTAAAAATCTATTACGTTAAAATTTAAATTTTAAAGAAACAATGAACGGATGGAAAAAATGAATTAAATAGATTTTTGATTTTATTCATCTTATATCTAAGTACAGTATATAATAAATAAATGTTATAAAAAGTTCCTAACTGATAAAATATAAACATTAGATTAATGAATGAGGTATTTCATGGTTGATTTTTAATTAAGGCTAGTAATATTTTTTTTAAATATAACTATATATTTCAATTTCATTGTGCGTAAATCGTTGCACAATATTTTTTTTAATCTGTCCTTTGCTAATACAAATAAATTAGATGGTTTCCTAACACGTGAGCATGCAACATACAATTGTCCATGAGAGAAACATTGATGTTGGTCATAGCAAAAGCCAAGCTTATATCAAATTGAAGTATTTTGTACGGTATTATGGATTCTGATGGTATCATTGAAATAAGTGGCTAAAGAAAGACTTTTCCAATGAAGATTCCAGTCAACATTGCTGCTTCAATAACATTCCCGATGAAATTCTTGATGACCAAACGTAAGATTCCATAATTAGTGGTTTCATATTACACCCGTAATCAATACCTAATAATGGCCGACACATATCACTTAGGGGTATGAAAAGTAATTTACATCCTATTCTCAGACCTACTCAATGTGGACATAAAATTTCATAAGAATCGGTCGTCATAACTCAGCGCCGGTTTTTACGGTGTACGCCCGTTAACGCGTCCGTTTTTTCGGTTGCGAACATGGATGTACACTATTCAGACATGCCCTTACAACATATCAAAAATACAGCATAATCAAGCCTCACTGCTACGATCGACGCTTAATCAATAATAATGGCCGGCACATATCACTTAGGGGTATGAAAAATATAGACCTACTGAATATGGACACAAAATTTCATAAGAATCGGTCAAGTCGTTTCGAAGGAGTTCTGTTACAAACACTGTGACTCAACAATTTTATATATTAGATAGAGCTAAGATCCCGGTGAATTATTATATGATAGCAACATAGCTCAGGATCTGTTAAACCTACAGAGGTTCAATTGCGCTCAAATTGTAGAAGATTTAATCTTCTTTAACAATGGGTACTAGTGTTTTTCCCTAAAACGCACGGATTAGGAGATACGGGCCAAAAACTGAAATAATTCCAAAAATTTTGAAATTTTTCGGCCACCAATAGTGTTCCCGTCCGTTTTTTCGGTTGCAAACTTGGATATACACTGTTCTGATTGTTAGCGTGATTATCTCACACCTTCGTAATCATTTATGAATATTATTCGGAATTTTAATAATTTAAATTAAATGTTTCAGTGGAAAATAGTTGACTGGATAATTCTAGTGACGGATTGGATTGATCAGGGGGTGCAGTAAAAGATGTATTTCATCTTCAGGGCAAATAATGGGTGCCTAGTTTCTTCTTATCCGAAATAGATTTTTTTACTTGAATACCTCTTTAAAATTGCTCCAATACTGGGAGACACTTCAAAAACGAATAATAACAAAATCGGAGGATACAGTTTGGTATTGCAGCAACATATCTATCATCTCCATCCGAAATTAAATTAGATCATTGTATAGCTAAAGGATCAAAGAATTCATTATGATATGTGACGACTGTGAGGACCGCGAGCGGTGCAAGGGTGAAGCGCCGCAATTTTGAATTTATTTTGCTGCGTATCGAGATTTCTTTCAGTAGATAGCAACTTGACTTGGAGGAGCTACGGCGTTCGTTTAAATTTCAATCATCAGCTATCGTCCAAATCTATCGATTGTATATAAAACATTAGTGGAAAATAGTGACAATGAATATAATAAGATTTTAGAAAAAAACAAATATAATGTCAGCCTATAGGCGTAGAAAAGCAGAATGAAAATACAGAGATCGTATACGGTTAGAATGAGCTTCTCAAGAGCGATCGAATGGTTACAATAAAACGCCAAATGACCGAATCAAGCTGAGCCGGAAACAATGGAATGAATGAGCAAATCAACGACGGAGCTAGTACATCTGCAGCTGGAGCGGTTAAAATTATGATGAGATCATTCTATATTGACAACGGAATGTGTAGGATTCTGTACGATCAACTATTATGAAGATAGAGGGCAGCAACGTTTCACTAAGACATTTGTCAACCATCCATTCTGACATAAATGTGATGTGTGTGATCGTCTATGGTTTCTTCGCTCATTGAAGCCAAGAAAAGAAAAACACTTACCGCTGGTCAACAATACTTCCCCAAAAAGCTAGTAGCGGACTTTATACTGTGCGGTTAGTGTAAAAAATCACTTGACTCGGACAAAGCACTCATTTTGTCACGTTCGAACGGGTTTGTGTGTACACCTTAGTCACACGAGCTGCCCGCAGCAGATCCGAACAGTGCAAGTCTAGTATCACTGTGACTGTCATTCATGCAGGTACATCATTTCCTATGGTATCATCGGAAGTCATAAATGTACACATAGATCTGGACACCATACAATAGCTACCGCGTCAATTGGATTTGGCTACAATTCTTACTTGGTTAACCATTTCACAAAATTTCAATGCACTGGAATTCATTTCATGCTAACACAATGTGTGCCAACCAACGCCACCGATAATGATCCCACCTAGAATCTACAGTATGAAAGAAGTGCAGTGAAGTCGGAGGTTCTCCTTGCAAGGCAGCACACCATGCTTTGGAATGAAGAACATTGTATCTACATTGCTCCGGGTCCAGCATTCATTTCCGCTGAACATTAATTCTGACATGTATGCTGAAGAATTCCTTTGATACACTACGGAACTGGAAGGCAGATCGGTTGCGTGTCGTCGAAGGGAAAGCTAGTATCTTTCGATGCATACTAGCTGACTGCCAATATCATTCGCAAAATACTTTCGCAGATGATAAACTTGCATTTCTGAAATCTTTACCATATTCTGTAAAGAATGAAAAAAAATATTACCCAATAAATTACCCATTACCGTATTCTCGTACAACACACGGCCGTGTCTATGACACAGACACATCCCATTTTTTTTCTCTTGTCCTCTTAAAGACTGAGAATTTTAACTCCCTTTAGAAATCCTAAGGCATCCTAATACAGATCTATGCATTAGTGGAGTATTTATTTTATAACTTATATTTATATCACATATAAATATAAAACTGTTTTTAACCCTGCAATGATTAGAAACATCACAACTTTATTATTAATTCCACGTACTTAATAAGCATTAAGGATAAAATTCCTGAGCTCATTGTACATGAATACTGATATATCTCTGTTTAAGGAAATTGTAATAGTCCTTTAAAAAAAAAAAAGGAGAAGAAAAAAAGACATAAACAAAATATACACCATATTAATATTTGAATGGGACACTAAAAAAGAAAGGGAAAATGAAGAGAAAAGCGAAGAAGTAAAAATGATATAGAGGGCGATGGAGGCACGAAACGGGCGTCACGCAGGGACATCGCAGCAGACGTGAGTCCTCTCTTGTACGTGCTTTTCCCTTTCCCGGCTATTCCTTACTTTTCCCCTCTTATTCCCCTCAAGTTTTATTTTTTCCTTTTTATTTCCCTATCTTTTACCTCTTAACTTATTCCCTCTCGGAATGCTTTACCACCCCAATTCAATAGCTTTATAGTTTTTGCAAATGAAATATTTCTTAGAAAGACAATATAAAATAAACAAATTATTGAAATAATTGACATAAAACGTTAATTAAATTAACGAATGGTATTAGTAAATAAATTAGTTAAATTAAAATTATTCCTCATCATTTTACTAAAGACAATTCTGAATTCAAAGAAATTCTACTTTGGAGTACAAATACAATATTTAACAAACATGTGTTTTGATTCATACATTAACACCTAAAATATAAGAAAACCTTTTTATCTTGAATAACATTAGACCAATGTTGAGGTTGATATAGCAGATATGTAATTCTCTTTTGACCTCATCATAAGCCCTGAAGAAGAAATGCAATACGGATCGAAACGTTAGTTTTCAAATAAATAGTTTAACTGTATTTAAAAAATTATTTCTCTGATTTCCACCCGGACCATTTTCTTCCCCTTAGGCTTTTTATAAAATAATCTTTTCTATATAATAAAAAAAAAAAATTACCACTACTATAACTCAAGAAGGGTCCTGGGTTCAGTACTTGTTAGAAACTGTACTGTTTGTGCAGGGACAATGATTATGCAGGGAGGTAAGCTGTCCATTATTATGCGACCCTCAGGTTTTGCCCCAATTAAGGATACCCACTTGATAGAGTCTATGTGAAGGATTTGTAGATCCCACATGACCCATCCCTGGCTGTTTACAAATTAAATAGTTTATTTGTCGTGACACTCAGTTAGATGACATGTGTAAGGATTTTAAACCTTTAACATTGGAAGAATTTGAAAATTCTTTTAAATCTGACATGATAATGTAAATGTTAATACATTCTTGGCAAAGATATTTCTTTTTTTTAATATCGAATTGAGAAATTATACCAATAAGATTTGGCACATGTTTTATTCGAACATTTCTTTTAAAAATTCTCCCCTAAGGGTTTCTCGAGGAAGCGTGGATGGAGAAACTTCCCATTGACACTCCTAGCGAGTTTTGTCTCTCTGTAGTATATCCCTCCTCCTGAAGGAATCTGAAGTAGTGTATCAGTAAGTTTGTGTGTCCAGCAAATGAGTTATAAAGTTTTTTAGCATTCCTTGATTGAGCCCCTAACGAGTGATATCTTCAGGCTTTTGTATAATGGTTTATTAGTCAGTTAAAAGGGAGTAGTATTAGAAAGGATATCATAAGTCCATATCGCTTTAAGTAACATGTTATAAATAATAATTTTGTTAGTTAGCGATAGTTTAGTTTTATGCTGACATTGTCATGATGAATCAATCTTTTCTTCATCTAAATAATGTCTGTGTAAGAATTTATGTTCAGGTAATGGGATATAATTATATGATTTAGAATTATGTGTTTACAGAGTAATGCTTGATTAATTGATAAATATATATCATTATAATTGTTAATGTCTATTTTCATTTTATACATTATAAGTTGAAAATCGAATTAAAGAAAATAATCAAAATCGATGGATGTATAAAAAAAAAAACATTTACGTCAAACTTCCATCAATACTGCCAATGAAAATTGCAAAGTTGCTGTTATCACTGCCTTCCAGATTGAAAGCCATCTTGGGGAACACTTGGCCCCTCCCTTCACTCTTTTTAAACAAAATGTTAATAGAATAACGAAATTAAAAAATGCAAATGAGGCCTTTCAGAAGAGGCGCTAAATATCCGCGGCTCGCCGAGCGAATAATCGAGATAGCGAGATAAAGGAGGATGGAGGGAAGAGAGATTACGGAGGAAAAGAGGAAAAGAACGAAGTGACACCCTTGGCCCTTTAAAAGGATGAGATAATAATTATTAATTTAAATTATAATACATAACTATAATAGTCTATTAAATTATATTATTTATTAAATATTTTATTTGAAAAGAAAAGATATGGCCAGGACCGGGACTCGAACCCGGGACCTTCGCCTCTCCGTGGTGACGCCTTATCCATCTCGGCTATCCTGGCTTCGCTTCACGGCCAGACATATCCCCTCTTTTCAGTTGATCCTACATCTCCGTGTTCTCGCACTTTGCGATGTATACGCGGGGAGAATGTTAAATTATAATAATAAATTTTAATTATATTATTTATTTATTGGTATCTATTTCAGTGAAATTAACCACGCTAGGAGCACCTTCAATGCGAGTTTCCTCCATACACCTTTCCACGTGAATCCCTTTGTGGAAGGACTTCGTTACGCACCTAGGTTAGTTTCTTCTCTGTCTTTCGTTAAACATGAGGTGTAGTATAGTGTAAGTATGTAGGTCCTTCCGATTAACTAATCCAAGTTGTATTTTTATAAGTAATTCTTCACACGATGTCAATATCTTTGTAGTATGATATTCTTTTGATGGCTTAACCTTCAGGTAAAAAGGAGAAATGAATCATTCCTGGGTGGTCAGTAACCCTGAACATTCTTTTTAAAAATACCTCTTTCTAAATATTGCATCCATTTCTCAATGTTTAATTAAAGATAATTTTTAAAAAATTACATACAAAAATTAATGAAGTTGCTCAGTGTGTAGAACGCGGAGTTGATGTGTTGAAGCTTCCGGGTTCAAATAAGGCTTTGGGAGTTAAATTATTTAATCCTTTAACTGCCAGAGATGGATCCTCCTAAGGCACATCTAGCCTTTTAAGTAGCTACCGTGAATTGGGAGAAACAATAGTCGAGCGTTATCTCGGGCAAATCACATCCCTACACAGCCTTTATCTCCGAAAAACTACGGTCCCAATCATGTATTGAACCCTAGACTCTTGGATTATGGTGTACATAATCTTTTACGGGAACTTGAGAATTATTTAGTACAAAAATGTATCTACTTTTTTTATTTGTAGTCCATCGATTAATAGTAGTGTAACGGGCTACTGGGTATTAAAATGAATTAAACAATTCCTTGATTAAAGATACTAATATTTACTAACAAAATTAACAAAAAGGATACAATTAAACTATTAACAATTAAATTATTAAACTAATATAAATTTATAGTAACAATATTCTAAATATTTATTATCTAGGCCTAACTCCTATTTAATTATTACAGTAATATAAGATATTAATAATTCTAGATAGCTTAACTAGTTACAATAGTTTCTACGAATATTATAAAATTACACTACAATTTATAACTAATAATTAACACTTACAGTTCACTAGTCCACCGACCGTAAGATTCTCCAAGTATGACAAACTGACACACAGAAACAAACAGAAACAGTTTATTACACTCGCGAGACTGTCACAGTTCACTGATACACTTATTACACGGGCCGGTTCAACACTGACTAGTTTATCACAGATCTTACGTGGTCTACTCTCAGGCTAAGACTGACTCGCTCGAGGCGAGGGAAGTATTTAAATAGGCCAGGCCGAACATTCTAGAACACAGAGGGGCCAGACAATTCTGGAATCTTCTTAATCCTTTTCCGACAAAAGGAGACGATCTAGAACGGTCCTAATCCTATTTTAACTTCTCCCGCCGACACGGTCATCTGTGGTCTAGTGGTTAGCGTAACAAACTACTAAACTCAAGATCGCGGGTTCGTAGCCCGGCAGGTGGCCCTAGGATTTTTTTAAGGGAGTAAAAAATCCTTAGTTACGCCGTCCTTCGGAAGGGACGTTAAACGGGGGTCCCGAGCCTGTACGATGTCAGGTACTCGTTAAAAATCCCTATCCTAATTAAACCTGGATAGGCAAAATTTAGAGCTCCCACTGTAGCATCGTCCGATTAGCCATAGCAGCATAAAGTGACGTTAAATGAACAAACAAACAAACAAACTTCTCCCGCCGACGGATTTAAGCCGCTAATCCTTTGCTTCCGCCTTCCTCTTGGCGACCGTAACAGTAGTAAAGGCAAGAGGAACTTTTAGAAGATGTACCTCACTACTTTAAATTTTTTTAATTGTTATTTTGATGGTGATTATTTTTAAATATTTTTGTTTTAAGAGAAAAGATTTGTCCTGGCCAATCACAAAAAATGCGAGAACACGGGGATATAGGATCGGTGAAGAAAACAGATTTGTCTGACTGGGATACGACTCCTGATAGCTCAGAGGTTTTGAGTACTGCTACGGAGAAGCAGACGACCCGCGTTCGAATCCCGGGCAGGGCAAATCTTTTCCGATCCCGAGTCGGCTGTATCTCCGGTGCAGTGCTCTAAGCCGCTGAGATACCAGGGGTCGTATCCAAGTCAGACAAATCCGTTCTCTTTACCGATCCTATATCACCACGTTCTTGCAATTTTTGCGATGTATACACGGGGAAGAATGTTCATTGAACATTACTTTAATTAGGACATTGTTTACTAACGTCAATAGATCATTTATAATTTATTTTGATTAATTGATATTTTGATGGTGATTATTTTTAAATATTTAAATATCATATCAGGAGAATTTTTTTCTCTTCAAAACATAAATATAAAAATTTTTTTTAGACGATTGATAATGAACAATGTTAGCCTGAAACTAACATGAAAGTAAAAAGGAACAATTATTAAAAATATTTTGCATTAAAAAATGTTTATTGGCGTAATGTTTTATTGGCGTTGCCTAGCAACGGATCGAGGAACTGCTCTTTGCTTAGTATCTTGTTGTGCTCGATCAGTTAAATTATAAGTATTTTTAAAAATTGGCAAATCAAAAACCTACTGTTCCTGACTTCTTTAAGTCGCTACAAAAAATTTAACGGTGTTTTTGAATTCAAACAAAAATTTTTTTTAATGTATTTATTGAAATTTACAACTATATCTAGTAATTCTGAATCAAATAAATATAATGAAAGATAAATCATGTCCCTAGATAAAGGCAAGTAGAGAAACTACCCAGTAGTAGTACTCAAATAAAAAGTTAACTTAGTAGGTCACAAGGCCATCTTCTTTTCAGACGCTTCGGAGGATTATCAGGAATTGAAGAGGTTGCGAGGTTTGAAAGAAGTGGGTTTGAGTGGAAATGAATCTAGTCATGAAAAGATTGATATCGCATTCGGGCCAGATAAGCAACA
This sequence comes from Arma custos, assembly GCA_037127475.1. Taxonomy (NCBI): domain Eukaryota; kingdom Metazoa; phylum Arthropoda; class Insecta; order Hemiptera; family Pentatomidae; genus Arma; species Arma custos. Next base: position 182,154,098 of record CM073759.1, read on the forward strand.
AACGAGACATTAAAGATCATTATGGATTACTTTGTTCGTAACAAAGTAAGAAGCATTGAGGATTTTACGAAGGATTTTGGGTTGTAGGGATTCAATACAAAAGGAATTCGATGGCTTAGTGGAGCCCCAAGGCTCTATTCCGTAATTACAGATGGTTCTAATGATTGTTATGCATATGAGTCTTTTTTAATTAATTGAGAGCTTAGATCGTTTGTCTAGCAAATGTTGAAGTAGCCTCAAAAACGGCGAGCTGTTTCTTGTCTTTTCAGTCTAGTATGAGAATTCCAAGTTACGCGTATGTCAAGGTGAAGTCCTATGTACCGGACATGCTCTACAGGAATCAGTGGGATGTTATTAAAAGACCCAGGAGGACAGGTAGTCGTTGGTTTTCGACGAAGGGAAAGAAAAAAAATAAATGAATGGAACGAGCTACATCTTATTGTTATATTTAAATTTTAGGACTGTTATTTCCATCGGAGGAAACAGTGAGATATAATTAAAACCTGGTTTACACACAATTTTAAACTATGTAATTTTTTTATCTGTTAAATATATCCAAAATAAATAATAAAATAATATAATTGCTTTATTTAATTCATTATACTTAATGTACATAAAAATACAACTTGGGTACTCAAATTTTAATAAGCTCACTAGTGGTGGGGAATAACAAATTCAAAAATAAAATCGGGGTATGTAGTAAGTATTTCTTCGAGAGTTAAATGAATAGTTGTATGTAATAATTTAACTTTTGCTTCTAGTTCAAGTTCCAATTAAAATAACTTCTTTGTAGTCTAATAGAGCCATATCCAAAGGAATGAGAAAGTTCAACATTATATATAGCGTGTACATAAGACAAACAGATACATCCTAATTGGAATTGACATTCTTCGTGTTCCCGAAATCTCCAGAGAGAGCAAGAGAAAACTGTTACAGGATCAAGATGGTATCTATCCCCGAAGGTATCTAGTCCCTGGTATCCATGGCAGGTATTGGAGTGTTATCGTGTCTACATCGGAGAGCTTTGCGAACGTGCGACCGAGCCGAAAGCAATAGTCCTATCAAAGGATTGAGCGGTCCTCAACAACTCACGAACTGCATATCATTTGAAAGCCATTTAAACTTTATCTTCATCCCCTTGCTAACACACTAACCCGAAATGCATCGGATCTCGTGCCAATGAGCAATATACACAGTCATTCCTCGAAGCAGTTTTACTAACGGACCATCCGCTCGCGAAATGAGGATTTAGTTTAAATACTTTGGAAGATTTGATCTGATTACGATTTAATTTCAAAAATTTCAAATAACCTTTACTAAATGCATTATATACATTTGTACATAATAATATCATATAATTGTTAGTTGGTCATAAATATTATAGTGGAGAATATGAACCTGACTATAATCAGGGAGTGGGGGTCAACATAAATTCTGAAATTGTAAAAAAATTACTGTGGGAAATCAACTTATCGACCCAAATTTTAGTTTTTCGTCAGGTCTGAATAAACAAAATAAAGAAAAACGATTGATAAAGTAATTGGAAACAAATTTACAGTATTTAAAAAAATATATAGTGGAAACAAGCGTTAACTTACGACATTATTTACAATAATGAATATAAATAATATCACAATAAGTCATTAAGGTTTTTTCACGAATTGAAAGGGACTGAGTAAACCTCCCTGTGGTCAGATCACACAAAGTCGACCCTCTCGTGCTACCAGAGAAAAAAAATTATTTGTTACAAGCGGTTTTGAACTAGGACGTGCAGCTCAGTAATCAGTCGATCTACACACTGAGCCACCCGGCTCCTCTCTCTTTATTGGATAGCCAAGAAAATAGCCATTAAAAGAAAAGTAACAATCATTTAAGCAACTCTCAATTTATTAGTGAATTTATGCAAAAAACAAGTACATACTTATAAGAACGATACAAGTATTATAATATTGGCTAGGAATAGCCGATCAGGAAAATAAAAGATATAAAAAAAAAATCGATCTTTCTAAGGATGGAATTCTGGTAATGCTGCAGGTGCTGCAGCTTTGTTTTGTAGAGGTGTCTCAGTAGTGGTGCACCATAGAGCAACATAAGTCTTATGATGGACTTGTAGATTTGTAATTTCAACCTCAGTGAGAGCTGCGGCGACAAGAGCAGGTATAGCCTGTGGGATTTCTGTCATGCCAACTTCAATCTTGCCTGATGTCTATCAAAGGTAACACCAAGGTAGAGAAATGAAGTGGATAATCTTCTATCTTTGCAGTCCACGGTAAAAGTCTTGGGTAGAGATTTCCTACTCACACCGTCCCGTTTGTTAATCAGTGTCAATGTAGGTTTCACGGCTGTGCTAAACCGTTTGTGATGAAATTTGACATAGATAATCTTAAGCCTGGGGAAGAACATAGGCTAATTTTTATCAACACACCATATATCGGAAGTTTATATAAAACTGTAACCTGATTGACTAACACACCCAGCGGTCAATGCACAGCTGAAATCACTGAGCTTAGCATCTTGAAATTCGCAGATGGGTTCTTCGTGTAGATTAAATGAGCACTAAGAATGAAATTTGGACAATTCCACCCCCAAGGGTTTCTTCCTTAATATAATAGGGGCTCAAAGATTGTAAGGAATCCGCCTATTTTGAAGTTAGACATCTGAAATTTTGGATGTACGAGTAGCGTATAGTCACAAAAAATAAAATTATTTTTTTATTTTTTTTTTTATTTTTTTTTTTATTTCTTAACCCCTTTGGTTGTTATAAATATTTGAAAAAATAACATATTAAAAATTACTAATGATAGATTGTATCTCTTCTACTGCACCAGCTGCATTTTAAGAGAGAATTGTCTGAAGGATTTTCTGAACATTAATTAAATGGAAGGAGTGGGGGATCCAGTGATGGGGCTCACTAGTTCTGTCTGAAAATTATTTATTTAAAATGATCAGTTACGAAACTTTATGTGGCAGACCAAATTCCACGCGAGCGAAGCCGCGGGCAAAAGCTAGTGTATAATATATATTTTTTTTTAAACACTTTATTACAAACATTACAATCTGCCACTTGTGGTTACAAGTAATGTTGCTACCACCATTCCATAACAAAACAAAAAATGATATAAACAAAATAAAATAAGTGAATGTAATAAAATATATACATATGGAAAAATATATGCATGCGGTAATAAAAGGAAATATATAAATGAATTATAATAAAATAAAGTCTAGATAAACAAAAAGTGTATAATTAACGGTTCAGAAATCAATCCGTTTCATGTAACCGAATCCATTATACCAGGGGTTTGATTGTGATGTTATTATTAAAGAGTTACTGCAAAGAACAATTTGTTATTCACTTCGTTGAATGGATATTGTCGGAGAGTACTGGAACAGTTTAGATAAATTCAAATGTATCAATGATTTTTTTAAATAAACATTTTATAACTTCTCATAAGATCGATGTAAGTACAATTAACTGTTAAAGGAATTGATCCCAGTTCCTGTTAACCGAATCCATAATACGAGAAATTAAGTTGTGATGTTAAAGACTATAAATAGATACGGTTTATGTGTTGGAACATTACAAATAATCTCAATTAATCAGTTATATTCTGTAAGAAATATATTGAACCACAATTAATCGTTAAAGGAATTTATCCCAGTTCCTTGTAACCGAATCTATGATACGAGGGATGGGTTGTGATGTCGTTATTAAAGAGTTATTGCCAGGAGCAGTTTACTATTCGATTCGTCGAATGGATCTTGCTCGAGTGTGTTGGCGGAGTAATTAATTTATAAAGTTGGAAGAAGTTGGACAAGTTGGCACATGTTGGCGAATATTTAACCCTCCGAATAATCTCCGGATTCCCTTCTCCCTTCTCTCAACATTAATCTTCGCCACGGCCTGGATTAAGTCTGCTTGGTTTAATTATTTACTGGGTCGATTTAGATAGAAAAAAAAATCATTTAGCGATATTGTAGATAGAAAAGAAAATGATCCGGCGGGAGATAAAAAACATAAGCTCTTAAACAGTGATAAAATGTTTATTAGAAGCCGATGTTTCGACCCACATGCAGGTCTTCTTTTCCCACATCTTGTCAAGCCTTCTTTTATGAGATACAATAACAGAAATAATTTAAATTATATAATAATGTATTTTAACTATACAGGTCTAAAAATAAAGAAAAACTGAAGGTCTTGGCGTGGTCAGAAGAAAGGAAGCAAAGGCAAGCAGAAATGATGAGAAAATACTGGGAGAAAAGAAATACGAAAAAGAGAAAAGAAAAGAAGTGATACTCACGTGGTTTTAAAGCCTGTTTCATGAAAAATAAAATAGTATTTTTTAAATTTTAGGCTAAAAAATTGTGCTGTAGGTTAACGGCAGTAATTATGAATGACAATATGTTTACATTTTCTTGTATTTTACAAACATTTTCTTGCTATTCTACATAACATATACACACGACATTCCACAAAGTCCTGACATACTAACAGGAACCTATGCTGACAACCTGCCATAATCACCAAACATCAAGAATTACAACACACCTTATAAAAGGTGAATGAATGGTCCCAACTATGGAAAATCAGACTGAACAACTAATAGTCATAACACATCACTTTTACAGACAAATAAAGGGCAATACCTTGGACTATAACGTTTGATAGGAGAATTACATGGGGTCCTCAATTAATGTATTTGCTATTCAGGAAAAACTCCAAATTAGATTTAAGACAGAAATTAAACACATATACTTACTCACTAAAAGCAGTTTGGACATATTCATTACAAATTAACGGGATAACTAAACAGACGGACAGAAAACGATTGCAAACTTTTCAGTCAAAACTACTTAAGACTTATCACCAAAGCACCTTGGTAGGTCAATAACGAAATTCTGCACGCTGACTTAAAATACCAACAGCTGACGAACACATACGAACATACCTACTATAAACGCTTTCAAGAAAAACTACACGGACATCAAAACCCATTAATAGAACAAATGGTCACGTGCCTGAGAACACTATGAGGAGACTAAAAAGAACGTGGATGAGGGATCTGTTATTTTAGGAAATTAAATCAAGCCACGGGAGAGGTTCCGATGCCTACTTTTCTTCACCATGCCTCTAATGTTGAAAATATAAAGATAAAAATCAAGGCGGGGAGCAAATCCGATCTCCACCTCCACGTGGTGCTCCCTGGATAACGCTAACGGAGACGGACCGAGAAATGGCGGTATAACCATTGTGGAGTGAAGGAAATGTTGCTCCAGGGTCAGATGAGGCTCCCAGCCGTAGTGAAGGCAGCTCGTCTAGGGGTAGGAGACCCCGAAATCAAAACCCTGGTTCTCCAGGTTGGGGATTTCTGATAGGCCAGCACCCTATCAGAGTAAAAAAGAAACTTCGCTTTCAAAACCAAAAAGATAGCCTCGGATGTTAGATTGATCAATAGGAAGCGACAACGGAACAGGAAAAGGACTCTAAAAATCGGAACAAGGAATGTACAAGGATTAAGTACGAAGAGGGGAGAGATAAAGGAAGAACTACACAAACACAAAATAGATATTGTGGTCCTCTCGGAAACTAAGTTAAAAGGAAAGGGTGAAGAACGTTTTGGCGATTATGAACACTACTTTACGGGAGTCGAAAAAAGTGAAAGAGCCAAAGCGGGTGTTTCAATTTGTATCAAGTCTTCACTAAAACGGCACATTAAAGACATCGAATATATAAATGAAAGAATGATAAAAATAGAACTAAATCTGTTTGGTCATGACACTGTATTATTAGGACTATATGGTCCGAATGACGGGGCAAACGTAGAAGAAAAAGAACTATTTTTCAATACATTGGAAGAAGTGGCAGAGAAAATCTCAAACCGAAAACTAATGATATGGATGGGAGATTTAAATGCTAGGGTAGGAAGTAAAGTAGGAGATGATACAGTCGGTCGCTATGGGGAAGACGCAAACAATGAAAATGGCAATCTGTTGATAAATACTTGCAAATTACTAAATATGAGAATACTAAACGGTTACTATAAACATAAAGATATTCTTAATACACTTGGCATCAGTCAACCAGGCAGTTAAAATCAATTATAGATTATCTAATAATTAGAAACAACAAAGTCGTGAAAGTGCAAGATGTTAGAGTGATGAGAGGAATGGAGTGCGCTTCGGACCATTTTTTCCTCAAAGGTGAATTCATGTTCAAATATCGTAACTCTAACAAAACAATAGATAATACTATGACTAGCGTTATACAAACTAGATATTCTTTACAAAGTTTCAAACATTTCTCGGTACAAGATTTATATCAACGACGGATTAAAGAAAAACTGACTGCTGAGAATAAAGAATATGAAAAGTTAAAAACAGATATCCATCAAGCTGCAACCGAAGCTTTGGGTGTGGTTGAAGGAAAAAGAAAAGTTAACAAATATTGGTGGAATGAGGAAATAGCAGAAGCAGTTGAAGAGAAAAAGGAATCCTACCACAGATGGCTGATGAACAATACTACAAATAATTTGGAAATCTACAAAAAGTGGAAAAATATAGTAAAAAAGGTTGAGACGAAAAGCCATAACCCAATACTGGGAAAAAAATCTGCAATAAAATAGATAGATGTCTACACGGAGAAAAATCATCTGAAGCCTGGAAAACACTGAAAAACATAAAGAATCCTAAGAAAGAAAAGTTGAATACTGACATAATACCAATTGAAAATTGGTCAAAGTACTTTTCAAACCTATTATCAGAGAGGAGACCAGCATTCAAAACCATAAGCACGGCAGAAATTCTACATACAGAAAGTATTTCCATAGACCCAGTAACTGTAGATGAAATCAACAAGTCTCTCCAAAAAATGAAAAACAATAAAGCACCTGGCCCTGGAGGTATTTATATTGAGCTCATCAAGAATGCACCAACTGAAATGAAAAGACAATTGGGTGAACTGTTCACTGACTGTATTAATAAGGGAGAAGTCCCAGAAGAATGGAACATTGGATATATTACTCCAATTTTCAAGAAAGGCGCAAAGAAATGCCTCGACAATTATAGAGGTATTACTGTTACAAGCAGTTTGAGTCGGCTATTTGGGCGTATTTTGAAAGAAAGGGTGCAACAAGAATACCAAAGCTACCTGCCCGAAGAACAAGCAGGATTCAGAATTAATAGATCATGCATTGATCACATTTTTACATTGACCCAACTGTTAGAGAAGAAACTTTCAAGGGGCAGCGAAATTCACCTCGTCTTTGTAGACCTAAAAAAGGCATATGACTCTGTCCCCTTAAACAAACTATTGGATGCGCTCGAGAAAACTGTGATTAGTAAATATCTTATCAAATCCATCAAAGGGTTATTCAGAAATGCAACAGGCCAAATTAAAATCGGTCAAAAATTGGGTGAAAGATTTCCAATAAATAAGGGGCTAAAACAGGGCTGCTCTCTTTCACCTCTACTTTTCAATATTTATATTGAAGAAGTTCTTAAAGAATGGAAAAATAAATGCTCCAAAATGGGCATCAGGACCGGAGATCAATTTCTTTACACTCTCCAGTTTGCAGACGACCAAATACTTATAGCTGAAGACGAATATGATTCACAGTACATGCTTCGGAAGCTCATTGAGATATACGATCAATGGGGCTTGGAGGTCAGCAAGGACAAGACAGAATACATAGTGTTCAATTCCAATACAAACTTTCTAGAATTAGAGAATTGGACATTGAATAGCTGCCCGAAATTTAAATACTTGGGTACATGGATATCTACAGAAGGTACGAGCGAATATTATTTTACAAAAAGTACAAAAGGGAAAGAAACTGATTGGTTGTTTGAATTCCGTACTGTGGAGTAACGAAGTGACAATGAAGACCAAGAAGCGGATATATAAATCCATTATAGAAGGCACTGTCTTATACGGTTCAGAAACATGGACAATAAAAAAGAATGAAGAAAGAAAACTGCTAGCCTTAGAAATGGACTTCTGGAGAAGAAGTAGCAGGATCTCAAAGCTTGACCACGTCCCGAACGCTGAAATAAGGACAGTTAACCAAGAAAAGACAATGCTTTACTCCATAGAAACCAAACAGCTCAGTTGGTATGGGCATGTCATGACGATGCGAGCTGACCGATGGCCCAAACGCATGCTTGAGTTCACTCCAGAAGAGAGAAGAAGGAGAGGACGACCAAGGAAGCAATGGATGGAGGCGGTGTATGCAGGGATGGCTGCACGAGGGCTTAGAAAAGGCCAATGGCAGGACAAGAACGAATGGAATACTATTCTTTTTGGAAACGACATATGAACACAATGTTTGTCAATAAAGTCGTTATTATATATATAAAATCAAGGCTATAGTCAAACAAATTAATTAATATATAATCCAACTGGATTATAAAAATCTATCCAAGCAATAACAAGACGGACTAATACTGGCTCTTACAGAGAGGGCGAGTTGGTTTTGAGATGGTTTTTATATCTGAAAAAGAGGCAGTAGTCCAATTATGTTGGATTTAGATGGAAGGGGGGTTGGAGAGGTTTATAAGAAAAGAATTACAGGCACGACTCTAGTGGCCATTTCATTAGCAAAGGGAACAGTCCCGGCAACTGTTTTTGCCCACTCCAGTTTTTCCTTCTTGTGTGATTGGCCCTTGGCACTTGTTGGTTTCTTGTTCTCGTCCCTTTCTAATTACTCGAAGGGGTGGGTAATATGCTTAATTGTGAAAGTTGTTTAGTGTCGGTTTGATTATAATTGGTGTCGTGATTATAATTCTGTTAGGCGTCTGAAGATATAGTTTATTTATAATAATTATAAATATGAAAGTTCCGCATGAAGAAGGAACCTATGTTGTATAAGGCGTCACTAATAATTCGTTCATAAAAGTTTACCAGAATTGTGGACGAATATTGGCATAACTACCCAAACAATGATCTCAGGGAACGTTAGATCCTTTGATCTGAATAATTTTTAAATTATAAAATAGGATGCCACCCTGAGATCGTTAACTTGAGATATAGTATGTCATCTATACATAATATGAATATATAAAAGAGTTCGTCCTGAATGACTGACTGACAGACGGATCAACGCACAGCCTAAACCACTGATCGTATAGACCTGAAACTTAGATGGTGTTTTCTTTGTATGGCGTAGGCATCCGATAAGAAAGGATTTTCCGAAATCTACCCCTAAGGGGGTGAAAAAGGGGGGCAAATTTTGTGGGATCGACACACCAGCCTAAACCGATGATAGTAGAGACCTGGAACTTAGAGGGGGGTTCCTTTGTATGACGTAGGAATCTGATAAGAAAGCATTTTACAAAATTCTACCCCTAAGGGGGTGAAAAAGGGGGGCAGAGTTTGTATGCTAGCTCACGTGTTTCTTACTCGTAAAATCTAAATATTTTTATATTTTGGGGAAAAAAAACATTATCCAGTCATCTAGTCTTCTTAAATTGTTTAATTCTTTAAAACTATTCGACAACTTTATGTCATTATCAATCATTTAAAACAATTTGTCTGCATCGTTACAATAAATATACATAACTTTACTGAGAAATCAAGATCCTAAGACCTAGATAGAAAAGACCCAAACCATACAAGAGGATTGCAAAACTGCAGGGTCCAGAAAGGAAAAAGGAATATGCAGAATTTCTGGATCTAAGACTTAGAAATATCAACACGGAAATGAATATAAACAATACATGGGCAGCATTGAAACATGCAATTCTTGAGACTATTGAAACTGTATGGGGAACGAAGGTAGTCTGTACCAAAGATAAAAGGTCTGGGTGGTGGAGTGATCTAGTGAAAGCTGCAGTGGTTAAGAAGAAGACAGCCTGGAAGGCGTATTTTAAAGTCATATCTGTTATCAACTAGGAGATATATGTCAGAAGAAGAAGGGGAGCGAAAATGGCTGTTCGAGTGGTGAAGAGGAAAAGCTGGGAAAAATTCAGTAAAGTCTGCAAAATGATTACAGGGAAAATAACAAGATTTTGGAAGAGAATGAGGTCAATGAAGGGAATAACGAGCAAACCCACTAGAAATGTTGAGGACGAACCAGGATGAATGATTACTGGAGATAGAGAAATACTGGATAGATGGCAACGCTATTATTCTGTATTGTTTTCTGGTGCTTCGGAAGAGAGAGTGGAAGACAGGCGGGAAACAGAGGAAACAGAAGAATCTGATGATGTGATATGGGAGGAAGATGTCACATGGGCCTTAGGAAAAATTAAGATTGTCAAAGCAGCAGGCAATGATGGTATTGCCCCAGAACGCATAAAATGTGGAGGCCTACAATTAAATAAAGCTTTGCAAGACCTGTTTCAGAATATCTTTTCTACCAAATCTATGCCTGAGGAGGGGAAAGTAGTACAAATAGGCGGGGTGAGCCGGAGACGTGACATTGAGGTCATTGACCAACCTTGCAGGGCGATGAGTACTAGGTTTGATAATTTCGTCACAGATCGATGAGTCAATAAGTGTTATGCCATCCAGCTGTTATTGCCTCCTCCATCAGTTAGTTTAGTATGGGTCGGCTAAGTAGCAGGAACCAGAGGTACGAAGACGGAAGGTTGTCGACATTTGTCGGCTGGTCGTCGCCGGTGAGTCCATTGAAACTGGCGGCTGCTAGATTGTATTACTTAAAAGTATCTGATAGGACAAGATGTCCATTTTACGGAATAATCTTGCATGAATGGAAGGAGTATGACGACCCTTTAGCCGACCACAAAAAATGGTCTAAAAACTGTTCGTTTATCGAGTATTGTGCTGTTAAAAGGCTCAACAATTTTCTACATCGACTCAAAGATTTGCAAATATGCATTTCCTTGTATGAACTAAAAAGAAGGGAAATAAGTGATAAAAAAAACTAGAAGAGCTGCAATTTTCTCCCCTCCACTCCGTTCGAACACACAATCTTGTCGTTGAATATACCTTGTGACCGAGTACCCACTCACCAACAGTAAATGTTTTCGGATCGGTTTGTGTAACTTTGTGCTGACTATCGCTTTTTTTTATCCAAAGAAAGAGTTTTACCGGGCATTGTCCACCCCGCTTTTTCTAATCCCATTACTCGATTAGGCGAAAATGATGCATGGCCTTCAAGAGTAGTAGTTATCAACTTCTATACCATTTAGTTCATATCTAATTTCGTCAAACATAAACGCGAATGCGTTATTAGTCAACTTTGGAGTGGCACCGATAGTGCCATCACTTATTAAGATTCTCCCTTCGAGATAAATGAAACTTAGAGAAGGAAAGGTATAAATATCTTGTTGATGAATAGGAATTCTAATCTCGTCGGATATGTTAAAGGTATTTCCCGTATAAGGCTGGTGCGAATGATATTCAAATTGTGTTAGAGAATCAACGAATTTGTAACGTCTAGTATTTCATTCATAATGTTTGGTTAACCGAAAACCACACTGTTTTAAAAAAATATAGCGTTTACAGTTGTTAACGCTCTTGTTGATTTAGGTTTACTGGTTTTAACCTTTGTTTGATATCTCCTTTTATAATAATCGATGCAACTATCTCTAGAACAAAAATCAATCCCCATTCTTTCTTAAATGAAATCTCAATGTAATCGTTTCTCCTTTAAAGTCGATAAGCTCTCCATTCTAAGCTATTAATCGAACAATGATATTGTCTACAGTCCTCACGTTGGTTGGAAAGTAAATGACCGGATTCGTGATTTCTTTTATTTTTTATCCTGGGCCTACACGCGGAAAGAATTGATGAATATTATGATCCGATTCTCCATTCGCATAAGACCCCGATGCGATGTTGCATTGAATTGAAATAATGTTTACGCTGAGAATTTTAACAATCTCATTTGTTTCGGGGGAATGACATGATCGGATTGAGTAAAACCCAAAAGAGGACCAATGGAGTGAGGCTTTTTGGAATAGTTGAAGTATACTGCATGAGTTTTTTTAATTTCCGTTTTTTGCGTGTTGGAATTTCCTCGTATTATCAATACGGCGGTAGGGTCAAGATGAGAAAGTTCTTCACGTAATAAGGAGTCTATAGCATCGATATCGTAAGATCCATCAGGTATTTGGATCGAAAAATCACTAAAATAAAACAGATTGACATATTCGGAATATGTCTGAAAGCATAACAACCCAACAGTATATATTGGCCCTAATTCTAACAGCGGTAAAAAATTGTGGAATGTACGCTAGAGTTGCCCGTAAGCATTGTTGTATAGCTCATGATTAACAATGATTAAACGTTATGAAAAGGATCGACTAAATATTGTAAGCAGAGATGACCACAAACCGACGTATTCCACTTCTGATAACGCCCTCTATTATAAGTTAATTTTAGCCCCTTAAAGTACTCGAGCAACTGTGGTGGTGGCTTTCAGTTTCCAGTAATATGGAAAAGTTGCCGTGCTGAAAGGAAACTCAGTCTCTATAACTAAGCAAATCCTCTCCCTTTAATTATCCTGAAATCCTATTAATCATGTTAATTATTGATTTTTTTTTTCAAGGACAAAAAAAATAAAACTATTGTCGGATAATAACATTGTTTTTCTGTAATGTACAAGGAATATTCATCCCCTTGCTACATATGAATACTATTACTTCGAGTATATATGAGAAGTTAGGCGTTTTGATAGGACTGGCTAAGAGCCTTGTAATGACAGCTCGGCTGAAATACAGTTAGTGTAGAATCACTTGTGGCACTCAAGTTTGTCGTTGCTCCGAGTATGGATTTACATATAAGCGACATACCCTCCGCTTTTGGATGAGACCATGTTTGATTCAAATTTCGGCTTGAATACTAATTAGATCGTGTCAGCTCTTTGTTGTGAAATAATGGAGTCATTGTCAAAACTATATTCATTAGGAAATTCATTACAGGCATCAAAGTTCACAGTAATACTATCACGTAAATGAACAATGATGGGGTCAAATGTAGTGTAGTGGTCAGCATAACAACCTACTATGTCCAAGATCCACCAAAAAATCCATGTTTATGCTGTCCTTCGGAGGACACGTAAAATAACTATAGATAGAACCTGCACGATATCAGATACTCGCTATAGATTCTTTTCCTAATTACACATGGATAGGCAAAATTTAGAAAACCAACTATAGCATCGTCCGGTTAAGCATAGTAGCATTAAGTGACGAAAAATAAGTTTTTACTTCCTCCAGGACCACTTTCATCTCCATATTTACAGAATCAAATAATATTTATTTAATGTTTAGTTTATTGTGATTATTTAAACATTTTTATTTTTAAGAGAAAAGATTTGTCCTGGCTGGGATTTGAACCCGGATCCTCCGCATCTCTAGCGCGGTACTCTACCAATTAAGTTACCAGGGCTCGTAACCAGGCCAGACTAAAGTAATGTATACAATTGAAGTAAATATAGTTAATATGTAATTGAAGTAATGTTCAATGATCACTCTTCACCATATGTACATAGCAAAAATTGTGAGTGCTGTGGATGTGGAATCGGTGAAGCTAATGAATTTGTCCGGCCGAGTTACGAGCCCTGGTAGTTGGTAGAGTACCGCACTAGAGATACGAAGGACCCGGGTCGAATCCCAGCCAGGACAAATCTAAAACTGCACGTATCTCTTCCCGTTTAGTCTGGGAATATAACTTTTAATTTCTATCTATCATTTAAAACAAATAATACAGTATTATCGAGAAAGGAACACACCACTTTTAGCTAAATTCGATTTTACAACTTATAAAATTTTCATACCATGGGCTAAATATGAAAACCGTTTTTTAAGGAGTAAATTCAAAAAATAAAAAATAAATTTATTCACTAAAACTTTACAAAGTTGAAAAGGTCAATTTTAATACATAAATGGTATATCATATATTTGCGGAAAAATGTATTGTACTACATTACTCAATATAAATGTATGAACAATGCCATAAATCATAAAACATATTTTTTCTATGTTTCTAAACTATTATTCAATAGTAGTATTTGAAAGTTTCACGTGAATTAAAAAAAAAAAGGTAATGTCACGGCAAAGCATAGTAAGGATGTTATTAAAATTATTTTACAAACCATTAAAAATTTTTTAAAAGCTTGAAATTTGTTTTATTTTAACTATGTCATTGTTCCCATTCAACTTCAAGTTCAAACATGATAACAATTGAAAATACGATTTTATTAAAAAAAATTTTTATGGAAATGGAATATGGATATGTCATTCAACCAATACAATAGCTACTGGAGGGTGACTCAAAAATTGATATTTTTGAGTGATGTAGTTATTTTGAAAGAGCGATGTGATATGAATCCAAACAATCTTACTTTAACATCATTGATTGTCAATAAGCAATAAAAAAAATATAAAATTTCAATTTATATTTCTTTTTTATTATAATAAAATTTAGTACCGGCTATGCGTTCATCTCCTGCTCAATGAGACGCAGACAGGAATCGGCTTGCGCAGTTCCGTCAGCATCCTTGCTCTTCCTCGCCTCCTTCATGGCCTCGCCGCAGTACTCCCTGGCCTTGGAGTAGATCCTCTTCTTCATCAGAAGGAGGCCGTTGTTAACGTAGATGGCTATCAGACCGGAAGTGGCAATCGGAAGCTTCTTCCCTATCCTGAGTGCCTTGGCCAGGTAGTCCATGGCCGTCTCGTCTTCGCCCATGAAGGCGTGCAGGCGACCCAACTCGTTGAGGCAGTAGCAAGCCTTCTCACTCTCTTCTCCGTGGACCACCTTGACCAAAGCGAAGACGGTGTTCCTATAAGTGAGGGCTTCCTTGTAGCGACTCCTGTCCGCCAGGAACAACGAGTAGCTGTCTAGTACTTTCTCCAGGACGTTCGTGGCCCAGGAATAGTCTTCGGAACCAACGTTCATCACCTGGATTTGCGCCAAGCAGTGCTTGTAAAGCTTATCTGTTTTGCTGTGAAATATATTTAACATAAAAATCATTTATTTTATTCTACTTATTATATCGAATTAATTAACTAGATCTACAATAGTTGGTCTTCGAAATGTAGGGAATGATTTAAAGCTCCACGCAAATGATTTTAAGCATACAAAACAGCCAGCCTCTCAACGCTTACGTATGAAAGTGAAAGTTGTGTCGTGCAGTACCTTCGCAGAGTGTTGGATAAATTAATGGCGGATCCTGTGAGGGATGCGGCAATATCAGGGGCAAGTGGTAGAACTAAAGACCTCCATTGCAAGCAGACAACTGAAGTGATTCGGACATATCTGTGTCATTGACGTGTACGGCAACCTAGGATGGTAATCGAAGCCCGACTGCAGGAGAGAATTCGCGCAAGATTACTGTACGAAAATTATATAGAAAAATCGAGGCTCAAATAAAGAGGATTTGTCGCGACTGGGATGCATTGCGCCATTGGATTGAGTGCCCTCTATTTTAAACAAGAAGGAAGAAAAAGAAACATTCATCTGATAAAGTTGAATGTAAATTAAAATTTAAAAAATCAATTAAGCTAAAAATTATCCTCACCTTAAAATCATACAGACTGTCAAATAAGCAAGAATACTTCAATTTTAAATATTATCCAGAAACAATACTTTATTACCGTAGTGACAAACAAATAAATATATATACCACAACAAATCATGTAGGATTTTGGGTTTATTGTCTTGGTAAAAACTGTATCTAAGCCAACAGATAATAAAAGTCGTTCAAATGTCATGTTCTTCTCCTCATTAAAGATACCCATTTTAGAGGCTGGATGAGCCTCAGTAACACTCAGGAACAGAATAAATAAATTATTTTCTATAGTCTGGCACTAGGTCGGCATACCAGTTACCTATCAAGGCTAAGTACTGCGGTACACCGTTCTCAAACGAAATTACAACAGTACTAATTTGGTCAATTCATTGTATTATGAGTACTCCTTATTATTAAGTACCTACTCATAGTCACTAGTGACTTCGTAGATCTTGGCTAGGTCGTAGGCTGTGTGGACCTTCAGCTTCTTGATCACCGTCGTCTGCTCCTGCGGCATGTTGAAGTTGTTGTTCAGCTCGAGATAGTGCCGCTCCGCCTTCTTGTATTCCTTCTTGTTATAGGTCAACTTAGCCAGGATGAGGAGCAGTATGTTGGTCCAGTCCATGTTGTGTGCTCTTCTGGCATCTTCTAAGGCGGTTTCCAATACAGTCTCTGCCTCGTCCAATCTTCCAACCTAAAGGGAATAAATAGCTTTAGTAATGATGCAGCTTTTGGAAGTATGCAGAGACTTCATATTCTTTAATATCAAATTTATTTATGGCAGTGAGGTAGTAAAGTGGGTGAGTGCTTAGGCGCTCAAATTCAAATTCAACTTTTTTAGATAAATTGTTAACAATCAGTGATGGAACCTGTCAGACTTGCAGACCCTACAAGTTCCACCGTATACCTATAAAGGGGCTATAGAATGACCATCATGCACAAGCGTTGTCTTAGAATCTGTACTACTGTCTGTAGAATCTCTACCTTATTCTGAATCCAAGACACCTTGAGTTCAACCTACGGGCGGAAATGGTACAGTATTTTTTTTCTTATTTAACATAGGTTGTTTTGGTACTTTACCGTTCACCGGGCGCAAGCGAAAAATATCATAAGGGGAATATTCGTTTGGGGCCATGTGCTCTATTTTATGAATACATTTAAAACAAAGCACGTTTTACTTTTTTCTTCAGTCTTAAGTATTGTAAAAAAAAAAAAAAATGGGACTTAGCTAGAACCAGCAGTCCCTTGTTTTCAAGAGAAAGTTATATTGCAAGGTTCCAAAAAAATGCAACATGCGTTCAGATTCATGATATAAAATTTTATTTATGTGAAGGAGTACGTTAGTGAATCAATCTTTCACGAAGAAAAGCATTCGCAATGGTACTTGGTTTGAATCGCCCAGATTGAGTTTCCTAACACCACTGATATTTTTTTACGGCTGGAGGGAAAAGATTACATCAATCAAATTGTGTAAAAACAACTGTGTGTGAATCATAATATAGTTGTAGATTGGAACAACTACTTAAGAGAAGTTTGTGTAGAAGTATTAGCAGAACGTATGAAAAAAAAAATAGGTAGTCCTGAAAACATGCTGAGCTAGACGAGAGCTTACATTTCATGATTCTGATCACATACTGAATTTAGCCGATTTACCTTTCTCTTGAAAATAACAGACTGCATATTTTTTCAGGTCTAGCTACATCGAAAATTTGCATCTTTTTTTTTTACAAAAATTGCTTGATTTTGATTTTTAACTATTTTCGCCTCTTCTAAGAAATTCATTTTAATGAATGAGTAAATCAAATGCAAGTACTGCAGGATTTTATCTCCCTTCACATTTTTATTTCTATTAGGTTACAACAGTTGTCAATAAAAGTAACTGATGCTAAAAGTGGTTACTAACTAACTGGTCTTCTAGAAAAGACCCGATAATTGAATAGGATCAACTATTTCGTGTAATACTTACCGTCAATAAGACTGTGGTATCAATAAAATGGGCAACACTGTAGAATCCACAGGTGAACTTCAAACAAATCACATAATTTCACTCATGTTCTTTCTGTTATTTTAACAACTATGATCATGTGATTTGCCTTTAATTATGTACTATAATGGATTCTCCACAGTACCTAAAAAACTGTCAGGGGGAGTGCACGTGCCCCCCCATAAATCCGCGCTTGCAGTAGCCTATGTGTTACTATGGTGTATAACCTATATTAGTGTAAAGTTTCTTCCAAAACCGTCCAGTAGTTTTTGCGTGAAAGAGAGACAATCATACAAACTTTCACATTTATAATATTAGTAAGATTAGTAGGATATCAAAACAAATAGTTTCACTCATGTTCTTTCTGTTATTTTAACAACTATGATCCTGTGATTTGCCCTTAATTATGTACTGTAATGGATTCTCCACAGCACCTAAAAACTGACGGGGGGGGGGGGCACATGCGCCCCCATAAATCCGCGCTTTCTACAGCCTTTGTGTTACTATGGTGTATAACCTATATTTCTGTAAAATTTCTTCCAATACCGCCCAGTAGTTTTTGCAAGAATGAGAGACAAACATATTAACTTTCACATTTATAATATTAGTAAGATTAGTAGGATAGTTTAATAGTTTCACTAATGTTCATTCTGTTATTTTAGCCACTATTATCATGTGATTAATTATGTACTATGATGGATTCTTCACAGTACCTAAAAGCCTGTCAGGGGGGGCACGTGCCCCCCATAAATCCGCGCTTGCTATAGCCTATGTGTTTTTCTGATTTATAACCTATATTACTGTAGTTTCATCCAAATCCGTTCAGTAGTTTTTGCATGAAAGAGAGACAAACATTCAAACTTTCCTAAATAATATTAGTAGGATTAGTAGGATATCAAAAGAAATAGTTTCACTCATGTTGTTTCTGTTATTTTAACAACTATGAGCATGTGATTTGCCTTTAATTATGTACTATAATAGATTGTCCACAGTACCTAAAAACCTGTCGGGGGGGCACGTGCCCCCGTGCACCCCCCTTATATCCGCGCATGCTATTGCCTATGTGTTATTCTAATGTATAACCTATATTACTGTCAAGTTTCATCCATATCCGTTGAGTAGTTTTTGCGTGAAAGAGAGATAAACATACAAACTTTCACATTTATAATATTAGTAAGATAGTAAGATTTATTGAGAACTCTTTTGTTTGTAAAGATAACCTGTTGAATAAGCTATAAAGCACTTTAGTTTTTTTTTTACTTTTTTACTCTCTTGTCCACTTAGAATCTTTTCTAATAGAAATAAAAAGGTAAAGAAAGATAAAATCATGTTGACATCAGAAAATGTATATATATAATTGTCGTGGTTATTTGTTGTTTTAAATTATACATAAATACAAACATATGTTCTTTTATTTATTTTAGGTTACAACAGTTATCAACAAAAGCAACTGATACTAAAATTAACTGGTGAGGGTCTTCTAGAAAAGACCCTCCACTTAAAAACCTTTAAAAAATCATTTTAACGTGGCTTTTCCAGTTTTGATTGCCAAAAAATGCAAATTTTTATCAATAATTATCAAAATAGCTTTATTACTCAAAAAATCATATTAGAACAGAAAAATAGTAACTCAATTAGAAGGCGTAGAGAAATTTTAACTTTTTCTAAAAAAAAAGAGCGTAATTTTCTTGTTAACCACAATAAAATCAAAATAAAAAAAAATAAAAAAGGTAAAGATGGCATAACTGGTGGCACTCAACTACAGTTTTAATAAGCTAAGTCTCATTTAACTCTTGGCCTTTCCTTCTAGAAAAGCCTGTAAGTATTTACATATAGTACATATTTTTTTTTATCTCGATTGAACATAATTATTTTTAATTTCTTAATGTTCAGCCCATAAATATGAAACTATAATTTGACAACTAGGAAGTGATGATGAAGATGAAGGAAACCTCAGGAAGAATATAGTGCTTGGAGTCTGGAAATGAGTTAACTAAAAACAGAATACATTGCAATACATGGGAAAGTAAGTGCCCTTATCCTTCGAAAACTGGGAAGTATAGAAAATAATGATTTTAAATATCTTGGAAGATGAAAGAAGCTCCTACAAAGATATAGAAATAATCGTAAGGGAGAGAAAGATGATAGGGTGTCATTTTCAGTCATTCCTAGAAAGTGGTATCCTGTATGGATCTGAAACATGGACATAAAGGAAAGGAAAGAAAGTTTTAGGTCAGGCAGATAGAGTTCTGGAGACGTTGTTGTTTCATTCCAGAATTAGTCCATTTCAATACGAACATGCAACTGGTAGAGCAGGAAACAGGGTAGTTGTTATAACGCAATAGAAACAAAGAACTAAACTGGTATGGCCACTTAAAGAGGAAGTCGCAGGAATGATGGCCCAAAACGCCCAACAGGAAGGAGGAAAAGAGAGCGACCCAAGAAGAAACGGCTGCGAGATGTGTTGGAGAGCACGGCAGCGAGTGGGCACGGACAGGGAGACAAGGAACTTAAGGAAGCTGTTAAAAATAAGGAAAAAGGAAATGGACAAACTTGGACATTACTTTATTTCTTCTAGAAACTGATCTAGTTTACTAATCAGAAACAATAAAGTATTATCAAGACTCACTTCTAACAAGTTCTTGACGTGCTCTAGTAGCTTTAACTTCAGCGTTGGGGTCACCGCAGGTTGTCCATCCGAGTCCTTGTAATCGATCCTCGGCTGCCAATCCATCTTGTTCGCCAGCACGATCGGCCAGAAAGTGACGCACGAGATGTTCGAGATATAATGTGACACTCGTGAAAGGGCGCGTGACTGCTTCTTGTACGGCGTGGGCCTTCTTGAGAGCAACAGACACCTGAAGGAGAGGGAGCCATAGCAGCCTATGGCAAACCTCTTTAACATAACCTAATCTGGATTTTAATTTTCATGTTATCGGAACCATATGTTTTTGACACTTAACTTCTTTCAGAAATTATATTTTATGATGATTCAATGAACGCATATAGCTTCTTTTTTTTTTTTTTTAAACTACTAGTTGGAAACATTTTTATTTTATCATGTAATTATCCCAATATGAATATAAGAAAACATTCTTATTTTATACCTAAAATAAATTTGTTTCTTTACTGTTTATTCATATAAGGTCACTTTATGGTTCAATGGCTCCAGGAGTCATAAAATTGCCTAAGGACGGCATAACAAAGGAATATTTTTTTTAAATTAGAAGGCCACCCACGGGTTTCGAACCCGCGATCTTGGGCATATAATGTTGTTAAGCTAACCGTTACACCACATCATTCTTAACAAATTAATTCAAATTACTTGCAGATATTTATGTAATAAAAATTTATACGTCGTTGACGCAGATCAATACTCAACCAATACTCATTGAGCATTGATCACCAAAACGTAAAACCTTAAATAAAAAACTTATTTATGTGGAATAAAGTGGTCCCGGTAGAGTTCAATGAATTTATTACAGGATTTATTTACCTCTACCCGGACCACTTTCTTCCATTTTTATTTTTATTTTATATTGATTATTTAAATATTTTTATTTTGAAGAGATTTCGAATTTATAGCGCGGTACTTTACCAATTATGCTTACCAACTTAACCTGGTAGCATAGTTGGTAAAATACCTAAAGTTGCGGAAGACCCGAGTTCGAATCCTGGCCAGGACAAATCTTTTCTCTTAAAATAAAAAATAAAAATATTCTGTTGTGAAATAAAATAAAAATAATAATAAAATCCTCACAACGCTTCCCTCAAAAATACCATAAACATATTTACTATTTTATTGTATTTTTAAGTAGGACGTTATAAAGGAATCTTAATAAAATAAATCTTTAGAAAAATTAATATTTAATTGATATTTAAAAATCAAACTATTTTTCATTGAGTACGTTTGGTAACTAGTAAATTAGCATACAAGATTTCCACTGTTGGTCTTCAATCCTAAAAAGAATCATAGCTTAAGAAACAGCTATTGGAAACATTGATCCGCCTAATGCTTACTTTATTGTTCTCATAGTTTATTACGAACCCCACTTCGCAATAGCCTGAATAACTAAGGCTGGAATGCATATTTTCCATTACATCTAGCTCAGTCTGTTGAGTGCTGAATTGCTCAAATGCAATGGTGCGGCTTTGGTAAGTTTTTTTTTATGTGTTAGTAGAAAAAGATAAAGACTCTCCTGGAGCTCAGCTAAAGTGGGTACCCTCAATTGGGGAAAAGCCTTGAGGGTAAAATTTTCGCAAAAGGTTCTGTTGGAGACCTGCAGAATTGTGAGACAATTCTTAAATCAGTAATCTTTTACGTTTTCGAATTCCTGGGTGTGAATTTGGTGCCAGAGAAGCCATTGAGAAAAATGATAAATAATTATTGTAATTATTGTAACATTAATAATACATTCACTTTCACTTTTAACTTTTATTTATTAATCTGATTGCTTCATAATCTGTCTTTCTTTAAATCCGTAGCTAAAGTTATACATATACTAGCATATCTGTCTCGCATAAAGTTATACTTTAAATTTTAATCATGTATGTAATTATTACACGAAAACCCGAAAAAAAGTTTTAAAATGCATGAATGCGCCTATAGTCCCTGTTGGTGACTGTCATCAGGCGCATACATGCGTGCTTAGCACTTTAAGTGTAAATGTGGAGCAAGATAGCTCCATTAGATATTAAAGAAAACTCAGATAGACGTTAATGATAGCGTTTTTCAGTCAATCGAGAATAGATAATATTTCCTACGGTCACCTGTGGTCTAGTGGTTAGCGTAACAAACTACTAAACCCAAGATCGCGGGTTCGTAGCCCGACAGGTGGCCCTAGGATTTTTTAAAGGGAGTAAAAAATCCTTAGTTACGCCGTCCTTCGGAAGGGACGTTAAAAGGGGGTCCCGGGCCTGTACGATGTCAGGTACTCGTTAAAAATCCCTATCCTAATTAAACCTGGATAGGCAAAATTTAGAGCTCCCACTGTAGCATCGTCCGATTAGCCATAGCAGCATAAAGTGACGTTAAATGAACGAACAAACAAACGATAATATTTCCATTCAGTCATCACCTGCTCTACGATCTAAAAACGAGCGAAAAAAATATAAAACGAAAGATAAAAAAACATTTGATGTCACAGATATAATTCATCGACCACAAGGCCTACCTGCTCAGGAGGTGTAGCGTTACTCATTGTCTACTGCTGGAGAGGATTCAGAAAAAGGTTTGGACTCTTTCCAACGGGACTGGTAATTTGAATAGAACTGCCTAAACGTTCCAAATGAGGACGGAGCAAAAAATATATACAGAACGTGGGCATTAGTCGCTGCAATTACCTTTCTTTGTCGTCTGGATTCATCTGCTGTTCCGGTAGGAGCTTCTCCGTCGGTTATTCAACCAGAAGACAGAACTTAATTATTTTTTAAAGTGAAAACTATTATAGCCGCGTTAAGTGATTTTCGGAAGGAGAAGAAGTTATGATTTTGCGTCACCGAATGACATGCTCGTGACGTATTGTGCGAGACTGGCGACGCTTAGCGGCCTGTTAATGGGTTATCCCAGCGGTTCCCAACCTTTAGGTATTGTTGTGCGGTCCACCATGATCGAAAGGAAAACTTCGAATCCTACAAAGTAAATATAAATATACATCAATAGTCATTTTAAATTCATACTGAAATGTTTTAAAACAAAAAAAAATCAACAGAAAACTTCTTTTTCTTCTTTATTTACTGATGATATAAATCAATCGATAGTATTTTTTATATTGTTTTGTCCTTATTGTCCTTAACAAGTAAGGCTACATCTAGATTAAAACTGGTGAGTTCTGTTTCAGGCCACTTTCGGCATTAAATTTATCTAGGAATTTATTTTTTATAAAATATATTGAGAAGGATCGTTTTATATTCATAGATGGGTTCTTGAAAACCCCATTAAATGTCTCAGTACAATTCTAGTAATTGCTGGACTTCCTTGCTTATATTTAGGGTCAAAGTTGCTTGCAACTGAACGACTCAAATCGTTTTCACTAAATTTTTAAGGGGCCCATACACGATCAGTATTACTGACAGTATAGTCAGATACTGATGTACTGAAGTAGGGTATTGATGAATGATGGTTCACTCCATCATTCCTCAGTTCAACCCGGCGTAGGGAAGGGGATACTGACTGTATTACTGATCGTGTATTTCATTTTGCAGCTGTTGAGTGCGACGCATCAACTGATTTCCAATGCAATAATTAAAATATAGCCACATTTTTCAAAAGTTTTAAATGATTTATGTAATGTTTCTGTTAAAACTTCATTTTTTTCTTCTAACATTTATAAGTAAAATTGTGTATTGTATATGGAAAAAAATTATATATTTCGTAGTGTCTAAATGAAATCTTCACAGGTTTCTATCACAATCCGGCTGATAGAGAAATTAGCGTTGAAAGCTTCAAGTCCTCAAAATTTCGGCCTGTTGCTAAATAGTAGGGTAACTGCCAACCGCTGTTTTGGGCATATACTTTCCCTCATATTTGTATCTTTTTTTTTAATATGAGGTGAAACCATGTTTAATAAATTATTGAATACGTTTTCATTCATCCGAAAATAATTATAGTAATCTGAGTTCCTTTACTGAAAGCTCGTTGATTAAGTTTAAATGGGTACTCTTATCCCTGTCCAATAGCCAATCCTTCACCCACAAGCGCCTTTTCCTCTTTTTTTTTCCAATGCCATAGCTAAACACGCTCTATCCATTAAAAAATAGGTATAAATCTGCGTGAGAAAAAGATGACTGTTCTTATCGCGAGCTAATTGTGAACTGAGTTTTTTTATTTCTGATTTTTACATTAGTAAAATACAGGAGAGAGTTTGGTTAGAAGTTTTACAAAAATAATAGTACATAAAAATAACAGAATAGTAAATATACAGAAAAAGAAAGTAGATAATTATAATACTAAACATTGTAATGAAGGTAAAATAAAGCCCTGAGTCGACACTACATCAAAATGAGTTAAATACTGACAGTAATATTGATCGTGTATGGTGTAAAAATACTGAAGGGTGACTCCTCAGTATTTTTGTCATTCCAATACTGTCAGTAATATTGACCGTGTATGGGCCCCTTTAAATCTACTCTGCGCGGCCGTTCGTTGGGAACCGCTGTCCAATGTGTTTTAATCAACTTCAGTTTATAAGATAGGATTCCATTGATATAAGAATAGTAATATTTTACTAAAAGGCAGTTTAACAGTTGTGCAATTCATGCTAATAATAACATAATAAATCAATAACTAATTACACTTTTCGTAAAATATTTTATTTATCATTGCTAAATGTTTTAAGTTGCTAATGGAAGCAAATACGGGTGGATGGTATAATTGATATAACTGTATACTAATTAATATATCAATTAGGTAAATCGATATTTTGTAATGAAGTTGTCCAGCCCATGTTCTGATAATGAACTAATTAACTATTATATCTGAAAAAAATCTATACCACTACAACCCATGAAGGGTCTGGGGTTCATTACATGGTAGACAATACTGTTTCATGAACAACGGTTGTGCAGGAAGGTGATTTGTCCTAGATAACGCTCAAACCCCTTCTTTTGGATACCAACTTTAAAGATGCTAGGTGAGCCCCGGGAGGGTCCTAGATCCCATATGATTTATCTCCGGCTGCAAACAGACTAAAAAAAAGTCTTGCCTGCAGCGGGATTTGAACAAGGGTTTTCGGCATGGCAATTCAGTGCTCTACCACTGAGCCACTCTACCTCCCAATTTACTATTATAAAGAAATATAAATATGTTATTAAGAAAGAATCTTCAACTTTATTTATTAATTTGATTGTTTTTTTTTTTATTTAAAATTTCAATTTAATTTAACGAAGACGCACTTAAGCGAAGTAAGCTACTGAATTATCTTGTTTGAATTCATTTCAATATCATAAAGTTTATAACGTTATAAACTCTTTATAAAATTATTAAAATCCTTTTGACTCAGCTTTTTTAAACCTAAAATATAAATTAATCAGATAAAAAGTTTCTGTAATGTTTCGAAATATTGCCTTCAATCTAATACTCATCTCAATAGAAATACTTTTTGTAAAAGTGTAACTGCTTAAATTTTTAATACGGGGTTTTAATTACTCTTGATTCATAAATTGAATAAACAGAGGAGGTTCTTTATGCTACACGAGCGAAAAGGGATTTGCAAAGAATTCTGAATAACTCGCCTTTCTTAAAAACTAATTAAAGGGATACATTTAAATATTTTATGATGTTTTTCTACTCTTTCCTGTTCAAAGCTGGTTATTTGTATCACATATTTCTAAATAAAGATAAAAATGAAATTAAATCAAACATAAAATATTAAATAATTTAATTTATAGATAATATAATGACGTAAGTCAACAAGATCTTTATTAAAGTAATGTTCAATGAACATTCTTCCACGTGTATACATCGCAAAATTGCGAGAACACCGGGATATAGGATCGGTGAAGAGAATGGATTTGTCTGGCTGTAGTACGAGCCAGGTTCGCTCAGTCGGTTAGAGCACCACGACGGAGACGTGGGCAACCCGGGTACGTATCCCGGTCCTGGACAAATCTTTTCTCTTCAAAACTGAATATTTAAAAATTATAAAATATAATATAGTCCATATGTTCTTTTTCCGGGATGGACCGTGTGATGTTGGTTTTGTTTGCCAAGCTTTCGCTCATCGTGTTGTGAGCTTCCTCAGGGCTAGTCAGTAAATGAAGAGCGGATGGTAGAGTCAGGGTGTATATACCTTGGGGGTGGGGGGTGGTCTCGGTCGAAGTCTGCCTTCCCATTGGCTCGCTTGTGTCGAGTCCGTGGGCTGTGTTGTGTTCGGGTGGGTTCGTGTGTGTTCGGAATTGTCGTATGTGTTTGGATGATAGGTTGATGTGTTGGTCTTTTGTTTTATGGCAGGATACCAGTTTTTGCTAAGTTTGTAACCGTCTTCCTTATTGAAATTATTGGGTTCTTTAATAATTTCAATGGCCTCTCTTATGGTGCGGAGGTGATAATTATTTTCTTTAACCAGTGTGGTTGTGTTTTCGAAAGGTATGTGGTGGTTGGTGTTGTAGAAGTGTTCTGCTACAGCCGATTTTTCCGTCTTGAAGTTTTTGACACTAGATATGTGTTCTTTTAACCGTCTTTCGATGGTCCTACCGGTTTGTCCAATGTAGACCTTGCCACAGGAACAGGGTATGCTATAGACGCCTGGGGTACGTAGTCCTAATTTGTCTTTGGGTTTCGGTAGGATGTGAGCTATTGTTTTGTCTGTGGAGAATGTGGTCTTGATGTCATGGTTGTTTAGAATCCTGGCGATCTTTTCTGAGGATTCAATGAAGAATACGAGCTGCACCGACTACAAGGACGCACTAAAGAAGACTGTTATAAATCTCACCAACGAAGAATTCCCACAAGAAACCATAAGCGTCCTCCAGAAAGGATTCAACTTCGCCATCGCACCTAGACATGTACCTACAGAGAAGATTATAACCAACATAGAAGCATGTATTAAGAATATAGACCAAAACGCCGCCGAAACCATCCGGCAAGACATTAGTCACATTTTACGTAAAGCCAAGCCACCAAGACCTAACCTCTCTAAGACGCAATACAAATCACTCACTACACTAAGGAAACGAGACGACCTTCTTGTAATCCCTGCTGACAAAGGAAACGCCACCGTCATTATGAAGACAGACCAATATCTAAACAAAATGACAGAAATCCTCAACGATGGAACATACAAAAAACTGGACAAAGACCCCACTAATGACATTAACAAGAAAATCCAGACCATCATCAACACTAGCCAGACCCTGAAAACCAAACGCCTCATAATATCTGACCCAATACCACCAAGACTATACGGACAACCCAAAATACACAAAGACGGTATCCCTATGAGACCCATATTCAGTACCATTGGCTCACCTACATACCACCTATCCAAATACATCTCCGACATAATTAAAACCCACACTGGCAAAACACAACACAACATCCGCAACTCCAAACAATTCGTAGACATAATCAAAACCATTCATATAAACGAAGAAGACATCCTAGTAAGCTTCGACGTCAAGTCGCTCTTCGCCAAGGTCCCTGCCGATGAAGCCTTGAACCTTATGAAAAATCTTCTGAGCGAAGAAGAGTACCGACTGACGGAGATATGCATGAAGGAAACATATTTCCTGTTCAATGGACAGTATTATAAACAAATGGAAGGCACAGCTATGGGATCTTCATTGAGCTCACCGGCAGCGGACCTGTACATGGAACACTTCGAACAGAAGGCACTCTCCACCGCAACCCAAAAACCTGAATATTGCTTCAGATACGTGGACGACACCTTCGCCATCTGGAAGCACGGAAAAGATGCACTGGACAGATTCTTACTCCACCTAAACAGCATCCACCCTAACATACAATTCACCATGGAGCTGGAGAAGGATGGGAAACTTCCCTTCCTGGATGTCCTGGTCGAGAAGAAAGGAAGCCATCTTGGACACACCGTCTACCGTAAACCTACACATACAGACAGATACCTCCATGCCACATCACACCACCATCCGTCTCAGAAGGAAGGAATCATCAACACTCTACTCAACAGAGCTGAAATGATAGCTGAACCGTCACAGCTCCCTAAAGAGAAGAGGCACTTGAGAACAGCCTTCCTGAAAAACGGATACGACAAAGAAACTATTAAACGGGTAGAACGCAAGAGAAAACTCAAAAAACATGACAATAAAGAAACCGATAACGAACCCAAAACCCAGACGATCATTCCTTACATCAAAGGTACCTCAGAAAAGATCGCCAGGATTCTAAACAACCATGACATCAAGACCACATTCTCCACAGACAAAACAATAGCTCACATCCTACCGAAACCCAAAGACGAATTAGGACTACGTACCCCAGGCATCTATAGTATACCCTGTTCCTGTGGCAAGGTCTACATTGGACAAACCGGTAGGACCATCGAAAGACGGTTAAAAGAACACATATCTAGTGTCAAAAACTTCAAGACGGAAAAATCGGCTGTAGCAGAACACTTCTACAACACCAACCACCACATACCTTTCGAAAACACAACCACACTGGTTAAAGAAAATAATTATCACCTCCGCACCATAAGAGAGGCCATTGAAATTATTAAAGAACCCAATAATTTCAATAAGGAAGACGGTTACAAACTTAGCAAAAACTGGTATCCTGCCATAAAACAAAAGACCAACACATCAACCTATCATCCAAACACATACGACAATTCCGAACACACACGAACCCACCCGAACACAACACAGCCCACGGACTCGACACAAGCGAGCCAATGGGAAGGCAGACTTCGACCGAGACCACCCCCCACCCCCAAGGTATATACACCCTGACTCTACCATCCGCTCTTCATTTACTGACTAGCCCTGAGGAAGCTCACAACACGATGAGCGAAAGCTTGGCAAACAAAACCAACATCACACGGTCCATCCCGGAAAAAGAACATATGGACAATACCGCAGACCGTGGAAGCCTACGTGAACAAATATAATATATTTTTATTAACATTTTTTTATCAACGGATCATGTTTAAAATGGCATTCCATTAAAGAAAATCTGTACCTCTATAACCCAACAAGGGTTCAGTATATGGTAGAGACTATAAAGTTTCCAGGGGAGGAGGGTGGATGAATCACAGGAGGGTCTGTAGGTCTCACAGTATAAATTTGAGGCTGTTATTAGATTAAACAAGAGATCGGCCAGGAACCTTCAGTATAGCAATCCAGCGCTCTACATAAGGAGCTACCCCCTTCCAAATGACATTCCATGTTAAATTAAAAAAAATAACCTCAATTGTTTAGAGTTAACGTTACGTTTAATTAAAAAAATAATAAATCCTGTACCACTACAACCTGTGAAAGAGTCTGTGGTTCAGTACAAGGTAGATACTGTACTATTTCATGAACAATGGTTCTGCAAGATGGGGACTTGTCCTAGGTCTTACCTCCTAGTAAGGGTACTTTTCCTAAGACCTTATAGGTCACGCTCAACCGCCAGAGCGTTTTCCCCCTATTTTTGTAATATTTTAGAGAGGCTGGGTGAGCCCCAGAAGGGTCCTAGATCCTATACGATCCATCTCCGGCCGCAAACAGACTAAAAAAACAAAAAAAAACCTGTACCGCTACAACCCATGAAGGGTCGGGTTCAGAACATGCTAGAGACTGTACTATTTCATGGACAACGATTCTGCAAGGAGGTGACTTGTGCTAGGTCACGCTCAACCGCCAGATTTTTCCCCTTATTTTGGGTACCCTATTTTTATATAGGCTGGGTTGGCCTCAGGAGAGTCCTAAATCCCATATGATCCACCTCCCGCTGCAAACAGACTAAATAAAAATAATGGCCTGCAGCGGGATTTGAACGAGGATTTCCGGCGTGGCAACTCAGTGCTCTACCACTGAGCCGCTCCGCTCCCATATCAATAAAATAAAATAAAATAAATTATAATAATATTATATAATGATGTAAGTCTACAAGATCCAAAAATAAAAGTAGTGTTTAATGAACACTCTTCCCGTGTATGTATCGCAAATTCGTGAGAAACTGCGAAACAGACTGAATTTAAAATTTTTCTAAATATTTTATTTGAAAAGAATAGATATGACCAGGACCGGGACTCGATCCTACAGATAAATAAAAATAATGGCCTGCAGCGGGATTTGAACGAGGGTTTCCGGCATGGCAACTCAGTGCTCTACCACTGTGCCACGTAAGTCAACAAGATCCAAAAATAAAAGTAATGTTTAGTTAACATTCTCCCCGTGAATGTATCGCAAATTGCGAGAACACGGAGATACAGGATCAGTGAAAAGAAGGGATATGACTGGCCGAGAAGCGAACCAGGATGGCTGAGTTGGTTAAAGCACAACCATGGATAGGTGGGAAACCCGGGTCCAAGTCCCGGTCTTGGCCATATCTTTTCTTTTCAAATAAAATATTTTGAAAAATTATAACATATAGCAATAAAATAAAATAAAATAAATTTAAAAAAAATTAAGAGAAAACTTCAGATACCTATTTTCTTACTTAGTTTACTCCTCAGTTCCTCTATGATAATTCCTCTGTATTACTGTTCTTTTGTAATATATTAACAAAATATACTTAATTTTGAACAAAAAATAGAATTATAAGCCTTTTTGCAATTGATATGAAGCTGATAAATTAAGCCTTTGTATATTTTTCTTCTTTTGTATTAATTAATAATTACATAAATGTTTACAAAATAATATTTCACAGCTAATTATTGCAATTTGTTTTTAATTTATAAAGGAAAATAGCCGCTTCATTAATGGTTTTTGATAATTTTGTAAAATGCTTTTATGTTATCATTTAGGTAATAATTGCGCATTATTTCTTCCAACAATAACATTAAAAAATATATATATTTTTCATAAACTTTTTTACGTTTGACGCATATTCCCTGCCTTCAGGACTATTCTTGAATTTTGATACTCTATACTTGAGTTTTTTAAAAATCTTTTTATTATATTCTCATATTTACCAATAATTTTTTTTACCGTCTAAATACCATAATTATAATTATTAAGACCAAACAACAAAGAAAAAAACATTTTCACTATAATATCATTGCTACACTTCATTATAAAACATTTTGTGAATGATAAATTAAATATAATACTTTAATATTTATATTATTTTTGATAAATATCAAAGTTTATATTTTGTACATACTTAAATTGTGTACTATAGTCTTGAGGATTGTAAACCCCCGAAACGTAGATCTAGGCTTAGGCGGTAGGATTGCGTTAAGAGCCGTTCAGTTCCTGCACAACTATTTTCTTAGAATGTAAATGCTACAGTCTCTATATTGTACTAAAACCAAGACCCTTCATATTTACATGTATGATGTTTAAGAAGTGTCATGTCACAAGAGCCTTAATGATGTCAACGACCCCGCGATGAACATCAATCTGCATCTGATGGACCTCACACGAAGAGAAGACATCGTAGTGATTCTCATCTTCTGTCAGTCCAGTCAATCAAATGGAATGTTGACATGTAATGTATATAATATAGAATTATAACATTATATATGAGGGATAAGAAAAAAACCCAGATTTAACCACTAACCTAACAATAACTGCTGAATAAATCTACAGCCCCGGTGAATAAGCGGATAAGTCGTATTTGGTCTAGAGAGAGTTGACTGTTTTCAGATAACCGGTATCACATCATTCTCTTTTTTGGCTTGAAATGGAGTTGTAATTTAAACAATAGCTCTTTTTCAAGCCAATGCCTGACATTAGCACCTTATTCACTACAAATATAACTTGATTCCGCTTACTTAGGTACAAGAAACTCATTTTGGAGAAAAGTAGATTTAACCACTTATTCACCGGGGCTGTAGAAATATTGAATAAAGGTTACTATATCATATTCGTGCTTCGCAGGAGGTTTAGCGGTACTGAAACCTCACAGATTTTGTTAATGCAACTAAGAAATATCCGAAAAGGCATCTATACATCGTATTATACTTAAATGCTGTGGAGATTTTCATATTTGCTTAAAATATTTCAATGTACACCTATGACTACGCCTCCATGTATTAAATAACCCATCAAAAAACTATAACGTTAAAGGCAAGAACACTTTAATATGAAGAATAACATGTATTACATTACACTTATATGCCGGCAGGCTACTCCGGTGGCTCAATTGGTTAGAGCACTGCCACGGAGAGAGAGAGGATTCGAATCCCGGCCGGGGGCATATCTTTTCTCTTTAAAATAAGAAAACACCTATTGTTTGAAACATTGATTACAAAATAACTATTTGAAATCTAACTAAATTTGCTATAAAATAAAACAAAAATGCATCTAATTGAATAACACTTAAAAAAATAACGATAGAACACATCGAAATTGTTATATTCGAATTCAAAAACAGCACCAATGACTGAAATTTTGCTGAAATTGACTGATAACATTATGATATTTTAAATATTTATGTTTTAAAGAGAAAAGATTTGTCCCGGCCGGCATTCAAAACCGGGTCGTCTGCAACTCCAGTGCAGTGCTCTAAACCACTGAGCTACTAGGGTTCGTATCCAAATCAGACAGATCCGTTCTCTTCACCGATCCTATATCCCCGTGTTCTAGCAATTTTTGCGATGTATACACGGGGAAGAATGTTCAATGAGCATTACTTTAATTAGGATCTTGTCGACTTACGTCAATATATTGTTGATAAATTATTTTTATTAGTTGTTGTTTTGATGGTGATTATTCTTAAATATTTTTGTTTCGAAGAGAAAAGATTTGTCCTGGCCGGGATTCGAACTCGGCATCTCCGGTGCAGTGCTCTAAGCCACTGAGCTACCAGGGGTCATATCCAAGTCAGACAAATCCTGTCTCTTCACAGATCCTATACATCGGTCCTATACGGGGTGAAGAAAACATTCTTCCTCGTGTATACATCGCAAAAATTACGAGAACACGGGGATATAGAGAACGGATTTGGATATTCCCTCTGGTAGCTCAGTTGGTTAGAGCACTGCTACGGAGAAGCAGACGACCCGGGTCCGAATCCCGACAAGGGCAAATGTTTTCTCTTCTAAAGAAAAATATAACTAGAATTTCCTATAGAATGCGTAGAATTTCCCACTTTATATAGCGTAGTTGTAAATACTCTATACACCCTTCCTCCATAATGCATGGACGTTTACAAGCACTTCAAAACGTACGAAAATATACTGGTTGAAGTAACTTAAACTACAAACTTCGAAAGAAACATAAACACGAGTAATAAATATCTACTAGAAAGCAATTAGAATAATCCGAAATATAAACTTATTATATTATAAAGTACCGATAAATAACAAGCCAGGCAACGTTTCGCTCCAAAATCAGAAGGCGTCATCAGAAAAAACTCAACCGGCGGGTATTTCCCTCAAAAAAGGGTACCCAGTTTATAGAGCCTGGAAGTTGAAAGATTAAATAATCTGAATTTAAACTGGAACCTTATGCATGGGAACGCAGCAATATAGACAATGAACTACCCCGTTAAGTATATTCTTTCATAATGTAAATCTTTAAGATTTTCAATTATAAACCGAAAATCATGAACCCCCCTAAGAAATATTTCATAAAAAGTCTCTAAGAAAAGTGATTAAAAGCGAGGGAGTCTTGAAAACTTCTGACAGTCCGGAAGTCGATCAATAAAAAATTTCATTCGGAGTGAGTCGAGGGTTCTTTTCGAAACGTCAAAAACTTTTTGAATAATGCAAGAGAAGAAGGGACACAGTCGTCCTTTTTCATCGAATCTTCGTTTAAAATGTATTTACTGCATTATCAAGCAGCTGAAAAAGCAAGAATATAAAATTATTTATTTGTTACACGTGGCTCCCCTTGGAGAACTCATGAACACCTAGAAAGGGCTGGGTAGTAAATAAGGTACAGTAAAGGGAACACATGGGAAGAACTTCATGACATGGGAAAGAAACGAAATTCGTTCTGTTGGCGATACTCGTGAGGGCTTAATCTAAGATTGAAAATTCTTTACGTTAAATTTATATTTTTTCGTGTTTGGGGTCGGAACTTATTCTTACAGTGATCTGATTTTCAGCTGTCCGTCTGGTGGGCCATGACTGGCTTACTTCTTGTTTGTCCATCTTCTCTTTCAGAGTTTTGGAATAGAAGGACATTTTCAGTCGTGCTGAAAGTTTGTCTAGCGAAACTTTAGCAAAGAATTTGACGACGCAGTAGAAACCATAAGACTTGATGAAATGATATGAAATATTGGCCATAGCAATTTAAGAGAGTATTAAGTGAAAATTATTTTCTTCTTTTAACGTAAATACGTCTTTAAAATTGTTTCTAAAGTGGGAGACAATTAAAAAAAAAAAAAATGAATACAAAATCAGGAGATACAGTTTGGTATTGCAGCTACATATCTATCATCTCCATCCAAAATTCAATTAGATCACTGGATAGCTAAAGATCAACGAATTCATTTTGATAAGTGAGGACTGTAACGCATCGCCCGCGGTGGAAGGGGAAGCGACGCTATTTTGAGGTAATTTTTCTGCATATTGAGATTTCTATTCACTATTACTTTTGACTTGGAGAAGCTACGATGTTCGTTAGGTTTCAATCGTATACTGTTGTCAAAATCTATCGATTGAATATAAAGCTTATGTGTAAAAAAATATTATCAAAAATATATAATATTGGCCAATATGCGCCGAAATGCATAAATTGTATACGACTGGAAAGGCGAGGCGTTTAAAATTATGCAAGTGTATGATCAAATCTCTTGTATATGGACTGTGTAAGCACTAAATGTGTTCGTGGATTATGAGACTCATAGGGCAGGAGCTATTGCAAGTTTCACTACGACGACTGCCAACAATACATTCGGTCATATAGTAAGTGTGATGTGTGTGATCGTCTATGGTTCCTACCCTCATGGAAGCTTACGAACGAAAATCACTTACCGCAGCCTAATAATACTTTCACTGAAGAGCCAGTAGCAAACTTTAAACTGTGCGGTACGTGTGAAAAATCAATGGACTCGGACCAAGTGCCTACGAAAGGATTTGTGGATACACCTAAGGAACATGGGTTACCCGCCTTTGGTCCGATCAGTGCACGTCTAGTATCACCGCGACTGCCATTCATCTATATAATAATAATAATGTCTTTATTTATTCTGGGACAAGTCCCTATAGAATAACAATACAGGCATTGTAAGCTATTATGTCTTAGAGTGTAAAATAATTACATTGAATGGCAAGACAGCAACTGCGTCAATTAAACGATGGTCAGTGTTCAACCAAACCATCCATAGTATGACAGAAGTGCACCAGAGTCGAAGGTTCTGCCAACAAGGCAGCACACTGTGCTTAAGAATGAAGAATATTGTCTCGATATTGCTCGGTGTCAGTATTCAACACCGCTAAACATTATTCACAACGTGTATGCCAAAGAACTATCATTTCCTTTGATATAATTCATAAAAAATAATCTTTTATATAAAAAATATTACCCGTTATGTAAACGTATTCACGTACAACACACGACCGTGTGGTAGCTAGGTGGTAGTTAGGCCGGCCTTACACGTATGCTTTTTAGTCGT
The DNA here is from genome assembly GCA_037127475.1 of Arma custos. Taxonomy (NCBI): domain Eukaryota; kingdom Metazoa; phylum Arthropoda; class Insecta; order Hemiptera; family Pentatomidae; genus Arma; species Arma custos. The sequence goes on from CM073759.1 coordinate 182,189,748, forward strand.
TTTGTTTTTTTAAACTGGTATTAATTTTCTACTTTTCAGTTCGGTCTGTTACAAAAGAGTGTTTTTAAAATTTTTAACCTATTATTATTTATTGTTTCCTGTAATTTTAGAGAGAAGGTTTTAGTATTTATTTACTATATTTGCTGATATTTAATGTTGTTAGTTAAGCCCAATAATATCCGATTCCTGACAAAGTATCGCCCCTCCTCAGGAGAAGAGATCGAAGAATGATTACCCGCGGGAAAACCCGAAGGAAACCGTTTAGGGATGACAACGGGACACGCACCCAGAGACACAAAGCGGCGAGAGCTGCGGAGATATGGCCCATTCAGCTCTACGGCTGCTCACATTTGTAGGGGTGTAGGCCTATGTGAACCGGCGTATATAATGGCTTTTGTATCCCTCTTCTCTCATTGTGCTCTTGTATAATACAATATAATCACATAACAATATTGGTCCTGTATGATTAGGATGTCAACGTTACGTATGTTCATTATGGTGTTTATTGTATATTAAAAAAAAAAAAACTATACCACTACACATGATGGGAATTTGGCCCAATGAATGATAAGCATGTTTTCAATTACTAATTTATGTAAGACGGTTAGTTAGCCATGATCACTTTCACTCCCAGGTTTTTTCCTCACTTTCTAAAGGTGAGACCCAGGAGGGTCTTGTAGATTTCATAGGGATCCATTCTTCGCTAACAGATTAAGTATTTTACCTACCATAGCTGTGTTTGAGCCCTGAACAGCAACGTAGCGCTCTACTACCGTCCTACCCAGCTACTTATGTTGTATATATGCAGAATTATACTTAATTGTATATAATGCATAATTATACCATTCATTTATACCATATAATCATTATTATTTTTCGTTTATTTAATGAAATTAACAACTATATTATACAACTAGTAAATACAATGAATAGTACGTATTGACTTGAACAAAGATAAGGAGAGAAACTTATTCAACTTAGAAGGTCATGAGGCCATCTTCTTTTCAGACACTTCGCAGGATTATCAGGAATAGAAGAAGTTGCTAGGTTTGAAAATAGTGGGTTTGAGTAGAAATAAAGTTAAAAATAAAGATCATAAAAAGATTTATATCGGATTTGGGCCAAATCAGAAACAAATAGGGCATTAAGATCATGATGGATAACTATGTTTGTAGCGAACTAAGGACCATTGAGGATTTTACGAAGGATTTTGGATTATAAAGATTGAATGCGAGAGGAATTTGATGGGTTAGAGGAGCCTTAAAAACCCTAAATTCAGATGGGTCTACTGATTGTCATGTATATGAGTCTTTTGTAATTAATTAATTGGGAGCTTAGAGCGTTTGTCAAGTAAATGTTGAAGAAGCCTGAAATCGAGTATGAGGATTTTGGAATTGAACGCTAAACTTGGGTTTAGCGTTTGCCAAGGTGTAGTCCTAAGATGAAGTCCGGACCTGTTCTACAGGAATCAGTGGGATTTTCTTAAATGATACAAGAGGGCAGGAAGTCGTTGGTTTACGACGGAGGGTAAAGGTGATTTGATGGTATTTGTGGGAATTTATTTTAATCCTCCGGTATTGACACAAGGTCAGTTATATGGGATTGAAGAGTATGGGATGATATAACTGGATCAGTGTTGACTGATTATAGACGTGTGTCATCCACATAAGTGGTAAGGATAATATTAGGATGAGTTAGTGTGTCATGTATGTAAACTGTGTAGAGGATTGGGCTGAGGAACACCCGCAGATTGAGGAACGAGGGCTGAGTATACAGTGATTTACTGTGAATGACCTGTTGGAAAGATAGGATTGGGTAATGAAAGAGTATGTAGGAGGTAGGAATCTACGGATTTTGTAATGCAACCCGGTATGCTAGACTTGATTGAAAGTCTGTTCAACACCAAGTAATACCACCGGACAATAGAATTCATGTTCTATATTCGAGGAAACAACATCCACCACACGATGACATTGCTAGATAGTGGAGTGGGATGTTTTGATTCCAAACTGGTGATCTGGGATAATTTGGTTTGCATCGCGGATGGGGTGCAATGGTTTCAGGCTGAGCTTTTCCAGGATTCTACCCATATTTGGTAAATGTGAGATGGGACGGTAAGAGGAAGTGTATTCCTTTTTTTTTAGGTTTAGGTATCATATTTACGACGGATAATTTCCAGACATTAGGAAAATATGTAGTAAAGGTGGAGTACAGCATTATATATGTAGGTGAGGATTATAATCGCTTTTCTAGGAAGGTGTTTAAGATGCGGATCGTGATGTGGTCGTGTCCAGGAGCTTTGCGAGAAGGTAATCTGAGAATAATATTAGATATTTCTGAAGGATGAAAGGGAGGCTTTTGGATGAAGGGTCATTTGAAGGGGAATAGTTATCTCTACTTTTATATATTCATGATATCAGGATGTGGTTGAAAAGTTTTAGAAAGGCATTCGCAGAATAACTGTGCTTTTTCTTTGTCAGATCTTGTCCAGTCATTGGTTTCAGTAAGGAGTGGATGGTTAAATTCTTTGAAATGAAGGATCTTTTTGATGGTCATCCATAATGATTAGTCAGTCAGCAGTCGTTGGATTTTCCGTTAGGTTCGTTAACAGCTTATGAATTTTCTAATGTCTGTTTTTTTTTAGTATAGATAGATTTATCTGCTGAGTACCGAGTTCTATGCCACTTCGATCTTGCTCGATCTGTATCAGTCAAATTTTAAAATTTGTAATTATCAGCTTAGGACCCGAAACGATTCATTTATAAGGAGTTATTCTCTTAAATCAAACTATAAATTCAAAACCCCTACTAGTATAATGCTACAACTCGGAGTTGGCATTTGCTTCTTAAACAATTTTGTTTCAATCTCCTCTGTTCCTGATCTTTAGTTTCTATTCAGCGACGTCGCAAAGATCCTCTTTAACATCTTATATCCACCTGCGCTGTCGGTTCAATCTTCTTTTATCAATTATAAAGCAATGCTAGGTCTGTTTACTAACAACATAAAATCATAAATAAAATAAATTCGTGTGACCATCATTCTAATCCAGTCCTTTGCATATTTTAAAGTTTTAACTTTTTCAAAAATAAAAACATGTATAATCCCCATAACAACACAGTGAGATATCGCAAAAGGCGCGATAATGAAAAAAAACGAGGCCATGAACAAGAAGGGCGAATGATAAGGCGGCCTTAACGGACCCTGAAGAAGGTTGGGGTTACCTTACAAAAGGTTCAATAAGGGCTCCCCTCAAATAAAAAATTATTTATTACCTCACTTACTTCTTGGGCTCGTGTCATTGGACCATCCATCAGCAGTTCCTCGCTTATCGTCCACCGCAATGCTACTTAGGATGCTATTTATAGGCGGGCAGATAGTGCTCTATATTGAGGAAAGCTGTCTCAATGGTGGAGTCGTTCAGGAAATTATTAGAATAAATAATATCTAAACTCTAAACGGATAAAAAAAAGTTAGGAAGCCATGAAGAGTTCCGACAGAAGTAAAAACTCATGAATTTGGAATATGTTGTTTTTTAATTTTTAAATAATTTATAGTCTAAATGGTTTAAATTTCAAATTTTAATTATTAACATTAGTCTGGTTTTCACTTATAATAATAATAATAATAATAAGATTGTGATATATAGTGAATATAGAAATATATATGATGAAATCATCAAGCAACTTCAGGTTACAGGCTCCTACAAGTGCCTTGGTATCTCACAACTGCTTAAATTCAAAAAAGAGGTAAAAAAACCTTTGAAGAGGAATTTAAGAAACGAGTCAGAAAGCTACTAAAAACTAATCTATCAGCAGGAAATCTGGTAAAGCTTTGAATACCTGGGCTATTCCTTCGGTTACCTATACTTTAGGAGTAATAAAATGTTGTGACACAGATTTGGAAAAATTGGATTGCTTCTTAAGAACTCAAATGGTTAAATCAAGACAGCGTCACCCAAACTCTTCAGTGCCAAAACTATATATGCCCAGAAAACATGGAGGTAAGGGGGTTATTAGTCTGTTGAAAGCCAGTCGTGAACAAGGCTTAGAACCTACTTTATGAGTAGCAGTTTACCGATGCTGTTAACCATTGCTGCCCTCGACTGCAACTATACAGCACTGAATTTACTTCGGCAAGATCCAACAGTAACTAGGCACAATAATGGTGCAAAGATCGTACACCAGGCAATGGATAAAAATATAATTTAATGAACAGTCATCGCCCATTTTACAAATACCAGCCACAGGCAATATTAGAAAAAAATGGCATCAAACTATGATCACTAACCATAACATACCCCACAATAGACCAGACATACTTCTCTTAGATAAGAAAATTAAAAAGGCCATCATCATCGAAGTTGGAGTTCCTGCAGATGACAACGTTTCTAAAACATTGAGCGAAAAAATTCGGAAGTACCAGGAGCTCTGCTAGGAATTAAGGCACCTCTACCGACTGGTGGATATAAAAGTACTGCCAATCATTGTATCCAGCAATGTTTTAATTCCTCAGGAAACGATTACATCAATGAAAACGCTGGAAATAATTAGGGGACTGGAAGAAGTACAGAAAGCGGTAATGCTGGGAACTGCCAGCATCGTTAGAAATTTTTTAAATATTCCAAATTAACCATTAACCCTTGACCTTGGTCCGGGTTGATGTATTTATCCGGCACAAGCCGAGAAATCCAAAATAATAATAATTATAATAATGTCTTTATTAATTCTGGAACAAGTCCCTTTAGAATAACAATACAGGTATTGTAAGATATTATGCCTTAGAGTGTAAAATAATTACATTTAATTAATTATTACAAATAATTGTGCCAGAGTAGTAAGCTAGCTATACTGCAGGTAAGCAAGCCCGGATAAAACAGGAGGGTTACCGACAACCCAACCTCTGTAAAAACTTTCACCGTTAAACAAGCTCAAAAACCAGGCCTCGGATATCGGACTGTCACACAGAAACGACACGGCGCAACGGAAAAGGTTTACAGATTTGGAACATGGAAGGTGAGGACCTTATATTGAGCAGGAGCACTCAAGGAGTTAACCGATGAGCTAAGCAGGATGAGGGTTGACATAGCAGCCATACAGGAAATCAGCTGGAAGGGAAGTGGGAATGTGCAAGGTAGAAACTATGTCATATTTTACAGTGGTAGTACTGAAAAGCATGCGTTTGGAACAGGCTTGTAGTACCTTGAAGATCTAAATTAGCTGTCATGGATTTCCATCCATCAATGAGAGGCTTTGCACATTAAGGATAAGATGAAAGAAATGCCATGTAACCTTCAAAAATTGCATGCACCTACGGAGTGAAGAGTGAGGAAAAAAATGACATTTTCTATGATGAGCTAGACAGAGCAATGGCAGCCAGCCCTTCCTCTGATATGAAAATAGTGCTGGGAGACTTCAATGCTCAAGTTGGGAAAGAAAGAATTGTTATGCCTACCATAGGAAAAAATAGTTTGCACACTAACAACAAAATTGGAGTGCGAATGATAGATTTCCCTGCATCCAGAAGCTTGGTAGTGATGAGTACAATTCCCCCCCCCCACAAAGATAAGCATAAACAAACGTGGCAATCACCAAACGGAACACTTACTCAAATTGACCATGTGATAGTCTCTATTAGAAATTTTAATGAGATCGAAGATGTTAGATCATATCGAGGGGCAGATGTGAACTCTGATCACTTCCTTGTTATAGCAAAGACTGTGACCAGAATAACATACACAAACAGGGGGAACTCAATCAATCGAGAAAGTGGAGCAGAGATAAATTAAGGAATAAGGATATAAAGAGACAATATAAAGAAATTTGGAAGAAAACATAAGGAATGTCCCTGCTGTAAGTGGTGACAAAGAGGTAGAAACTCAGAGGAAGGAGTTGAAGATGGCAATCACTGGAGCAGCAGAGCAATATTGCCGAATAGAGAGGAAGCCTAGAAATAGATCCTGGTTTGATACAGGGTGCGATGAAGCCATTTGGAGATTGAGTGTCAGGGTCACCCTATCTTTTAGATATACCAGGTGACGAGTGGCATCCAAGTTTTTTCTTAACTTCGCGCCCAAGTACTTCACCTCCTCACCCAGCGTGACCCTCTCGCCTTCGATGTCCATCAGGATAGGTTGAGCCCTGTCAGAGTACAGGTCAGTACTCTGAGGAATATGGTCTGGGTGTTGGCAGCGGCCATGCTCAGCTTCCTCCTCACGCAACATTCTGCTACGAGACACCTCTCCACTTCCGTCTTCAGTCTGGCCCTGCTGTTCTCAGCCACGACGACTGCCAGGTCGTCGACGTAGGCTGTGGCAAGGAACTCTTCATCTTCTAGCTCCCCCAGCAAATGATCGAACACTAACTTCCACAGGGCCGGCCCAAGAACCGACCCTTGTGGACATCCTCTCTCGATCTTCTCTCGACCTCGTAGTTTTACGTTCTAATCCTCACGCTTCTGTCACTGAAGTACCTACTTAGCAGCCGCTGGAGTACGCAGAACCACCATACACTGTCGAAGGTGGAGGATATGTCAAACAGTACAAACATGACATACTTCTCCACCCTCCCGTCCACGTCCTTGCGCACCCTCAGCAGCGCGTCTGTGGTTTCCGTGCCACGGGTCGAGCCGAACTGCCTTGGGTGGCTTGCACCGCCAGACCATTTTACACTTTCTTAGAACTTATTCTGATTTTTAGAGCCAGCTAAACATTCCCATATTAATATTCATTCAATTCGCTTAACTAAATAATGATTTTAAAAAAAATATTGTTCTTGAATAATAATAGTTGGCCTAATATATATGAGAGAGCTGTTTATTGGATAGCCAGCGTTTCGATACACCTTGCTGGATTCTTCAGGACTAAATATACAGAAATAAAAAAAATAAAAAAATATATATGCTAAATATTAAAATGCATGCATACATAAATACATTTCTATTCTATTGGCATATTATTCTTTATGTCTACTATTTCTTATTTGTATTGCTCCATCTCTATTAGATTTATTATTATTTCCTTCATTATTTTCATTACCTTATGATTTTTTTTTTTATTACTTTTTTGTTTTACCTTCGTTATTAGTAATTTGTTAATACTCTACATTTATTCCCTTTGCTTTGTATTTTAACTAAGGGTCCCCTGCAACTTTTTGTTTTATCACTCTGATACCTTGATGCCTATGTATTTAAATATTTTCTAAATATAATGTTTATTTTTCAAATTTTGTTTTCAGGTTTTTTTACCTCCTCCCCGACCATTTTCTCCCGCTTTAACAAATACTTCGCATTATAATATATCCATATACTCATAGATTATAAGTGGTTATAATAAACAGTAGACACGTATTTAATGCTTATATCAAGCTCCTATCAATAGCCGCTTGTTTTTGTTTACCAAATTAGCATTCTGAGCACAGACGAAAGATTTGTGCCTCTCTAATTGAAGCAGTAATTCGGTATGAAGACCCTACTCCCAGGTCGACCCGACAGCGGCACTCGAAAACAATACTGAGAACCTCCTCAGAAGCTTCTTCAGATAATTGTGATGGTACGTAATTAGGGAGGCAGTATAATCAGCCGGTGTTGTCTCCTGCGTTCTTTGTCCGCATCATCTTCGAGAGCTTTTGGGGATGCGTGTGCTTTCAGAGTCCTTCGAATATAATGTGGTATAGCATATTGTTTCTGTAAATGAGAACTATTTACAATAGTTTTTGCAAAAGTTTGAAACATATCACAGTAAAGTTAGATATTACTTTCAAATAAAGTTTTACTTCTCTTTAAAAATGTCAATAGATAATCAAAATGGAATAAAACCCACAACACCAGACAAGGAAAATAAATAACTTCTGATGTGATGACAAAAACTTACTTCCTAAAACGTCCATTGACCTAAAGAAAAAAAAACTTTATGTATTACAAAATATGCACTTGTAATTCAAAATATATTTTTAAAAAACCAGTCTACGTCACATTGGGTCCACTCATTCATATTTTATTAAAAACAGCCACAGCCTTCATGCCAATATTGTAACGATATTCCCATCACTGAAACGCATTTTTCATGAATGTAATTATTAAGTATCAACATTAAATAAATAGGAATAGCATCAAATTCATCAGAGGCACTTGGCGAAACGAAGCATTGATCTTTCAGTTTTTGAATGAACATCGTTGTCTGCCTCAATTATAGCTTCAATTGTATCTAAATTTATTTATCATCAGATTGAGTGTGTTTATGAGTGATTTCATGTGTTTTACCGATTAATAATACATGCAAACATGCTATAAAGCGAACCATAGTAGTTGATGACCTAAGGGCTTTACGCCTTTAAACACCAAAAAAATAACAACAATAACAGAAAAAAATATTTATAGAATGTATATTAATTTTTTTGTTTTTATATTCTTTGAAGTGTAAAGTTAACTTGGTCAGTACAAAAACAGAAAGGTAACCATTACTTATTTTACGCTTTTTTAGTGTTCTCCGGGAGCATGGTAACTCAGTGGTAGAGCATTGAGTTGCTCTCGTTTTGAGTACTGCTATGAGAGGTATATTATTTGAATTTGATATTAGCTATATGTGGAACTTGTTTGGATTGTTTAGGGTTACAGTTCGGTCTTCGCCTTGCCGCCTCCGAGTCTCGTTGTCTTCGGATAACCCTCCACCTGCATCTCGTTCGCCGGTCCTCCGTCTTGCGCTTCCTAGTCGCTCCTTATTTCTCCAGCCACCTTGACCATAGAGGCCTGACCCTGGTTGACCAACCTCTCACAAACCAACATTGATCTTTGTGCAAAACCCAATCACTTTCATGATTGACGCCTAGCATCACTTTCCGACGGTACAATACATAGCATTGTATAATATAATTATATAATTATGCAAGGAAGTTTGGAATTATGGAAGGAACGATAAAAAAGTATTCCTTACAGTTTTCTTTACCAAAGTTCTAATATTAAGTCAGTTTTGTAATTTTTTCAACGCACCTAATAGATATGTCTTGATTTTTAGTGATATTAATGAGTACATTAATTAATTATTTAATTTAGTAGTAAATGATCTGTTGCTAGTAAATTATTTAAATCGAATGGAATCCAGAGACCTCTTTGCCAAGAGCTTTAAGACCTCGGTAAACGAATTTATAAGCACATTTGACTTATTTATTAAGAATCTGTCTCGATTTTGATTTTTCATCAATGTTTATAATGTCATATTATACATGATAAATAACATAATATCATATAAAATAATATGTATAATATTTTATGAACAGGAAGGTTAAATGTGGGTTGTGATAATGTTACTTACGCCTATTAGTTAAGTAAGCAACCCTTTAAGATGTTTAATATTCATTTTTATAATGGTGATATTGAATAATATTAGTTAACCTTGAAGAAAATGGTCCGGGTGGAGGTCAAGGAAATTCTCTTATATAGGGAGAACTGTTTATTGGTATGCCAACGTTACGACCCACATCACAGATCTTCAGGGCTAAATATACAGGTTGCAAATAAATTAAAATAATACATTAATAAATGACAGTGTATAAGTAGTATATTGATAGAATAATGTTACATGTAGCAAGTAGTAGAAATAAAAGCCAGGGGGGGATTGAATTATATAATAACAAATAGTTGCTATATATTAACAAAGAGGTAATATTCAAATCCAACAAAGTAACAAATGAAAAAGTAAAAACCAGAACAAAGTAACAAATAAAAAATTATCCAACAAAGTATCCAAAAAAGTAACAAATGAAAAATTATCCGACAATGTATCCAAAAAACTAACAAATGAAAAATTAGAACAGAAGTATAATAGATAACAATTAAAGATTGTAAATAAATTTACTATCTACTATAATTCTCTAAAATTACGATCCACTATAAATATACTATCTACTGTAATTCTATTCTACAATTTTAATTACATTTTTTTATAAATTAATCTTTATCTACTATTATATAAGAAGAAGAGGACGACCACGAATTGACATGGACATGTACATGGCAGGATATGACCTTAATGAAGAGGACGCATTTGACAGGAAAACCTCGAAAAACATGTTACTCTAAAATTTGGTTGCAGAAAAACTCAACTTTGGGAAAACTCTCAACAAAAAAAAATCTACTATAACTCTGTTCTATTTTTCAATTGTTAATTACTTGGATTTGAAATTACCTCTTTGTTAATATATAGCAACTCTTTGTTATTTTATAATTCAATCCCCTCTGGTTTTTATTACTATTACTTACTACATATTCAGTTCATTCAGAATTGTTTTTTTTAAATTTGTATTTTATTATCAATGTATGTTATTTGTTATTAACTTCTTTTTTGGTATAATAAATTTTAAGAAATTGAAAAGTATTGAATGGTATTATTTTCTTGTAAGATATGGAATTAAATAAGTACATATGTACATACCACTAAGCCTTAAATGGGATAACCATTACCCTAAATATTAGAATCTATAGGACCTATCAGTGTAATGGGGTCGCAAAGGAAACGAGAAATAATTCTTTAATTGGACTCCTTTCTCGGGGCCAAATCCCTGAGGGTACTAGCAGCAGCTACTTTCCACAATGCCATGTAAATTTTATATAAAGAAAAAAGATAAATTCGAGATGAGGTAGCTTTTCGAAGACCCCTTTGCACTTTATGCTCCTTCAATAATTCAGTACAGTACTCTACTTGATATACGTTGTTTATTGGATAGTAATAAAATAGTTATTAGTTGAATATTAGCGCCCTTATAACAACAGTTATAATAATAATAATAAAATAAAAATTTACTGGGATAAGCAAATAATCACGGACCACATTGTAATACATAACCGTCTGGATATTTTGTTAATCCATAAAGCGAATAAAATTGGTATAATCATAGAAATAGCAGACCCACGTGATTCAAACTTAATGAACACTAGATCTGACAAAATTAGGAAATATCAGGAACTTGCTAGGTATTGAGTTAAAATCACTTTATCTTTTGGAGAACTCGTCATTTCCTCAGATCAGTCAACAACCATTTCCTCGAATGGTCTGTTAACTGATCTATAATATTTAAAAGCACAAGTGAGGGTTAGAAGACCTTGGTCTCCATTTGGAAAAATTAAAATTGGGGCAAAACGCAGTTCTGTTGGATACTTGCAGAATTGTATGAAAATTCTTAAATCAGTAACATTTACTGATTTAATCGGGATGTGAATTTGGCGCCGGAGAAATCTGTGACAAACTATAAAATGAAAAAAATCAATAATTTATTTAAAAACAATTTATTTTTTAATTGTTATAGGTTTAACATAGCCTTTAACTAGTTTGTGGCTCAGTGGTAGAGCACTGAGTTGCCATGCCGGAAATCCTGGTTCAAATCCCGCTGCGGGCAAGACTTTTATTTAGTCTGTTTGCAGTAGGAGATGGATCATATAGGATCTAGAACCCTCCCGGGGCTCACCCAGCCTCAATAAAATATTATGAAAATAAGGGGGAAAAATCTGGCGGCTGAGCCTGATCTAGGATAAGTCACCTCCTTGCAGAACCGTTGTCCGTGAAACAGCACAGTCTCTACCATGTATTGAAACCCAGACCCGTTCAAGGGTTGTAGTGGTAAAGGTTTTTTTTAGATTTAGTTTAAATTAAAATAGTATATGCTTTAAAGTTTTTTTTGAGAGGTTATTTAAAAAAATATTTAAGGTGGAAGGTTTTATACTATATATGATGAATAAATCTCCTTTTAAATACTTATAAAACCACTTTCTTACCCAATTCTCACCTATTCAAGTGAATCTTGGACTCTAACCAAAAAAACACAAAAGCCTACTTCAAGCCATGGAGATGCGATATCTGAGAAGAATCGAAAGGAAGAACTGAAGAGACTGAGTGCGAAACGTAACAATACGGTCAAATATCGGACTTCGGCCAGCTGGGGATATTATCGAAGAGCAGAATGACTCCAGAATGACGGAAAATAGAGTGGCGAAGGCCGTATATGAGACGAAGGTGGAGGGTATGAGACTGAAACGAAGACCAACAAAGAATTGGGAAGGCGTAATCCAGGAGGCTTTTGACAGAAGGAGAAGACGATTGGTACAGGAGAGGGATTCACGGATCAGGCTCTATAGAAAGGATCCAAGTACGTGTGTGCGTGTGTATGTACACATATATAAAGAAGAAAATGGCGCAAAAAAACGTGCAGTTAAAGCGCCCTACCTACCGAAAACCCTATAAAAAAGCATCCTCACACCGTTGGCAGTAGAAGAGGAGATGATCAAATAAATAAATATATCTCCTTTTAGATATTAATAATACAATTTTTAAAAAACCTATCACACATTACCTTGATGTGTCTTGTGTTTAGTACATGGTAGAGTCTGTATTGTTTTTGGAACGATTATGCAAGGAGGTGATTAATCTGATATCGCGCACAACCTCCAAGTTTTTTCCACCGATTTAGTTTACCCAACTTATGGAGACAAGGTAAATCCTAGGTGGGTCTGTAGGTCTCAGTGTCTGGTAATTGATTAAATAATTAAATCTCGATGATATTATGATTCTATATTTCTTTAGAAGATAATTACACAGTAAAAAAATAGAAACAACAAAATACTCTTAAAATTTTTATTTTATTTTATTAAATTCCATAATTTCAATATGGCCTAAGAATTAATAGAAGCTCAGTGCAGTTTTCTTTGAGCATCGGTTTCATAGGTAAAACATTAACCGTCGAGAAGCGTTTATTATTATGATATTTAATATGTATGATAGAACTATTACAATAGATTGTAAGTTAAAATTGTTCTCAAAAACGTATCGCTTTTTGTTTTTATATTTGACAATGTGAATACTAATTTTTCATTATTTTTATTTTTCAATTTTATAATGTTGAAATAAACTAAACTGCTAAACCGGCACACCTGGAATTTTGTCGTTTTTGTCTTCCTACTGCAAATAATTTAATGTTTTCTGAATGTGTCAAGAAAGTAAACATCATATGAGATAACAGATGGAAACAGATTGAAAAACAAGAAATATCGGAATAGGAAAACTCGTATAAAATAATAAAATATTCCTCGAATAATAATTTCTGTTATTATTTTTTTAATTACGGGTGATTCCTCCCCTTGCTTGTTTCACAGCCTGGATTCTCCTTGGCATGCTGCTGATTAAGCTGTCAACTCTTTCCTGTTCGATGCTGTCTCATTCTTCCACTAGCGCGGTTCTGAGGTGTTAAGGTCCGTTGGAAGATCGAGTTGCCTTCGGATGCACCTCCCTACCTCATCCTGTAGGTGTTTCATAGGATTACGGTCGAGGCTGGCCACTGTAGTGTGAGTATATTGACTTCATTAAGATAGTCGGTAACCACATTTGCAACATGTGGCCGTGCGATGTCATGCGTTAACATGCACCCTTTCGGAGATATTGCATGGTGCAAATCGCTGTCCTTTCTCCACACTCTAACCAGATGATCTGAAGCAAACAGTGGAAATCTTGATTGGTCAGAAAACAGTACTTGAACCCAGTCGTTTACTGTCCACGCTGAATGTTCCCGAGCAAACATAAGATCAGATGCCCGGTGTGCTTGGGTGAGCTTAACTCTAGTAGCTATGGCCTTTGATTCTAGGCGAACTTCATGAAGCCGCCTCCTCCCGTATCGACACTGATATTCACATTTCGGGCAATTCGAAGCCTTTGATTGGTCTCCACGACTGTCTGAAAGTGATTTCTTAACGTCTGCATCACAATAAATCTATCGTCAGCGGGAAGAATCGCTCTGGGCCGACCTGAACCTGTCCTCCTGGTTAAGTTACCAGTCTCCCCGTACTTTGGACTGCCCTGCGAACGTTAGTTTCTGGTGACACTACTACCAGAATAAGGACCTAGCCACATAACGCTGTCTTCTCCCATCCTCTACTAACGCCACTATCCTCGCGACCGTTTCGGCGGGTAAAACCATTCTGAACAGCAAACAGGATAAGAAGAAGAAAAAAAAATGCTTTAAAAAAAAAGGTACAAAATGTAAAAATGAAACGTAACTACACAATAACTGCAGATGAACTAATGTGGAAATCAATATTATTCCTAGGGCAATAAAGGACTTTGTACGGAATTATTGATATGTAATATTATTGATATTTTGCCGTTATCTAACCAGACCAAAACAAACAATACGCTCAGAATGTATTTTTTTTTTTAGAATAATTTATTGATATTTACAACTGTTATTATATTACATCAAGTAAATCTGCTGTATGAACAAAGGAAATGAAAAAAAAAACACTTGTGGAGAAACAATGCATTGATAGCACTCCAATAAAGTTATATAGTAGAAGTTCTCGAAGCCATCTTCTTTTCAGACGCTTCGGATGGTTATCAGGAATATTATTGGAAGCAAGTTGAGAGACTAGCGGATTCAAATGTGTATGGAGCTTCTCATGGAAGGATAGGATCTAGTTTGGGTGGGCCAAATCAGCAACATATGGGATATTAAGATCATGATGGATGAGTTTGTTTTATGACATAATAAGGAGCATTGAGGATTTTACGAAGGATTTTGGATTGTAAGGATTGGATACGAGATGAATTGGATGGCCTAGTAGAGCCCCAAAGCTCAACTCCGTATGTCCAAATAGGTCTGATAGCTGTCATGTAAACGAGTCTTTTGTAATTAATTGTGAGCTTTGAACGTTTGTCCAGTAAATGTTGAAGTAAGCGAAAACGTCGAGCAGTTTCTTGTCTTTTCAGTCTTTTATGAGGATGAACGTAATTTACATATATATTTATCGAAAAAACTAGGGTGCGCCGTTATTATTTTGCTGTTTAGTTTATATAAAATATTCAGCGAAAAAAATGGAAAGATTGAAAAAAGATTTGGTTCCTTAATTTGTGATAAGTTGTTTATTAGAAAACCGACATTTTGACTCACCTTGCAGGTCTTCTTCAGGTCTTATAATGTAGGTCACAAGGACGGGGTTGAATCCTAAATAGTAAATTTTCAAAATTAAATTCCAATAAATAGTTTAACATTATTAAAGGGAAATTTTTTTGACAGTTCTAACAACCAATCAAATTTTGTCATTTTGTGTCTTATGAAACAATTTCACTCAATCATGTCAACATCTATATATATAAAAAAGAGTTGCGTTAGTTACTGACCTAATAACTCAAGAACGCCTGGACCGATTTCGATGATTCGAACCATTTAGGACTGGGCTTCGGCCAAAAAAGAAGAATAACCAAGAAAAATCGGTCCAGGCGTTCTTGAGTTATATTAACATATACTTTATATATTTTTGTAACCTTCTCAGCTTCTCTATTAATTTTATACCAACATATGATCTATGACTTCCTGATCAAAACTTTACAATATTATTTAAATAACAAAACCCATTTTTGATTTGAAAATTTATACTTAACACATTTGTGAACTAATGGCATTAACTTTTGAAAACTGATACATTTGCAGTCTTTTCATCGCATACTATTCCGTTTGATAATTGTGTGTGGTAACTATTTATTTATTATTTACAATAATTGTTGTTTCAAATATTGCATTGAATACATTGTTTTGAAACTAAATCAGTTTGATGAAGTGCACATTGTGAATGGTTATGTTCTTTGTTATTGCATAAGATTAATTAAAATTGTCAATATAACTGCCCAGTTAACAGTAATAATAATTATTTATTTATCTCTTACAATAATTGTAGGTTCAAATATTGCAAAACCTAATAAAGGACGATTACGAATATAAAATTAAAATGTGAATAAACCTATACGAAAAACGCATCCTCTTTTTAATATTATTAATAGATCTTTAATTGATTTACCATCTCCATCTTCAATTTCATTATGATAAAATTTTGTTAACATTAGTTCCTATCAATACATTGTAAACCAAATATTGAACTCGCTACTAGAAGAGTAGTACATATCGACAATCAATTTCGGATTGCGCAATTAATTTTTACGTGGGTTACTGTGAAAATCAATTTGAATTCACTGTTCATTTCATTCTGATTTATCATTTTGATGTGGAATTCTATTTTCAAACGGTAAGTAGCCAGCGAATGTTTATTTTGTTAGGTTATGACATTCGAGCACATGTTTTCATCGATGTTTATTTGTGAGGTTATGGCATTTATTTAATCTTTATTTAATTATGTATCGATAATTCCTTAATTGCTTTTGTGACATTCAGTGTTTAGTGTTATTCACAATGCCGCTAGCCATAAGATCTAATCTTTCGCATCGAACCCGTAATGCTAGTACAGTTCGGAACATGGCCAATCAATTGAATATGGATGAACAACAAATCGCACGAGAATACTGCCATGTTAGTAGGGCCTGATGGCAGTGAAACGGCTCCGTAAACAATGAGAAATAGTCGAGTAAATCAAACAACTCAACAACGTTAAAATCGAAATAAACGCGTAAGATGTTCTTCAAGTGCTAATTTGAATCGAGTAGCATTTCATTACGATTATACAATTGACTACAGCTCGCATCCTTCCGTTCAAATTGGCCCAATGGAGGTTGTGTGCAACCATTGTGAGGCATTGAAGTTCGCTGAAGAAACGCCTGGATTGTGCTGTCTCAGTGGCAAGGTTAAATTACCAACATTGCCCTTTCCACCAGAGCCATTGCATTCTTTGGTTCTTGGTGAAACATCAGAATCACGTCATTTTCTATCGAACAATCAGAAATATAGCAGGAGCTTTCAAATGACTCTAATGGTGTTACGTTGAAAACTCCCGCGAAAATCGCCGTAACAAAATTTGCCCCAAGCTCAGTGGAGAAGGGTGGGATTCAATCCTATGTGCGGGGATACCGCAAAAACAAATGGAAACCCCAGTAGGTTACAAATATTAACTAGAATAATTCCGTAGGTAGCTACACCTCAATAAAATGATAATGTGTAACAAACTTAGCAACACATTAGCATCACCTGGACGCCACGCTATTTAAAGAAAAGTAAATAAAAATAAATGAATATCTAATAAAAAAAATTAGAAAATTTCTAAAGAAAACGCTTGAGAAAAATAGCGAAACCTCAGACTGTTTAAAATAGAAATAGAAATAGCAATGTTTTAATTTAAACATTTTCTTTTCTATTTTCTAGAAAAGAAAATGTTTTATTTAAACATTTTCTATTTTAAAATTAAAATAGAAATGTTTATTAATTTAAACATTTTCTTCATTATTAAATTGAAGTTTGATAAAAAAAAAGAGAGAAACAAAGATAAACTCTAAACTATTATACATTAAAAAAAATTAATAGATAAAAATATGTACAAAAAAAAAATTATACTCAAATAAAATAACAAGCCACTTCTAAGAGGAAAAAAACATAAGAAAGAGTAAAATCACCAATATCTTCCATCACAAATTAATCACTATTTAATTATTGATAAATTACAAATTTACAAAAAGATATGAATTCCAGCTCGGAATTTGAATAGAATACAATAACTAGCAGTCTTTTGTTACATACGGCCAATTGGTGGTGTTGCCATCATGGCCCTGGTGAATTTCAAAACTCTGGCTTCTTCCTTCTGCCTCTCCTTCAGATTCTCGCAAGACGGGAGAATACCTCGATTCTCGCACGTCGGCAGGGACACAAAAAAACAGTCTGTAAGAAATCACGTTTCACGTCAAAAACTGGACCCAGCTCTCGCTTCCCTGACGTCCAAGAAAAGACTGTCTCATCTCGAAGTGCAGGCTTAATCCCAACTCTCTCTCTCTCGTCAAAACAAAGGCTTACACACCGTTTCACAACAACAAATAGAAAACAAAAATAATACCTAATACTATGTCTTATAACATTTGCCTTAAATCTAAATTAAATTATCATATATCTAAATACATTTGACCATCAATTTTCTCCTAAATAAAAAAAATAACAACGTTAATGGTTACAAAAATTAAAAAAAAAAATCATCACAATTCCCCCACCTTCCCAGGAAAAGTGTTTACACTTTTTTTTTTGTTTTTACGTACTCGCAGTACGTAAAAATCCGTATCCGGCCCGGAGGACCAGAGTGGAGAAACGCTTTTAATTCGGGCTAGGCTTGAGGTCTTTAATGTGCTATGTTCCCAGACCTACTCCATCTAAGTCTTCAAGTTCGTAGACCGATTTTCTTCCTAACCCTACACTTCAAAAAGGAGGGAGCTAACTTCTGAGTGAAATAATTAGTGGCGTCTGATTGGGCATGGGATCTTTTCCAAACTATGTCGCCAACTTCAAACGTATGAGGCCGCCTTCTCAAATTATATGTAGGTATTCCGACTTTTCTCATACGCTTTCCGGAGCCGGTCCTTAACTTCGTCGAACAATACCGACAATCGTTGAACCGTTCAGCGTATACATCACGGCCCTCTGCTGCAACTGGATCTCCTCGCTGTACGATTTTGTGAGAGCCCTCTTTCCCGGAACGTGCGGGTTCCCTACCAAAATTTATGTACGCCGGAGGGTACCCTGTTACTTCTGTGTTCAAGGCAAAAGACAGCTTATGGATATCGGTATCCTATTTCCGCTGGTTATCTTTGATATAGGCTGCGAGCATCGTCTTAATAACACGACTTAATAACATCGTCCTTTCCACTGGGTTAGCCTGTGGGTGATAATATGTAGTATACCACAATTCCACGTCGTACTCCCGTGTCTTCGCTTGGAACTCCTTGCTCCTGAATTGAGGACCGTTGTCGCAAATGATAACGATAGGAACCCCAAACACCATCCTCACGTCCTTTTCCAAAATATTGGCAATCACCTTCTCAGTTGCACTTCTGACTGGCACTATTACCGTATATTTGGTAAAATAATCGCTGAAGACGACAATAAATCTTTTCTGGTTCGTTGACATAGGTAACGGACCCATTATGTCAGCTGAAATTATTTGCCATGGCCGACCAACCGTCCTTTGAGAACCCATCTCGCCTGCAGGACTCTTTTGTAGCGGTTTATGCGCTAAGCACATCTCGCATCTCGCAACGTATCGGCTCGCATCAGTCGCTATTCCAGGCCAGTAGTAGTTTTGCCTTAACCTTTGTATAGTCTTAAACGTTCCCAGATGACCGGCTAGTGGACTTTCATGGTTTCCCCAAATTATCTCCTTACGCAATGACTTAGGGACAACTTGCTTCCGTGACTCCTGATCTCCCAACAGCTTCCGACGATCAACGACTCTTTTCCACAACTGAGTTCCTGAATCTGGAAATTTTTCCTGGTTTTCCGAAATCGACGTCACCATCTTCTGATACCACCTATCCATCTCTCCTGAAGTGATGTTCAAAACATTTACCTGAGCCTCATGTGCACGAGAAAGTGCATCCGCAGCTGCGTTCTGTCGGCCGGGCCAATGACAATGTTGAAACAATGTTGTTGGAGTTTCAGTGCCCATCGTGCGAGTCTCCCTTGCGGATCTTTAAGATTATTGAGCCACTTTAACGCTATGTGATCAGTAATCACTGTAAAAGGCTTATTTTCGATGTATGGCCGGAATTTCTCAATCACCCATAGCACGGCTAAACACTCCTGCTCCGTAACGCTGTACTTTTTTTCGGCAGCTGTCAGCGATCTGCTAGCATAGGCTACTACTTTTTCATCCTCGTCGAACTTTTGAAATAGGGTTGCTCCCAAACCTGTCGATGAAGCGTCAGTCTGAAGGAAAAATTCTTTCAAAAAATCCGGGCAAGTAAGGATAGGTGCAGATATGAGTTTCTCCTTTATTAATTGGAATGCTCCCTCTTGTTCTTCGGACCAAGTCCATTTTTTCTTCTTCTTGAATAGATTCGTTAAAGGCGAAATTAAGGAGGAAAAATTCGGCACAAATCTTCTGTACCAGGAAGCTAGGCTAACAAATTGTCTAACTTGCCGCACTGTCTTAGGCCGAGGATAATTCATTATCACGTCCACCTTTTCGGGATCAACTTGCAGGCCGTTACGGTTGACTACATAGCCAAGAAATCTTAACTCGACTCTACAAAAACTACTTTTTTCCCAGTTCACTGAAAGATTAGCGGCAGATATACATCTTAGTACTTCATCCAGGATCTTCAAATGGCTGGAAACGTCCGGTGAAATAACGATGATATCATCTAAATAAACGAAGACGTTTGGCTCAAGGTCAGCACCCAAGACATTGTCAATTAATCTTTGCCATGTGGCCGGGGCATTATGAAGCCCAAATGGCATTCGATTAAACTGAAACAGCCCTCGGTTCGTTACTGTGAACGCTGTTTTTTCCTTGCTGTCCTCTGCTACTGGGATTTGCCAATAGGCGCTTTTAATATCTATCGACGACAAGACTCTGGCATCTCGCAATCTGTCCAATAAATGGGATATGTATGGCAGAGGATATGCGTCACGCTTTGTTACCATGTTTAACTTTCTGTAGTCAACACAAAAGCGGTGGGAACCATCTTTCTTACTTACCAAGACTACTGGAGATGACCAACTGCTTTTTTGATGGCTCTACTACTCCCTCCGCCAACATTTCGTTCAACTCCTTGTTTAAGATGGCTTGAATACTTGGAGAAACTGGGTAGTACCTTTGTTTGATCGGTTTTGCGTCTCCTGTGTCAATCTCGTGGTGAACCTTGCTCGTACAGCCCAAAGTCTCTGGTCTCACCCTTCGCCATTTGTTAATCAATAAGTCAAGCCCTACAGCTTGTGCTTGTGATAGGTCGGACCTGGATAAAAGTTTTGGCTCTTCCACAGCGACCGTCGAACACCCCTGTTCAGCAAATGACCACCCATTTCGGACAACATCGGGAATTATCCTCATTTTGTGCCAAAAGTCTATACCTAATATCAGGTCATTGGTCATCGATGACAAAACTAGGATATCAAAAATTTTCACTCTTCCTACAAGTGCAATAGGCAATTTAACTGAACCCAATACGTCCATTTTGTTCCCATCAGCGGTCGTGACATTAATCGGTTGCTCATTTTCCAGTTGCATCCCTAACAACGCTAGTCGTGACCAACAAGATGTGTTCATTATAGACCTAGAAGCACCCGAGTCTAACAGGCCAATGACTTCTGTCCCAAGTATATTAACAGGCAGATACGGTCTCTTGTCGTAACGATGAACATGCTGTAAAGATCGAAGAGGCTTCCCCACATAAACTTCCTTGATGATTGAGAGCCATTCTTCCCATTCAGCTCGATTCGTGGACTTGGGGTATCTACCAGGCTTTCGTCCAGTTTATTATTGCGTGAACCAATGATCCATAGTCCAAGCCTGCCCCTTTCCCCCCGTTTCCCTGCGGTTTACTCAACTGCTTATTGCAATTCTGGCAAGATTGGCGATCTGCACCTTTGCGTCCGCAGCCTGCGCAGAACTTCTTAATGGGATGAGGACACTTTCTGAACGAATGATTTGTCTCATCACAATTCCAACACCTGAACTGCCTAACGTTGGTTGAATAAGTAGGAGGTGGACAACTAACTTCGGCTATAGCTTTTGTCCTACTAGGCTGCGGGCGATAAGCCAAGTCTGGCTCCAACAATCCTCTGTTTGTCGGTGGTGGCCGATGCTGTTCCATTCTATACCTAGCCTCTTCAAGATGTCGACTTAGATCCAAAAGTTCTTGAACCGAGGTAATGGAACGAAGCGCAAGCCTATCTTGATAGTAGGGATGAATATTCCTCATCAGTATCTCCACCATCTCCTGCTCTGAAGGCAATGTGGGCAGCCGGAAAAATTAATTTTTCATGCACGCAATAAACATGCCCATACTTTCAGTTGGACCCTGCGTACGCTTCCGTATTTCTTCCCAAAGGCGTGCTTTATAATCCCTAGGGGCAAATTCGGCCCTGAGTTCATCAACAAGAGCATTCCAGTCGTGCACTTCCCTCTTCGTAGCTTTAAACCATATTAGAGCTGGGCCACGGAATAAATCGTATGCTGAAAGAAAAAGGTCTTGATGTGAAGTATGATGAGCCCCGCGCATATCTTCCACAATTTCGAGAAAAGCGTGAACACTTAGTCCCTCTCCGTCGCCGGAAAAATAAACTTCCCATTCCCTGATTGGAATCTGTATCTTCCGAATAACTGTACTATGAGTTTCCGGAGGTATATCCGCTGACGTAGACGGCTTAAAAGTTGGATCCTCTGGCTGAGTTTTTGAACTCCTACTTGGATTACCTAAAGCTTCATCGTCAACAGCATCGCTATCTTCTTTCCCAAAACTGGTAAGCTTTTCAACATCATCCCAGGATTCTAAACATCTCTCGATGGCTAAAGATTTCCTCCCTTCTTCAGTTGCATCACCAGTAATAATCCGATTCAAACGGTTGGTAATGTGTTCGAGGGTAGTCTCGATAGCTTCGATCTCGCCGCGAGGTGAGCTTTTGGTTAAACCTTTTATTTTTGCCTCGATCCATTTTGTTTTGTCCTCACAAGTTTTCAACTCGTCCAGTGCTACTAAGGTCGGGATCGGAGGTATGAATTTCCCAGTTTTTTCTAATTTTAAAATTATCCTGAGTATTTTCCTCATCTCCTCTGATTTGCTTAAGCCTGTTACCCCTCTGACTTTGAGTTAATACTCAAGTTCGTCTTTTAATAAACGCTCTACCTTCATTTTGAAAAATAAGAGAATACAATCCCAATACGAAAAAAAACTCAAAATTCTTAACGAAGAATATCCCCTTTAAAAATGTTTCAAATCGGGTCCCTGTTCGGACGCCAGAATGTTACGTTGAAAACTCCCGCGAAAATTGCCGTAACAAAATTTGCCCCAAGCTCAGTGGAGAAGGGTGGGATTCATTCAATCCTATGTGCGGGGATATCGCCAAAACAAATGGAAACCCCAGTAGGTTACAAATATTAACTAGAATAATTCCGTAGGTAGCTACACCTAAATCAAATGTTAATGTGTAACAAACTTAGCTACACATTAGCATCACCTGGACGCCACGCTATTTAAAGAAAAGTAAATAAAAATAAATGAATATCAAATAAAAGAAAATTTCTAAAGAAAACGCTTGAGAAAAATAGCGAAACCTCAGACTGTTTAAAATAGAAATAGAATACTATTTATTAGTTTAAACATTTTCTTCATTATTAAATTGAAGTTTGATAAAAAAAAAGAGAGAAACAAAGATAAACTCTAAACTATTATACATTAAAAAAAATTAATAGATAAAAATATGTACAAAAAAAAAATTATACTCAAATAAAATAACAAGCCACTTCTAAGAGGAAAAAAACATAAGAAAGAGTAAAATCACCAATATCTTCCATCACAAATTAATCACTATTTAATTATTGATAAATTACAAATTTACAAAAAGATATGAATTCCAGCTCGGAATTTGAATAGAATACAATAACTAGCAGTCTTTTGTTACATACGGCCAATTGGTGGTGTTGCCATCATGGCCCTGGTGAATTTCAAAGCTCTGGCTTCTTCCTTCTGCCTCTCCTTCAGATTCTCGCAAGACGGGAGAATACCTCGATTCTCGCACGTCGGCAGGGACACAAAAAAACAGTCTGTAAGAAATCACGTTTCACGTCAAATACTGGGCCCAGCTCTCGCTTCCCTGACGTCCAAGAAAAGACTGTCTTATCTCGAAGTGCGGGCTTAATCCCAACTCTCTCTCTCTCATTCAAAACAAAGGCTTACACACCGTTTCACAACAACAACAAATAGAAAACAAAAATAATACCTAATACTATGTCTTATTTTAACATTTGCCTTAAATCTAAATTAAATTATCATACATCTAAATACATTTAACCATCAATTTTCTCCTAAATAAAAAAAATTAACAACGTTAATGTTTACAAAAATTTTAAAAAAATATTCGTCACAATGGCTCTAAGTCATTGTTTATAATATGGAGTTCTTTTATGGGATTAAAAATTCACACTCTGTTTAAACTCTACATAGATTTCTATTTAAAATCAACGCAGACGAAGTCGCAGGCAAAAGCAGGTACACTGATAATTGCATTCAGTGTAATTATCAATCATTATGACAACACGTGTTGAGTTTGACAACTTCATTCGAAATAAATTTCAAAATATCAAGTTTTGGCAATGCGAATGTTTAAAGTATAAATGCGCTAATCAAAGAAAAACTTCCTAGAAATACAACCTACAGTCAAATATATTTGAGGAATATTTATGGAATTTTGCTGCGAATGAGAATATGAATTAAATGAACATAGAAGCTTAGAAGAATTGGCCAAAAAAATGGGCGGTCAATAGGAGAAACTTTGTCAAAAAATTTTTCGCCGAATATACCTCGGTCATTGACAAATGCTTATAATTTTATGACAAATTTCTCAAACTCTATGCTCAGCCTTCGGCTTCGAGCTTTCGATTGTCATAAAATTACTTCGCCTATTATCAGTGTCCTATGGATATTACAATTGATTATTTGTTTTTCTCTACCAGGACTATTTCCTTCTCAACATTTATTTTATTAGAATATTTATACCGTATATATTTTGCTATCGATTTCAATTATGCAGTTTCTTTGAGATTATACAGATGTGTCTTATTCTACTTTATTTTCAACTGTTTTTACTTTTTTTGATTTATTGTTATATATTAGTAATTATTTATTATTACGCTTCATTGCCATTATTGATAAAGGAATTCCATCATTTGTCTTTTCGCTATGTCCTCAGCTTCCAGGATTAACCTTTATATTATATTATATTGTTCTTCATATCCTGGAAGACATAAGGGTGTATAAAACAATCAAGCGTTATCTCCCTTGATTACTATCTTGTAGATAATAACTATCCTTCGGAAACCCAGAAGAACATCTGCTCGAAGATGAGTAACGGCAAAACTCAGAGAATGTGGACTTGGAGTAAACGACTGATCAACACACATCAATAATGATCATCAGTCATGATGTTAATGATCCCGCGGCCGCACGCGACTTTAATGACTTGTCCATCGCCGATCTGTCATCGAAGTATCGTATCGAAGGAGAAGATCGATATTCTGTCATCGAAGAGAATCGATCTTGGGCTTCCTTCCTCACCTCATCCTTCAATGGTCCTGTCAGAGTTTTATTTTCTCTTCTCCTACCACGCCCTCGTGAGTCTTTCTTCAGTTCGCCTACGCCAACTGTCAGTCACCCTAGCTCATTTGTGGAAGGATCGAAATTTCGCTATTCATTTATGGGTATATTATTTATTAGATATTTTATTTTAATGGTGTGTTAATAAATAGTGGTACAATAAATGATATTTGGCGTTGAAATAACTTTTTTCATTATTACCTGATTACTCTGTACACTAAAGAAATAGAAGGGAGGCTAATTACTGAAATAATCGCTGTGTCTTTAAGTACAATTTGTATTATTGTACAATTGTATTGTATTTAAGTACAATTTGTTTAACCATTCTAATTATTAGTTTCTAATTATATGAAAACCATAAGATAAAAGCCAGTGGTAGGAGATCTTGGAGATAGGTTCTGGAGGAAGCTAGTACACAACAGGACACTTGCGGCTTGTAGGGCCAACATGTAACATGTAGCATATTATTTATTAATAATAATTAAATGAAAATAGTGAACTCTTTCAACAGTACTTTTTTTGAAGTGGAAACTTCTTTAACGAATGTTCGTAGGGGAAAAACTTCTTGGTTTTACTTCATCATCCTTTAGAATGGCGACGCCTAGCCTGTGCATGAGTTTTACAATTTATTTTAATCAACTTTCGTTTAATGGTTAGAATTCCACTGATATTATTGATATATTTATCTAAAAATTTAATAGTTGTGCAATTGATACTAATAATAACTTAAAACATCAATAACTGGGTGAACTTTTCGTTTCACCTAAAAGATTATATTTGTAATAATGAATTTATTTTTTTATAAAATGACTGAAAGTACAAATGATCTAAGTATTGTTGAACTTGGCGGTAGTAATAATGAAAATGAAATTTATATAAATACAAATATGAAGTATAAATAATGTATGTAAAGCAAAATCTGTATCGCTACAACCCGTGAAGGGTGTTGGGTCCAGTGCAAGATATAGACTGTACTGTTTCTTCGACTACGGTTGTGCAGGAAAGTGAATTGTCCTAGATCACGCTGAAGCGCTAGAGTACCCACTTTACAGGGGCTGGGTGTACCCAAGGAGAGTCCTAGATCCCATATGATCCATTTCCAGTCACTAACAGATTAAATAAAAGTCTGCCAGCGAGCGGAATTCGAACCTTAATTTAACTGTCTTTTATTTTTTTTTATTTCCTAGCCTTGAAGATGGCCTAGATCTTAGGCTGCAACGTTTGCACGTTGGCACAATTAAAAAATATGTCATGCTTATTTTGTGTTATCATTGATTGCACCCCCCGACTAATTCAATCCATCGTTAATAATTTAAATTTACAAATTTGAAATTTATATTAATTGACACTGTAATTGACTTATAAATAAAAAAGACACGGTTATTCCAAAGTTTTCACTAGTATGACTGCATATTTTCAACAATTAAATTCATACCTTCCCGGATTTCTCAACTCTAGAAAATGTGGCATGGTTAGGTTCAGACCTCTGTTGAATCACCATGGAACGAAAAAGATAGCAATTGTTTAAAAAAAAAACTAATGTTATTGTATAAATGGAAGGCATTAAGGGAGGGAGAAAAGCGACACCTTGCCCTCAAGATCGCCCTTAGGCCATTATAATGAATCAGGAGGAGATTGTAAGGAGTTGGAAGTAGGAAGAAGGGAGAAGGGAGTTTGGAGGCATCGAGGCTAGAGAGGAGTTGGCGGAGGCTGCAATGCAATTTCACGCCCGAGTAGGAACCGCATCCTAAACAAACCCGATGCAGATCCTGGCAGCCATTACCCCCTCCAATCCTTTTATATATCCTTCTTCTTTTCTTTTTTCCTTTTTCTTAATCAAAGGGTAGATACCCTCCGGAGCAAATGGCGGGGAAAGTGGGTCCTGAATTTTATTTCATATTAGGCTCTTTTTAAGTTTAAACGGCCGTCTCGACCTGAATACCCAAGAAGGCCATTTGGATTCCCGTCCTCAACCTCTTGGAGGGTCCTCGAAATCAGGGAGGTTTCTCCTAATGTCCGTGTCAGCCCTTCTCGAGTAGTTGGCTTTAACAGGCACTTCGCCCTCGGCAGGGATATTGTGCAATTTGTTTCTTATTGTTTAAACACCCGCATAGAACCCTATACTCATTACAAGTTATATTATAAAGAAAATAATTTTCCATTTTAATCATTATGACAGAGTAGCCTCAAAGACAGCTAGATGGTCAGTTTTCGAAGCGTCAAATAACTATTTTATTTATTACCGACAAATGTTATATCAATTGTCCGTAAAAAAAAACAACTGAAATTAATGATCTACTCTCTAGTGAGCCCCATCACTAGAGCCCTATTCCTATCATTTATGAGAAATCCAGCAAACCCTCTATTGTATACTTAATAAATAAGCTTGGTAACAGTTATATTCTTTATTAAAGACTGAATCATGTATATAAAAAATCATATGTTTTAATAATAACAACTGACAAACATATGACTCCCATTCTCATCCCACTATTAAAATACACCTTGTTTGGATTTATTAATACGATTCAATTGGCCTTGGCTAGATCCGATATTTTTGTATTGTAATAAATGAGTGTTTTGTGAAATACCTATTAATTATACGTATTGATTCTTTGTAAAATAAACATGGCGCAGTTGTGTGAATAAATTGTGAGTATAAACATCCTAGTTTTGACCGGTAAGAAGATGTTACGAATTATTTTCTGGCTACAGAAACAAATAAGAAATCCAATGCTGTACAAGTAGCTCTTGAAAAATCTTCTGGGAAAAGAAGGACTGAAATTATATAAGTCGCATAAACAAGAAGATTCACATGAATCGAATCTAAGTATCCTAGATCTTTTAAAGAAAGTATGCATTCCGAAACGCAACATTACAATGGAAATATTCAAATTTCTAAATCAGAAGCAATATGACGGTGAATCATTTGAGTATTTTTATACTGACTTAAAGTCTTTGGTCCAATCATATGGATTTGAAGAACAGGAAAAAAAACTGCTGACGGCCCAGATAATAATGGGGATCAATTCGAAAAATTCACAGGAACGTCTGTTGAGAGAGGATCTTTCTTTGGAGAAAACCCTCCATTTTTGCTAGTCGGTTGAACTGGCTGAAAATAATTTGAAGGAGTTGAACAAAAACGCCCCCTCTCTAGTTGAACAGGTAAAATCTAAAAGCTCTAGTTCTTCTCAGCAGGTTGCAGGACAGAATCGGACCAGGAAAGTAATCGAAACGCAAACTAGAATGAAAGCCGATAGCAGATGTTTCCGAAAACATGAACAAGGTCGCTGTCCAGCTTTTGGACGAGTTTGCAGGAACTGCGGGAATCGAAATCATTTTGCATCGTGTTGTCAGTCCAAAAGTAGTAAAGCTTACAACATGGAATCAGAGGACGTTGAGAGTGATTCCTCGGTGAGTATGGATTCAGTTGTATTGGTAGGTTCATTAAAGAGAAACAAAGCTTGGTATAAGACTTTGATGGTTGGAAGGGTTGAATTTTATTTAAATTAGAGGCTGGGAGTGAAGTTGATATTTTACCCTATACTTGTTTGAAAAACAATAAATTATGTAAAAAAATAATAAAATGTTCAACTAAACTTATAGCATATGGTGGTTTTGAAATTGAACCATATGGCTGTATTTACCATTTAGATGTTGAAATGGATTCTAAAATTATTTCAAATAAATTTATAGTAGTTAAAAATGAGAACATTGCACTATTAGGTTTGAAAACACGTATGGAGTTAAATTTGCTAAAAAAGATTGATAAGATTGATACTTTCGAAAATAATTCGATTGATAGGGGAGAGTGGGGTAATTGCACCACCGTAAGGGAAAAATCTCTGCCAATCCCTGACATTTGGATAAAACAGTTTTCGAACGTTTCTATACCTCAATTAGTTATTTCTCTACCTTATAATATTTTTATATATGGTGTACTTTCGTTATTGAGGGTAATATTTAAAAAAAATATAAATATACACAAATTGGCGGTATTCCCCCACATGGTGGGGCAATTCCGCCATGGCCGTTGGGTAATTCCGCCACATGCCTTATTTAACATATTTTCAGCAATATGGATGAATACGGTAATGGATAGGACTACATATATTGGTATCCAACATAATATGTATGTATGCATTTTATTGAAAAATACAAAAATATATAAGTAGGTATGACATTTTATAAGCAGAAAGCCATTAATTTACGTTTAAATTTTTAGAATCAATTGAAAAATATTTAAGATGAACTTTCTTTCTGTTTTCATCTTGTTAATATCTAACTTTATCTTCTTTACAGCACCGCCTTTAGATTTGTTCGTTCCTTGAATATCTTTTATCAGGTACCTATATCTTTCTTCTCCTTTTTGATTTTAGCTTCTAGGCCTACCTTCTTTTTTTCTTTTGACTCCTTCTGATCTTCTTTTTCCACAAAAACAGATTTCCTGGGGTGTTGCTGTCAGAACCTCCGTATGGCGGTATTGCCCCATACAAACATGGCGGCATTACCCCACTACGCCATTACGGTAGTTGAAACCTTATAGCTACCAAACGACTTGATGAAAACAAATGAAATTTTAATTGAAAATACATGAAACTATAACGAACCAGCTTATGCTTCAATAGATATAAGAAACACTTACCTTCAACCGAATACCACGGGTTGTAAATGTTGGTAAAATAACAAAAAATGATGAAAATTCACTCATATTCAAACAAAACTGATATTACAGACAACAACATCACTGGCGGTACTGCCAATTGTTTCCCGTGTCTGTCGCTAGCGGAGGACCGGACCCTCGTTCGTCTCCCCACAACGTAACAACCAAAAACGAGGGGTGGCGGAATTGCCCGCGGTGGCGGATTTGTATCATTCTCCCTCAATGTTAAACATAATACGGTTACAGAAACAGATGAGCAGTTTACTAATTCAAAAAAGACAATTATTTATGAGTAGTACAAATAGGCGGGTTGAGCCGGAGCCGTGACCTTGAGGTCATTGTCTGCTGTAGCAGGGTCGTGGGTGTGACCTTGAGATGACCTTGAGGGTGGGAGGGGTGTAAGGCAGGACGAGGGGGTGTTGACCTTGAGGTAGGTCCAGGTGTGCAAAGTAAGATTTGGCAACGTCGCAGATGAGATGTGGCAACACCGAAACTAGGTCACAGCATAATGAAAGAGAGTATATTGTTTTCCGAATGGGAGAGTGTCATCATTTTGTCTTATGAATGAAGCACGTTGTTGCTTCCTTTATCAGTTAGTTCAGTATGGGTCGGCTAAGGAGCAAGAACCTGAGGTACGAAGACGGAAGGTTGTCGACATTCGTCGGCTGGTCGTCACCGGTGAGTCCATTGAAACTAGCGGCTGCTGGGTTGTATTACTTGAAAGTGTCTGATAGGACAAGATGTCCATTTTGCGGAGTAATCTTGCATGAATGGAAGGAGTATGACGACCCTTTTGCCGACCATAAAAAATGGTCTAAAAACTGTTCGTTTATCGAGTATTGTGAACAATTGAATGAGCTGCAAATCATAGTGTCTGACGAGAATGATAGCGAAGAGACGGTATGTTGTTAAAAGGCTTCACAATTTTCTACATCGACTCAAAGATTTGCAATTATGCATTTCCTTGTATGAACTAAAAAGAAGGGAAATAAATGATGTGATAAAAAAACTAGAACAGCTGCAGCTTTCTCCCCTCCACTCCGTTATACCACACAGTCTTGTCGTTGATGATACGCGAGATGGATCGTCGAATGGACCTTGTGACCGAGTATCCACTCACCAACAGTAAATGTTTTCGGATCGGTTTGTGTAACTTTGTGCCGACTATCGCCATTAGCGAAAAGAAGAAAACTGTCGTTTACATGAATGTTGAGGAATGGACATATATTACCACCCGAGCTCCGAAAATTTTGTTATTGCTGCAGAAACGAAAAAAATCCTATGAAAAAGACCGATCAAGATGTCAAAACGTGATTTGTGAACTTACTACAAGAGGACGCACTAGGGTGATGCGGATAGAGCAGGTAACGCAATGGTTTGCAATGTTTAATCATGAGACCCTTCCACCATCGTCTGCATCTGCATGTTTCAACAGGAACGAGACGGTCAAACTTTGCGCAAATATAGAAAAAATCAACGATTCACTAGCATTGATAACAAAGATGGTTGAACTTTATAATAAGAATGAAGCAAGTGTAGTTAGCGAACCAATTGATTTTAGCATAAATACAAATACACTGTTTTACAACTTAAATGAATTGAATTGTGATGATAATCAATAAAATAAGTTTCCTTTAATATGTTGTATTTTTTATTTGTCCCTTGAAAAATAAAATAGGAAGAAGGAAAAAAAAAAAAAACAAATACAAATTTACTGAAATCAAATATTTTTATTTTATGTAAATATAAAATTTAATTAAAAAAAAATTTAATAAATCTGAATCAAATACTGATAAGGTAAATATAAAATTTTTAACAATTAACAATCTTGTAATGATTCTGATAAACAGCTGATCTGTGGGTTGATTCCAGGATAGGACTCAGTATCTTGGAAATATGTTGAATCCTGTTTTCGAATCTTACTCTGTCCCTCGCATGTGTTTCCCATGGACTAATACGTGCTGCACGATGAGCATAATTCCATGTTACAAGAGTACGAGTTTCAACAAGGTCCACATCAGGCTTGAAAGATACCTAAATAAAAGATATTATTACTCGATATTTTGTATTTTCCGAATCGAGTTCTAATTCGTTTATTTTTTTGGTTGTACGTTCATTTTACATATACTTGTAAAATAAAAAGAAATTAGTATACTCCTCTTCTAACAACCACAAAAAAACAAACAGAGAGTCAGTACAATTTACGGACCAAACCCGTTCCCATTTCATATTCTATTATTTTATCATGTAAAATGAGACAGTAAGCTTTAGTATTGGCTGGAAAGTTTTCTTTCGCCTCTAATAGTACTCTGATATCGATAGTCGCACTTTTGATTGCTTCAGATTGCTTAGAACAATCTATAATCACTAGAGGCGCTAGTTTCTCGAAATCGGATCTTGAAAGCAGGGGCTGAGAATGTCTAACGCCATAATAACTCGTTTGAAATTCGTTATACATTTCATACAACAATGCTACTTTTCCTTGCTCAAAATCTAAATTTAAGTCATCGTACGGATATTGTTCACTATTCAAATAAAGTTTCAAATTTTTTAATTTGCAACTATCGAACAGACTGCTATCTTTGTTAGAGGTTCTATTTCGATCACTTTGAAATGCAAAAATGAGATAGCGCGGTTTTTCTAAATTTGTTGAAGTTTTGACCGACCAATTTTCCTGCTGCGTCGCAGGTACATTGGGATATTCGTAAAGATCCCATGATCTGAATGGAATAGAAACGACCTTGTTCTTGTCTACTAGTTTTAATAACCTCAGACGTTCATAATCTGAAACACGAACATGAGGCATTCTCCACACCAATTTGTCAAGTTTTATTTGTACATCATCGTCACCTAGCACGCAGTTTAGGTCAGTACTTGATCTGATCAAAACGAGCTCTTGCTTCAGATTGATTAAAATTTTACGATAGTCTTCGCAAATCCCAAAAAGAATATCAAGTGGTAGGCATACGCTAAAAACGCCGTTTTTATCCAAAGAAAGAGTTTTACCGGGCATTGTCCACCCCGCATTTTCTAATCCCATTACTCGATTAGGCGAAAATGATGCATGCCCTTTAAGAGTAGTAGTTATCCCCGGATTTCGTACTCGATCGACTTCTATACCGTTTAGTTCATATCTAATTTCGTCAAACAAAAACGCGAATGCGTTATTAGTCAACTTTGGAGTGGCACCGATAGTGCCATCACTTTTTAAGATCCTCCCTTCGAGATAAATAAAACTTTGAGAAGGAAAGGTATAAATATCTTGTTGATGAATAGGAATTCTAATCTCGTCGGATTTGTTAAAGGTATTTCCCGTATAAGGCTGGTGCGAGTGATATTCAAATTGTGTAAGAGAATCGACGAATTTTATATCCGTCGTAACGTCTAGTATTTCATTCATAATGTTTGTTTAACCGAAAACCACACTGTTTTAAAAATATAGCGTTCGCAGTTGTTAGCGCTCTTGTTGATTTAGGTTTACTGGTTTTAACCGTTGTTTGACATCTCCTTTTATAATAATCGATGCAACAACTATCTCTAGAAGAAAAATCAATCCCCATTCTTTTTTAAATGTAATCTCAATGTAACCGTTTCTCCTCTAAAGTCGATAAGCTCTCCGTTCTGATCTACTAATCGAACGATGATATTGTCTACAGTCCTCACGTTGGTTGGAAAGTAAATGACCGGATTCGTGATTTCTATTATTTTATATCCTGGGTCTACACGCGGAAAGAATTGATGAATATTATGATCCGGTTCTCCGTTCACATAAGACCCCGATGCGATGTTACATTGAATTGAAATAATGTTTACGCTGAGAATTTTAACAATGTCATTTGATTCAGTATAGGAGCGATTCGGAGGAATGACATGATCGGATCGTGTAAAACCCAAAAGAGGACCAATAGAGTGAGGCTTCTCGGAATAGTTAAAGTATACTGCATGAGTTGTTTTAATTTCCGTTTTTAGCGTGTTGGAATTTCCTCTTATTATCACTACAGCGGTAGGGTCAAGATGAGAAATTTTTTCACGTAAAAAGGAGGCTATAGCATCGATATCGTACGATCCTTCAGGTATTTGGATCGAAAAATCACCAAAATAAAACATATCATTAGCGCCCTTTTTTATATTCGGAATAGTATTATATGTCTCAAATGATAACAACCCAACAGTATATATTGACCCCAATTCTAACGGTGGTAAAAAGTTTGCGGAAAGTACGCTAGAGTTGCCCGTAAGCGTTACTGTATAGCTCATGATTAACAATGATCAAACGCTTTGAGAAGCATCGACTAAATACTGTAAGCAGAGATGTCCACAAACCGACGTATTCCACTCCTGATAACGCTCTCTATTATAAGTTATTTTTAGCCCCCTAAAGTACTCGAGCAACTGTGGTGGTGGTTTTAAGTTTCCAAAGGAATCAAAGTATTTCACAAAATTATTTTGTTTTACATAACAGACCCAATGTGAACCAAGTTCTGAGCTCGGCTCTAAATTTACAATAGCAGACTCGTGTTTGTTTGGATATCTAGGAAGTTTATCAATCATAAACACTCCTCGAAAATGTTGGATATTTAAAACTTTGGCCAAATAATTTAATTCTAAATCCGTCAATGGCTTATTCGGTAGTCAGATCTTTCCAGATTTGTTTTTTTGTCGAGTTATAAACAGGCCGTAGCCTTTCCGATTTGGTTTCAAATAAAGTCCATTTCCGATTTTCTGACTTTCCATCGCTAAATTATGCCTCTTTTGCTCATCTAATTTATGTTTAGCTTCTTTCGCCTCGTAGATAGCTTTAGCCACACTCGACGCTCCTCCCGCTAAAGATCCCACTGCAGAAAGCCCCGCCATTAACGGCACAAGAAATGGAAGAAATCCTCCCTCTTTTGGCAAAGGAAGAACTCTGGGAGGCAAAGGTTTTGTCTTACCACGTAAATGCATTTTAGCCTTTTTGTATGCCATTTTTGACGCTTCGAGGATCGATGATACGTTAGCAACCTTTAGCGATTTAACTAATTTTTTGAAACTAATCTTTTTATTTTTCTTCTTCTTCTTAATACCGGCACCAATTTTACCTTTCGCTTTCATAGTATTTGTAACTAACCAAGCCGCAGCTTTTTCTCCCAATGATGAATCCGAAGCTTTAACTCGTTTCCAAGCGTTTTCAACCAAAATCTTGTCCGCTTTTCTACGACTTTGCATATCCTTATCTTTGCTATAAGCAATATCGTGTTCTTTACAAGCTTTATCAAGCTGGTTTATTCCACTATCTCCTCTATTTAGTCGTTTTTCAAGGTTTGTACCGGGGCCACAATACTGGTATCCTGGCAGGTGTAATTCAAACGGTAACTTATTTATGAGACTGTTTATCAAGCCTCTTCCTTTGTGAGTCTTACGAATCATACTGTAGTGAAAAATGACAATCGGCGATATATATATATACAGGAAATGAATGATTTTGTCTACATTCAAAATGAAATTAGTCCAACAAGAACAACGTTTTTCTACTTTGAAGTGTTTGCCTGACGAATCTACTGAGGTGAAACATAGCACATTATTACCAAACACCATACGAGCGTCGATATGCGGATCAAGCGGATGTGGAAAGACGAATATTATGATTGGACTTTTATTAAATCCAAATGGTTTAAAATTTAAAAATGTATATCTATTCGGAAAAACTTTACACCAGCTCAAATACCAGTATTTAAAAAATGTTTTAAATATGGTTCCTGAAATAGGAATTTACGATTTTGAAGATGCAAAAGATATGCCTCACCAAGTTGAATCTAATTCAGTCTGTATATTCGATGATGTTACGATGGAGGATCAAGATATAATTAAACGATATTTCAGTTATGGAAGACATATGAATCTAGATTGTTTTTACTTAACACAAAGTTATGTTTGCATTCCTAGACATCTGATCAGGTGTAATTTTAACTTTTTAATAATATTTCCTCAGGACGAATTGAGTTTAAAACATATTTACGATGAACATGTGAGCACTCCTGCTATCGGTTTCCAACTTTTTAAAGACATGTGTTCATTATGTTGGAAAGAGCCTTTCGGTTATCTGGTTATTGACAAAAGTAGGGATTTAAACAATGGTCGTTTTAGAAAAGGAATCGATACATTTATTGTAGATATATAAAGGGTTTCCAGTCGTTGACGGAGCTCAGTCATGGACCCTGAAGTCACCCGTGAGATTATAAAAACTAGCGAAATTTTAAAAAATAAATTTCGGACATTGAAACGCGGTCTTCAGGATGTAGATGAGGTTCGTCAAGCATTCTTTACACCTGTATCACAACCTTTAGAAGATATTAAAGAGTCGTTAAAGTTGCAAAAAGAAACCAAATCGGAGCCGTCAAGTAAAAAGATTAGAAACAAAAATGATGAGATTGAGTTTACAAAAGATATTTACAAAAGAGCAACATTGACACCAGAGTTAGCCCATTCGACTCATCCGACAACTCCAATACTTTCATCATCTAGATTGGCGTTTCCTGAAATTAAAGTAGAAAATGAACATCATGAAACTGAAGATTCACTAGTAGAAACAATTAAACAGTTTGGAAACCAACAAAGAAAATATTTGGAGAAATTGTTGAGAGGCGATAATAAAACCTTCGATTCACGTTATGGCATTAGAGTCATGCCCGATGGAGGATTCGCAATAGGTGACTCTACTGATATTCAACTACATACAAACAGCGATGACATAACAATTAACGGGGTAACTTATGAAGGCACAGAGGGATTGTTGCAGTTACTTTACTTGAAAAATCCCGAAAAGTATGAAAAAAAAGACTTGGAAATGTATAAAAACATTTTAATCTCGACCAATGCTCACAAAAAAGGCTATAGTGAAGAACGAGGGAGACAAGGAATCAGATCAGAAAAATATAGAAAAGTAATAGCGATGCTTTTCACACCTCGTCATACCACACCCCCTCCTAGTAAAATAGCCACACTTCGTTCGCACAAAGGCACTGGTCTCATGAGAGCCGATAAACCCATTTATGAGTATTGGGATGATCCTAATGAGCTAGTTGATCGGCTGAGGTTGCTAATATCTTCGGCGAATGCAGGTCACGAAGGACATGAAAACGAAATAGAATCGATAATTGAAGAGCTACGAGAAATAAATATATTATATTAAGTGAATATCTTTTCACTGTGTGTGTGTGTATCTCGGTGATGCTAATAACGCTCGGTTATCTTAAAAGATGAATGCATCGTTGTTAAAAAGTGCTGTCGTAAATGAATTGCACAAACCAGCTCTAAGAAAATATCCACGTCGGAAAACTGTTTTGAATGGAATTAACGATTTATGGCAAATAGACCTTGTGGAAATGATACCTTATTCTGGAGAAAATAAAGGAAATAAATATTTGTTAACGGTCATAGACTGCTTTTCGAAATTTGCTTGGGCTGTGCCATTAAAATAGAAAACAGCGGACAACGTGAGCAAAGCAATGGAGAGTGTGTTTTTATCGAGTAAATCAACTCCAAAACATATTCAAAGTGATCAAGGAAAAGAATTTTACAATTCAAAGTTTAATTCTCTAATGAAACAATACAATGTTAATCATTATTCAACTTTTTCTAATATAAAAGCTTCCATTGTAGAGAGGTTCAATAGAACATTAAAAGAAAAAATTTGGAGAGCATTCAGCCTGCGAGGAAATTATAAATTTTTAGATATATTACCCCAAATTCTACAAGAGTATAATTCATCATTTCATAGGACTATAGGTATGAAACCAATCGATGCTCGGCATAAAAAGATGGAGAGATACTTGCTAAAAAATGTGTATTCTACAGTGACTAAATCGAAAGTACGAAATCAGAAATTTATAGAAGACGATTTTGTAAGAATATCTAAACAAAAAACAAGTTTTTCAAAAGGCTATAAGCCTAATTGGTCAAGTGAAATTTTTAAGGTAGTCAAGATTCAGAAGACATATCCGTACACATATTTGCTAGAAGATCTAAAAGGGCAACCGATCAGTGGTGCATTTTATGAAGAAGAGCTACAACAGGCTAAATATCCAAATATATACCTGGTAGAAAAGGTTTTAAAAAGGAAAGGCAATCAATTATATGTCAAGTGGTTCGGTGTTATTGAACGCAGCTGGGTTAATAAAAAGGATATCGTATAATGTTGAAGAAGAAGAAAAAAAAACTTATACTAGACATTTATTTTATACGTACATCATATACTTAAAAATTTTTGTTAATTATTGTTACTTTTCTTGAAAAAATAAAAATCTAATAATCTGTTCACTGGTCTAATTTTCTAACCTATTTATTAATGTAAGTGCGACGTATTTTATTTGTCGTTGAAAAAAAAAAAAGAGGAATAAGAAAAAAACAAATTAACTGAAAACATTTATTTTTTTTTATAAATGAAAAATTTAATTAAAAATCATCTACATCAATATGTAGCAATTATAAGAAAAACATATTACAAAATAAATCTAAATGAAATACTGATTTAGTAAATACAATATTTAACAAATTTTAATTAAAAAGACTCCTCCTCAAACCATAAACAATGCGGGCTACACGCTCTATGGTAATTGAGAGGGTTTATTAACGAATCGGTGTCATACAACAGTCCACAGTATACACATTTAACACTATTTTCGACTCCACGTATAAATCCAGCAAATGATAGCATATGATGAGGAGAAGAAGAATTGTCTCTATACGTTCGTTTACGAACGTCTCTTTTAGTGAAATCTACAGCCTCACTATTTTAATTTACCCATGCAGCCAGACGATGAGCTTGATTTAAAGAGCAAACGAATGAAGTGTCTAAATGATAATGACATGCTATCTTATCATATTCCAACTGTTTCAGATTGGGGCATCCAAAGTCGTGCAAATCATAAACAGGTTTATCAATAAGGTCTTCTATAAACTTACACTTTTCTATTCCTTTTCCCCATAATACGTCATAGTTTTCTGCAACGGATAGTAAAACATTTTTCAAAGATTCATAATTTACATCACCATAGTCCCATTCCAGACCATGAAGATGTTTTTTTACCCAGAGATTTGTCTTTAGCCGATCAGCATTTTCGGCTTCTTGAGGCGGTTTAAAAATCCAATGACTAGAGTGCTCGTAATTTAAGCTAACTACTGACAGTTCTTTCACTATCAGCTTTTTCGTCTCCAAACGATAACCCTGGAAATCAAGAACTGCTGACGACATGTCTGGAATAAGTCTACTGAAAGCGGGCCCAAATACCGACTGACCTGATCAGCATCTGACGCAGCTCCTTATTCTACATATAAGCACTCGCCTTTTCTATCTTCTCATCAGTCAGCCACTATGCTAGTATAAGTTCGTAGTCTCAACGTCTTCAGTTTCCATTACAACTGCAGTAAAGTAAGTTTTTTTTTTTTTAATTTTACTCGAATATCTGTTTACTAACTAAGTATATGATTTTAATTTTTTTTTTTTTAGATGTCACTCCTGAAAAAATTAAATGAAATTAAACCCGCATATAAAAATATTGGAGAATTAATTATAGGACGGACGTATCAAATTCTACAACTTTCGAAGAAGGAGACGGAGTATGGCCCATCAATTGAAGCAATATTATTAGATGAAGGAGAAAAAGAAAAAATAAGAATCTTTCTACCTAAAAGATATGTCTACGCATTTACAGAAGAAGAAATATTCAACTATGAAGGTACATTCTTACATTTTAAACATATAAAGAAAAAAAGTTATATATATTTTTTTTTTACTTAGCCAAGTGATTATTTTCTGTTTTAGGACAGCTAAAAATTCAATATATGGGAAAGAAGAAAAATGCTTATGACATAAAGTTTATGTAAACAAAAAAAAAAAAAGGTTGAATCAGGTTAGGCTACAATTGTTTTTGTTTTTTTAATATTACTTTTAGGGGGTAGTGTATATATATTTTAGTATTTGTTTGACCAAGTATGTTTTTAGATTAAAAATGAATAATAAAAGTAACGGAAATAATTATTTATGTGCTCATTGTGGATTATTGCTTACAAACTGGCGACATAGATGTCAATCGTTGTTTTACTATTGTCGAGGCTGTAGGAAAGAATTTAGCAAAAAGTTTAACTTTGAACGGCATAAATTAACTTGTCAATTTGGGGTTAGTAGTAATAATACACCCGACGTGAACACAATGGAGATACCAATGAAAAAAAGGAAATATAACATTTTTAGTAGACAGATGCGAGGGAAGACGGTCGCTCAAGAAAATGGGATTATTAAAGCTTCCTTAGGAAATGCGGTTGAAGATGTTTACATACCTAACGATAATAAAAAATTATTAGCTTCAGAATTTTTTAATAAGAAAAAAGAGGTTTTAGTAAAGTTACTAAATAGTTATGTAGATGAATGGAAAAATCTAAAATTAAACATAATGTTAGAATGTACATATATTAAGAAAAACGAAAATACTATTAGTGAAAGAACAGATTTTAATTTTAAATCGAAAGTTAGTACGATAGATGTTTCTATAAACCTCGAAAATTACATTGAAACAATTTTTGATAAAATTTTAGAGGAACAGGATGAGTTTGAAAAAAAAGGTTCCGGTTGGATGTATACCTCTGCAAACTATATCTGCCTACATTTAACTAAATTAAAGCCTTTCGGAGGGTCTCAATATATTGAATTACCTAAAAAAATACGAGACAAACGTTGTGTTATAAATGTAAAAAATAATACTAACGATTGCTTTCGTTTAGCTTTACTTAGTGATAATATTAGATCAAATGACTTTAACGCGTACAAAAATATTCATACTCCATATTCTTTTGATTCTATATCGTTCCCGACTCCAATTAGCGATATCAATCGATTCGAAAATTTAAATAACCTGTCTATTAATGTTTATGGCTTAGATGATAAAAATAATGTTTATCCAATTAGAATCAGTAAAAAGGATAATTATGATAAAACGTTTGATCTGTTGTATTTACAAAATGGAGAAAATTTTCACTATTGTTTGATCACAAATCTTTCACGATTAGTAAGTTCTCAAATATCTTTGTCAAAACGCGCTTATTCAATCTGTCGTAGATGTCTGACCGTATTTCCAAGGACGTACGTAAACAAGTATGGGAAAAAAGGCGATGAGCGAAAAGACGAACACGAATTATTTTGCCGTGATCACAAACCAATTCGATCTGACTTTCCGAAAGAAGAAAAAATTGAATTTAAACATGTGGAATATACACAATCCATTCCAATCGTAGTTTATGCAGATATTGAATCTCTTTTGATACCAATTTCGGGGCCTATTCCTAATCCGTCAACATCTTGGAACAAAGCTGTTCATGAGCATCGTGCTTTTTCAGTTTCACTTCTGGTCAAGTCAAAAATGTTTGAATGTAAACCGTTTGTTTATACGGGAGAAAACTGTATGCTAGCGTTTTTAGAAAAACTCGAATCTATAGTTGTTGAAGCGGATAAAATATACGGTAATACTATGCGAATGGAAGAAATGAGCAAAGGGGAAAATAAAATATTTTATTCTGCTAAAGATTGCATCTTATGTCAATACCCTTTAGACGAACACGATCGAGTACGACATCACTGTCACTTATCAGGAAAATTTGTTGGAGCAGCACATAATGCTTGTAATTTAAGAGCAAAAAAGCCCGATTTTATACCTGTTTTTATGCACAACTTACAGGGTTACGATTCTCATTTTATAATCCCTTTCTTGGGCCGTTGTGAAAATATCAGCGTAATTCCTAGTAATTCTGAAAAATATATAAGTTTCAGCATAAAATTTAAAGGATGTAGTACAAAAATACGATTTGTTGACTCGTTTAAATTTCTATCATCAAGTTTGGAAACATTAGTGAACAATTTGCAAAATAAATCTAAATCAATTACTGATATATTTCCACATATGGCAAATATTATTAATGATGAAAACAAAATTAAATTATTGACAAGGAAAGGCATATTTCCGTACAATTATTTTAATTCTTTTGATCGTCTAAACGAAACTCGACTACCTTCCAAAAATTCATTTTTTAATGATTTAACAAAAACATCAATTAGCGACGTGGACTATGAGCACGCGAAAAGTGTCTGGAAAGTCTTCAACATCCAAACACTAAAAGATTATGCGGAATTGTATATACAAACAGATGTAATTTTGTTGTGCGAAGTTTTTGAAGCCTTTCGACTTCTCTGTCAACAAATTTATCGACTAGATCCTGCATGGTTTTTTACTTTGCCACAGTTATCTTGGAATGCAATGTTGAAATACACGAAAATAAAATTAGATGTAATAAAAGATATTGATATGGTTCAGTTTTTTGAAAAGGGAATAAGGGGAGGCATTTGCCAAGTTGTTTCTCGGTATGCGAAAGCTAACAATAAATATCTAAATGAATATGACTCGACTAAACCCAGTAATTATTTACTTTACGTAGATGTCAACAATCTTTACGGTTATGCCATGAACCTTCCCTTGCCGTATACAGATTTTGAGTGGGTTGATGAAAAATTAAATGTATTAGATGTTGAAAATGAATCAGAAACCGGTTATGTGCTAGACGTTGATGTTGAATACCCCAAAGAAATTCATGATAATCTTTCTCAATTACCTTTTTTACCCGAAAAAAATAATCCACCTAATACTAAAACAGTTAAACTATTGACGACTTTGATGCCCAAAACACGTTACATAGTACATTATGTGAATTTAAAACAAGCTCTGCAACTCGGGGTAAAGATTTCAAAAATTCATAGAGTGTTGAAGTTTAAACAAAAAAATTGGTTGGCTCCATACATAGAAATTAATTCAATGATGAGAGCATCAGCAAAAAATACATTCGAGTCAGATTTTTACAAATTGATGAATAACAGCTGCTTCGGCAAATTTATGGAAAACGTGCGCAACAGAATCGATTTAAAAATAGTAACAAATGAAAAATCATTATTTCGTCAAGTCAATAAACCAAATTTTAAAGGCAGGATTATATTTGCAGATAATGTTACAGCGGTTCAGCTGGAAAAAGAAAGCGTTATTTTTGATAAACCCTTGTACGTCGGATTTGCAGTGTTGGACTTGAGCAAAGTTTTGATGTATCATTACCACTACAATGTGTTTTTGAAAAAATATGGTGTAGAAAATGTTACTTTATGTTATACCGACACCGATTCATTTTTATACAATATTAGGACTGAAGATAATTATTCCGATATTTCTGGAGAGTTAAATAAATATTTTGATACAAGCAATTTTCACACTTCTCATTTCTGTTATTCTGAAAAAAATAAAAAAGTCGTAGGTTTGTTGAAAGATGAAACTTTTGGAGATCCTATAGTAGAGTTTGTCGGATTGAGGCCCAAAATGTATTCGTACATAACAAAGAATGATATAACGGTTAAAAAGTCAAAGGGAATAAAAAAATCGACAGTTAACGATTTTACTTTTAGCGATTACCTAAACACATTTAAAGACAGCAAAAGTCTATATTCTTCATTTTATACAATTCAATCTAAAAAGCATAACGTTCAAACCACACTGATAAATAAAAAGTCATTATGCTCATTTGATAATAAAAGATATACATTACACGATGAAAACACACTCCCTTATGGCCACTACAGCCTCAATGAAACAACGAATCTAACATTGTAAATGTATAAGAACCAATAAATGATTGTATACTAGTATTATTATTGTTTACTTAAATTTATATTTAGTTAGAAAAGACCTGTAATTAGAGTACTAGATTTATTTCAAGAATGTCTACTTGTAGTATTATTATTGTTTACTTAAATGAAAAAATTAGAGTACAAGAAAAGTAACAAAAAATATGTTTAAGAATATGATGTATAAAATAAATGTTTTGTACAACTGTATTTTTTTTTCTTTCACATATCCTTTTCCAGCTCCTTCAAAAAAATTTCCTATATATTACTAAAGTTCAGGAGGAACACATACGTCATCCAAGCTCATAAAAGCTAAATAATCTAAATCAATGAAACGTCATCCAATAGCCTATCTCAAAAGCAAGCCTGATCCCATTCATAAAAGCAACTCCCATCTCAGTCATAATCTCAAAAGCATCCCATTCATAACTCATTCATAAAGACAAATTACGTCACACTACCATTCAGTTCATCCATTCATAAGATGACGTCACACGCCCATTCAACTATTCCATTCATAAAATGACGTCACATGCGTCATCCATTCAGAACAAACCATGACCTAGTTTCTACTGCGCTGTTGCCACATCTCATCTGCGACGTTGCCAAATCTTAATTTGCACACCTGGACCTACCTCAAGGTCAACACCCCCTCGCCCTGCCTTACACCCCTCCCACCCTCAAGGTCATCTCAAGGTCACGACCACGACCCTCCTACAGCAGACAATGACCTCAAGGTCACGGCTCCGGCTCAACCCGCCTATTTGTACTACTTTTATGATAAAAATAAACAAGTTTTTGAAGGACTTGGGTGCTTTCCTGATAAATGTAAAATAAAATTAGATAGCAATGCGCAGCCATATATTAGCCCCGCCAAGAGAATTCCGCTTAAAATCAGGGAAAAATTCAAACATGGAAATGATTATGATGGTTATAAATTGAGAGTTGAGTTTCCAAGAGGTGGAGGTCCAAGTGGTTATGGAAACAGGGGAGGGGCTAGTATGGGAAGGGGTTTTGGTGGCATAGGTAGAGGGCCACCAGCCAGAAGATCACAATATAGAGTTATCGTTACTGGTCTACCTCCTTCAGGAAGCTAGCAAGATTTAAAAGATCACATGAGAGAAGCTGGTGATGTTTGTTTTGCAGATGTGTTCAAAGATGGAACTGGTGTCGTTGAATTTTACGTTATTATGATATGAAATATTCTTACAAGAAGTTGGATGATTCTCGGTTTCGTTCTCATGAAGGTGAAACTTCGTACATTCGAGTGAAAGAAGATTATTATGGAGGAAGAGACAGCTATGACAGAAGTAGTGGTGAAAGAGGTGGCAGGTCGAGAAGCAGAAGTGCATCATCAAGCAGACAAGGATCTCCTACTTATTCACCTGAGAAAATGTTCTGATTCAAGATATGGGAAACAAACAATGGACTCAGGGCGTGATTCAGCAGAAGTTACCTCAATCAAGGTCTTACCAGATAGAGGTTCCAGGATGAAGATTGATTAGGAGAAACTCCATTCAC
The DNA here is from genome assembly GCA_037127475.1 of Arma custos. Classification (NCBI taxonomy): domain Eukaryota; kingdom Metazoa; phylum Arthropoda; class Insecta; order Hemiptera; family Pentatomidae; genus Arma; species Arma custos. Next base: position 182,234,664 of record CM073759.1, read on the forward strand.
ACAAGGAAGTTTAAAAAAGAGCCTACGACATCAAGCAGGAGGGAGGAAAGTAAGGGAGGATGAAGTACCATCTCAGGGGGGAAATGTTTGGATTTATTAATATGATTCAATTAGCCTTGGCTAGATCAGATGTTTTTGTATTGTAATAAATGAGTGTTTTGCGAAATAAATATATTAATTATACGTATTGATTCTTTGTAAACTAAACACACCTGGTCCAATAAAATAGATTCCATCAATCCTATTTATCCTGATAAATTTAAATTTCAAATAAATTAAAAAATCAAGGGGTTAGGAAAAAAATGTACCTATTAAATGATACATACAATTATTCAAATAATTATATACGGGTAAGAAAGAAAATAATTTTTGAATAAATAGCAATTAAATTCAATACTCTACGGGTACTGAGATATTAGATGGGATATATTATTATGGAAAAGCCAGAATTATGGTAATAGATCAGGTAGAAAGAACCATCAAATCCCCACAAATGGTCCATTTATGGTCACAGTAGCCGAGCTTATTAAGAACAAACTCAAGATTTTCGTAACATTCTTTCAAATTTACTGAGTGTCCAACAGGCACAGAAGCATATCGGTTACCATTGTGAAGAAGTACAACTATCAAACTCCTTTTTGATTAATCAAATAAGAATTTTTCAGGTGAAATTTGGGACTTATCTTAGGGTGATGGAATTTTTTCACTATTTATTCCGTATCTCTGTACAGTCCCAGAAACAGTGCACTCTTTACCATGTACTGAACCCACGACCCTTCACGGATTGTATTTATACAGTTTTTTTTCTTCAAATATTGCGACTAAAAGAGTTCCAAGGTTTTTCTTCCCTGTTTTTATGATGAAACGTCCTTGGTTGGCTCCTGTACCATTCCTTGCTGATATTATCATTCTTTGGGCAAGAAATATATTATCTTATTTGTATATAAAAATTGTATATACCTTAGAACAGCGGTTCCTAATCTTTTTCGTACCAAGGCCCCTTGTTCAAATGAAAACCTTCCACCCTCCGCCGTTCAAACGAATGCCACCCACGCCCACCTTGTAAAAAATTAAAATGGGTTATATTAAAAAAGTTACTATAAGTATTACATAAAAAAAAGTTTTATTACTATCACAAGACTCAACGTTATAGGTTTCAAATTAAAAAAAATAATAATGTACTATTATGAGAAAAATAATTAAAAGTAAATGAGAATATTTTTCGTTCTCAACTGGTCTCGCGCCCCCTCACTTGTCTTCACGTCGTACCCCCAGGTTGGGAACCACTGTCTTAGAAAGATTATTGATGATTATTAAAAAGAATAATTGATTTCAAAGGTCTTAACTTTAAGATAGTTTTTTTGCTGTAATTTCTGGGCAGTAATTGTTAAATAAAACGAAAATTTTCATCAAACGCATTGTCAAATACAAGTATTTTTTCGCCGTTTCAGACTACCTCAATGCTTGCTAGAAAAACACTCAAAGCTTAGAAATAACTACAAAAAAACAAGTAAGAAAAGTAGTAATAGCAACAATTACAATATAAATAAGGCTGGAAGCAGGTTCGGATAAGATTAAGTATATGGTTAGTTGCAGGAAAGGGAGGAATTTTGGATATATTGTTGTAGGAGGTATAAGTTCGAACATATGGAGAAATTTAAGTACTTACAGTATATGGTAACTAGAAAAAACGAAATTCAAGGGCAAACAAAGGCGCGATTAAAGGCGGGAATTGCTTGTTATTATTCGGTCTCGAAATTACTAAGCTCGCGTCTTTTGTCCCGTACTCTGAATATCAGAATATATAAAAACATCATCGTTCCAACTCTTCTTTATCGATGTGAAACTTAGCCGCTAACGCTAAAGGGTGAAAAACGTCTTCAGGTATTTGAAAATGTTTTTCGTTTGAAGATGTTGCGTAGAATATTCGGACTAAAAAAGGATCGGTCTGTAGGGAATATAGGAGATTACATAACAAGGAATTGCTAAGCATGCATTCGGTAAATACTATTGAAGAGATAGCGTCACAAAGATTAAGATGAGCCTGGAAAGTCGCTGGGCTTAGAACCGAACGAATTCTTAAGATGTTAATAAGCGCTGTTCCGACTGGGAACGACTGAGGGATAGATGGGAGGCGTAGATGGGATGATTCCGTTAAGAGCGATCTGGCGGGTTTGGTTCTGGTTGGTGGTCTGTGGACAGAGGTTTGAAAGCAGAGATTGGTGGTATCAGCATCCAGCCTTCGGGTTCGCTAAGCCTTGTTATTATTATTCATAGCAATAATTATTGTTAGGAGAGAACGTAAGATAAATTTCAAGGTGTCTATAGTAATTTCTTGATCTATTTTAATTTAAAAATATTCAATATTTGTTTGCTTTAAAAATAGTTGTTTCAAGAGAATTTATTTTTCTACGCAAACGTTTGTTATCTTATTTCTTCACTAATCACACAGAGCCCCATAATGCGACCTCAAAACTTTGGAGGCAGACCAAGAAACAAAAGTAACTTAGTAGTTTAGCAAATACAAGGAGGTAGGATCGACTATAGGATTATCTGGCCGAGGAGGTCGGGTAATCCATGGATTAGGGAATATGCGATCGCACACGAGGATTTGGTGCTAATTGGGCAAAGAGTAAGTTGGATTTAAGAGGAGCTTACGGCCAGCTTCTTATCATCGCTTTACACTCCACCCTTGTCCCCGCCCTTAAAACCTTTCAATATAACTTCCTTATTCCCCGTCCAAGTTTCTCCCTCTGTCTCTGACTCCAGCAGTTTTATTTAATATCTATCTACCCACCTTTAAAACGGATTTTTATATAATAACAAAGAGCAAATAGGTATACATTTTGAATAGAGTAGAATATATGTACATCATAACATAGAATAGAATAGGTAACATTGTTCTGGGACTAGTTCCATACGATAAAACGTACATATATACACAGGGTTAAGTAGCCAAACTGAAAGTATAAACTAAGGACCTGAAAACATGAAATCTATTTCCTATGGAGGTATGTCCGCAAATGCTTTGTTTAGGTGATATTCACACCTAAATATTTTTTCTGTTATGGATTATTTAGGCATACGGAAAAATATAACTTATTTTACTTGTTCCAACTACTAAGTCTAAACATTAACATTTGTTTAAACGTTGTTCAAAGTGGCAATATTTCAATAGTTCCGCATTTCCTACAGTCTCAACTCAAGGCATACACATTTATGGGATTTATTAATAGGTAATGATGATATTATTTAGTTGAAGACTTTCCACTAAAACTGAGAAGAAACACGAAGTTTAAATTAGATAGCACATTTTGGAAGAGTTCCATGGACAATGGCTAAATGTTAATTATCCCAATCAACTAATTAGCCGTTGGCGTGCCTCGGGAGATGCTTAAAGCGTTGTTAAAATATCAATATATTTCAGTCAGTTTGACATATACGTATATGTGTATGTTTGTATATGAGGTCAAATTTATACATCCAATATATGTATGAGTGTATGAACGAATATTACTTTACCATATAATATGTATGTGTATGTAATATTTACCTACTTTGCATAATAATAATAATACTATATACTTTGCAACAATATTTCAATAATTCATTAATGACACAAGCATGCATATATATATAACCTATGCATATGTATAAGAAAATTACCTATTAACATGTATAACGTTTATATAAATAAGATACATTTTATATTATATTATATTTTAAAGTTTATATAAATATGTATAACGTTTTATTTTAATATGAATAACTTTATATAAGTATTTATCTTTCTATTATATGTTTAATATAGCATGGTATGTTAATATGCAACAATATTTTTACTAAGTACTAATGTAACAAGAATGTATATATGTAATTATTTAGGTAATGTAAATATTTATATTTCCCAGTAGTGAAGGTAATAATAACCATTAGTAGTTGTGTGCCCTTAAAATAAAACAACAATAACAACGTATTAGCCGTGCAGGACCAGTGGCTTGGCCTCCACAATCTCCAAACCAGACACCACTGGATGATATTGTTTGAGATGGCATTAAACAAAAAGTCTAGGCAAGGGCGGCCAATGATCGAAATTCTTTATGAAGAAGAATAATTGAATCTTACTTACTTCCTTACTTAATCTCTTCCTCTCTACCGCTTCAAGCAGTGTGAGGAGCCTGCTTATAGAGCTTGATCCATAAGTCTCGATCCTGAACCACCAACTTTCTTCTTATCCAATCCAGGCCTCTCCTGTCAAAGGCTTCCTCAACCCCGTTCTCCCAGGTTCTTCTAGGACTTCTACCTTCTACTTTAGTCTCGTAAGTGGCTTTAGCCAAACGATCGTCAGCCGTACGGGAGACATGTCCGAACCATCTCATCCTATGCTCCTCAACGATGTCAGCTGCTGGTAGCATGTCCAGATTGGTTCTTATCGTCGCGTTTCTCACCCTATCTCTTCTCGTTTTCCCTTCAACTCTTCTTAGATACCTCATTCCCATTGCATGGAGTTGACTTTTATGCTTGCTGGTGAGGACCCAAGATTCACTTCAGTATGTCAGGATTGGGAGAAAGGTATTTTTAAACACTGTTTTCTTGGTGCCTTTTGTAACTTCTCTTTTCCCAATAAAACCTTTTTTAAGAGAGTTAAAGCATTTTACCGCACATTCTATTCTCTCTTGTACCTCTCTATCAATCCAACCAGACTCATTTAGATGGGCACCAAGATATTTAAAGTCTGCGACTTGTTCCACAGGGACACCATCTAAGCGGACTATACTGGCTCCTCGCTCTGCTCTCCTTCCTATTCTCATTATCTTAGTTTATCAACATTTATCTTCATGTTGATTTTTCTTAGTTCCTCCTGGAGGACTCGGAGGTTGAACTGTAGGTTACTATATTTATTGCCGAATACTACCAAATCATCGGCAAAAGCGAGCAGTGTGATGGATGTGGGTCTTAAGTTCCTGTAACCTTTTTTTTTTTTTTTTTTTTTTTTTTTTTTTATCCCCCTTCCCTGCCTGTGAGGCATACAGGGTTCTCCAGTGGGGGTACACCTATGGAGGTACTATCCGGGATTTTTTGTACTGTTTGTTTCATTATTAATAAAATAAAATCAACTGGAACTATAGTGTAGCCCGGTGCACGGTTGTACACCTTAGGGCTACACCTTATCCTTATCCTCGTCTTCTTCCTTCAGCTTGTCCTTCTAAGGTTGATCTGGCGGTCTTCCCGGTGCCGCTCCTGTCCTGGTGATCAGGAAGTGGGCTAGTCCTACTGCCTCCTTCCATACGTATTCTCTGAAACTTGCGTAGTTCGCCTCCTCCACAAGTTCTGGGAACACGTCCTCGGTAATATCGTAGATTCCCGTTTTCCTGTATAACCTCGCGCGCAGGGGGTCGTATGCGGTGCATGATGCTACTATATGCTCGGCAGTTTCCGGAACTCCGCAGATGGGGCAGTTGGGGTCCAGATCATATCCGTGCTGGTTTAGCTTCCATCTGAAGCCCCCATGCCCCGTTAGGATCTGCGACATCCAGTAATCAGGAAGGACCCAGTTGGCCTTTAATCTTGATTCTACGGTGGGGAAGTATTTCCTAAGGGTGCTCCCTTTTAAGGATGTCACCCACCGTCCATTCCATTCCGTCAGTGAGTCCTTCCTGAGCTCGTCCTTCCATCCGTTCGGGTTCGTCCGAATCCTCACTTGCATATGTTCAGGGAGAGCTGCCAAGCCTCTTCTCTTCACCTCATGCTTAGTAGCATCTTCTTCCAGCAGGAGGTCTACAGGCATACCTCCCGCGAGGATCTGCACCGCCTCATGGGATGTTGTCCAATAGGCCCTGGTCACTCGCAGCAGAGCCGTTCTCTCTGCCGTTGCCAGCTTTCTTCTTTGCCGCTGTGTGAGATTCTTGCTCCAGAAGGGGGACGCTTACCTCAAGATACCCAGGGTGACTCCTTTGTAGATTGTCATATTGAATGGGTACCTGAGGCCCCAAAAGGCGCCGCCAATCCGACTAAGGCCGTTCATCGTCCAGCTCACCCTCGTCGCCAGGTGGTCCAAGTGAGGGGTCACGTCCAAGTTCCTTCCTATCCTGACTCCAAGGTAAGTTACCACCTCACTTGCCCTGGTTCTTTGTTGGTTTACATTGAATGTGATAGGGTGAGCCCTGGGCAGGGCAATCCTCGCAATAGTACGGCCGGTGTCTTGGCGGCTGCCATCCTTAGCGTGTGGTGACTACATATATTATATATCATTTAAATGATTAGTGATCCACATATACATATATTATATGTATTATTTAAAGGTATAATGATTAGGAATTATTTAATTATGTTTAATTAGTTTAATAATATGAATTTATTAGATGTATCAGTATTGATAAGTATAATTATACGAATTGATTATTATGTATTATTTAATTTATGGAGTTTTAATTGCGTCTTGAGGTATTTATATAAGAATTACGTATTCAATATTGTTTATTGTTAGATTGTTATATTTCACCGTTCACCTATGTACCTTAGCGAGATAAGAATGTATTAACGTATTAACGAGTTTGTATTCGACTGTATGAGTAATTATGCCATAGGTCAGTTATGTCGTCGTCTTGTTCGAATTAAAATGTTTTCTATTGGCTAATAAAAGAGAGTGGGAGGTGAAATGTTGTGGGTGATGGGAAGCGTTTAGCCAGTTCGAGGCTGTATTATTTAATTCACTCTCTTCAACCACCTGGCGGCGCTCACATCCTGCTTCTCTCAGATCCATATCAGGCTTGTATTAGAAATATTGGAATAAGTGTATTAGATATAATAAGAAGTGATTGCATGTCATACTATTTTATGTGTATATATATATATTTGAAGAATATAATTTTATTTGGGGTTTCCATTGTGAACTTTGTTTGTAATTGACTTTATTTTCTCCTCCTAAGGGTCCACGGATATATTTCATAATTATTAAATCATTTAGGGGAAAGGTCATTACAAGCGCCTTCCTCTCACACCATGTACTCAACAAGCTGGCACATCTCTCGGCCTCCACTGAGATTCCGGCTCTGCTATTCGAGTAGACAATCGCAGTGAGGTCATACACATACGCCGTGGCAGGGAACCGCTCTTCCTCTAGGACGCCGAGCAACTCGTCGAACACCAGCTTCCACATGGCCGGTCCTAAGACCGAACCCTGTGGGCATCCCCGCTCCACCATCTCCTCGTGCCTGTGGTAGCTACCTTGGACCGTGACTGCGTTGTCTGTCCTCGAGGTAGCTCTTCACCAGGGCGAAGATATTGCTCGGCGCCTTGTGCCTCTGAAGCTACTGCAGGACGTTCGGCCACCACACACACACTGTCAAAGGCGGATGTTATGTCAAAGAGGACTAACACGACATACTTCCCTACCCTCGCTTCAGCGTCATTACGTACCTGCAGAAGCGCGTCAGCGGTTCCCCTGCCTTTGGTCGATCCGTACTGCCGTGGGTGACCAGCCCTGCTGAGTGTGGGTCGCAGGCTGGTCATCATGAGACCCTCCAGGACTTTACCCATAACAGGAAGAAGGTAGATAGGCCTGTAGGAGCTCGGCAGCTCCTTATCGTTGCCCTCTCCCTTGTAGAGCAATCTCAGATCTGCGTTCCTCCATTGCCTCGGGAAGTATCCCTTATCCAAGCAGGCATTATATAACCTGAGCAACCGTTCCTCGATGAAAGAGATAGCTTCCTTCAGCATGGAGGCGTCCACCTTATCCAGTCCTGGAGCGCGTCCCGCGCGTTGTTTGCCCACGGCCGTACGGAGGTCCCAGATGTCCCATGTTGGACACAGGTCAGAACCCGGTGGGTATTCTGTGGTCCGCCGGATCATCTCCTGCTCCTGGGTGTCCTGACTAGGGTCGTCCCGGAGGTATGTACTCTTAATCTGTGCAGCCTACTCCATGGAGACCACTCTTTCCTCACCAATCCGCAGGGCCGCTATCGTATGCTTGGGCGAGAGCTTGCCCAGAGCGACCCTGAACGGTATACCCAAGGGATACTTCTGGGTCTCTTCTACTATGAATTCCTCCCAGGATTTCCTCTTTTCCGTACGGACCACGTTCTGATAGGTAACCAACCTGCGCCTGTACTCTTCATGAAGTGCAGTGCGTCTCACCTCACATCTGCACTTCTGGTACAACCGCCGGGCCTAGTAGAGCTGTCTCTTGAGGGTGGTTAGGTCCGGCGTCCACCATGGGACCGGAGTTCCTATAACCCAGATGGTAAGGGCTTAATTTTCAGTTGTGCCCTTCTAAGAGTGGAATCCAATACTATGATGAAAAGCAATGGGCTGAGACTGCACTCCTGTCTAATACCTTGAGTGGTCAGGAATTCGTTTGACGTGTGATTGCATGTCCTGACGACGTTCCTCTGTTCCCTGTACAAACTCAAAATTGCCTTTCTTAGAACCATTCCAATTCCTTTTTCCTCTAATGCATATATTAGGTCTTGCTTTTTGATTCTATCAAAGGCTTTAATTAAGTCCACGAAGCAGGTATAGACTTCTTTATCCTTCTCTATTATCTTCTCGGATATCTGTCTCAATGTGAAGATTAGGTCCTGTGTGCTTCTGTTCCTTCTAAAGCCATATTGCTCCTCACCCAGCACTGGTTCCACGATTGCCCTAAGCCGCCTTTCTAGGATCCTGGCTAGGATCTTGCATGGTACGCTAAGGAAGGAAATGCCTCGGTGGTTTTTACAATCCCTATTGTCACCTTTTTTAAAAATTGGGACTATAACTGACGCCTCCCATTCTTTCGGAATTTCCTTTCTCTTCCATATCAGTATCTGTAGGTGATTCGTTTAATTTAATTTTCCATTTTGGGGTCCATCTTTGCATACTGGCTATTGTTATGTTTTATTTTCTTGTGGTTTCCTGATTCAGCCAGTTTCGATGGAAAGAACAGCTTTATCTTCGGCGAAGGTGGGCATGACCCCTTCTTCAACTTCTGGGATATCGGCGGTATAATGCAGAAACAGTATCCCCATCAGAGACACCATAAAAAAAATATTATAAAATAAGATTCACCATTAATAATAAAAACGAGTAATAAAATAATAAAATCATATACCAGATTCACCCTCCCATCTATTTTTGTGAACGAAACGTGAAAAGAAAAATAAAGCATAAAAAGAATTTTACATTGTCATGTTTGATCGGTTTTATCATAGAAACTACATCTGGCTACAACCAGAATCTAGTCAGACTACACTATAAAGGAAAATTCCTACCATAGAATGTGAGGACACTCTTCAGACCTGGGGCCTTTAATGAACTAAGACTAGAGTGCACTAAACAGAATTACGATATAGTGGCTCTTCAGGAAGTACGATGGTTAGGAGTGGGCATGCTTAAGAAGAAGGATTATACGCTATATTACAGTGGTAGTAAAGATCGACATGAGTTTGGCTGCGCTTTCCTAGTGAAAACAAGATATAGTAATGAGGTAATGAACTTTGATGCGATAGACAACCGTAGCTGTAAAATAAGCCTGAAGCCCCCATGCCCCGTTAGGATCTGCGACATCCAGTAATCAGGAAGGACCCAGTTGGCCTTTAATCTTGATTCTACGGTGGGGAAGTATTTCCTAAGGGTGCTCCCTTTTAAGGATGTCACCCACCGTCCATTCCATTCCGTCAGTGAGTCCTTCCTGAGCTCGTCCTTCCATCCGTTCGGGTTCGTCCGAATCCTCACTTGCATATGTTCAGGGAGAGCTGCCAAGCCTCTTCTCTTCACCTCATGCTTAGTAGCATCTTCTTCCAGCAGGAGGTCTACAGGCATACCTCCCGCGAGGATCTGCACCGCCTCATGGGATGTTGTCCAATAGGCCCTGGTCACTCGCAGCAGAGCCGTTCTCTCTGCCGTTGCCAGCTTTCTTCTTTGCCGCTGTGTGAGATTCTTGCTCCAGAAGGGGGACGCTTACCTCAAGATACCCAGGGTGACTCCTTTGTAGATTGTCATATTGAATGGGTACCTGAGGCCCCAAAAGGCGCCGCCAATCCGACTAAGGCCGTTCATCGTCCAGCTCACCCTCGTCGCCAGGTGGTCCAAGTGAGGGGTCACGTCCAAGTTCCTTCCTATCCTGACTCCAAGGTAAGTTACCACCTCACTTGCCCTGGTTCTTTGTTGGTTTACATTGAATGTGATAGGGTGAGCCCTGGGCAGGGCAATCCTCGCAATAGTACGGCCGGTGTCTTGGCGGCTGCCATCCTTAGCGTGTGGTGACTACATATATTATATATCATTTAAATGATTAGTGATCCACATATACATATATTATATGTATTATTTAAAGGTATAATGATTAGGAATTATTTAATTATGTTTAATTAGTTTAATAATATGAATTTATTAGATGTATCAGTATTGATAAGTATAATTATACGAATTGATTATTATGTATTATTTAATTTATGGAGTTTTAATTGCGTCTTGAGGTATTTATATAAGAATTACGTATTCAATATTGTTTATTGTTAGATTGTTATATTTCACCGTTCACCTATGTACCTTAGCGAGATAAGAATGTATTAACGTATTAACGAGTTTGTATTCGACTGTATGAGTAATTATGCCATAGGTCAGTTATGTCGTCGTCTTGTTCGAATTAAAATGTTTTCTATTGGCTAATAAAAGAGAGTGGGAGGTGAAATGTTGTGGGTGATGGGAAGCGTTTAGCCAGTTCGAGGCTGTATTATTTAATTCACTCTCTTCAACCACCTGGCGGCGCTCACATCCTGCTTCTCTCAGATCCATATCAGGCTTGTATTAGAAATATTGGAATAAGTGTATTAGATATAATAAGAAGTGATTGCATGTCATACTATTTTATGTGTATATATATATTTGAAGAATATAATTTTATTTGGGGTTTCCATTGTGAACTTTGTTTGTAATTGACTTTATTTTCTCCTCCTAAGGGTCCACGGATATATTTCATAATTATTAAATCATTTAGGGGAAAGGTCATTACAAGCGCCTTCCTCTCACACCATGTACTCAACAAGCTGGCACATCTCTCGGCCTCCACTGAGATTCCGGCTCTGCTATTCGAGTAGACAATCGCAGTGAGGTCATACACATACGCCGTGGCAGGGAACCGCTCTTCCTCTAGGACGCCGAGCAACTCGTCGAACACCAGCTTCCACATGGCCGGTCCTAAGACCGAACCCTGTGGGCATCCCCGCTCCACCATCTCCTCGTGCCTGTGGTAGCTACCTTGGACCGTGACTGCGTTGTCTGTCCTCGAGGTAGCTCTTCACCAGGGCGAAGATATTGCTCGGCGCCTTGTGCCTCTGAAGCTACTGCAGGACGTTCGGCCACCACACACACACTGTCAAAGGCGGATGTTATGTCAAAGAGGACTAACACGACATACTTCCCTACCCTCGCTTCAGCGTCATTACGTACCTGCAGAAGCGCGTCAGCGGTTCCCCTGCCTTTGGTCGATCCGTACTGCCGTGGGTGACCAGCCCTGCTGAGTGTGGGTCGCAGGCTGGTCATCATGAGACCCTCCAGGACTTTACCCATAACAGGAAGAAGGTAGATAGGCCTGTAGGAGCTCGGCAGCTCCTTATCTTTGCCCTCTCCCTTGTAGAGCAATCTCAGATCTGCGTTCCTCCATTGCCTCGGGAAGTATCCCTTATCCAAGCAGGCATTATATAACCTGAGCAACCGTTCCTCGATGAAAGAGATAGCTTCCTTCAGCATGGAGGCGTCCACCTTATCCAGTCCTGGAGCGCGTCCCGCGCGTTGTTTGCCCACGGCCGTACGGAGGTCCCAGATGTCCCATGTTGGACACAGGTCAGAACCCGGTGGGTATTCTGTGGTCCGCCGGATCATCTCCTGCTCCTGGGTGTCCTGACTAGGGTCGTCCCGGAGGTATGTACTCTTAATCTGTGCAGCCTACTCCATGGAGACCACTCTTTCCTCACCAATCCGCAGGGCCGCTATCGTATGCTTGGGCGAGAGCTTGCCCAGAGCGACCCTGAACGGTATACCCAAGGGATACTTCTGGGTCTCTTCTACTATGAATTCCTCCCAGGATTTCCTCTTTTCCGTACGGACCACGTTCTGATAGGTAACCAACCTGCGCCTGTACTCTTCATGAAGTGCAGTGCGTCTCACCTCACATCTGCACTTCTGGTACAACCGCCGGGCCTAGTAGAGCTGTCTCTTGAGGGTGGTTAGGTCCGGCGTCCACCATGGGACCGGAGTTCCTATAACCCAGATGGTAAGGGCTTAATTTTCAGTTGTGCCCTTCTAAGAGTGGAATCCAATACTATGATGAAAAGCAATGGGCTGAGACTGCACTCCTGTCTAATACCTTGAGTGGTCAGGAATTCGTTTGACGTGTGATTGCATGTCCTGACGACGTTCCTCTGTTCCCTGTACAAACTCAAAATTGCCTTTCTTAGAACCATTCCAATTCCTTTTTCCTCTAATGCATATATTAGGTCTTGCTTTTTGATTCTATCAAAGGCTTTAATTAAGTCCACGAAGCAGGTATAGACTTCTTTATCCTTCTCTATTATCTTCTCGGATATCTGTCTCAATGTGAAGATTAGGTCCTGTGTGCTTCTGTTCCTTCTAAAGCCATATTGCTCCTCACCCAGCACTGGTTCCACGATTGCCCTAAGCCGCCTTTCTAGGATCCTGGCTAGGATCTTGCATGGTACGCTAAGGAAGGAAATGCCTCGGTGGTTTTTACAATCCCTATTGTCACCTTTTTTAAAAATTGGGACTATAACTGACGCCTCCCATTCTTTCGGAATTTCCTTTCTCTTCCATATCAGTATCTGTAGGTGATTCGTTTAATTTAATTTTCCATTTTGGGGTCCATCTTTGCATACTGGCTATTGTTATGTTTTATTTTCTTGTGGTTTCCTGATTCAGCCAGTTTCGATGGAAAGAACAGCTTTATCTTCGGCGAAGGTGGGCATGACCCCTTCTTCAACTTCTGGGATATCGGCGGTATAATGCAGAAACAGTATCCCCATCAGAGACACCATAAAAAAAATATTATAAAATAAGATTCACCATTAATAATAAAAACGAGTAATAAAATAATAAAATCATATACCAGATTCACCCTCCCATCTATTTTTGTGAACGAAACGTGAAAAGAAAAATAAAGCATAAAAAGAATTTTACATTGTCATGTTTGATCGGTTTTATCATAGAAACTACATCTGGCTACAACCAGAATCTAGTCAGACTACACTATAAAGGAAAATTCCTACCATAGAATTCATCTGGCTTCTGATCAGGCCACGATACATCTCACTAGTACCAGTCTTCAACTCTGACTTATGGGGAAAACGAATGGGTTTAAAGGCTCATTCGAGCTAACGTAAACATTTTTACCCTCTTGTCCGAGATGTGCTGCCCCCTTGCGGACAGAGTTGGCAGAACGTCTTTGAAATAAAATGTCAATTAATCAATTGTACGATTAATCTGAAAAAAATCCTGAGTAATATCCAGAGCTCTGTGCCTGAGAAAAGTTTTGTAAGCAGGTCTCGAACACATATGAGAGAGTTAAGAATATAATAACTCTGCATGTGAGAGTCGCTTAGCGAGAATCACAGCCGGTCCCAAGCCCGGATAAAAGAGGAGGGTTGTGCGAAGGGGCTAACAATCCCATCCATGTAAAAAACCCTATAGTTATGACAGCTCAACAAAATAGCCTCGGATTATGGACTGATCAACTGCAACGACCCGGCAAACGTCTAATGGACACATCTCAAATCTACAAATTAGTTACATGGAATGTGAGGACACTCTTCAGACCTGGGGCCTTTAATGAACTAAGACTAGAGTGCACTAAACAGAATTACGATATAGTGGCTCTTCAGGAAGTACGATGGTTAGGAGTGGGCATGCTTAAGAAGAAGGATTATACGCTATATTACAGTGGTAGTAAAGATCGACATGAGTTTGGCTGCGCTTTCCTAGTGAAAACAAGATATAGTAATGAGGTAATGAACTTTGATGCGATAGACAACCGTAGCTGTAAAATAAGACTGCGTGGGAGCCTATTTAACATTACTATCATTAATGTCCATGCGCCATCAGAAGATAAAGATGACAACACAAAGGAAGAATTTTATTCAAGATTGGAGAGGGTGCATGACTCTTGTCCTCGTTACGACATCAAGATTATAGCAGGTGATTTTAATGCCAAAATTGGAAAAGAAGAAGTTTATAAACCAACAATAAGAATGCATAGCCTACACAATATCACCAATGACAATGGAGAAAGATTAATCCAGTTCGCCAATAATGAGCACTGTATTCCCGCATAAGAATATACATAAACAGACCTGGCGAACGCCTGACGGGAGAAATGCAAACCAGATAGACCATTTCTGCATTGATAATAGGCATCGCAACTGCACGTGGGATGTCAGGACCTACAGGGGGCCATGCATTGATTCAGATCATTACCCAGTAGTAATGAAATTTAAACTAAGAATAAGATCGGTAAGGGTATCTAAATATACACCTAAGACAAAGTGGGATAAAGAAAAGCTAAAGAATGAAGAAACGACAAGACAGTTTAAGGAAAACATAGAGAGGAAAATGCATGAGTATCACCTGGAGATGGCTGGAGGCTCGACTATTGATGACAAGTAGAACAAAATGGAGGAGGTAATCTCAACCGTAGCTGCAGAAACTCTGGGAAGCTTGGAACCTAGAAGAAGAAATGGATGGTTCGATAATGAATGCAAGGTCGCCATCGAAAAAAGGAACTCCGCTCGTCATAAGTCCTTGCAGCGACATACAAGGCAACAGGATATTCAATACCGCGAAGCAAGGCGACAGGACAAAAAGGTAATCAAGAAGAAGAAACAACAGGCATTGGAGGAGCAGCTAAAGAACATAGAGGAGATGGCCAATAAGAATGAAAGCAGGAAGTTTTACAGGAAAATAGGAGCCATCAAGAAAGGATATGTGCCTATGAACAATTGGCTAAAGAGAAAAGAAGGCCAATTGCTGACTTCTAATAAAGAGGTTCTCGAGAGATGGGAGGAACACTTCCAGGAATTACTGACTGGTAACCAGGGCAACGATAATGGAGCAGCAGTGATCCCACACAGTGAAACAGAAAACGGATGGGAAGAAGAAATACCTCCAACATTTGAAGAATTGGACGAAGTTATAGCGAAACTGAAACGAAATAAATCACCAGACATGGACAATATAAATGCCGAGCTCTTAAAACATATGGGCTCTGACATGCTGAGAGAGATGCACAGACTCATAGAAAGGATATGGGAGGAAGAATGCATGCCGGAAAAATGGAATAATCACAGTGGTTCCCAAGAAAGGAGATTTAACGAAGTGCAGCAACTATAGAGGCTGCTTAATGTTGCATACAAAATTTTTGCAGCAAGTGTATCACAGAACTGTGACAGTTTGTGAGTAAAATAAACTGTTTCTGTTTGTTACTGTGTGTCAGTTTGTTATATTTGGAGAGTCTTACTGTCGGTGGACTTTAATTAGTGAATTGCAGGTGCTAATTTTATTGTATTTGTACCAAGTTATGTAATTAGTCAAGCTATTTCGTAGTAGTAATATCTTATATTATTTTAGTAATTAAATAGGCCTAAGTTATAATAAATACTTAGAATATTGTTATTGTAAATTTATATCAGTTTAATAATTTAATTTTTTGTAACTTCATTGTATTATTTTAGTCACTTTGTTAATAAATATTAGTATCTTGAATTTAGGAATAGTTTAATTCATTTCACACCCAGTAGCCCGTAACAGTGACTTACTTATCGCACTAGGTATACAACTTTTACATGTTTATTTCAATATCAACTATGTTCTCCTTTCTCACCATTTCTTACCACTTATTACACATTCTACTACATCAATCATTTATAATATTTTATGAACATTTTGTATACATCTTCGTCCCCATTAGCAGTTCCATTACTTCCATTACTTATCATCATTGTTCTAATTAACATTTTCATTTTTATTACACTATGTCTATTTATCTTATTGCCTTTGCCTATGTATTTTTATTACTTGATTTATTACTTACTTTGTTTATTCCACACTGGATTTTTTATAATTTTTTTCTGGATTTTTTATATTTTTTTATTTCTTATCATTTTTTATTTTTAATTTTATTTTACTACTGATACCTGATACCCAGGTATTTTAACTTTAACATTTACCCATTTTAATATTCAAATTTTATTTTTTATCTTTATCACCTTATTCTTTAATTTTCAACACTTTATGTTTTATTCTTATTTTATTCTTTATTATGTATTTTACTACCTTCCTGGCACTTGGTTGTTAATACTATACGCTCATACATTTTAACCATAATGTTTACCATGCAGTGCAATTTTTATTATTTTTTTTCTTTTCGATTGCCTGTATTCACCATACTTTTACTATTTTTATTTACCATGTTTAAAAATTGTTATACTACATTTTAATTCTCAATTGTCTGTATTTCGCATACAGCCCTGAAGAAGACCTACAAAGTAGGTCGAAACGTTGCCTACTTAATAAACATTTTTCCCATTCTAAGAGAAATTCATTGACCTCTACCCGGACCACTTTCTTCCACATATATTATCAAGGTCAACTATCATCATTCATTATAAAAACTTAAATTCACGGTCACCTGTGGTCTAGTGATTAGCGTAACAAACTACTAAACCCAAGATCGCGTGTTCGTAGCCCGGCAGGTGGCCCTAGGATTTTTTTAAGGGAGTAAAAAATCCTTAGTTACGCCGTCCTTCGGAAGGGACGTTAAACGGGGGTCCCGAGCCTGTACGATGTCAGGTACTCGTTAAAAATCCCTATCCTAATTAAACCTGGATAGGCAAAATTTAGAGCTCCCACTGTAGCATCGTCCGATTAGCCATAGCAGCATAATGTGACGTTAAATGAACAAACAAACAAAACTTAAATTCATTCTATTCATGGAACTTATTTATATTTGTATTTTAGTCTTCATTTGTGTCACATGGTACTATCTTGTTGTTTGGTTTAATAAATTTTCCTTAACAAAATAATACTTTACAAAAAGGGAATTTTTTAACACATTATAAGTTAAATTTCAAATTATTTATGGAAAAGATAAAAAAATGTAAAGCATATTAAAAATATAGAAGAAGATATCAATTATAATTTTCCTATATAATTTCTAAATAAACTGCACCATTTAAATTTGTTTGTGAAAGTATTTTAAAAAACAGTATCAGCTCAAATATCAGCAGAAAGTTAAGTAATTTTTTTAATGAATTACCACAGTATATTTTTGGGGTAGATCAATAATAATTACTTCTCTTTACATCAGCATAATGTTTTGAGCATTCCCATGAATATCCCTTCAAGTCTCAGGTTAGGCAATCTGCGTTACACTTCAGTTGTGCGCTAGTGGGTTCGAATAATAAACCTTCAGCCTTGTTTGAATAATAAAATATGATAAATCTTCTAATGTGGCTGTTCACTCATCTAGTTAGTTATTTTTTACAAATCAGTGCAAATAACTGATGATGTTGTTTGATTTTTTTTTATTATTTTCTGTTGTTTGCTTGGCATAAAATTTGAAACATATGTAACTATAAATTGTTTATCTTATGTAATTATTGTTATCTTATTTCTATATTTTTTCTTTCTCTTCTTGTAATCTGTTTTTTTTTTTTTTACATATTGTTACTGGAGGTAATTCGCCTTTTGTTTTGTTAAAATTTTTAATTCTTATTAAATCGGTATTTAATTATAATTTAATTTATATTTAATTAATTATTTGAAATAATTAATTAAATATAATTATATTATACTCTAAGATATAATACCTTGTATAGAAACCTGTATTGTTATTCTAAAGGGACTTGTCCCAGAATAAATAAAGACTTTATTACTAATATTATTATCTATAGCAAGAAATACCAGTCCTTCTTTTGTAGATTGAAGTAATAAGAGGTTTCCTAACAAATGTAAGTATTACTCGGATCTGATATAAATTTATTTATTTAAATTTAAATCTATATCAACAATAAGGTTCAAAAGAACAAGAAGGTTCACAATGATGCCAAACATTATTGATAGTAAATTTATTTCACATGTATTTGAATTATTTAAATTACCTTGGTGTGTTTCATTTTACACTTATTATTTTAAATTGTTCATGACTTATCTTTGTAATTTAAAATTTTAGCATTGTACAGTTTTCCGTTGATGTTTTAAGGGAACGGGGTAACTCAGTGGTAGAGCGCTGAACTGTTGTCTTAAAACAATATTTTTCCTTCTATCTACTGAATACCTTCATGGGTTATAGTAATCCAATTTTTTCCATATTACTCTAATGCTCAAGTTCTTATAAAGAATGACCAAATCAACAAATTTACAAACAAAAAAAAAAACCTGTACCACTACAACCCGTGAACGGGTCTGGGGTTTCAGTACATGGTAGAGACTGTACCGTTTCATGGACAACGGTTCTGCTAGGAAGTGACTTGTCTTAGGTCACGCTCAACCGTAAGTTTTTTATCCCTTTATTTGGGTACCCTATTTTCATAATATCTTATAGAGTCTGGGCGAGCTCCAGGAGGGTCCTAGATCCTATATGATCCATCTCCGACTGCAAACAGACTAAATAAAAGCCTTGGCCTGCAGCGGAATTTGAACCAGGATTTCCGGCGTTCCATGCAACTTTACAATATCTTGCCAAATACAATGGCGTTATATGTAAGATGGTGAAACATACTTATTGTTTACTAATCTAGTTTTACAAGTATTTTAAAATACAAAATATTAATTTTGTAGGAAATGGAGTAACTTAGTGTGTAGAGAGCTGAGTTGATATAATGAAGATCCTGAGTTTGAATCCAGCTGTTACAAATGAATTCTTTAACCGTTGAATAGCCATAGACGCTGTGGTGATAACCTAGCCTGCATAAAATGTGCACCCTTACTTAGGGGAAACACCTAGTGATTTTATCTCTTTACAAATTGCGTAACTGATATAAAAAATATATATCTTGAAAGGATATTTTACATTAAAATATTAATCATACGAGTAAATAGGATATAAAAAAATGTGTTTTCATAATATATTTTTTATGAATGACAAAGTTTTATTATAAAAAATAATGGCAGAAAATTTATACTGTTAGAAGCTATGGATCGACCCTGGGATCAGTAGACCCTCCTAGTAGTTTATATTTATCGCCTTCCGATACAACCTTTATCTTAGAAATATTACACTCTCTACCATTTACTGAATCCAAGGCTCTTCATGGATAGCTGTGCTGCAGTTTTTTTTTAATCTAAGGTAAATCAGAAATATATATACGTGAACATATGACATATAACTGTTATTTGAAATTCCAGACTCTGAATTAAAAGAAAATGAATACGAGATTATAGAGGAATATTACAAATTTTTTCGTTACTGTAATTTCTCTACTGTTTTAACCTCTTAGTTAAATAATATCTTTTTATCTCAGAACCCATCTCTTATTGTTTTTTCCCCAGCTATAATGCTTGATTCAGGATAATGAGTAGCTCCATACGTGTTGTTTGGACCATACATTTTGCTGAATGCAGTGTTATAGTTTTTTATATTACTAAAAGGAAGCGCGGTTAGTAGTAGAACGCTGAGTTGCAGTGCGAAAGATCCCGGGATTAAATCAGGCTTTGATAGATACCATACATTATTTAGTCGGTCAATAGCTGTACACTGTGGGGTCTTGGACAGTGTATTGGGGCTCACGCAACATGTATAATGTGATTACCTTTAACTAGGGACATAACCTCAGACAAATCACTTCCTTACACTAACGGTTGTCTTGGACAATCTTTACCATGTACTGAACCTAAGGCCCTTATGTGTTGAAACGGTGTAGTTTTTATTTTATATTTCTGTTAGATGTATGATCTAGATTATGTAAATATATGAAATTTGACTGTTTATTATAACTTCTAGTCTGTAAAAGTTATAATATGGCCCAAACATGGACAATAAAAGGACAAGGTGCCTGAAAACTTCTCGCTCTTGAGGTGGACTTTCTAAGACGTAGCTGCGGCATTTCGAGGCTCCAAATAGTTGCTGTAAGAGAAGCAGCTGGGGCATAGGGTAGGAGCTGTCTAGATATATTGTATAAAATAGATCCCAGGAGGCTTCCTTGGCTTAGCCATCTGTTGAGAATGAGAGACACTAGATGACCAAAGAAACTCTTCCTTTATCAACCGGGTTATATAAGAAAGAGGGGAAGACCGAGGAAGACATGGATGGAGGATGTGAGAGAAGGAACGGCAGCAAGAGGGCTACGGGGGAAGAAGAAGAATGGGCTAAAAGGAAGGATTGGTAGGAAATGGTTTTGGCTTTCGGGGTACACTGTATGTAGAAAAAGGTACAGAATAGGTTAAATAAATAAAGTCTGAAAAAGAGTAGACGCTGAGGATGATATTACTGAGGACTGTTACAAAAATGTGTCTATTTTTTTACTGTAATTATTATCATCTTCTCTTTTGACCCCTTAGTTAAATGTTATATTTTTATCTTATATTTTCTTCTTGATAATATTTCAATCTGTTTTGCTAGAAGCCCAAAGCGGTTATTGGCCGTAGGGCCTACAAGCCTAATGGTTGAGTGTCTAAGAGTAAGGGGATCTTGATAAAATCACCTCCCGGCACAGTTGTTTTCCAAAAACCAGTGTAGTCTCTACCATGTAGTGTACATGAATTGTAATAGTAAATATTTCTATAAAACTCAAAAGGAAACACTATTATTTATTATAATTCAATTGGGAAAACCACAATGCAAAGCCTTATGTTTCAAATCCATTAATACACCCACTTACCAGTCGACGTTTCGCCTATTCAGGCATTATCAAGACACAAAAACAAAAAAGGGTTATGTGAATCACATCTCGAAGAAAAAGGTGCAATACATCCCAACGATCAACAGCCCAAACAGGCTCCAAACATGAGACAGCACCCCACCACCCAGACGTTCAACATACAACTGAAACGAAGGTAATACGCAACCAGCTGGGAAGGTTATAGAATCAGCTGATCCACAAAACATATCAAGTAATACTAACCTATATAAATTTATACACGTTAGCATTAGCCAATTTTTTCTTTTAAAATATTCAACGTTTCCGAATAATATTGGTTCAAATTTCTACAATCTGTTTTATAATTAACCGAAATGTCAATCTTTTGCGCAATCTGCATGACCTCGAATAACTTCCTTCTAGAGCCATCACTCTCTTTGTAAATAACTTTAGCATTCTCAAAATCAAATTGATGCTTACAGGTTTTGGTATGCTGGTGTAACGGACAACGCACCACCCATAGGCAAACCTGTTAACTGTCGGTAAATCTTATTATCATATTTTACAAATCAATTCTCGCAAATTATTTTCAGCCCTTCTATATACATAACCTTATCTTTAATGCATCTATAAGGCTCAACTTGCTCCCATTCCTCAGAAATTATTTCAAATACCATTTCAAGTGGTACCGAGGTAAACAAAGAGACTACATCAAAGCTTATAAGTCGTTCATTTTCTTCTATAGTTTTCAAATCATCAATCTTATTTTTAGCATCAAATGCATTTTTGACATCGAACGGGTTATTATTGTACAGGCCATTTAAGAAAGGTTTAAAGAATTTTTCCAGTTTATAAGAAGGTCCCTTAATGTTGTTTACAATCGGTCTGAGAGGTTTGTCTTCTTTATGCAACTTAATTAATCCATATATTCTAGGATGCTGCGAGGCATAAGTAGTTAATTTAGTTTTTGAAACCCTATCAATATATTTATTTATGTATAATTTATCAACATACTTATTAACTTTATTGGTTATATTAACAAGTGGGTCTTTATTAAGTATTCTATAAGTGTAGGGATCATTGAGCAGCCCATGCATCTTATCTATAAACATTTCCTTAGTGCTGATAATTACTTTTTTCGATTTATCAGATTTAACAACGTATACATCACGATTCTTGTTTTCAAATCTTATAAAATCCTCTAAATCTCTCCTTATAGTTTTATCTATAATATCACAATACCTATTCTTGCCTTTCATAAAATTGTTAATTTTTCAGCTATACTATTCCTAATTCCATTTTTTGGCTATCCGAAGGATCTATGCGTTCTAAAAATATTTCTGTGTCAGCAATCATGCTCCAGATATCACTATTTAGGTTTTTAGGAAACATATTAGCACTATCACTTAAGCTCAACAAATTAAGTATATTGCGAGGAATGTATAAGTTAGTTAAGTTTTCTACCAATTGCTGCTTATGTAAATTATTATTTTTAGTTAAAATATCATTTCTAGTATGTTTTTTGAGTCTAATGTAATTATCAATATTAGGACTATCAAGAGTGGTTTTAGTATTACATCCATTCAAGTGGTTATATGGTTTGTTAATTTTGTAAAAATGCGTTTTCTTAACTTTTAATTCCAAATTAAATTCGGTTAATTATAAAACAGATTGTAGAAATTTGAACCGATATAGAATGGAAAAGAAGGAAATATATGACAAATGCATCCCTTTCCTGAAGGAGAAATTCCGCGAGACCTTCGGAGAGAGAGAGTTCACCGTGAGAGGTCTCTGGTTTGGGTCTCGCGGAACGATTCCGAAAAGAACATGGAGCTTCCTCGATGACCTTGGTGTCAATGGCAGGGATGTGGCAGTGCTCGCCGAGAATATTATTCTTGACTCCCTGGGGATAATTCACCATGATATATATATAGTACTGATACCACACACGCTGTTTTTTTTGTATTTATTTTTTTTTAATTTATTTATCTTCATAAATTGTACGTTTATCTGGTTTGTATTTTCTTTATTTTCTTGTATATGAAAAAAAAAGAAAAAGAAAATAAAGTAGAAAACAATTAAGAATTGTGCTGTAGTTTTTAAGCATGCATTTTAAACAAACAAATTTTAATGTACATTATGTCCGATTGGATTGATCAGTATGCTGTGTATTAAGGCAATCCGATATAATTGGACAGCACTGCTGAAAATAAAGCATTTCTCAATTGTGTCTTGATAATGCCTGAATAGGCGAAACGTCGACTGGTAAGTTGGTTTATTACTGGATTTGAAACACAAGGCTTTGCATTGTGATTTTTCCCAATTGCATTATAGTAAATATTTGTATATATTGTTTTTTTTTTAATCTATCATAAATCTATGTTATGTTTATAGTTGGCTTATAACAGTTAGAAGTTAGAACTTCTACACTCAGAAATAGAAGAAGCAAAGGATATAGAGAACTGTTACGACATTTTGCCTACTTTTTTTACAGTAATTTCTCACTCTCTTCTCTTCTTAGCTCTTAGTTAAATATTATCTTTCCTCCTATAATATTTCAATCTGCTCTGGTACCAGAGGCCCTAAAGCGGTGATTGCCCGTAGGAACTACTCCCTTAAGGTGGATGGGAGCCTTCACCGGCGGCCGCTGGGGAGCGCTGCCTCATCCCTTTATGATCCCTGTCCTAACTCCAACTTCCCAGGTCCGACCTCATGTTTGACCTCTCGCAAAGGGTTTGTAAACTGAGGAAGGAAATTGTTTTTCTAGTTATTTCTCTACTTTATTACTTCAGGCAGCGCCACTGTATCTATTTGCAAATATATGATAGAACATGGTTCTATATTAAATTCCTAGCTATGACAAGTATTACAATTTGTTTAAAATTTTTTATGTTTAATTCACAACGGATCCAGGTTTTATCACCTCTCAATGAACAAAACACAACGAACAAAGAAAAGTTTTTATTTATTTTTTACTGTTTAAGTTAAAAAACCCGTGATGGTTTTTGGATTCAGTACGCGATAGAGAATGAAAGTGGAGAGATTAATATTGATCGTAGGCAACGTTTGTGCAGGGATGTAATTTGTCCGAGCTCATGCTCAATGGCCAGGTTTTTCTTCCTATTAAAGGTACCCATTTTATTGAGGCTGATAAGCCACATGAGATCACACAGGGTCCATCCCCAGTAACAGATTTAATTACTATTCTTCCACAGCCGGATTTGAACCTCCGGCACAGTACCTCAGTGCAATTTCGTGTTCCCTCTGAGCTAAACTTGATTCAGCATATATACAATGACATAAACATTCCGTGTAAATCACACAGAATATACACTGTAAAATCAAATATGCACAAGAAATTCTACATCGCGATATCCTTTCATTCTTTCCATTTCATCCACTCTGTTATTCAGACTATAAAAAGATTAAAACGATAATGGTCCAGAGACCTTCTCAAAACCAAAAAAAGTTGCAAAGAAACTTTCAGTCCTAATGTCATTCCTTTATTTGTTCTATCCTAAGGTCGCTTGTTTTTCTTATTAGTAACTTGCATTTGCCAACGGCTTCGCTCGCGTGGAATATAGTCTGTCACATAATAGTTCGTGACAGATATTTTAAATAGATAAATACTTTATTTTTTAACTTTAAAGTTTTATATAAACTTCACCTGTGTGGCGTGTCGATAAAAAGTAGCATATGTCCTTCCCCAGGCTTGAGATTATCCCTATCAAGTTTCATCACAGACGGATAAGCACAGCCGTGAAACATACATATGCATTGGCACTGAGGAAAAAATGGGAAGGGCAGAAGTTAACTGTTGTTCGTGTCAGTAAAGGATTATTATGTAATGTTATAGAATTTATTGAAAAGGATTACTTAGTATAACGGTTTCACTTGTCGTACGGAAGCAGCGAGAAGTGAACTTTTTTTTTTCCCATCCTCCAAGATTTCATTTACAATATAATACAAATTTACAATAAATACTTGAAAATGCTTCTATATAAATCAAAAGCCTTCTGTTACCTTTCGGTATTTAAAGGCGTTCCTATGGGCACTCAGCCTAGCGGACTCACCGCTGAAGGCGGTTTTTACTCGAACCGGCTCAAGGCCGCTGACTAAAGAAGTGAACTTTTCCCTTAGCCATTTTAGGTTTGAAGGTTGCTAAGTAGGATTAGGGTAGGTTGGAGAGGATCTCTTTTACTGCACAGCGTACATTTTAAGAGAAGGACGAGAAAATGTAAGGCTCTAATTTATTTATTAACTTTACATTTTTCCGGTGATGGCGCTCAACGTGTCCTTCTCCTTTTCTTTGTTTATTTTATTTATTTCTCAGTTCAGGCTGTCGGTCAAGTGTGACACCTAAGTAGACTATGCTGCTCGCTGGCCTGTTCTCGCGTCCCGCAACCCTATAGACCTTAGGGAGAGGGTGGCGCTTTTTTCCCTAAAATGAGAAAATTATTCAGTCCGTCTTTTTAGGATTCACTGTTATGTTGAGTCCTTCTAGCTTCTGTGTGATGCTCGCACAGACCTCCTCCGCCTGCCGTAGAGCTCTCTCAGCGCTGATCGAGCTGCTGTAGATCCGATATATAGATAGATATAGATGAAGTGAACTATGTTACTTGATTTGTTTTGTTCGAAGAAAATATCTAGATTTTGTGATTAAGAAACACAAACAGTTGTTAGCAAGCATATAAACTTTGCCCCCCTTTTTCACCTCCTTAAGGGTAGAATTTCGGCAAATCCTTTCTTATCGGATGCCTACGTCATACAAAGAATACACCCTTCAAATTTCAGGTATCTACGATCAGCGGTTTAGGCTGTACGTTGATCCGTCAGTCAGTTATTCAGGACAATGCATTTTATATGTATAGATTCTTGAAAGCGTTGAACATTTTGATACTGAAGTTAAAAACTTCCTTTAATGCCGTCTAGAGGGACCTCAACCTCTTCAAGTCATTGTTCTGGCACAATAATTCGTTTTGGCCATCTTTACTTTTTTAAGTTAATTAAAAATTCTTTTTGTCACTCTGCTGGAGTTTTTCCTTTGCAGGTGCCTACACAACTGAATTATTCGATTTCTTATTACGTCTGTAACTGTTTTCTTATGTAACGTGGTAGAGAAAAAGACTTGGCTAAAGAAGCATAAAATGTGAAAAGGATTTTGATCATGAACACCTCATATGTGTTTTCCTATTTATACTGCAATGATAAATTTGCTCCAATTATTTGTTATAATTTGTATAGTTGTAAACACTTGCCAATATTATCTTATTATACAATTTTATTGAAACGAATGTAAGGGATTTTGACAAACAGTTGTGTTTTTGAATGTAGAAAACTATCTGAAATACTTGAAAACCACAGAATACGTTATTCATAAATAAAGTTATTAATAAATTCGGATGACTTTATATACATATTGTAGTTGTTTTTTTTTATCTCATCCACTAAGTTATAAGTATTTCCCAATATCTAAAAAATATATATTTGATAAAAAGTTCATTGATTTTCTTTTAGTGGATCATGGTAGGGATGTAATTGATTTCTGAACGATTTTAACGATGAAGAGTCCTTGAATAATGGCATCGGATATATATCAGTGTCCTTCTTAATAAACATAGGAGTCCTTTAAAAATTTATTAAAACCTATTTTAATACAATCCATCGGATTCTAATATCGAACTTGGAAATTGAAATTTCCAATTTCCGAAGCAGATTAAAAGGTGTTAATTGCTTACTCAATTTGGGTACGCCGCTAATCCACACTTGATAAAATACGAGGGTTTGGTTGACAGTGAAACGGTTTCAATGCATTCATGATTGATTAAATACTTTCCCCTATCGACAGACTTCGGAGGGGGGAGCCTTTTAATAAAAAACCTTTCAATATTTCAAACTTGTATTCTAAAGTGGAAGTAGTTTTATTCGATTGAAGGAAATTGTAAAAAAAAATGATTAAATAATGATTAACAAATACTATTCATTTACCAACATCAAGAACAATTCAACAAATGACAAATTGTTCAATGCAATTTAAATCTTAATACATATAGATTAAGAACGTGATAATTACTTAATATAACCTGGGCTTTATTCTAGTCTGAGGTAGTTCAGTGATTATTATTTTGACATTACACTAGTGTTAACTAACACAAAGTATTTTATTCAAAGTCCTTATAGGTTATAATTATAATTTGAATTTTTACTTATTAATAAAAAATAATAAAGTAGGAGTAATTTAATATTTTTTTCCTTCTAGGAACCGTAAAAAGAATTGATTAAATAATGAATAACAAATTCAGCCGTGTTACCGACGAAGTAATTAAATTTTTGTTTCATTCTAGTATTCATTTACCAACATCAAGAACAATTCAACAACTGACAAATTATTCAATGCAGTTGAAATATTAACATACATAAATTAAGAACGTGATAATTACTGAGTATGAGTAGGCTTTCTTCTACGATCTTTGATAGTTTCGGTAAATCAATTTAAAAAAAAATTATAGAAAGTACGTATAGGTCCGTTGAGATTGCTGATAGAAATAAGTAAACATATAATTTTCATTTTTATTTATTAATGCATACAAAAAAATAAACTTGTACCTTAACAACTCATAAAGGGAATACCCAATAAGATTCAGTATATAGTAGAGATTGTACTGTTTCAAAGCCAACGGTTGTGCAGGGAGATGATTTGATTCAACCGCCTGGTTTTCCACCAATTAAAGGTACCTACTCTATAGAGACTAGGTGAACAAAAGGAGAGTGTAGATACAGGGTTCAACCTTGGTTTTTGACAGATGGAACAATTTATCTGGCTCGGCCGGATTTGAGCACTCTATCCACTGGGCTAAAACATTCCCATATATAATTATTCTACCTGAATAAATGCAATTTTTTAATTCAACTAAATAAATGTAATATTTTTTATATAATAAAATTTAATAAAATAGGGCTAAAAATGTATAAAATTTATTAAAAAGATCCTTATTTATTCTAATTGAAAATAGTTACTTTATTTTTCCAGAAAGAAATGCAATAAAGTTATTAGAAAAGTTCTTAATTTTACTGAAATATTTAATTTTGGATTGAGTTTAGCCAAAACGTATAAAGTTGTCCGATCTAAAACCGAAAGCATTGTTGTCGTCATTTATCCAGTCGGAATCTTCGGCCAGTACAGCAATTGTGTTAACGTCGAACGCTAAACTACAGCTGATGAAGACTGATATCAGGGTAAGTGTGAAAAGTAATTTTAGCCCCATCTTTTAGTAATTTTAGTAAGGGATTCGCCACTTAATCTCTCGATCCGGACCAGATCGCCAAAACCTATAAAAACAAACAAAAAATAAACTATTAATTAATTTAACTGTATTGATGAATTTCTAGTCTTGTTTGCTTATTAGGCTATGCATAGAATGTGGTATCAGGAATGTAGAATCGAAATTTTTAGTAGTTCTCATATTTATCTCATAATTTATTTATACTTTAATTTTAATTTTCAATTGCGCATCAAGTAAATTTGACCTAAGTGTTCATCTCTTTGCTTTTATTGAAGAACTGTTCAATCAAGTTTTGGAAATGGAAACATCAATAGCTGAGTTGGTCACTTTGCCATTGTCTTTTTAATCTTTTCGTATCAAGTCCAGGTAACAGGGAGTTGGAAAGCGGAAGAACGAGTGGATTTGGGTGATTTGTGTTGATGAGTGGAATGTTACGTATTTGGTATGAATTTATAGTGGGATGCCGTGATGTTGTGTGTGGGATGAAATATACCAAGGAGCATTAACACTTTCTTAGAATTTTTGACTGTGTTGTTTTTATTTTGTGTATGTGGACCTGTTTTGCTGAACCCCTAAGTTCTGCCCCACATGCCCAAATATTACTAAACACTTAGCATAGTGACAGGGCCGGGTTTACCTTATGTACGTTTGTATGTTTACCTTATGCGGTGCACAAGGGGCGCCGGTTCTCGAGGGGCGCCGCGAAGCGTCTCAGGGTCTCAAAAAAAGTCATTTCATTTTGATCCCATAGCAAAATTTGATTAATTTCATGGGCACATTCATCTCCTTTTTTTGTAAAAGGGGAGATTTGCCGTTTTTTGAAATACCTTGTAAAACTGAAGTGTTCAATTTTAAGCGGGTGCCTACTAAAGAACGCCTAGGTCACGATTTCACACGGCTCGACATGGGCTAGTCGTTTGTTTCGTAAGTCAAGTGAAGATCTGTGAAGTGATGGTGTGTGATACTTGTTTGTAGCGGCTTGCCTTCTTAATTTTGTATGTTCCATGTAAGTTTTGTGTCAAAGTATTGTCCAGTATAACATACATAGTTAATAGAAGGAACATCGTTTTTGTCAACTTCGACTGCTGGGCACGAAGCTTTCCTTAGGAGAAGCTTAATACTTATCTCATAATTAGTTTTTTTTATAACTTAAATTTTTATAAATAATATATATATATATATATATATATATATATATATATATATATATATATCACAAAAAAAGGAAAACACAAAACTGTAAAATTCTTTTAGCCCGGAGTAAGTCCGACAAATTGAAAAAAAAAGTTTCTGATTCAAAAAATGAATAGAATAAGACAAAAAATAATGCAAAATTGGTATATTAATATTAACAATGAGTAACTAATTTTTGGATTAATGTATATAAATATGTAGTACGAAGTTGTTCAGTTCTGAGTTTCTCTGCAGAAGGTTCTGGGTTCGATCTTTGTACATTTCAGTGACCTTTTTCAACTCTTCAAACTAATAATATATGAGTTAGAGGGCGAAGTTGGTCAGTGTGTAGAGTGCTGAGATGTTATGCTGAAGGTTCTGGGTTCGAATAAGGCTGTAGCAGATAATTCATTCGAAATGACAACAGCAATACATATTTCAATAATGCCCTTCTTAGCTTGTAGTGGTATAGTTTTATTTATTTTTTTATGTGTTGTAATATTTTATTGCATTTATATTTTATCATTAACCATATAGATTTAGTTAAATGATGTAAGATTCTAATTTAAGAACTATAACTATTTCAAGAACCAAGACTTTGAACTTGGTAGTCGTATTGAAGCGAATAAGATATACAGCTTTGACTTCGATCAAAATTTCATTTATCCCCATAGGATTCAATCGAACTAAATGTTTAGCCGGGCGTCAAATGTTTTAAATTAAAATTGTAAATATTTTATTTATAAATCTTATTAAAAAAAAAATTAAGTCACAACACATGAAGGACCCTGCTGCCGTACGACAAGTGAAACCGAATCGAAGTCGGGTCGATAAGGGTATCCACTTTACGGAGGCTGGTTGAGCATGAGAATATATATATATACATACTAGATTTTGCCCACGGCTTCGCTGGCGTGTAATTTGGTCTGCCACATAACACATAAGGCACTCGTACATCTGAAGTTTCAGATGTCTAACTACAAAACTGACGGATTCCATACAATCTCTGAACCCCTATTATATTAAGGGAGGAACCCTTAAACTGCGAATTTCAAGATGCTAAGTTCAGTTGTTTCTGCTATGCGTTGACCGCTGGGTGTGTTAGTCAATCATGTTACAGTTTTCTATAAACTTCGCCTGTGTGGTGTGTTGATATAGCCTATGTCCTTCCCCAGGCTTGAGATTATCCATATCAAATTTCATCACAGACGGATCAGCACAGCTATGAAACATTCATTGACACTAATTAATAAACGGGGCGGAAAGAAGTTACTTTCGTTTACTGTTGTTCGTGTCAGTAAAGGATTAGTATGTAATGTTATTGAATTTATTGAAAAGGATTACTTAGTATAACGGTTTCACTTTTACGGTAGCAGGGTCTTCATGTGTTGTGACTTAATTTTTTTTAAATAAGATTTATAAAAGAAATATTCAAAATTTAAAACATTTGACGCCCGGCTAAACATTCAGTTCGATTGAATCCTATGAGGATAAATGAAATTTTGATAGAAGTCAAAGCTGTATATCTTATTGGCTTCAATACGACTACCAAGTTCAAAGTCTTGGTTCTTGAAATAGTTATAGTTCTTAAGTTAGAATCTTACATCACGTAACTAAATCTTTATGGTTAATGATAAAATATAAATAAATAAAATATAAAACACATAAAAAAATAAATAAAACTGTACCACTACAAGCTAAGAAGGGCATGGAGATCTAAACACGGTATGGACTGACCGATAAGCCTACAGTCGTTGAGGTTGGTGATTGGAACTGCATCACATTCAACCGGATCCCCTCCAATTAAAGACATTGACTGTATTGAAGCTGAGTCAACCCCAGGAGGGTCTGCAAGATCACAGATATTATTGAAATATGTATTGCTGTTGTCATTTCGAATGAATTATCTGCTACAGCCTTATTCGAACCCAGAACCTTCAGCATAACATCTCAGCACTCTACACACTGACCAACTTCGCCCTCTAACTCATATATTATTAGTTTGAAGAGTTGAAAAAGGTCACTGAAATGTACAAAGACCGAAAAAGTCAAGGTCTAAAAACGAAAATCCAAGATTGCTCTATCCCCATGAGCGTATCAATAGTACAGCGTACAGTAATGATAGCCCTTCTAAAAAAAAGTAATAAAATTTTACTTTTTGTAATTTTTCCGTTGCTACAGACTAAAATCTACAAGTTTTTGAATTCTATATACTACAGCTATAGTTCGCTAGAATATGTACGGATGAGTGAAATAATAAAAAATCGTGAAAGATATAATTCATGAGTAATCAATTTTATAATCGTGTCGATAGATTTTGGGTTCGAAATTATAAAAAAGTCCTTTCAAAATAATTAAAAGTCCTTACAGTAAATAAAAAAAAATTAGATATTTTTATTTTAAAGAGAAAGCTGACCAATAATTATAAAAAAATAGGTTAAAATTGTAAATTGAGGTTTGACCAAAGAAGAGAGCCAAGAATAAGTTCTGATAAGAATGAAAACTTTACAATATAAGAATTATATAAATTCCATTGTGTTTTAAAGAATTATTCAATTAAAAAAAATTGTATAATTTTTCAAAAGTGGGTTTGGACCGCCACAAATCGGAGAGGGGGCACCCCCTAAATGTTTAAAAATTAATGCAAATAATTTAATTTTGACATATCATAACTAATAAAAATGAATATACCTCACCGGACGAATAAGAACTGTGAGGTATCCCGTTTGGGACAATCTTATATATTGGGACTGTAAGAGGAAAATTTTAATGATTAAATTTCGGATGAAAACACTTGTACCAACAAACTGTTGCAAGGGACGACAAGAAAATGTTTATCATTCATTGCCAATCAGTTGTTGTTTTACTTAGTTATTTTCTAAGCAAATAACAACAGGTATTGTCATTTAAACTATTGTTTGAAGAATTTAAAATAGCTTAAATGAAAAATTTTACTCTAGAATACGTATGATAAATATAAAAGAATGGATTCCGTTAAGTATAAATTATCTGTGGTTTCCCAAAAAAATCACCTAAAGGGAATTTTAAAAGGAAATGAAGCTTCAAAAGTTTTAAGTGACAGAAAATGATCTGGGTGGAGGTCAATAAATTTCACAAAAGTAGAGAGAAATGTTTATTCCAGAGCCAACGTTTCGACCCACTTTGCAGATCTTGTTCTGGACTAAATATCTAAAATAGAGACCAATGAAAATTACCAAATTATTAAAAATGACTGAATTATGGTCAATATTTAAGTTGAAATGTATAAGCGTCAAGAGTATTAATAACAAGGTGGCAGGAGGTTGTACAAAAAGTAATTATCAATATAATAAGTAATACGAAGTAATAAAAAAATAGGTATTAAAAATTACAGAATCATTACAATCTGCCTCTTGTGGGCAATAAGTAATGGTGCTACGTAGCTTACAATCATTCCATCATATCATTTCATCATATAAAATCAATGATATAAGCAAAATAAATATATAAATAAACATATACAAGCGAAAAAACATATACAAAAATAATGTAAAAAAATATATATATAATAAAAAATATGTAATAATAATAAATAGAACATAAAAGAAATATACTGTACACATTCATACTCTATTTAAAATTTGCTTGGGGTCCCCGAACTGAGCTTCTTCCTCATGAATGAGGGCAAAGCAGGAGTCCGGGAGGCCCCAGCTCCCTTTTCCAGCCGCGTCACTGGCATTAAACGCCAATGGAAGCTGGTTAAGGGCGCTTCACACACACACAGGTCGTGAGTGGAGAATCTGGCCAGTGCCAGTACTCCAAATAACATTATTATATCAGGCCTCGTGGCCATTGCCGGCTTAGACGGCGGGTGAAAGTTTGAAAATTTAGTAGGGATGAGATCGAGGATGAAAGGAATGTTGATATCATTATGGAGGGTTTTGTTGGAGACATAATAAGGAGCATGGACAATAGTTCTCAGGACTTTGGATTGAAAGAATTGAATGCGTCTGATATTCGATTTTTTCGCGGTCCCCACAGTTCCAGTCCATAGGTCCAAATAGGTGTGATGATGGTCTTGTATATTAGTAGTATATTGTCTATTGAATGATGGGAGGTCCTACATAGTAATCTGTATAGTTGGCTGAATCGTCTGTTAAGTTCTTGTCTTTTGAGTCTGGTATGAGGATTCCATGTAAGTCTTGTGTCTAGGAGAAAGCCAAGGTATCGGAAATAGGTAGCACGGTTTCATTGAATTGGACAGAAGGACATATTCCCCGGCGAAGTGTAAAAGTCACGTGTTTCCTTGTTGACTTTGATCCACCATTGGTTACACCAAATTTCAATGAGTGAAAGGTGCCTTTGGAGGTTCGAGGAAGCCATTTCGGGATCTGGATGAGATGATAGGATCGCTGTGTCGTCTGCGAACGTTGCAAGGAAGGTTTCAGGAGTAGTTGGGATATTAGCGGTGTACAATATGTTTAGGATAGGACCCAAGACGCTGCCCTGGGGGACTCCAGCTTGAATTGCGTAAAGATTGGAGTATTCGTTACTTCAGCGTACTTGGAAGTAGCGACCAGAGAGGTGGGATCGAAGGACTAGGAATAAGGATTGAGGTAACTGGGTTTTGAGCTTGAACAGCAAACCGGCATGCCATACCCGGTCGAAAGCTTGTGCAACGTCCAGAAATGCGCCTGTGCAGTATTGTTTGTTGTATAAGCATCAAGAGTATTAACAACAAAGTGACAGGAGGCTGTGCAAAAAGTAATAAAGAATAAAATAAGTAATACTAAGTAATAAAAAAGAAGGTAATAAAGATAAATATTAAAATTATAATGGTAAATATTAAAATTAAAATACATAAGAACCAAGGTATCTGAGTGGTGGAAAATAAAGCTGGAGGAAGAACCTGATATATATATATATATATATATATATATATATATATATATATATATATATATATATATATATATATATATATATATATATATATATATATATGTATATATAAAGAGTGAGGATAATCAATGTAGAATATTAATATCAAAGTGACAAGGAAAATAAAAAAATATAAACAATACAGAATGAGTATTGAGTACTAAATCTTCATAAGTAATGAAGATTAAGGTATTTATATAAGTAATTTTCATTACTTGATTGAAACAAAACAATCAAGTAATGAAAATTAAGGTATATGGTAATCAAAATGAAAATGAAGTAATTTGTAAAAATAACGTAACAAAAATAAATAAAGTAATACAGATAAATCTAATAGGAATGGAAAAACACAAATAGGTGATGGTGGACATGAAGAATTAATGTTGTAATTTTGTTTCCATGAAAAAACTAAATT
The DNA here is from genome assembly GCA_037127475.1 of Arma custos. NCBI lineage: Eukaryota > Metazoa > Arthropoda > Insecta > Hemiptera > Pentatomidae > Arma > Arma custos. Next base: position 182,269,298 of record CM073759.1, read on the forward strand.
AAATCTAAAGGAATAAATGAGGCTCTATTACATAATATAGCAATTATTTTTTTTACATAATCCGATCATTTTAATTTGTAACAATCTTTTTTGCTATCAAATACCTTCAAGATATTTTTAATATAATAAACGAATGATTAAGTTTCATAAGCTTTGAGTTATATTTTAACAAAGCGTCTTGGCGCCTTGGAGGAAATCAATGAGCCTGTATCGAATGTTGAACTGGCGAAATGTTGACTGTTAAGATTTTTCCAGTATTTCACAAATTTTTTTTTTTTTCGGAGTTATCAAGTTGCGTTTTAATAATTATATATTTCAAAAGACTTTCTGGTTTATATATTTTATTTCTTCTGGTTTAGACCGTGTAGATGAATTTCTCGCCAACGTTTCGTCAACCATGCTGCTGACTTCCTCAGGGCTGAGATGAGAATGAGGATGATCTTTTTTTTTTTTTTTTTTTTTTTTTTTTGTCCCAAGCCCCTGGAACGGTGATCACCTGAAACAGACTTACGTATATTAATACATTTATATATGTACATGCACCGGGTGCATTTTAAGATGGTTTTGAGGATGTTTAAGGATTGAGGTTATGGGGTATAACTAGGATCGTATATCCAGTGATGGGACTCACTGGTTGTTTGAAAATGATAAAAACTAAAACTAAAACTTAAAACTAAGAGTAATAATAATGCACCTCAGTCGATACTGAGGGAACTTACATACTGTTGCGAGCGCTGTGGCCGGCTCGCTGGTCTCAATGTGCTGAATAGCGGGATAGTGCAGTGTTGGAGGCTATCGAAGAATTTGATATGCCTCCGTGTTATAAAATCTGTCACCGTCGGTAGTCCGAGAGTGTCATGAATTATGTCTGTCTTTGAGCGCTGTAGTGTAGTATGTCTTACTATACGCCTTAATATGGTGTTTGAAACTGCTGGAGTCTCTTCGTGGTAGTCGGAGATATGTTATTGAGCATTGGTGCTCCGTAGAGAAGGGCTGGTCTGAGGATCCCCTTGTAAATCATTAGTTTGAGGCGTATTGATAAATTCGGTGAAGTAAGCAGGTGGTTCAACCTGTAGGACTTTGTCCTAGTCTGTTTGATCTTTCTCATGCAGTGCTGCGACAACGTCAGGTGCCTGTCTAGTGTCTAGTGACGCCCAGATACACTATCTGATTGGCCGGATGGTTCTCGCTGTCCCCCACTCTATAGACCGTCGGTAGAGGGCGCTTGTTTTTCTGAAATGAAAATACAACACAGTCGGTCTTCTTGGGATTGACTGTAATATTTAATCTCTCCAGCTTGTCAGTTATCTCCTTACAGGCCGCCTCTGCCTGTCGTAGAGCTATCTTAGCGTTCAGTGAGCTACTGTAAATTGCTATATCGTCGGCGTAAGCCGTGACAGTGACCTTGCTGTACCTCGCTCCAACAGTTTCCGCCGTGTAGATCGAAAAGAGAACTGGTGATAATGAGGATGATCCGTGCGCTCTCGGCCTTATATACCCACTCGGGTCCGTTCGGGTTCATTCGTCAATTGCCGTATCCCGTCGTTAGTCGATCGGGTCCCATCGTGTTCTGGGACGGAGTCTACTTTTCCATGAACAAGATTGGCTGGATTCTGATTGTTCGGGCTTAGGTTGATTGGCTTTTGATTTGTTTAGCTCTTCTTGGTTAATTTGCTTTTTATTCGTATTCTCTGTTATATTGGGGAGCCAGAGCTTACTCAATTTGTAACCGCCCTCCCTGTTGAAGCTATCTGGTTGTTTAATTTTTTCAATGGCTTCCATAATTTTTCTTTCCATGGCTTTGTTACATTTCTTAAGCACTCTGACCTTGTCGAATTCTATAGCATGATTTATGGTGACGAAATGTTCAGCCAAGGCTGGCGTCTTACCGTCCATCTTTTTGATGCTTTTTATGTGTTCGGTGAGTCTAGTGGAGATAAGCCTACCGGTTTGTCCAATGTATTCCTTTCCACAGGAGCACGGTATGCTATAAATCCCTGGTGTCCTGAATCCCAAGTCGTCCTTCGCGTTTGGCAGAACTTCTTCCGAAATATATCATATACATCAAGGACTTCCTGTCCGTGGTGTATATGGTTTTAATTGTAAACTTCTTTAGTGTTTTGGCTATTTTTCTGTGGTGCCTTTAACACGAACGTTTGAACGGTTGACGAATGGACCCGAACGGACCCGAGTGCATTATAATTTATATATATTTCTATAAATATAATAATTTATAAGAATATATTTTATTATTTAATTTGCTTAGAGGAATAATTGTTTTTGTTCAACTCGTAAACATTTATTATCTCTTTTAAGTTTAGAATATATAGTTTTAATGGTATTTTTCTCTTGTTTTTAGTAATGTATAATTTTGGTTGTGAATTATATTTTACTTTAATATTTTTAGTGTTTACTGTTTGTGAAGGAACTTTGGGGTTATCTATTTTAGTAAGTTTAGTTCGTGGGTATAAAAGGCCGAGAGCGCATGGATCATCCTCATTCTCATCTCAGCCCTGAGGAAGTCAGCAGCATGGTTGACGAAACGTTGGCGAGAAATTTATCTACACGGTCTAAACCAGAAGAAATAAACAAAGTCTTTTGTACGTGTAATAATAGTAGTCGTGGAAGCCTAAAAGGGTAATTATATATTTGTTGGGTTTTTGAAGTGATATGTTAAAAAAAGAAATGCCAGAAATGACGGTTTACCAAAGGGTCTCGGAGGCACGAATAGAACCCAGGAGGGGGAGATATACCTGCAAAATGGGACATTGCTTGAAGAGAGATGGGGAAACTGGCGATAGAACCTGCCCAGACCAGATATACCCTTACCAAAGAACTACTTGATACAAAACCCTAAATGAACCTCTTTGAGATACAGATAACTTTAAATTTAATTATTTATCTGTTTTATGGCTAGCCTTACATGAAACACAAAAAATAAAAGAGAACTGACAAGACGCTACATACAACGACTACATAAAACTACAGATCTTTACTTGACTTAAGAAACAAAGGACTTAAATATAACAGTATACTAAGACCTATTTGGACATTAGGAGCAGAGCTTTAGGGCTCAGCAAAACACGTTCGTATACAGAAGATAAAAAACAAAACAGTCCAAAATTTAAAAAAAAAGTATTAATTTTTCTGTTCTTAATTCTGTTCTTTATTATAGAAAGTAAAATAACGATTTTATATCATCTAACTATTTTTGAAATAAATGATTATAATTTTTTTAATGATGTATTTTCATTTTGCCTAACATCGCACACTCGGTGTGCAATGATCTTACTTATGTTAGTTAACTTATGAATTGGATGATTTTCATAGTATTCGTGGTTTTTTTTTATTAAAAATGAGGAATATAAAGATAAAGAAAAATTCACTCCTGGGGAACGTGTTAAAAAATCGTCTTGAATGAGTAAACAGCAAATGCCTAACATAACACTCGACACAAAATCACATAAATCAACTCGTCCTTTATCTTTCTGGTTCACTGTTACCAGGACTAGTTAGGAGGACATTAAATAGGCAATGGCCTAGAGAACTGATCAAAAACTATTGATAATTTCAAAATCTTCTTTTAATTTCAAAAATGCTTTCTGCCCTCCATTTGCAAAAATCTTAGCCTTAATATGTTGGGAGAACTATTCGTTTTTTGCCTCCTCATAACTTGCTACTACTTCCTTTTAATTTTGACATTAAATTTTCTATATTTATAACAGATTTCATATTTAACTCATTTTGAATAAAATTTGGTAAGCTAATCACAATCATGTTAATTCGTGTGTTTAGAGACAAGCTATAATCCACTACTAACAATACTCTTCTTTTCTTTAACGTATATTCTAATAACGAGCCATTATAAGACTTAAAATTATAAGCATACGCCATATCTATCCAATACTGTGCAGAGGTGTCAATGAATGCATTATTCCATGCCTCTCAATTTAACAAAGAGTTCTGCATTACAAATACATTATACCAATCTAATGCAGATTTTTCTAAAAACAATCTTAATACCTCAGCATATTTATCTTGTGCAATCCCCACTCTGTCACACTCCTGCATAAATAAAATAATCCAAACACTCACATTTAAATTTTCACCGTTAAACTTTTCAATCACAATATCCTTTGTCAGAGAAATTTTTTTTTTTCTTTCAAATGTTACTGCTGACTCTCTGTTTACGTTTGGCTCTTGAACTGCAGTAGCCTCTTCCAAATATTCGTCATGCAACACAACATTCCCTTCTGTATCTAAATAAATATTCTTAAGCTCGTCAGTTGCTGTCTATGTTGAGCACAAAAAGCTGTCTATGTTGAGCACTAGTCTGCTTACCTACTGGAAACAAAAACCTTTCCTCTTGACCAAGCAGCTGAATTATTTTCACTTTAACTACAGTAGGTACTTTTCGAATCTGCACCAGCCTCCGAGACAAAATAAAACTTTGCTTTAATCTCCATTGTATTGATTTGTAGGCCATTATTTAAGGCACTTAAATGGAGTGGAGTTTTAGGTTAAAAATCAACACTTGTATGATGTAGTAAGCAACTGAAATTATATTAATATGTACAAATTAGCAAAAGCCAATACAAACATTACAATAAACGAATAAACTTAAAAACTAACCTGAATCAATACAGTTGCCGATAGCAAACCTTTATATACATTCGTACAATAACATCCATGCTAACTCACTCTCACTCAAAAGTCAGCATGTGACAAAGCCAAGGTTGATAACACACAAGCTTACATTTATGGGATCCACCGATGTATTTTAGAAATATCGGTAATCGACGATGAAGGATCTATAATGACTATGTAAGTGCCGAAAAAGACAAACCTTAAAAATACAGTTAAATTTATATTTACAATATTTCTAAAAGTTATTTTAGTCTTTTATTTATTCATTTAATTATTTTAGTTCTCACTAGTCCTCAAGGTAGTATCCTTGGCCCTATCCTTTATACAGTTTGTTCAGCTGACATCCCATCTCACCCTAATATTATCCTTAACACGTATGCTGATGATACAGGTGCATTATCAGTCAACACCAAAGCAGTTATTGCACCCCAAAGCCTCCAATCCCGTATCACTGATCTTGAAGAATGTTGTCAAAAGTGGAGAATTAAAATGTTGTCGTTAGTTCATTTAACGTCACTTTATGCTGCTATGGCTAATCGAACGATGCTACAGTGGGAGCTCTAGGGATTCATCTCGACAAACGATTAACCTCTCCTTAAGCCGCTCGACGTTTCAGGCTACTTCAACACTTACTAGACAAACGCTCTAAGCCCCCAATTATCTACAAAAGACTCATCTACATGACCATCATACGACCTATTTGGACTTACGGAGTAGAGCTTTGGGGCTCCACTAAGTCATCGAACTCCTCTATTATCCAATCCCTACAATCCAAAATCCTCAATGTTCCTTAGTATGTCACAAACAAACTCATCCATCATTATCTTAATATCCCATATGTTGCTGATTTGGCCCACCCAAACTAGATACCAATCCTTCCATGAAAAGCTCTATGGTATACATATTTTCTTAAGAATAAAGTCATCCATAACGACCTTAATGTCCCATTTGTTGCTGATATGGCCCGAACCCGCTATCTATCCTTTCATAACAAACTTCGTTCCCACTCAAACCCTCTAGTTCCAAATCTAGTTTCCTCTTCAATTCCCGACAATCCTCCTGCGTCTGAAAAGAAGATGGCCACGTGACTTTCTTAGGTGAACTTGTGATTTGAGTACTACCAGTGGGTAGTTTCTCTACTTGTTTCTCTACTTGACTATTATGTATCTGTTAGCCTATTTACTTGTTGTATTGTTGTAAATATCAATAAATAAATAATAAAAAATATAAATAAATAAAGTTTTCGCTACATTTTAGTATTTCTTTGTAGACTCCATATTTCATAAGAATTGCGCAATATCTAAATATAAAACTCACAAATTAGTAAATCATGGTTATGTTTTTTTAGCTCATTAGGAAGTGTACTGGATTTGACGTGGAAACTTAATAATTCCTTTGAGAACGTGTTCATTCATTAAAATTTATTCGTAGATATTAATTAAACAATTAACAAACAATAAAATGAAAGGTATTTAAAATCGGTTCATCCAACACTAAAAAATTTCTTTATATTTACAATACTTTTTCAAAATTATTTAAGTTCATTATTTATTTGTTTATAATTGTTATCAGATAAAGATGAAGTATGCAATTCAAACATTACTAAACCAAAGTAATATTAATAATCTTTCTATAGAAATGTTAATAATATTTCTTAGACACTTTTTTTTTTGCGGGATCTTTTAGAAATATTTTTAATTATCATATTTCTTTTAAACACTAATTATGACGTAGTCAGGCATTGATATCAGTATATCAGTATTGACAATTATAATTGTCAATACTGATAATTATCAGTGTTTTTATCCTTATTCTCGTAGTGTGTTTCATCTCTCGGTAGTAGATTCCTGTTCGAGAAACATTTCAGCCAGATGGGTCAATATAAGACATGTGTCAGTAATGTTTGTACCAGTATGTTTGGGTGTCCAGCAAGTGAATCATGAAATCGCGTTTAGTGTTTTTGATTTTTTTTTTGTTAATTACTGAATATTAAACACTTTTTTTATCCTTGCACGTTGAAGTAACGTCATAGAAAACAGTTGTTAAACAAATGTGAGCATAACATATAATATGCCAAAAATATCACCATTTTTAATGTGCATTTATTTATGCCATTATACTGCCATGGCTAATCGGAAAATGCTACAAAGGGAGTCCTAAATTTTTCCCGTCCAGGTGTAATTAGGATAGGGATCTTTATCGAGTATCTGACATCGTACAGGCTCAAGACCTCCATGTTATGTCCCTTCCGAAGAATAGTCAAGGATTTTTTTTATATTTTTTAAAACCTACCAGGCTGTGAACCTATGCTGCGATTTCGGGCATAGGTTGCTGCTTACCACTAGACAATAGGTGATACCTCACTTAAAAAAAAAATTAATATAATTTTATGAAATGAAAAATCACAGCCTTCACGATGACTTTGCAACAAGAAACACCTAATGAAGAACAAACTAATTCAATCTAAATAAAAACGGTGATTAGATACCCTTGTGTAATCAGGTGATAACAATCCTTCTATTCAAATCTTGACGTGGATAAAATTCTGCATACCTTTCCGAGTACCTTATCCAGTAATTATTATATATATTTATTTTAATTACACCCTTAAAGTAAAATTAGTCATCCCATCCTGGACGCTATTAAGTTCAACAGCCGTTTATTACATAACTGATTTTCTGTTTGCTGAATGTCGTCGGCAATATTATATGAAGTGTTATCTACTACTGTATATTTAATATTATTTCTTCGAATACTTATTCATTTTGATTATCAAATTCTTTAAATTGTTCATTGAGTTAGTGAAATTTCTAAATATACTAGAAGTGATGATTTTTCTCTTTTTGGCTTCAACTGGTAAATTTTATTTCTAGTCCAACTTTTCTCTAAGAATATAAAAACATTACCAATAATGAAATTTAATATAAAAAAACCTACCTTCTTTGTGGATGACCTGTGGTGCAGTGGCAAGCATAAGAACCTTCTGTAACAATGGTCGTGGGCTTAGCATTTTCAATATGGAGTCAAAAATCCTTGGTACTGCCGTCGCAAAATGAGAACCCAAGCCTGTACGATGTCAGATACTCGTTAAATATCCCTATCCTAATTATGGCTGCATAACCAAAACTTAGCACTGTCATCGTGGCATCGTCCGGTTAGTCATACCAGCAACTAGTTAAATACATAACTAAACTAAGAGCTACCTTGTGCTGCACCCTTGCAAACGCAGCTCGTGCTGCTCCATTCTTTCTTCTGTCCATTTTTCCCGCTTTTAGCTATGGCTTTTCTTGTGAACCCACGTGATTTTTCAGTTTCATATTGATACGGTTGCTTTCTCGAATATCCTCGCAAGTAATCTACTTTTCCTGTAAATCCGTCATTATGATCATTTATGAAATTAGTAAACAAAAATTAATTTATCTTTAACTTCCTTCCATACCCTTTTTTGTTTCGTAATATGAATACTTAAAAGTTTAATCATAAACTTTTTTTTTCTGAAAGTTCATACCTTACTGAACATTTATTATTCTGATACCACAGATCAAAGACAGGGGTATCATCATTACACTCCGTAAATATTGTATTTATAGGAATTCGTGGTATTACACAGATTAGCAGACTGTGTGGGTAGGTCATCATGTAAGTCAACACCTCCGGTTATTCCTGAAAGTCGATCTTCGTCCCATGGGACTTGCTGGAATAACCCTGATTAATGAAAATGAACCCTACGTTCATCCAGAGGTTACTGGAATAGCAGTTCTCCAGTTGCTGGAATACCCCAACTCCGTCTCTGGTAACCTGGATATCCGATTAGTTCTAATTACCTTCACCTGATTGGCCAATCAAGTAACGTCTTGTATTTCGGTATTCTTGGTTATTGTTAATGCGGTTATTAAAACAACAACCGATTAAACACGGCTATTAAAAAAAAAAATATTTAAATGAAATAAAATGTAATTTTTAACAGCCTCTAATTATGAAACTTCAAGTAAAATCAATAAATGAACTGTTAACAGCCAATGATGGATCATATGGAATCTGCAGGCCCTTCTGTGGCTATAACCTATTATTAATTGGGGGGAAGCCTAGCGGTTGCATGTAATCTCAGCCAAATTATCTTCCAGCGCGACCGTTGGCTCAGAAACACTCCAGTCTATACCATATGCTGAACCATATTAAAAAAAAAAAAATTATTGAAATTTAAAACTCTATAATAACAAAACAATAAGTAAATGACAGGAATGGTACATATTGAAGTGAATAAAGACAAGAAGAGAAACTACCCAGTGATGGTACTCAAATAACAAGTTCAAGATGGAAGGTCATGAGGCCATATTCTTTTCAGACGCCCGGAGGGTTATCAGGGATTGAAAAGTTTGTTGGGTTTGAAGCTGGTGGGTTTGAGTTGGAATAAGTTTGTCATGAAAGGACTGTTATCGCGTTCGGGACAAATCAGGGCAAATGGGACATTAAGATGATTGTGGGTTACTTTGCTCGTAACAAACTAAGGGGCATTGAAGATTTTGGATTGTAAGGATTGAAATCGAGAGGAATTCAATGGCTTAGTGTGGCCCCAAAGCACTAATCGTTAAGTATGAATTCATAGGTACTTCGGAGGAAGTAATAATACGTAATTACCGGTAATTTTTTTTCCTAATATAAAAAAAAGAGCCACAATGTTATCCTCGAAATATGTTAATACAACAATCAGAAGTCCTGTAATTCAATTTATAATTTTTTTTTATATTTACCCAGTATTATTACAATTGCATTTTTATTTTTAGGTTAGAAGTTAAGATATGTAGTAATATTAGAAATAAAAAGTACAAAAATCCTATTGGCAGATGATGCAGCTTTTTACACTTCAAGTTATACAACAGACGCAGTTAAAATAGACTGACTACAGCTACAAAAAAATTGATAAAAATAAATATATACAGATAAAATGGAGTAGCTTTGTGTGTAAAACAACTGTCGATTAATTTGAAGATTACAAGTTAAGGAAAAATAAATTAATAATAAACTCCGCTACTAATAAATCGGTGGAAGAACTATATGGAATCCACCCATGATTTTTAGAAATATCGGTAATCGATAATAAAAGATCTATAATGACTATGTAAGTTCCTTGAAAAATACAATGAAAGTGACATACCTTAAAAAGCACATTTTCAATATACTTTAATAGTTATTGTTGACCTATGATAATGTATGTTGAAGAAATTGGTCCGGGTAGAGGTCACTGAATGAAATTCTCAATTAATTTGAGAAAACCTTTATTGATAGCCAACGTTTCGACCTACGCTGTAGGTCTTCTTCAGGGCTATATGCAAAATACAGACAATATAAGAAAACGGTACAAATATATTAAAACATTTTAAATATAGATAAACGAAAAGAAGGTGAATCTAGAATGTGAATACAGAAGGTGAATACATATACAAATAAATTGATAAAGATGTACAGTAAGGTAATTATGAAGGTTAAAATGTATAAGTGTATACTATAAACTACTAAGTGCCAAAAGGTAGTAATCCACATCATGAAGAAAATAATAATAAAACAGAAAGTGTTGACAGTTAAAAAAATTAAGGTATTACAGATAAAAAATAAAAACTGAATATACAATAGGAATGTGAAATGATATGGGTAAATTAGAAAGTGATAAGAATTACGCACTAAAAATTATAGGTAATAAAAAAGGAAGAAATAAAAATTGTAAAATTATAAAAATCTATAAACGAATTATATAAAATAAAATAAAAATGAAAATAAAAAATATTTTAGAAAATACAGTATTAATATTGATAGGTAGAAAATACTTTATACTAGTGTAAAGAATATTAATTGCATAAGAGAATATAAGAAGAGACTTTAAATAAGTGTAAAATATCAATTGTCTAAAAGTAGGAATGTTTTAAGTAAAGTAAGTGATAATACAATCAGGCTATATTGGACTAAAATACATATAAAAAAATGTTGAAAATAGAATATCACATCTGTCATTTCTGAATTAAAAAGCTTCAACCAATTCAACTGCACTAGAAGGCTTAGCTCAAAAATTCTAAATTTAAGGTTTGTCGTTCTTTTAAAGGAGTCATATTTCTGTGGCACCTGTGCATAGTGGGCTAAGTCGAATTTTTTAAATTTCAAGCCATCTACTTAGAATCGTAATTTTTTTCTCTTTCCTCGTGTCTAACACGCTAAGTGTTCCGTCCATTGCAATGAAGGATATTCCTTTGTGAATCGTGGGCTGATACTCCAATCTTGAACTTAAAATAAGTTCAGAAAAATTACAATATATATAAACAAATAAATAGAACACATAAATGCTTTTGAAATAATATTGTAAATATAAAAAAATTCCCTTTTAAAGGTTTGGCATGGGATTTAGTAATATTAAATTTCGTGTATACTGATTAGCATGTGGTTTTTAGTTATAAACGCAGCTGCTCAAACACATTAGTATTAATTACAAGTTGCAGAGTGTCCTTATGATGGATATGAGGAAGACTTGATTTTTTCCACACATTAAAAGAAAAAGTATTCAATTTGTTATTAATTCCATATTAATTTGGAATTCCATATTACTTTCTGATGAACTTATATCCTTATGAATGATTGAATATACAAATAAATACTAAACCCTAGCGAAAAATAAAATAATTAAATGAATAAATAAAATACTAAAATAACTATTAAAATATGTTGAAGAAATTGGTCCGGGTAGAGGTCACTGAATGAAATTCTCAAGTAATTTGAGAAAATCTTTATTGATAGCCAACCTTTCGATCTACGCTGTAGGTCTTCTTCAGGGCTATATGCAAAATACAGACAATATAAGAAAACGGTACAAATATATTAAAACATTTTAAATATAGATAAACTTTTATTTAAATTTTATTAATATTTTAATGCATATTAGGGAGCTGATAATTTGTGGGATTTTTTTATTTTTTGACATAAATAACACTAAAAGGAAATATTTTAGAATTTAAAGAAATTAATCACAGAATAGCTCTAATCAAACTAACTTTTAAGAAGAAAATCCTAAGCATTGTTCAAGTCCACACGCCAACTGCTGATTCGACAGAAGAAGATATAATAGGACAAGAATTGCTCAAAATAAAGTTAAGTGGCAGAAATTAATGTCGAACTCCACTTCCTAATAGAGCTGATCACTCCGGGAAGTTAGACCATACTCCCATAAGGGTTTTTGTTATCTATATCCCACCCTAAATATTCATCAATATATATCATAATATCATAAATACCATATCCTTGCCGTTTTTTTAATATTTATTTTAGTCCAATATAGCCTGATTGTATTATCACTTACTTTACTTAAATACGGTATTTTCTAAAATATGTTTTATTTTCATTTTTATTTTATTTTATTTAATTCGTTTATAGATTTTTATAATTTTACAATTTTTATTTCTTCCTTTTTTATTACCTATAATTTTTCGTGCGTAATTCTTATCACTTTCTAATTTACCCATATCATTTCACATTCCTATTGTATATTCAGTTTTTATTTTTTATCTGTAATACCTTAATTTTTTTAACTAACAACACTTTCTGTTTTATTATTATTTTCTTCATGATGTGGGTTACTACCTTTTGGCACTTAGTGGTTTATAGTATACACTTATACATTTTAACCTTCATAATTACCTTACTGTACATCTTTATCAATTTATTTGTATATGTATTCACCTTCTATATTCACATTCTGTATTCACCTTCTTTTGGTTTATCTATTATATATTTGAATGAATAAAGCCTTTATTATAAAAAGAATTATAAAACAAGATGGTTTACAATAAACTACTAATATTTACAAAAACATATACATACATAATAACTCTTAATAGGCCTTCCCTTATGGGAGTATGGTCTAACTTCCCGGAGTGACCAGCTCTATTAGGAAGTGGAGTTCGACATTAATTTCTGCCACTTAACTTTATTTTGAGCAATTCTTGTCCTATTATATCTTCTTCTGTCGAATCAGCAGTTGGCATGTGGACTTGAACAATGCTTAGGATTTTCTTCTTAAAAGTTAGTTTGATTAGAGCTATTCTGTGATTAATTTCTTTAAATTCTAAAATATTTCCTTTTAGTGTTATTTATATCAAAAAATCAAAAAATCCCACAAATTATCAGCTCCCTAATATGCATTAAAATATTAATAAAATTTAAATAAAAGTTTATCTATATTTAAAATGTTTTAATATATTTGTACCGTTTTCTTATATTGTCTGTATTTTGCATATAGCCCTGAAGAAGACCTACAGCGTAGATCGAAAGGTTGGCTATCAATAAAGATTTTCTCAAATTACTTGAGAATTTCATTCAGTGACCTCTACCCGGACCAATTTCTTCAACATATTTTAATAGTTATTTTAGTATTTTATTTATTCATTTAATTATTTTATTTTTCGCTAGGGTTTAGTATTTATTTGTATATTCAATCATTCATAAGGATATAAGTTCATCAGAAAGTAATATGGAATTCCAAATTAATATGGAATTAATAACAAATTGAATACTTTTTCTTTTAATGTGTGGAAAAAATCAAGTCTTCCTCATATCCATCATAAGGACACTCTGCAACTTGTAATTAATACTAATGTGTTTGAGCAGCTGCGTTTATAACTAAAAACCACATGCTAATCAGTATACACGAAATTTAATATTACTAAATCCCATGCCAAACCTTTAAAAGGGAATTTTTTATATTTACAATATTATTTCAAAAGCATTTATGTGTTCTATTTATTTGTTTATATATTTTAGTTGAAGAACTTATTTTTACTTTGTTATTTGTTGCATCTAATTTATTCATTAAATTTAAACATTAATATTCATATTAAATGTTGGTCAAAGTGACTTCCTTGAGCATTAACACAGGCTTGGTATTGTTACCTCATCGTGCAGAATAATAAGTATTTCACCAAATGCACCTTTACTAAACTTACAATTTTAATTTTCAGTTGTTACACAAACTTATTACATCAAATTATTCAATATTATTTCGTTATTAAAACAGTACTTCGATATAACATATTATCAATGTTACCTCCAACATATGGTCAGTATGTAATCGTGGTTATTTAATTTAATTGTTAAATATGTTTAGCATTGCTACAGCATCTTTATTCAACACCAGCTGTGGCAGAATCGCACTGGATATGTGTTATTATTTCACAACATTCATATTTAATATTATTAAAAATATAAAAATGAATAACTAACAAATTTTTAGTTATTTGCTATGCATAAATAATTAGCAACAACGAATATCTTTAGGTGTGAAAATCTCCTAAAAATTTTTTTTTTATCAAGTGAAAGATTATGTTGATAGGTGATATACACCCACTTGTTATTTAAAAACTTTAGATCTGTGGCACCTGTGCATAGTGGGCTAAGTCGAATTTTGTGAATTTCAAGCTATCTACTTAGAATCGTAATTTTTCTGAACTTATTTTAAGTTCAAGATTGGAGTATCAGCCCACGATTCACAAAGGAATATCCTTCATTGCAATGGACGGAACACTTAGCGTGTTAGACACGAGGAAAGAGAAAAAAATTACGATTCTAAGTAGATGGCTTGAAATTCACAAAATTCGACTTAGCCCACTATGCACAGGTGCCACAGAAACATGACTCCTTTAAAAGAAAGAACTTATTTGTATTTGTATTTTAGTCAAATTTGTGTCCCTTGGCACCAACTTCTAGTTTAATAAACTTGCTTAACAAAATAATACTTTACATAAAAAGTATTTTTGAACACATTAAAGGTAAAATTTCAAATTTTTAATAAAAAAAAAGAAAAGAAAGTAGAGCATACTTAAAATATAGAAGATATCAATTAAATTTTTCCTATTGAATTTCTAAATGAACTGCACCATTTAAGTTTGTTTTGTAAAAGTATATTAAGCAACAGACCTTTTCTATCTAAAGAAAGAAAAGGTCTTCAGGAATTATCCTACTATATTAGATGCCACTATAAATCTCATTAAGATGAGGGAATTTTAGTTTTTAAACTGCTTTATGAAGACAAAAAACACTACCCGTATCTCTGATACTGACTTACACCATTACAGAAGACACATGAAGGCTGGATCTCACGTTTATCATCAATAATTTAGAATTTACAAAAAGAAAATTAATGAAAGTAATTAAAAACAAATACGATTCATACAAATATATTGCCTAGAAAGAATTAATGATAAAGGTGTCGCAGTTGATTGGCTCGAGAAATGCATTAGTGAATGTGAACGACTTGGTCTATTTAAACTTTAAGAGCTAATTTTAATTTAATTAATAAAAAGAGGATCTACTAGCTTCCCTTCAGAGATTACCGCCCTAAAAGCATGAATCAATAAATATAACTATGTTTATTTACATTTTAATTTGCAATCAAATTATGATATATAAATAATAATTGGAAAATACACAAAAAATCTATTCATTGATACTACTATTCAATTTTAGATTTATTAATGCAATTGATTTTATGATTATGAACATGATATTAGGATGGTTATTTTTTGAATTTTGTAAACGTTTTATCTTGGGTTATATGGTAAGTTTAATGGAATGATAATTTAAATTTTTAAAAAATTAACGAAAAGATATATTTTAAATATTTAGTACTTCATAATAACGGTATAGTAAAAAGGTTATATATTATATAACATATTTTATTAATAAATGGGATTAAGTGGTTCAGTGATTTATTTACCAAAGAATTACTGATTTTAAAAAAAATTAAGTACACATATTTTTTAGTGAATCAAAATGGTATAATTTTAGGTTAAATCAAAAATGATATTTTTTTTACATGGCATTAATATTCTGAATATACCCAAAAATATCCCTTCAATTGTTAGGTTAGGCAATCTGCGTTACAGTTCAGTTGTGCGCTAGTGTATTACCTACAGCCCTGTTCGTATACTCTTTAGTGGGGCCAGTCCTTATTTTATAGATTGAAACATTAAAAAGTTCCCTATTAAATGTTTTTTCACCATGTGGTTGACATAAATTTTATCATTCAAAATCAATTATGATTTTCAGAAGGTTGACAATAAAAGCACAATATAATTACTATTAAAATTAATTGTGTCCTTATTTTAATTTTTATAACGAATGGGTGATTTATTGAATTTAAAACTATATATCATTAATTGTATTATTTTTATTGTCTTGATAGATATCACTTTAATCTTATTATTTTTTTAGTTCACTGTTGAAGGTATTTATTTTTCTAAGCCTTGGTTATAGCCTAAATTATTAGTTGAAATGAAATATGATAGAATGTATAATTCTATTGATCTCACCTCAGACCAATTTCAACATTTATCAGAATATCTACGGTCGACCATTTTCTCATCGGCAATAGTGATGCACGTAGCAGGGGAATTCGCTTTATTGACTAAGTAAGAGAATCCTAATGCCTCTAAAGCTTCAATAAGTAACAAAAAGGGTAATACAAATATTATTCGGTTTCTTCTACTTCTATACAAAGTGGTAGATTAATTAATTAGCTCTGGAGTAGGAGACTGAGCTGAAGTGCGAAAAATCCTATGATCAAATCAATGTTGTACAAATATGTGGCATATATTAGAACTTTTAAATGCGATTTTAGAGATATATAGGACTGTTACGAAATTTTGTCTATATTTATTACTATAATTTCTTATCCTCTTCTCTTAATTAAATATTACCTTATGTCTTTTTTTCCTCTTGATAATATTTCAATCTGTTCTGATGCCGGAACCCCAAAGTGGTGATTGTCCGTAGGAACAACTCATGTAAGGTGGATGCGAACCTTTATCGGTATAGAATAGAATTTATATATTAAATAGAAATTATATCGATTATATTATACTATAATATAATACAGCATTATCATATAAGTGTAATATAATCACTATAGAGCACACCTGACTTGTATCCTTACACTTTTTATAAGGATCAAGTAAACACATTACCGCACATTTGATTGTCTGGCGGGTAGCTACTCAGAGATATGAAGGGGTTTTTTCAACTCAAGTTCGGAAGGTTAACGTTCATAACACAAGCTTCTGGTGATTTCAATTAAAAATTAAATGGTCTGAGAAAATTAGGATCTTTTTAATAAATTTTATATATTTTTTGTCCTCTTCTCAAATTTCGTAATTTGAAAATTGTATTTGTTCCCATAAAAATATTCATTTCCATGAGATAGAAGCGGCACATTCAATTTCTAATAACAGCGTACCATCGTTTCATATAAAAATTCTATTTTAATTGTTTCTAAAATTCTAAGTGGAATTAGTGTTAGTGGAATTAAGTTTACATATATTCATTACAATATGTTATTCATCCTTTCTTTTTTGATCTTATTTATATTACTACAATTGAAATATTATCATTTAGTATGCTATTAAATATGGGATGTCAAAGTCGACACTCGCCAGCCTAACCTTTCGGAGAATAGTTTTCTAACGAACTGAAATTAAGAAATTTTTCAGCCAAAAATTATTGTTTTCTGTGTGGTAGAAAATGGCAGGAATAATTGATTTCTCTTTTCTACCTACAGGTTAACCATCACAGCTACATCTTACTGCAGGGATGTTGATCCAATGCAACATGCAATGGACTATCGGAAGGGACTGCACTCTAGAGCCAACAAGACAACACTAGGCCTCATGCTTCACGATAGTCAGTGGAGAAACTAAATTAGCTGGGTTATGAAGTCTTCCCACATACACCTTATTTGCCAGGTTTATCTCCAACAGATTTTCATTTGTTCAGAAATTTGGACAACTTCCTTAAGATTAAAATATATGAAAATGATTCTCAACGGATTTTCAGATTTTACTTGCTCATAAAACCCTGAATTATTTAGTTTTGGGATTAATAGATTAAGAGGAGCGGAGTGGCTCAGTGGTAGAACACTGAGTTGCCATGCCCAAAATTCTGGTTCAAATCCTGCTGCTTGCAAGACTTTTATTTAGTCTGTTAGCAGTAGCTCACCCAACCTCTAAAGTGGGTACCCAAAATAAGAGGGAAAATCTAGCGGTTGAGCATGATCTAGGACAAATCACCACCCCGCTAAACTCTTTTCTTTGAAACAGTATAGTCTCTACCATTTACTGAACCCCAGACCCATTCACGGGTTGTAGTGGTACATTTTTTTTCAGGGATTAATAATTTGAAAACACAATAGGAAAAGATGTTAATAAAATGAGGGTAAATATTTTGAATAAGAGTTTTCCGATTTCATAAAGTTGTTTTACTAAACAACTTTTCATTTCAAAACAGCCGTTTCGTATGAAACGACCAAATGATGTTTATGGAGGCAGTAGAGAAGGCAACAACAGCTGAATAATATTTAATTTTTAGTGTTTTCGTCTAACATAAGAGGTTATACTTCTTTGGCCACAAACAAAGATTTAACAGCTGTTAGAGAGGCTTGAAAAATATAATTTTAAAAAATATATGCTACACTATGTTGTCTTAGTTCTGGGCCCAGATTGTTTGTTAGTTAAGACCCTTGCGCAAATAAATAAGAAATATTCAGTAAGTTAATCTTTTGTATTTAGTTTTTCATTTTCAATATTGGTTACTTTATGTATGTTATTTGTTTCGTTATTAGGTTTAATGTTAAGTATTGTGCACTCAGTAAAGGTTAAGGATTATTTATTTTTACATTGAGTATTAGAGGATTTCTCTGTATATTATTTTGATTAAAGTGAAAAATCAACAAAGAATAAAAATACATGATATTTTAAATGAAATATAGCTGTTATTTATACGTTTATCCTTTATGAATTCACCACGAGGTTACAATCTGTAATCAAAGAATCAAGAAGGGAATATGATCAGTCTATTAACTGATGTTCTTGTATATATATATATATATATATATATATATATATATATATATATATATATATATATATATATATATAAATCTAGAACTAGAAAAAAATTACTATTGAAGAATCTAGTTACCAAGCCTTACTACATAGCAAAGCAGATCGTTGTGGATGTAGAGGCGGCGATAAGAATGATATAGCGAATGTGTAGCTGCCACTGCCACCAACAGCAGAGCACAGAGCCATTATATTTTCGATATTTAGCGGTTGTAGTCTCGTTGTCGTAGTCGCGGCATTGTCCTCCGGCGGACAATGGTCCTGGGATCTGCCGCGGGTCTGTTCCTGCCAGATATCGGTTAAGCTGTGGTCCGAGCGGGAATCGGGTTACAAGCCATATCTATCGGAGTAAATTGTCAAAGTCCGTGTTAATCGAATATAATTCATTCTACATACATCGATTCAGTCATATACAATTTCTTTAAAAAAAAAAATTGGGTGTATCATGGACAAGGCCGCGTGTTGTTTGTGAATAAGTTTACATAACAGGTAATATTTTTTTACATCAAGTATTATCATTATTTGTCTTAAAGCCCCCAAACTGGAAGACGCTAAGTAAAGATGGTTCACGTTTGGGGCTTCTTGTTCTTCTAATTTGCCCACCAGGTTTTCATTCTTTACAGGAATTCATCTTTTCTTTCCTCGCTCCGTTTTGTTCCAGTTCTCGACGCTTTTGTCTCTGGCTTAACGCCACATTTTTCAGCTTTAACTTTAAAATTGTTTCTTTTATTAATGCCTAGATTAGTAATTTTGGCTAGTTCCAAGTCTTTCTTAATATTTCGGATCCATTTCCCTCCATTAACAAGGGATGCTTTGTATTTTACTATTCTTTTTGTAAGTCTGTGATCGGGAAGCCTCATTATGTGGACATAGAATTCAAGACGTCTTTTCCTCATGTCTTTCTCTCAATTTTACAAAATATTATTATTTATTTATTCAGGAAAAAACAAGCAAAAAATAATTAGTGTGTTACAAAATAACTTTATTAATTATAGGTCTGCTTCACTCGGTCTTTTGGTGTTTTATTGTTGTTGTTCGAACAATGTTGAAAAGCCATTTCCTACTACGGTTACGTGCGTACACGTACGATCCCTACATTTGAGTATGTCGCGGATAGGCCGGCATTATATACTTTTGATAATTTTTTTTTCTAACACCTTATTAGATTCACCATCACTATTTTACACTAATATTTTATACACTAATTATTTTACACTAGTTTCATATACGAACGATATATTTTGAAGCCTTACGATTGAAACCTAAACGAACGCCGTAGCTTATCCGAGTGGAAATCTCGAAACATATCAGATTGACCTCAAAGTTTTGGCGCTTCCTCCTCCTCCGCGGGGGAAGAGACAGTCCTAACTTATCATAATAAATTCGTTGATCCTTTAGTTATCCAGTGGTTTAATGGAATTTTGGATGGATATGATAGATGTGTAGTTGCAACACTAAACTGTATCCCCCGATTTGGTTATCATTCTTTTTATGAATGGCCTCCCACTATTGAAGACAATTTAAAGATATACTCATGTCGAAAAATATCTTGATAGCAAATTTAACATTACTCATGTGTATAATACAATATTTACAAAATAACATGAAGATAAATGTACACTAAAATTTATATTCTGGTAGAGAATAAAAAAGATATATAATAATGATTTAAAAAGAGCATAAAAATTACAATTAAAAGTAATAAAAGATAACAGAAAAATAATAAATACATTAAAGCACCTGATAGTATAAAAATTAATGAGTTAAGAATATTTACAGTAATTCATCAACCAAATCTGATAAATATGCGTTATTAATTATTACTGATTAGAGAGCATCTGTGTGGGAATTTAGGAGATGTAGGAAAAAATTGGATTTGAATTTGGATAAGGAAGACGCATGACTAATATCTGATGGGCGTGAGTTCCAAAGAGTGGTAGAACGGACGAGAGAAAGGAATGCTCAAATGTTTCGGCTCTTTTGGAACGGGTATAAAGGTCGGAAAGGCTAGATCTTGAGGAGCCCTGGGATTGAATGGAGGATTTAAATTGTGGGAGACTATAGATTTATGGTGGATGTTGTGAATTGATGGTTTGGTATGAGAGCGAACCTAGGAAATAGAGTCCACGCATATAAGGGAAGAGCCACTTCAACTAATCATTGTTCCATTTACATAACTAATAAATCATTACACAAGGCCTGACGTACCGCTTGTGACTGACGCAATCAAGAAAAACTACAAAAAACTTCATGACTCACTTGTTAGACATCCAAACTTACTAGCACAATCATTACTGATAGACACATTAGCACAGAATCCGACAAGGAGACTGAAACGTCTCTGGAGCAGAGGCCTATCTTATTTTCTCCATCCTTGCTTCCACGTGAATCCCTTGGGAGAGGTTTTAGATATAAGATCATAAATAAAATATGAGCCAAATGAGATTTCTAAAATTTCTTACAGTAAAAATATACCTTATTATTTAAATATTCATTTTTGAATTTGTTAAAAAAAATTATAAGTTTCTGCTTAGGGAAACGGAATCTTTTTATTTGCGTAGTGAATAAGGGGCTATGTGACGCATTGGCTTGAAAATGAGTCATTATTTATATTAAAACCCCATTTCAAGTCCTAAAATACGAGAATGAAACGATTCCGCTTCATTTAATACATTTGACTCTCTTTGGACAAAATTTGAATTAACTACTTATTTACCGGTGCAGAAGATGTAGTATAGAAAAATATATTTATTTCATATTATACCATTTAGCAATGACAATGTTCTCTTTTTTAATATTACAAAGGCAGGTAAATGATTTATTCCGATACAAGCCATGATTCTACCCAGTGGGGTCAGGAGACTCTTCTGGAAACAGCCTGACGGTTGAGCGTGATCTTGGCAAAATCTCGTTCCTGCAACATAGAAACAGTAAAGTATCTTACATTTATTTTCATTTATATATATATTGCTATGTACTGATGCGGGCAGCACCATGAAAGAGATGCTGAGCGGGGAAAATGTGTCATGTCGGGACACATGAAAGGGAATATGTTTGGGACAAAGAACAGACCTTTTGGGTCCCTTATGGAGTTTTATGGTTCAAGATGGTGGAGAAGGAAGGAGAGGGGGAGAGAAGAAAAATCTTGAAAAAGGAGGCTAAAGAAGGCACTCTGGAGATAGACGCACAGCAGGAAGGTACTCGGGAGACGAGGCCGGAAAGAAGAAGGACGGGTACCCCGAGAGAGAAGAGCGGCCGAACGAAGCGGGCGGAGATGTCAAGGAAGAAGACCGAGCTGTAACCCAATCTACCCCTGTCCGCAGATAAGTTTAGTTTATTTCCTGTTATGTATTTTATGGCAATCCTTTTTATATATTTAAAATCTGAATCATTAACCCTGTTTAAAATTGAATAAATAAACGATCCTTATTGTAATTCTGTTGGTGCTTACATACCCCAGATTCACTATTTATTCATAAATAATATATTGAAGGTATAATAGATAAATAAATTGTTAAACACAAGAATAGACCTTTGGAAAGGTCTATTAAGATTAATGAATATAAATAATAATTTGAGTACTCATCCTAAATGAGACTCTGGCATCCCAAATATCAATATATATACTCAAGATATATTTAAGAGTAAAAACATAGCAATATATATATATATATATATATATATATATAAAACATCAAGACCAACGGATGTAGTTTAGTTTTTTAAACAATAATTATGCAATAAAATATGTATAAAAAAGTTTAAACACCTAGGGTAGATAATATGTAACAACGGAACAGATAGGAGATCCATAGAAGAAAGAATAGCCAAACTGGAAAGACAGTAGAAACATCTTTGCCACAAGAAACATGTATTTTGTCCTCCAAAAAATTGTCCTCCAATGCAAAAATAAGGCACTACTGTACAGCAGTAAGACCAGCAATACTGTATGGTATGGAAACAGTCAGACTTCCGAGTATGGAGAAAGTCCTGAAGATTGAGAGAAAAATTCTGAAAAGGATTCATGGATCCAAAGAAACACAAGAGAGGTGTAGGTGAAAATCCAACGACGACCCTCTTACACTCATTTCCGTTTCCAAGTCACGGATTTCACAGTTAAATTTTTTGATGAAGATTAGCCTATTATATATGATATAAGGATAGAACTAATAATAATTGTAATATATAATAAACAATATAAATATATAATTATAATTTAATCAATTTGATAGGCACTTGTATCCTATGCTTATACTATACATAAGGGACAAGTAAATACATCAGCGCTCAACTTAAATGTATAGCGGGTAGCATACTCAGCGAAATGAAGGGGTATTTAGGCGCTATTCCAATGTTTGTAAGAGTCAGCTATGGTAGATCAGTTTAACTTGTATATTCTTATAAATGGTTATTTATAATTATAATAAAATAGTTATTTAAAAGGGACATATAGAGAAATATAACGAAAATATTCAAATTAGAAGATTTTACAAGTGGGATTTTGTATGAACCCCTCAATATTATCTGCCAAAAAACTTACTTTTTTACCTTCTGTGTTCTTATTAACACTGAAATTACGTATATATATATATATATATATATATATATATATATATATATATATATATATATACATATATATATATATATTCATAAATATAAATATTCAAGGTCTAAGCTCGTGTAATGCAAATTTAATTAATTCTTACTAAATAATAATAGAAATATCTAATATGATTCAACAATCAAATGAAACTGCTGTTCCTAAAAATGGATTACTTACTCATCGATCATAGCTATTGTAATATAACATTTTATGATACATTGCGAAGTAATTGATTAATGATAAACTGATCTATTACGGAACTTGTAAGTACGCCCTATCCTGTTATAACTTACACGTGCCATTTATTTGAGTGGGCTATTTAATTTTTTTACTAAAATCTCATTTCTTTACTGTTAGGGCATGACTATGAGACTAACCTAGTATATATATATATATATATATATATATATATATATATATATATATAGAGAGAGAGAGAGAGAGAGAGAGAGAGTGAGAGGACTCTCAAACGCATGTTTTTTTTTCCTGCGATTAAGTTTAAATTATCAACTTCTTAGAGGCTGGATGAGACCCGAGATGGTTTGCAGATCCGCTTGGATCCATCCATCCGAGGCTGTTAACAGATTTAACAATCTATCTGTAACAGCCTGATTTGAATAGTCTACCTTCGGCATAGCATCATTCTGCTCTACTCAATGAGTTACCACGCTCCCGTAGAATAGAAAAGAATTGTAAAAAAAAATTGTTCCTATCATTTTCTATGTCCGATTAGAATAACAATATTCCATTGAACTATGAATGACAATTCAACAAAAGCATTGCTGTCCTATTAATTATTAATCATATCATTCTTTTTTTTTTAGTATTGTTCCAATTTATTTTTTTTATAATTCAGCTAACTCTTAATTAAAAGCTACTATTTTTAATAATAAAAATATAAATTGCCCGTGAACAAAAATGTAATAATGAAAAAAATGTAGGAGAAGAGAAAATTCTAAAAGTAACATATAAAATTATATTAACGAAGAAGTAATAAAAACAATGAAGTGGATGAAAAAAGTAAATAAATAATATAATTTAATATAAACTGTACACCCCTCTGGTAATTCTATTTTGTTCTTGTTCGTTTTTTTTATTTTTCGTCACTTTATGCTGTGGCTCATGGACGATGCTACATTGGGAGCACTAAATTTTGCCTATCCAGGTTTAATTATGATAGGGATTTTTAACGAGTATCTGACATCGTACAAGCTCGGGAGCCACATTTAACGCCAGTTCCAAAGGACGGCATAACCAAGGATATTTTACTCCCTTTAAAAATCCTTGGGCCTCCTGTAATAATATCACAGTACAGATACAGGGTTCCTGGGACATTTAGGTACCTGTTTTCTGAAAGTTCTCACCCTTTCGATCATGGGGAATACCCATATGACTCAGTACCTTCCTATCTCGCTAGTACCTTATTGATATTGTCAAAACCCGTGTTACCGTAAGGCAAGGAAGGGTGTTTAATAAATAGTTCCTTATTGAATCTTAATGTGGAAGGTTGGTTCTGAAGTTTATTCAGAAAATATAACCAACGCCTGGTCCCACGGACCATACCTTAGTAATTGTGCGACTTCTTTGATTTTTCCAAGGTAAGCTTTCATTTAATGTTTTTTATCTATTAGTTAATATTAATCAGTGATATTATTAAATTTATAAATTGTATTAAAATAATAATTGTTTTTCTTAATATTTTTTAATTTATACTTTGTTTTCTGATATCTATTTGTTTTGTTACAATCGTGGAACCCTCAATCTTGCAAATCAAGAATATTTATTCGAACCCTTGTTAGATGATATGCGAAATCATTGTTGCATATTCCCAATAAAAAAAAATAGGAAGACATCTTTCCTCATGTGATAAAAAAAAAAAAAAAAAATATGCTTAGAGTGCTCCAAAAAACATTGTGTCAATCGCTTGGGATATTGATATTTTTAATTTAGAAATGTATTTTTATTTTCATTAATAGTTTTTTAATTGTTTAAAATCAAAATTAAATATATTGTAATACTTATATAGTACTTAGGACTACACCTTGACAAAAGATTAACTAGGAATCTTCATACTAGACTGAAACGACAAGCAACAGCTCGACGTTTCAGGCTACTTCAACATTTACTAGACAAACGCTCTAAGCTCCTAATTAATTACTAAAGACTCATATATGGCAATCATTAGAGCTTTGGGTTCCATTAAACCATCGAATTCCTCTCGTATTCAATCCATACAATCCAAAATCCTTCGTAAAGTTCTAAGTGCTCCTAGCTTATTTCCGAACGAATTAATCCATAATAACCTTAATGTTTCATTTGTTGCTAATTTGGCCCGATTACGATATCAATCTTTTCATGACATACTTAATTCCCACTAAAACGCACTAGTTTCAAACCTAGAAACATCTTCAATTCCTGATAATACTCCGAAGGGTCTGAAAATAAGATGGCCTTGTGAACTTCTAAGTTGAACTTGTTATTTGAGTACTATCACAGGGTAGTCTTTATTCATGCCAATATGTACCTTTCAATTACTTATTTATTGTATTAGCATAATCCAGTTGTAAATTCCAATTAATAAATTATAAAATAAAAAATATGTCTATTTAAATAAAAATATTTACATTTTCAAGTAGTTTATATATTACTATTATCTTAGTTTTACATTCCCCTCCACAGTTTTGCATCCAGTAAATTCGATCTCAGTAATATATACTTATAGAAAAGAAGATGGCCTCGTGATTTTCTAAGTTAAACTTGCTTACTGGGTAGTTTCTCTATTACTAATTTCATGCCAATGTTCGAGTATACATTCATTCTATTTACTTGTTGTATTAGTGTAATACAGTTGTCAATTTCATTGAATTAATTATTTTAAAAAATCAGATGGTCCGAGGGACCAGGTATCAGTAATAGCTTAAGAAAACGCTATGTCAGTACTTGAGCTAAAATATATTACAGTTAATATTTTTCGCTGATTTTTAAATATTCCACGTATCCTGAGAGTTTTTTCCGGTTTTTCTTTATTCACTGTGATTCCTTCACACCGAGCTTCTACAGTATATAATTTTGGGATAATTCCATCTGAGCGGATCGGATAGGTACAGGGGATAGGGAGGA
Organism: Arma custos; assembly: GCA_037127475.1. Classification (NCBI taxonomy): domain Eukaryota; kingdom Metazoa; phylum Arthropoda; class Insecta; order Hemiptera; family Pentatomidae; genus Arma; species Arma custos. The sequence continues at coordinate 182,295,599 of CM073759.1, forward strand.
AGTAGGAGGGAGGGGAGGCAGCCGATTGGCAGAGCAGAAGGGCTTGAGGAGGAAATAAGATGGGTCTGTTTTATAGGAGTGGCCCTAGGAGATAGGGCTAACTAGTCGGAGCTCGAACCCATCCCGGATATTTATCGACCCTTCCAGCTCTCCCGCCCAGTAACAGATATCCTATTCCTCTACCTCTCCTCCCTTCGCCTTGGCCAAGTGCCATCCCTATATCAGTTCGGGTTTTCAGTAAACAGCCTCCGAATATTTATATATAAAGCTTTGAAATAAATACTCAAGTGTACAAGTGTGAATTAATTTATTTTAATGAAAATCTATACTAATTTAAAGAAATAAATACCGGATGATTCATTCAAACGATTTCATTAGCGTAATTATTACTTATTTCAGTAAACGAGAGCAAGTATTTAAAAAAACAAGCAATTATTTTTGAATTAAAATTTCTTTTTTCTTAACTCTTTGGGTTTGAACTTTGATATTGTTGTTCTACGAAGGACATTTGAAGGGTTATTGTCTTCTGTACTCTGTACATTTTAAGAAATGGATGTAGAGTAGAAAAAAATCTCTATTGAGTCTAATGATTTTAACTTCTGGTGTTTAATATTTCAAGAGGAAGAAAATGGTCCGTGTCGAGGTCGGGGGAATAATTTCTTAAATAAGGATGAGGTATATCTTTGTCAACGCATATAAAGTAACGTTTCGATAAGGGTTGGGTCGATAGTTAGCACTACCGATAGACCGATAATATCGGTTGAAAACTATCGAATGCTATCGATGGTTTTTCAATAGCTGCTTTCTTTTTTTCCAAATCTATTCAATAAAGAATTTCAACTAATTTAATTAAATTCAATTACCTACCTACTATTTGAAATTCGCAGGATTAAAAATTTCTTATGCCCGCGGCTTCGCTCGCGTGGAATTGGTCTGCCACATAAAGTTTCTTGAAAGATCATTTTAAATACATAACATAATTCTCATAACATACTCGTACATCCAACCTCGTACAACCTTTGAATCTATATTACATTAAAGGGGAAACCCTTGGAGTGGAATTATCCAAATTTCTTTCTTAAACTATACAAAGAACCTATCTACAATTTTCAAGATCCTAAGTTCCTGATTTGCCTTTAATAATGTACTATAACGGGGAAGGCACATTCACCGTGCTCCCACATAAATCTGCCCTTGCTGTAGCCTATGATATATAATCTATTTTACTCAGTAAGTTTCATCCGAATCCGTTCAGTAGTTTTTGCGTGAATGAGTGACAAACACAAATACAAAAATTCGCATTTATAATATTAGTAGAATATCAAAACAAATAGTTTAACTCATGTTCTTTCTGTTATTTTAACAACTATGATTATGTGATTTGCCTTTAATTATATACTATAATGGATTCTCCACAGTACCTAAAAAACGTTCGGGGAGCAAGGGCCCCCATGCGCCCCCACCTAAATCCACGCTTGCTATAGCCTATGTGTTATTCTGATGTATAACCTACATTACTGTATAGTTTCATCCAAAACCGTTCAGTAGTTTTTTTGTGAAAGAGAGTCAAACATACAAACTTTCACTTTTATAATATTAGTAAGATAAGATTATATCATAAAGATGAGGAAAAAAACTAATTTCTTTAAATTTTAAAAAAGTATTTATAATTTACATGTTTGCAATAACAATGAACAAATCAAATCATCAGAAAAGAGAAATAACGAAATAGTTAATTTCAAGACTCAAATGTGCTCCTTGCACCACATATTTCCCGAAAGAACTAGCATTTCTGCTTTCCTTTGGCTTAATCTCGTCCGTTGTTCAAAAATAACTTTCCCGGCCGAAGAAAACACAATACACCAACAAAAAGGAATTTTTCTCTTTTTGTAAGGGAACAACCGGCTGGATACACTGTCTGCTAATAAATCAAGTAATTTCTTGCCGGTATCGGCTTGTACTTTATTTCTCACTAAATGTGCTTGTGATTCCTTGTTCAAGCCATAAACTAAAGGGATAATTAATGATATAGTAACGTAATTTTCCCCTGAAATATCCTCAGTTATTATTTGAAAGTTCTCCAAAATGGTTACCATGTCGTGAATGAATTTTTTTCCTCTGCAGCAAAATATCTTGCACGTGTAGAATCCAGCTTTGTAAGGGCTAAAATCAATGGATCCCCGATATCCAGTATACGTTTCAGCATAAAAAGGGTGCTGTTCCAACGAGTTGCTACGTCTTGGATCACCATTAAAATAGCGTTGTTCTGTTTAACTTCTTCAGTCCTCAAAATTTCTCGTGCGCCGTTGCTAGATTCAAATACTTGCCTTAGCTTTTTCAACAATTTTTACAATAGGCTCATATTTTAAGCATTAAGCAATTAAAATTATAACAGTTAGTTGCAATTTATGCGCAAAACAGTTCAAACGTTTAATTTTGCAAGCGTGACAACATTTATCATGCTAGTTGCATTGTCTGAAACAATGAAAACTACTTTATCTTTGATTTAGTATATAGCAAATATATCATCGAGTACTTGAGAAATGTTTATTGCTGTGTGGCGTTCCGGCATGTTTGCGGTTTTCAAAATTCTAATTTTCAACCCCCATTCTTTATTGATGTAATGAATTGTAATAGATATATAAGAGCCCCCAGTGATCGACGTCCACATATCTGTGGACTGAGGTATTCCGCATTTTAAATTCTTCCACAAGAAGACCCTTGACTTCATCATAAAAAAGCCGGAACCACCGACTTGGATAGAAGTTTACGATCAGGAAGTTGGTACCGTTGGTCTATTTCTCGGAATATCTTCCTAAAGCCTTTTCGGTCAACTGTGTGGAAAGGTTGCATGTCCTCACAGAACATTTCAGCTACTGCTGAGACCAGTTCTTTTTTTCTGTCGGTTTTTTAGATTACTTGGTGATGGAAGTAATCTTATAATATATCGTTATGTCTCTAGTTTTAGATTGATCTGAGTTACTTGAACCAGCCTCTCCAAAAGAAACGTTCCGGTAGATTTCGAGGAAGGTTTGTAGACAACTCGATACCGTCACAGAAGATGGTCTCTCAGATTGGACCATCTGAGAGACCATCTTCTGTTCTGAGTATTAGAACTTGTTTTAAAAGTTAATTTACATGATACATACGTTTTTCTTCTGCATTTGTGAAAAAGTTCCATACATCTGATTTTGATGGCATACTGGCACTACTCCATTACTGAACGGAATGAGATCTGAAGCAAAACTGAGCTAATAACCAACAATTACAAGAAAGAGGTACCAGGAAAGGTATGGGAACGAAAAGAAAATGCTATACAAAATTTTCGAAAAATTGTAGAAAAAGATCTATAATTAAAGAGGAAGTTAAGGTTATAAAAACCTGAGGAGCCAATGCTCAATGCCGCAAATTTGGTTTGTCTGCACAAGTGTGGGACTACGTATCCTACCCAACATAATGTAATTAGTAATTTCGAAGAATTAAATAATGACACGTCCTGTGCGACATCAAAGTTATATAGATTGAACCCTTGAGCTCTAGGAATTCCGAGTTCAATTTCAAAAGAATTCGACACTGGACAGAGACAGATCAGCATAATTCCGAGAGTTTCAAAACTAGAGGATAAAAAAGATCCATCGATAGTGACCATCGACAGGCATGATCTATCGATAGGCCTGAACTATCGATATATAGATAGTAACTATCAACTATGGGGCCTAGGGAAGTAGCGATCGCCTATCGCCCGGCCGCTGGGCCGCAATCAGATGCTGGTCCTCCAGGTTGGGAGTTGAGCGGGGGGGGGGGAGCAGCTACCCCTCCCTCAGAAAAAGTCTATTGCTATGAAACATCAAGAAGCCAGCCTCGGATGTGGACAGTCTTTGTGGTATCGACCCGGCGGTCTCAGGGAATTCAAGTTGGCTACATGGAATGTTCGAACTTTATATAGACCAGGATCATTGAGGGTGCTTTTGGATGAGCTGACAAAGTATAGAGCAGATATAACAGCACTTCCGGAGATCAGGTGGACGGGATCAGGAGTAATGGGGACGAAAGGCCACACGTTATACTACAGTTGTCATCAAAGCCAACATACTTTTGGAACAGGCTTTGTTGTTAGCGGCCAGATAAGACAACTTGTTATTGATTTTAAGGCAATTGATCATCGTATTTGCAAGTTGCGAATGAAAGAGAAATTCAGAAACTATTCTGTAGTCTCGTGTCACGCCCCAACAGAAGTGGCGGAAGAGGATGCAAAGGATATCTTCTGTAATTCCTAGAAAATGCAGTTGCGGAATGCCCTAGGCATGATATAATTATGGTATTGGATGATCTGAATGCGCAGGTTGGAAGTGATTCAGTGCTGTGGCCCATAGCAGGTAGACACAGTTTGCACGAAGCATCCAATGACAACGGAACCCGGATGGTAAATTTTGCAGCAGCGCATAATATGGTTGTGGGAAGTACTATGTTTGACAGGAAAAATATCTATAAGGTCACATGGCTTTTCCCAGATAATAATCATAGTAATCAGATTGATCATGTTATTATTAGTAGAAGACAGCGTTCTATGCTGATGGCAGTCAGAACATATAGAGGCGCGAATGTGGACAGTGACCATCATCTGGTAATATCACGAATACGGGCTTTAATAAGCAATGTACTAAAGATCAAGGAGCTCGTTTACAGAAAATAAACATTCGAAAGCTTCAGGAGCCTGATCATAGGGAAAGGTTTCTTCGAAGGTTAGATGAAGAATTGGAATGCAGTGCTGCAGATAAGGGTGTTGATGAAACATGGAACCATTGCATGAAAACAACTATGCAGGTAGCTGAGGAAATACTGGGATCTGGGGAGCCACCTCGAAGATCAGATTGGTTTGATCAGGAATGTCGGGAGGTAACAGAGAGGAAAAACAGGGCTTATAAGAGTATGGTAGACAAGTATAGAACGCGTCAGTTTCTGAGTATATAGTATTAAGAAGAGAAGAGAAACGCCTGCATAGAAGAAAAAAGAGGGAGAAAGAAGAAGAAAAAGTCCAAGAGACGGAGGACTTAAATAAGCAAGGGAATCCCAGATCTTTTTACGTGAAAGTCAATGCCCAGCGAAAGGAATTTAAACCCAGAAAGAATTTATGTAGGGGGAAGTACGGAACGCTTATTACGAACAAAGTAGGGATCCTTAAAAGGTGGTCTAACCATTTCGGCAGCCTACTGGGAAATGTTCAGAATCTTGCCCAGGAAGAAGGCTCAAATGCTATCCTAAATTATGAAGATTGTGAACTCCTCGCCCCACCAGACGATGAAGAAATGGAGGATGCAATTCAGAAACTGAGAAATAACAGAGCTCCAGGGTGAGATGGCATCGTGGCTGAACTTTTAAAGGCAGGGGGAAATGAATTGACCAAAGTCATCCGCGATTTACTGCACTGTTTATGGATAAACAAAGTACTTCCTAAAGCTTGGTTTATCGGCATTATCATCCCTCTACACAAGAAAGGCGACCAAATGATCTGCGACAACTATCGTGGCATTACACTCTTAAGTAGCGCCTACAAGGTTCTCTCTAATATAGTGTATGAAAGATTACGTCCCCATACTCACAGAGTGATAGACATGTGGGTTTATGAGGGGGGGGGTTCCTGTATTGATCAGATATTTTCTCTGAGAACTCTTATGGAAAGAACCAGAGAGCAAAATATTACAACACATCACCTTTTTGTTGATTTCAGCAGCGCTTTTGATAGCATTATTAGGGACAGACTTTATAAAAGCATGGAAGAAATGAGTGTCCCCCAAGAATTGGTAAGCCTCACTGAGCTGATGATGAGTGGATCAGGTGATTCAGGAAGAGAGAAGGATATCTTCAGGAATACAGCTGACCGGTACGATTCTGACCAAATCCATTCAGGTTCTTGCCTATGCGGACGACATTGATATGGTGGAAAGGTCAGAGAGAGATTTGGAACAAGCATTTCTTGCCTTAGAGCAAGCAGGACGACGCATTGGGCTCCAAGTAAACCAGTCTAAGACTAAATAAATGGTGGCTAACCCCTAAGACCACCAGCGCCTCATATCACTTTTGGTGACTACACTTTTGAGGGTTTTGATGGTTTTCAGTATCTTGGTTCTCTGATCAAATCGGACAACACAACCAGCCCAGAAGTACAGAAAAGAATATTAGCTGCAAATAAGTGTTATTTTGGATTGGCCAAGACATTGAAAAGTCGTCTATTATCAAGAAAGACCAAGGCTACACTGTACAAAACGATTATTAGACCTGTTTTAACTTATGCCTCAGAAACCTGGCCTTTGTCAATCTCTGACGCTAACAGCTTACTGCTCTTTGAAAGGAAAGTGTTAAGAAGAATGTTTGGAGCGGTAAGAATGGGTGACCAGTTCAGGCTTATATATATGCAATATACATAATGCAGAGCTGTATTTATCAGATACCAGATTTATCAGGAGCCCAATGTGATACAGCACATAAGAATTTCCAGGCTAAGATGGTTTGGGCATGTGGCTAGGATGGACGAAAATGATACTCAGAAGAAACTTCTCTTTGGGTATGTGGATGGGAGAAGGAGACGTGGAAGACCGCGACTGAGATGGGTGGACGAGGTCGAGAGGGATTCAAGTGTCCTCGTTGGATCAAGAGCTTGGCGGACCCTGGCATAAGACAGAGAGGAGTGGAGGCGGCGCCTTGATGCGGCCAAGACCCGTACTGGGTTGTACAGCCCGTGATGATTGATTGAACTATCGACTATCGCCCGACCCTTGTTTCGACGCACATTGGAAATTTTCTTCTAGAATAGAATTGTATTCAATTTTAGATATACAAGATACAAACAAATCAAAATAATAAATAAAAAATTGTATTTATCATTTTATCCTTATTCTCATGCTTTTATTTTTCATTTACACCTGCGTAATTTCGCTTCCAGCCAATTTTTTCAAAATCTTTATTTTTTCTCTTTGATAAACAGGAAAACCAACCTTTGGAAATGATCAATAATTCTTGAAGTGGTCTCTATATCACTATCTTTTGAATTTGTTTACTACAAAGACCGGGTAACAGAGAGTAGAAAAGAGGAAGAATGAGTGGATTCTGGTGATTTTGTGTTAATGAGATGAATGCAGTGTATTTGTTAAGAATATATGATTTATAGTGGATTGAAATGCTCAGGGGGTGCACTGCAAGGTACAATCCCTGGCCATTGCAATCCACTATTACAATTATCCAGTTATTTTTCGCTTGAATTTTATTTTATAGTGGGAATGTTCATGTTATTGTGTATGATTCGAAATAAAGCCAAGGAGCACCGACAATTTTTCATAGAATTATGGACTCTGTTGTTTATATCTTGTGCATATGGACGTGTTTTCCTGAAACCGAAAGTTCTGCTTCATATGTCCAAATAGTTCTTGCACAGTGTTAAAGATCAGTCGTTTGTTGTGTATCATATTATTTATTCTATCATTTTATGTTTATTTTATCATTTTAATATAATTTTAATTTCTTTTTTAATTCTTTCTTATATATCTAGAATACATTTTTGTATAGCCCATTTTTTCCAATGGCTCTACAACCCTGGCCTCAACAACAACGCCTCTCCAGTCTTCCCTGTCAGCAGCTCGACCTCTCCACTGTCCGATTCCCATCCTCTGCATATCGTTCTCCACATCACCCAGCCATCGCAGTCTGGCCCTTCCTCTTCTTTTGTCTCCTGGTTTGCCATATAATAGTTTCTTCGGGTACCTATCTTCTACCATTCTTTCTACATGTTCTGTATAGCCCTATATTCCTGCGATATGCGTTCTAGAAAACCTAGTAGGCTGATGGGCCTCACACACCCAACGTGTGGTCCTAAGATCAGGATTCCAACTCACAATCTTTCGATATGTAATAAGGTGAATTTTTGCAAGTTTCACATATGTTTTTATTATTTTTATGTTATATGTGTTTATTGTAGCATTTTTTTTATTATATCAACCGTCTTTAGGATATAGAATACCCTGGTAACTAACTCTAAAGGGAGTAAAAAATCCTTTTACTATGGATTTAATTTATGGACTGTTATGGCGTCCTTCGGAAGAAACGTTAAACAGGGGTCCCGAGCCTGTTCGATGTAAAAATCCAGGTACACGTTAAAAATCCCTATACTAATTGAACCTGGGTTGGCAATATTTAGAACTCACAATCACGATCAGCCGTAGCAACATAGAGTGACGTTAAATGAATAAACAACAACTAACTCTACAATGTGTTGCCAAAAAGCTGGTTAACTAAATTTGATTATTATTGAATTGCCATGATAATATCCGCGTTTGTGAGCGCAGATATTATCACACTTCTTTCAGGTACGTGCAAGAAAACATCTGAGAAACAATGACTTATTAGAAGCAGCCTAATATTTCTTTAATCTTTGGAGAGAGAACTAGAGAGATACAAGCAGATAGAGAGATAAATGCATGATTCTTGGATAAAGACCACTTAGATCATTTCAATATTTTATATCCTCGTTTATATAGTAAATATACGTTTTTAGATATAGTATTGTGTTTGTCTGCAAGGCTAAAATATGATACAATGCTATAATATGGATATAGGTGGCTATACATTTGGGATGTTTTTGCAAAAGAATTAAAAAAATAATATTTTTATTTCAGAAATTAATAAATAATAGAAAATAGTATTTACAACACTGAACAATAAATTTGAAGTAAATATATTTACAACTTCTACAACTTAATATACATAATAAATAAATACAATCTATAACAAACAATAGACTATACAACAAAAATCCAATACAAAAAACAACAGCAAAATATTACACTAATTCTCACCTAGGCACGCTTTTTATAATTAGGTTTAATTTATATAATTACATAGAGTTTTTTCAGTTTGCTCTTTATTAACGAAAACACAAACATATATAAAAGCCATGACTATATAGACATAAGATGTAATAATTATTTAAAAATATCAAAACTTATGTGAATTTAAGGATTGCTTATTTTAAAATTTACAATTTTTTTATTTTTTAGATATAGAGAAATATATGGAATACTACATAAATAGATTTTTAAATACATAAAAGAACATTATAATGAAGACAAAGTAAACATTTGTGTACACGGTTAAAGCTCCTGAATGATGTGGAAGATCGACCCTCTTATTAATTTCCATTACTACATTGATAGCGTTGTTATCCTTAATCTCATCGAGGTACAAGATGTTGGGAAAGGCTTCTGAATCGACTTTGTCGACGATGTCCCACAACCTTTTGTTTGCTATGGCAGCAAGTTCTTTGATGCTCTTCGCCCCATGAATCCGGCACAGTGCTGCATCGGTAACACCTTGAGTCAGGGTCCAAGCCAGTAAGAAGTAACTGTTCTTGGACAACTTCTTCAACTTGCTTATCTGATCCTTCATCATTTTATCGATATTGGCTGTGTTGCTGTACTTGCCGGCAGGGTTGAGGCTGGAGAAGTAGAAGAACCCTTTGCCGAGCCTTGAACCCAGGTCGACTCCTTCTTCGTTGATTATGTAAAGGACGGCTCCTCTTGTACCCTTGTTCGTGAACTCGTTCAGAGTGATCCCAGGTAATTGGACGTTTCCGCTGGAGGCGATGTACAGGTTCTTGGTTTTGTCCAGGATCTGGAAGAGGTTTTCCCAATCCTGCTTGTCGAAATGTCTGTTCTTGTCCATGTTGACGCTCTTCGCCAACCTGACCATGACAAGTTCGTTGTGGACCGAGACAAACTGACTGATATCCTCTGCGATCGACTTCATGGACTGTCCATCCCCGCCTTGATAGTTGCTCCCAGGCAGTTTGGTGTAGTGGCCAGTGTAGTAATCTCCTTTGTCCAGGACAGGACGTACGTCGAAGTACCTCGCGCCGTACTTGAGCTGGTCTCTGATCGGGACGCTCTGCGTTAACACGTTGCAAGGATCTGCTAAAGAAGTACCTTTGTTGTATACGCTCATCCCGGCATCATGCGCTCCTGGAATGCAAATCTTCTTCAGCGTTCTTTTCCCCAAAGTACCAATGTTGTCTCTCATCCAGTTGGAACTGTCGAGACTTGCTCCGGTTTGGACAAATCCTGCATTGCTGCTTATGCAGGATAATATGACAGTAAAGAAAATAAAGAATTTTTTCTCCATGCTTTACTCAAGTGTAAGGTAACCAGACCTGTAAATAAAGAAACAAATAATAAAAACAACTTAGGTCTCTATCATTAAAACAAAGACAATTCATTGTGAACTGAGTCTGTTACTGGTACATAACTACACATAATTATCTATATAAATTTAATTCAGTGCACAAAACTAAAAAACAAAATGAAATTAAATAAATATCTCCTGTAATAGTTTTGTATGCAGTTAAAAAATACTAATTTGTTTAGTAATAAATTAAATAACAAACATATTCTAAATAAGCACTTCATTAATCAATTATTAATTAAGAATTTATTTTTAATTTTTTAAAAACCAAAATAGCTTTTCATCAACATTGCTAAAATTAAAAATCTAGGAACAACCAAAACTGTTTGATTTTTAAAATCTTTTTCATAAATCATTCCATACTAAAATGGCCAAGGGTCAAATTTATTTCTATTTTCTATTTCAGTTGAAATGGTCGGACCCTGAATAAACAATGAGGGTATAAAAAATTCAAAGAAGAAGTTGGATTGCTTAAAATTAGGTAGAGAAAAATGAATCTAACAATCACTTTATATGCTTAACGAAATAAATCTCTAGTGTGTGACACATACAAAAAACTTCGTTCTCGATTAGCGTTTCTTGTTCTCCATGCCAACAGTTACCAAGACAACTATTTTTCTAGACAAGAAACAAACACAAACATTATACGTCCTTTTTGGAATTGACACACCTTTAAATAACAGCACACCTGCTAATGATAGGCCCATGCAGAGAGAAAAAACTGATGTTGACTTTGATTTGAGATTTGTTATCACGATTTCTTATCATTTCATATTCGTTGATAAACAAACAGCGTTATCAAGCCAGTTGTATGATTTATCTTTTCTTTACTCTCAACTTGTAAAAGATAGCTTCATCATTATCGTTTGCAGAGCAGGATTTTACGAATAGTCAAAAAAGAAAACAAAAATATTTCGAGAATAAGTCACACCCTACGTATTTGCTGTTAATCTGTAGGGTTGAAAATATTTTAAATAAAATATCATAAAAGTGTTTTATGATGTAGGTAATAAATGATATATATGTTATTCATTATTAGATATTTATCGTTATTCATTCATGTTATGTTATATATAGATAATTTTGTCATTCATATATATATCTTTTTTAATATATCCGACGCTATATTTCTTTACCTTCCATAACTCTTTATGTCCTTCTACAATTCTCAGTACTGCAATGTTCTTGTAGTTATTTTCGGTTTTTCTTTCTTAGCCCAGAAGTTTTTCTTATTTGGTGCTATTATTGATTGCACCCCCCGACCAATTTATCCTTCATTAAAAATACAACCCTTCTATAACTCTTGAAACCTCCCCAAAGCTCGTAATATTAAATTCATTTGAGGCTCAAAAAAGAAAAGATTACCTGAGAGATTAACTATAAAACTATCGTAGGCTATATCTAAATAAATAAAATATAATGGATATAAAAACGGTTTTAACATTAAGAATTGAGTAACTTGGCTATAAGGTGAATAATAACTATGAAAGTATAGAATACCATATGCAAATATTTAAAATAAAAGTTAAAAATATCTATATAAATCGCAAGAAACGCTTAACGCCTAATAAAAACAATACTTACAATATATGGGAATCCAGATAGTAAAAAAGACCGTCTTTACTTCACTCCGATTCAGCCTAACTAATACTGATGTACATTTATTTTTTATCTTAAGTATTTATATATCACAATTGAAGTATTGTATTCTCTGATATTTGTGACGAGCCCTAGTTTCTTAGTAAACTTTCTCAACGAGCTCGTTATCTTTCAGTTGCCTTGGTTACATCATTATTTCGAGAATATAAATTAGATATTTGTTAATGATTACAATCGATCGTGATGAAGTGAGTTATTATCTATGTTTACTTATCCGTTTATTAAATTATTGCTGAGATTTTCCGACAATGATTTGTGCAAGTGTGATTATTTTTTTTTTACTGACAGTAATCAATTCGACGAAGCGTCGTTTGAGTTTCTTATCTATTGTTAAGACTTAAGAGCTTAAAAAAATCACTGGAGATAACACATTACCAATCAATTCCTTCAATATATGGATTATAACTCGGAACTTAGAAGTGGCATAACATTGTTGAATAATATTTTTTTTGTATATAAGCTAAAGTAAGTTTTCAGGAGTATATCAAAGAATATCAGCTAATTAGACCCGATTCTATAATATTTTTTGCTTCTTAAGAATTATAATTACTTTAATATAAGTGAAAAATACTTGACTGGGTAATTATAATAATGGATTAAACTGGTCAGTGGGTGCAGGCGAAGATAACACAAAATAAGCAAAACTTATTCTATTCTGCCCACGTTTCATCCTAAGATGTAGGCCATATTCAAGGGAGTAGCGGCAGCCGATTCCGAGGTGACATGTCATACTAACAATTATCAATTGGAGTTGATTAGAGTTGACATTTGAAGTCGGAGGTATCATCCGCTACAGGTTGCCCTGAAGATGACCTACACCCTTGGCCGAAACGTTGGCAAAATAAAATAAGTTTTGTTTACTTTGGGTTATCTTAGACTGCATTCCCTGACCAATTCAATCTATTATAGTAACTTTGCATATGAGACGAAAAACTATGAGTCCATGGGAGAATTCAGGAGATTACGAATAATGGAATTACAGAGCATGTACCCCATTAAAATAATAAAATGACACCATCGTGAAGGTTGAGTTAGATTTGTAAAGTTGGTAGGCTTATTAATATACGATTTAATCGAATGGCAAAAATTGGAAATTACACGTACGTTAATGAATGCCTGGTAAGGAAATAAATCCGGATAAGACTAAGTATATGGTAGTAGCCGAAAGGGCGAAATTTTTGGGATATTGTTGTAGGAGGGAATAACTTCGAACATGTGGAGAAGTTTAAGTACTTAGGGTCTATAGTAATTAGAAAAAACGAAATTCAAGGGGAAATAAAGGTGGAAAATGCTTGTTATAATTCGGTCTCGAAATTACTAAGCATCTTTTGTCCCGAAATCTATAAATCAGAATTTATAAAACAATCATCCTTCCATCTCTTCTCTATGGATTTGAAACTTGGCCGCTAGCGCTGAAGGATGAACAACGTCTTCAGGTATTCGAAAATAAGGTGCGTAGAATATTTGGTCCGAAAAAGGATGAGACCACTATAGAATATAGTAGATTACATAATTCGGTATTTCGATGCATGCATCCGGTAAATATTATTCAGGAGATAGCGTCGCGAAGATTAAGATGGGCCTGTAAAGTTGCTGGGCTTAGTAACGAACGAATTCCTAAGATGTTAATAGGCACTGTATCGACTGGGAAGCTTGTAAGGGGTAGACCGATGCGTAGGTGGGAGGATAGCGTTAAGCACATACATCTGGCGGGTTCGGGTTTGGATACTTTTTTTTCCCTCCTTTTCTGCCTGTGAGGCATACAGGATTTTACCTCCAGTGGGGGTTCACCACAGGAGGTACTGTTATCAGGATATTTAATCTGTTTTTTACATATATATATATCTATGTTTTTATATATCATATATAAAAAAATCTCTGGAACTATGGTTTAGTCCGGTGCACGGTTGCACTTTAGGGCTACACCTTATCCTTTGGTACACGTCTGCTTCCTTCAAGGTGTCCTCCATAGGTTGATCCGGCGGTCTTCCTGGTGCCGGTACTCCCCTGGTTATCATGAAATGGGCCGGACCTACAATCTCCTTCCATCCATACGAACTCCCTTAACCTTGTGTAGTTCTCATACTTCACAAGCTCAGGGAATATGTCATCTATAATTTGATATATACCTGTTTTCCTTGACAACCTCGCGCGCAGGGCGTCAAATGCGGTGCACGGTGCTACTATATGCCCGGCAGTTTCCGGAACTCCACAGCTGGGGCAGTGGGGGTCCAGGTCGTATCCATGTTAACTTTCCCGTAAGATCCTCACTTGCATTCTGTAATAGTTCTGCCTGCAGCGGGATTTAAACCAAGATTTCCGGCATGGCAAATCAGTGCTCTACCACTAAGCCACTTCACTCCCGTATTATGACAATACAACTTGTAAATATAACGAATGATATAGCTGGATTCAAACTCAGGATCTTCATATTATAAGTAAAACTAGATTAGAAGAAAATAAGCATGTTTCACCATCTTACAACATGTAACGCCATTGTATTTAGCAAGATATTGTAAAGTTGTTGAGGGAGCGGAGTGGCTCAGAGGATGAGCGCTGAGTCGCCATATCCAAAGGTCCTGGGTTCAAATCCCGCTGCTATCTAGGACCATACTGAGACTCACCCAGCCTCTATAAAGTTGGCACCCAAAATAAGAGAGAAAAATCTTGCGGTTGAGGGTGATCTAGGACAAATCACCTAGCTACACAATCGTTGTCTTAGAAACAGTAGTCTCTTACATGGAGGAACGTGTTCAGAGTTCGTATTTGGGTAACATTCCAATATACTATGTGGGGATTGCTTATATATCATGAATGATCATAATGAATGGAGTTTATAATACGTTATATATGAATAAGTAATTATATTGTAAATAAATATATGTTTAAATAATATAGTATACATCATTTGGTACTATAAATAATATATTTCTATTACTAATAGAATACTTCTTTTGTTTTGGATTAAATTTTTCAACAAGTTTGAATTCAAATGTAAGATTTTTTTTTAAATTTGGTTTGACGGAAGAGTTCACATTATACTTTGTCGGAGATAGAAATGTTAACCATAAATTATTTGAATCTGCAAAATTAATTGTAAAGATAATATAAACTTTGTCTGTCGACCAATATTTTTATCTTATTCTAAATTATTTATTTAAATTATAACATTTTTTATTGATACCTTTTTCACTTATGGATAAACCTTTTTATAATTTTAAATAATAAAATCATCGCTAAGCATAATTGAGGTGGTGAACAAAAGTTGTGTTACAAAAGCCTTAATGTGGAAGGACAACATATCAGAAATAAAATAGATGTTCTCTGTCAGGTAGCTTTTCCATGTTATTCTAAATTAAATCCTATTCAAGTGCAAGGTCGAATCATCCTCCACGACTTGAGCAAAGCTATAACGTATCCAAAACTTATATTTAATATAATAAAGGTATACCATACAAATGCACCATAAAATGCTTGACAATACAACAAAAAGTATAGGTCCAAGTACTCAAAACTTGGACAATGATTACTCATAATCCTGAGTGCATCTTTCTAATTTCGTAAAATGGGGAGTATCGCAATGGTTAATCAAAATGCTACCATTTACTTTTACCCCTGCTTCTTCCTATCCAGGAGACCAGAATATCATCTCCAACACCAGAATAAAGAAAGGAGATAACTGCCTATCTGCCCATTTTTCCTATTCAACATTTAAGTTAAATAATTCTGTAACTTCCCTAATGGGAACTACCCATTCTACAAACTTACAAACCTGGTAAGTTATCCCAATATCAATCGAAAACATATTTTGTCAATCACTGATTTTTCTTTATGGACTTATAATATTGGATTTTGTATGGTACGAATTAAAAAAAAAAAACAACCTCATTATGAATCTCCACAACTTTCAAAATTCTCAAAAATAAAAAGATTGCTTCTATAAATAACTAAAAATCTGTGTTCACTATACAGGCTAATACATTATGAGTTCATAATTTATTATTTTATTTATTCATAGCCCAATATTTGAACAAATCATATTTACATTATCAATCACCATTATCATTTTTTATCTTCAAAATTATGAACCAAGGACAAGATTGTTGTACAATGTTCCTCCTAGTTAATATTTATACATTTTTTGTATATTGGATATGCCTCATTTAAATATAGCGATTTTTATTTGTGTTAATTAAACTTGTTTAAATGCTACATATAATAATGTAAATTGCTTGAATTTGGATTTTGGAAGGTAACAGAGTAATACAGACAATTTATTTGGTTTTAATTCTTTAAAAAAATTAATGAAATTTCCTTTTCTTCGATATTCAAAAAATATAATACATGTGTAAAGCAAAAAGAAGAAAAAAAAAAAACGAAAAACATGGGACCTTCCGTCCGTAGTACGTCTAGCGCTTGGTGGTGTTACCAAATTGTCAACAAAAACTAAGTAGAAATTGGAGTTATTTCTGATAAAATCCGAATGTTTACAAGTATTTTTAATAGTAGGATGCCAGGAAAAGTAGCTTTCCTTCATCAATTTCGGATATAATGCGTATTGAAAAACATTGGATCAGGTTAGGTAGGAAACAGTATAATGCTGACAATTTATTATTTTTTAATTCTAAAAACAAATTAATGAAATATCCTTTATATTTTTTTATATTAAAAAAAATATAATAGATGTATAAATATATTAAACAGGATGCCTATTATGGTAGTATGAAGAAGAAAAATTTCATTTTTCTATAAGCAATGTTGTGATTCTAAATAAACATTTTCGATAAAGTTTTAAACACACATTAATATGAAATAACTACTCCAGAGAAAAAGTGACAATAAATTTTTAAGGTTTGGATTTTGGCAGGCAACAGAAAAATGTTGACGTTTTATTTTTTTTAATTCTAAAAAATAATAATGAATAATCCTTTTATTCAATTTACAAAAAAATTATAACAGATGTATTAATATATGGTTTTGCCTTCAGATGAGAAGGAGAGACAAAGATGGTCAAAGAAACTCCTTCTATATAAATCAGATTATAGAAGAAAGAGAGGAAGACATGGATGGGGGGGGGTATGAGAAAAGGAGTGGCAGTACGAGGGCTGTGAGAGGAAGAAGAAGAATGGGCTGACAGCAAGAATTGGCGGGAAAGGTTTTTGGGTATCGGGATACATTAATTGTTAAAAAAAAAAGAATAAATAAAAATAATAAATATGTTAGACAGGATGCCTATTCTGCTGGTATGAAGAAGGATAAGTTTTATTTTTTTATAAGTAAGTAATAAGGTAAAAGACATATTTTCCCTAAACATTTAAATACAAAAAGCACACATTAATATGGAGTAATTACTCAAGGCGGGGAACGAAGCAGATGTTTACTCCTTGAAGATTAGAAGACTGTCTCCATAGCTGAATGCTAAAAACAGTCAACCACACGAATATTTCGCACAAAAAGGATAACTCTCACAAGCAGTGTCCCTAGTTCCATTCTTCTTAGAATAAAGGAAAAAATATTGCAAGGAGGAGATAGGGGCAAACCAGGAACCCTCAAGACAAAAGCAAATGGAACTTTCTAAAACGCGCCGTAAAAAAGGAATTAGAGGAATTCACGATATCCACATACGAAAAATATCTTTCCAACCCGGACCCAAGAGACCAATCAATTATGGAAGCCAACAAAACAACTTTTTAATAAAAAAGGAAATATCCAGTCAAGTAACGAACGGAGGATATATCACCAGCGACTTGGATAAGGCGAAGCCTTTGCCGAGGTAGTTCATTTATTTCCAACAAACATTTTCAAATTCAAAATCCGATAGAGGGAGGTTAGACGTTGAAATCGAAGAGTTTTTACAATCATCTCTATCAACAGTACAATTGCCGATGGAATTCACCACTCCAAAAGAAATTCTCTCACTAATTAGGAAGCTCAAACCTTGGTCACAGCCATGACTTGATACCAGCAATCGCAATAAAAGAACTACCTAGGAAAGCAGTTGCTCTGATATCATCAATTTTCAACATCTGTTTAAGGATCGGATATTTTCCTGATACTTGGAAGAGAGCAGAACTGGTGGTTATAAACAAGCCAAGCAAAAATGCCAAAGAATTAAACACTCCATTAGTCTACTACCAATCGTAGGAAAACTATTTGAATCTCTTGAATATCTTCAATCTATAGATGTAATCCCTAACTTTCAGTTTGGTTTTCAACTAAATCCTTCTACGTCACACCAATTATCAAGATTATCAGAGTTCATAGTCAACGGATATGAAATGAAAAAACACACGCTGGTCGCATAGCTAGACTTTGCAACAATCATTTGATAAAGTTTGGCACACTCATAAAAACATATTTTCCAAAATACCTTCACGATATCATATGTTCATTTCTAAATAATCGATTTTATACAGTTAAAATAAACAACACAAATTCAACCATTAGACCAATCTGTGCCTAAAAACCTAAGTTATTCATACATCTTAGTTATTCATGCTAGAGAGAAAAATAGTTGACCGGAAGATCTAATGGGGCAAGGAAATAGGGGATGTAGTAAAAAAAACACCAAATAAGTGAAGACTTATTTTTTATTTGTGCCGACGTTCAGACCTACTTTGTAGGTCATCTTGAGGGAAAATAGGAGAGGCGGCTGGGTGAACCGTGTAACTGTAACTGTTGTAACTGTAACTGTAACTATAACTGCAACAAGCTACTCGGATCACCCAACCGCCTGTCCTACTTTCCCTCAAGAT
The DNA here is from genome assembly GCA_037127475.1 of Arma custos. Classification (NCBI taxonomy): domain Eukaryota; kingdom Metazoa; phylum Arthropoda; class Insecta; order Hemiptera; family Pentatomidae; genus Arma; species Arma custos. The sequence continues at coordinate 182,314,240 of CM073759.1, forward strand.
GACCTACAAAGTAGGTCAAAACGTTGGCACAAATAAAAAATAAGTCTTCACTTATTTGGTGTTTTTTTTACTACACCCCCCCAACAATATGCATGTCCCATCTGAGTTATTCATGAGGTTTATAATGAAGTTTTTTGGTAATTTATTGTTATTATATAATTGATTAATACTTTTTAATTATAAACTCTATTATTGATTTCCATAACTACGTCTATAACACTGTTGTCAACAATATTGTCAATGTACAAGATGTTGGGAAACGCATTGGCATTGACTTCGCTAACGATGTCCCAAAGCCTACCTTTTGCTTTTTGAGATAGTTGGAGGATGCTGTCTTTGGCTTTGGAGGCACACAACCCTGCGTCCGTGACTCCTTGGGTGAGGGTCCAAGCCAGCAGGAAGTAGTGGCCCCTAGCTTCGCTCTTCAACTTCTGGATCTGCTTCCTCGTCATCTTAGTTACGTCGTTCGTGTCACTGTACTTTCCGTGCAGGTCGAGGCTGGAGAAGTACAAGAACCCTTTGCCCAGCCGAGTGCCTAGGTCGACTCCGTCCTCGTTGATGATATACACTACAGCTCCTTTCCTCCCCCTGTTTGTCAATTCATTCAATGTCTTGTCAGGCAAATAGACGTTTTTGTCGTTTGTGACGAAGAGGTTTTTAGTACTGTCCAGTATTTTGAAGAGGTTTTCCCAATCTTTCTTGTCGAACTTACGACCCTCGTCGTAGTTGAGACTCTTGGACAATCTGACCATGACAAATTCGTTGTGGGCCATGATAAACTGATTGATATCGGCCAAGATGGACTTGATGGACTGTCCATTCGCGCCTTGGTAGCTCAGAATTATCTTTGAGTAGTGGCCTGTGTAGTAGACTCCTTTGTCCAGGACAGGACGTACGTCAAAATACCTGGCGCCAAATCTAAGCTGGTCTCTGATCGGAAGGCTCTGCGTCAAAGTGTTGCAAGGATACGCTAATGCTGTGCCTTTGGTGAACACGCTCATCCCGGCATCGTGTGATCCAGGGATACAAAGCTGCTTCAACGTTCTTCCACCGAAGGCATTGATGTTGTCACTCATCCAGTTGGAACCATCGGCTGGGGCAGCAGTTTTTTTAGTGACGAACGCTAAACTACAGCTGATGAAGGCTGATATTACAGTAAGTGTGAAAAATAATTTTAGCCCCATCTTTAATTCGTGTGAGGAATTCGCCACTTAATCTCTCGATCTGGACCAGATCACAAAAACCTGTAAAAACAAACAAAAAATAAAGTATTAATTAATTTAAATGTATTGATGAATTTCTAGTCTTGTTTGCTTATTAGGCTATGCATAGAATGTGGTATCAGGAATGTAGAATCGAAATTTTTAGTAGTTCTCATATTTATCTCATAATTTATTTATACTTTAATTTTAATTGCGAATCCAGTAAATTTGACCCAAGTGTTCATCTCTTTGCTTTTCTTGAGGAACTGGTCAATCAAGTTTTGGAAATGGAAACATCAATAGCTGAGTTGGTCACTTCGCCATTGTCTTTTTAATCTTTTCGTATCAAGTCCAGGTAACAGGGAGTAGCAAAGCGGAAGAGCGAGTGAATTTGGGTGATTTGTGTTGATGAGTGGAATGTTATGTATTTGTTATGAATACATGAATTTATATTTTTGTAATTTATAATATGCCAAATGATATTGTAAATTTCATAATGTGCCATGTTGTTGTGTATGGGATGATTCAAAATATACCAAGAAGCATTAACAATCTATCTTAGAATTGTGGACTGTGTTGATTGTATTTTGTGTATGTAGACGTGTTTTGCTGAGCCCCTATGCTCTGCCCCATATGTCCAAATAGGTCTTAGTATAGTGCTATAGATTAGTCGTTTCGTAAGTCAAGAGAAGATCTATAGTTGACAAATTGACCAGAACAGGTAATAGTTGTTTGTAGCGGCTTGTCAGTTCTTGTCTTCTTAATTTTGTATGTATGTTCCGTGTAAGTCTTTTATCCAAGTATTGTCCGGGATAACGTACATAGTTATTACAACAAAGATCGTTGTCATTTTTGACTGCTGGTCACGAAGCTTTCCGTAGGGAGCAGCTTACTACTAATCTAAAATTAGTTGTTTATTTGTTACCGTAAAAAAATATACCTATGTATGAAAAAAAAAGGGAAACACAAACCTGTAAAATCCTTTTAGCCCGGAGTAAGTCCAACAAATTGATAAAAAAAAAAACAGGATCTGATTCAAAAAATGAACAGAATGAGACAAAAAAATGATGGAAAATTGGAATATTTATATTAAAAGTGAGTAATTAATTTTTGGATTAATGCAGTGCGGATCGAAATTTTTCAGTTCTATGTTTCTCAGCAGAAGGCTCTAGGTTCGATTAAGGCTGTAGCAGATAAATTATTCAAAATAACAAAAGCAATATTTCAATAATATCTGTGATATTGCAGACCCTCCTGGGGTTGACTCAGTTTCAATAATGTTAGTAAATTAAACCCAGATAAATTAAAGTTACTATACTTAAATCGCAACTGCAGTAGGGCAGCGAATTAGACTGTTCAACAAATTTTAATGTAAATTATGTCCGATTGGATTGATTAGTATGCTGTGTATTAAGACAATCCAATATAATTGGACAGCACTGCTGAAAATAAAGCATTTCTCTCTCTAATACGCACTATAACGTACACTGTCTGGGTTTATATCGAAGAGGTAAAGAGTAGCCGATCGAATCCACTATCGACGTGTATTTTTTTTTTAAGTTATAAATTAAATTAAAATCTTCTGATTATTTAAACAATAATTAACAAAAAAACATAACAATAACAATACGAAAAATAAATATTTATATTATTATATTTACAAAAAAAATGAAAGTGAAAACAAATAAATTATCTGGCCTTAACACACAATACAATTTTACTTTTTGTAATTTTTACGTTTCTATAGACAAAAGTCTACAAGTTTTTGAATTATATATACTATAGCAGTAGTTCGCTAGAATATGTACGGATGAGTGAAATGATAAAAAATTTAGAAAGATATAATTAAGGAGTAATCAATTTTATAATTGTTTGGATAGTTTTTGGATTCGAAATAATAGGAAAGTCCTCTTACAATAACTAAAAGTCCTGACAGTAAATTTAAAAAAAATCAGGTTAGAACTGTGTACAACATTGTGCAGTAAAATTGTAATTTTTTTGTGAATTTGACTAAAGAAGAAAGCCAAGAATAAGTTCTGATAGGAATGAAAACTTTAGAGCATAACAATTATATAACTTCCATTTTGTTTTGAACAATTACTCAATTGAAAAAATTGTATAATTTTTCAAAAGTGGGGTTGGACCACCACAAATCGGCAGGGAGTACCCCCCAGTTCTTTTAAAATCAATAAAACTAATTTAATTTTGACATATCATAATCGATAAAAATGAATATAACTCACCGGACGAATAAGAACTGTGAGGTATCCCGTTTGGGACTATCTTATATATTGGAAAATAATAATAATTAAATTTCGGATGAAAACACTTGTACCAACAAACTGTTGTACGGGACGACACGAAAATGTTTGTCATTCATTGCCAATCAATTGTTGTTTTATTCAGTTATTTTCTAAGCAAACAACCACAGGCATTGTCATTTAAACTATTGTTTGAAGAATTTTAAATAGCTTAAACGAAAAATTTTACTATTGAATACTACTAAGAAAAACTATTCCTGACAGCGAGTTATAACAATATTTCAGCCTTGTTGGTAATTAATTTAATTAAGTTTAGAAAATATACCAGAATGGATCCCGTTAAGTAAACATTAGCTGCGGCTTTCGCTAAAAATTCATCTAAAGGAAATTTTAAAAGGAAATGAAACTTCAACAGTTTTAAATGAAAGAAAATTATCTGGGTGGAGGTCAATCAATTTCACAAAAGTAGAGAGAAATGTTTATTCAAGAGCCAACGTTTCGACCCACTTTGCAGATCTTCTTCTGGGCTAAATATGTAAATTAGAGACCAATGAAAATTATTAAATTATTAAAAATTATAGAATTATGGTAAATATTAAAGTTGAAATGTATAAGCATCAAGAGTATTAGTAACAAAGTGAACGGAGGTCGTACAAAAAGTAATAAAGAACAAAATAAGTAATATGAAGTAATAAAAAATAAGGTATTAACAATTACAGAATAAAAATTAAAAATATAATGGTAAATATTAAAATTAAAATACATAAGTACCAAGGTATCTCAATGGTGGAAAATAAAGATGGAGGGAGGAGAACCATATATATATATATATATATATATATATATATATATATATATATATATATATAGAGAGAGAGAGAGAGAGAGAGAGAGAGAGAGAGAGAGAGAAAGAGAGAGAGAGAGCAAGGGCAATCAATGAAGAGTTCGAAGGTACCACCGCAGCCCCGCCTGCGATGAAGTACTTTTAAACAAGGCCGACTGGAAGGGATTCAGGGAAGATCTTCTAGCATTGAGGAAGATCTTCCCATCATCGAACATCTCAGAACAGAGGTAGAGGTGAACAGGGTGGTGGAAGTCATCTCCACTGAGCATCCTGGACTGAGCGAACCGAACTATCCCTAAGTTCAGCCAACAACTCAACGCCCTCAGGAAACCTCCTAAACACATAATAGTCCTCATTAGTCAAAGAAACAACCTTAGGAATATTTTCCATCGCTCCCGTGATTATGGGCTAAAATCGGCCTCCAATCCGATGACCGGGCAGATAGCTTCATGCGAGACTCTAGCAAAAGCAGGTACGTAGGACTCATGACGACCACCGCCATTTCTGGTGACTCGTCAAGAGCCACTAAATGAAGGACTGTGCATTTAAACATCAGGAGGTGACCTGCTGACGCCTGGGGAACAAGCTGAGCTTCTGGGAAAGGCTTACGAGGCGAGTGATGCTGCTCGGCTGGTAGATGATCCACCAATCTCAGTGGGACCACTTCCGTGCCCTAATGAATAACCCATATTTTCCATCTTCAACCAACTTGAGTCGGTACTAAGGCGTGTTAAAGCCAAAAAAATCATCGGGGCTGGATGACATCCTCTATGTGATGTCGAGGATGCTTCCTAGAAAGGGTAAAGGCTTTCTATTGAACATCTTCAACTCTTGCATGAGGAACTCATACTTTTCCGAAGCATGGTAAGTAGCCGTCGTAGTAAAGTTTAATAACGATTGATTTGTTAATGTAGTAGTTGTGGATTTTTCTGTATTTTGAATCATGTAAAAAGCAACAAACAATAAAAATAAAGAATTTTAGAAATGGTATAAAGTTGTTGTTTGTACATTTATCCTTTATGAATATACCACGAAGTTACATACATGTACATGTTACATGTAGTAGCCTCCTCTACAAGCTTTTGCTCATACTATCATGTAACTCGGTATTGGGCGATTGCCCGCTATAGGTTTTCAGAAGGCCACTGGAGTCGCATCCTACCACCTAAGCCGCGGTCTGCCGCTTCCGTTGGAGCCTACAGCAACTTCCTCGAGATCTTAGAACAGTCTTCCAGTATCACACCCACTTCAGTGTTCGGTCCCACTTCTACAATTCTCACCATCTTTGTTAGCACCAAAAATATTTCTCTGTAAAAGATTGAGAATTTCTTTTTCATTAAGTCTGGAATACTAGGAACACATGTAAAGATTGTTCAGTGTTTGTATGTGGGTTCATTCCAAAATACAATGTGGGGATTGCTTAAATGCCATGGATGGTCTTAGCGAAAGGGGTCCATAATACGTTTCATAAGAATAAGTAATTGTGAATAAAAATATGTTTTATTTGTTCATATTATATTTTTTCAAACGCGTAATAATATAGTATAAATCATTTGGTACTGAAAAAAAATAGTGATAGAAATAATACAGATTTTGTTTTGGATTTAATTTTTCAACAAGTTTGAATTCAAATATAAGATTTTTTTTCAATTGGCTGTAATCAAAGTGTTCACAACATACTCTGTTGAAAGTAGAAATACTACTCATAAATCTTTTGAATCTGTAAAATTAATTGGAAATATGATATAAATTTTAAATACTCTTTCAAATTTCCACGACCAATATTTATACAAATAACTTCAGTTATTTCTTCTGGTTTAGATCGTGTCGGTGAATTTTCTGCCAACGTTTCGCCAGGCATGCTGCTGACTTCCTCAAGGCTTAACTAAGACTGAAGATGATCAGCTAACCCGCGGCTTTATATAGAAGCCACTCGGGTCCACTCGTGATTCATTGGGTCCTTCTTTTAGTCGATCGGTTTTTTTTTGTGTTCGGGGCCGGAGTCTGCCCTTCCATGACTGTGATTGGTTGGTTTTTGATTGCTAGGGCTCTGATTAGCTGGAATTCGGCTTGATTGTTGCTGCTGGGTTGATTTTTTGTTCCTTCTTCTGTGCTATGTTAGGGAGCCATAGTTTACTTAATTTGTACCCGTCCTCCCAGTTGAAGTTTTCCGGGTGTTTAACTAGTTCTATTGCTTCCAGTATCTTCCTTTCTGTGGCCTTGTTACATTTCTTAACTACTCTGATTTTGTCAAATTCTATAGCGTGGTTCGTAGTAGTGAAATGTTCTGCCAAAGCCGGTGTCTTGCTGTTCATTTTCTTCACGCTTTTAATGAGTTCTGTCAGCTTTGTGGATATCAGCCTTCCCGTTTGCCCAATGTATTCCATACCATACTAGGAGTATGGAATGCTATATATCCCAGGCCTTCTGAGTTCTAAAATGTCCTTCGCATTCGGCAAAACCTGACCTATCTTCCTACCTGCGGTGTATATTGTTCCTATATTAAACCTTCCTCAAGGTAGTATCCTTGGTCCAACCCTTTATACAGTTTATACAGCTGACATCCCGACTCATCCTAATACTATCCTTACCACTTATGCTGATGATACATGTGTATTATCAGTCAACACCAATCCAGTTATTGCATCCCAAAGCCTCCAATCCCATATCACTTATCTTGAAGAATGGTGTCAAAACTGGAGGATTAAAATAAATTCTCAAAAATCGCATCAAGTCATTTTTACCTTACGTCGTAAACCAATGACTTCCTGTCCTTCAGTATCCTTTAATAGTATCCCACTGGTGCCTGTAGAACAGATCCGATACTTAGGGTTGCACCTTGACAAACGATTGTCCTGGAATCCTCATACAAGACTGAAAAGACAAGAAACCACTCGACGTTTCAGGTCACTTCAACACTTACTAGAAAAACGCTCTAAGCCCAATTAACTAAAGGAGACTCATCTACATGACCATCATACGACCTACTTGGACTTACGGAGTAGAGCTTTGGGGCTCCACTAAGCCATCGATTTCCTCTCGTATCCAATCCTTACAATCCAAAATCCTTTGTAAAATCCTTAATGCTCCTTATTTTGTTAAGAATAAAGTCATCCATAAAGACCTTAATGTCCCTTTTGTTGCTGATTTGGCCCGAACCCGGTATCTATCCTTTCATAACAAACTTCATTACCACTCAAACCCTCTAGTTTCAAACCTAGCTTCCACTCCTATTCCTGATAATCCTCCAAGGCGTCTGAAAAGAAGATGACCACGTGACCTTCTTAGTTGAACTTTGATTTGAGTACTAGGGTAGTTTCTCTACTTGGCATTCGTACGTCGAACCAATTCAATCCACTATTGGACGTAAAGGTAATCCTTCCTTGTGAATCTTCGGGAGAAAGTAGATTCTGGGAGGTATCGGATCGGACCAGGTCAAACGTCTGACTGTTTCTACTTGGTTGTTTTTTTAGAAACTGAGCGATGTTTCTGGTTATCATACCAGTCGGGTCTTCTTTTAATACCTCGTAAGAACCATCATTCACTACGTCTTTCATTTTCTTAATATAGTCTACCTTTTCATTATGACTGTACTGTCTGCTGGTAATGTTAACAGTTCATCCCGTTTCCTCAACACCTTTAAACCATGGCTGTGGAAAAACACGGTAAAGAACCGAAAGGGAGAAGTACTATCTGAGGACACGTTAAAGGTATTGGAAAAGTGACATAACTTTGCTATCGCTCCTAAAAGATAGATGAGAAACCAATAGAAACAACTGATTTTTTTGAAATATAAATTTTGTCTGCCAAATAATTTTTTGTCTTATTCTAAATTCCTCGCGCGGATCTCATTACCGTATAGGGGAGCATCCCAGTAGTGGTTGATGTGAGGATGATCGGTGGAAATTCTCAGGAAGTTCCTCCCGGCTAAGTCCGATGGACTCGCTGACCAACAATGAGAGAGCCCCTCCCCAGAGGCTTATTAACATTTTAATAATTACCTATAAAATGTTGAATTCCTAAGATGTTAATAAGCGCTGTGCTAAAGACAAGAAAGCGTCCGAATCGTAGGTTGGAGGATTTCGAAGAGTGATCTGGCGAATTTGGTCTGGGTGGTGTTTCTTGGATGGACGTTTATGGGCGGAGATTGGTGGTGTCGGCGTTGACCTTTCGGATTCACTAGGCCTTTTTATTGTTATTTAAATTATTTTTTTTTAAATATCATTTTTTTCATTTAGAAACTTTTATTACTTATGAACAAACCTTCTTATAATCTTAACTAATAAAATCACCCCTAAGCATAATTGAGGTTGTGAACAAAAGTTGTGTTACAAAAGCTTAAGCACGGAAGGTTAATCATATCAGAAATAAAATAGATGTTCATTACTTCTAAAAAAGATTTTTAGATATAGTTAAGAAATACCATACCAATACACCATACATAATTCTTGACAATACAACAAAAAGTGCATGTCCAAGTACTCAAAACTGAGGCAATACCATTTAGTCATAAGCCTGAATGCCACTTTATAATTTCGTTAAATGGGTAGAATCGCAATTGACAATCAAAATACTATACTAACTATTCTGAAATGAAATGAAATGAAAATAGCCTTTATTTACCATACGCGTAAATTATACACTTACTATAAAACATAAATTTACAAAAAACTTAAAAACTAACCAATTTTTTATATTATATATAAATATTTAAACACACATTTTTTTTTCTTGCAGAGGCCTTCCTTTAGGAGTAATTAATACTTCCCTGGGTGACTAGCCCTACTGTGATGCGGGATTTGTTCTACTAACCATTTTTTCTTCCACACATCTCTATCCTTAGTAGCTCTCCACCAGAGGAGTCCTGAGAAAAGCCTAAATGTATCTATCCGTCTCTTCAATTGTCTGCCTCTCATCCTTTTTTGATCGTATCGTGTCCATTCCGTGATTGTTTTTGATCATCTGTTGTCATTCCACCGCAAGAGATGTCCAGCCCATTTCAATTTGCTTTTAATTGTCTGCAAGAGTGTGTCTTAAAGCCCTGCTTCATTTTTTTAACTTTTTGCATCTGATTTTGTCCCTTTTCTTCTCTTTCATTATACTTCTTTCGATGCTTATCTGCCACTCCTTGATCTTCTACTCTTTTGTCAATGGCCATGCTTGGGAGCCATAGGTAATCGCTGGCATAATACATACATCTATCGAAAACATGTCGTTTTAGGTCAATACCTATGTTTCGTTTCATTATGTACTTCAGAGACCAGAATTTGTTTCAACCAAACGCTCTGCTCCTCTCAACTTCTTTGGTTGCTCTATCTGAAAAGGAAACTAACTGGCCCAAGTATATATATCCATTCCTCCACGAATTGTTCATTTTTTTTTCTTCCCTTGAACTATTGGTCATTAGCTTGGTCTTGTTATAATTTTGGTATAGAACGATTTCTTAGCAGAGTATTAGAAGCTGTTTAAGCAGTTCTCGCATTTGGAGGGCATCATTGGCAAAAAGCACAATATCGTCTGAATACCGTAGGTGGCTTAACCATCGACCATTTACTTTTACGCCTGCTTCTTCCTATCCAGGAGAACATTGAAGTTAAATAATTCTGTAACTTCCCTAATGGGAACTACCCATTCTACAAATTTACAAACATGGTAAGTTATCCCAATTTTATTCGAAATTAAATTTCTTCAAACACTATATGCTACATAATATATAGTTTTTTTCTTTTTTTATGGATTTATAATATTGGATTTGTTAGAGTACGAATTTAAAAAAAAAATCCTAATTCAAAATTCTGAAAAAATAAGATTGCTTCTATAAATAACTACAAATCTGTATTCCCTATATAGGTTCTACATTAAGAGTTCATACTTTATTATTTCATTTATCCATAGCGCAATATTTGAATTATATCATATTTATATCATCAATCATTATTAACATTTTTATCTTGAAAATATTATGAACCAAGGACAAGATTGTTGTACAACGTTCCTCCTTGTTAATATTTAAACATTCTTTGTATATTGGATATGCCACATTTAACTACAGAGTTTTTATTTGTGTTAATATTACAATATTACACCAATTACATTGGTTTAAATACTATATAAAAAATAATGTAAATTGTTTGAATTTGGATTTTGGAAGGTAACAGAATAATATAGACAATTTATTTGGTTTTTAATTTTTTTTTTTAAATTAATGAAATTTCCTTTTCTTCGATATTCAAAAAATATAATACATGTATAAATCAAAAAGAAGCAAAAAAACGAAAAACTTGGGACCTACCGTCTGTAGTACGTCTAGCGCTTGGTGGTGTTACAAAATTGTCAACAAAATCTAAGTAGAAATTGGAGTTATTTCTGATAAAATCCAAATGTTTACAAGTATTTTTGCCAAGTATTGGATGCCAGGAAAATATATTTCCTTCAACAATTTCGGATATAATGTTTAGTGAATAACATAAGATAGGTTAGGTAGGAAACAGAATAATGCTAACAATTTATTATTTATTAATTCTAAAAATATATTAATGAAATATAATTTGTATTTTTTTTATTCAACAAAATATCATAGATGTATAAATTATTATTCAAAATATTTCAAATTATTCAAAAAAAAAAGATTGGTGGTTTGAAGAAGGAAAATTTCATTTTTTTATAAGCAATGTTGTGATTCTAAATAAACGTTTTCCTTAAAGTATTAAACAAGCATTAATATGAGATAACTACTATAGAGAAAAAATGACAATATAATAAATATATATGGTTTGGATTTTGGTAGGTAACAGAATAATGTTGACGTTTTATTTTTTTAATTCTAAAAAAAAAATGAAATATCCCAATATTCGATATTCAAAAAAATTATAATAGATGTGTATATATATGATTTGGCCATCTGATGAGAACAAGAGACAATAGATGGCCAAAGAAACTTTTTCTGGAAGAAATAGATGAATACAGAGGAAGACATGGATGGAGGGTGTGAGAGCAGGAATGGCAGCCATCCCCTAAGCTTTTAAATACACAAAGCACATTAATATGAAGTACTAGGCAGGGAAGATCTACATTCAATAACGAAGCAGATGTTTACTCTTTCATGATTAGAAGATTGAGATGTGCTGCTCATTTGGCTAGAAGGGAAGATGAGCCCATTCCTGAAAAAAGGTTTTGACAGAACACCTCTATTGCAAGAGAAGAAGGGGAAAACCGAAGCTGAGGTGGTCGGATGGTGTGGACAGAGGCGTCAGAAATATACTGGGAGTCAGAAAACTACATAACAGAGAAGACTGAAAGAAGTTGGTGGAGGAGTCCGGGACTCGTCAGCGAGTTGTAATCCCATAAAGTAGTAGTTATTCAAGACAACAAGTAACTGTTTAACAAATTTGTTAGGTTTCCAAAAGAAAAGTCTAGGAAGGTATTTGGAAAATGAAGAAAAGTATTTAATGAGCAAGTTATTCATTCATATTAGTTATTCATTAGGTTTATAACGAAGTTTTTTGATAATGTATTGTTGTTATATAATTGATTAATACTTATTAATTATAAACTCTATTATTGATTTCCATAACTACGTCTATAACACTGTTGTCAACAATATTGTCAATGTACAAGATGTTGGGAAACGCATTGGCATTGACTTCGCTAACGATGTCCCAAAGCCTACCTTTTGCTTTTTGTGATAGTTGAAGGATACTGTCTGTGGCTTTGGAGGCACACAACCCTGCGTCCGTGACTCCTTGGGTGAGGGTCCAAGCCAGCAAGAAGTAGTGGCCCTTGGCTTCACTCTTCAACTTCTGGATCTGCTTCTTCGTCATCTTGGTTATGTCGTTCGTGTCGCTGTACTTCCCATGCAGGTCAAGGCTGGAGAAGTACAAGAACCCTTTGCCCAGCCGAGTGCCTAGGTCGACTCCGTCCTCGTTGATGATATACACTACAGCTCCTTTCCTCCCCCTGTTTGTCAATTCATTCAATGTCTTGTCAGGCAAATAGACGTTTTTGTCGTTTGTGACGAAGAGGTTTTTGGTACTGTCCAGTATTTTGAAGAGGTTTTCCCAATCTTTCTTGTCGAACTTACGACCCTCGTCGTAGTTGAGACTCTTGGCCAATCTGACCATGACAAATTCGTTGTGGGCCATGATGAACTGATTGATATCGGTCATGATGGACTTGATGGACTGTCCGTTCGCGCCTTGGTAGCTGAGAGCAATCTTTGAGTAATGGCCTGTGTAGAAAACTCCTTTGTCCAGGACAGGACGTACGTCGAAGTACCTTGCGCCGAACTTGAGCTGGTCCCTGATCGGGACGCTCTGTGTCAAGGTGTTGCAAGGATACGCTAATGCTGTGCCTTTGGTGAACACGCTCATCCCGGCGTCGTGAGATCCAGGGACACAAAGCTGCTTCAACGTTCTTCCACCGAAGGCATTGATGTTGGCACTCATCCAGTTGGAACCATCGGCTGGGGCAGCAGTTTTTTTAGTGACGAACGCTAAACTACAGCTGATGAAGGCTGATATTACAGTAAGTGTGAAAAATAATTTTAGCCCCATCTTTAATTCGTGTGAGGGTTTCGCTACTTAATATCTCGATCCGGACCAGCCAAAACCTGTAAAAACAAACAAAAAATAAACTATTAATTAATTCAACTGTATTGATGAATTTCTAGTCTTGTTTCCTTTAAGCCCTTTTAACCTCAGTAAGTCCAACAAATTGATTAAAAAAAAGTTTCTGATCAAAAAATGAATAGAATGAGACAAAAAAATTATGGAAAATTGGTATATTATTATAAAAGTGAGTAATTAATTTTTGGATTAATGTGGTGCGAATCGAAATTGTTCAGTTCTGAGTTTATCAGCAGAAGATTCTGGGTTCGAATAAGGCTATCACAGATAAATTATTCAAAATAACATAATATCAATTGAAAATTGATTAATTGATTATCAATATTATGCAAAATTGAATAATATCTGTGATCTTACAGACACTTCTGGGGTTGACTCAGTTTCAATAAAGTTAGTATCCTTAATTGGAGGGAAATATGGCGGTTGAGTGTGATATAGTGCCAATCACCAACCTCAACGACCGTAGGCTTAACGGTCAGTCCATACCGTGTTTAGGTCCCAATGCCGTTCTTATTTTGTAGCGGTACAGTTTTATTTATTTTTTATGTGTTGCAATATTTTATTTTGTTTATATTTTATCATTAACTATAAAAGTTTCGCAATAAAATTTTACTTTTTGTAATGTTTCCGTTACTATAGACTAAAATCTACAAGTTCTATGTATATTATATATTATATTATATGTATGTTCTATGTTGAATTCTATGTAGTATAGCTATAGTTCGTTATAATATGTAGGGATGAGTGAAATAATAAAAAATCCTGAAAGATATAATTCATGAGTAATCAATTTTATAGTTGTTTGGATAGTTTTTGGATTCGAAATAATAAAAAGTCTTCTCGAAATAACTAAAAGCCCTGACAGTAAATTAAAAAAAAATCAGGTTAGAACTGTGTACAAAGTTGTGCAGAAAAATTGTAAATTGAGGTTTGACTAAAGAAGAAAGCCAAGAATATAATTCTGATAAGAATGAAAACTACAATATAACAATTATATAACTTCAATTGTGTATTGAACAATTCAATTGAAAAAATTGTATAATTTTTCAAAAGTAGGGTTGGACCACCACAAATCGGACAGGGAACGCCTCCTAATTGTTTTAAAATTAATAAAACTAATTTAATTTTGACATATCATAATCAATAAAAATGAATATAACTCACCGGACGAATAAAAACTGTGAGGTATCCCGTTTGGGACTATCTTATATATTGGGGCAATAAGAGGAAAATGTTAATTATTAAATTTCGGATGAAAACACTTGTACCAATAAACTGTTGCAAGGGACGACACGAAAATGTTTGTCATTCATTGCCAATCAGTTGTTGTTTTACTTAGTTATTTTCTAAGCAAATAACAACAGGTATTGTCACTATTGTTTGAAGAATTTAAAATAGCTTAAATAAAAAATTTTACTCTAGAATACATATTATAAATATAAAAGAATGGATTCCGTTAAGTATAAATTATCTGTGGTTTTCCCAAAAAATTCACCTAAAGGGAATTTTGAAAGGAAATGAAGCTTCAAAAGTTTTAAGTGAAAGAGAATGATCTGGGCAGAGGTCAATAAACTTCACAAAAGTAGAGAGAAATGTTTATTCCAGAGCCAACATTTCTAACCACTTTGCAGATCTTCTTCTGGGCTAAATATCTAAAATAGAGACCAGTGAAAATTACCAAATTATTAAAAATGACTGAATTATTATGAATGTCAATATTAAAGTTGAAATGTATAAGCATCAAGAGTATTAATAACAAGGTGACAGGAGGTTGTACAAAAAGTAATTATCAATATAATAAGTAATACAAGGTAATAAAAAAAAAATAGGTATTAAAAATTACAGAATAAGGTAATAAAGATAAAAATTAAAATTATAATGGTAAATATTAATATTAAAATAAGTAAGTACCAAAGTATTTGAGTGGTGGAAAATAAATATGGCGGTGGGGGAAACTTTAGATATATATATGCAGAGCAAGGATAATCAATGTAGAATATTAATAAAAAAGTGACAAGGAAAATAAAAAATATATAAACAATACAGTGAGTAATAAATCAACTAATAAATATTGAGGTATATGGTAATAAAAATGAAAATAAAGAGATACAACTAAATTTAATCTGAATTAAATTATTATTATCTGAATTAATATATTAGGCTCTATTACTTAATATAGCAATTATTTTTTTACATAATCCAATCATATTAGTTTGTAATAATCTTTTTTGCTATCAAATACCTTCAAGATATTTTTAATATAATAAACGAGTGATTAAGTTTCATAAGCTTTGGATTATATTTTAACAAGGCGTCTTGGTGCCTTGGAGGAAATCAATGAGCCTGTGTGAAATGTTGAACTGGTGATACGTTCCTGTTAACATGAATGTGACTATTACTTAACAACTTGACTGTTAAGATTTTTCCAGTATTTGTTTTTTCGGAGTTTTAGAAGTGATAAGTTAGAATAAAAAATGCCATACATGACCGTTACAAAGCCGTGTATCAAAGGGTCAAGTAGGCACTAAGCAATAGAACCTAGGAGGGGAGATACACATGCAACATGAGACATTCCTTGAAGAGAGATGGGGACAGAACCTGGCTTGGTACACGGAAGATGGCCAGACCAGAAACACCCTTAACTACAAGACCTACCTGATGAAAAACCCTAAATGAACCCCGTTGAGATATAGATGACTTAAAATTTAATTATTTAATTCCAAGTTTAGTCCAAGTTCGTGTTCCGCAAAACACGTCAAATACGTATAACAAACAATACGTAAAATACAAACAACACAGTCCAAAATTTTAATAAAAGTTATTAATGTCGTTTGGTCTATTTCGATTTGCGCTATACATATTGCCTCGAACATTCCCACTTTTATATAATATATTCACAGCAAATATATAAGATTCCACTCATCGACACCAAATCACCCAAATCCACTCGTTCTTTTCTTTCCGATTCAACTAGTTAGAAAACATTAAATAGGCAATGGCATAGAGAACAGCTCAAAAACTACTGATAATTTAAAAAAACTTCATATTCCTGAAAATTCAAGGAAAACAAACAAACACTGAGATCGAATTTGCTGAATGAGAAACTGTGCAGGGGGAAATGTAAAACTAAAATAATAATATTTAAATTTTTAATTATTTTCATTTATTAATTATTTTATTTTTTACTTATTATTATATTTATTTATTTAATTTATTTTTACTTTTATTAAAATAATAATAATAATATATTAACTATTTGAAAATGTAAATAATTATAGATCAGCTTGTCAACAAACGTGAAAACCAGACTAATGTTAAAAATTAGTATTTATAAATGATGAGACTTAAAGAGATCAGACTATAAAAGCTAAAGAAATTCCAAAAAAGAATTATTTTAAAGTTTTGAGTTTTCTCTTCTGTTGGCAGTCATCATAGTGCATATTTAATTTTTTTTTTTAATGAAAACTTCACTCCCGACTTTTATTAGTATGGGGTATAAATTTTTGGCTTTATATCAGCAACATGCTCAACAGACTGGCGACATGACACGAGACTAAGCTGTGCATGAGTAGTAGAATTACATTAAATTAACTTTACTTTAAATGTTAAAACTCGATTGAATACAGAAACTATCCAGTGGTACTACTGAAATAATAATTTCAACATAGAAAGTTACGAGGCCATCTTATTTTCAGAGGCCTCGGAGGATTATCAGGAATTGAAGAGGTTGCTAGGTTTGAAACTAGTGGGTTTGGGTGGGGATTAAGTTTGTCATAAAGATTGATATCGGTTTCGGACCAAATCAGCATCAAATGGGACATTAAGGTCATAAAGAAAGGAGTATTGAGGATTTTACGAAGGATTTTGGATTGTAAAGATTGAATACAAGAGGAATTTGATAGTTTAGTGGAGACCACGGCCACCATGGCGAGGCGCATTGCGGACAGGACCCTACGGTCTGGCACGAGCTCCGACCACCGGGTCATAGCCTTCAGTGTGGTAGAAGAGGAAGGCGGAGCCTTGTCGGCGCAGAAAGGCTACGTGAGCCGTACGGCGAACTGGGGAACTTCCTACAGTGAACTGGAGGGAATATTGGTCAATAGAGAATGGGAAGAGATGGCGCCGAGTCTGGAAGAGGCGAGTCAGTCATTGACCACAAAGTGGTGGAGCTGACGGCGCCATCACAGATTCGGCCAAGATGACCCTTCCACGCCGCAGAGTGAGAGCGCTAAAGGGCCAGGCACCAGGAGTGCATGGATGAGGAGAGGAGACCTGCACTCCGAATGGAATCGAAACTGGGATAGGGGATACCGAAACGGCGTGCGTCATCAGAAGATGGTGTCCTGGGACGAGTTCGTCGTCAAGAAGTCGGAAAAGAATCCATGGGGTGTCCCGTAAAACGTGGCACTGGGCAAGGTGAAGCCGCTGACTATGATGGTGGCTAGAGTGGAGATGCCCAGGCAACCACCCTGGAGTAGACGGCTGCGATATATATAGACTATACATTAACCAGGGATGATCCGTCTCAGGATACGGAAGATGATAGAATGGTAAGACGCACCGCGGAGTTCCCTCCAGGTGCCGAAGTGTGTCCACCATGGGATATATGAACTATGGTGCCTATGGGATATCTATCCACGGCAAGTTGGATGGATATCCCATAGGCAAGATCTGCTCTACAAAGGAGGATAAGGAGTCGCCTAAGGCGTACAGACCGATATGCCTCCACCCTGTTGTGAGTAGAGTCCTGGAGAGCCTCGTCGTTGCCAGCCTAAGACCGGAACTCGGTGCAGCGAGTCATCCACGGCAGTTCGGCTCGACCCGTGGCAAGGGAAACACAGATGCACTGCTGAGAGTGCGCAGGGCCTTGGAAGAGAAGGCGGAGAAATATGTCATGCTTATACTGTTTGACATATTCTCCGCCTTTGACAGTGTGTGGTGGCCCTGCGTATTCCAGCGGCTGCAGGAGTTCCACACCCCCAGCAGCTTGTACTCCCTCGTAAGTAGCTATCTCAGTGGCAGGATTGTCAGCTATTACGAGGTTACGAGGAAGATTGAGAGAAGATGCCCACAAGGGTCGGTCCTTGGCTCGCCCCTGTGGAAGCTTGTGTTCGATCAGTAGCTGGAGGAGCTAGAAGAGGAAGGGTTCCTTGCCACGGCCTACGTCGACGACCTAGCTGACATCGTGGCTGAGAACAGCAGAGCCAGGCGCAAGCGAAGGGGTGCGCCAGTCTCGTAGCAGAATGCAGAATGCAAACCTCACGCAGATGCAGAAGCGGAGACTGGCCACCAACCAGAGATTGGCTCTGCTGCAAGACATGAAGACTTACAGAACGGTGTCGTATGAGGCGGTGCAGGTGCTTGCCGGAGCGGTGCCCCTGGACCTTGTCCTGAAGGTGACGCCCTGAAGTATGAGGTGAAGAGGCAGGGGCTGGCGACGCTCCCGGAGGGACTCAGAGGATCGGGGAGACCCCGCACAGGTCGAAGAAAATAGAGAGGGAGAACTCTATCGAGGACTGGTATGGACGGTGGGTGACGAGCCAGAAGGGCTTGACCTTGAGGAAGTTCTTCCCCAACGTCCAGTCGAGATTGGCGCAACATGGGTCCTCTCGGACTACTGGGTCTCGCAGATGCTGACGGGACACGGTGGGTTCCGGGGAAAGCTCAGCGAGCATGGAAAAGAAGTGCCCCAACTGTGGAGTCCCTGAGACGGCAGAGCACGTGGTGCTCTCCTGCACCGCGATGGAAGGACACCGTGCCAGGATGTCTACGGGTGGAAGGAGGTGGTCGGTCCTGCACATTTCACCATTAGCAGGATAAGGCCACCCGGCGAGCCACCACACGCACGAGGACGAGACGGCCAGGATGCTTAAAAGGTGCTGCCCCTGCAGTAGGGGACACATCCGTGCACCGGGCAGCACCATAGAAATTTTTTTTTAAAATTTTTTATTGTACCTAAGGATTACATAAAACCCCTAAAGTTTACGTATACTAAGTTTTTTTTTTTAAAAAGTAAAGAGTTGTTTTTGGCAGTGGTGGGCGTGCGTAAACCCAACGTATTAACCCACCACTGCTGAACCCCGTATGCCAGAGGTGGTAGGAAGGGAGAACAAAAAAAAAAGTTTAGTGGAGACACGAAGCCCTACTCCGTAAGTTTAGATGGGTCTAACGATTGTCATGTAAATAAGTCGTTTGTAATTAATTGAGAGGTTAGAGATTTGTCTAGTAAATGTTGAAGTAGCCTGAAACGGTGAGCTGTTTCTTTTCGTTTCAGTCTAGTATGAAGTTTTGAAGTTAATCTTTTGTGAAGGTGTAGTCCCAAGTACCCGACCTGTTCTACAGGAATCAGTGGGATGTTATTTAACGATATAGGAGGACAGGAACTCATTAGTTTAAAACGAAGGGTAAAGGTGATTTGACATCATTTTTCAATGTCAGTGATATGGGATGCAATAACTGGATCAGTGTTGAATAATAATAGAAAGGTGTCATCCGCATACGCGGTAATTGCAGCATTAGGGCTAATAATGCTACAAATGAAAACCAATTTCATTAATATGTAATTGAAAGTATAAGGTATAAATAATTTAATTGATGAAATTTAAATAATTCAGATTATAATTGCTTTAGAAATTCAAAAAAGAATTATTTTTATAATGTTTCTCCTCTGTCAACAATCCTTACGATTGCCTATTTAGATTTTTTCTTTTAGAATAGAAAAGAACTTAGTTTCAAAAACGTAGCTGGGCCCTTCGCCAACCACTAGGACAAAGACAGTCGGAAGTGGCTGGGGAGGCGGCGGGCCGGCGTTGATTAGAGACGAGGCTACTTAGCAAACCAAATAATACCGAGGCGGATCAAAGGAGCTTCGGTCCGGGTATTTGGGTCACGTAGTCGCCTCTCTAGCTTAGAGGCTGCCCTACTAATAAATTTTATTTCCTTCACGGTGTATCCTCTGAATAGCAATATCATCTCCAGGATCTAGAGGGTGGCCAGGACACATCCCAGGATTGCTACGAGCTGGACAACATTGGTATGGAAAAATATGAGGAGAGTATTATAGAAATTTAGTGTAAAAAATATACTTCAGGAAATTTTTCCCATAGTAAATGTTAATTGAGTTTTTAAATATATCAAAGTGTCGTTTACTGTGCCGCTGAGCTGTTAGTACCTGCCTCAAAACCGGCTGTTATTAGATAGATTTATTCTGTTAAAAACTGTGAAACCAACTGGTGTAAGAGGAGTAACATGCGCCTAGACCACCCTGGGATAGAATCTATTTTAAAAATTACAAAACAGCTTAATGATGTTAGAACATAGTGGTGACCAGATAAAATTTAAGATAAGCCGGTGGGCACAAGTAGGTAAAGGTAAAGAACTGGCTGATAGGGCTGGGCAGCAAAAGAAGCACTTGCTCTTCCAGGTCGTGGTAAAGCTATCTTGACCCCATCCGAGCTAGCACGACCAATAAGACAGAACGTACTCCATGAGTGGAAAGAAAATATAGGACATATAACTGGAATACAGTATGTTTAACTTCCAAATTATTAAAATCAATTAGTAAGAGGTGAGTTTCTTAAAATATTTATATATTTAATTGTATACACTTAATTTGTTTGTTTATTTATTTAACGTCACTTCTGTCCTGATATGGCTAATCGGATGAGCTACAGTGGGAGCTCTAAATTTTGCATACCCAGACTGTATTCGGATAGAGATTTAAATAATTTTAACGATGACCTGTTTGAAGTTAAACGTCTCTTCCGAAGGACGGCATAACCAAGCATGTTTTTACTCCCTTTAAAAAATCATATGGCCGTCTGCCGGGCTACGAACCCGCGGTCTTGGGCTTAGTAGTTGGTTATGCTAACCACTTGACCACAAGTTGCCCATACTTAATTTGTACTTAAAAATATCAGAAACGAAATAGACACTAGCTAGTTGTCACTCTAAAATGATGAGCAACATAAAGGGGAAGGCATTGAAGGAGTGGGGGAGAGAGAGAGAGAGAGAGAGAGACAGAGAGAGAGAGAGAGAGCGAGGTGACATTTTCCTGAAAACAACCAGACTAAGTAGCTTTTCGATGTTACTTAACGCCTAAACACAGCTTTACCCTACTACAGGTTGGATTATTTTAAATAATGGAGAGAAATGCAACGAGTTAAATGCTTAAAGTTCTAAATTTCTGGTAATTATGGTTATTACTAAAGGTTAACAATTCATCCTTTTCTTTCTTAATTAGCAGGTGATTCTCAAGGTTATATCTTGTACCTCTTCCTCAATACAGTTTAAACAGGTGGCGTTCCAACACATCAAAATACTTTATTTACACACTACGAATGCTATTAATACATGTTTAATATTGGTCAATACTGGTCTAATTATATTGTTCCAAAATCTTTAATCCTACATTACAGACCTTGAAGATTAGAGTCAACACCAACTTCTGCGTAGGGAACATATCTTGCTATGTCTTCCTGAACTTGGTTAATCCACGAAAAAATGATCCCCGTTACTCTTGGTTGGTGTTTTCTTCAGGGCACCAGTACTGGACCATTTTTGGCCAGCCTCTCTATGTAAAAAAAAACAAAACAGAACGAATAAAATATAAATCTTTCCATAATTTTACTAAATTTATAGAATAGAATAATTTATTGATATTTACAACTGTAATTATATTACATTAAGTAAACATCAATGTTGTATGAACAAAGGGCATGAAAAAAAAACACTTGTGGAGAAACTATCCATTGATAGCACTCCAATAAAGTTCTATGGCCTGAAACGACGAACCGATTTTTTTTTTTTTAATTTAATTTATTGATATTTACAACTATAATAATATTACAACAAGTAAATCTGCTAATATGTACAATATGACATGAAAAAGCACTTGTGGAGAAACTACCCCTCGGTAGCACTCCAATAAAGTTCTATAGTAGATGGTCTCGAGGCCATCTTCTTTTCAGACGCGTCGGAGGGTTATCAGGAATATTGTAGGAAGCAAGTTGAGAGACTAGCCGATTCAAGTGTGTATGGAGCTTGTCATGGAAGGATAGGTATCTAGTAGGGCCAAATCAGCAATATATGGGATATTAAGATCATGATGGATGAGTTTGCTTGTGACATAAAAAGAACCATTGAGGATTTTACGAAGGATTTTGGATTGTAAGGATTGGATACGAGATGAATTGGATGGTTTAGTAGCGCCCCAAAGCTCAACTCCGTATGTCCAAATAGGTCTGATAACTGTCATGCGAGTCTTTTGTAATTTATTGGGAGCTTAGAGCGTTTCTCCAGTAAATGTTGAAGAAGGTGAAAACGTCCAGCAGTTTCTTGTCTTTTCAGTCTTTTATGAGTCACTAAATTTAAATTAAAAACATTGGTGTGCCCCAAAGCCGTAGATATTGTTAATTAACATTAAGTGTAACAGAACTCACGGAATGCCTTCAAATTCAATAAATTGCAGAACAAGGCAACACAAGAAGAAGAAGAAGCACTTGGAAAATATTTATTTATAGTGGTTATAAGAAAGAAAACATAAAATTTATAATTTAGTATATTCATTTTTACCAAATATTTGGAGATGTTAGTTTCTGGTTATGTAATTACATCAAACTTTAAAAAAAATATATTTTTTTTTCATAATTTAAAAATAATTATTTCAATCGAAACAAGCGGTAATGAATTAAGCTTCTCTGCCAGTGAGTGCGCCTGAATAAAAATGATAGTTCTGGAAAGAAGAATTCTAAGATAAATCACAGACGTAGTTCATACTGAAGTAGGATGGAAACTACGAAGTAACATAGAAATATACCAGAAAGTAGAGAATCTCGGACACTATGTTGACGCTCCTCGGACATCTATAAAGGATGAACTAGCATTGATTAACCAATCAAATATTCCACTATTTCTGGAAGATGACCACAACAACATGGGCTAATGAAGTTAGGAAAGTCTCACGTTCTGCATAGGAATATAAGAGCAAAGTGAAATATTTGGAAGGTTTCAGAATGAAGAAAGGCCAGAGAAGATTGGAAAAAGTTTGACAGAATACCAAAAAAGCATACTAAGGAATTTATAAAAATGGTGAAAGAATTTCGGAGATAGTGAAAAATCCAGGAGAGATAGCAGAAATGAAGTTGTATCGTGATCCTAAATGGTCCATAATAATAATACTAATATGGCTTAGCCAATCCGAAGCCTCGATGTCGATACCACCAATCTCTGCTTACAAATTTCCGTCCACGGAACACTACCCAAACCTAAATCCGTCAGATCACTGTTAACGCAATCTTCCCATCTACGCCTCGGTCCACCCCCTCAGACGGTTCTCGGCACGTCGCTTATTAACTTATTAGGAATTCATTCGTTACTAAGCCCAGCCACATCGGTCTCATTCGTTTTTGGATCGAATATTCTATGTAACTTCTTATTTTCGAATGTCTTAAGAAGTTGTTCATCCTTCAGCCTTAGGAACCACTTTTCACATCCGTAAAGAAGAGTTGATGGTTTTATAAACTCTTATTTTTATATATCGGGACAAAAGATAAGAGGCTTGGTCATAACAGGCATTTCATGTCTTAACCGAGCATTTATTTCTTATTAAATTCCGTATTTTATGGTTACCACAGGCTCAGAAGTTCTAAAAATGTTCAAGCTTATTCTATCCTACACCGGTATCACCAATATATTTCCCCTCTTCTCCTACCAACCATTTTAAGAATTTAAGTCAGCCATATTTACTTACCTTCATTCATCAACGTTACTATATTTAGTTTTATTGTTTCCTAAAATGTTCAATAAAGTTTCTGAAAATGGTCCATACGATATATTCATTTTTTTTATAATAATAAATGATTGTTTATTTTTCTACTGTAACCATCACAAGTATAAATCAGTTGTAATAAAAATGTAGTGTACAATATACATACATATATATACAGTAGGTTCGGGATAAAATTATATATATTAGGCTCAAGGATAGGTGAATCATTCTGCCCCGACTTGGACATCTAATACAAGGACCGGCTAAAAGTCTTTCATTTCCTATATCACTACGAAGTTTGTGTACGGAGAATCCTCAGAATTCATAAAATTTTCATTTAGATTATTTAAAATTTAGACGCTTCCTAGATATCATCGAGGTCTGAAAGATAATATTTAACCGAAGAATCTGGAACAGAAAGCTCTAGAGGAAACGCTGAGGCAAGCAGTTCTTTTGTTTTAAGCTAGAGTGCGCCAGAGAAGCTTGATCTGTAGATAGCACACACCCACCGGCAGAACCCAGATCCTTCCTGATACTTGAAAAAGCTCTATGCAATTTAACCCCGAGTGTAATGATATTTATTCATTGAATACCTAATACAAAAAATAAGTTCATATATATATATATATAACATTCCCGTCGTATGCTATATGATAGGACTGAACTCATATTCTATAATACCTACAGAGCTGCGAATTAGCTCAAATTGTAGCAAATTAAATCGTCTTTAAAAATTGTTAGTTACGTATTTTTCCAAAAACACACTGATTCGGAGATACAGGCAATAAACCGAAATAACTCCGAAAATTTCACGGTTTTTCGGCCACCAAAAGTTTTGTACCATCCGTTATTTCAGAAGAAAGCTTTAATTTACACTACTCAGACATGTCCTTAATACATATGAATTTTGCAGCAGGTTTGAAAAATGACAAACAACAAATATAAGTTACTCGTACATCCAAAATTTACAGATGTCTAACTTCAAAACTGACGGATTCTATATAGCCTTTGAACCCATATTATATATTAAAGGGGAAAACCTTGGGGTGGAATTATCCAAATTTCTTTCTTAAACTATACAAAGAACCTATCTACAAATTTCATGATGCTAAATTCCTGATTTGCCTTTAATTATGTACTATAAAGGGGAGGCACATGCCCTTGCTGTAGCCTATGATGTATAACCTATTTTACTCAATAAGTTTCGTCTAAATCCGTTCAGTAGTTTTTGCGTGAATGAGTAACAAACATTCGCATTTATAATATTAGTAGGATATCAAAACAATAGTTTCACTCATGTTCTTTCTGTTATTTTAACCACTATTATCATGTGATTTGCCTTTAATTTTGTACTATAATGGAATCTCTACAGCACCTAAAAAACTGTCGAGGGGAGACGTGTCCCCAAAATCCGCTCTTGTTGTAGCCTATGTGTTATTCTGATGTATAGCCTATATTACTGTAAAGTTTCATCCAAATCCGTTCAGTTGTTTTTGCGTGAAAGAGAGACAAACACACAAACTTTCGCATTTATAATATTAGCAGGATTAATCGGATATCAAAACAAATAGTTTCACTCATGTTCTTTCTATTCTTTTAACAACTATGATCATGTGATTTTCCTTTAATTATGTCCTATAATGGATTCTCCACAATACCTGAAAACAGTCGGTGGGGAGAGGAGGGAGGGCATGTGCCCCTGTGTGCCCCCCCCCCAAAATCCGCGCTTGATATAGCCTATGTGTTATTCTGATGCATAAACTATATTTCTGTGAAGTTTCATCCAAATCTGTTCAATAGTTTTTGCGTGAAAGAGAGACAAACATACAAACATTCACATTTATAATATTAGTAAGATAACATTCCCAAAATTTCATTAAAATCAGCCCAGTAGTTTCGGAGATTAGCCCGAACAAACATCGTGACAGGAGATTTTCATATATATCTAGATTAAACATATAATAGAAAGATAAATACTAATATATAATTATTCATATTATATATTATTATAAATATACATTATATATTATATGAATATATTAATTAATATATTCATATATATTCATATAATATAAATATACATTATATATTATATGAATATATATGAATATATTATATTCATATTATATACATATTATAAATATGTATAACGTTTTATTGTATAAAATAAAACGTTATACATATTTATATAAACCTTAAAATATTATATAATATACAATTTATTTAATCTTTTACACATTAATAGGTTTTTTTCTTATACAAATGTATAGTTTATAGATATATGGTAATGCTTATGTCATCTATGAATAACTGAAATATTGTTGCAAAATAAAGTATTGCATACATATATAGGATATACAGGCTGTTTCAGGGTTAAATGGCTAAACTGAAAATTTGAACTAAGGACCTCAAAACAAGAAAAAAAATTTCCTATGAAGGTATGCCCGCTAACGGTTTTTTTAAGGAGATATTCACATCTAAAGATTTCATTATTACGAATTATTTAGGCATAGTAAATAAATAAGACTTATTTAATTTATTAAACATTCAGACAGGCTTGGCATCATTCTTCAACAGCAGCAGTGACCAAACTGAAAATATGAACTAAGGACCTTAAAACAAGAAAATATTTCGTAGAAATGTATGTTTGCAAACGCTTTGTTTAGGAGATTAATTTAGATAGAATACTAATATGACCTTGTCTCCCTAACTGTACATAACAAATAATAATAAGAATAGAACTATCAATAACATTTATCAGATTTTTGAGGCTTTCGCAGAGTACTCATTATGCCTTCCATTTATACTAATGCTGAATATGCTGATATGGTGTTTGTGTACGGTTTTTGCAATGGTAATGCCAATGCTGCCCGTCATTAATATTCCATGCGATTTCCAAATAGAAGATTACCTAGTTAAGTCTACCTTTATCTCTACGTTTCAATGTCTTAGAGAAACTGGTTCATTTGCTGTCGTACCACATGCTGATGGTATTTTAGCCCCTTGACGAAATGAAGAAAGGACTGCGACCGTATTACAGTATTTTGATGATAATCCATCTGCCAGTGTACGAAGAGCTGAAGCAGAATTAAATGTTACGCCAACTACAGTATGGAGAACTCTCATTGCAGATGGACGTCACCCATATCAACGGGTACAAAATTTATTACCACTAGATTTACGGCAAAGAAGAAATTTTTCAGATTGGTATTTAAATCAAGCTGATCACAATCCACACTTTTTAGCAGAAATTGTATGGACAGATGAATCAAAAAAATAATCATCTCTGGTTGCATGAAAATCCCCATGCAATTCGTCAGCATCATTTTCAATGCAATATGTGGTTCGGGATAATAGACAATATTCGAATAGGCCCGCATTTCTTACCGCCTCGACCCAATATGGACACATTATTGGAATTTTTTAATAATGATTACCACGATTTAGTTGAAGATATTCCACTACAACTGAGAAGGAACATGTGGTTTCAATTAGATGGTTGTCCTGCACATTACGGAAGAGTTATACGACAATGGCTAATCAATGGATTGGCCGTGCAGAATCAGTGGCTTGGCCTGCTCGCTCTTCAGACCTGACACTGGATTTTTTTCTTTGGGGTGACATTAAACAAGAAGTCTATGCAAGGCCAGTGAATGACCTTAATTCTTTACGCAGAAGGATAATTGAGTCTTCTGAAACAATAACACATATCCATTGCCGTTCTGCTACTGCTGCTGTTAAAGAAAAATGACGAGCCTGTCTGAATGCTCAAGGAAATCACTTTGAACATTTAATATGAATGTTAATGGTTTACATTTAATAAATAAAGTAGTTGGAACAAATAAAATAAGTTTTATTTATTTACTATGCCTAAATAATTCGTAACAATGAAATCTTTAGATGTGAATATCTCCTAAACAAAGCGTTTGCGGACATATCTTCATAGGAAATTTTTTTCTTGTTTTGAGGTCCTTAGCTCAAATTTTCAGTATGGTCATTTAACCCTGATACACCCTGCATATTAACTCATATACATACATACACATATACGCATATTAACTCATATACATACATACACATATACGTATATACGTATACGTATATGTCAAATTTACTATAATATGTTGATGCTTTTAATAAATTCCAAGGTATTATTTACACATGTTCGTTATCGCCCAACGCCATAAGCATCTGCCGAGGCACACCACATCTTTCCACCACTCTACTGTACGTAGGGTTGCAGCGTCACCAACAGAACAGACCAGAAAGTTTGGCCGGACGTTTGGGTAAAAAAGCCGGACACCTTATATTATTGAAGATTTTTTTCTCAGTACTAATAGTTACGACAAAACAGTTTTATGTAGAATCAAGCTTTTTTTATTGTTACCATAAATATTGTTGAATTCTAATGAAAAATAAATAAAACGCCAAATCCGGATCGCCGGACACGCAATCAACAATCTTAACTATGTCCTGCTTTATCCGGACGCCTGGCAACCCTAACTGCACCTAGGACAATCCTCGAAGATGTGGCGCACTTTAGCTGTCACCTTAAACTGTGTACATTGAAGTGGGTCCCTCTATCAGGTATTCGTGGGTCAAACGGACTGTGACCAATCCTAAGGCGGGTAATGACTACTTCTTCTAAACTGCCTGGAAGATGATGCCCAGCGTATATACTGGTATACCGGTACCGTAGGTAGTTGGTTTGATTATTTTCAGTTTAATGTTCTCTAATGTCTAAGTCTGTTCCCATTCGCTTAGAATATTTGTTTTTATTTGTTGGAATAAATCTGAATGTGGGATATAAGAAAGCGTTATTTCTTATATTGATTGGGCTTCTGATGCTGTTTTGTCGGCTTTCTCATTTCCAAGAATTTGGCTGCGAACGCAATCACTGTTCAGCTTATACTTAAAAGTTATGTCGCCAGTATACACAGCACACGACGTACATTCATTGATACGAGAACCATCTGTGCATATGATTTTGTTAAATTGATAGTTACTCAGTTCAAGAAGAAAGGATTGTGAAATTTCTTGTGGGGAACATCCTCTAGTCTTGGAGAGTTTCAACATTTTCAGTTGATGTGTAGGTGATAGAGTCCACGAGGGTAGCTTTCTTCTTCTTAGAGGGTTTAAACTCGTAAAGGGAAATTATGCGAAACTCAGGCTTTGACAGCTTAATAAAGGCTGAATTATTTCCAAGTAGCAAAATGCTATAGAGGTAAATAAACATTTTTTTTTAAAGAGGATTAATAAGTATTTACAAATATACAAGTCAAAATTCCAGCAAACATAAGCAGTTTCTAATGAAGGGTGGTATTTTGAAGAATAGAATAATGTCGATGTATTTTACAAAATGCTACTGCATCACTAATCTGTAAAATTTCGCACTCACTTATGATAGGATCAAGTAGTATGTACTATAGTGAGTTATCAATATAATTTAAATAAGTGGCGTCGAGACATGATTTTGTAAGTAGTAGATAGTAATCTTCTAACGACGTATTTCGATAAAGTCTAAAATCCACTGCGCTGTTATTCAACAAGTATTTAGTAAAGAAATTGCATCAATAAAAATGATTTATTTACTGATTATACCGCCCCTTTCATATCATATCATTCCGAATAGTCTTATGCACATATTGCATAAAAACTACCTAGTATAAATACATTACAAGCTTGTAATGTATGCATATCCACCTGTTATTAGCGAAAAAGCACAATTTTATGTAGAGTTCAGTTTGAAAAAAGATTTGATTTCGTTTTAAAGCACGTAGATAACACAAGGGAACAAATTTTTATTAATTTTTTGTTGCATGGAGTTTTAGGCCTGTTGTTTACTAATTAGAGGTTGGTGATTACAAATCTAGCCTCAGTTTTTCTCCAGCACCTTTTGTTTTTGGCAAACAGCTGATAGACATATATTTGTACTAGTCACATTCAAACTTCAATTCAACTGAGTTGTTTAGTGAAAAAGTTTGTGCTCTTGTGTTAAATAACAATGTCCAAGTTAAGAAATATCTGTAGAAACGATCCAAACTATTTCTGTAACATTTGTGGTGAATATACATTCAAAAATTGTAGGCTAAGTGTGTCAGAGTTTATAACACAGGTATATTTTGATTACTTTGGATTCGCTTTGGACATCCGTGACAAGTACTGGATCCCTCATATGGTATGTAAAACATGTGTTGAGTCTTTGAGATTATGGGCAAATAAGGAAAGACCCCATTTTAAGTATCAAACACCAATGATTTGGCGGGAACCTAATAATCATCAAGATGATTGTTATTTTTGTGTGATTGATATTAATGGAATTAATAAAAATAACCGGTCGAAATGGTCTTATCCAAACTTGTTATCTGTTACTCGACCAGTCTTGTTCTCTGGCGATGCACCAGTACCCCAAGCTTCTTCATCTGTACAAAATGATCATGATATAGAAAAACAAAACTATTCTTCAAGTGATGAAAGTCGGACAAGTGATTCTTACCCTGATTTTACTTCTGAGCCCCAGCTCTTTAATCAGGAAGACCTCAATGCATTAATCAGAGATCTTGGTCTTTCTAAAAAGACATCGGAGATTCTAGCTTCTCGATTAAAGCAAAGAAATCTTTTAACCCCAGAAACAAGAATTTCATACTATCGTAACCGAGAGGCAGAATTGCTGTTATTCTTTTCTAAAGATGACGACTTTGCTTTTTGTTCAGATGTTCCTGGTTTATTGAAAGCAATGGGAGTACAGAAGTATGATCCAAATGAATGGCGTTTATTTATTGACTCCTCTAAACGTAGCCTGAAATGTGTACTTATGCATAACGGCAATAAGCTGGGTTCGATACCGATTGCACATTCAACTACAGTCAAAGAAGAATATGCTACTGTAGCTTCTGTAATGGATAGAATCAAATACAACGAACAAAAGTGGTTGATAAGTGTTGATCTAAAAATGGTGAATTTTCTTCTTGGACAACAAGGTGGATATACAAAATATCCATGTTTTATTTGTTTATGGGACAGCAGAGCTAGGTCTGAGCACTGGATTAGAAAAGATTGGCCTTCCAGGCAATCTATGGTTCCGGGACAACTGAATGTAATAAATGAGCCCCTTGTGCCCACGGATCGAATAATACTGCCACCTTTGCATATCAAACTAGGGCTCATGAAACAATTTGTCAAAGCTTTGAACAAGGGTGGTGATTGCTATAAATACATCTCTAAGAAGTTCTTTAATTTGAGCCAAGAAAAAATTAAAAATGGAATTTTTGATGGTCCCCAAATAAGAAGGTTGATAAAGGATGAAAACTTTATTAGTTACATGACTGATATTGAAAAAAATGCCTGGAATGAATTCGTTTGGACTGCTCAAAATTTTCTGGGAAACAAAAAGGAAGAAAGCTATGCGGAGCATATTGAACTAATGTTGTTACACTTCCAGCAGCTTGGTTGTAATATGAGCATCAAAGTACACTTCCTCCACAGCCATTTGGACCGTTTCCCTGAAAATCTTGGTGAACTGAGTGAAGAACAAGGGGAACGGTTCCATCAGGACATTCGAACTATGGAGGAACGTTACCAAGGTCACTGGAATGCTCACATGATGGCGGACTATTGTTGGAGCATTAAAAACAGCCCCCGTGAACCGAATCAAGCCAGAAAATCTTACAAAAGAAAATTTTTTGATATGTAGTGGTAATTTTTTTAATAGTTTTCTTAATAAAAAATATTTTCATCTTAAAAAACAGTTTATAATTATAACCCCAAAAGTAAAGCTGATACAAACAAACTGACTTCAGATCTTAAATCAGCACCTCGAGGAAGTAGAATATTAGTCAAAATATTTCATGCAACAAAAATGTTGTTCCCTTGTGTAATCTACAATATATTTCTAGGTTTATTCCATAATTCGAATTGCGATTTTATAGCCTAAAATATTTACCAGAATATTTTAGAGGATGCCAGTAAAAGTCCAATTCTGCAAATCAGAATAAGTAAAGAAGCTTTCCATGATTTCGGGGCCTTTTATTATTTTATCAGATCTTTTTAAACATAGAAATTGCTTATTAAAAATTAGGTAGTTGTTCCGCAGTGCCAGCTTGGTGATAGGGGTAGTTAAAGTCCCGTCAAGTGACTTGACATTCTTACCTGTGTTGGCGATGTCCCCCACTATTGTTTCCCAATAAGAAAAAATAGTAAACTAGAATATTATAGCTAGCAAATATGTACTTACTTAGGTATTAGAATCTGGCATAATTGTATAACATATAATGAAAGTTATATTAGACTTCTCATATAACAGGAAATTATGCCAATTGAAATTACTCATCTTGAATTACTTATCTATGTTAGTCATTGCCAAATAAGATTTCACTTTACTTTATTGAGGTATATTTTCAAACCATTTTTTTTTTCATAAACATCCAATTATAAAAATTAAACAACGTATGAAATCGTGACGTAAAAATGAAGTAACGTGGCGTCACTTCATGCCACTTGTGGAATTAGAACCAAAAAATTTCAGTTTTCTTTTAGACTTTACTGAGTGCGTTTCGAACAGATTAGTCCTTCGACCTTGATGGCCTGGACAGGATCCAATTGGTCGAGATTCGTACCAATGAGAGGGACTCCTCGGGATCGGGCCAATCACTCCGCCCATCGCTCACCTGAGGGACGACCATTCCCCTGAGATCTCCCGCAGTCACGTGATTATTTAATGGGGACGGCCTACGTGCCTAAGGTCGCCCGGGACATATCTTATGCGGCATCAAAGGCGGATCGAGAATTATTCACGTTTCATCAGAACATGCTCTCGTCTCAGGCCATCGGCAGTTCATAAGGAATTGACGATGAGTGTTGCGAGCCGAGCTGTAGTGGATGTCTTCGGATCACGGCAACATTATGATAGTTTATCGATAGGAGTCGATCTTATGAATAAGTATACAAAGCAAGCCGAAAAATCCAAGAGGAAATTACTGTTGATACAGCTCGTTAACATTTTTTAAATCAAAACTTCAATGCCTCCTTGTAGTATTCTACAATAGTTAG
Organism: Arma custos; assembly: GCA_037127475.1. Taxonomy (NCBI): domain Eukaryota; kingdom Metazoa; phylum Arthropoda; class Insecta; order Hemiptera; family Pentatomidae; genus Arma; species Arma custos. The sequence goes on from CM073759.1 coordinate 182,346,987, forward strand.
GTGTTTATAATATAATGTAATAAAATACCCTCACCGTTCCACGAATCAAAAGAAAATAATACGACCCATATTTAAAAAAAAATCCAGAAAACTGTAAACCATTTGTAGAAATATTCAAGCATTCAAAATAGTTTTGAACCACAAGTCTTCGAATGCCTTAGAATTATCAAAAAAAACGATACTCCGAAACTACAAAGACACCTTCAAAATTAAATATTAAAAATGTTATAGATACGTTACCTAGGACTCCATCTGGACAAACGTCTCACTTGGAATCCTCATACAAGACTGAAAAGACAAGAAACTGCTGGACGTTTTCGCCTACTTTACCTACAACATTTACTGGACAAACGTTTCAAGCTCCCAATTAATTACAAAAGACTCATTTACATGACAGTTATCAGACCTTTTTACAAACGGAGTTGAGCTTTGAGGCTCTACTAAACCATCCAATTCATCTCGTATCCAATCCTTACAATCCAAAATCCTTCGAAAAATTCTCAATGCTCCTTATGTCACAAACAAACTCATCCATCATGATCATAATATCCCATATGTTACTGATTTGACCTATCCTTCGATGACAAGCTCCATACATAATTGAATCCGCTAGTCTCTCAACTTGGTTCCCATACTGTTCCTGATAACCCTCTGAGCCGTCCGAAAAGGAGATGGCCTCGAGACCATCTACTATAGAACTTTATTGGAGTGCTATCAATGCATTGTTTCTCCACAAGTGGAGTGCTACCGAGGGGTAGTTTTTCCACAAGTGCTTTTTCATGTCATATTGCACATATTAGCCGATTTACTTGTTGTAATATTATTATAGTTATAAATATCAATAAATTAAATTAAAAAAAAAAATCAGTTCGTCGTTTCAGGCTACTTCAACACTTATTAAACAAACACTCTAAGCTCCTAATTAATAAAAAGGCTCATATAAATGACAATCATTAGACCACTCGTATTCGATCCTTAAAATCCAAAATCCTTCGTAAAATACTCAATGCTGCTTACTTTTTTGCGAACAAAGTAATCCATAATGACCCATTTATTAATGATGTGGCCCGAATCCGATTTTATTCATGAAAAACTTTATTTTTACTCAAACTCACTAGTTTCAAACCTGGCAACCTCTTCAATTTCTGATAATCCTCCGAGGCGTCTGAAAAGAAGATTGCCTCGTGACTTTCTGTGTTGAAATCGTTATTTGAGTACTACCACAGGAAAGTTTCTGTACTTGTCCTTTTCATGCCACTATGTACCATTACCATTACTAGTATTGTTATAATACAGTTTTAAATTTCAATGAATAAATTATAAACAAAAAATATGTCTTATATTTATAGATAAAATAGAGCAGCTTTGTGTAAGACTGTCTATTAATTTGAAAGTCTCCCACGCTCAATATATATATATAGATAAGTTAGGATTAGACTGTGTAAGACTGTCTATTAATTTGAAAGTCTCCCACGCTCAATATATATATATATAAGTTAGGATTAGACTGAACACGTATAGTAAAAAAAAGGACAAAGGGGCATAGAGACACTCGCGCTGATAGTAAAAGACTAACTTTATTTCCAACTAGCTACAGTATTTATAGGTACATTAATTTACATACGATAGAAGAAAGATAACTTAATCCTAAACATAAACACAAATAGTAATCCTTCCAATATTGGCATAACTGCCCCCCTCCAGTTCCTTCGACAGGAGGAACTATACAACAAAAAAAAAACACCCAAAAAAAATAAAAACAAAAAGATAATGATAATAAAACAGAACTACAAGATACAAAGGAAACTCTACAAAAAGAAAAGAAAAATCTTAATATTAAATACAGAACATGTTACAGCAAATGAACAACATCTGATATTAGAAATTTTACACTAGTATATAATATAATAGACCTGCAAAGCACAGAAGAATGAGGAGCACACACACACAACCTTGCTTTTCCGCGAACCAGTTTATCCCTAACCGTAGTCCAACGCTTTTTCTGTAACTCGCGAAGTCGGCGGATTTCCGTGCTCAACCCAGTATGATTGATCGTTAGCAAATCCCCCCGGTCTCGGCGTTGTTGTCCGAAAAACAATTTCTACAGGTGTCAATCCTGTTGCCGTATGAATAGTATTATTATATGCAATAATAGCGCGCGGCATTGCTGTGTACGAGTCCAAGTTACGGCCTAGTTTCAGTAACCGGAGATGTTCCCCCAAGGTGTTGTGCAACCGTTCCACGGCGCCCCTGCCCTTAACGTGGTGAGGAGTGTTCAAACGCCACTGAATCCCCCAGCCCCTTGCTCTCGTCATGAATTAACGCATTATTGAACTCCCTACCGCCATCGGACACAATTTCCTCAGGCACCCCGTAGAATGCACACCATTGTACTATCGCTTCCCAAATTGCCCAAAAAAGTGTCGATCATGGTCACCCAAGATTGCCCTTCACTCGAATATAGGTCCGCCTGTATCGACCGGAGAGGTTCAATAGACGTTGGAGTAACTACTTGTTCTCCTATAGGGGGTTGACGGTCATACTTAGCCCGCTGACATACTGAGCTCCGCGCGATGTATTCCCTAACAGTGTGCCCCATCTTCCGCCAGAAGTAAAACGTTTTCAACGCTCGCAACGTTTCCTCTACCCCCCCCCCCCCCCGGTGATTAGTTTTTCCCTCGTGATGATCGGCCACGATTTGCTGTTGAGCCGCAGCAGTAGGGATCGTCTCCACCTGCCGTAAGCAACGAATGATCGGATAACCCAATCCAATCCTTTCCTGTCGCCACAATCGTTGTAACTTGTCCAAAATAACGCGGTTCCCCACGTAGATATGCATGGCACGACCAGGGATACTGAACTCCTGAAAGACCCGTTCCAGTTCGACCTCATCCGTTGTCGCGGGCATGCGCACTAAAACACTAGAAAGCCCCTCGTACTCACTAGCCTGAGTCTCAATCCCTCGACCCTGTTTCGTTCGAAGAATCAACTGGCGTTTCTTGTCATTTATGATCTCATCGGACTCGGGGAGGTCCGCCGGACGCTCAGTAGATACCGCACTGTCCTCGGAAACTTGCCGCACTAAGGGGATTTCCGGGCCGCTTTCCGCCCAATCCCGCAGATATCGTAACGCGAACGGTTCGGCGGTTGTCGGTTCATCCTCCACCGCATTGATCACCAACGCCCTCGATAGCCAATCTGCGACCGCATTTTCCGCGCCTTTCTTGTGGACCACTTGAAAATCGTAGACCGCTAGCCGCTCTTTCCATCGGGAAATCCGCGCTGAGGACTCCTTTAAAGTTCCCAAGTGGATCAACGGTTTGTGATCGGTAAATAGGTCAAATCGACGTCCATAGACGTAAGGCCGAAAATGTTCGACAGCCCAGACCACTGCTAATAGTTCGCGCTCAATCGCGCTATAACGCCGCTCGGCGTCCTGTAACTTGCGACTCGCGAACGCCAATGGCTTTTCCCCACCCTCGAAGTTTTGGGATAACACGGCACCGATCGCAACCTCACTAGCATCCGTCGTGACTTTAAATGTTCTTCGGAAATCGGGGAATGCCAATAATGGTCCTGTGGTTAAGATCTCCTTGCATCTTTCGAAGCTGGCAAGTTGTTCCGACCCTAACTTAAACAGCTTGCTCTTCCTAAGGATGTCCGTTAAGGGGTGCGTCAGTTCCGCTATATTTGGAATAAATTTCCGATGATAATTGATCATCCCCAAAAATCTACGGACCTCATGAACGTTAGTAGGTAGTGGTGCCTCTTGGATTGCCCTGGTTCTAGCAGGATCTGGTTGTACCCCTTCCCGGGAAACGATGTGGCCTAAAAATTTGATTTCCCTCAAACCGAATTGTGACTTGTCTTTAGACAGTTTGAGGCTAAACTCTCGCACCCTATTCATGACCTGGGCGAGGTGCTGCACATGACCTTCTTCGTTTCTGCTAAAAACGATGAGGTCATCCATATACACCTGGGAAAAGTGTTCCCCTAATCCCCTCTGAAACTCGTCCATCAACCGCTGGAACGTGAGAGGCGCCCCCTTCAACCCGAACGGCATCCGGACGAATTCGAAGTGACCCCTTTCCCACGAGAACGCGGTTTTTGGAATGTCCGCCTCAGTCATTCTGACTTGGTGGTACCCACTCTTCAAATCCAAAGTGCTGAATATAGTGGCGCCCGATAGACGGTCTAATATATCGTCAATGCGTGGGAGGGGATAACGCTCATCCTTTGTCGCCTCATTCAACTTTCTGAAGTCAACAACGACCCGATATTGTTTGGAAGCCCCGCCTTTCTTTTCCACTACCCACAAAGGACTATTGAAAGGAGAGCTGCTGTGTCGAATAATGCCTTGGCGAAGAAGTTCCCCCAATTGCTCCCGTATGATATCTCGCAATGCCTGGGGGTAACGCCTATCCTTGACATATATTGGGGTTTCCTGCTTCAGTGCAATGCTGTGCTCGGTTCTTCCCGTAGTCGGCGAGAATTCCCCCTCTCTACAGAACAAGTCTACATTCCTCTGGAGAACCCGTTCTATCCCGTTTGTGCAATACTCCGCAGCCCCAATTTCCATATTCGAACGCTTAACAGAAAGGGGTTTGTATTCACGGTCACCTATCCGATATCGCCAAATCCTTCGGCTTACGCTCATTATTAGCCCCGCCTCTCGTAAAACATCACACCCTATAATGAGATCATACCCCGGCATTAGTTTATCGACCACATGTATGTTAATTTCGGTTTCCGTCCCTGCCAACTCTTTCAAGTTAAACAATACTTCCCTCAACGTTTTACACGACCCGCTCACCGTGGTTATTGTGCAACTACACTGTCGCTTCCGTCCCCACATACCCATTTGAATCGCTCCCTGCCGACTATTCAACGAATTGGTACTTCCCGTATCGACAAGAAATTTTACTCCTGACACCTCTAACATCGCCACGGGCAACCTTGTCCATAATTCCCTCGCAATGCTATTGTTAACAAAAATCCCTCTGTGTTGGTTGCCCCCCCCCCAATTACCGCACCTGCTCGCGATTGTCTCGGAAATGTGTCCGCCCCAGGGCCCCCCCTTTTCCACGTTTTTTCCCCTCTTACCTCCTGTCTCCTCACCGTCAGAGTGCTGCGCTCAGAACTTGCACTTCCGTCTTCGGATGAATCACTGCTGGAGTCATGTCCTCCAGCCCTCCTGGAATTCGGCTGACCACTCCATCTCTGATTGTTGACTTCCATCGGTTCGTACTGCTGGTCCTTCCTGTTCGCCCTAGGATTACGTCTCGGGCATTCCCTAGCAACGTGCCCTCCCCTCCCACACTCATAGCACCTTATGAGATTGCATTGAGCTGCTATATGTCCGCTTTTATTACATTCGTAGCAGCGGCGTTCCTGCTTCCTCCTCTTGTCGTCATGCCTTCCAGTCGTTTGTCTCTGAAACGCCCTGTTGTCGGTGTCCATGTTAGGCGTTCTCCTCGGACTCTTCCTGGGTGATTTTACCTCCGTCCATTCTACCTCTGTCCTCTCGGGCCGCGCTTCATTTCGTTCGTATGTATCGATAATCTCGTGAGCGCATTCCACGAAGTCACGATCCCGGGGTAATGAGCCCGGACGATCCAAGTAGTGGTTCAGCTGGACCTTTAAAATTCCTCGGATGAATGTCATTTGTTGATTCCCTTCAGCTTGACCTACTGACTCCACCATCTTTTCCACCAACCTATTATATAGCACGAGGAGTTTCTCAGCGAATTCCCCCTCCGATTGGTCTCGCTTCCTGCTCTCTTTTAGCATGTAGAAGATATCTTCTTCGGGAGTCCACCTTCCTCCGCCATATAATTTTTTTTTGCGGGCCTTCAGCACCTCCCACGGATGTGTTGTATCTCCCTGGATTGTATTAAGGATGCGCCTCGAGATACGTCCTACGAGCGCTGCCTGTAAGAGCGTTACATCTGACTCCTGAAGCGTGCCATTTTCTCTTCTTGCCGCTATAAGCCCTTGGATCTGATCTGCCCCTTTTATAAAGTGGTCCAGATCTCCTATGACTCCAGTAAAAGGTTCAAGTTGGCTAATCACTTCGTGAATGAATGCTGAACTTTGTAACCGGATTTTTACTAGTTCAAACTGGGTCGTTTCTGTTCCTTTCTTGAGTTGTTCTTCCAAACCTGCTCTCTCTACAGCTGCCTGTGCTAGCTGGTATTCTAGTTTTTTCAATTCTTCTGCTTGAGTCATGCTTTCGACTTCCAGGTTGAAAAAACACTAACAATAATAACGACCGTTACGTTTGCGCCCCGGGTTTCGGCTGAACACGTATAGTAAAAAAAAGGACAAAGGGGCATAGAGACACTCGCGCTGATAGTAAAAGACTAACTTTATTTCCAACTAGCTACAGTATTTATAGATACATTAGTTTACATACGATAAAAGAAAGATAACTTAATCCTAAACATAAACACAAATAGTAATCCTTCCAATATTGGCATAACTTATATATATAAATTAAGAAAGGACATACACCAGTATTGACACTATTCCTAAACGGTGAATGTAAACATTGTAAATACTATATATAGAGAATTGGAATCTAAATAAAGCAGTAATATAATCAAGTGGCTAATACCACTATCAGCCCATCTAACTCCATAGTTTACCTCGGAATCAAACTAGATCGCCACATGACACTGTCAACCCACTGCTATTCAAAAATCCGCATGGTAAGAAGAAAACCTATAGACTTCATCACCTACTACTATCTTCAGCCTTATCACTGCGTTTAAAAATCAAAATTTACAAGAGCATCCTAAGGCCTGCACTTCTATACGGAGCCCCGCTATTCACCCACCTCAGAATCGGAACGCAGCGCCAATTACAACTGTTTCAGGACACTATACTCCGAAAAATTGTTCGGTCTACATCGCTGAGAAAGCTAAAACCGGAACAATTACACGATCTCTTCAACATACCCACATCAACTGAATTCATAAAGCGAAGACACATAAAATTCTTCGACTCCCTCAAATGCACAACTAACGAAATATTTAAAACTCTGACACCTGCTTCAGCTCCAATAAGGTGGCAACAAGTAATGGAAGAAACTCGTAAGATTGATGAAAGTAGTGTGTAAGATTGTAATTATAAAAATAAACACAAAAATTAAGTGTGCCCCGGCACTTAAACAAATAAGAAATACAACTAAAACAACAAAAATTCCAACCACCTCAACTCCTTAAAATGTAGTCATACTACAGTAGAAGGAGAAGAACTCAGAAAAATAAATGTGCCCATAAGAGAGCACAAAACCCAGTTGCAAAAAAAAAAAAAAACATATTTAGGGGTTATGAAAAAAAAAAAAATAAATAAAAAAAAAAATAAATAAATAAAAAAATAAAGCAGTTTTTAACCTGACTTCATGCGTGTTGTTATTCTCCTAAATTCCTCTTCTTTTTTGTATATTTTTTGTGCCGAAGCTCTTAAGTGGTGCCGAAACCCGGGAACTTGTTAGCAGTTCGTATTGAGGATTTATCTTTATTTTTTCAAGAACACGAAAAAAACAGTACGTATTTTTTTCATTGCATTTTAATTTTTTTTTTCCTTCTTTCTTCTTTCTTCTTTAATTTTTGCTATTAACAAGTGCCAGTATGAATGAACAGGGTCAAAGCATTCTCAGGTCGGCAACATTAACGTTAGAACCATCACAACCGGAGCAAGCGAACCCTGAGTTCCCGCCATATCCATCGACTACTCTAGCAATGGCGAGGGCGGACATGGCCGTACAAGAGGGAAACCGAATAGCGCAATAGACGGGACAGGAAGAACACAAGAAGAGACAATAAGAGATGGCATGTGGCAAGACGGGACATCTGATGGTTCATGCCCGCGCACGCGCTGTTTTGTGTGCCACGACGAGGGACATATGGCTAGGCAATGTTTCTGATGCGGAGGAGCAGAATACCATCCGAATCATCCAGAGCATCCGAGACTTCAGAATCCGAGGGTAGCGAACCAGGTGGCAGAGGAACTCCAGGCGGATGAAATAAGCAACAGTGGCAGTGCGGCTAACCGAGGAGGTAAGGATAGAATGAGGATGGTGAGAATGGAGAGGCAACCATTTTTGTGTAAATACAAACTTAAAGAAGTGTGACCGGTTGCCTATTATCGAGTTTTCCAAGGGGTGGGTGATTCTTGTGGACACAGTGAGTTCGTGTACTCTATTAGGTAGAGTTAGTTTACAAACTATATTTAAAGGAAAGAGTGAACTAGAAATTAGAACGTGCTTATGAAAGTTAGTCACTTTGAGTGGTCCCTGTACGGTGGAGGAGGAAATAGAACTGGCGTTAGGTAAACGGGGCAAAAGGGCAAATTATCAACTCTGCATGTGGTAGAGACCATGCCGCGCCAGTATGGTGGGATTTTGGAGTGTGACGTGCACGTGAAACTAGGGGCAAAACTCCGTAATGTAGAGGGTCAATGGGTAATTAGAATTGGGAGAAAGGTATATAAATCGATGGAGAACGCGAAAAGGGATGTGAGGTGCTTTGGTGCAATCACCCAGGGCAAGGATTGGAGGACGGGCAAAAGGGAGGAATACACGGATATTTTTTTTCGCGAGGGAAATCAACTGAGCTTGACGGGGGAGATTTTTCTCGAAATTCATCTGAAATCGGAGAAGAGTACTTACGTGAAGAAGCGGAGGTACCCACAGGCGATACGGAAACACATTAGGGAGGAGATCCCGGAGCTAAAACGGCGAGGAAATATCACTGATAGCACATCACCCTTTAACAGTCCTCTATGGGCAGTCAAGAAGAAACCGGTTGACGGGGATACAAGGGAGCGCTACAGGGTGGTGATAGATTTTCGACAACTGAACGACAATACGTTGGATGGGAAATACCCTATTCCTAGATCAGAGGACATTTTGGACATTAGATTTGAAATCGGGGTACCACAAAATTCGCATGCATCCCAGGGGCCAATGCATAACAGCGTTTACGTTTGAAAGGGCGCATTATGAATTTACCCGTATGCCGTTCTGTTTAAAAATGCACCGATAACGTTCCAGAGGCTGATGTACGTTCTTGAGGGGCTTAGACGAAAACATGTGATAGGTCTATATGGATGATCTCCTAGTTTTTAGTAAGACGGAGTTGGGTCATATAGAAAATTTGAGACGAGTCTTTGCTAGAATACTTCCATTTGGCTTGAAATTATCAGAGGAAAAATAAATATTGGGACAGAAGCAAATCAATTTCCTCGGGCATTCGATATCGGTGGAAGGGGTACGACACGACGGTAAGAAAGTGGAGGCCATTGGGAAAACGACGATGCCGAACGATATTAAGGGAATTGCTCGGAACCCTAAATTATTATCGTCGATTAGTCCCGGAGATGGTCTAGTATCTGGTTCCTCTGAATGAACTGTTAAGGAAGGGACGCACAGTTCGGATTACTCCAGAGATCGAGGCGAACATCAGGAAATGCATGCGTTGGCTTCAAACGGAACCGGTCCTCGCATTCCCTAATTTTTCAAAACCATTTGCGATCACCACCGACGCTAGTGAATATGCACTGGGGGCGATTTTATCGCAGGAGGGTGGTAGGGGAAACGTCCTGTGGCATGCGAAAACAGGAGACTTATAGAGGCGGAGGCCCGATTAACGCGCTCGAAAGAGAGTTATTAGGTTATTAGCACCGTATAGGCGGTCCAAAACTTCCGACCCTATTTATTCAAGGTTCAAAGTTCATACCGATCACCGGCCACTTCTGTGGGTAGGTAATTTGAAAGAATCGTCGGCTAGAGTGAAGCGTTGGAAGGAGATCTTGAGCCAATACAATATCGAAATAACATACAAGCTGGGAAAGGATAATGTGGTGGCAGATTAGATAACCGTGCCCTACAGGTCAACGTTATCGAATCAGGGGAAGGGGAACCTTCCGGGGAGCCCCAGAGGTTCGTACGGTAATGGAAACCAGATGGGGAAGGAGAACGAGAAACAGACCACCGGACAACGGGGAATCTCCCGACCAGTAGGAACCACAGGACGAGAGATTGACGGAGATGGGGGAGGTGGATGAAATGATAAACGATAAGACTCGGCAGATAATATGGAAGGCAAGGACCATGGGGTTACTAAAAATGGAATTTTCCAGATACGAGAGGCATTATATTGTTATTATCTGGTCCCAACCCGGAATCAAGGAAGAACAGATATCCCAAGTCCTGAAAGCTTCCAAGGTAGGTGCGACCCACTATCTCTATGTAGGGAACGCGACTGTGAGGGTAAAAATCCGGAATTTGTGGAGAATGGAAAAGATAGGTATTGATTTATCGTTCATTAGGTGTCAAACGATGTTGTCGGTGTCGAAGGTTATGGTGGATATGATCCGGGATAGCGATCACCAAAAAGAAGTGACATTAGCTTACCACCAAGGGAAGACTAATCATCGGGGAATTAATGAAACCGTAGCAAAATTAAAACGACGGTACTATTGGGTAGGAATGAAGAAAACGGTCTAAGAGATTATGAGGGAATGTGCCTTTTGCCATGCCGCGAAGTATGATCGCCATCCCCCGATAGGGTTACAAGTGGAGACGTGCACCCCTACAGTACCATTGACGGATCTTCAGACTGACACCTTACGTGGAGGGGCTTCAATTGGACACATTAAGCAAAATAGCCATGGCCCATCCGGCGAGAGAGAAGTCAGCGGCCGCAGTCAGTGATGCGCTCCGAATATGGTTCCAATTTTACGGAAAACCAGATACGATTTCCTCGGACAACGGTAAAGAGTTCGACAATGCCCAACTGCGGAAGGAGATTAAAGAGTGCGGTGTCACTTGGCACTGGAATACACTCGGACATCCCAAAAGTAGGGGAGGGATTGAGCGGCTCCATAGTACCCTGGGCGAGCATCTTCGCGAATTCCATGCGGATAAAGGGTTGGAGACTGATGCGGCGATGCCTCGGGCCTTCGAGGCGTATATTCACTCACTTCACATGGGTACTAGATTCTCCACTTTCAAGGTTCTCTTTGGTCTACGGCAGGGGTGCTCAAACTTGAACTGCTGGCGATCTACCGACTACTTACGATCGACTCTGAGAGACTGCAAGTGTGTGTGATGCAGGGTTGTCGTACATACACGATACACCCTACCTACCTACGTAGGGCGTACCGTAGCATATATAGGTATTAGCTTTCTGCACAATATAGGTACATTATTTTAGTCAAAGTTTGGGTTAGGTTTAGTTTGGTTCTTCTCTACAATATCAATGAAAAAACTCATAGTTATTCAAAATTGCGAGTAAACTTAACTAAAGAGTGGCTTTGGATGTTGAAGCCTGGCACTGTATGTCCTCAGCATACTTTTCATAAGATGGTACGTAACCACTGAGTGCTAATCGCAAGCATGATGACATATGATCGTCAGTTAGTCGATTGCGATATTTTGGCTTAATTATCTTCATTTCAGAAAATGCAGACTCGCACAAGTAAGTTGACCCAAAAAATGCCGTCAGTTGAAGGGCGATTTGCCTTACATTCGGATATTTATCTTCAGATATAAAACACCAGAAATTTGTATCAGATGCTGTAGCTTTGAGATGTATATCTGATATAATCTGCACCAACTCATTTTCAACAGAACATGAGTTCATATTAAACTGACTTGCTATTTCAGTAGCTAATTCCTAAATGTTTTTACATGAAAAAGGATAACTCATAAATGATGCTATATTTTCCAATTTACTGCAATCATAAAAACGCATTTAGAATTGTCCCAAAATATTTGATAATTCAGCCTCATACGTATCATAATTCAACTGAGGAATCCTTGCTTTCAAAGACGGAAAATGTTTCAGATCCTTTCTTTTCAGTTGATCTATCATAAGTTGCAATTTACTTTTGAATGCGTTTACTGCGCTAATCATCTCAATAATAGTTTTCCCTATACCTTGAAGCTCCAAGTTAACGGTGTTTAAGTGCATTGTGATGTCAGTGAAAAATGCCAAATCATTTAGCCATTTTTCGTTTTTCAAAATCTGAGTGTCATCACCTCTTTCGTCTAGAAAAGCTGTTATTTCGGGCAATAATTCTTGAAACCTTTCTAGGAATTTTCCGCGACTCAACCACTTGATGTCCGTGTGAAGAACTAAATCAGTGTGTTCAGCTGACTCCCTATCTTCCAACTGCAACTGAAAGAGCCGCCGTTGCAAGCTACGTGCACGGATGGAATTCACAATTTTTGTTGCAATGCCCATAATTTCCTCCGTGTTTAAAACTTTTGAACACAAAACTTGTTGATGTATAATGCAATGGAATGAAAAAAATGAAGGGAATTCTTCATTAGCTCGACACAATGCCACTAAACCGTTATTGTTTCCAGTCATTGCTGGTGCTCCATCGGTTGTAATGCACACTAATTTACCATATATATTGGTAGCTCTTAGTTTTTTACAAAATTGAAGAAAACGTCATATATATATTCGCCACGGGTCTTCCCCTTCAGAGGAATGATTGTCAAAAATTCTTCCTTAGCCAACATGTCATTGAATACCATCCGAATAAAAATACACAGCTGGGCAGTGTCTGTCATATCGGTGGATTCGTCGAACTGCAAAAAAAAGTATGTACATTCCATGATATCTTGTTTTAGTTTATCTGCAATGTCCTGACTCATGACTTCAATACGCCTTGTGACAGTCGGACGAGATAACTGAAGTTCTCTAATAGCAGACATAATTTCTGGTTTATTTTTAAAATCTCCAAATAAAGTCTCACCCGCTTCAATAAATGCTTCCTTCACCACCGATCCATCTTCGAATGGTTTCTTGTGTTTCGCCAATATATGAGATATTTTAAATGACGCGATCGTAGCAGCTTTTGATTGTTTGGCTGGTCTTGTGAACATGGATTGTTCTTTTTTCAAACAAGATATCAAATCACTTACTTTTCGTTTTCTTAATTCACTCTGTGACGAAAAATCCTTTTCACAGTTTTTATGAACCGTTTTATGATGCCTCTCTAAGTTACCACGCTTAGGTATTGCAAATGACGCACGACAAATAACACAAATGCACTTATCCTTCACCATACAAAAGAAAAATTCTTCCTCCCAATCCTTGTTAAAATGATACGTTTTAGATTTCTTCACTGCACTCATTTTCCACTATTTAATAATAAACTTTGCATCGACGTAGGATCGCCATCAAGTTACAATTCAGAATGACTCCAATTCCTGCAGGCGCAACATTTATATCGGCCTGAACGAAAGTCTCGAATGTTCCCGTCAAACGCGCCGCCCGAAAATAGACTGTACTTTCTCTCGTTGTTTCTAGACTAGACTGTACTGTGTACTGTCTATTCTAGAAACAACACGGCTTTTCTTTGAAAAGTGCCGCGCGTTCCTTTGATAAAGCCACCTTTTGCCGCAAGCAGTGTTATTTTATTACGTAATACATTTTTGTAGTTTAGTTACCTACCTACTTATTAAAATTTTTTTTCTTCTCGAGATCTACCCAAAAAGCACTCGCGATCGACCGTTTGAGCACCCCTGGTCTACGGGCACGACGTAGGAACGGGGACGGTACGGTCGTAGATGAAGCCATGGCGGAACGACTAATCGTGAATAGGATAAAACTTGAACGAATATGGGAGAATGGGTGGGCACGAAGGGTCTCGGAAAAAAGTAAGAGATTTGCCAGGGATAATTTGGAGGATATTACGGGAACTCTTAGGATAGGTAATATTGTGTACAGAAGGATTATGTCCAATCGCGCAAAAGACGTACATTGTTACGAGGGGCCATTCAAAGAATTGCTATAAGGGAGCACAATCTGGTCACCATTCAGTCTGGCGGAGCCCAGAAAACGTAGAACAGTACATATTGAGCAGCTGAAAATTCCAGCTGGGGAAGCCAGACTATAATTATGTATTATTACTGTTGTTTGTATTTTTTTTAGGTGTTTGTTAGATTAGTTAAGTCGAGTAATAATGGCCTTAAGATTAAAGTGCTAAGTGAGCTCTTGTACATAGTGTAAGTTTTCTTTTCTTTTGGTTTTTGTAAGTGAGAACTTTGTTTATTTGATGATATTGTATTCCTTTTTCTTTTTTGTTGCTGTTTTGTATTCTTATTATTTTTTTTTTTGAGTTTACGAGGATGTTCGTAACACTAATCCTAAACGGTGTACTATATACAGAGGATTGGAATCTTAATAAAGCAGTGTTTAACCAGATTTCATGCGTGTTGTTATTCTCCTAAATTCCTCTTTTTTATTAATGTTCTGTGTGCCGAAGCTCTTAAGTATCTATTTTGAAGACTTTATTTTAATATTAGAGAGGGAAATAGTTGACTGGATGATATAATGGAGAATGGAGATAGTAGGGGGGGGGGGTGCAGTCAAGAAAACACCAAATAAGTCAAGACTTATGTTTCATGTGTGCCGACGTTTCGACCTCATTGTAGGTCATCTTCAGGGCTAATGGGAGAGGCGGCTGGGTGAACTGTGTCCAGCCTAAAGTGTCTGGACAGTTCACCCAGAAATGCCAGAACATTCATCCAGACAGTTGTCATGCTGAAAAACATGGTTCAAATCCCCTTGCAGGCAAGGCTTTTTATTTACTCTGTGTGCAGCTGGAGATGGATCATATGGGATCTAGGATCCTCCTGGGGCTCATCCAACATCTATAAAATGTTATAAAAATTGGGTACGAAAAAGGGGGAGAAATCTGGCGGTTGAGCTCGATCTAGGACATATCACCACCCTGCAGAACCGTTGTCCATGAAACAGTACAGTCTCTACCATCTATAGAACCGCAGACTTGTTCACGGATAGTGATACAGTTTTTTTTTTATTTAAGCACGCCAGATTCTAATTATTAAATAGCTTATTAATCAGAGTACACGAAATTAATTATTACCAAACCCTAAAAGCAAATTTCTTTATACATATCTACAATATTTTTTCAAAATTATTTATATTATTTATTTGTTTTTATTTTTTATCATTTAATAATGAAGTGTGAAATTCAACCATTACTAAATCAAATTATTATTACTTATGTTTCTATAGAAATATTACTAATATTTCTTAGACGCTTTATTTTTTTGCTAGATCTTTTAGAAATATTTTTAATTTTCATATTTCTTTTAAACACTAGTTAAGACGTAGTCAGGCATTGATATCAGTATATCAGTGTTGACAATTATCATTGTTTTTTATCCTTATTCTTCCTTATCAATAACGTCATACACTACGGTTGTTATCACTTTATACTGCTATGGTTATTCAGAAAATGTTATAGAGGGAGAACTCAATTTTGCTTATCCAGGTATAATTAGGATAGAGATGTTTAACGACTTCCTGACACCGTACAATCTCGGGACCCACATTTCACGTCCATTCCGAAGAACGGTACAGCCAAGGTTATTTTAATCCAATTTAAAAGTCTTAAGGCCCCCTGCCGGGCTAGAAACCCGCGATCCATGCCTCAGATAGATTTAGATGTAGGTTGGTATGTTAACAACTAGACCTCTTTCTTATCTAACATTTTAATATAATTTTATGAAATAGAAAATCACAGCCGTCTCGTTGACTTCGGAATAAGAATCACGTAACGAAGAACAAATCAATTCAATCCAAATAAAAAACCATTTGGTGGATTTGGTGATTAGATACACTTGTGTAAACAGATGATAACAGTCCCTCTTATCAAATCCCGACGTTAATTAAATTCTGCGTACATTGCCGAGTACCTTTTCCAGTAATTATTATATTTAAAGCATTTAAGTAAACTTAGTCATCAGAGTCTGCACGCTATTAAGTTCAATAACCATTTATTACATAACTGATTTTTTGTTTGATGAACGTCGTCCGCAAAATTATATAAACTGTTATCTACTACTGCATATTTAATATTATTTCTTCGAATACTTATTTCTTTTGATTATCAAATTCTTTAAATTATTTATTGAGTTAGTGGAATTTCTAAATTTACTAGAAGTGATCATTTTTCTCTTTATCGCTTCAACAGGTAAAATTTATTCCTAGTCCTGAAACTCTTCTCTAAGAATATAAAAACATTACCAATGATGACATTTAAAATCAAAGAAACCTATCTTCTTTGTGGGTGACATGTGGTGTAGTGGCAAGTATAAGAACCTTCTGTGACAATGGTCGCGGGTTCGCAGCCCGTTAAGTGGGCCTAGCATTTTTTTATATCGAGTAAAAAATCCCTTGTACTGCCGTCCTTATGAAGGGACCCAAAATGAGAATCCAAGCCTGTACTATGTCAAATACTCGTTAAATATCCCTATCCTAAGTATGCCTGCATAACCAAAATTTAGGTTTGCAAGACGGCTCAGTGATTATTAACTTTATAGAGAATTTTGTAACTTATACTATTACTAAGACAATCAACTTATAACGTATAAATACATCTTGGCGTAGATGTCACATAAAAAATATTACCACGATGCATGTTTTACTATTCTGCACATTTTCACCAGTGTTGACGAATAACACATAAACAAATATTCGGAGTTTTGGCATTGTATCTTATTAGGAAGTATTCTTAATAATTTTACTAATGTTCTTGTTTGAAAAGGAAAATAAATGGTCATTAATTAAAAATATTTTTATTTAAAATTAGTTAAGCAATAAAAATAATAAAATATGTTTATAATTGGTCATTTCATGGCGGTTAATTAGCAAGGATGGTAGATGTTGGCTAAAAAAAATCAGAACATTCTGGATTTTTTTGTTTAATCCTTGGTTAATCGAGTTTTCCCCCTTCCCAACCCTATGTAACAGTAGCAAAGGTACCTTTGTTGTAATTAGGACTAATCTCTTAGAGCAGGTGCGTTTCTAATTAAAGAAAATACAATTTTAATCTGTAAAAAAAATTTTTACTAAAATTTTAAAGAGAAAATTGAGATTTTAATAATGGCAATACATTTCATTACTACAATATCGGTGCCATCCGAAGGGCTGGTTAGACCGATCAGAAAAACTGTAATTTAATATAAGTATCATGTCCTGTTTATTGAGCATGTGGCTGAAATTAAATATTTCTTTCTCAATATATTAACTGTTTTAAATATATACATATATATATATATATATATATATATATATAGGCATAATGTTATACCCTATGATAACACAAGGATATTTGAAAACTTTTTAAACAGCTGTAATTGAATATTGCAGTTACCCATAAATGAAGTTTGGATGGTATGGAAATCAAATATATGCTATTTTTTTTTCATTTCTTGAGATTCATTGATATATTCGTTAAGCTATAATCTTTTTTTTTTTTCCTTTCAAAGTAACCCTTTGAAAGGACCGTTTATTTATTGGCACATTCCATACGTGAGTATACTATGTGCCTTTTAAATTAATTTTTACAAATAATTAACTACAGTTTGGTAATACTAAAATATATGCAAAAGACATTATTATATACATGCTGTTACAACTTAAGAAAATTAACAAAAATAACAAATTTAACAATTATAAATTTAACAATTAACAAATTAACTAAGTTAAAATTACATAATGATTATCTTTGTTTTACATAGTATGATTATTCTTAAATGGATGTCAACTTTTCAAAATCGATACTGTAAATAAATTTAGTGAGTTCGGATCGAAAGTGATTGTAAAGGTCATGTTCAGCAACTGGCCAAACTTTCCCTCTTGATATTGTGGAGATAATTAATTTTGATCTTTGTCCTTCATACATTTGGCAGTCATATATTATGTGTTTAAATGGCTGTTCTTCTTTGTCTATTGAGTAAGTACTATCATTGGTTATGTGAAATCTGTGTAAGCATGATTTGGTATGTCCATGTTCAGTTAAAACCTGAGTTAGTTTGTAGTTAGTGGATTTTATTAATTTGTAGTAATTGTTTGTTAGTTTTGGAATGAACCTATGCAAACTAGGAGATTTATTTGAAATAGTCCATCGTTCATTCCACCTCGTAATTGATTCTTCCCTAATTTTGAATTTTATGAACGAAATTGGTGTTTTTTGAAAAGATGGAGACATATCACTTTGTGCTGCCTCATTTGCTAATTTATCCGCTATCTCATTGCCCTCGATACCAGAGTGACCCTTTACCCATATTATTTTTATTAAATTATTAATTAATTAATTGATTTAATTTAATTAAATATTAATAATTAAATTATTAATAATTTAATTATTAATATTATTAAATTATTAATAATTAATATTAAAATTATTATTATTAATATTATTTTTATTATTATTATTTTTATTTTTACAGAGAAATTTAGAAGCCTAAATGTGCACAAGTTCATTCTGATATTTTCGGTAAGCTCGTCATTTATGTCTGTGTTGAGAACTGATTGTATCAAGATTTTGTTATCTGTGTGTATGACTATATCTGTATGTATGTTGTTTGAAAGGTCAAGAAGGAATTCTGTCGCTTTTACGACTGCGTACTTCTCAGCTTGGTTGTTGGAACTCGTAGAGCCTAGTTTGTACTGGGCACTAAGCATCTTCCCATTCGTATCCCAAAGTAGCCAAGCACAGCCTACTATAATAAGCTATAATTTTAAAACGTCGACAAACGATATTTTTGATGTTGTTATCTTGCCGACAGGTATTGTACATGGGAACACCAACCTCACGTTGCTAAGAACCATGGTTTCTATGGTGCAATCGCGTGCTGTCCAGAACTCCATAACCTATCCCTTTGGGGCCGATTCCCTAGTGTCCTTCACACCGAATTTGCAGCCGAATTCAAACTCCGTCTTATTGGGAAAATCTGCTCATTATAAAGGTTAATACCGTAAACATATTCAGTACAATCCTTTACACTGCTGCGCCCTAGCGGACCCAAACAACAAATTTCTTTCTACCGAGAATGAATTGTTTTAGGAAGCCTTCCCCTTCCGGTACAGGAGTCTGCAATGTTTACAAAAACTGCGCGTGGGACCTCCATGGATCTTGGGTAGCAACGCTTCGATCGCTGATCAGATTCCTTAAAAAATACGATGTTTCTTATTGTAAATATCCTCCTCTTAATTACAAATTTTACTTTTATTTCATTTCATACATTTTTTGTATGAATTAATAAATTGCATTTTTTTAGACATATTCCTTTCTTTGCACACAAATTTTAAAAAATGAAGTTAAAATATATATTTGTAGTAGGTAATTTAAAATTTATTTACTAGCTAGCACTGATCCAGATATGTAATTTTATGTTATTCTTGAAAATATTTTGAGGTATAAACTAAAGTTACGGAGATTGTTATTCTTTGTTTTATTTCCAATCCTTGATTCATTTTCGTACCTGACAAAGTTATATTTTGGCTACGAAATAAACAAGGAAAACTTGATAAATGAAATCATACCCCCGAAGTAGCCTGTTAAGAAGTTATAAGGAAGATAACATATCCTAGAAGAGGAGGACAGACAAAGAAGCGGAGGAACGTTAGGACACAATATCAACTCCCGCCGGCGCGAACAAAGCCAGCTCCGGACAATAGCTCATTGTCTCCTCTACATCAAGTTCGCTTCGTCGACAAATATTTCCACTTCCGTCAACATTTGTATTCTATTACTTACGTTTCATAGTTTTTATTTAATAAATTATAACACCATTTCCGATAAATGATATTCACCTCACTAAAAATGCAAACATTCTCTAAGTAAAGATTACTGGCTAGTCTCCTGTGAATGATTGGTAGATAAATATTTAAGTAATAATAATTCTCAAAGTTAAGATTATCTTGCAAATATAAGATAATTAGATATGGAAACAGTGCAGGACTTACTTACTAGGCTGGGCATACTAGGTTCAGCAACATGCGGTCTGCAAACCTTCCTGGGTCCTCAACCAATCTCTATAATATACATTTAATGGGGGGGGGGACTTGTGTGAGAAAACAGATTGGAACACTTCCATGATCCACTCTTTTCCCAATCCATCAACTCTCAAATAGTCAGCCCAGCCTCAAAAACATTCGAGCGTTCCTATCATGTCCTTTTCAATCGGGAATTCCTTTTCATCTAATATCCGCCCTGAAACTTCTCCGTCATTGTCTCCATTCATTTTATTCCAGCATATCCTAAATTACGACATTAGAGGCCTAATCACATAACTCTATTAAACATAAGTTTATATACAGTTTTCAATCGATTAATTTTGTTTGTTTATTCGTTTAACGACATTTTAAGCTATGATGGCCAATCGGAAGATGATACAGTGGTCCTAAATTTTGTCTACCCAGACATATTTAGGATAGAAATATTTTACGTCACTTACGAAGGACGGGATAACCGAATTTTTTACCATAACCAAGAGAAAAATGTTATTTTTTATTTGTTATTTTTTTATAAGTATAATTTTCACACTAATTTAAATAGGTGTTTTCTTAATTTTTTGACGTGATTGTACACAGCCAAATATTTTTATTATATAGCCTTATACAGTATTGTCTCTGCCATACCCTGAATTCTTCATAGGTTTTAGTTATATATATATATATATATATATATATATATATATATATATATATATATATATATATATATATATATATATATATAATTAATTTTATCAATGTATATTACAGACAGATTAAGGTTACGGAGAAACTACAACAGTTAATGTCTCCATTATTGGCAACAATAACAGGGTGGGGATGCTGCGATAAGATGTGTAATCCCAAGCCGATAATAGCGAAGGACATCTTAAGGAAGAGCTTTGGAAGATAAGGGAAGATCCTGAGGAGCTAAGGGGGGGGGGAGGGTTGGGATGGTCTGGTCAATATTAGGTCCGCTCGGGGAATCTGATCTCCGTTTGTTCTCGTCGTCTCGGGTTGCACTCTCGTTCAGTATTGAGTGAGCTGTTTTAATCGCAAGTGTATAGCGGCAGTTTGCCCCTTGCGGGAGTAAAAAAATCATTTTACACTAGTTGCGGTAACTAATGTGAGCCTTTGGTAATTTCTCCGCAGATTGTCTCTTCGAGTTTAGTATTTTAATATTATAACCATTTAATATTTTAAAAAAATACAAGTTATCTTAAACTTGTTTTTTTATTTGTTCATTTAACGTCACTTTATGCTGATATGGCTAATCGGACTATACTAAAAAGAGAGCTCTATATTTTTCATGTCCAAATTTAATCAGAATAGGGATTTTTAACGATTACCTAATATCGAACAAGCTCGGGACAACCGTTTAATGCTCCTTCCTAAGGACGGCATAACCGTGGATTTTTACTCCCTTTAAAAAAAGGTCCACCTGCCCTTCTTATTTGAGAAATGTATATAATTCCGTAATCATGAATGATTATTATTATGACTACTATGATGAACGATATCATGTATACTTCAAAATGTTAGTTGAAACTTATATATCTTCATGAAATGATTAAAGTAATGTACAAAATACAGGGGGGGGGGTACGGTCTATAAAATTGTAAAAACAGACAAAAGCTAACTATTATCTAACTTTTATAATATGCTGTCATGAAATTACAGTAATTACTTTCTAAAATAGGGCAATTAATTAATATTGGTGAGAAAAATGTTGCATTGTTTTAATCCAATGTATAAGTGGATGGAATCAATGGATGAATGGGCAATGAAGAAAAAGATCAGGGTGCAGGTGCAGAATTGCTCATCTGTCCATGTCTAGGTTCGCAGTTTCGCTTCACGGAAGGTAACGTTAGTATTTCTTAAAGTGAGTAAAAAATACTTTTCAAAACTTTTCGAAGTGACGTAAAATGGGTATTTGGATCCTGTTCGATGCCACAGACTTGTTAAATATCCTTAATAATAACCAGATTTGCAAACGTTTATTAAGTTTCACCGTTTAGGTTTAATTTTCTCGGCCATCATGAGGGCCAACGAAAAAAAAAATTACATTAACAGTGCCAAAAATATAAATTTAATTCTGAAATTTTATTCTGTTCAATATTTGGCTCATCTCTTGTTATTTTTCTTTTATTGTTCAATTATTTTATAGTTTGATGTTTGTTTTTGCTCATTATATTTCATTATTATATTTTATGTCCATGTAAATAACACGTTAAAAAAAAAAAAACGAATACAACTCAATTTGAGTTATCAATAGTTATATTGGCTCTTAGGCAGACAGTCCAAAACGGTCTGGATGGAATCCAGCTGTGGGGATGCATGGACTCCAACAGAAAAATAATTCAAAGATTTCAAAATAAATTGTTAAGGGGCATCGTAAATGCACCTTGGTATATCAGGAATGATGATCTCCACAGAGATCTTCGGGTGCCGACCGTGGAGGAGGTAATCCAAAAATTCGCCGAGACACATCAGGGTCGCCTGCAAGACCACGTTAACGCCGAGGCCGCCCATCTCGACTCCAATGCACTGGTGAGAAAGCTAAAGAGAAGGAAGACCCATGAACTAATATAAAGTGTTGTGTTTTATGTCCAGAGCTAGCCACGTTTGAAGCTCCTAAATCTTGAAAAATAAAGATTATGTACTATATTATGTACATATGTTTTAAATGTTTTGTTATTATTATTATTCGAAAAAATGCTAATAAGCTCTTAAATAGCTTGATTCTAATATTTAAAAAAAAAATGTAACTGTTTTGTTGTCATTGGCACTGTTATTGATGCTGTGTGTTTTCTCTGAAAATTCTTTAGCCCTGACATAGATAGCGCCCCCAACCATTTTTTCAGTTTTTTTGTCAACCTGGCAAGCGTGTGGGGCAGAAATAATATTCATTAATTATTCTGACGATTTTAGTCCTTATACAAATTTTAAATATAAATTTGAAAAAGGGTGAAATGTATTTTAGAAGTAGAAAGAATTACCTGAGTGCATTATGCAATGAAGTGGCAAAAATCATCCGAGAACTCGCCCGTATATAAAAAAACTTTCCGAGATCTTTCTCTCTCTCTAACAGTTTGAGGAGTATTTATAACAATTTCCCAACTTGCCTTTTACCTTTCCCTTGAATAGCTAATGCTAGTGACTTAACTTTCAACACTAACTCAGTCTGTCCTTAAGATCCCGGGGGAACCTTGCTTCTATTTACTGCCAGTATTCGGTTCTTGCATATTGCATGTGACAGTTTAGAGTTCCGTGTGTATGCTCTCTGGGTCTGGAAATGTTTCACAGAATAAAATAGTAGCGAAGAGGACTCTAAATAGGCTTAATTTCCTAGATTAGATACTGTCAAAGAGATGTGGAGAGCAGATAATGATTTATAAGGAACTGCTATATAATGTAAACTTTGGAATGACCAGATAGAATTAGGAAGTAGGTAAATGTATCGGGTTAAATCGATTACTTTGAGTTTGCCCTAGAGATGCGAATTTTTTTATAGTGCGCGCTAGAGACTCCGTTGTTTCTAGGACAACTGTCTGTAGATCCCAAAGAGGTCTTTTTCGGCTGTTTTAAATCTATTCATGAACATTCACATCTATACATTTTTGATGGATAATTTTCATAGATGTAAATACCTATTAAGTTTACCCTTACTGTCCTATGTAAACCAGACTCTTTTCCTATTTCACGTGATCTACCTCCATGTATTAGAGGCCCTCTATAAATTCTATACATGGCCAACAACTAGAGACAAAATGGTCATTTATGTAGTAGTATAGTCCAGCAGTGGAGAAAGAACAGCCAGAGTACAATGTGCTCAAGTCATCTCATCAGCATCATGAAGTAGACCACATCAGAGGGCCAACAGAGTAGGAGGAAGTCGGCAACCAACGCATCACAGATGCCATTCACAGCTGGAAATTAATCATGTATTTCTTATACTTATATTATTTATAGCAAAATCTATTTATTTCATCTGTCATCTTTATAATATGCATACAGTCCACTTACACTACAAAGATAAGCTACCATTTCCCAAAAAGGGATTCTATCTTCGAACTTAAAAACTTACCAAAATGTCTGATGAATGGCGAAGTGTTGAAAATCAAGTTTCATTTTCTTCTTAAAAATGAACTATTTTAAACTTTTTTAACCCTAAATTACACGAGCAATGTAAAATGAATCATACAAATTTTTATTTTAAAAAGAAAAGATATGCCCCCGGCCGGGATTCGAACCCGGAACTTCTGTCTCTCCGTGACAGCGCTCCGACCAATTGAGTCACCAGCGTCGCCTGCCGGCAAGGGGCAAATCTTTTCTCTTATCCAATTCCGTGTCCCAGTGTTCTCCCAACTTTTTGCGATATAAACACGAGAACGAATGTGTTTTGATCATTTCTTTTAATTTTTGGGTCTTGTTGACTTACGTCATATTACTATTTATATTTTTTTATAATTATTGGTCAGCTGTTTTGAATTTTAAATATTTTTATTTTAAAGAGAAAAGATTTGCCCCTTGCCGGCAGGCGACCCTGGAGGCTCAATTGGTCGGAGCGCTGTCACGGAGAGACAGAGGTTCCGTGTTCGAATCCCGGCCGGGGGCATATCTTTTCTCTTCAGAATAAAAATATTTAAAATTCAAAACAGCTGACCAATAATTATAAAAAATTATAAAATGAATCATGCTTCAATACTAGAAGTAAATGCTTTAAGTAAAGTTTGAAAGAATAAAATTGTGTAATTTAGTATTTATTTAAGAAAAGTCAAGGGAATCATTTTATCCACGTCTATTATGCGTCATTTGAAAAGTTGCTGAATATAAATCAGGTATTTTAGCTGTTAAAAAAATGAATGTGTTGCTAAATGTTATTGTTAATTACATTACAAAATAATTAGAAATAGAATACAGCTTGGATAACATTTCGAATAATTATTTTAAAATAAAAAAGGAATAAAATACAATTTTCTGAATGAATTGAAGTACAATTAAAAATGTAAAAAATTATCTACTTGGTCAGTGGTTGGAGTGCTGAGTTGCTATGGTGAAGGTTTCCGTTACTGTAGAAGATATATTATTTAGTTTTTTTTTTAAAGTTTAGTAAAACTAACTTGTATTCAGTTTTAAATAAATAAAAATATGAAGAATACAGTAGAACAGTAGTAAAATATAATAATAATAATAATTTTATTTTGATGTTAGGTCTTTTTAGAATAACAAATGTAGATCAAATTTACAGCCAAATTAAAATGTGTGTCTGGCAAAAAGTCAACATCATAGAAATCAGGCGGTGTTCACATAAGTAGCTAAAAACAAAATAAAAACAAAACGAGTAAATAAAAACAAAAAAGTAAGTTCTTCTCATGAGAAAAAAATAACACAAAAACATAAAAGAATTAGTAGAGTCATAAGAAAAGGAGTCCATAAATTACTAATATGGTTAGAAGCTAATAATTACAGTTCATTACATAATTGCCAATTATACTAAAATTAAAAAAAGAAGAGATGTTGGAAAAGCTTGGGTTAAAATCTGAATAGGGATACAGCATGGCGGATATTAGGTGGGAAAGAGTTCCATATTGTGGTGAGCGGGCGTGATCTTGTTTCCTGGGATTGAGATGACAATTTAAATTGTTGGAATCTGCAGATGTATAAGGACGCTGTGAGTTGATGGATTGTTATAAGAATCCACTGAGGAAATAATCTCTATGGATGGAGAAATCAGCCTCTCCCTCTAACACGACATAAAGGTGGGACACATCAGACCTCATGGAGCACTAGAGACAAACCGCAGTTAGTAGTTCATGATCTTCCCTGGAATACCTTCGAGAGGCCTCCTTTTACCTCTCAATATTAGCCAAAGTGGGGAAAGATAAGATATGATACGAGGAGGTTACGGGTTGTGCGAGAAGATATCGCGAACGATGGGAAAACTTCAAGGAACTTGTTGTCCGTCGGGATATTTGTGAAATCTGGGATTACCTGGAAAGGGTTTGATCAATAGTGATGCCTAGAGATGAGGTGATAATTTAAGATATGAATAATCACTAAAGGTATGGATAGGTTTAAATTGCCATTGTTATAGATCCATAGGGTTTTGGAATCTATAACAATGGCGTGGATTTTCATTGCGTTTAATCCCAGTTTCTTCATATTCCTAGATTCCTAGCACTGATCCTATCTAGGTCTTCCTAGATATTGGTATATGCTACTAAAAACTCAGCAGGACGAATGGACAATTTTAAAATCGGCAGCAAATAGAGGAAAAAAACGTTACCAAACATAAGCGATCAATTCTTCAAATGGGGCTACTTCTCAATCACCGCATTGTAATCGTGTCTTTGCAAATAATATTGAGTATAGAAAACGATGGACTTAGAGAGGTTTCATATTAAGATTCCATGCTTTATATAGTAGATGATAGAAATTAGGCCTAGAAGTAACTTATCTTATCCTGAGCCATTTCATGATTGAATAACAAATTATGACTACACATTAAAGGCTGTACTACAACTCATGAAAGGTCATGGGCACATTACATAGTAGAGACTGTAGTTGTGATTTGTCTAAAATCACGCTAAACGCCAAGTTTCTCCCCAAATTGAGGTTACTTACTTAATGATGCTGCAGGTCACAGATTATAATGGTATTATTACATCTCGTAAAAATATTTTTTTCCAATAAAAAATTCATTCTTTCTACATCATTATTCTTTAATTTTTGTACTGTCACTGGAGGCAATTTTAATTATATTACCTCGTAAATAGATTTTTGCATTATAAATATAATTTGTGCATTTTTTTTTTTAGTATTCATTCAGAATCGAAGAGAAAACTATTAAAGACTTACAGTTAAGAATTTGCATTTGTCATGCATTCTAAACAATAAATTATCCCTCAACAACATCTTAAATAGTAAATTAATAAATTATAGTCATATTCATGCCTGTTTTGTAATAAACAGCAGTTAGCTTACCATTTTCTTTCGTATTATAGGTGTTACTTAATACGTACAATATTGCTTAAATTAACATGTTTCTGTAATTTTTGTTTATCACTAAACGATGGATCTTTGTGTGCGCGAAAATATATAATTTTATTTAGTAATGAAAATTCAGCTACGAACCTTCAAGGACCAATGACAGTGACTAATCGGCCTGTGTCCAAGGATTATGGCAGTTCGGGGTCAGGAGGCACATGAGGACCTATATTTCTTACCCTCAAGCAAAATAGCCCTAGATTCTTGATAGAAGCAAACCGGCACGGTGGTTACTCCTTCGTCCGGTCGCTGTAAGTTTCCTCCAGTACGCTGATGTGTCTCATACTCGAAGGGCGGTGCTATGCTCGACCAACTCTACCCGCATTTATGTATAAGAATGTTTCATGTTTCAAAAAAAATTATTTTTTTGTGTTGTACTAATTTTAAATAATTCCTTTTACCACGAGTTGATGTGATAATAGTAAGGTTATTCACTGATGTTTTTCTCTAAATTTCCTCACACTTAAGATATATTGTACCCCATTTCTAAAGAACACTTCGCAATGGATTGTTTACAGAAGATTATCGCACGAGCTTTCAATGTCTTTGCCCGATATGTTCCTACGAATTGATTAGGAGAATCCAAACATTAAAATTAATACTTTAATTATTATTAAGAGATGCTGCTAGGTTAGTTACTTGAAAATTTTTCATTTTATTCATTACATTAATTTGGTGGATGAACATCCTTTCTTAACCTGTGCTACACCTGTTCTCTGGATTTTTATTTATTCACTAACTTGGAGCAATTCATTAAAAATTCGAGTCTAAAAATATAAGAATTACTTTTGTATAGTTCTGCTTATTTTGCAAATATATTTTTTGACTTTTTCATTTCATTTTAAAAGGATACATTATTATTTCTTTAATTATTATCTATGAAAAAAATACCATGGACAATGAAGAAAATATATTATATTTTTTAAATATTTTATTTGAAAAGAAAAGATATGGTCAGGATCGGGACTCGAACCCGGGACTTTCACCTCTCCTTCGTGACACCTCAATCATCTCCTCCATCCTGGCTCGCTTCATGGCCAGCCATATCCCCTCTTTTCACTTGATCCTACATCTCTGTGTTCTCGCAATTTTCGATGTATACACGGGGAGAATGTTAATTGAACATTACTTTATTTTGGATCTAGTTGACTTTAAGTCGTTAATATTATTATAATTTCATTTCTTTTTTCTTCTCTTCCCCTCTTTTCACTTCCCAGGTTCGAGTCCCGGTCCCTGCCATATCTTTTCTTTTCAAATAAAACATTTGAAAAATGATATCATATAAAAATAAAATAAATTATAATAATATTAACGGCTTAAAGTCAACTAGATCCAAAATAAAGTAATG
Organism: Arma custos; assembly: GCA_037127475.1. NCBI lineage: Eukaryota > Metazoa > Arthropoda > Insecta > Hemiptera > Pentatomidae > Arma > Arma custos. Next base: position 182,375,220 of record CM073759.1, read on the forward strand.
TTCAATTAATATTCTCCCCGTTTATACGTCGCAAATTGCGAGAACACGGAGATGTAGGATCAAGTGAAAAAAGGGGATATGGCTGGCCGTAAAGGAAGCCAGGATGGCCGAGATGGTTGAGGCGTCACCACGGAGAGGTGGAGACCCGGGTTCGAGTCCCGGTCCTGGCCATATCTTTTCTTTTCAAATAAAACATTTTAAAAAAATATATCATATAAAAATAAAATAAATTTAAAAAATATTTAAAAGTAATAACCATCAAAAGAACAATAAACAAAAATAAAATGTATAAAATAATGTTTAATATTAATATTGAGAAATTATCTTATTATTATTAAAAAAATATTATTTTTTTATTATTTAAATATTGTGATTTTTTTTTATTATTCAAAAGAATAATTATCAGTATTATTTTATTAAAGTCAACTACTCACATCTTTTTTTTTTCTATTTATATTTGATTAAGTGGTATTTGAACTGTTATTTAATATCATATATTACTTTATATCATAGCAAATCAATTTAAAAAAAGCCTCTACCACTACAACCCACGAAGGATCTTGGGTTCAGTAGATGCTATGGTTGGACAACGGTTGTGCAGAGATGTGATTTGTGATGGAACTCACTTATTAGAGTGGGTGAGCCCCGGGTGGGTCTCCAGATACCATAGGTTCCATCCTTGGCTGTTAAAAGATTAATTAATTTATCTGCCATGGCCAAATTTGTACCCGGGACTTTCGGCATACCAACTCAATGCTCTATATCAGGGGTGCTCAAACGGTCGATCGCGACCGACTGGTCGATCGCGAGTGCTTTTTGGGTAGATCTCGAGAAGAAAAAAAATTTTAATAAGTAGGTAGGTAACTAAACTACAAAAATGTATTACGTAATAAAATAACACTGCTTGCGGCAAAAGGTGGCTTTATCAAAGGAACGCGCGGCACTTTTCAAAGAAAAGCCGTGTTGTTTCTAGAATAGACAGTACACAGTACAATCTAGTCTAGAAACAACGAGAGAAAGTACAGTCTATTTTTGGGCGGCGCGTTTGACGGGAACATTCGAGACTTTCGTTCACGCCGATATAAATGTTGCGCCTGCAGGAATTGGAGTCATTCTGAATTGTAACTTGATGGCGATCCTACGTCGATACAAAGTTTATTATTAAATAGTGGAAAATCAGTGCAGTGAAGAAATCTAAAACGTATCATTTTAACAAGGATTGGGAGGAAGAATTTTTCTTTTGTATGGTGAAGTATAAGAGTGCATTTGTGTTATTTGTCGTGCGTCAGTTGCAATACCTAAGCGTGGTAACTTAGAGAGGCATCATAAAACGGTTCATAAAAACTATGAAAAGGATTTTCCGCCACAGAGTGAATTAAGAAAACGAAAAGTAAGTGATTTGATATCTTGTTTGAAAAAAGAACAATCCATGTTCACAAGACCAGCCAAACAATCAAAAGCTGCTACGATCGCGTCATTTAAAATATCTCATATATTGGCGAAACACAAGAAACCATTCGAAGATGGATCGGTGGTGAAGGAAGCATTTATTGAAGCGGGTGAGACTTTATTTGGAGATTTTAAAAATAAAACAGAAATCATGTCTGCTATTAGAGAACTTCAGTTATCTCGTCCGACTGTCACAAGGCGTACTGAAGTCATGAGTCAGGACATTGCAGATAAACTAAAACATGATATCATGGAATGTACATACTTTTCTTTACAGTTCGACGAATCCACCGATATGACAGACACTGCCCAGCTGTGTATTTTTATTCGGATGGTATTCAATGACATGTTGGCTAAGGAAGAATTTTTGACAATCATTCCTCTGAAGGGGAAGACCCGTGGCGAAGATATATATGACGTTTTCTTTAATTTTGTAAAAAAACTACGAGCTACCAATATATAAATTAGTGTGCATTACAACCGATGGAGCACCAGCAATGACTGGAGACAAAAACGGTTTTGTGGCATTGTGTCGAGCTAATGAAGAATTCCCTTCATTTTTTTCATTCCATTGCATTATACATCAACAAGTTTTGTGTTCAAAAGTTTTAAACACGGAGGAAATTATGGGCATTGCAACAAAAATTGTGAATTCCATCCGTGCACGTAGCTTGCAACGGCGGCTCTTTCAGTTGCAGATGGAAGATAGGGAGTCAGCTGAACACACTGATTTAGTTCTTCACACGGACGTCAGGTGGTTGAGTCGCGGAAAATTCCTAGAAAGGTTTCAAGAATTATTGCCCGAAATAACAGCTTTTCTAGACGAAAGAGGTGATGACACTCAGATTTTGAAAAACGAAAAATGGCTAAATGTTTTGGCATTTTTCACTGATATCACAATGCACTTAAACACCGTTAACTTGGAGCTTCAAGGTAAAGGAAAAACTGTTATTGAGATGATTAGCGCAGTAAATGCATTCAAAAGTAAATTGCAACTTGTGATAGATCAACTGAAAAGAAAGGATCTGAAACATTTTCCGTCTTTGAAAGCAAGGATTCCTCAGTTGAATTATGATACGTATGAGGCTGAATTATCAAATATTTTGGGACAATTCGAAATGCGTTTTTATGATTGCAGTAAATTGGAAAATATAGCATCATTTATGAGTTATCCTTTTTCATGTAAAAACATTTAGGACTTAGCTACTGAAATAGCAAGTCAGTTTAATATGAACTCATGTTCTGTTGAAAATGAGTTGGTGCAGATTATATCAGATATACATCTCAAAGCTACAGCATCTGATACAAATTTCTGGTGTTTTATATCTGAAGATAAATATCCGAATGTAAGGCAAATCGCCCTTCAACTGACGGCATTTTTTGGGTCAACTTACTTGTGCGAGTCTGCATTTTCTGAAATGAAGATAATTAAGTCAAAATATCGCAATCGACTAACTGACGATCATATGTCATCATGCTTGCGATTAGCACTCAGTGGTTACGTACCATCTTATGAAAAGTATGCTGAGGACATGCAGTGCCACGCTTCAACATCCAAAGCCACTCTTTAGTTAAGTTTAACACCATATGTAATTCTTTTGTTTTGTAACAACCAATAAACTCGCAATTTTGAATAACTATGAGTTTTTTCATTGATATTGTAGAGAAGAACCAAACTAAACCTAACCCAAACTTTGAATAAAATAATGTACCTATATTGTGCAGAAAGCTAATATCTATATATGCTACGGTACGCCCTACCTAGGTAGGTAGGGTGTATCGTGTATGTACGACAACCCTGCATCACACACACTTGCAGTCTCTCAGAGTTCTTACCTTAAGTAGTCTAAAAATATTGAGGTAGATCGCCAGCAGTTCAAGTTTGAGCACCCCTGCTCTATATAAACACATATAATAAAAACATTCATCACCACCAATACATTGTAATAATTTTTCATAATTTTCTTCGAATTATTAAATGTATAATATTTCTCTAGGCATTTTTACTTTTCTTCGCGACAATAAATAAGGTTTAAAATATACTATATTTTTATTTTCTTCATCTGTTTATTTGGTTCATCAAATTGATAAATAATTGAAGTGATACCTGATAAGAATATTTCTTATGATAAGATTTTCTTTTTAATTGAATTAAAATTGGACCTCTAAATTTTCGTCATAACCCTTTCAAACAATAGTTTTTGATTAAAAGTTACTTATTTCCTTACTTCATCCTATTAACCAATTAAAAAAAAATAGACATCGAAAATAACACTTGCGATCTCCTGTTATCATCAAATCAATTTAGTCTGTATAAAAAAATGTAAAAAAAAAATAAATTAATCGTGCTCAACGAAAGCAATTCAAACACATCTATATTATTCAGTATCCTTTAGGATCCTCCTCAGGTATGTTTTCGTAAAACCTTTAATTATTTATTTATTAAAAAACATAATGAGGAGAAAAAAATCGGTGGCTAATTAGTGTTAATAGGTTAAAATTTTATAATAAGTGAATTTTTTATAATAAAAGTAAACATGTGTTTATTAACATATGACTGATTGTCATGTTGTAAATGGCTCTATAAAATAGTATGAGCAAAAGGACTGTTAATTAGTTGTTTTGTTTTTATACATGATTAAATTCATATTTATCATTTGATAGTATGCTTTGTATTGTGATGCAATGCCGAAAATCCTGGTTCAAATCCAACCCTTTTACTTAATTAAAATATTATAAATTCATTATCAGACCGTTTGTAACTTTAATATTTTATACTTACACTTTATAATGAATAGTAAATGACAATAAGTCATATGCTAATAAACACATGTAACATATATAATTAATTTATCATACAGTTAGGTTATATAAACGTCATGAGACAAGTAACGGGGCAGTGAGTTAAAGAGGTTATCTTTTTTTTATATCTTCCGAATAGTTGAAGATTTAAAAAAAAAATGTTTAGAAACCATTGAATAGTAAATCTATAAATTATTATAAATACTAGGAAAAATAGTTTTTTTAAAGTCGTGCAAGCTTACTATCAAAAAATTATTCTGGAATTTGAAATATCATTTCAAAATTTTGAGTCATACCATATCTATAACTCTACATATATTCAATGATACAGTTAGAGGCTCAAAGGTTTCGAACCCGTCACTTTAGTGAACGTGTAGTATAAATAAAGTAAAGATATATAATATAATATATGTAAATAAGGGTTCACTAGTGTTATTTAATGAATTTGTGCTCTCTAAGATTCCTACTTGGTACTCTGCACAAATCGCGCGTGTCAAAAATTTATGATGAGTTATAAAGTGGCTCTTCCCTCCTTTCCGAAGACAATATTTCCTCTGTTCATTATTATACCAATCCATTTACTCTCAACACCCTTCATATATCTACAGTCTCCTCCAATTCAAATCCTCAATTCAACACCATAAAACAAGATCCCACCTTTCCGATCTCTTTATTCGTTCCCACAGAACTAAAGCATTCGAACGTTCCTTCTCGCACGCTCCAGCACAGTGTGGAACTCAATCCCTCCTAACATTCATCTAAGTCCCTCATTATCCTCATTTAAATCCTTGTTTTTCCAATATCTCGTAGCTTTCCAAAAAGATGCTCTATAAGTAGGTTAGTCATTTGCTTAGAATGTTATGTACAGAATAATTCATTGTTGTACAGAATAATACATGCATTTAACAGATATAATGGATTTATCTATTCTCTTTAATCGCTTAATTTATTGTCAAGATTCGTGCTGTTTATTTAGTTATTATTATTTTTTTGTTTAAATATTTCTTTTTAAATTGTTTTCTGTCACGTGTTACACGCTTTCTGATTTGTAACATTAAGCCTTTTGGCCAGATAAATATTATGTTTCTTATTCTGTTTTATAATTATAATTCTCTAGGGACTTAGTCCCAGAGAAAAAATTACTTTTCTATTCTATATAGAATAGAACATTGTTTAAAGCGAAACAAATGATTTTTTTAGAAGAAAGGATACAATAATTAATAATGAAAATAACATATGTTAGTAGCAGGTTGATGTAGATTTTTTTTTCTATTTATATATTTCCATCCACACCTGTCAAATACAAGTTATTGACAATCAGCAGATTGGCTGACTGAAAAGTAATACAAAATGACATGGAAGGCATGACGAAGAACAATACCAAGCGGTATCTCTCCATTGGCTTGTTTTAATTTCCTACTGTAATAGATCCCTCAGACTACGAGAGACTGGGTCATTCTTAATACGTAATGAAGGCGACCAATTCCAGGCAGCAGTAAGAGCAGATTATCGGAGAAAAAATTGTGTCCAACGCCACTTCGATAACAATCCTGAGACTAGCATCCGAAGAGCATCTGCTGCATTAGCAATATCGCGGCAAGCAATATGGCGAACTTTGAAAGGTGATAATCACTACCCATACCATCTTCAAAAATTTCAGAATTTATTACCTCAAGATTATGTCAAGAGATTGAATTTTAGTAACTGGTTTCTTGATAAAATTCGCGATGATAATTTATTTCCATTAAAAATTATATGGACCGATGAAGCTACCTTTACAAGAGAAGGAATTGTTAATCAAAGAAATTATCATGTATGGGCTCTTGAAAATCCCAGAGCACTTAAAGAGAATAGGTTTCAGCATGAATTTGCTATTAACGTTTGACTTGGAATTTGGAACGGATTACTGGTGGGACCATATTTTTTACCTGGAAGATTGAATGGTATCACATTTACACATTTTTTTCTTGTTTAAGCAGGGCAAAATCTATTATGTTTATATTTTCAAAAAGTATGATTTTAGATAATTAAACATCTGTGCTATTTACATATATTACATCAACATCTTCCTTCTTCCAGAAAGGTGAGTTAACGTCTGTGAATGAGTGGATCGAATCTCGGAGGAGTAGTTATTTCTTTCTTCTTAGGTTCGCCATCCTCTTCTGCTCTGCTTTGTGTGAAAGGTTGATGTAAACTCTGTTCCGTCGGTACCTCTATCAATCAACTACATATGATCTTGAGGAGTGAATCTCAACAACTTGGCCTGAGACCCATGGTGCACCTCTCCTATCAGTTCTCAACTTCACCAATACTGTCTGAACTTGCCGAATGGGAGGGAGGCGCTGGACTGTCCTGTCGTAGAACCTCTTCTGTAATGTTTTCTTTCTATCTATTTGTTCAGTTACTCCGATGGGTATGTAAGGTTCTAATTTCTTGGCCACTACTGGTAGTGTTGATTTTAATCGGCGTGATATTAACCTCTGTGCCGGACTACTATCCATAAGTGGGATTGGAGTATTTCTCAAATTAAGTAGTGCTAAATGGAAATCCGTCTTGTCTTCGTTGCAAGTTTTCATTAATCTTTTAGCTATCTTGACACTGCTCTCTGCTTTCCCATTACTCTGATGGTGGTAAGGTGAAGAAATAACTATTTCAAATCCCCAATCTTCTAAAAAATTCTTCAGCTTAGCACTGAACAACTGGGTACCACTGTCCATGACCACAACCTCAGGATCGCCATACCTGCTGAATTGCCTTTTAAGTGTGATGATGACACTAGAACTTGATATTTTAGAAAGGTGGTCAACTTCAAAACAAGAAGAAAAATAATCTGTTATCAGTAAATATTTTTGCCTATCTAAATCAAATATGTCAATAGCGACTCTCTGCCATGGCCTTGTTGGTGTTGGATGGGAATTAAGAGGTTACTTGGGTTGTGAAGGTCCCAGTTTCTGGAAAACATTGCATGTTTGAACTTTCTCAGGAATGTCATTCTTCATTGCAGGCCAGTATACTGATGCAACCTTAACATGGACTAGGCCTAGACGTACACAATCGTCTGTTCCAACAAGTGGCATTTCATCACTTTTAATTACTTAAAACTGAAGGGTGGTTTTTACTGAGTCTGTGTGGCTAATAAACTCAATTTTACCTAAGGATAGGATCCTTTTATTTGTATAGACTCCCCATTGTAAAACTTTAGCTTAGCTTTAGAGGGTTAGAGCCGGGGATTGCTAGACTTAGTAATCTTGCAAACATGTGAGAGCCCGATGGCATTGCAAGTGGCATCAGTGTCTATTTGCACCTGACATTCATAAAAATTGTCCTTAGAAGAACATTTTAGGTACAAGTTAGATATAAACTGCCTATTAACTTTTTTGAGAAGAGCATTCACCCAGTAAACTGTTTCAGATTCACCTGATTATGTAGTTTCCTCGTTGTCAGCTACTTGCCTAACTGCTTTTACCTTGCACATTTTGGCAAAGTGGTTCTTCTTTTTACATTTGCTACAAACTTTGTCTAAAGCTGGACAAGCCGCCCTATCCCACTTATGTTTCAGACCATAAAATTTGCCTTGAACGTCAGTTGGTGTATCGTCCTCGGTGAAACAATCGCTTCTAGATATATTTTTAACTTAATGGATACTCTCCTCCTTCTTATACCCTAAATTTATACTAGAAGCCTGGTGAGTTGCCTCCTTACTCACCCTACACATATTTAAGGCTTTTGCAATTGAAAGGTTTTGCTTTGATAATAAAATCTTTTGAATCTGTTCGTCTTGCATTCCTAATATTAATTGATCTCGTAAAATTTCATCTTCTGTAATATTACGAAAGTCACAGTAGGCTGCTTGCATCTTGAGCCTCCTTGCAAAATCAACAACGGACTACCCGCACTGTTGCCTGAGGGAGATGAACACAAATCTTTCATAAGTAGCATTAGCCTGTGGTAGAAAATATTCGTCAAAGGCTTCAATGAGTGAGTAAACTTCATCATCTTGAGGCTTATTAAAAGATAGAAACATTTTAAATCTATCCTTACCTAGAATTGAGAGGAAGGTTGCCACTTGAACCCTTTTATCTTTCTTGTCAACTTCTGTGACCACGGCATAGCTTGCCCTCATCTCTTTAAAGAGTTTCCAGTTTTCTTGGACATTTCCATTCACCTCAAGTTCTTCTGGAACTGGGATCTGAGACATCTTCTTCTGTCTTCTTCTGAAGACACCTGACACCATATATTTAATTTATATAAAGTTAATTAGACTTGTTTGAGCAGGGCAATATATATAATGTTTATATTTTCAAAAAGTTTGATTTTAGATAATTGAACATCTGTGCTATTTACATACATTACATAAACAACTTTAAAGCCAATGTTTCGACACACATTGCGTCACGGTTGACTACAAATCATTGGAACATTGTTTTTGTAGTCAACTGACAACGACTTTAAAATAAATAGTTCTCCTTTTTAAAGAGATTTTTTTTCTAGCCTCTACCTGGTAAATTTTCTCCTACATAATAAAAACTACATCGATCATACATTAATAATAAATAAAAATATATTTTAGACTTGAAGTATTAAGTAAACACTTCAAAAATTTAATATTTATTAATTAATTAAAAAATTGCCTTTACCTTTCTGAGAAAAACACTACATTCCTTGGATATTTCTGAATCGTTGTGGCTCTCCTATCACCCTTATTAAATAGGGTACATGATTTGTTTATTATATTTAATAGTATAAATGTTTATAGCAGCAAATTATATGTATAATTATATAATATTAAGTTCCAAGGCTATAATTAAACTCCTCATTGACTCTTTAATCAAAGACTCTTTCCTGAGACTCGAACCCCAGCACATTCCAACCCTTCCTTAAATATGCTTCATCAAATTCATTAGCTACCCGACTCCTTCAGCTGAGGGGGGAGGAGTGTTATCCTTTAGGGGGTTCCTTCATCCTTAGAGAAAATATCCTGCTGTTAGTTCTCTCAAGCTGACTCCTTTAATCGAAGCAAAAGATGTGTCAGCAGACAAACCGAAGACTAACCCAAGACATAGAACCAAGTTTTCTGAAATATATCTTATATGAGTAAAAGTAAGAAACTAGCCTTGTAGAACTAGTTTTTTTAATTGTGTAAAAAAACCTGCACCACTATAACCTGTGAACGGGTCTGGAGTTCAGTTGATGCTAGAGACTGTATTCATGGACAGCGGTTGTGCAGGGAAGTGATCACCTCCCTGCAGAACCATTGTCCATGAAACAGTACAGTCTCTACAATATATTGATGAACCCCAGATCCATTCACGGGTGGTACAGGTTTTTTTTAGGTTATTTAATTGGGACCATTCTATTTAATATGATTTTATTCTAATAGATGCTTTCCTTTTTAGCAAATATATATAAAAAAAGTTTTACAGTATTTTTCTTTTATTTAGAAGGAAAATCTTTATGTGGAAATGCTCTTAACTAGAGTGAAAAACAAGATAACAGAGAGACGAAAAGAAAATAAGAAAAAAAAAAAAAAGGAAGAGGCTATATGAACATATGCGGGGGTAAGAGAAAAGAGGACTGGTTTATCCCGGTCCCTGAAATATTTAGCCCAACAGCCTGGAGAAGGAGAAGAGGGAGGAAGAGAGAGAGAGAGAGAGAGAGAGAGAGATAGAGAAAGGGTGGGAGAGAGAGTGAACCTGGAAATAATAAAGAGACTCCAAGAGAGCGCTCTCGAGTCCTGAGCTTAAGGCCGTGGTCTAGAGCAGCTGCTTCGGGATAAACCAGATTCTCTCTGATATCTCATTACTCTCTGCTCTACCTCCAGATCCTCTATTTCGTCATATATTCCCTTCCAGGATAAGAAAACATGCTTTTTCCGAACGACCAATGGATCAATAATTCCTTTAGATGATATCGGAACTCAGCCTGGTATTACATTGTATCGAAAATCTCATATGAACGAGTAAATAAGAAAACAAAAAAATTTGTCGTACATAAAGAAAGTGTTAATAAAAAAACAACGTTTCGAACAATATTGTATGTCTTCATCAGAATTGAATAAGGAATGAGTAATGATCGCATATTTATTTGTTTTTTTCAAATTTTTTATCTACTAATACTAAATACTTAAATAAAACCATTGATAACAAATATAATAATGAATAAATAATTTAAAAAAAAGAGAAACCAACATTTCAATATATGTATAAACTTTCATAAAAAAAAAATCTGTACTACCTACTATGCACAACTCATGAAGTGTCTGGGGTTCAGTGCATTTCAATCGATTGTGCAGGGAGATGATTTGTCCTGGATCATGCTCAACCGCCAGATTTTCGCCCCGCTTCATTGGGTTTCCACTTATTAGAGGATGGATGAGCCCCAGGAGGGTCTTAGATTCCATAAGATCCATCTCCGCCTTCTAACAGGATATATATATATATATATATATATATATATATATAAGTCTGCGAGGAGCAGGATTTGAACCAAGGACCTCAGGCACGGCAACTCATCGCTCTACCGCTGAGCTACTCCGCTCATATATATATAAGTCATCTATAACGACCTTTTGTTGCTGATTTGGCCCGAATCCAGTATCTATCCTTTCATAACATACATCATTACCACTCAACCCTTTAGTTTCAAACCTAGCTTCCTCTTCAATTCCCGATAATCCTCCGAGGCGTCTGAAAAGAAGATGACCACGTGATCTTCTTAGTTGAGCTTTGATTTGAGTACTACCAGTGGGTAGTTTCTCTAATTGTCATTATGTATCACTTAGCCTATTTACTTGTTGTATTATTGTAATACAGTTGTAAATATCAATAAATAAATTTTAAATATATATATATGTGTGTCGAGTTCACAGCACGCGCTGGAGTGAGTAACATCGTCTCTGTGATACTTTTTTTTATACCTATTAACTTTATCGTACATTCACGGCTTTTTACATAGTCATAGTCTGTGTACCATTGAAGTAAAATGTGAAGTTTCGTAGCTAATTACGGACTTATAACGTGACTATATTAATTATAAATTAAGTGATTTAAGAGACAGGAGTTACTTATCTTTGTGCTGGTTGCGGCAGGTTCATCCCCACCCAGTATAAGGTAAGACTGACCCTATCAGTGCTGCCTCTAGCAACGAATGAGGCTGATCTGTGCCGTATTCAGATCAGATCTCATACGAACTCTTTATTTTTATTTAGTTCCCTTTCCTCTCTGTCCTACCTTTCTTTTCTTTACCACTATCTGCTCCAGTGACATAATAATCCAAAATGAAGTTTTACCACCAAGTACTATCCAGTAAATCAGATAAAAAATTAATATTTATTAATTAATTAAAAAATTGCCTTTACCTTTCTGAGAAAAACACTACATTCCTTGGATATTTCTGAATCGTTGTGGCTCTCCTATCACCCTGATTAAATAGGGTACATGATTTGTTTATTATATTTAATAGTATAATTGTTTATAGCAGCAAATTATATGTATAATTATATGATATTAAGTTCCAAGGCTATAATTATACTCCTCATTGACTCTTTAATCAAAGACTCTTTCCTGAGACTCGAACCCCAGCACATTCCAACCCTTCCTTAAATATGCTTCATCAAATTCATTAGCTACCCGACTCCTTCAGCTGAGGGGGGAGGAGTGTTATCCTTTAGGGGGTTCCTTCATCCTTAGAGAAAATATCCTGCTGTTAGTTCTCTCAAGCTGACTCCTTTAATCGAAGCAAAAGATGTGTAAAAGAGAAGTCGATCCCTAGAATCAACTACGAGAAATAGCCCTAGTAAACCTAAAAATAATAGAAGGCGTAAAGTCGACACACCTCCTACTACTCCAAATGATAATAAGGAACCCAATGCAGGACCGTCGAATGAAAATACCCAACCAGGGTCATCTACTCAGTTCACTGAAGATTCTTCCTTCTACTCACCCAACAGATTTCAGCCCCTAACAAATCTACCTAGTGAAGCAATGGAGACCACATCGGCCCCTAAAGTGCAGGGTACACTAGTTGCAGCTAATTGTTTTAGTTGTGGTATAAACCATAAAATGAGATCTAATCGATACATTTTCTCCACTTTTACTATTGTTCCTTGATTTTTTCCTTGGTTCTTATCAAGATGTGGCGACTTAAACTTTAAAACTTCTGTGTTTAAAGATTCCCTTTGTTTATAAACCGTCGGTGCAATATTTTCACCTGGTTCTACTCTGTTTATTGTTTTATGTAGAGACACAAATTCCTTAAAAGATTCTTCATACAAATTTATATTTGCGATCATTTCAATATTATTCCAAGATTTAGAACTGTCCTCTTCGAGATCTTCTTCCACCGAAGTATCTCCTATTTCACATTTCTACTTTACTTTTCGAAACCAAACTATTATTTACCAAATCATTATTGTCCTTAGAAGCTATATCTGTGAGTACTTCACGATCATTTGTAGAATTGTGGCTGCTCTCTTTGAAATCTTTTTCAATCGAAGTGTCTCCTATTCCACATATGCCTTCTATTGGCGTTTCTTCGTTTCTTGAAAATATATGATTATTAAAGTGCGTATTTTCACTTGTTGGTCTGCTAGATGGAGGTACTTCAGCATCAGCAAGGTTACCCTTCATTAAATTAATCTTACCTTCTCTTGGATCGTCATAATTACTAATAGGTCCCTTAAACGAGCAATTTTCTTTCTTTTCTTGAGCAACCTGGTTAACGTCTTCTTCCAGACTTATATTTTCTACATTGTTTACTACCCCATTTTGTTTTGTTCCCTTCTTCTTTATTCCTTCTACTCTGTTTGTGTTATTATCCATATCCTCTATCCTTTTCTGTATATTTGTATTTATTTCTTCCGCCCTTGTACCCATCTTCTCTATATATTTCTCTACACTGGCCTTTATTTCTTTTGCATGTTTTTCAGTGGTTTCCATCAGCCTCATCAGCTTATTCATCATTTCCTGTGTTCTATCCGTTTTTCCTGCTGTATCTTTGTCGATTCTTCCTTTCATGTTCATTGCCGCTTCGCTGTCAGTCTGCGACATCAATCCCTGAGCGCTATGCACCTGTTCTATACTTCCGGTGTTTTGAGGATCCATCTATGCTTCTTTTAGATCATTAGTCGCCGAACGAGTTGGTATGGCTTTCATTAAGAGCTTGAATATTCGGACTATGCCACGCGGATAACAATACATAAATGGACGAATATAAGAATAATCAACTATAATTATATCTCTAAAAAAAGTTAAAGCAGAAAAAAAATTCAATCTATTAATCTGAATCATTTAACCAATTTGATTGTAAAACTATTGAGAACATAAAATTAATAGAGATAAATAATTAAACAAATTCTAATTAGTAAATTGGATAGTAAGTTCCCCACAAGGGATGCCATTTATAATTCTATGTTTCTACTCTTAAATATATCTTGAATATATATATATTGATATTTTGCGTCTATCTCTCGAATACCTAGTTCCTGTTACACCTTCGTCTCCAGAGTACCTCCTTCCTTCTCTGTGTCTATCCCTCGAGTCCCTTCTCCAGCCTCGTGTTTCAAGAGTTTTCTTCTCTCCCCCTCTCCTTCCTTATCCACTATCTTGGACCATAAAACTCCATATTTAACCATAAACATATTTCCTTTCATGTGTCCCGACATGACACATTTTCCCCGCTCAGCATCCCTTTCATGGTGCCGCCCGCATCAGTACATAGCAATATATATATATATATATATATATATATATATATATATATAAGTGAATATTTGAGGGACCTTTAAGTTATGTTAATACTTAGGATTATCTTTTATTTATGTTTAGTTATAAACAAGCTGTAGCTATAAGTACTGATGTAAAACGAAAATAAAGTCAGTTGTTAAATGAATCTCTGTCTGTGTCGTTACTCTGCCCAAACCCATATATTTTTAGTGTTTACATTCAGTCTAATCGTAACTGGTGCCGAAACCCGGGACGTTTTGTGCGTGCACGCGTTTTAAAAAAGTGTTTTCCTTTAATTAATTAATTAATTAGATTAAGTGGAAAAATACGTTACTCGCACAATGGCCGAATTAGAAGAGTTGCTTCAGGAACGTGCGAAGTATGAATTTCAGCTGGCTAGGGCGGCGGATGAACACGCACAACTAATGACTCAGCTTACGGAGGCGAAAAAGTCGGCACCAATTGAGTTGGTGAAGGTGCGGACTCAAAATTCTAGCTTCATACATGAAGTTATCGGACAACTGGAGCCATTTACAGGTACAGTCGGCGACTTAGATCATTTTATAAAAGGCGCCGACCAAATCATGAACCTTATTGTGTCACGTAAGGCAAACTGGACTATATTTGAGTCAGACGAGAAGATTTTGGAAGCGGCTTTGGTCGGTCGCATCTCAAGACGCGTCTTAAATGTCATACAAGGCGATACAACGATCCCGTGGGATACATTGAAGCAGAGGTTGAAGAAACTGTACGGCGGAGGGCGCTGGACACCAGATATTTTTATCTATTTGATAAAAACGAAACGAGGTCAAGGTCAGTCGGAAGGCGACTACGCAGAAAAGTTATTATTTCTATACAATAGAGTAGTAGAAAAATGGTGGAAGCTTTTGGACAAGAGGAAGGTGGACGCCGTTTAGAGCTTGTGCGGGGACTCCCGAAGGTCCAATTGAACCACTATGTGGATCGGCCAGGCTCGTTATCACGAGAGAGGGATTTTGTCGAGTGTGCACACGAGTTGGTGGATGCACACGACAGAAACAAGGCACGGCAAGAGAAATGCGAGGGCGAGTGGACGGAAGTGAGAGCCACGAGAAGACATAGGAGTCCGCCCAGGCGCAGCAATCGACCCTCTGAGAACCGACCAAGTAGGGGTGCAGAAGAGAGGAGGAAGCGACCGGAGCGTCGGTGTTACGAGTGCAACAAACCCGGCCATGTGGCAGCACAGTGTAGTCTGACACGGTGCTATGAATGTGGCAGGAAGGGCCACGTGGCACGAGAATGCCCGAGACGTAGTTCGAGACCACGACAGGGATAATTCAGGCCGGAACCGATGGAGGTCAATAATCAGGAATGGAGAGACCGGCGGAACTACAGGAGGACCGGAGGACGAGATACAAGTGGGGAGTCTTCAGAGGAAGGCAGCGTCACGTCTGAGCGCAGCACTCTGTCCGGGAGAAAGCACGAGGTAAGAGGGGCAAATTCGTGGAAGGGAGGGTCCTCTGGGGTGGAAGGGCGACCAAAACAAACGCGAACGGAATGAGGGTGCGGTGATTGGTGGTGCAACCAACGCTGGGATATTGTGAGTAATAATAGCGTTGCGAGTGGAAGATGGATAAGGTTGCCCGAGGTTAAGTTAGAGTCGTCGGGAGTAAAATTTCTGTTGGATACTGGGAGTACCCATTCACTGATCAGTCGACAAGGGGCGGTTAAAATGGGTATTTGGGAAAGGATTAAACGATGTAGTTGCAAGATAACCACGGTGAGCGGGTCGTGTAAAACTTTGGGGGAAATAGTGGTCGATTTGAACGAGTTAGCAGGGACAAGAACGGAAGTTAAGGTACACGTGGTCGAGAAACTGATGTCGGGATACGATCTCATTGTAGGGTGCGACGTGTTACGAGAGGCGGGGTTAAGAATGGTCGTGAATCGAGGAATAGGGAATGGTCGTGGCAATACGAAATAGGGAATTGTAAATACAAACCACTTTCGGTTAAAAGACCAAATATGGAGATTAGTGCCGCGGAGTATTATACACATGGGATAGAGCGGGTGCTCCAGAGGAATTCCGACTTGTTCTATAGAGAAGGGGAGTTCTTGCCGACGACGGGAAAAACCGAACACAGGATACCTCTGAAACGGGAAACCCCGGTGTATGTCAAGGATAGGCGGTACCCCCAGGCCTTGCGGGACATAATACACGAGCAGTTGAGGGAGCTTCTCCACCAAGGGATTATTCGGCACAGCAACTCACCTTTTAATAGTCCCTTGTGGGTGGTTGAGAAGAAAGGCGGGGCTACGAAACAATACCGGGTCGTTGTTGATTTTCGGAAATTAAAAGAGGCAACGAAGGACGAACGCTATCCCCTTCCGTGGGTCGATGATATATTAGACCGCCTATGGGGTGCCACGATCTTTAGCACGTTAGATTTGAAGAGTGGATACCACCAGGTTAGGATGGCTGAGGAAGACATTCCAAAGACCGCTTTCTCGTGGGAACGAGGTCATTTTGAATTCGTTCAGATGCCGTTTGGGTTGAAGGGGGCACCTCCAACGGTTGATGGATGAGTTTCAAAGAGGGTTAGGGGAGCAATTTTCTCAGGTCTATATGGATGACCTAATTGTTTTCAGTAAAAGCGAGGAAGATCACGTACGCCACCTCACCCAAGTCATGAATTGAGTGCGAGAGTTCGGCCTCAAGTTATCTGAGGACAAGTTAGTCCGGGCTAAAGGAGATTAGATTTCTGGGACACATCGTCTCGCGAGAAGGGGTTCGGCCAGACCCGGATAGAGTAAGGGCAATCCAAGAGGCACCGCTCCCTACGAATGTTCGTGGAGTTCGGCGATTTTTGGACATGATTAATTACTATCGGAAATTCATCCCAAGTATAGCGGATTTGACACATCCCTTAACAGATATTCTCAGGAAAGGAAAGCGGTTCAGGTTAGGATCGGAACAGTTGACCAGCATCAAAAATTGCAAGGAGGTTTTAACAACAGGGCCCTTATTAGCATTCCCCGATTTCAGGAAAACGTTTAGGGTCACGACAGACGCTAGTGACGTTGCGATCGGCGCCGTGTTGTCCCAAAACGCGGAGGGTGGGGAAAAACCGTTGGCTTTCGCGAGTCGAAAGTTAAATGACGCCGAACGCCGTTATGGCGCGATCGAACGGGAGTTGTTGGCGGTAGTCTGGGCAGTTGAACACTTTAGGCAATACATCTATGGGCGACGGTTCGAATTGTTCACCGATCATAAGCCACTGGTTCACTTGGGGACATTAAAAGAATCATCAGCGCGGATTTCCCGATGGAAAGAATGCCTCGCGGTTTACGATTTCCAGGTAGTACATAAGAAGGGTGCGGAAAACGCGGTAGCTGATTGGTTATCCCGGGAGCTGGTGATCAATGCGTTGGAAGACGAAACAAGCCCCGCCGAACCGTACGCCGTACGCTATCTGAGGGATTGGGCGGAAAACGGGCCGGAAATTCCTGTAGTGCGGCAATTGTCGGAGGAAAGTGCGGCGTCTACGGAACGTCCGACGGACCCCCGAATCCGACGAGATCAATAACAATAAGAAACGCCAGTTGATTATCAGAACGAAGCAGAGTTGCGGGATTGAAACGCAAACCAGCCAGTATGCAGGTCGGTCGTTGTATCAGTTGTCGAGCGTTGTAGTGCGGATGCCGGCGACGACAGATGAGACCGAGCTGGAACGAATCTTCCAGGAGTTCAGCATACCTGATCGCGCACTGCACATCTATGTGGGGAATCGGGTTATTATGGATAAATTGCAGCGACTGTGGCGGCAAGAACGAATTGGGGTGAGGTACCCGGTCGTTCGATGTTTACGCCAAGTAGAGACGATTCCAACCGAAACCACTCAAAGACAGATCGTGGCCGATCACCATGTGGGTAAAACGAACCATAGGGGAGTGGAGGAAACATTACGGGCCCTTAAAGCGTTGTATTTCTGGCAAGGCATGGGACACACCGTACAGGAGTATATCGCGCAGTGCTTAGTATGCCAGCGGGCCGATACGATCGCCAACCCCCGGTGGCGGAACAAACAATTACGCCAACAATGATGGAACCCCTTCGCCTGATACAGGTCGATGTATACTCGAGTGAGGGGCAGGAGTGGGTGACTATGATTGACTCGTTTAGTAAGCTAGCGATGGCTTACCCTATTGCGAAAAAAACACCAGGGGGAGTTTGGGAGGGCGTTTTGCAATGGTGCGCGACCTACGGGGTGCCAGACAAAATTATTTCGGATTGCGGGAGGGAATTTCATAACGCGTTAATCCGCGAAGAGTAAACTACTGGGACTTACGTGGCGATTGAATACACCCCATCACATTAAGGGAAGAGGGGCGGTGGAGCGCCTACATAATACATTAGGGGAGCATCTTCGGTTACTTAAACTAGGCCGGAATTTAGACCCCTATGAAGCTATGCCCAGAGCAATCATCGCCTATAACAATACCATACATGCGGCGACAGGGCTCACTCCAGTGGAAATTGTGTTCGGGCAACAGCGTCGCGACCGTGGGGACTTGTTAACAGCGAATAATAATCAACTAACCGTAGAGATTCGCCGAAGGCGCGAAGAACGGAAGACTCGTTGAGATAGGGTGCGCGACAAATTGATTCGCCAAAACAATTGAGGGTGGCAAAGGCCAATCAAAGGCACGTGGTATATCGCAAGGGACCGGTGGCGTTGGGAACAGTGGTATATCGGCGCTTACGTACAGCCCGGAACAAAACGGACGCGAGGTACGAGGGACCCTATAAGGTAGTTACGATCCGGAAACACAATTTATTCACTATTCGTGCCGTTGATTATCCCTTTAAACAGCGTACGGTTCACCTCGAGGAACTACGGATACCTCACTTACGGTCACCATCAGGGACAGAGTGCGGCGGCCAGGGGTGACAGGTTATGTATAATATTGAAACTTAGTACTCATTATTATGTTGTTATATATTTTATTTTTTTTTTCTTTCTTTTCTTATTGCAGGACTGTGATACTGTGAATTTGTATAACCTTGTAATCTTACGCATTCATGTTATTGTTTATAATTTCTTGGTTACGATTCTTACATTAATTTCTTGTACTATCTGAGGGGTCATTTTTTTCATTTTATTTATTGTATTGTCAGTCATAAGTCTACAGGACGATTCAGCTCAGTTTCATTTGTATGTGTTTTTATTTTTATTTTTATTTGTAATTGTATAGTTCCTCCGGTTGAAGGAACTGGAGGGGGCAGTTAAGTGAATATTTGAGGGACCTTTAAGTTATGTTAATACTTAGGATTATCTTTTATTTATGTTTAGTTATAAACAAGCTGTAGCTATAAGTACTGATGTAAAACGAAAATAAAGTCAGTTGTTAAATGAATCTCTGTCTGTGTCGTTACTCTGCCCAAACCCATATATTTTTAGTGTTTACATTCAGTCTAATCGTAACTTATATATATATATATATATATATATATATATATATATATATATATATATATATATATATATATACATATATATATATATTTTAAATTTTCATCTTAAAATATTTATTCTTTCAATATAACAACGACGGGACGGTTGAAGAAGACCTTACTTCAGGTAAATCGATCAAGAATTGCATTGATGTTTCCCAGGATGAATAGCCGCACAGAGGTTCGGTGTTAAAATGGATTGCTTCGGGGAAAGAAATATAGGTTCTAGTGCGCCTGCTGACCTTAAATAGCTTTAATCTATAGATCTTGACGAATTTTTCACTTTCGTTGAACCCGAACATACATCTGATATGAAATAACGGACAGCTGAGTTAGTCCGTATAGACTGATGTAAACACAGGTTATGGAGCTATGGATACGATGATGCGCAGGGGCGTGAGGTAGAGTGACTCTCTCCTGACTATGTTAATACAAGTTTAATCAACTAAAAAGAAATATAATAATGGATTGAATTATGCAGTCGACTATTTTCCACTAAAAAAAGAAATATAAATTAAATTTGTAATTAGAGTAAAAAACTATATTGTTAAGGTTCTCATATGTGGTCAACGCGTGCCAGTAATTTCCCACGCCCAGTTCTGTAGACCAAGCAACATCCTCTACCAGAAATTTGCCGGGATTTCTAAATCATTCCCACTGGTCAGAAAGAAATGAACAAAATCTGGCCACTAGGACACATCATATAACGGGGGAAAATATTAAAAATGTTTACGCTAGCAGTTCAAAGTTCGAAGACTGGTACTCTCTCAGGGCAGGATCGTGATCCAGAAGGAATATGAACTGTCAAGATAGAAGTCTGTATTGTTACGGGCTACTGGGTATAAAAATGAATTAAACAATTCCATAATTAAAGATACTAATATTTATTTACAAAAGTGATAAAAGAATACAATTAAACTATTAACAATTACTAACAAAGAAACTAAACAAGGAAATTACTGCTTAACTCATTTTTTACAGTACCTAATTCATTACCTAGCTCATTTTTAACATTGCTTAATTCATTTTTAACAGTACCTAATTCATTACCTAGCTCATTTTTAACATTGCTTAACTCATTTTTAAAAGTTGCAGACAACCTACTTAAATCAGTTTCAAACAGAACGTCATCTGGATTTTCCCCTAAATCTACAAAAAATTGACGCAAGCGCTCTAGCAGTACACTTTTAGTTCCGGAACAATCAAGATCACGTTCCTCCAATTCACGTTTCAAATCCGCAACTTTTAAATCAATTAACTTAACACTTTTAGAAGCCATTCTTCATACAGTAGCCCAATAATTACAAAATACAAGACCAAATGCAAAATAATAGCAATTACACAATTATCCCACTTCTGACACCAATTTGTTACGGGCTACTGGGTATTAAAAATGAATTAAGCTATTCCTTAATCGAAGATACTAATATTTATTTACAAAAGTGATAAAAGAATACAATTAAACTATTAACAATTACTAACAAAGAAATTAAACAAAGCAATTACTAACAAATAGATTATTAACTGAAATAAATTTACAATAACAATATTTCAGATATTTATAATCTAGGCCTAACTTCTATTTAATTATTACAATAATATAAGATATTATTATTACTAAATAGCTTAACTATTTACATAAGCTTGTACAAAGCACATAAAATTACAACTGCTACTTAACTAATTATTACTACTAATTAACACTTACTGTTCACTAATTAAAGTTCACCGACCGTAAGAATCTCTGAATATAACAAGCTGTCACACAATTACACTCACAAACTGTCACTGACTTATTACACTGGCTTATCACTGTTTCCGATGTTAACCGTACCGTGTGCTTTAACACTCTGACTCTACTCGCGCCGAGATGCTGTTTAAATAGACAGAATGCCAGATCTAGAACATACGGGACGGATCGCGAAGTATCGCGAAAAGGCCTCTTTCATCTCTGCCCATAAGGGGGCTTTGTTCTCTTCCAGGAATCGCCAATTCCCGCACCCGTAACACTCCCCTCTCCTTAAAAGTGCTCTGCCCCAGAGCATAGTCCGGAAAAACGGGCAGTTATGAGCTTCTGCAGATGGAGACGCTTTTTCTTTCCAGGGGTTGAATGTGCACACCAATATGACAACTCCAGAGTTGGCGAATGTCTGTTCAATCAGGCCCCTGACAATCTTCCACTCCAGGCCATCGTATCCACAGCCCAACTTCGGAATGGCGAGCCTGGTGATACGCAGTCTCAGAAGCTTACTCCGCAGGTCGTCGAGGCTTCGCCACAGTGCGTCATATGTTGGCTTCTGATCACTGGCACGCTTGGTAACCAAACAGATGTCGTCCTTCGTGCGTGTGGTGGAGTGCCTTTCCAACACTTGGTCCTTGGCGTTCTAGCTCCTCAGTTCCGCCAAATTTCTTCGTGAAGACCGTTGCAATCCCTCGAGAAGTCCTCAGATCCTCGGCAACGCAATGGGCCAGAGAATAGTCTGCTGGTAACGAGAAGATATCCCTGTAGATTATTTGAGTTACCGTACGGGAACCTGGTACCTTAATATGTGCAACTGAGTGATTATTTCTCTCCACGTTGTTCAGGTACCTGACCTGATGGTCTTCTGTCGGACCATGGTCTCCTTTGTATGGGGCCAGTCTATTGAAATGGACTACCTTGGGTTTTCTTTTGGGCTGCTTCCTGATCCTATAGATGACGTCGTTGAACCTCTTGATCGTTGATCTCGAACGGGCCGTCCCAGGAGTTCTGAAGTTTAGGTGAGTAGCCTCGCCTTCTTCGAGGATCATATAGCCAGACCAAGTCTCCAGGTCGGAAGCCACCTTTTTCAGCCTTTATGTCGTAACGCTCCTTCATTCTGTCACTTGCACCCTGGATGTTTGTGCGAACCTTCTCGTGGATATCATCCATTCGCTTCCGTAGATCAGTGACATACTCTTCTCCGGCAACTTCCTCTTTAGGCTTGAACCCGAATTGCAGATCGCAAGGTAAACGAAGTTCTCTGCCGAACACCACATTTGCGGGAGTCTGCCCCGTTGCCTCACTGACTGAACTGCGGTAGGCCAGCAGGAACAGGTGAAGATACTGGTCCCAGTCTCGCCGATGGTCGGAGACCATCTTAGACAAATATCGACCCATAGTCCTGTTCATGCGCTCCACCATGCCATCGGATTGAGGGTGAAGAGGTGAAGTTCCATGGGTACTCCAAACCTACTGACGAGCTGCTTCACAAGGAAGTCCGCAACCGCGACTGCCTCCTGATTCGGAAGGGCATAAGCTTCCACCCACTTAGAAAAATAGTCCATGGCCACGAGGATATATCGGATACCTTCGTCCGTCACAGGGAAAGGGCCAGCGATGTCGATCGATATTCTCTCAAACGGTGCTCCCATGTTGTACTTCTTCATAGGGGCCTTCTTTCTTCTTGTGGGTCCGTTAGAAGCCGCACAAGTCGCACAACGCCTGCACCAGTCCAACACATCGTCCTTGAGGTTTGCCCAGTAAAAGCGTTCCCGAACCTTTTCTAATGTACGGTGAGCTCCAAGGTGGCCGCCAGATGCTCCGTCATGTAGTTCCCTGAGTACTTCGGGCACTTTACTCTTTGGAACGATGAGCTGTAGTCTGCGCTGATCTCCTTCCGTGTTTTCCAATGCCCGTTTCAGCAGCCTGTTGTCCACTAGAATGGAGTCCCATTGAGCCCAGTACGTCTTTACATTCTTCGACATTGGGGCAACATCCTGCCAGGTTGGTCTTCCTTGCCCTGATAGTTTCCATTGCTTCATTTGTTTCAGGTTCGGGTCCTTGTCCTGTTCCTTTGAAACCTCTGCATCCTGCTAACTGTCGGTGACAACCGTTGTCCTCAACACTGTTGCCTGTTTCTCCTAATGTCGAGAACAATGCCTGCATTCTTCATCACAAGGTCTCCTTGAGAGCGCATCCGCATTTCTATGACTCGTTCCAGCACGATGAGCAGATTCAACGTCATACTCTTGAAGGCGCTCTATCCACCTCGCCACTTGCCCCTCTGGTGAACTGAATCGCAGTAGCCACATTAGAGCCGCGTGGTCCGTTCTCAGGAGGAACCTTCTTCCATATAGGTACTTATGGAAATGTTCTATGGATTTTACTACTGCCAGAAGCTCTTTCCTTGTGACACAGTAGTTGCTTTCCGGAGCTGAGAGTGCTTTGCTGAAGTATCCAATCACCCTTTCCCTCCGTCTTGAAGTTGAGAGAGAACGCTTCCAATAGCGGTGTTGCTGGCATCTGTGTCAAGTATGAACTTGCCCTCGGGAAGTGGATAGCTCAGAATAGGCGCACTACTCAATTTGTTCTTAAACTCCTCGAAGGATGACTGACACTCATGATCCCAATGGAAAGTTCGTTTTTCCTCGGTAAGCCTGGTAAGAGGTTTTGCGATGTTAGCCAATCCTTTCATGTAGCTCCTGTAGTAGGTGCAGAGCCCGAGAAAACTTCTCACTTGATGTTTATCTCGAGGTACTGGCCAGTTGGTGATAGCCGTAATCTTTCCTGGGTCAACAGCAACTCCGTTGTCTGACACAACATGACCCAAGTAGTTGACTTGCCTTCGGAAGAGATGACACTTCTTCGGATTCAATTTAAAGTTCGCTGCACGCAGTCGTTCGAAGACCTTCTCCGGATTCTTCAGATGGTGAGCGAAGGACTTTCCCAGCACAATGATGTCGTCTAAGTAAACCAGGCATATTTCCCAAGAGAGACCTCTTAACACGCTTTCCATCAGCCTCTCAAATGTTGCAGGAGCATTGCAAAGCCCGAATGGCATTACTGTAAATTGCCATAGTCCAGTTCCAATAGAGAACGCCGTCTTCTCTTTATCCTCAGGTGTCAATCCAACCTACCAATATCCACTGCAGAGATCCAATGTAGAGAAAAGTTTACACCCCTCTAGGGTGTCCAGCGTATCGTCAATTCTGGGAAGCGGATAACTGTCTTTCTTGGTGACGTTGTTCAGAAGGCGGTAGTCTACGCAGAATCTTGTTGTGCCATCTTTCTTCTTCACCAATACAACGGGAGACATCCAGGGGCTATTCGAAGGCTCAATGACACCATCAGTCGCCATCTCCTTGATGATCTTCTCGGCGTCCTCCCTTTTGGCTAACGGAAACCTCCGCGGAACCTGTCGGATGGACTTAGCATCCCCGGTGTCAATCTTGTGCTGGACGATATCCGATCTATCCCGTGGTCCTGGGCTGATCTCGAAAACATCATGCCATCTGGTAATCATGTTCTTCACTTCCTCGCCCTCTTCAGGCGAAAGGCCGCGACATGATTCGTCCACAAATCCTTTTAATTCCAACGGCAGTCCTCGCAGCTCGGTAGGATGACGTTGTAGCTGACGAACCACTGAGCTAGCGGTTGTACATTCCCCTACTGGTGTTCCTTTCTTCAGCGTTACCGAGAAGCTGTTTAGGTTCATTAGCCGAACTGGGGTGGTATCTCCGACCTTGATGAGAGACCTTGAGACCAGTACGCCGCGTCCGATCTCTTGTTCATTGTGTTTTCCAGGTTCAAGAAGCACACATTGACCCTCAGGGAGGTGTCCTTCGACCGTCCCATGCGTCACGATTTGGCTCCGTTCAGGTAAAGTGGTCTCTTCTAGTAGGAGCACTCGTGCGTAGAGATCCTTTCCTTGCCGAATGATGACTTCTTCGTCTCCCAGCGTCATCACACCTCTTGCCATATCCAGCTTGATCCCGTATGCGATCATCAAGTCCATGCCCAATATGACATCTTCATCTGTTTCTGCCACGAGAGCGCGGTGCTTCAGATGTTGATCTCCGATGATGAAGGTGGCAACTGTCTCCCCGTAGACCAGGGGTGCTCAAACGGTCGATCGCGAGTGCTTTTTGGGTAGATCTCGAGAAGAAAAAAAATTTTAATAAGTAGGTAGGTAACTAAACTACAAAAATGTATTACGTAAATATAACAAAATAACACTGCTTGCAGTTGCAGTAAAAATAACACTGCTTGCAGTTGCAGTAAAAATAACACTGCTTGCGGCAAAAGGTGGCTTTATCAAAGGAACGCGCGGCACTTCTCAAAGAAAAGCCGTGTTGTTTCTAGAATAGACAGTACACAGTACAGTCTAGTCTAGAAACAACGAGAGAAAGTACAGTCTATTTTCGGGCGGCGCGTTTGACGGGAACATTCGAGACCTTCGTTCACGCCGATATAAATGTTGCGCCTGCAGGAATTGGAGTCATTCTGAATTGTAACTTGATGGCGATCCTACGTCGATACAAAGTTTATTATTAAATAGTGGAAAATGAGTGCAGTGAAGAAATCTAAAACGTATCATTTTAACAAGGATTGGGAGGAAGAATTTTTCTTTTGTATGGTGAAGGATAAGTGCATTTGTGTTATTTGTCGTGCGTCAGTTGCAATACCTAAGCGTGGTAACTTAAAGAGGCATCATAAAACGGTTCATAAAACTATGAAAAGGATTTTCCGCCACAGAGTGAATTAAGAAAACGAAAAGTAAGTGATTTGATATCTTGTTTGAAAAAAGAACAATCCATGTTCACAAGACCAGCCAAACAATCAAAAGCTGCTACGATCGCGTCATTTAAAATATCTCATATATTGGCGAAACACAAGAAACCATTCGAAGATGGATCGGTGGTGAAGGAAGCATTTATTGAAGCGGGTGAGACTTTATTTGGAGATTTTAAAAATAAAACAGAAATCATGTCTGCTATTAGAGAACTTCAGTTATCTCGTCCGACTGTCACAAGGCGTATTGAAGTCATGAGTCAGGACATCGCAGATAAACTAAAACATTATATCATGGAATGTACATACTTTTCTTTACAGTTCGACGAATCCACCGATATGACAGACACTGCCCAGCTGTGTATTTTTATTCGGATGGTATTCAATGACATGTTGGCTAAGGAAGAATTTTTGACAATCATTCCTCTGAAGGGGAAGACCCGTGGCGAAGATATATATGACGTTTTCTTCAATTTTGTAAAAAACTACGAGGTACCAATATATAAATTAGTGTGCATTACAACCGATGGAGCACCAGCAATGACTGTAAACAAAAACGGTTTTGTGGCATTGTGTCGAGCTAATGAAGAATTCCCTTCATTTTTTTCATTCCATTGCATTATACATCAACAAGTTTTGTGTTCAAAAGTTTTAAACACGGAGGAAATTATGGGCATTGCAACAAAAATTGTGAATTCCATCCGTACACGTAGCTTGCAACGGCGGCTCTTTCAGTTGCAGTTGGAAGATAGGGAGTCAGCTGAACACACTGATTTAGTTCTTCACACGGACGTCAAGTGGTTGAGTCGCGGAAAATTCCTAGAAAGGTTTCAAGAATTATTGCCCGAAATAACAGCTTTTCTAGACGAAAGAGGTGATGACACTCAGATTTTGAAAAACGAAAAGTGGCTAAATGATTTGGCATTTTTCACTGACATCACAATGCACTTAAACACCGTTAACTTGGAGCTTCAAGGTAAAGGATAAACTATTATTGAGATGATTAGCGCAGTAAACGCATTCAAAAGTAAATTGCAACTTATGATAGATCAACTGAAAAGAAAGGATCTGAAACATTTTCCGTCTTTGAAAGCAAGGATTCCTCAGTTGAATTATGATACGTATGAGGCTGAATTATCAAATATTTTGGGACAATTCGAAATGCGTTTTTATGATTGCAGTATATTGGAAAATATAGCATCATTTATGAGTTATCCTTTTTCATGTAAAACCATTGAGGAATTAGCTACTGAAATAGCAAGTCAGTTTAATATGAACTCATGTTCTGTTGAAAATGAGTTGGTGCAGATTATATCAGATATACATCTCAAAGCTACAGCATCTGATACAAATTTCTGGTGTTTTATATCTGAAGATAAATATCCGAATGTAAGGCAAATCGCCCTTCAACTGACGGCATTTTTTGGGTCAACTTACTTGTGCGAGTCTGCATTTTCTGAAATGAAGATAATTAAGTCAAAATATCGCAATCGACTAACTGACGATCATATGTCATCATGCTTGCGATTAGCACTCAGTGGTTACGTACCATCTTATGAAAAGTATGCTGAGGACATGCAGTGCCACGCTTCAACATCCAAAGCCACTCTTTAGTTAAGTTTCACACCATATGTAACTCTTTTGTTTTGTAACAACCAATAAACTCGCAATTTTGAATAACTATGAGTTTTTTCATTGATATTGTAGAGAAGAACCAGACTAAACCTAACCCAAACTTTGACTAAAATAATGTACCTATATTGTGCAGAAAGCTAATATCTATATATGCTACGGTACGCCCTACCTAGGTAGGTAGGGTGTATCGTGTATGTACGACAACCCTGCATCACACACACTTGCAGTCTCTCAGAGTCGATCGTAAGTAGTCTAAAAATATTGAGGTAGATCGCCAGCAGTTCAAGTTTGAGCACCCCTGCCGTAGACCTTGGCTGGCTCTCCTGTGGCAGTCCGTAATGTCCAAGTCGTTGGTATAATCTCCTCAGCGGGAACTTTCTTCGAGTTCAAGATGGTTGCGCCTGTATCCAGTAGAAGATTTCGCAGCTGCCCATTCACCATTCCATCAATGTAGAAGCTGTTTGTTCTGCTCCCTAATGACGCCACTCTACTGGTCTTCCTGGGGCCTCTGATGTTACGGGCTGACAGTTGCCCCTTCCCATCAACCCTACTTAGTTTTCCTGTTGCTTTTCTTGCTTCTTGGATGGACACTTGCTTCTAGGGTGTCCAAGTTGGCCGCAGCTCCAACAACGTATCTCCTTCTTACGAGTCCCGAGGGCCTCCAAAACCTTTCTCACTATGTCTTCGACGCTAGGGAACACATTAGGCTCCGCTTCTGCTGCTCGAACTCGGGCATGGCCCCGTACTGACTGTCTGACAGCCTCGAACTCCATGGCCTGAGATATGCGTCGCCTAGAGTTTTTGGCCGGGCGTGCTTCACTGCTTGTTGCGTCTCGGGGTACCGAAGTCCATCCAGGAATTTTTTTACAGCCAGGCTCTCGTAGACATCATCAGGGACCGATGGGTAGGCATTCCTCACCAGCTGGGCGATGTCCGCTTCAAATTCCTGCAGCGTCTCGTTGGTCTTCTGGATTCTGTTTCTCAGCTGTGAGCGATAAAGCTGGTCCAGGTGTCGGTGGCCGAAAAGCATCTCCAGTCTTCTAATCAGCTCCCCGTAGTTAGACCGCTCCGACAGTGGCATCCCCTGCAGTACTCCCAAGGCGTCTCCACGCAAGGCCAGGCACAAAGCTGAAGCTTGGGTCTCTTTTGACCACCCGTGGATCGAAGCCGCAGTCTCGAAGAGAGTCATGTAGTCCTCCCACGGCGTCTTTCCGTCGAACACTGGAATGGTGTTGTGAGTAGGTGATGTCTCAGCATTGGTGGGCGTAATGGTGCTATGAAGGGTGCCATCGGTGGAACGGTCGGTGTCGTTCTTCGGTGGGTTGCTCATACGTCCCTCGAGAGCTTCTACTCTTAGCCTAAGTTCGTTTTCAATAGAATTTAATTTTTCTCCTAACCTAGATTCTACATTAGCTACTTCATTATTTACATTTTCCATTAACTTAGTTTCTAATGTGCCTAACTTAGACTCTAATGTATCCAATAAATCACTTTTTACAGTACCTAGTTCATTTTTAACAACACCTAATTCATTACCTAGCTTATTTTCTACATTGCTTAATTCATTCTGTAAATTGCCTAGCTTATTATCTACATTGCTTAATTCATTACCTAGCTTATTTTCTACATTGCTTAGCTCACTTTGTAAATTACCTAGCTTATTATCTACATTGCTTAAAGTTGCAGACAACTTGCTTAAATCAGTTTCAAACAGAACGTCATCTGGATTTTCCCCTAAATCTACAAAAAATTGACACAAGCGCTGTTGCAGCACACTTTTAGTTCCGGATGAATCCAGATCACGTTCCTCCAACTCCCGTTTCAAATCAGCTACTTTTATTTTATATATTATATTTAATTTTATTTTAGTTACTTTTATACTAAATATTACTAACAAAGAAACTAAGCAAGGAAATTACTAACAAATAGATTATTAACTGAAATAAATTTACAATAACAATATTTTAGATATTTATAATCTAGGCCTAACTTCTATTTAATTATTACAATAATATATGATATTATTATTACTAAATAGCTTAACTATTTACATAAGCTTGTACAAAGCACATAAAATTACAACTGCTACTTAACTAATTAATTACTACTAATTAACACTTACAGTTCACTAATTAAAGTCCACCGACCGTAAGAATCTCTGAATATAACAAGCTGTCACACAATTACACTCACAAACTGTCACTGACTTATTATACTGGCTTATCACTGTTTCCGATGTTAACCGTACCTTGTGCTTTAACACTCTGACTCTACTCGCGCCGTGATGCTGTTTAAATAGACAGAATGCCAGATCTAGAACATACGGGACGGATCGCGAAGTATCGCGAAAAGGCCTCTTTCATCTCTGCCGATAAGGGGGCTTTGTTCTCTTCCAGGAATCGCCAATTCCCGCACCCGTAACAGTATTTTATTATAGTCTGATTATATTCGTGATGTAGCCAGATGGTAGTTCAGTTGTTAGAGTTATTAAACTTAAATATTTATTCTTTCTCTTTATTTTTAGCTGTAACGTTTCGATCACTAAGCAGATGAGATGGTGAGTTTTGTTTGATTCGTAGTTATTAATTTTATTAGTGCCATTGGGATTATTGTTTATGATGGTGAATCTTGTTTTAAATTGTAATTATTAATTTTATCCGTGCCTTTAGAATTATTATTAATATTTATATTTTTTTTGTAAATGAGGATGTTTTGGGTTTATTTCTTTTCCCATAATTTTCATATGTCCTTGACTATACCTTCTCCACGTTGCCTATACGTTTCTCCACTCAGCCCTTTTTCGGTGTCCACGAATTTCAGTAGGGAAGTCTCAGGTAACAGAAGCAAAACTTATATAAAATGATAACGCGGCCAAATACCTTCATTGTCAATAGCACCACAAAAAAAAAGAAAAAAAAAGCTATTGCTGGAGTTTCTTTATAATTGAAGACTTCCAAAAGTAGTAAAACACAAAAAGTAAACATGGATAATTTTACAGATTAATTTTGGTTTTGGCATCACTTTTTTTTTTTTTTAATTCTCTCATTGATCTTTCATTTTTGTTTTTAGTCTTACTGCCATGATATACCAATACCTACTCATCGTAGTCGCATTGCCAGGATGCATATGTCATACTATAACAACGGAGTCTTCCCAATTCCCTATAAGACAAATCGAAGGCGCTAACTGGATGAGGGACAACATCGGCACATTAGGGAAGAGACATTTGAAGGAGATATGCATGCCAGGTTCCCACGACGCCGGAATGAGCATTTTCGTTTCGGGAAGTTCGATGGCCCATCCTTGTAACGTCTTGACTCAGAGCCTCCCGATCAGGGGACAGCTTGAGAACGGTGCGAGGTACTTCGACATCAGGCCAGATATCGTGAACGGAAAGAGCTTCCTGACAGGACACTACATGAAACTTCCTGGAGGAAAATGCATCGGAGGAAATGGACAGTCGATTCTATCCATGGTCAAAGACATCAATGAATTCATCGATAATCACAATGAATTAGTCATAGTTAAGTTGTCACACTCTCTTGACATAGATAACTGCGGGTTCTTCAGTATGATTGAGTGGGAACGAATCTTTTGGGTTTTGGAAAAGACTCGTAACTTATATCACGATAAGGATGATAAAGTGCGCTTGGACAAACTGACACTGAACCATTTTACGAATAACGGCACGAAAGGTACCGTAATGTACATTGTGAGTGAATCCGAAGTGAAACTCTGGCACAGGTTAGGCCAAGGCTTCTTCTACGAGTCCAACCTCAACCTGTACGATGAATACTCTAATACGGATCTGTTGGATGGAATGATGAAGGACCAGATAAAGAAGATGAGGGAAAATTCAAAAGACCACTTCTTCACTCTTTCGTGGACTCTTACACAGAGACCCAAGAACGCTTTACTCTGCGAAATGAACATGGCAAAGAGTATCAGAGAACTTGCTGTTCAGGCACATAAAAGTTTGCCAAAAATCGTTCCAGAAATCAGTATAAACGTTTTCCCCAATATTATTTATGTAGATGACATCAAAGACAACGATGTCCTTACGGTCGCTATGGAAGTTAATAATAAATTGAATGTTTGATAATCATCCTATTTAAATGATACAATAATAAAAACATAAAAAAAAAGATGTAAAAAAAAACAGTATCAACAAAGAAATTTATGAATATTAAAATTTATACATAAAATTTATATATATCGTCCCTACCATTTCCAACTATCGAATGTGAAAAAACACAGTTTTCGTTTTCGACTTATAGCAGTTGCTGTAGGATTAATAATTGATATAAAATTCATATAGGGTCATCTATCAGTTACAAAAACAATGTAAAACGAATGTCATTGGTTTGATTATGGGCACTAATTTTTATTGAACCTTGAAACTGCTTTTTTTAACTCTCCTCAAAAGACCTGATTTTCACATTCGATAGTTGGAAATGGTAGAGACGATAGGGCCACATATATAAAAATCCGATATGCTACATCACTATCCTCATTCAATTTCCTTGTTTTCCATCACATCCTAATTTCCCAAAAATATACCCTCTAATCTATTAATTATAATTATTGATTTATATCTATTCGACTCATATAATGAATTTTATGGTTCAGTGCAAATATTCTATATTCACACTTTTAATTGTCTATGTCTTTGTCGTTTAATATATCTTAGATCTAATATAAGTCGCTTATTATTTTTATTTCATGATAAGTATTTATTTTTATGGACAATGATGTAAACACCAACTGATTTTTAATATGCAACCATTTGCCTAAATGTGCTTCTGTATGATTTGTACACTTCTTTTATTATAAAGCGTCCAAGTGATAGCATAAAACTATTTTTGAATTGTTGTATATTTAAATTGAAAAAGTATACATTTATGTGTATGTATGGTATAAACTTCTTTATTTTTATTTCGTATTAATTAGACACATGATGAAAAAATAAATAATTATTATTTATGATATCGTTTATTTCCTAAACTGTCTATATTTGTTAATTATGTGTGATAACTTTTAATCTCATTTCCATTTTAAGCAATCTGTTGAATATGTCGTGGGGGAATTTAAAGAATTTACAAAAATAAGTAAAACTTCTATATTTTGTTTGTGCCAACGTTTCGGCCTCATTTTAAGGCCATCGTCAGGACTGAGAAAAATAATTATACTGCACAAAAATGAATAGGGTAGGATACCACTAATTTTGTTGTATTTACTTGCCCTAGCATTTTAATATTATTTTTATTATAAAAAAAATTAATATTTATTATAAATTATAATAATAAATTAAATAAAAAATCAATTTATTAAATTATAATATTAATGTAGTTATTAAATATATAATAATGTAAATGCTAGGTAATCTATATACTATAAAATTAGCAATATCCCTATTCATTTTTGCGCAGAATATATAAAAAGCACTAATTACAGTACTAATAAATTGTAATAGTATTTAGTGTTCAGAAACTCACCACTCTACTAGCCTGTACTCTACTGACGTACCCCGTTCAATATTAACTAATTCAATTTAATATTAGTTAAACTTTACAATATTTAATATTATATCATTAAAAATTAAAATTAAAAAATGGCCGAGATGGTTAAGACACCACCACGGAGAGGTGGGAGGCCCGGGTTCGAGTCCCGGTCCTGGTCATAACTTTTCTTTTCAAATAAAATATTTAAAAATATTCAACTTTGATTAATTTAAAAAATTAACAAAAAAAAGGAAATAAATTATTTCATCTCATACTCTAAATGACACATCACTTCTAATTAACTTTTGAGTACTAATAATTTATAAACTTTGTACTTGGTAAACAATTAGTTTAGTTCAATTATTTGTAGGTTGTGCTTTGTTAGGTGCACTCAAACGTGGATTTTGTTTTATTTCTCTGATGTCTCACCCCTAATTTTTACTTAGGCATCACTTAAAATTTTTCTTATACTTTTTAACTTTTTTTCTGGCAATGCGGTTTTCCTTTTTGAATCATTCAACTATACATTTGTACGGATTATTAAAGTAATTTCATTAATTTGATTCAGAGATTTCCTGTCATTAAAATGTCGAATGACTAACTCATATTCTTTAAATGTTGCGTGTAATCCCAATATTAAAAAAAGTTCAAATGCGGTAGATTTTATAGAACTGAATTTTTTACTTTGAAAAGAAACTAACACTTTCGAAGAAAGAGTTTAACTTAAGGAAAATAGTTTAGTGTAAACAAATATTAAGAAAAACAAAGATGTATCATTTTCATTATGAGATTGGCAATCATGAAGAAATAAGTTTTATTTTTATTATTGAATTCTTGTTTATTTTTATATACTTATACACAAAGAACATATTACTAGGATGTTTAATCTTTACAATAAATTATATTTTAGAGTGTAATATAAGATGAACTATTTATTTATTCAAAGGTTCCTACCAATATACGGGTGTATCATTTTGGCTGTGAGCCCCTGTATGTACAAGGTCAACTAATGTTATTCAACATATAAACCTTAACATCTTAAATATGTGATGGACTAAAACTACCCATTAATAAATAATCACTTTTGTTATTAATAAGATCATTTTGTTTCCATGAAGATAGCTATGAAATGCATCATTTTTTAATTATTTATTGTGGTTATATTTGTCTTTATTCTGATAGAAACTAATCAGTTCAAAAATTCAAATA
Source organism: Arma custos (assembly GCA_037127475.1). Lineage (NCBI taxonomy): Eukaryota > Metazoa > Arthropoda > Insecta > Hemiptera > Pentatomidae > Arma > Arma custos. Next base: position 182,409,564 of record CM073759.1, read on the forward strand.
AGTTCAAAAGCGGAAATCCATTAGGTACTTGAGCTTGATAGATCGATATTGAGTAATTAATCGAGCTAGATGGATGTAAGATGGGACGAAGCAGTACAATGGAGCTGACTTTTCAATGGAGAGGTAAGAGAGCGCTCTGGTAGTCAAGCGGCGTACTAATGATTCTGAATCAAGTCCTGCCATTGTTTACCGCCCTCGCCAAAAGCTACAAAGGCCCGTGAAATATATACACTTACTCCAAGGCCTCTAATGGACAGCAATTTATAGTAAAGTCATTTGACTGCTAATAATTCACTAAAACTAAATTGATAAAATATAGTAATAGGTATAGTAATGAATTGGTCAGGGGGTGCAGTCAATGATAAAAATAATAATATGTGAACAATGGTATGAACAGTTGAGATGAGAAGAAAAATTATGATTCTATTACAACATATAATGGATACGATTATTGGTGAAGGGAGAAATGGGTGGGAAGGAATGGAAAAGGAGAAGTATGGAGGGAAGATAGAACATATATTAAAATGCGAACTAACCAAATAGCATAATGGCAATTCGTATCACACAATAACATAATCATACATAATACCATAATTTTTGTTATTTTACTATTTATCCATACAATTTGCATTATTCCATTTCTACATAACTTTTTGTATAAATTCTGTGATTACTATTTGGTACTCCAAAGATTTATATAGTTATTTTCTGTTTCTTTCTTAGCCCTGAAGATAGCCTACACGGTAGGCCGAAACGTTGGCATAATTAAAAAACAAGTTCAATATTTTCCACTCAAGTAATATAGTAAGATTGATAGGTAAATATATCTTATTAATTTATTCCTCAGAAACTAGCAGAATGGTCCCTCCTCGTTTAATCTAAGATGCAAAGGTAAAATTTCACTGTAAAAAAAAATAACGCTTTAAATCTGTATTGTATAAAGTCAGCGGCCGTTCAGTTGAGCCGGTTCGAGTAAAAACCGCCTTCAGTGGACTCAGCCCATTGTAACGCCTTAAAATACCGAAAGGTAACAGAAGGCTTTTGGTTTATATAGAAGCATTTGCAGGTATTTTTGCAAATTTGTATTATATTGTAAATAAAATTTTTGGAGGATGAGAAAAAAAAAGTTAAAAAAATAACCCTTTAAATACTAAAACGTATGGAGCGATCTGTGGTGCAGTGATAAGCATAACAACCTACTGTGCTCAAAATGGAGGGTTCGTAGCCCTAGGATTTTTAAAAGGGAGTAAAACATCCTTGATTATGCCGTACGTGGAACGTGAATCTCGAGTCTGCACAATATGAGATGCCCTTTAAAGATTCCTGGAAGGGCAAAATTTAGGACTCATACTGTAGCATCGTCCGATTAGTCATAGCAGCACAAAGTGACGTTAAAGGAATAAACAACAACCAAAACTTGAAATAATGGCAAGAATGTTGTAAATATACTTTCTTATATTTTCATATATGTATTGTAAAAAGTTTGGTAAGTTAAATACCACCGGAGTAAAAGAAAAAAAAATCCCAGGGGCAATATAAAAAGGTACCAGTCAAATATTAGAGAAAAATATTGTGAAATCTAAATCAAACAGTGAATTCTCTCAAGTAAATACCAAGGATGGTCAAAGTAATTGTCCTTAGCAACCTTGCAACTGCTACACCGCAGGTTCGAATGCGGCTTGGGAGGATAGGAATTTATTTCATAGCGGTTTTTGACCTTCCGACTCCGGTTATAATGGTTAATAGATACAATAAGAAATAAATAAAATATTTACAGAACATCAAGTGACTGTTGATATGCAGAATTATCTTGTTTAAATATAAAGGAGGTCCTTTTATTAGTTTTGGAATTGTAGATGATAAGATATTTTTTACTAGTTAAAAAAAAGATTGCTGTATATAAAAGTTTTTTTATTATAATTTATATTTATGAGAGATAATTATCATTATACCAATTATAATTGGACACAAAAGAAATATTATAGAAAAGATATCCATTAGAGTATGAGGTAACAAAACTTGTGTTTCTTTGATCTGTGTAATTAAATATTCTGATTATAATTTATAAATTTGCATTCCTTACTATATTATTATTTGAATAAGGTGAAATATAAACATTGTTAATAGTAGTCGACCTTTTATATATGAGGAAGAAGGTAAATCAACGTTTCGACCCACATTGCAGGTCTTCTTCAGGGCTAGTTTGATCGCTGTGAGATTTGACCAGTCTTATGTTTGCTTACTAATAAAAAGCTCTCCCTATATAATAGAATTTTCTTGAACTCTACCCGGACCATTTTCTTTCTCTGAAATATAAATACTTTTCTAAATATTCTAATTATTGTTATTATATTGTATTAATTATGATTAGGCTTCGAAGTGGAGCAGCTTGTTAGTAAAGGGCTGGGTTGCCGTGTCATAGTTTTCAGGTTCAAATCCAGCTAAGAAGAGATAATTTATTTATTCTGATAAAAACGGGGGACGTATCTTGAAGGGTCTAGAGGCCCTCATGTGGCTCAACCAGCCCCCATAAAGTTATATATCCCATATATATGTGTATATAAGGGAGCGGGGTAGATCAAGATATTATCAGTGGTAAAGCGCTAAATTGCCCTCCCAAAGGTCTCGGATTCAAATCTGGCAGATAATTTATTTAATTTGTTATAGCCCGGAATAGAGCCTGCATAATGTGGGTACCTTTGATTAGGGGAAGAACCTTTTAATTGATTGTGATCTCGGAAATCACATCTCTGCACAACCGTTGTTCCAGAAACAGTATAGTCTCTAACATGTACCCCAAGACCCATCATGGGTAGTAGTGGTACAGATTTTTTTTTTCTTTGTATATACATTTATATTTTATATTAATGTTACGGGCGCCGGCAGGAAGACGGAAGCAAGAGGATTAGCGGCTTAAATCCGTCGGCGGGAGAAGTTAAAATAGGATTAGGACCGTTCTAGATCGTCTCCTTTTGTCGGCAAAGGATTAAGAAGATTCCGGAATTGTCTGGCCCCTTCGTGTTCTAGAATGTTCGGCCTTGCCTCTTTAAATACTTCCCTCACCTCGAGGCAGTCAGTCTTAGCCTGAGAGTAGACCAGTGAAGATCTGTGATAAGTGTAATAAGTGAGTGTCAGTGTGATAAACTAGTCAGTGTTGAACCGGCCCATGTGCTAAGTGTATCAGTGAACTGTGACAGTCTCGCGAGTGTAATAAACTGTTTTTGTGTGTCAGTTTGTCATACTTGAAGAATCTTACGGTCGGTGGACTAGTGAACTGTAAGTGTTAACTATTAGTTATAAATTGTAGTGTAATTTTATAATATTTATAGAAACTATTGTAACTAGTTAAGCTATCTAGAAGTAGTAACATCTTATATCATTGTAATAATTAAATAGGAGTTAGGCCTAGATTATAATATTTAGAATATTGTTATTATAAATTCATATTAGTTCAATAATTTAATTGTTAATAGTTTAATTGTATCCTTTTTATCATTTTTTTAAATCATTTTTTTATCATTAATAAATATTAGTATCTTTAATTAAGGAATTGTTTAATTCATTTTAATACCCAGTAGCCCGTAACAAATTGGTGTCAGAAGTGGCATAATTGTGTAATTGCTATTATTTTGCATTTTGTAATTATTGGGCTACTATATGTATAATGGCTTCTAAAAGTGTTAAATTAATTGATTTAAAAGTTGCGGATTTGAAACGGGAATTGGAGGAACGTGATCTGGATTCATCTGGAACTAAAAGTGTGCTGCAACAGCGCATGCGTCAATTTTTTTGTAGATTTAGGGTAAAATCCAGATGACGTTCTGTTTGAAACTGATTTAAGCAGGTTGTCTGCAACTTTTAAAAATGAGTTAAGCAATGTAGAAAATAATCTAGGTAATGAATTAGGTACTGTTAAAAATAAGTTAAGCAATGTAGAAAATAAGCTAGGTAATGAATTAGGTACTGTTAAAAATAAGTTAAGCAATGTAGAAAATAAGCTAGGTAATGAATTAAGCAATGTTAAACATGAACTAGGTAATGAGTTAAGCAATATAGAAAATAAGCTAGGTAATGAATTAGGTATTGTTAAAAATGAGCTAGGTACTGTAAAAAGTGATTTATTGGACACATTAGAGTCTAAGTTAGGTACATTAGAGACTAAGTTAATGGAAAATATTGAGAATAAGTTATTCGATGTAAATAATAAAGTAGCTAATGTAGAATCTAGGTTAGGAGAAGAACTGAATTCAATTAAAAACGAACTTAGGCTAAGAGTAGAAGCTCTCGAGGGACGTAAGAGCAACCTACCGACGAACGACACCGACCGTTCCTCCGACGGCAGCCTTCATAGCACCATTACGCCCGCCAATGGTGGGACGCCACCTACTCACAACACCATTCCAGTGTTCGACGGAAAGACGCCGTGGTAGGACTGCATGACTCTCTTCGAGACTGCTGCTTCAATCCACGGGTGGTCAAAAGAGACCCAAGCTTCAGCGTTGTGCCTGGCCTTGCGTGGAGACGCCTTGGGAGTACCGCAAGGGATGCCCATGACAGAGCGGTCTAACTACGGGGAACTGGTTAGAAGACTGGAGATGCGTTTCGGCCACCGCCACATGGACCAGCTCTATCGCTCACAGCTGAGAAGCAGGATCCAGAAGACCAACGAAACGCTACAGGAATTTGAAGCAGACATTGCACGGCTGGTGAGGAATGCTTACCCATCGGTCACCGATGATGTCTACGAGAGCCTGGCTGTCGACAAATTCCTGGATGGACTTTGTCCCCGAGACGCAACAAGCAGTGAAGCTCGCCCGGCCAAAAACTCTAGGAGACGCATTATCTCAGGACATGGAGTTCGAGGCTGTCAGGCAGTCAGTACGGGGCCATGCACGAGTTCGAGCAGTAGGAGCGGAGCCTAATAAGGTCCCTAGCATCGAAGATATTCTGACAAAAACGTTAATGATGTCTGGGACAGTCTAAGAAAAGCTATGGAAAATTCAGCTGAAGAGATTCTTGGTAGGCAAGAACCCAGGAGAAGATGTGAGTGGTTTGATGAGGACTGCAAGCGAGCCAATGACGCAAAGAACTATGCATACCGTACCGTTAGCAAGCATTATACAAGGAGAGCCACGGAGTTGTACAGAGAAAGTAGAAGAGAAGAGAAAAAATTGATAAGGCAAAAGAAGAGGGCCTTTGAGAGAAAGAAAATTGAAGAGTTATTCCAATGCCAATGAGGGCAGAAAGTTTTTCCAGAAGGTTAATAGCGACAGAACACCCTTTAGGCCGAGGATACAAGCCTGCAAGAAGGAAGATGGCACTCTGCTCACGTTCAAGGAGGATATACTTGACCGTTGGGCAAGGCATTTTAGATCCCTTCTGAATGAGGAGGAAGAGGAGTTAAAAGAAAACGGAGATTCCCAGGATGGGTATGGGGAAATAGAACCTCCAGATTTTGAGGAAGTCGCTGAGGCAATCTCAAAACTAAAAAATAACAAAGCTCCAGGTCCTGATGGATTACCAGCAGAATTTTTCAAGTATGGAGGCGAGGAGCTACACAAGACCATACATGAGTTAATCATGAGCATATGGACAGAAGAGAGAATCCCAGGGGAATGGGATAAGTCTGTCATATGTCCATTACATAAGAAAGGAGACCAGCTGGAATGCTCTAATTATCGGGGAATTTCATTACTTTCATGTGCCTACAAGATTTTCTCAATCATCCTCTTCAACAGGTTAACACCATTCTCAGAGCAGGAGATTGGAGGGTATTAGGCTGGCTTTCGTCGAGGCAGATCCACGGTGGATCAAATCTTCACCTTGAGAACCATCCTGGAAAAAGGCCATGAATACAAGCTACCCACACACCATCTTTTCGTGGACTTCAGAAGTGCCTATGACAATATTAAGAGGTGGAAACTGTACGAAGCATTAGAGGAAATGAACATTCCCGCAAAATTGATTCGCTTTGTGAAGTTAACGATGAGTGAAGTAAGGTGCCAGGTCCGGGTACAACCTGAGTGTTCCCGGGAGTTCCCATCTGATAAGGGATTAAGGCAAGGAGATGGACTTGCCTGTCTTCTCTTTAATTTAGCACTAGAGAAAGTAGTAAGGGATTCAGGAATCCAAACTCAAGCAACGATATTTTCTCGACAAGTGCAGGTTCTTGGTTTTGCCGATGACCTAGATATAGTAGCCAGGTCCAGATCAGCTTTAGTCGAAGCCACCACAAACCTCATCAGGGCAGGGTCATCTATGGGACTTTCAATTAACCAGACTAAGTCCCAGTACATGTACACCGGAGCTGGTGATAACAGTCCTTTAGTAGTGGGATCCTACAAATTCCAGCAGGTTAAGGAGTTTACCTACCTGGGATCACTTGTTACTTCAGGAAATGACATGGCTGCTGAGATTAAGAAGCGCCTCACTGCAGCCAACAGATGCTATTTTGGCCTTCTCAAGATCTTTCGCAGTAGGTTCATCAGCAGGCGAACCAAGATGATTATTTATAAGACTCTTGTCCGGCCTGTATTAACTTATGCCTCGCAGGCCTGGACCATTTCCAAGCACGACGAAAGGGATCTGATGATCTTTGAAAGGAAAGTTCTACGTCGTATTATTAGACCAGTCAGGGATGCGGCTGAATGGAGAATCAGGAAGAACAAGGAGCTATATGGCATTTATGGTGAACCGGATGTGGTTGAGTTTGTGAAGTTAGGAAGGCTTGGTTGGGCAGGCCATTTGACCAGAATGAATGAGCAAGAAATCCCGAGGAGGGTACTTGAGGAGACACTACATCGAACTCGAAGAGCTGGAAGGCCCAGGCTGAGGTGGGCCGATGGTGTGGCAGCTGATGCTCGAAGCCTGCTTGGAATCAGGAACTGGAAGGCGGTCGCACAAGATAGAGCCGAATGGCGGCGGCTCATTGAGGAGGCCAAAACCCACCCAGGGTTGTAGCGCCAAAGAAGAAGAAGAAGAGTGGTTATATTATTGAACCTTAAGGAGGAGCTATACTGAGAAACATTCTGAGGTTTATTTCTAGGGATGAGGGATTATATAAGGGGAAGATATATTTAATCTGCGATGATCTTAGGTTTTTATAATCATGTTCTAACAAATATTGGTTTAAAATTTAATTTAATTACTTCTGATTTTTTTAATTTTACTTGTCAATATTATACAACCAAATTTCGTATAATTCAACAAAACAATCTTGATGCTACCCCGTTCGCAAGCTCAGATATATTTTAAAATTCGTTCATTCGCTCTGTTTGTCCAAATTGGTTTCCATGTTTGATATTTAATGCAAACGAAAAGATAATTAGATAAAAAAAAATAAACTAATTAAATTACACAGGCAACCTTTACATGTATTGCTTCGAAATCAGTAAGTCCTCTCAATAAGATACTATAATGGATAGTACTGTTCCATTTGGATTTTAGTTATTATAGAATTGACTGTATTTGTATCCAGTTTATTTAAGCAGGAGTAAATTATTTCCCTAATAAATGGTAAGCACTTGATAAAGTGTGGATGAGATCGAGAACAGTCTCTTATTATTTTATTAGAACCGGCCAAAAAAGTACAAAGAGCTGTGCAGATATCATATTTTTAGCTCTATCTTTCATCTCCTCGAATAATTCGCCATTCACTCCGAATGTTGCCTTCCTCTCTCCTCAGTCCAGCCCCCATGCCCCTGCTTCGTTCTGTCTTCCACAAGACCACTAATGTTTTTGAATCGGCTCCTAAAGCTCTCTCGGTTCAATTAGTCCGCGTATTTAATTCAAAGTCTTTTCAGTTCTTTCTTCTGCTGTGTAGAACCACTCCGACTTTTCAGGTTGTATATCTTATTGAATATTTGCTTATTAAACCTTGTAGAATCCATCCCGATCATGTGCACGTAGTAAGTTAGTCATATTTTCCTGATAGTTGTTTCCAAGTCCTCTGTCCTTTCGTACATTTCTTCATTCTCGACCTGTAGCTCCCCTGTGATATTCTTTGTCCATATATTCTTCTTAATATTAGCTTTTCTATTTTCAGGAGCTTTCCAGCCTTGAGAAAGTTTCCGTCCCAAACAAAATCCTTACTACAGCATTGTATAGTCTTAATTTCGCATTGGTGGACAGATTATATTTTATATAAATGCCTTTTGTAAAGAAATTTAGTTTATTTCTATCTTGAGGCACTTGTCTTCCATTATAGGCCTGTCCGATCAATTTCTACGGTTGATCTCTCCAAACTACTTGAAATTTCCCGTGACTTTTATCCTCGCCTATTCAGTATTCACTGTTTTCTTTGTATAATTTCTGCAGTCATTCATTATTTCTGTTTTCTGAAAAAAGATTTGTGGCCTTGTATTTTCAGCTGCTTCTTTTAATTCATTAAGTTTATTTGTATTTGTATATATTTAATTTTTTTTATTTCTCACTAATAATAAATAGTTTAACTGCCATTTTCGAATTTAAACCCGGGAATTTTAGTGCGGCAACTCTACGTTCAACAAACTGAGCTATTTCCCTCCTTAAGAGCTATCTTCATTCCTTAATTTAAAATATATTTTTTTAGTTAATTAAATTCCAACCGTGATTGCAGTGTTTAAGTTAAAATAACTTTAACTAAATTTTTTTTAATATATATTTACCATTATTCGGTAATAAGAAATAAGTGATAATTTAGTAATATCTGACACTACACATTTTATCAGACTTTTATTTTATGTGGAATCACTTTCATGACACTGAATTATTATTTAGTATGTTTTCAAGGAAGTCATCTCTTGTTCGCTTAAGAAAATCGTATTTTTGTTTTCATTTAAATGGAAGTGGTTGACTGGATAATTATAAGAATAGTGTAAAATGGTCAGGGGTGCACTCAATGCCTTACGTTTCGACCCCAGATTTAGGCCATCTTCAGGGCTGAGAAAAATAAACAGAAAAACTATATCAAAACATAACGGTACCAAAGGAGAATAACGGATTATATGAACAGAAACGATACAAATGAAAATGAATATATATTAAAAAACAAAGAGTAAAAGATAAATTATGAAATAACTGAGGAGAAATAATAGGAATGGAAAGAAATCTATAAGATAATAAAACATAATTACACTTAATAATTACTTCTAGATTTCTTTCCGTAAGATCAGATATAAACAGAAATGATTAGAATGAAAAGGTATTCATTCTAATTATTTCTGATTATATAAACTGTTATTCTTCTTTGGAACGTTTTATGTTATTTTTTATGTATCTTATTTATCAGCACGGAAGATCTTAGGTCTAAACGTAGGCACATTATAACAAATTATTCTTATTATTTGTAATTAATTCATTGACCCTGTAACCCTGTAAATCTGTTACCCGGACCATTTTACACTATTCATAGTTGTTTTTTTTTAAATTGATGATATCATTAAATCTTTATCAAGACCTAACAATCTACTAGATGGTATATTTAGACCATTTGGAGAAGACTAATGGTAAGAGAGAGAATCGCTGTAGAAGATGCTCCAAGTCGGAGACAGATAATAAGAACTGGAGCAGAGAGTGATTCTGACCAGTCATTAGTGAACGACAGTGACTGATCGAAGAGGAGCTAATTTGATAAAAGACCCCCCCCCCCCCCCAGGATCTAATGGATACGAGGCCAACTGTACCATGTGTCTTCTCTTCGGGTCCATAGCAGGCTTTGACCCAAACGTCAAAGACAAGAATAAACTTTGACCGATATAGATAGACTTTTTATTCCTAGTTTTTTTCCATTAAATTTTATTTCCTTTAATAATCCACACGTGCCGAGAAACTTAAGTACCTAGGTTCTATAATAATTAGGAAACGTGAAATTCAAGATGAAATAAAGGCGTGGTTGGAGGCAGGATATGCTTATTAATGTTTCGACTTTACGAAGTTCACGCCTACTGTCCCCAAATCTAGAAATGTGAATTTATAACACTATCATCCTTCCAATTACTCTTTACCCCTGTGAAACGTGACAGCTGACTCTGAAGGATGAACAACGTCTTCAGGTATTTGAAAATAAGGTGTTACTTAGAATATTCGCTCCAAAAAAGGTTGAGACCTCTTAAAAACGTAGAAGGAATTAATTGTAGAGCATTCACCCTGTTAATATTACTGATGTTTTAGCTTCACCAAGATTTAGACGGTCTTGTAAAGTAGTTGGACTAAGTAACAAACGAATTCATAATAAGTTAATAAGCGCTGTAACAACTGGGAAATGTCTGAGGGGTAGACCGAGGCGTAGGTGGGAGGATAGCGTTAGGAGTGATCTGGCGGATTTGGGTTACTAAGCTGAAATTGGTTGTGTCGGTATCAATTCCTCGGATTCACTAAGTGTTATTATTCTTAATCTAAACACTGATCAATAAAATACTGGTAGAGATCCATTTCACAGCTTACAGCCACGTTATCAGTTCACAATGACGCATTAATTTTAAAAAAATAGAGTGCCTAGTATTTTTTTTGTTTTGTTAACTGGCTTGTTTCTAAGTTTATAAAATAATGATAATAATTTAGAAATAATAACAGTATAATTAAGTAATGATAGTTTAGTATGAGGAAAACGAACAATTCTGTTCTATGGGCATAAAGGATGAAATCAAGCAAAAATATCAATATTCGTTTATCTTAAAATATTGAAAATATATAACAAATGGATTAAACAGAAACACAAAAACTCTAACTCAACAACCCATGAAGATTGTTGGGTTCAGTACTTGGTAGTCTGTGCAGTTTCTTGGACAACTGTTGTGCAGGGAGATGATTTGTCCTAGAGCTTAAACGATCCATTCCTGGCTGTTATCAGGTTAAATAATATCTACTCAGGCTGGCCTTGAACCCGGAAACTAAGCACTGTACCACTGCCACTCGGATCCCTCAACAAATTCATTAAAGAAACTGAAAATGTCATTGAAAGAATTTCAGAATGCTCATGGCTTAAGAGAAAAAGAATAACAGGCGTAATGTAGAGAGAAGAAAGAAAGCAAAAACACGCGGATCGAAGAAAAGATATATGGAACAGAATAAAAGAAGGGAAGAACAATTGAAAAATACTTAGTCATATAAGTGGTTGTAATTCTTGTTCAAACATGCATATGTGTCCAATATAGCCATAAATCATCTTTTCAACAGAATTGCAACCTTTAGTTAGTCGCGGCCGATCTGACAGATCGCGTAGGTATATTTTTCTTCCCCTTCGCTTTGTGTTGGTAACGATTGTTTCATGCTCTCAGTAGCTGTTTTTGGATGACCCGGGTGAGTTTAATGCTTCCCTGACCAGTATGCAACGCTTCTGGAGGGCTCATATGAAGCAAGGTCAGCGACCGAAATCGAATTTTGACCAACATCAACTTTTTTTGTTCCATTGTATTACTACATTAGCCGTACCATTTCGGGTCGCCTGTTTTTTTTTATACACATTGCTATGTTGGTAGACGACTGACGTCTACGATCTCTCAGAAATCTTCCTGGGGTATAAGGTGCTGCGAGAAATGTGAAAACTGTTCAGGATAGAACTTATTTTTGATGAGGATATGCTGACTATGACTGTGGAATATGCCAGTAAGTATACTTTAACAATTTAAAACACATTTTCCAGGGATGAGAAGATCACAGATATAGTAGAACTGAACTATTTTATTCAGTGTTTTTATGTGGCTGTGATCCATGTCAGTTTTCATGGTTAAACCTTTACAGTCTTCGTTATGCTATTATTAGAGCTCATTATAACAATAAATATTGATAAATGAAAAAAAATAGACATTAAAAAAAAAAGCAATGTTTCTTGTAATATTTTAAGCTCAAATTTCAACAAAAATACTAGTTTTTCTGAAAGTGATTTGTCAGATCGCTGCGACCAATCGGATGCGTTTTAGAGTCGCGGCTAATGGAAAGTTAGATATAAGCCAAATTAAACATTTATTATTTAAATTGATTGCGAATCACCAGAGGATATCCTATATACAATATATCCTTTCATTAGTTGTGTACCTATAATTGTAACAAAAATTTTTTTTGTAGTTTATTTATTCAACATCGAACGAGTACCTAACACCGCACAGGCTCACGATCGCCATTTTGTGTTCTCTCCGAAGGATAACACAATGAAGGATTTTTATTCCCTTTCTATTTAGAAAAATCTATCGGTCACCTGTTGGGCTGTGAATCCGTGATCTTGAGCACACCAATTTGTTATCCTAACCAAAATAACAACACCACAGATGACAGAGGAGGTCAACATTTAGTTATAGAAAAGAGGAAACTGAAAAACTATATAAACAAATGGAGGATGCTACAAAATAGAAAAAATATAAAAATTATGCAAGGGGAAAAATAAAAGAGAGGATTTACCAAATGAGGGGAAAGTCTGCATTACAGTTCAAATAACTTTTCTTATATAAACGAAATCATCTTTTAATTTAAAATAACTTGTTGTATTATTGTAATACAGTTTTAAATATCAATAAATAAAAAAAAATAATTTAAAAAAATGTAACTATGCCGTAATGTAACTATAAATATAACTGTTAAAATATTTAGTTTTTAACATTTTATATAACAGTTTTTTTTTTTTTGTTTTTTCTCTTTATATTTCCATCCACACCTGTCAAATACAAGTAATTGACAATCAGCAGATTGGCTGACTGAAGAAAAACATACAAAATGACATGGAAGGCATGACGAAGAACAGTGGCAACCCAGCGGAACCTCTCCATTGCCTTGCTTTAATTTCCTACTGTAATAGATCCCTCTCTTTAGTCTCTTCCCAGTGTTCTCAGGCATGAGAGTAGTGGCCATTTGTTGTATCAATGGGTTTGGGTGTCCGTATAGTTTTTCTTGAAAGCGTTTGTAGTACGTTCGTATGTGTTCATCAACCGTTTTTATTTTTAAGTCAGTATGCAGAGTTTTTAACAGTTTTTAATTATTTAAATTATAATACCGCTTATTTTTACGGAATAAAAATATTTAGTTGACACATTTCTAATATTAGTCCTTATAGTTCTCTCTTAACTCAAAAAAAGAAAAAAACAAATGTTTTGAAAACATATTTATTAGCTAAAACTTGAGTAATATCATTTATATTCTAAATAGTACAAAATAAAATGAATAATAAATATCATTTTTCAGTAAGGGCATGCCGGACTCATGGAAATCCAAGTTTGCTACCGAAAAAACAGATTGGAAATCTTTTTGTGGCCAAAAAACCTCGACATTTTCGGAGTTATTTCAGTTTTTGACCTGTACCATTTTAAAATTAGATTAAATTTGCTACAATCGGAATACAAACGAAGCTGTGTAGGTCCAATAGATTCTCAGTGACGCCCCTTTGAAAATTGGTCTTTTTTTCCAAGTTTCGGCCGACTTTCTTGAGGAACACTGGCCGAAGGAATGATTCTTCGACAAAAGTCAAGATAGTAAATTTAGTTACCTTTAATTTGTAGCTGAAAACAGATTTTGAGTTACGCCTTTTTGAAAATTGTTCACTTTTTCGAAAAATTCAAATTTTAAAACTCCGAAAATGTGGAGGTTTTTCGGCCACCAAAACTTTTTCCGTTTTTTCGGTTGCAAACTTGGATTTACACTACATAGACATGCTTACAATACATCACAAATGCAACTCTCTTCGATTTTTTGCGGACCTCAAACACCTGGCCGTAAAATTTAGACTATTTGGAAAAAATTACGATGAAAATGAGGATGAAAAAAAATGAAAAAATGATATCCTACATGGATACCGGTGGTGGTGGGATGCTTCTTGGGTGCACTATTCATGTTTTGTTTTGTTTTTGTTCTTCTGTTTTTTTTTCTCTATCTACCCTGAGGATGCCTGAATAGGCGAAATATTGAACGGATAATTTCAATTTCTGTTTTTAGTTTGGAGACTAATAATTTCCACGGTATTAAAATTTGGACTTTTTGGAAAAAAATACCAATTTTCAAAGGGGCGTAACTCAGAATCTATTAGACCTAGAGAGCTGCGGTCGGATTCATATTGTAACAAATTAAATATAATTTAAAAATGGTCACCCATAGGTTTTTAAAAAAATGCACCGATTATGAGATACAGGCAAAAACTGAAATCATAGACAAAAAACTGAAATAACTTCAAAAATTTCGAGATTTTTCGGCCACCAAAAGTTTTCCTATCCGTTTTTTCGTTAGCAAACTTGGATTTCCACTAGTCAGACATGCCTTTACAACATATCAAAAAGCAGCTCTCTTCAATTTATTGCGACCTAAATCCTTTTTGCCGTACCTTGCCACTAGCCTAGATGGACTTTTGATGCAGTTTTCCTGAATAAACAATCTGAAGATCTCAACGATGGAATAATACTGGATGTCTAGGCTAAATAAGAGGCGCAATCTAAAACCTTAAGAGACCTGATAAAATTTAATTTCAACATTGGGCTTCAAAGTAGCAATTGAAACAGAATGCAAAAATTACAAAAATATCAAGAAGTGATGAATCTCTAATACGGAAACTGAATAGAGAATGATCATAATAGCAAAGATTTTATAAAACAAATAAATGTGTTTTTAGATATACATTCGTTAATCTGAAATTATTTATTGCGACGTATATTAATCATTGGGACCGGAATAGCTCAATTTGCTGAGAGCTGTATATGTATATGAACACAGTTTCCATTCTGCATCCTCTTTCATGTTTCCATATTAAATGTTATTCATTGGTCTTATCTTAAATAGCTGATTATCTCAGATATTTTAGAATTCAAATCCCTGTTTTTATTTCGTTATAACAAAATATGACTATTATAAAATATTATTCAGTTATAAAAAAAAACATTTATGTAACCATGGAATAATAAAAAAAATGGTTAAATCAGAAAGTGTTACAAAAATTATTATTAGTTATAAGGTGAGACCAAGGAAAGTGTTATCAGTACTAATTAACTATTGTTAAACTGAAGACTATATTTGAAATCACTTTCAACGAAATCATATGTTACCTCTCACATGTACCGTACTATCTATACATCTACGTAATTCATAGACCAGAAAGATTAGGGATAGTTTTCTCTTTATATAATATCTTTAAGGTATCCGTCTTATCAGTAATTTAATCTATATTAAAAAATATTTGAAAAGTTATGGATTATCATAACTCATATACTCCAAATTGTATTCTGGCTCTTTTTATTTTTTTTGTTATAGTAACTATTTATCAGGAGTTCTAAGCAGTGCTAAATAAAAATATTAATCTGTTAACAACCATTGATGGAACATTCGGCATCTGCAGACACTCCCACAGCTCACCCAGCTCCTATTACATGGATACTATTATTAGAGAAAAACCTTGCGGGTGAGGTGTTTTTTTCTCGGACAAACCACATCTCAAACAATTTAGTCCCTACTACTACTACTATTCATGACCATTGGATGGAGTGGTATATAATAATAATAATGATGAGGCTTAACAAACACGAAGGCTAGATGCCGATTCCACCAATCTCTGGTTACAAACTTTCTTCCATGGACCAATACCAAAACCCAAATCCGCCTGACCACTCTTAACACAATCCTCCAACCTACGTCTCGATGTAACCCTCAGACGCTTCCCAGTCGGAACAGCGCTTATTAACTTTTTAGAAGTTCGTTCGTTACTAAGACTAATAACTCTACAAGCTCATCCTTATCTTTGTGATGCTATCACTTGAATCAAGTTAACCGGGTGCAAGCTTCGCAATTCCTCATTTGTAATCTCCTAAACTCTTCAGTCGTCCTTTTTCTACCTAATATTCCACGCGACACCTTAGTTTCGAATACTTTAAGACGTTGTTCATCTTTCAGCGCTAGCGGCCAAGATTCACATCCGTAAAGAAGAATTGGAAGGATGATGGTTTTAAAAGTTCTGATCTTTAGATTTTGCAACAGGAAGAACGAGCTTAGTATCGTCGAGACCGAATTATAACTAACGTTTCCTGTCTTTAATCGTGCCTTTATTTCTTCTTAAAGTTCGTTTTAATAGCTACCATAGACCCTTACTTAAACTTCTTCTCATGTTTGAACTTATTCATTCTTACCACAAAATCACCAAAATTACCCATTTTTTGTTTTTAAAATTTGTTTTTTTGTACCATTACAGCCCATGAAGGGCCTGGGGTTCAGTACAAGGCAGAAACTGTACTTTTTCTAGAACAACGGTTGTACCGGGAGGTAATTTGTCTCCGATCACGCTCAACCGCCAGATTTTTTCCTCTTATTTGTGGTACACACAGCATAAAGGCTGGGTGAGTCCCATGAGGATCCTAGATCCGAGAAGATTCATCTCCGTCTGCTAACAGATAAAATAAAAGTCTGTCAGCGAGCAGGAGTTTAACCGGCTGAGTGATCTACCGCTGAGCCGCTCCGCTCCCCCTTTTTTCCTGTTATGAAACACATACTTAGTCATATTTCATAAAAAAGTGGTAGGTCTACATACTTTGTTTATTAAGTAAATACCGTAATGGATACTCACTCCAACTCCTGTTTAAACCGAAGAGATGTTGGTCCCTCAGGGATGAAGATCCATGTAATAAATGTTCCTCCGGTAGATCCGGTGGTCGGATGGAGCTGTAAGATGTGGCAGTTGGTCGGCAACTTATAAGCTCGGGATTAGCGGCCACTTTCGGAATTAACGGCAGCAAACTCTTGGCTATTTATGGAGGGAAAAACTTTGTCATAGGTTCAGCTGTTTGTCCTCGGGTGGGGGCAACTTCCGCTCCTCCTCTAATACTTCTTCCTCTTCCAGCTAATGTCTCTCCCTTCTGATTGGTTACTAAATTCGGGGGGTGGCTACTGGATAATTTTTAGGGCTAGCCAAAGTGGGAACGTTAGTGATTTGTTGAAGTTAGGTTAGCTTTGGTTTTTCTCTCCCATAGGAACGTATGTTCAAATTGTTAATGTGTTTTTACCCCTTCGCTTGTAGGGGCTGTGAATAAAATCTGTATTTGGGGAACAGAGTTGGAAAAATTTTTGAAGTGACTTGGAAATGGTCTCATCTGTATCCTATCGGGAATCAAGCCACTGTTTTCCAGGACCTCAATAGGATTTGGAGGTTTGATCTAGCGCAGAGGGGGCCTACAGGCATTGATGATTACAATGCGCTCGTATTACTATTATTATTATTATTATAATGCCTTTGTTTAAATGAAAGAAATAAAGCAAATACAAAAATAAAAATATTATGTTTTAATTTTTCATTCCAAAATAATGGCTATAGTGAGTTTAAATCTAGTAAGGGAGAATGTATAATTTTATATGAGGCCCATGGAGTTACGGTGCGGTTCCGATTTGGCCCGGAAGATCTTTTGTTTTGTATCTTTTGTATCCGTAGTCTGGGGAGGTTTTTCTATTAGGGAAGAAATTTATACCCGAACTGCCATAGTACATGGGTCTTGGATTATTTATCATTATCATGCAACTAGATTATTCGTCAGTAGGAAGGAATCTGTTAAGCTATTAGGCAGTTCTGGAAAACGTGTTGTGACATAATGTTATGCCAACGTGTGGTTGTGCGACTCCATCCAGCCTCTCTATGAGCCAGCTAGTTTTACTTGATTACCCCACATTTTATAACAGGATGGGTCCAAATTAAGAAAAAATAATAGTAATAATGAGCAAAAAAAAAAAAACTCAAAACGAAACATTATAAATTAGAATTGAATACAAAAGATACCAAAAAGCAAAGCCTCAAAAATACAGCAAACAACTGATCAGTCATTCTTTCATGAATTCAGGCATCATGACGACATACAAAAAAATTTGGCAAGGAAAGTAAATTGCAGCACATCTCATATCAACAGTCCTAACAGATTCATCAAATAGGGAATGTAAAATGTAACATCTTGGTTACACAACAAAAACTTCTCTTTAGTTGGTTAGCTAGTCTTATAGATTAGAGACTCCATCATTTGGTTTAGGATTCTTTTATACTGTCAATCGAACAATTTAATACACTGTGTGAAGGTCCTTTCGTTTCATTTACACCAGGCTGTTCGCTTTCTTCATCATCCTCGGTTTCTTCTTCAGTTAAGCTCGATAATATTTCCTCTTCACTTAAAATATGAAAGCCTTGATCGTTTGTATCCAAGGAAAGCCAATCAGTCACATCTGAACACCACATTCTTGGCATCCAGGTAGCTTTGTCAATACATCAACGAATTCTTCGACTGGTAAACTTTGGCTAAAGTTTTCAACTATTTTGCAAATAAGATATTTTGATTTTCAAAAAAGATTATAAAATATTCCTACAGCAGTTAGCAAGATCATTACATTTGTATAGTAAAATAATAAAAGCGTGTTAATTAAGGTTTTAATCTTTTAACTGGCAGAAACAGGCATTTTTTTATTGTTTAAAATTATACAACAAATCAATAAGTCTTGAAAATACTTGTTTAATATTCAACCCGCGGAAATGTTTATTTTTTGAAATTTTCCGGATAATTGACGTTCCGGATAATCGAAGTCTGGATAATCGACGCTCTACTGTAAATTCATAGTTTAGATTTTTCAAGCATCAAAATTTTTCATTTAACGTAATAGATACAACCATTTTTGATATGAAAAATCTTTTGGTATTGATTTTTGAAGGATCTAGCCGGCCTTGAAGCAAACACATCTAATACATCTTTTATAATTAATGGTCATTTTTTTGAGTTTTTAATATTTTTATTTTTTAAAGAGAAAAGATAGGCCCTCGACCGGGATTTGAACGGGATTTGTCTCGCCGTGACATCGCTCTACCAATTGAGCTATCCAAGGCCGCCTGATGGCCGAGGACAAACCTTTTATCTCATACATCCCATGTCCCATGTCAACGAAGTTCTTTGGACATTAATTTTAATTTTAGGATCTTATTGATTTACGTCATATTACTATTTATAATTTTTTATAATTATTGGTCATTTTTTTTAGTTTTAATTAATAATAATATCCTTTATATAATAATAATAATAATATCCTAAAATTAAAATTAATGTTCAAAGAACTTCGTTCTAGTGTGCGGTGAGAACACTGGGACATTGGATCTATGAGAGAAAAGGTTCGTCCTCGGCCGGCAGGCGGCCTTGGATAGCTCAATTGGTAGAGCGATGTCACGGTGAGACAAAGGTACCGGGTTCAAATCCCGGTCGAGGGCTTCTTTTCTCTTTAAAAAATAAAAAAAAAATATCTAATACATCGTTTCTTGGATTAAAAATTGAATAAAAAAACATTTTTGGAATATAAATATATTAAACCCAAAGTTTTAGATAC
Organism: Arma custos; assembly: GCA_037127475.1. NCBI lineage: Eukaryota > Metazoa > Arthropoda > Insecta > Hemiptera > Pentatomidae > Arma > Arma custos. The sequence goes on from CM073759.1 coordinate 182,428,842, forward strand.
AATATTACAGATATTGGGGAAATAAAGAAGTCGAAAAGTTCAAAGATCTAGGAGAGATAATTCAAGAAAATGGATTAGAAAAATTTGCCATAGATGAAAGGATACACAAAATGGAAAGATCAGATGGAATAACAAAAATATTAACAATATAAAGTGCAAATCAAAGAATGCAGAAATAACACACTACACCACAGTAGTGAAACCGGAATGCCTCTACATAAGTGAATGCCTAGCACTCAATTATAAGTTAGACAAACTACAAATATTAGAAAGAAGAATTATGAGGAACATTTTATGTCCAGTAAGAAGCAAAGAAACCTGGAAATACGAAGCTATGATGAAATATATCAAAACATAGAAAAATAACAAACACGATAACGAAGAGAAGACTGATGTTTTTTTGCACATTTATACCAATTGGATAACAACAGGCTGTCAAAACAGATCTTTAAGTATATCTGGGAAAAGAAATTAACTACAAGCTGAATCCAAGAAATTAAAAAAAAAATTAGAAATACACTACATAAATGTAGAATCAGAAAGATAGTGTTAAAATGGGGATTGGAGGGTGTAAGCAATAAGATAACAGGCACGAAGTGGTCGGATGAAAGAGAAAAGAAACATGGTGAAAAGATGAGAGAGTATTGGAGGAAAAGAAAGCAACAGATGAGAAGGAATTGGAATTGGCACATGGCCCATAGTTGGCCAAATCGAAGGAATATATATGTATGTAATGTGGTAATGTAGACTTAGGTTAAAATAACACGTTTAGGTGATCGATTTCCTGCAAAACCACCAATCTTATCCAAAGAAATAATCTCAAACGGTTCCTTTGCTGGACCTAATTGAGACAATAGCCCAATTTCTCCAGCTCTTCTCGATTTGTTCTTTCTACAAGTTTCACACTGGTTACAAAATTCTGTAATGAGTTTGTCCATATTTTTAAAATAATAGAAAGGTCTTATCTTGGCTGCCATATGACCTGATCCAACGTGTCCATAATAAATGTGAATTTTCTTTATTAATAGTAAACCAAAATCATTCGAGACAAATAAACGTTCTCTGCCTCTTATCTTCTTAAAAATAAAATCGCCCTTTTTATACAGCTTTCTGTCTAAAGTGAGTTCATTCTGGTTGTCTTCTTGTTCTCACGTTTCAGTTCCTCAGTAATAATTAAATTGACAATTTGAAGTATTTCTTCACAGTTATCAAAACTTTCTAGCACTGGGATAGAGCATCTGCTTTTTGATTTGACTTACCTGGGGAGTATCTTAAAGTGAAATCGTACTGTGATAAATAGTGAACTAAGTCTCCCAACTCCTCATCAGTTCTTGCTTTGATTTATTAATTTTCAAGCGGTTTGTGATCAGAAATTACTACAAACTTATGTCCACCTAACCAATGCTGCCAATAACGAAGTGCTTCTTTTATAGCTAAGCATTCCAGATATATTGCTTTTTTCTTTGTCTGAACTGGTGTGAACTTTTTGGAGAAGTATGACACTGGGTGTAATTCGCCATTATCCTGAATTTGTTTTAAAACTGCTCCAACCCCAAGAGAACTGGCATCTGTAAAAAGAAACGTCATTTTTTTTTTACCAAAAATTGATAAGATGGGGCTGTGGCACAAGTATTCTTTTAGTTCTGTAATGATTTCATCACATTCATCTGTCCATCGAAATTCAGTATTATTTTGTAGAAGGTTATCCATTGGTTCAAGTTTTCTTGTGTAGTCAGGAATATATTTATGATAAAAGTTTATTTTTCCTAAAAATTGGCGAATATTTTTCTTGTTTTGAGGTCTAGAAAAATCTTTGATTGATTTCAGGTTATCATGATGTGGTCTGACATTGTTATAACCAATAATGACCCAAATATTTCACAGAGGGCTGTGCAAAATTACATTTTGATAATTTCAATCGAAAACCTTCTAATCTAATTGCCGTCATAAGTTTTTCTATGTGACAGATGTGCCCATTGAAATCCTTGGAAAATATCAAGACGTCATCAATATAGTTAGTGCAAAAATCTTGAAGTCCATAACGTCGAATTGCATTAGCGAGAATACATTGGAAAATTGATGGTGAAATTTTTAGCCCAAAAGGTAATCTTTTTCATTGGAAATGTCCATTCTGTGTAACTAATGCAGTCTTATGCCTATCTTTTTCTCTGATTGGTATAGACCAGAATGCTGAATTTATATCAAAAACTGAATACCATTGACAGTTTCGAGCTTTTACAATTATATCCTCAATCATTGGGAATGGCTGAGATTCAATACAAAATCTTGTTCAAACCGAAAATCAATACAAAATCTTGTTCTTCCATTGTCTTATTTCTTGTATGCTAATGTTAAGGGTGCTGCAAATGGAGATTGAGACTCTTCTATCAAACTTGCTTCCAGTAACTTAGTTATTTGATTTTCTATTTCCAGATTATCTGGTATTGAGCATCTTTATGGTTTTTTTTGTTTTCTAAAAGTTTAATGTGACCTTCATGATTTTTTGTTTCACCAACATCATATGCATGTTTAGCAAATACAGATAATTTTTTATGAATTACTTGTGAAAGTTTTTTCTTCAAATCATTATCTAAATGTTTCAATTTATCAATGATATCTATTTTCTTTCCATTGTAATTTATTTCACATAAATAATCCTCTTTAATTTTTTCTATTGTATTGTCGACACGTTGTAAAATATTTAAATTTTCATCTTGTATCAACTGAAATTTCTGTATAGCATCCAAACCCAAAAATACATCGTATGAGAAATTGTCATTTTTAATCACATGAGAGTCTATTTCTTCTTTTATTTTATGTATTTTCATTTTTGTTTTAAATATCTGTTTATTTTCTAACATTTTATCCTTAATACCTTCTACAGTCTTATAATTTATAAGTGTTTCATTAGATCAGCTGTCATAGACCCCAGTAACTTTATTTTTATCGACTGTTATATTTAATCTAATTAGTGGTGTGTGCCTACGTTTTTTGGCTCTTCTTGAAAATTGACCTCATCTGCTTCATGGATGTTAACATATCTACCTTCAGAATAACATTTATTCCGACAAAATTCAGGAGGATGATAACGCCCTGAGAAATCCTTAGATTCACATATTGTGCATGGCCTTTTTCCAGTAATTTGTTTCTTCTCTGGAGGACCCGCATTACTCTTAGTAGCACCATATGATTTTCGAATTTCTTCATTTTTTTCTTTAGGGTATGCTACACTGTATCTTCGAAGTTGATTCATCAGCTGCTCTGTAGTATGGATTCTTTCCTTATCAAGGCGGTCCTGAATGGAAAAGGGAAGACCTACAACTATATGATTAATGCGTGGCCTATCAGACATAGTTGGTTCTGTTTCTAATAATAATCTTTCCTTTTTCAAAGCATAATCCATCAATGACCCAGTATTAAAATGAAAATTGTAAGCATAATGTACATTACGCCAACTTTTGTCGCCATATGTCTCTATAACTGATGCTCTCCATTCATTCCATTTACCTTGCACCGTAAGCTTGCATAAAGTTGAGCTGTACTAGTCTAAAGCATTATGTTCTAAAAATAGTCGCAATATTTGGATCTTATTTTCATCCGAGTTCATTTTATGTCTTTCACACTCTTTTTCAAATATATCAATCCATTCAATAGCATTTCATTTACCACGAAATTTGTCTAAAACAAACTGTTTCAGTACATTATTAATGTCTACAGACTTACCAGCTTCTAACCTTTCAGTCAGCTTCTCAATTACCTTGATGAGTTCCGACTGATTTCCAGTTTCTCCTATTGATTTATCTTTAGCTATAGAAGGTTGAGGACATTCCTGTAATTCTTCTAAATAATAATTTTGGAAAACACAGTTTAAGTTTTCATCAAAATATATTGGAACTATTTCAGGTGGTAAATAGTTAACATTACGAAACTGACCTTCTTTGGTAAAAGATTTGCAGACATGTTTGATAATACTAATTTTAAATAAACTAGAATGTAGTTCAGAATCTTGATATTGGTTAGGAAAAACGTATGTAGTTTCGCAGGTCATCAATTTCATTGAAATAACCCTAGCTAACAAATTACTATTCTTCTTCTTTTCACTTTCAAATCTAATGCAAATCTTTACTGGATCCATAATTAATCTTCACAAAAACCGATTTGTAATGTGGTAATGTAGAGTTAGGTGAAAATAACTTTAAGCTGTATTGATTCCTAAAAAACAATTATATTTGGTATTATTTACAGCACTATTTACAACGAAATTAAAGTAAAACAATTGTAAATACGAATCTTACCTAAAAAAACCAGTTGGTTATTAAAGTTAATATAATCAATTTCTATAAACAATCTTTATAACTAAACAGATCATAATGTAGCAATCACAGTATGTCTTACTGACGCTTCTTAAATACAAAAACATATGTTCTTGAGATTACAGCATGGTTATACCTCAGTTACAAAAGTAAAAGGGAATAATTCACTTTTACATGTATATACATTTACAGAAGGATTACACTAAAGAACCATAAAAGAACTTATAACAAAAGTGATATATCAATAGTTCTTTCCTTGGCTCCAGACTAATTTAAAAATCTTGACATTACAATTAAGCTTAATGGTGCAACTCTCTTCGCTTGTCCAACTTCTTCTAGATCGCATCTCATTCTTTTTTTACATGCAGACTTCCAGAACTTCCAGAGGACCTGGAGATGACAGTAGTAAATCAGAACTAATTGCCAGGATCCTCGCAAAAGAGCCTAGGGTTCGTCTCTCAACGAACCGAAGCGGACAGATTAGCCATATCTCCTTCTAAACGGTTGGCCAAGCTTTATGCTGTCTATCTCCCGCTGGCTTCCTTCTGAATATATATCCCTTCCCTCGGCTTGAATATCTTTAGTATGCGCATTTCCCTCTGTCAGGATTTTCTCTGTTTTCTTTTTATTTCTTGTTTACGTCTACGAAATATTTTTGTTCGTTTATAAAATTATATCTATATTAGGTTTTAATTATTTTATGAACAGTTAGAAAAAATAATTTTTTTGGTTACCTTCAATTTTTCACAAATATCACTTTATCACCTTTAAAGAAAAAGTTCACAACCCAAAAAAAAAACTAATTTTTCAATCAAAATCCAGTGGCAGGACATAAATTCAACTTTAGAGATCACGAGACCATCTTCTTTTCAGACGCCTTGGAGGATTATCGGAAATTGAAGAAGTAGGTTTGAAACTAAAGGATTAGAGTGAGAGTAAAGTTTGACATGAAAGGATAATATTGGAAAATTTGGAATAAGATGTAGCTTGTTTTATTTTTTTAACGATTAATTCTATTTTTAAAAAAATGTATTGAAATATACAAATATACTAACTACTTAATGCAATAACTAGATATTATTAATGATGAAAAATGACAAGTGAAGGCAAGTAGAAAAACGAGCCACTGGTATTACCCTAATAACAAATTCAACTTAGAAGGTCAACTTTAAAACTTAAAGGTTAACTTTCAACTTCATCTTCTTTTCAGACGCCTCTGAGGATTACCTAGGAGAGGTTGTTCTCTGAGTAGAGCTTCTAGGTTTGAAAATACTATGTTTGAATGGGAATAAAGATTGTCATGAAAGGATTGATATCGGGTTCGGGCCAAATCAGCAAAAATGGGACATTAAGATCCTCATGGATGACTTTATTTGTAGCAAAGTTGGAAGCATTGAGGATGATTCGAAGGACACGGGATTGTAAGGACCGGATACGATGGCTTAGTGGAGCCCAAAAGCTTTACTCCATTAAGTCCAAATAGATCTTATCATGTATTAGTCAAGTATATCATTTTTTTGCAATTAATTGGAAGCTTAGAACGTTTGTCTAGTAAATGCTAAAGTAGCCTGAAAGGGCGAGCCGAAAATTGTTTATAAATAAGTTTTTCATTTAAAAACTATAAGATATTGTGTGAACATCTTTTTCAAAAAATATCTCCTTGATTACTTTTTTTTTTAAATACGGATGACATGATGTGAGTATATTAATACTTTAGCTGGAGTTAATTGTGAATATTACAGCAATTAGTTTTGGGAAATATCGAGTTTAATTTTTGTTAATTTTAATTTTTTTTTTTTAAACTCAAACTTCTTTTAGCATTCAAAAGAAATTGCAAGATCATAAAACCGAGTTATAAACTAAAAGTAGGATCTCACACTTTTTTCCATTATTTTAAAATTAATTTTCCTACGTAATAAAGTTATTTTTTACCTTATCTTATATTTTATAATCTAATTTTTATATTTAGAGCAGAGGACAGCAAAAGGACATTCACTTCCTCTTAGTTATAAGGTTTGAAGATCACTCATTACCTCATTCCGATCTCTTAATATATATTGTTTTCACTATTTTTTTATAAAGAAATTTTGAATTAGGATGTTTTTGTGCTGTAAAAACTACTTAAAATATTTTTTCTTTAGAATACTACATACAATGGATATATAGCTAAATAGATATAAATGCTGTTTTATAAATAAACTATTTACAGTGAATTTTTTAAAAATTTATTTACAACTTTAGCAACCACAGCATTGTACTTTATACCATCTGCCGGGACTTTTGACATTAATAATTTAATTCTGAAATTAAAAATTTCCTATATTGACCTGCATTTATTACGAAACTATATAAACCTATTAAATTCTCCCCATTCAGAATATCTATTAGTTTTTGTTTTGAAATCAGCTCATGTATTAAGTATTTTTTTTCTATCCGATTTTAAGACGGGACATACTGCCAGGAAGGGAAAACTATTTTCAATTTCGTTCTAATTACACAGTGAGCATAGCTGTATATTTTGCGAATCAAATGGTTTGTAATTTAGATTCAGAAGTTCCTCTTTACATTTCATATCTAAGCTGTTTTTTTTTTTGCTACTTTCAAATGGCTAAGGTAATCTATTGCTTTATCTAAAGAGCTATAGAGGCCCTGGGGTGTGCCCTGGGATGCTTTTGCATGGAAAACTTGAATAAAATAATCATTGTACAGTTCTAACATTTTGGACATTTCTCCCTACCAAGTACCCCACGGAGTTTAAATTTAAATTTAATTTATAATTTATTTACAATTGTATATACATACAATGGTTGACCTCATATGGAATATCAGATATGTTGTTCCTGAATTAAAAAGCTTCAACCAATAAATTTGCTACTTTAGGCTTAACTCAAAAATACCAAATTTTGAGTTAAGTCTTGAAGGACCGATATATTTCACATGTGGAGGGGAGGATCCAAAAATAAGTGGTTAAGTCTAATTTTCTCCAAAATGATTTTCTTGTACTTAGTAAGCGGAATCGAATTATTTTCGTAGTGACTAAGGGGTTAAATAAAGGTTTTGGATTGAAAAAGAGTTGTTGCTTATATTGCAATTCCATTTCAAGCCCAAATCTACGAGAATGATACGATTCCGATTATCTCAAAGCAGTTACCTCTCACTGGAGAAAACCCTACTTAACCACTTATTTACCACATCTGTAGAAATATGTGTATAGAACTAAATTCGAAAATATAGCAACCGATCGCCCCCAATTATAAGACTCTAAATTATTAATTACTAATGTTCAAACACGATCTTTTTTAGACAAGTAGTTTTAGACGAAAAATACCTTTACCACTAAAACCCATACAGGTCTTTTGTTCAGTGCATGGGGGAGATTATGCTGTTTCAAAGACAACTGTTGTGCAGGGTGCTGACTTGCTGGAGATCACAATAACCATGTATTTCCCCCAATCAATTACTCAGTTTGTAGAGTGAGCCCTAGGAGGACCTGCAGAGCACACAGAGTCCAACGAATTCAATCTATTAATAAATTACATAATTTATCTGTCAGCTCAGCTCCCTCTAACCGCTGAGCTTCAAACAACAGAATTACGTATCATATTTTCAGACGACCTTGAAGATGGTCTGATGGCTAATATTTATTGAGTTGTCTGGAAAATAATGCAGAATTGTGGTTTTTAGTTAAGGAAGAAATAAAAATTAATGATTTATAGCTGTTTTTATTAATCAAAATAATCTCCATTTCTTTTTATACATTTCTGCAAACGTGTGAATAACTTTTTCATATCCTCTGTATAGAATTTGAAATCCTTAGAATTTATAATTTCAGAAAACACATTTTCTGATGTTTTTTTCTAAGTAATTTTTTGATTTTGTAAATTTTTAACTCAGTATTATGAAATAAAAGCATTATCCCCCAAAAAAAACAAAAATATATATGTAATAGTGTACTACTAGGTATCATGACATACGGATCAGAAACTTTAATATTCTAAGCAGCCTCAGGAAAAAACTACAGAAATAGACTACTGGAGACGAGTAATTGAAGAATGCACAAAATTACTAATGCGACCATCAGAGAAAAGATGGAGGCTGAAAAAACCATCCTGGAAGATATAGTGAAAAAAAGCCTGAAATGGTTTGGGAAATTAACAAGAATACTGAAGGAAGACCACCCAAAGTGGTCCATTAATGGAAAGTTTGGGTTTGAGACGACGAGGAAGACCAAGGAGGACCTGGAATAACGAAGTGGAGGAATCCATGATGGGTTCCATGATGAGTGGAAAACGGGAAGAATGGACCTTGGATAGGACATTATGGAAGGACCCATTCAATCAATAGGTTAAGGAAACCCAATATTAGTGGAAACTCCTTGGAAAAAAATAATTAAAAAATAACGGTCCAGGTGTCTAAAAAATGGTGATATATGAGAGGACCGGTGAGTAGGTTGGATGTGGCAGAGTTTCATAGCTAACCTCCAACCCGTGAAATTTTCTATTGACTAAAAATGGCTTCATTAATGCCAGTTTCTGATGGATTACTTCAATTTAGTTACAATACGATTCAGCATTGATGGTTTTACCATCTTTCAAGAAGCTACAATGTATCAGACCAAATAAAGCCCACAAAACAGTACGAAACCATTTTTTTAATCATTTGAGGGCTTTGAAAAATGTGCTGCTTCTCCTTTGTCAAGTCACTGACAACAGTAGACGCTATTGGATCCACTTTTCATCACAACTCACAGTTCTGGGCTGAAAAGGATCGCTGTTGCTTACAGTAATAAGCAAACAATGTTGTTTGAAAGATGAATACATTTATTTTGTTTACCCTTATAAAAGTCAAAAGTTCAACAGAACAACAATTTACTATTTGGAGGTAAGCTTTTAAGAAAACATAAAATCATTTTACAGAAAACCAAATAATTACATCAATCTCAAATAGACTTTACATTTATAATTACGAAAACATATTTTATGATTATTAATTAGTTAAAATCTCACCTTTTCATTTCAAAAAGGTCTTTAAATCCATAAACTTTATGCAATACTTATGTGATTAATGTTTTCCTTTCATTCTTCTTATGTATTAAAATTAATAAACCTCAATGTTTCATATCACAAACTCATTTTTATCTTACAGCATACCCAAGTGTTTGCTACAATAGTAATTAGAACAAACAGAAATGAAAATATATCCGTTATTAAATTAATACATGATTGGTGTGAACAAAAACCACGGCAAACCATTGTATGAAGCAGACGGTTGCTGACCTGAGAGGTCACTTCACTCTTAGCTTCCTAACCGCAGTGTACTTTCCACTCGCTCGGAACTTCCTTAGAAAGTATTTTCCAGAGCTTTGGGGAAATTGAATGGCGAAGAAGTGAGTGTTTGGGATAGCGCGCATGATATGCCATGTAGCTGTACTCAAGTATAGCAAGCATTCAGGAAAAAAAAGAAAGTTATACGGTGTTTATAGATTAATATGAAAAAAATAAAAGCATAAGTACTTAGATAGTGGAATGTAGTAAAATAGTAAGGAACTAGAATAGTGTTACATTTGGATTTGGGTATTAAGATGAAATTTTAGTAAATAATATAGATTCTAATTTATGAATCCCTGAATCAAAATAAAGAAAATACAGAAATTAAATGTAAACAAGTATATTGGTTTACTTCTAAGACAATCAATGTTAAGAAAGACTCCCCTAGTATAAAAGATGCATAAATATTAGAAAAACATTACTTTTATAAAATCAATTTTTAAATAAAAATAAAATTGTTTAGAATTGTCTTCAACATAATAGACAAAACTATGTACATGGATTAATCCGAAAAGAGCAAAAATGATCTTAATCTACGAAAAGTGTATAAAAGAATCAGAAGAAATATATAAATAGAATTATGAAAATAGGTAAAAAAATCCATTTTGATTTTAATGATACTTTGGGATAAATTAGGACATAATGAATGAATGAATTTTTAAATAAAGAAATCTGTATCACTTCAACCCATGAATGGCCTAGGGTTCAGTATATGTTAGAGACTGCACTATTTCTTGGGCAGCTCTAAGGGACAAATTCCTTTTTCTAAATTGGTCCCATGACATACGTACCATAGGATTGGGGAGGGAGCCAATCCCGGAAAATAAGAAATTTTCAGGTGAAATTCGTGACCTATCTAGGGGTGAAGGAATTTTTTCACTATTTTTTCCGTAATGAGCACAAAAAATACTGTTAAACCTACTAGTTAAATATGCTACAATTTTTCCATCGCAGACCTGTATAATAGTCTAAAAATCGGAATATTTGAATAATAGTTTGTTTTATTTCTTAAATCGAATCATTCCATTTTAAATCAAATGAGGGCTTACGGAAATCAGTAACAGTAGGTTTGTGATTTTTTAAATTTTAAGTGATCGAGCACGAAACATAAAATAGCTCCTAAATTTATTGTTTGGCATCGCTGATAAAATATTACATTACCAAATGCTTATAAACATACAGTTATGTCTTCAAATTTAGCTATTTTGGTGCTCTGACATAAATGAATATATATATATAAAGCTATTGGTGCAAAGAGTTGTTGTAAGAACGTTATTCATCTATTGTGTTCTGGTATTTTTTCTGAAGACAGATCTTGATAATGCTATCCCGTTGACAGCGTCCAGCATCAATCCAGGACAAAGATATTAAGGAAGATGTGGAAGAAGACTCTCATAAAATGGTCAAAGGACTTGCATTAAACACCGAATGATCATTTCCGTTTTTTATTTACTTCCTTCTTTCAAATAATAGATGCTTGTGACCATTACTGCTTATGAGAGACAGGATATTATTTATTTGAAAACCAGTAGTGCTTAACCAGCTTCTACAAAATAAGGATACATAATTAGGAAAGCAACCAGCTATTGAGAGTAATCTCGTCCTAATAAGTTAATTTTGTTTATCCAGTGTGAATTATGTGCGACTTCTAATAACTAAAGTTCTGGTAAAATCATAAACTAATATATACAAAGACCATTTTAGGAATTTAATTTGAAAATAAACAAATTCATTGTAATTTGGCCATGTTTTTTTCTAAACAGTCAAGCTTTATTTTGATTGGCCATCATTAAAAAACAACAGTATTAATTTTCAATATAAATATATTCATTACTCAATATAAATTTAAATTTTGCGCCATCACAACCTGACTTGGTCATATGACTAAAAAGTTGTGGATTAAGGACAGTTCGAGGTTTTAACTAAATTTCCGGCCATAATGACGTTACACGTCACGCAACCAAATCCTTGCTCCTGATTGATTTTTCTTTATTAAAATAATGCATCACCTAAAACGATTTGAGTTTTTTTCATTCTTGCAATAAATTAGAAAACACCTATACTTATAGAATAAAGATACAGTCACACATTATAGGCGTCAGTGTGTCAGTTACGATAATTGAACGCATGATGGAGTTGTTAGTTATTATAATGATTTTCTTTTACATACAGTTCACAAGTATTTCTAAAGTGAAAAGACAAAAATCGGAGCTTTTTCGGCGCTGAGTTATGACCATGTAAGAAATGGGTCATCATTTAATCACACATCGAAACTGTATCAACCTATCTTCAGAGCTCGTTTGCCAGAAGGCACTTGTATCACTCTTTGGCCGTATGCACACGGAGGTTACGGGAAAGGTTTTTTAATTATTTCACATAGTTAGATTTGGATATATTCATCAAAACGGTCCAAATAATTTCAATTAGTTTATAATTTTCGGAATTTAATAGTTTGAACACGCTAATCGGTTGCAGATCGGAGCACTATTGGCAGTAAATGAGTTCGGTATGAGCTTAGAAAGGTATAATAAAAGGATTGCATATCGGATCGATTGTGGCGCTGCTTGATCACTGTGGAGCAACACGATATTACAGAACCGCAATGGCCGAACCTAATGTAAACCTGCCCTAGCCTTTACGAAGGAGGACAGCCTCTGCTAATGAAACTTTAATTTTTAACACTCTCCTCCTCAGTTATTGCGCAACCTTGCTAATTACGTTCTCCCATAGCAAGCCTTGCTAATTAGAACTAGATAGCAGCATCCCGAGAGAGTGAGATATGCAGCATATTTCTGACCGCCACCAAAGTGCTGTTAGATAATTAGAATGTAGTGCATCTAAATGCAGGCTGGGTATCAGGCATATTCTACGGAGATAGTCAATATCAACTAAAACTTTCTTCTAACTATCCTATATCCTTTATCTAACTATCCCTTCACGTCAATTATTAGAACTAACTAAAAAAAAACATGGTAAAGGCTGACTATAATGATACATACAACGGTTTTGCAGGTATGATTGGAAATGATCGCATTCAACAATCAGGTTTTTACCTCAATTAAGATTATCTACTTTATAGAGGCTCGGCGAGTCCTTTTTTTGGGTATTTGGCTATTAAATTATTATCAAATACCTGCTTCAGCCGGATTCATTCCCGGCCCGTTCAGTTAAGCAGCTCAGTCTACAATTATCTGAGCTATTTCACTCCAAGAATTTATAAAATACTATTATAGTACACGTATGTATCACTACAGTAAAGTGTAAAATATGAATGAAATATGTAAAATTAATTAAAATATCCCAGCATCTCTGAAATACCAAATCTTCATTCAGGGCAAGGAAGCGGATTGGCTCAGTCGTTAAGTGCCGTGCCAAAGATTCAAACCCCGTTGCATGGAGGACTTTTATTTAATCTGTTAGCTGCCGAAGATGGATCCTATGGGATCTAGGACCCTCCTGGGGGTACAAAAAATAAGGAGAGAAAACCTGGCAGTTGAGCGTGATAAAATACAAATAAATTCCGTGCGCAACCGTTTTCCAGGAAATATTACAGTCTCTACCACATACTGAACCCAAAACCCTCCATGGGTTGTAGTGGTAGAACTTGTTTTTTCATAGAAGGCAAAAAAAACACACATAAAATCGCTACATCCCACGAAGTTTCCTTGAGACTTGACCGAGATTGAGATTTGACGTCAGCCGTCAAGGTTTTTTTTCCTTAAATAAGGTTAACTACTTTTTTGAGGCTGAGTGAGCCTCAAGAGAATTCTCAGATCTCACAAGATCGACCTCTGGCTTTTAAGATTTTTAGAAATTTTTCCGTCACAACAGGAGTCGAACCCTCTGAGTTCGGAATCATAAATATAAAATACGATAAATTATTTCAGATTAAATTAATAAATAAAATAATGTTTATTACATGTATGCCCGTTTTATTATATACTGTATTTTATCATATACAAAACTATCATGTATAAGTATTTTATCTGTCACTATTGTATTCGAATCTTAGACTTTCAATTGAGGAGATGAGTTGCAAAACTCGTTTGTTTCACAGGAACACGTTTTTCAGGAAACTCAAAAAACTTACCTCGTCTCGTAGAGTGGCCAGATAAAAAATTTTTTTTTTGCTTTCTAAAGGTACAGCTTCCCTGTGGAAGTGAGCTTGGAATGAAAAAAAATACTGATTTAATGATAACAAAAAAAAAGTAAGTAAGTATGAAATGAGAAAGTTTTTTCAAAAAAATGGAACGAACGAGTTTTGCACCTCACCTACTCAATTCAACAACTCAGTGATAAACGCACAACAACACAGCGCTACCGCACTCGCAGAGTTTGTAAACTACGTGTAGCAAATAATGAACCACCGTTATCGCAAATAATATTCAAAGAGACATTATTAGAAGTTAATTTAAGTAATTACCTGATTATTTAGAAATTTTGTACCTGTATTTTCAACAAGACATTTGCTTCACAGACTTTTTTTATAAATTTATATGTAACATATGTACACATTTCGCGGCTACAGACCTAGAAATACCGAAATGAAGCCAGACAGATCTGTGATAATGAAGAGAAAATTAGAGCAGATTAATTGCTTGAGAGCCCAGACACGTCAGAAGTTGTTACAATTTCAAAACATATGAAGTAACTGTTAACAATTAACATTACTTCAAGTTTGACCAGCGGTGAATAAATTTTTTCAGTGTCAACAAGACTGCTACTTAACTAAATTTAACATTAGAGGAAGAAAATGGCCCGGGTGTAGGTAGCGAAATTCTCTTATATACGTAGAACTGTTTATTTGAAAGCCGACGTTTAGACCATCATTGCAGGTCTTCTTCAGGGCTTTTGTAGTAGGATCACACTTGACACTAGACTGCTCTCCAAACTCCACCCAGACCATTTTCTTCTTCATATAAATATAAATCAACTAATATTATTCGACATAAATTTAACATTAGCTTAGTTCATGTAAAGTACAAATAAATAAAGAAAAGATTTGCGCCGGCCGGAATTCGACCTCCGGTCGTCCGTTTTTTCCGTGACAGCGCTCTTACCATTTGAACTACCAGGGGGCAAATCTTTTCTCTCCAAAATAAAAATATTTAGAAATTAAAACAATTAACAAAAAATTAAATATGAAATGATTCTAATTATGTATTAGTTACTTTTAGGATTATTAAAAAACTATTAAGTTATATTAAAGTTACTTATTAGTATAGTCGGTAGTTAACCGGAAATATTCCAAATATTTTTGAATCCCTTTTTATCAACTTCAGCTTTATATTTTTGGATTGTGATTATTTTAAAATAAAATAGTGTTAGCAATTGAACTAGTTGCTCTTAAAGTTACATCATTGATATCAACTAAGTTTCAATCTTTACATCTACAGCCCTAGTGAATAAATTGTTTAGAATATTCTCCAAAATGAGTTTCTCTTAGTAAAGAAAGCGTAATCCTATTTTCCCTGCGAATAAATAAGACAGACATTGGTTTGAGTAGGAGTTACAGCTTATTTCATAAGTCCACTTCAAGCCTAAGTCTACGAGTATTTTGCTTCACTCAATATAGTCAACACTCTCTAGACGAAATTCGACTTTGTCGGGCTGAAAATACAATATCTAGATCAATGGCAATCCTTTTTTTTCTCTTGATATGTTTATCCACACTTATTGTCAAATACAAATAATTGACAATCAGCAGATTGGCTGACAGGAAAATAGTACAGAATGACACGACATGCATGCAGAAGAACAGTACCCAGTGGTACTTATTGGTTTAATTACGTGGCTTAATTTAATTTCCTACTGTAATAGATCCCTCATCCACGTTCAAATGGAAATATAGGACTAAGATGTAGCTACATTTATATGTAAAATCAATACATTCCGTTTAAATTCTAGAACAAAGCTCGATTTTGTGTAATGGCTTAAATAAATCAACAGTCAAGAGTGAGTTTTCGATTTGAAAATATTTAAAATCTAACTAATCGAGATATAAAGACGGAACAAGGAAATGCAATTATTAATCTATTAAATTCCTGTCCTAGATACAGCATTGGGGTCATGTATGAATCGTAAGGAGACACCATCCTACAAAATGTAATTTACTGCCAGAATGCGTATAGAGTATGTCATCACGCTATGGGGTCTTCAGTTCGAATCCCAACAATTTTTAATCCAAACTAATTAAGTATAGAATGAAATAAGAGAATGCGACGAAAGCAAATTTTCAGAAACCTTGATTTCGTAAAATATATTAAATTTCACAAAAAAAAGTATGTGAAAGGAGTCCTAGCGATATAATAACTCCTTATATCAAATAAATCAACACTGGCTCTACAAGCAGTACGGATCCTGGCCGCATCAAGGCGTCGCCTCTATTCTTCTTCGTCCTGCTCCAAGTTCTGGGTCCAATGATGCTACCTGCATCTCTCTAGACCTCATCTGTCCATCTAAATCGTGGACGCCCACGTTTTCTTTTTCCGTCGACGAACCCAAACAGCTTTCTTTTCAGGGTAGCGTCGTCCTCCATTCTGGCCACATGTCCAATCCATCTCAGTCTAGCTGTTCTTGTATGCTTCAACACGTCAGGCTTCTGATACATCAGATACAGCTCTGCATTTGGTGTGAGTTTAAATTGATCGCCAACTCTTACAGCTCCAAACATCCTTCTTAATATTTTTGTTTCGAAGAGCAAAAAACCATTGGCATCTGCCCTGAATCTGACGACTTCGTAAATATTTCCCCATCCCATAATAACATCTATTAGCGGCCAAAATTCTTCTTTAAACTTCTGGTTGGTTGAGCTATCCGCTTTGACCAGAGAATCGAGGTAGACAAAACTGTCGACACTTTCGATTGTGTAGGCGCCAAACGTGATGGGGATTCCAATTGTCTTGAATTTTCTACTTAGTCTTTGCTTGATTTACCTGAAGAGCTATAGAATATTCTCCAAAGCAAGAAAAGCCGGTTGTAAGTCCCTCGGCGTTCTACCCACTATGTCAATGTCATCTGCATAGGCCAGTTTTGGATGGACTTAAAATTTTACCAGTGAATTGTAACCCTGAGTCTCTTATAACCTTTTCTAGTGCAAAATTGAATAACAGGCATGAGAGTCCAAGTCCTTAAATAGTTATTATAATCCTCTTGTCGAACTAATAACTATTCAAAATATAAAAACGTAACTTCGTCGTTAAACCTTAGAGACAATTAATGAATCAAATATAAAAAAAAAAATTATAATATTGTAATAAATATATTAATAAAAGACCATTAATCTTTCTAATTCCAGTAAACTATTAATTAAATATCCTTACGCATTAATACGATTTAAAAAAAAGGATCAACTGCATGTTGATCAGAAGTAGCTCATCGCATAACAAAAGATTAAAACAGTTCACCATATCTTTTTTAAAAATTTATTTATTGAAATATACAATTGTAATATAATAATGCAAGTAAATAGAATGTAAGTAGAGAGACTGCAAACTGGTTGCACTCAAATCAACATAAATTGATTGGAAAGAATGATAACTATTATATTTGAGTGGAAAATAGTTGACTGGATAACTCAAATGATGGATTGAATTTTTCAGGGGGTGCAGTCAATGATAGCACAAAAAATAAGCAAAACTTATTTGTTGTCTGCACTCCCTGACCAATTCAATCCATCATGACAACAATTATAGTTTAAGACAATTTTTAAATGTCTCTCCCATCTATTTATTTGTTTTAGAATAATGTACTATCATTTAAATGCTGTTCATTCCTCACTTAATTTTTTGGATTGTAACAAAACCCAAGTAGGAAAGATTGAACTTTTAATCGAAACTAAAGTTTTTGCTTAACGTCTTTGGAATTCATATTATAATCTTAAATATATTACATTTAAATTTAACTTTATAAAATTAAATTGCTAACAAAACAGCTAACAATGTTCATTCAAAATAGTCTAATTTTTATTGTATAAATATGTAAAAAAAGATCTTGTAGTTTTACTTTTTCGGAGAAGTAATACCCTTGCAGTTCGGTATCAACTTCATTTTTGTTGTTTTATCGTCAGAAGATTTGGAAACCACTTCCATACAGCGAATGGAATTGAAGTTGAGACTCAAATACCTACTGACGAGATTGTCTATTCCCAAGCAAACCGGTTGGTCAAAATAGCTTACACTTGGTCCAAGGTTTGTATCATTGCTTTTATTGACCGGTATACCCACGGCATTTATGATTGAATTCATAATTATCATATTATTATTACAATCATTAACTTCAGGAGCTCAGTCTGTGGAGTGATGGGTTGTTATGCTGAGGGTCCGTGTTCAAATCCGAAAGTGGCAGATAAATTATTTATTTTTAAATTATAGCCACCGGTGGACCCTTTGAGATGTACAGACCCTCTTGGGGCTCATCCAGTTTCTCAGAAGTAGGTATTGTTAATGGGGGGGGGGAATCTAGAGTTGAGGGTGATTTATATTATTCACCTCTCCGCAAAACAATGTCCTAGAAACAGTACAGTCTCTACCATGTACTGATGTATGATCCTTCATGGGTAGTAGAAGTACAGGGTTTTTCCCCATCATTTTGACCAACTAGCGGCCACGTGTTAATTTGAAATCCTTCTCAGTTGCTTTATTTTCCTCCAATGCTCTCTCATGTGCAGGGTTTTATTTTATTATTAATTTTAAAACAATAATTGAATTCCTCAAAAAAGAAGGTATATTCCATAAAATCTAATCGAACAAAAATTATAGAATAAGGAGACTGAAGACCTTAAGTGTCCATAAATAATCAACCTAATCAAACCTTTTATTATTAATTACTTCAATATTATAAGTAAATATATTATTTAAATATAATGACAGTTTTTTTTGGAAATCATTCAATCGATTTAATGTATATTCATTATTTTCATGAAAAGAATTTTTATATTAATTATTATTTTTAATAATTTAAAAAAATAATAACAATACAAAAATATAATGCTGACAAAAAAAAATCATAAACACGCGTTACAAGATTTGATATAATCGCTTTATGTTACATTTATCTCTCTATTAAAAAATTATCTATAAATAAAATTTTACGAAGAAATGAAATACATTTCAGCAGCGATGTTTTAAATTGAAATAGTATTTTTAAATTTATGTAATAAATTTAATGTATTACAGAACCTCGATCTGATAAAAAAATATTTTACTGAAATAATACAAAATTATTGAGTCGGAAATTACCGATAAACAGAGCATATACAATTTAAAAAAATATCAAATATAAAAATTACAGTAAATGGGAGGTCACAATTACACAATTGTAACAATGAGGTTGGTCCGCTCCCTTAGTATAAATAATTTATTTTATTTTATTTACAAAATTAATTGTCCAAACGAATGATCAATACCAGATTGATTAATTAATTGGTTGCAAGAAAAGGAAAGTAGTCTATTTCCTTTGTACATTAAAAGCTTATTTTTTTTAGTTTGTTTGTTTGTTTAACCTCAGTTTATGCTGCTATGGCTATGGCTAATGGACGATGCTACAATGTGAGCTCTAAATTTTGACTCTCCAGGTTTAATTATGATAAGGATCTTTAACGAGTTACTAACACTTTACAGGCTCGGGACCACTGTTAACGTCCCTTCCGAAGGACGGTATAACTCCCTTATATTGTGCTAAAGTTCAAATTTATATATCAAATATTAATTTAATATTTTAAATATTTTATTTGAAAAGAAAAGATATGACCAGGACCGGGACTCGAACCCGGGTCTCCCACCTCTCCGTGGTGGTGCCTTAAACATCTCGGACATCCTGGTTCTCTTCCGTTCACTCACTCAGGACTTCAATATTTTCTTTTCAACATTTTAAAAAGGCAAATTTCTTATGAATCCTTAAAAAGTTTTATATAAGTAGGATTTTTAATTACAGAACACATTTGATTTTGATGTAAAATAATATGGTAATAGACTAATAAAGTAAAATACTTTTTAAGAACTTTTTTTGTATTTATTAACTAAAGAATTGCTAACATGACAATATAATAACAATGCGTATTGTTGTATATGTGGCCATTTTTTCCTTTCCTAAAACAATTTTCAACAGTCCCGATGCCTGTTATTCAAACAATTTTAGCCGAAGAAAGTATAAATATTGTATTTGCTATAATCTCCTCTGCACCTTTCCTTTTGGTTATAGCATATGATCGCCGGAAGTGGTACTTCAAATCTATTATTATATATTTTCATCGAAAGTTGTACAGAAAAATAACATACAATCTTAATTTAAATAACACGTGGAACATCACTTGAAGTACTAAATGGAATGTTTGACAAATTATTTACGAAATATTTCAAGTATTTATTAAGGACATTAACGTATCAACTGCCAGGTTATCCTATAGACAAGTTTGCCGACATTATAAAGGGGAGGGTCTCCTGACACAACAGAGTCGATTCGCGTCTGTTAAAATAATATGACACAGATCAGAAAAAAAACTATTTTAAAAATTGTTTTGGTTTACATAACTCATCTTTATGCAGTTTTAGCGTTGATTTAAAAAAATTACATTGGTTTTTTCTATCACGTAAACCCCTTTAAAAAAAAGGCTTGCCTACAGGATAAAGTTGAAGTTTTTGGAAAAAGTAAAAAAAACGAAAATTGTTGTATTTGTTTTTATTATTTTAACATGAAGCAAAAGCAAAAAACAACGATACGTAGCTGAAATGAGCATAAAAGTGATGCACATGTGTTATAAAGTTATTATAAGTCTTTGTAAAAACGACAACCTTGTTCATTACTTACAGCCCCAAGATTGTCTGAAAAGTAGTCCAGATGTAAGTGAAGGAAATTAATTTTGACACTCATGTTGCAGCCCAACATTTTGCAACAATTCAGCAATCAAAGTTTCGTAATTTGGATCTTTTCTGTTTCCTAGGAAGCCTGTCACAACAGGTTTAAATGAATTCCAGGAATTCTTTTTCTTCAATTTCCACTTTAGTGACAAAGCTTTCATCTTTTAAAAGTTTTCTGACGTGAGGCCTCCAACTCCCTCTTTAAGCTGAGCATCGGATATACCAGGAAACTGTTCACAAGAATACTGGAAACACTCTCCTTCTTTGGGTAATGCTTTCACAAACTGTTTCATTAGCCCGACATGGGGTGGTGGAAATAAGTTCGTTTTAGAATCCACTAAACTCTGTCTTCCTACATTTTAAACTCCAGGAATTAAAGCCTTTATGATTGGCCACTTCTGCTTGACATTGTGTTGTTTCCTGTCACGGCTGTCTCATTCACAGAGGAAACATTGAAACTTTGTGTACTCACTTTGTTGACCCAGTAACATGGAATTAACTTTCAAATCCCCACAAATGGTCCATTTATGGTCAAAGTAGCCGAGTTTATTTAGAATCTCACGATTTCCTAGCATTCTTTCAAATGGACTGAGTGTACAGCTGACCAAGTACAGCTTTCAAACTCCTTTTTGATGAATCAATGAAAAGTCACCATTCCTCTGGTTCGTACGTGATTTTGAACATTTTTATGGTTCCAGGTACATACATTGTTTCCTCTTGTGTAAAAAAAGGAACAAATTCCTTATCTCTAAACCAGTACCATGTAAATGAAACACCGGAGGCAAACATATGTCTTTCGTTAAGTCTAGACCCTAAAATTTTCAGGTGAACTTTGTGACTTTATAGGGTTATGGAATTTTTTCACTACATTTTTCCGTAATCACCACAAAAAATACTGTTAAACCCAATAGTTAAATATGCTATTATTTTTCATCGCAGACCTTATTTATAATTTAATTAATTAATAAATGTAATTTATCTGATACACCCGCTCTCGTACCTGAGGCATAGAGTTCAGTAGCCCATTAATTTAAGGAAAATTTAATTCATAACGGATCTTTGTATTTTGTAACTCTGACGCATTTTTTTTTTTTTTTTTAGAAGTCTTGTACTAGAAAGGGTTATTATTAAGGGGGGAGTCTGTATTATAAAAAAAAGTTTTTAGTAATATTTCATTGTCATTGCTTTGCAACAGATCGAAGAAACATGTTTTGTTTAGTCTTTTGTCATCCTCGATCAGTTAAATTATTATATTATATTTGAAATGTCAAATCACAAAGTCACTTTCCAGACTTCTTTAAGCCGATAGATAAAATTGAGTATTGATTTAGAATATAAATGGAACGCATCTTGCCGTTTCAGAATATTTCAACACTTCATAGAAAAACGCCTTAAGCTCTCAATCAATTACAGAAGCCATATTCATGACTATTATACGACCTAGTTAGACTTCAATCCAACCCTTAAAATTCAAAATCCTTTGTCAAATCCTCAATTTTTATTTGTTTCAAATAAAACCAATTTGGCACGAGCCCGAAATTAAGCCTTCATGATAAACATTATTACCACTCGAACCCAATAATTTCAAACCTAACTTTATCTTCAATTCACAATAATCCTTCCAGGCTCTGAAAAGAAGGTGGCCTCATGACCTTCTAACTTCACTATGTTATTTGAGTACTAATAGTGGGTTGTTTTTTTACATGCCTTTACTTATATACATATCATTCCTTTACTTATATATATCATGAATAATATCTGCTTATTTTATTATTTAGTATTTTAACTATACAACAGTACTACAACTATTTTTAAAAAATGGAATGCATCGATAGAAAAAAAAACAAGCTACATCTTATTCCAAAGTTTCGAATTTAGGACCGTTCCTTCAATAAAGGGAATGGAGTGGAATATGATTAAGACATTTTTCTTATTAACTATAAATTATTTAATCTATAAAACGATCCTAAAATGAATAAAAACATTTCATTAATTGATTTTATGAAGAATACTCAATATCTCAAAACTACTAAGTGGGTTCACATATTTTAATAGACTAAAGGAAATCCCAAACATTTTGTTGTCTCTAGATTTCATTGATTGTTGACTCTCGCTATTGCCTTCAACCAGTAATAAAATCTAAAAATCATTTTTAAATTCAGTATTTAGTAGTCATGCAGTAGGGATGTTCAGTTTCTTAGTGCTGAGTTGCTAAGCTGAAGGTCCCGCGTTGAAATCCTGCTGTATCAGATAAATTATTTAATATTTTAAGAACCATGAATGCACCCTGTGGAACCTGCGAATTCTCCTGGGGCTCACCCAGCTTCTATATAGTGAATATCCGTAATTGGGGGAAAATCCTGATGGTTAAGCATTATCTCGGAAAACCTCACCAGCCTGCAAAGCAGTTGTCATAGTGCAGTACGGTCACTAACATGTTCTAAACCTTTTATGGGTTTTTATATAATAATTACATATCGACAACATATTTAATCTTAGATGTAGTCGATACAAAGGAGTTATACATGACTCATACACTAAATTGATTTAAGGATATATAGCAAGGGGTTTAGATTTCGAGCTAAAGAATAAATACTGACATTTTCTATTCTTCAACCTATTACTTTTTATGTATTTTCTGGTATTCTATCTATAAAAGTTTTATAATTTTATTTTAACACACAGACAACTAATTGTCTTAGATAACAATTTTAACACAACTAATTTTATTATACAAACACACAGAATTTACTTTTAATTTTCTTCAAGATAACTTCTTAAGCTACAGATATATGTAGTTAACTATTCTGTTATCTATTAAGACCTACTAGGAAGTAATTTAGTGAACTACTCATATTTTTCAAAAGTGAACACAATTATAATTAGTAATTATGTTATTATACAAGAGTACAAATGATATATACATGGTCGGTTTGACTTGTGAGAGGGGATTGTACAGTATAAAAGCTTAGAAAGGGAAGATTCTACCATCAGTACATTCCATTGTCTCAGGATGAGCAAGGTGAGCTTAGATATATATTTATATGTATATATATTGTACATATCACATATGTATACAACATTTATACATATATAATATACTCGATTGTTTATTTCGAAAAGGATATATGAATCTTAGTACATCATATTTTAAATCAGAAGTTCACAGAATCTTTTTCTCATAGACCCTTTTCAAAATTTAGCTGGTTTCGGTGGACCCCCTGCAGTTACATTTCTACCATATTCCCAAAACTCGACAAAAAATGTGAAGATTAAGTAACCATAAGGCGGTCTTACTCAACAAGATATGTCTATTTTAACAGAGTAGGATTACCTAATTAATTATTGCAATGAAATAAACAAAGGACCGACGGAAAACTGATTCTAATTATTAAAACCATTTTTTTCCCCGCCAACGTAGACCCCTGTCGAGTCTCCCGTGGACCACTTTGGGAACTAAGGCTTTAAATCATAGTAAATCATCATGCTTACTTGAAAAGGAAAATGCGCAAAACATAAATTAAATTTATAATTTAAATTAATTATAAAGTATATAAATAAAGTCCTAACAAAGGAATATTACATTATTTAAAGCCATATTTAAACTAAACAAAAAATATACTATTCAAAGCGTGTTTTCTTTCAAGCTTATAGGGTTACAAATCAGATATTAAAGATTTCGATGAGATAAATGAAGAAAGTCAATATATTCTGGTAAAATTCATTGTAGGTTGTTTATTCATTTAACGCTATAGCCATGCTATGCCACGGGCAATCGGACGGCACTATAGTGGGTGCCATAAATTTTACCTATCTATGTTTAATTAGGATTGGCATCTTTAACAAGTACCAGACACCGCACTGGAACGGGAAACCACATGTTACGTCTCTTCCGAAGGACGGCATAACTAAGGATTTTTTTTTACTCAAGTTTGGTCTAATACTCCCGAATAACTACCGTCTTCGCGATAATGCATTATATCTAAAAAATTATGCTAACGTGGACACGTGTCGTAGTCATGCATACTTACTATCTACTACAATTTTCAATAGGACTAAAGCATCTATATTTTTTAGGAAAATATTTTTTCATTTAAACATTAAATGTTAAATACTTGATTTATTAAAGTATTTTTAGTTTTTTAATTGATTAGGGAAATCATAATCAAAGGCTACCACCGATTTTTTTTATAAAATCATATATTTAAGTACCATCATGAGCAGTCAATGTTATTTATAAAATGTTGTTATTTACGAGTATATACCTATTTAATTTTATAAAAAGATTTTTATATAACGAGGAGTGTACCAACTGTCGATATGAGGGCGTACCAACCTCCATTTTACAAAACATAGGTACATTTAATAGAACGACAGGAGATAAGTTAGGTAAAGGTATCCGATATTATTCTAGAAATTGAAATTCATCTTAGAACTTATTTTTTGTGCCTATTATATTATGAGTACCCACTTGTTACTGTTTTGACATTTTAAATAAATAGAATGAAATAATAAAATGCTCTTATTATATTTTAGGCAGCAGATTTAGGAGTAAATCCTGGTTCAAATCCCGCTGCAGGCGAGACTTTTATTCAGTCTGTTTGCAGCAGGAGATGGATCATATGGGATATAGGATACTCCTGGGATCACCCATCCTCTATAAAATGTTATAAAAATAGGGTACCCAAAATAAGGAGGGGGAATCTGGCAGTTGACCGTGATCTAGGGCAAATCACCTACCCGCAGAACCGTTCTCCACCAAACAGTACAGTCTCTACCATTTACTGAGCCCCAGACCCGTTCACGGGTTGTAGTGGTGAAGGTTTTTTTTCTTATTGTATTTTAGGTTTATTTTATTGTTAAAAAATATAATAATAGTTTATAACAACAATGTTTTAATCTAATTTCACTGACATCTTATTATTGGAATAACAGCCCTAAAATCGAAACATTGGAATAATATGTAGCTTATTACTTATTATAGTAAATTTTCTGGAGAAATGAGAGAATATTATATATTTTTTAATATATTTTTATAAAATATAATTCTTATACTTGGGATAGTGTGTAAAGACTAAAATATTCCTTAGCTTAATAAACAAGCCAAGATTACATAGGATCAATCTGGTTGTATCTAACTGGCTGAAATTTCTCTTCTTTAATTGACTGAATTACAATTACTGATAATTAGAGTTTGCGTTTATCTCGCGGATAGAATTAGTGTTTTCTTCTCAATTATAACCTTATACATTTAAGAGATTAATCTCAATACTTATAGGATTATTAAATCATAATAATTTATTTTTAATTACAATAAAACTGAAAATTTATTTCACGGCTTGTTATTTATTAACATTTGGTTTATTAATTTATTTAATTTAGTTTATTTAATTTAATATTTTTAGAACCATATTGGCAATATTATCAACATCATAATAGAACAAGAATAAAAATAAATATATCTACACTCTTTCAAAAAGACTATTTATATTCAAAATAATATTCTTAATAATAATTGGAGTTGAATAAACTCATCTTCGCTTCTGGGAGTCGAATTTTAACCAGGTTGATTCTATTGGATGTAATGGTTATCCACTTTTCAAGGAGAAATTTGATATTTTCTTTTTTGATTGGATGGTAAAAGTAAAATGAAATTACAACTTTTTTAAGAAATCCATATTTTCAGAATTATTTAGGTTCTTCATTGATCCAAGCTCCATATCAGACTGAAATGTTCAAACAAACCGATCAATATCCATATTTTATCTCGCTATGGCGTAAAAGGATTGTATGATAGATAGAAGAACTTTCTTTTTATATGATTTATGGCACTTCTGAACTAGAAATTATCTTAGAAACTTTACATACTTTCACTGTTATATTCATACACTTACTTTCTATTCAAGTATTTTGACTTTATGGTTACTTTAGCGGAAATGAGTTGTTACGAAATAAGGGAAAGGAAGCGGATCTGGGAAAGGCCAGAGCATCGTGGGTATAAGAACAATAATACTACTATATGAAGATAATTATGTTCATATTTATAATATCTGTACTTATAAAAAAAGTCCTCGGGCGCGTCTGTCTGTCCGTTCGCGGTAAACTCATTAACTACAGCACGGTTTTCATGCTGTTTTCACTAAAAGATGGAGCGACTCACGAGAAAGGTTTTTGTATAATTTGTCAAGGTTTTGTGTTAATTGGTTGGAATATAACGATAATTGTTGGAAGTGTAGGAAATAGTATAACTTCCAGTGAGGTTTCATGAAAGACGCTGCCTAATCTCTTCGACATATAATGAAGCAATGTAAGGCGATATATTCATTTTTTTATTATGAATCTACAAACAAGTCAGAGATAGTTTAAAGGATAGCTTACTGTACCTATTTACTGTACCTATCTTCTACACAAGTGCAGTATTAATGCTTATCAACTTATATACTTTAGTTACCTTAAGCATTTCATGGTCATTATTAGAATATTTTATTAATATGGGCTATCGCAAAAAATTAACACCCATGAAAATAAATTTGTATACAAAGAAATATTTTATTTTGTTTTTATGTTTATATTATCAACATAATAAAATGCATTAGACGGACAAAAAATGTATGCATAATATGTCTTACTACTCGTGCAAAGCTAGGGAGGGTCGCTAGTATATTATAAATCATAATTATTCAGGATATATACTTCTCAACATTCTCGAAAGCAACATACATCATACAGAAGGGGCTCCTAGCCGCAGTGAAGGCCACCCGTTTAGGGGTAGGGTACCCCAAAATCAAGATCCCTGGTCCTCCAGGTTGGGGGTTGATGTTGGGCCAGCACCTCATCATCATAAAAAATAGAAACCTGCTTTCAAAACTGACTTTTGTTTTCAAAGTTATATTTTATTATAAATACTTTATACACCTATACTCATTGTATTTTAATTTTTATTTATATTTGAAAAATGATACTTAAAGTAATACACTGAAAAAAAAGTATATATTGCGTCTCAATATAAATTTATATAATTATATAGTTATACTTTTATAAACAGTATTGCTATGTTCTATTTGGTGCTTATGGATTTATATAATGATAAATGACAAGTGGATATGGATATACAACAACGAATATATTTCATTGCCTATTAGATGAACTAAATACAAGCTGCTATATTGAATCAATATTTTTATTTTTTTACTATAGTACTCTTATACGTAGAGTTATACATAATGAAAAGAAAGCATAAAGCAGTTTATGAACTTCTCTTTTGGCATTTCATAATAATTTTTGTCAGCATCATCATTATAGTTTGTTTTTAATTTCTCCAGTAAAGAAAAAACAAAAAGGATAATATATATTTACTTATTACTTAATATTGTTTAATGTTTCATTAATAATATGTTATTATTAACTTTTTCAGTTATATTTACTACTTTTCTTCGGAATCGTCGTCGCGAACGGCGATGAGAACTATACCAGGCAGGTCCGCGGCGCTTGGGGACAGAGGTAGTTTATTTTATATACTGTAAATTTTAAATAATTATAAATATTTCATATTTTAAATATAATCTGTAATAAAATATCATATATAAACTAATGTAAGATTTACGATTTTCTTTTTCAGCTCTGGTGGAAATAGCGGTGGTACTAGTGGAGGACCTGCGACAAGCTTCGTTCAGACATATTTAGGAACGATTTCTTACCAAGGAGCTGGTGGAACTAAAGGTGGTGGAGGAGGAGGTGGTTGGCAAGCTATGGGTGGCGGACAATCCGCAGGACATGGAGGAAGCGGAGGAAGCAGCGGTGGATGGCAGAGCGACAGCAATGGTGGATACAGTGCAAGTGCTTCTGGAGGTGCTGGACAATGGATTGGAAGCAACAGTGGAGGCAATGATGGGCATACCTACGCCAGTTTTACCAGCGTAGGAGGATCAGATCACGGAAGCAGTTCTGGAAATGCCATAGACAGCAATGGATGGGATGCACCTTCCGGTGGGCAGCAGTACGGTGGCGGATCCGATCATGGAAGCTCTGATGGTAATGGATGGGCACAGCAGCAAGGAGGTGGTTTCGATCAAGGAAGTAGTGGTGGAAGTGGATGGGATCAGCAACAGGGAGGTGGCTCCGGTGGATATCACTACGGGGTAGGTTCCGATCAAGGTAGCAGTGGAGGAAGTGGATGGGATCAACAACAAGGAGGAGGTTCTGCAGGAAACGGATGGGATCAACAACAAGGAGGAGGTTCTGTTGGAAGCGGATGGGATCAACAACAAGGAGGAGGTTCTGTTGGAAGCGGATGGGATCAGAAACAGGGTGGAGGTTCTGCTGGAAGCGGATGGGATCAGCAACAGGGTGGAGGTTCTGCTGGTAACGGATGGGATCAGCAACAAGGAGGAGGTTCTCCAGGAAACGGATGGGATCAGCAACAGGGAGGTGGTTCCGGCGGATATCACTATGGAGTAGGTTCCGATCAAGGTAGCAGCGCTGGAAACGGATGGGATCAACAACAAGGAGGAGGTTCTGCTGGAAGTGGATGGGATCAGAAACAGGGTGGAGGTTCTGCTGGAAGCGGATGGGATCAGCAACAGGGTGGAGGTTCTGCTGGTAACGGATGGGATCAGCAACAAGGAGGAGGTTCTCCAGGAAACGGATGGGATCAGCAACAGGGAGGTGGTTCCGGCGGATATCACTACGGAGGAGGTCCCGATCAAGGTAGCAGCGCTGGAAACGGGTGGGATCAACAACAAGGAGGAGGTTCTGCAGGAAGCGGATGGGATCAGCAACAGGGTGGTGGTAACTTCGGAGGTGGCATCCAGACATTCATCATCCAAGAACCGAAGATACACAAGACTATAAAGGCATTCCCAGTGTACAAGGCCCTCAAGGTGCCAGTACCTCATCCGGTCAGCAGCCCTTTCATTGTACCCTTCCCTGTGAAGGTCCCTGAACCTTTCACCATTGAAATACCAGTACCAGTACAAGTAGAGAAGATAGTACAAGTCCCCGTGGAAAAAAAGGTACCTTTTCCGGTCGAGAAACCCGTTCCTGTTGAAGTCGTAAAGACAGTCCGTGTTCCTGTACCCAAGCCAGTCCCTGTTCCAGTTCCTGTGTACAAGATAAAATATATCTATCACACCAAGAAGTCAAAAGGATGGTGGAACTGATTTTTTTCCAATAACGAAAAATGCACTTTCATTGTTAATATGTTTACTGTTTTTTACTTTTTGTTATCAATGTAAAGACTGATAATCAATATGACTATGTGATATTATTTGTATATTTGTTAAAATATATACTTTTTTATGCAGATGTGCCATTTTATCCCTGGTATTATCAGATCAGGTGAACAAAATAGTACTTAATGACTACAAATCGCTAATGAGATAGCCATAGCAAGATATCCAAAATTAACAATATTTGTAGTATTTGTGAAATTGCTTTTAATTTATTGGTTGCATGTTCAAAAAGTCTAATAAACAACGCATTTTATCATATATAGTAATGATAATATTAATAATTATACCTTTTTAAAATGATAATAGCCAAGCCCACAGTGGTGCAAATACCAGTTTGATCATATACAATACAAAGAGTTAAGACTTAAAAATATATAGTATAAAAAGGCAATTTTTTTATATAATTTGATACTGTGTTCTAAGTAATTATTAGGGTAAAAAAAAAATATTTTCCAATCAATATATATTTCAAACTATTCAAGACGTTTCGATAATATGGTGTCATTTTCAATCTTTTTCTCCCTGCATCCTCAAAAAACTCCTTTACATTTCTTTACATAGTCAGCAAGTCTAAAAAATTTCTGTGAAAATAAATTAACAATAACTACATGAAAATACATAATTCAAATAGAATGTCCAAATTAACTCAAAGTCATATTCTGTACATCCTATTTGAATTATTTATTTTAATGTAGTTCTTGTTAATTTATTTTCACCGAATTTTTTAAACTTGTTGACTATGTAAAGAAATGTAAACGAGTTTTTTGAGGATGCAGTGAGAAAAAAATTGAACATGAAACCATAGTGTCGAAACGTCTTGAATAGTTTGAGAATCAGGAATATACAATGACTGCAAAATGTTTTTTTTCTCTTACCCTAGTAATGAAGAATGAAGTCCAGTTTAATAAAAAGAAATTTTTTATAAGAACGTTCTATGTAATTTAAAAATATTATTTATTACAAGGAGTATCTACGATCACTTTGTAGATATTCTTTGTTGTAATAATACTCGATTAGGTTTATGAGTGCCTCAGTGTCAGTACTGTAGTATTAAGCTTGGCGTACATTTTGTTAAACGGTATACTCTATGTTTGCCACACAGTGATATAGTACATTTTGTTTATTTTCACTATTTTCTTTTTAAATTTATAATGTCTAAATTCAGAGATTGTATAAAAGTTCGGGTTATAACTGTTTTGTAGAACTGAAGGTTGTAGAATGAAGATTGTGTAACAGAAATTGAGGATGAACTTACAGTGGATGGTTATGAAATGTTGTACTTTTATTATTACAATTTTTTTCTTATTCCATTCTCCAGCTTTTCCATTGCATATTGATTCATAAGTAATTAAATACCTAATACTTATAAAACCTCTAAGATGACAAAATAGTATAGAGGCATTTCATGAGATTGTCATTACTAATAAACACAGGATCAAGTCTGCTAATTTGAACATGCTAAAAGAGTTCTACTGCTTGCTAAATCTAGCTCTGCTTGTAGAACGCTACAGAAGACCCAGTCATAAAATCAAGCAATGGCATTTATATTATTTAATGTGTTAACAGGTCAGACCCTGTGAAATCTGAATATCCTCACGGGGCTCACCCAACTTAGATAATGTGAGTACCCATAATTGTGATAAAAATCTGGCGGCTGTGTCATCTCGGATTAATCACATTCCTGAGAACCGCTGTTTCAGGAGCACTACTGTATCTGATAAGTGCTCATACGAAGACACATCATAGGATAAACTTATTTTTTTTTAGTTAGTTGAAAATAATATTGATAGAATAAAACTTACAACAAATAAGAATATAAAACATTTTAGATGGATTGAATTGGTCAGGGGTCAAATTTATTTTTAATTGTACCGACGTTTCGGCCTACGATGCAGGACACCTTCAGGCCAACCAATTCAATCCATCACTAGAATCATCCAGACTATTTTTCACTCAAGCATAAAACATTTTTATATTAGATTGTAACTAAGCAACAACGGTATTATTATTTTTTTAAATAATTTATTTAATAAAATTTTTAACTGATTTACAATAATAAAACGCGTAAATATAATGATCGGTACATATAAGCATGAAAGGCAAGTAGAGGAACTAGTGTAGTTGGCAGTAATAGAATAAAGAAGTCCAACTTAGGAGATCACGAGGCCATCTTCTCTTCAGACGCCTCGGAGGATTATCAGGAATTGAAGAGGTTTTACGGAGGATTTTGGATTGTAAGGATTGAATACGAGAGGAATTCGATGGTATAATGGAGCCCCAATGCTCTATTACGTAACTCCAGATGGGTCAAATGATTGTCATGTATATGAATCTTTTGTAATTAATGGGGAGCTTAGAGCGTACATATCGTATGCCTTGTCTAATTTTTTTATAAACTGCAATGGTAAATTATCCCGATTGTTATCAAAATAGAATTTGTCATCCATTCCGTTCTTACTTCATGCGAACAAATATGTCTTTCTCCGTGACTTGAGTATGGTTGGGTCATGGTAAAAGGCCCTTGTACTTCTCCCGTACCATCTATTGTCTGTATTGCCCTTTCGGTTTTACCAAGGTTTTGTGAGATCTTTTCTTGAACCGACATTACTTTATTACCAATGTCGGTACGAAAATAATGATTTTGGTTATTTATTTCTTTTACTTCGTTATCTAATGTCCCTTCTAAATTCGCGACCGATGTTTGGAGTTCGTTCAATTCTTGATCCTTCTTATCAATTTCTTCGGTCAATTTTGACTGAATTGAAATGCTTTCATGAATAATTTTTTCTTTGCAAATTGGTAATTCTAATTTATTATTTATGTCCGTGTTACATTTATCAAATTTAACCGAAATTTCCGATTTTAATTCTGAACTCATGTGAAGTTGAATATTAAACTTTTCGTTTTGTTCTTCACATATCTTATTTTGATCTTTGATTAATTTATTTAATGTTTCGCTATTGCTACTTATAATATTATTTAATTTTTGCATCATCGCGAATAAGGTTGACGATGAGATCTCCTCTTTTGAGCTCGGTTCTGGTTTTAATTATCTATATTCTCTGATAAGACCTGGAATAAATTATTTATGTTAAATTGAAAATCTTACCTTGCGTGGATTAATTACTTTTATTAACTACTAATAAACCTTTTATCATTTATTTGTTTTTAAATATGGATCAACATCAGGAAATCAATAGAAAAGGCAAAATACATTTCGCTAACATTGATTTATTATTAACTCCAATTGGAAGCAATAAAATAAGCAAATTGATTTAAATTTAAAAACAATATAATGAACAAATTAATCTCAATAAAAAATAATATAATGAACAAATAAAAGAAATTGATCTTGAAAATTTACATGTATCAAATATGATGTGTCTGAGACACATTGGCAACACTGATATCTGGACAACACTGGGAGATAGGAAAACCTGTTGTAACCTACCACAGAATGATTATTACAGTGTTAGGAATCAATTGTTTGTAGTTCAATTATTATGTTTTAATGTACTTTAAAGTTTTAATAAATAGTTACATGTTTGAGAATTGAAGTGTTCTTTTATCAAATACCAAAATACACGAAAAAATATTAAATATATTTGACAATTTCTTAACATTAAATCTCCTTATAATTAAGATATAACCTACTAACATATTATATCTATATAGCGCTTTTGAATTTATTTTATTTAATTTTAATGAGCTCTAAAAAAATTGAATTTATCGACGTTATTCTGCAGTACATTGAAATCTAGTACTTGCATTTAATAGAAGAGGTGATCCTTTCGCTATGATTTTCCTGTGACGATTGCTCTGTGGGTAGATATATGTATGTCCCTGTATGAAGGTTTGAGATAGAGAGCGATGGTTATTCCTCTAGTGGCATTATACCTAAGCTCTCCAATGATGTCAGGTTTCGTCATTGAATTCCCCTGATTCTCTAAGAGCAAGAGTGTATCTTCCGGTCTTTGTTTCCAGGTTTATTATTAAGGAATGTCTATATTCTTCTTAGATAATGATTCGTTCAATCATCGTTTAGGCGATAGTATCAATATATATATATATATATATATATATATATACAGAAATAGTTATAATACTTTTCCTACCCGGAGGTATTTTAAGTAAATACATAGTATGAGTCAGCTGAAGGCGGGTTCTTTAAACCGGCACAAGGCCGCTGACTCTATACATACAATACAGGGAGAGACCGCTTTGCGGGATTAAAAGTCACGATAACTAATGCATTGATTTTATTTATTTCATAGTTTTATTTTGTCTTTCGAGAAAAAAGGAAATGATAAAGCTAAAAAAATTCAAATATCCATCGTATATGAACTTAATTGTTTGAAATTTTATAATAAAAAAATATTAATTATAAACTAGTTCAATAACATTACTCAGATATACAGATGAAGTATGAAGAACTTCGATTAGCCGAAGGTCAATTGTTCAAACGTTTTATTATTCATTCTTATAATTTGTTTTCTTTTTTTAAACTGGATTTATTCTTCATTTATTTTGGGTAAGAGAAAATAAAAACCATTTTCCAGTTGTTGTTTATTTAGTTATTTTCACTCTTTAGAGACGTTTCGACACTATGGTGTCATTCTCAATCCTTTCTTCTCCTGCATTTTTTAACTTTAAATAAATAAATTAACAATAATTACAATACTATAAATAATTTAACATAAATGTCCAAAGATAACACACTATAAGTATAAATACCTGGAAAGTCATACTTTTAAAAATTCTTAGGAGATCACTAGTCCTCCATGGTCAATAAATAATATTGCATTACAAAACCAAATTTTGATCTTTGAACCATCAGATCCTTTTTCTCATTTCTATGAGTCATTAGACTTTAGTATAAAATAACAAATTATGTTCTAACAGCACATCAACAAAAATAATACAAAGTAAAAAGTAAAAAATATGTTTTTTTTTAAATTTAATTTATTTTTTTATTTATTTATTTTAATATATATATAATTTTACAAAAAATAACAAGGAAATATTGACATTTTCATATCTATAAAATTAGTTTGAAGAGTACTTTCTTTAAAATTTTATTATTTAATACTTACTAATTTCTTAAATTAATTAGAGACTTAGCTGCCATGAAGAGGAAATAAATATTGAAGCAGACTTATATTAAAACTTTCTTTCTGCCACAACCTTGATGAATCTTGCTGTGTACGTACTTTTTATTTAACTTTATTGTATAATATTTTGTATATATTTATAATTTATTAGCCTATTTAAATTTCTTTAAACATAAACACGGTGATTGTTTGACATTTTCCTTTTTATAAGTGAATTCTTATTATCCGTACTACATCTGACGAGATTCGGTTAGTCGACGCTCACTGAATTTTTTTTTCTTGAATTGATTAAAGGTGAGCTACAACCTAAAGATTTTTTATAGAAATGAATAGGCATTGAAATTGTCTGATCAAATTACACAGTTATGAGAGGTCATGTGTGAACGTGTACTTTCATATCTATGACGAACTTGATTGCTCATAACACAAAAAGCATTAGTTGAAAGTAAAAGATGAATATGAAGATAGACGCACAATTTATAGTAATTTTGTGGTTCTAGGTTAGTTTTACACTTTCTAGTTTGCTTTTGGTCATTTTAAAAGGCGATTTGCATCAAGTTTTGAGTAAGAGATATTTCTCTTGAGAAAAAAATCTATAGAATTTAACTCCTTATACTTCAGTTTTAGCAAACTTATAGTTCATAAATTTCACTAAAATTAAAAAACAAATTTTGTCTCAAAAGTAAAGTTCATGGATGAAAAGAAATACATGTTTAAGACATGGCGATGGCTTATCACCTGTCCTCTTCAACTGTGTATTAGAAAAATAATAGGAATTTGTGTATTAGTGTATTGAAAATAAAATCAATGTACTGAAATAAACTGCCTCATGTTTGCAGATGATTTTTCTATACTATCGAAAATTGAATCCTGCATATGTTGGCTTTCGATGATATCTTTGTTATCAGTTTGTACTTCTTTAAAAAGATGAGTGTGACAGATATGCATGACCTATTAAGATTATCCTAAGTAGGATGACACAGTTATGTAAATGTTTAGTTTTATGACTCATATATTTCTATGTACGCTACGTATGCAATTTTTTCCTTCATTCTAAACCCTTTGTCGGATTTGAACACAGTATTAATAGGTAAATATTTTAAAACCACATACATCTAGAAATAAAATTGATAAGCGTAGTTCGTTATCAGCTTTTTATATAAGCATGGAAGATCGGCTGATCTTATAATGTGCCCCACTTTTCATATATTAGCTCTACTAGAAACTTGATCAGTATCTTATACTTATTTAAATGATAATTCTGCTTTGCAGACCATGATCACTAAGAAGCACAACCGGAGCTAAAACGATATTATGATTACATAAAAATGGAATATATGTTATTTTACATAGGGGTTACAGTTTTAGTTTTTCAATTATTAAATGAATATCAAATTGCTACTTGATCATCTGATATTTTTCAAATGTTACCACAAGATCAAGGTAGCAAATGATTTGAAAATTGGAACAATTTTACTTACTTATGATATCCTATGAGTACCTATGATATCCTAATAATTATTTTAAAAAAATATATTTATTGAAATTGATAATTTCACTGTATTATAACAATTCAACGAGTAAATATAACACAAAATAAATAATGGCATGTCTAGTAGAGAAACTACCCGTTGGCATTACTCAAATAACATGTCCAACTTAAAATGTCGCGGAGCATTATTATTTTAGAAGCCTTAGAGGATTATCGGGAATTGAAGAGGTTGCTAGTTTCGAAACTAGTAGGTTTGAGTGGGAATAAAGTTTGTGATGAAAAGATTGATATCGGGTTTGGGCCAAATCAGCTACAAATAGGACATTAATGCTATAGGGATGACTGTATTCGTAACAAAGTAAAGAACATTGAAGATGTTACGAAGAATTTTGGATTGTAAGAATTGAAGAAGAGAGGAGTTCGATGGCTTAGATGGGTCTAATGATTGCCATGTTTATGAGTCTTTTGTAATTAATTGAGAGCTTAGAGCGTATGTCTAGTAATTGTTGAAGTTGCTTGAAACGGCGAGCAGTACTCTAGTATGAGGGTTCCTAGTTAATCTTTTGTCAAGGTGTAGTCATAAGTACCGGACCTATTTTACAGTGGGGTGTTATTAAGCAGTACAGGAGGATAGGAAATCATTTTTTCCTTTTTTTCAGTCAGTTTTTCGACGGAGGGTGAAGGTGATTTGACGGGGTTTGTCGGAATTTATTTTAATTCTCCAGTTTCAAGGTCAGTGATATGGCATTGGAGAGTATGGGGTGCTATAACTGGATTAGTGTTGACTGATAATAGACATGTATCATCAGCATAATAGTCGTGTATATGAGTCTTTTGTAAATAATTGGGAGCTTAGTGCGTTTGTTGTTAAATAATATAAAAGTAGCCTGAAACAGCAACCTTATGTTTTTAAAATACAATTATGCATTTTACTGGTATAATCATCTCACCATCACATCTCTCCACAAACATGAAGCCCCCTTACTTCCTGACTAGGACGAACATCTTTTTATATCAAGAGGAAACGGAGACTTTCCCTGTCAGAATTATATAACGCCATTATATTCTAGTCCTTTGTTGTAGAGTGAATGCAACTGGTCGTCAAGTTGGTGGTTGGGTTCTTCTATGCACTTTCTTAATGTCCCTTAGAAGCCCATCTGTGCTTTTAAAGATTCATAGGAAGGAGAAACTCTGTGTAGTCGATAAAGTATATATGTAATATATATATATATACTAGCTTTTGCCCGTGACTTCGTCCGCGTTGATTTTAAATAGAAATCTATGTTGAGTTTAAACGGAGAGTTAATTTTGAATTCCATAAATGAACTCCATATTATAAACTATGACTTAGAGCCATTAGAGTCATTTAAAAGCATGCACTATATTTCTGAGTGTTCGATAGAAAATGACGTGATTCTGTTGTTTCACGAAGAACCAAAGAATGCAATAGCACTGGTGGCAGGGGCAATGTTGGTAATTTTACCTTGCCACTGAGACAGCACAATCCAGGCGTTTCTCCAGCGAACTTCAATGCCCCACAATGGTTGCACACAACTTCCATTGGGCCAATTTGAACGGAAGGATGCGAGCTTTAGTCAATTGTGCAATCGTAATGAAATGCTACTCGATTCAAATCATTGAAGAACTTCTTACGCGTTT
Organism: Arma custos; assembly: GCA_037127475.1. Taxonomy (NCBI): domain Eukaryota; kingdom Metazoa; phylum Arthropoda; class Insecta; order Hemiptera; family Pentatomidae; genus Arma; species Arma custos. Next base: position 182,466,830 of record CM073759.1, read on the forward strand.
ATTTCGATTTCCACGTTGTTGAGTTGTTTGATTTGCTCCACGATTTCTCATTGTCAACCGAGCAGTTTCACTGCTATGTGTCTTTCTTCTTGTGTTTGTGATGCACGGTGCTGTTCTCCGAGCGCTGTGCGATTTCTTGTTCATCCATATTCAATTGATTGGCCATCTTCTGGCTAGCGACATTGTGAATAACACTAAAAAATGAATGTCACAAAAGAAATTAAGGAATTATCGATACATAAATAAATATAAATGTCATAACCTCATAAATAAGCATCGATGAAAACATGTGCTGAAATGTCATAACCTAACAAAATAAACATATTCGCTGGCTAATTACCGTTTGAAAATAGAACTCCACATCAAAATGATAAATCGGAAGAAATGAACAGCGAATTCGAATTTATTTTCAAAGTAACCCAAGTAAAAATTAATTGCACAATCCGAAATTAACGTTTGCATTGATTGTCGATATGTACTACTCTTCTAAACGCGAGTTTAATATTTGCAGTATAATGTATAGCTAGGAACTAATGTATAGGCTAATTTTAATTATTAAACATATACCTAATAAGGATCCAAAATTTCATCATAATGAAATTGAAGATGGAGATGGTAAATCAGTTAAAGATCTATTAATAATTATAAATAGAGGATGCGTTTTTCGTCTAGGTTTATTCATATTTTAATTTTTTATTCGTAATGGTTCTTCATTAGTTTTTGCAATATTTGAAACTCCAAATATTGTAAATGATAAATAAATAATTATTATTACTGTTAACCGGGCAGTTGTATAGAACATGTTAATTAATCTTATGCACTTATCACAAAGAACATAACCATTCACAATGTGCACTTCATCAAACTGATAAATCGTTTCAAAACAATGTACTAAATGCAATATTTGAAACTACAATTATTGTAAATAATAAATAAATAATTATTATTACTGTTAACTGGGCAGTTATATTGAAAATTGTATGCAATAACAAAGAAACCATACACAAAGTGCACTTCATTAAACTGATAAATGCAAAACAATGTATTAAATGCAATATTTGAAACCACAATTATTGTAAATAATTACTATTAGGTACTGTTAACTGGGCAGTTATATTGAAAATTGTAATTAATCTTATGCACTTATCACAAAGAACATAACCATTCACAGTGTGTATTTCATCAAACTGAAGTCGTTTCAAAACAATGTATTAAATGCAATATTTGAAACTACAATGCAATAACAAAGAAGATAACTATTCACAATGTGCACTTCATCAAACTGATAAATCGTTTCAAAACAATGTAATAAATGCAACATTTGAAACTACGATTAATGTGAATAATAAATAAAGAATTATCAAACAGAATAGTATGCGATGAAAAGACTGCAAATTTATGCAAAAGTTGATGCCTTAGTTCACAAATGTGTTAAGTAGGTACAATTTTTTTTAAAATGGGTTTTGTTATATAAATAATATTGTAAAGTTTTGATCAGGAAGTCATGGATCATATGTTGATATAAAATTAATAGAGAAGCTGTGAAGGTTACAAAACAATATTATTTATATATAAATATAACTCAAGAACGCCTGGACCGATTTTTCTTGGTTATTCTTCTTTTTTGGCCGAAGACCAGTCCGATACCAGTATAAATTATCATTCTTATATTATTTATGATTTTATTTTCATATTATAATTGTTTTTTTTTTCTGATAGAAAAGTTTTTGTAATAGCTTTCTAATTTTTAAGGGAAATTGTTCAAGAATAAAGATTTTTTCTATAAAATAAACAACTTTTTATTTTAGAAATAATACTGATTTTTTATTTATTATTTATTTTTTAAATCAATTTTAAAATTTTCCCAGAATGTCCTTCATCCACGAATTTTGTTTTTTATCCTACCTTTTTCTCTTCGAAAAAAATATATCCTGAATCTCCCTTTTATGATTCTGTTGAAATTTTATTGAATATTCAGAAATTACTGAACGCATAGCGAAGTACTTGAAGTATGAACAACTTTCCCGACTATAATTTTAGCGTGGCATCGCTACCCTGCGCAATACGTAGCAGTCAGTACTTCTCACGTCAACTTACGAAACTGCACGAATTACGAAGAGATTGAATAACAGATATGAATTAATGAAGGAACTTAAGTGCAACCGATCTCTGCTTTGGCACGGCAGGATCCATGCAATCATTTTATGAATAGTAATTTTTTTTTTTTAATTTTACTCATTGCATTTTTATTTATGCATTACTTAATTAGACAATTAGCGGGAGTACCTGTTCATATTTGCAAAACAGGAAGTGTCGTTAATATACGTTTTTAAGAAAATATAAAAATTATCTAAGTACCTTGCCTTTGTATGAAATATATATAAAGAAATACTTAGATATAGATTTCTTTTCGGGATAAGATTCAATAGGAAAAAAAGTTCATTCTTGGATAGCGTTCCTTAGTAAAGTTAGTTCCTAAATTTAGAAATAATTTCATTTTAATAAGGAAATGAAATCATAAAGAATAATAAGAAAAATAAAAAATAAAAAAATTACTTTCAATGTTAAAATAAATGTGTTGATTTATATTTTTTGTGATAAATGTTTTAGTGGGAAATTAATACTTCTTTTAAATACAGTGTTATTTGGTGTACACAATACGCAAAAATTCGAATCAGTTATTATTTTTTTCAAAATATTCCAATAATTTCTTTTATCGTCTTTCTTTATTCCGAAAAATTTAAATATAATAGGATAGAATAAAAAATTATCTTTATTCTTAGACAATGGCTCTTAAGATTTCCAATGTAATAAAAAAAGAAAACATCCTTTCTATTATGAAATATATTGCATAAAATAAAATCATAAATAATACAAGAATAATAACCTGTTCCATCACAACTCATGGAGAGCTGGAATGGAACCTATTTTGGATACCTACTTTATCCCTATATAGCCCCAAGGAGGTCCAAGATCCCAAAGGATCCATCCCTTGTTGTAAAGAGATTGAATAAATTCGGCCACAGCCGGATTTGAACCCGGTACATTCCGAATGGTAACTCGGCGCTCTACCATGATCCCATTCCGCTCCCCATAAGAATAATAAAACAAACAATTCTCTGGAAATAATGCAGTTACTCATAAAAACTAAAAAAAAACACCTTAATTATTAAAATAAATATAATCATCTCATTAAATCAATAAAAGTATTATCTTATAACATGTTTAATATATAATCATACTTTGTTGTTTGGTTAGAAGCCTGCAATAACCTTAAATATGTTAGTAAAAGTAAGGCTACACTTATACTTATTTTTTCATAAACCATATTTCATTTATGCCATATCTATCCATTTTCATATTTATGTTTTTTCATTTACCAATTTATAAACTCCGCCGCCCTACCTCTGTGTAACTAACTCCTTCAATTCCAATCCTCAGACTATTTACAAGAAACAAATGCTTGTTTGACCTTGTGGTGTGATCTCTACACTCGACGTTACCAAAATCTTCGATTGTTTATTTTTTTGTGCGTTCCATCACCATCTGGAATCCATTCCCATCTAATATCCGCTATGATTTTTTCCTAACTATATGATATCTACTGTCCAGAAAATAATGCAGGATTTTATGTTTTCTTTAAAATACCCCTCATAATAGTAAACTTTTTATGTTTGCTGAACTTTTGACATTTATATTCGTAAACACTAATTTATTTTCTTTCAAGCAAAAATGTTTGTGTACCTCTTTGAAATTTTGCTACTTGGAAATTATTCAGTCTTTATTTAGTGACGTCAAAGCGTGATTTTCGATTTTGTTTGCGTATTTAAACTTGGTCGGGACTAGACCCAAAACTTGGGGCGAAGAAAGTATAAGTGAATGCACTGTTCAACCGTGGTTCTAGAGATTTCGGGAGGAAAACTTGAGCCATGAAGACAAAGAAGATCGTGGAAGAAATTCTGCTCTTGATGACAATGTTATCCAATTCTCCGCTTTGGTATAAGATTGTAACGGGAGTGTGTTGACAACGTAAAGATAGTGAAGGTTAAAAACAGCTGGGTGACCAAAGAGGTTTGTGTGAAAGGGATTTGCCACTGCCTCAGCCACTTAATTTATTTTATGCAATATTTATTACCTGATCGTTCATTAGTTAATATTTATTTAGACTCATCAAGAGCCCCCCTCCACGGAAATCATTAGTAAAAGGCGAAAGATTTATTCGCTTTGAAGGGAGACCAGAGTTGAACTGGAACCTGTTAGAGAACTGGCAATGAAATTTTGAGTCAGCAAATCAACCGTCGATGACCATTTGGCCGGAAGAAGATCCTTCCATAGCCTTCTTTGTCTTCAAGGCTGAGTTTATTGCTAGGAGGGATATTTTATGTAATATCCTAATAAATACTCTAACCGCTAAGAATAAGTTGCCACATAATTCTTAACAGTTAAATGGTTTTAAAATCTAATCAGTACTTGTGATCAATCTCATTTTCTTGACACTTACAACCATATCTAACTGATTGATAGGTTAGCAAATATTTGAATAACCACCAACATGGAGGGAGGGAATCTTGTACGTTCAGATCTCAGACACTATTCTTTCAATATCTATAATAGATAAGAAAACGTTATTAAACATAACTGGCGGATCGTGTTGTTTCTTCTTATCTTTTTTTATTATTATTCTTAAAAAAGGTATAACGATGTGCTTTATTTTTAACCTAAGATAACAAGAATATTAAAATTCAAATCCATTATTCAAAATTTTGCGAACAAATAAAAGACGACTCTTGAGAATATTTGTTTTTGTCTACTTAGATAATTTTAATTCAACAATAGTGTAAAATAAGCTATATGTCATCAATTATTTTCTGAATATAAAAGATTTTTCTACATAATTTTTAATTTTATCAGGATTTATTTGTATGATTCTATAGTTTTTTGTTTGTCTTTTGCAATATCTAATCATTCGATTTATGAATCGAAAAAAAAATCAGAAATCATTTTCAAAATTTGAAACATTTATTCCGAAAAATGATAAATTAAATAACTAAAAATCAGACGACTTACAAGATTATAAAAATGAGATTATAAAACAATTTCTCTATTTCAAGGTTTATATTTCACTTATGTTTGCAACGTTTTTATAGTAATAAATTACTTCGATTTGAAATATTTTTATTACCTTATTACTATATACCATTATATATACTATATACCACTTATTATCATGTATATAAGTGTTAAATTGAAAGCAAAAAGAACTCAATTTAACAATTGAACAATATACACAATTTTTTATATAAATTAAAAATATATATAAAAAATTGTGTGAATGTAACTTTACACCGTTAAATCAAACCAAACAATTATGATGCTTGAAGCTCTATATACACTGGTTTTTACCGCCGAGTTGATAGTAAATAATGTGTACGAATTGTGGTAAAACTCATAAGTCCAGATGTTTATTTCCTTTTATGCGGTAAAGAATAGTTATTTATTTGACAAGTGAGGAAAGTGCCACTTTATTACACCCCAGTGAATTTTAAGTTTAATGTGGTAATTAAACGAGGGTGTTATAAGCACTTTTCTCACGTGTTAAATATTACATTTTCCCTGCAACCATTTAAAAATTAAAGGTGAAACTTTAGATTTGTTAAAACTACACTAGCTCTATCACTTACAATTTTCTATTACTAACCATGCAAATTATAACTCTAGAAAGGTTTACTCATTGAAACATTTATTAACAAAATATGCTAAAAGAACATTTTCACTTATTTCTTTGAAATAACTCATTGATGAGTTCATTCCGCACCATTCTTTAAAATTATGATGTTTTCTCTTTCTGTTCTTTTAAGAATGGAGGAGCAAATTCTATGAATTCATCACTATCTTCATTTCATTCCATTCTTCCATCATTTCCATTTTTTATTTTGTTTGTGGTCTGATCACTGTTTTAATGCTTCATCTCCAAATTTCTGATGTGTGAAGGTTCGAATACATTCAAGGTTGTATTAAATATTTCTATAAAATCACTTCAAAATAAATAAAATCTATCTTGAATTAAATATAAAATAGTTTAAAATTATTTATTTTAACATTTTAGGAATACAAAATGAATAATATTATAATACCGCCATTTATCATTTAATATAACAGAGTGCTGATTGTCAAATTCCATCTAGGAGGCTGTTACTTTTTCTCACAAGTGAAGGAAAGTGGTTTTCACTCAAAAGTGGGAGAGAAAGATCAGAACTTTTAAAACCATCATCCTTCCATCTCTTCTCTATGGATGTGAAACTTGGCCGCTAACGCTGAAGGATGAACAACGTCGAAAATAAGGTGTTCCTTAGAATATTCGGTCCAAAAAAGGATCAGGTCCAGAGACCACTGTGGAATAAAGGATATTACATAACGCGAAATTGCGAAGCATGCATCCGATAAATACTATTCAGATGATAGCGTCTCGAAGATTAAAATGGGCATGTTAATAAACGAACGAATTCCTAAGATGTTAATAGCCTGTACCGACTGGAAAGTAGTGAAGGGTAGACCGAGGCGTAGGTGGGAGGATTGTGTTAAGAGTGATCTAGTGGGGTTGGGTCCTTCTTATGCGTTTGAGTGGTGCTCCGTGGACGGAGGGTAGTAAATATAGATTGGTGGTATCGGCATCAAGCCTTCGGTTTCGTTAATCCTTTATTTATTTATTTAACAATTTAAATAGTGCTTATATATAAAAATAGTTTCTGGTGTGTATAAAGTTATAATAATACTTCATTTATTATACATGCATTATAAATCAAATGCATTATAAAGCCTCAAACTACAATAAACCATTGCACTTAAATTTGGTTACGAGAATAAAAAAAATATTAAGCAGGAGATAACAAGTAAAGAAAAATATTTGTAGAATAAATAGTACAAAAACGGCAACAAAAATATTCTATTAAAACTCATTACTAAAATGAAGTAAGTAACATATCTCAGTTTTAAATTACAAACCTTCGTGCTAAGTGGATAAAGTTTCAGGTTACTTCGGTCAAGGATATGACGTCAGAATTAATAACTACTCAAATGCAGTGTTGGAATAAAGATGATAACATAATTTACATGGTGAATATAAACTAGCCTTATCATGTGTTTCGTGAAATTTTGGTCATCACATTTTCCACACCTGCAGGATACGCTCCTTCTTATGCATCTTTTTTTTAAATTCTTCTAGAAATATAAAAAAAGTGAAAAGATCAGTTAAAAAAAAACTGTGAATAGCCAAGAGTAGTAAAAAGTGGTGGACGGCTATCATCTACTTGGAGACATGGAGAAAGTTAACACTCACTTTGATAAAAAAAAATACCACCTGGGATGTTTAGATGGTTTGAGTTATCAAATAAATACTGTCTTGTTGCTAGGCAAGTGCTAAATATCACTGTATGAACATACTACTGTGATTAAAAAGTAAGGTGAAATTGTCATTTAAAACTCTCGGGCATTATGAATGCAGGTATTTTTTTTTTGCCTAAGTTATAGGTATGTTAGAGCCTTATGCGTCGTTTGCTTGAAGCTGTTCATCTGAAACGGCCAGAATTATGGCGAAACAACTCTTGGTTCCTTCATCACGATAATGCATCTGGTTCACACTGCATTGGTTCTTCGCAACTTTTTTGCCCAAAACTCGATTCATATCAATCACCGTATTCGCCTGATTTGGCTCCATGCGACTTCTGGCTATTCAGAAAATTCAAAAGGCCAATGCGGTGACGCCGTTTTGACATGATTGAGGAGATAAAAACCGAATCGAAGAAGGTCTTGAAGGCTATTCCGAAAAAGGACTATTCCGACTGTTTCGAGGACTGGAATAAGCGTTGAAAAAATAGCGTTTTATCGGACGGGGATTACTTTGATGGGGATGAAATTGATTTGGAAGAATAAATAAAGAATTTAAATTTTATAAACAAATTTACCTTCCTTCCTGATCACAGTAGTATATTAAATTGGATTCCTTAGAAATGATAAAAACAAAAGAACTTATCCAAATTAGTTAAAGGAAGCAGAGAGGGACTGAGAGAACTGTTTCATGCATAGAAATGGAACTGCCAGGAGCATAACACGAGACAACGTTTTAAGGTTTTTCAACATAACATACCAGTAGGAAGAGACTAAATTCCGAATTGAAAAACTAGAAAACATAGCAGCAAAAGTGAGACTACAAATTTCGTTTTGTAAGATGGAAATAATGAAAATTCAAGATAGAAACCCCAGTCATTTAACAAAATGACAAAAAACAAATTAAGATTGTAAATAACTTCAAATGTTTTGGAGAAACCATAACTTGGAATATAAATCCTCGATAAAATGCAGAACAACAAAACTGAAACAAGCACAAAAAGTCACATGGCCAACATATAAGAAGAAATCTTTCTAAATGAATGACAATTCAAATATTATGGTTCTGTATTTAAACCTGAAGTAGTGTATGCCAGTGAAACACTGTTTAAGTGTAACACCAAAGCAAACTATGATAAATTACAAAAAATAGACTGGAGAATTATGAGGTCGAACATCAATAAAAAACATTAAATAGAAGGACAATGGAGATCGCAGCCTAATGAAAGGGTCTATCGGGAAAAAGGATCAACAGTAAAAGAAGAATTTAATAATGCGACAAATTGTAGACGGAAAATAGAAGAGGATTCTGAAGAGTATGGATACGATACTTAAATTAAAAACAACTGCACGGAAACAATACACCATTATGAATAAACAAAGGACAGCCAGGTCTGGAAGAATGAAGAAGCTTTGGGAACATAAGAGGAGGACACAAAACTAACATTTTGAAAACATGGGTTGATTCAAGTGCACCAAGGTGGGCGTAAACTATTTACTAATTTGTAATGTGGGTTGTTAGTTTCTAGTTAATATATATCTGCTCTCTATATAGTTAGTATATGTTATTAGAATCTAGTAATAATAAAAGGTTTAGCGAACACGAAAGTTCGGTGCCGACACTATCAGCTCACAAACTTCCCTTAAATTTTAAAGGGATGACACCTTTTCTTCGGCATGAGCATCGGGAGTTCCAATTGGCTTGGAGCTAGTTAAATATATAGAAATTCGTTGGTTAATAAGCCCCACATTACAAGACCATCCCAAGAATCATGATGTAGAACCATCAAGAATATTTATAATTTTTTATAATTATTGGTCATTTTTTTATGTTTAAATATTTTTATTTTTAAAGAGAAAAGATAGGCCCTCGGCCGGGATTCGAACCCGGAACCTTTGTCTTTCCGAGACAGCGCTCTACCATTTGAGCCACTAAGGCTGCCTGCCGGCAGAGGACAAATCTTTTCTCTTATCCGATCCCATGTCCTCGTGTTCTCGCAATTTTTGCGATGAATACTAATAATAATAATCAAATAATAATATTATTTGAGTGCAAGCTTTGCAATGTACAAAATTTGTGGATGAATGGAACTTTATGGAACTCATTCTTTGTCGGAAAAAATACTCTACGCAATACTTTAGTTTAGATTACCTTAAAAAGTTGTTAGTATTCGACGATAACACATAGATGCATAAAGAAAAGTTTGAAGGATTAGAATTTTAATAAAAAATTAATATATAAAGTTAGCACAACAAAAAAAATGCCAATACTCTCCTAAATACTTGTAGTCACCTGCAGAAACTGGTAGGACAGGAATGCAATGAAAGACAAGATATCAATTTACAATAACGTCAAAGATTACCAAAAGAAGTAAAACTTTTTGGCCTGCCTTCCGGCCTGCATCTTCAGGGCTGACGGGAGGAGGGGGGTGTGAGGCCAAATACTGTCAAATTTTAACTGAACATTTCAATCCACTATGATGAATTTATGGTCCAAGAAGATCACAGGGAAGTTACGGATGAAGATCGAATAATAAAGAAGATAAAGTTTCAACATCAATTCCTTGAGGATTGCATGGACAAATATAGATTAAAAAAATGACAGAGTCCTTGAGGTGGAGAGGACGAAACAAGAGCACAGGGATGGACGAAGGAGAAAAGAAGACATTCAGAGGGAATGAAGGATTATTGGAGGAGAAGAAAAAATGACCGAAAAACACGATATCCGCTTAGATATCTTTTTATGGCTAGTTCACGGAAAAGAAAAAAAAATAATAATTTGGTATTAATAATTATTAGAAATATGTTCGTTACAAATCCCATCAACATTACATTCCATCTCAACATTCGCTATATCAAATCAATTATATTAAAAGGGCGTATACTCTGTAAATCAGGATTTTGCGATATTCTTAATTTCCAATGGATTCACCCTTTGTCGTACCAAATATTCTAAGCAATACCTTATTTTCGACAATCTAAAACTAAACTAAAGTTGGAAGATGGTATTATTCGATTTTTTTTTAATATGTTTACACCACTAACTCATAATATATCAAATAAAAATCTTAACTTCATGATACTCTACAGCCTAATCAAGTTACATAAAATTCTTAGAACAATTGTACAATTCTTTTTCTTCTTAGTTTGGTCCTCCTAGCGAATCATTGATCGAAAAGAGACAACTTCGAACTATGACATTTAGCCGTTGAGAGGCTTTTGAAGGATAATTGCGGACTTTGGTGGAGAAATTCACCGCTGCAGTGGCCGGGGATTGGGTAACCTTCGCGGCTATATAACAGCGTCCACTTCTGAGGAGGCTTCAGTGTCTCGATTCCTTCAGCCATGTCCAAGGTAGTAGCAGTGTCTTATATATAATATCATATATTATTAAATACAATATATTCAGTTATAAAATATAGTAATTTATATGTATACGAAAATGAGTAAATAATTTAGTGTCGAAGTGCATCTGTATTAGTGGACGGATTCAGTGAATAGGGGTAATTTAATCGTTACATTTTGTGATAATTGTAATTAATTGAATTGTTTAATATTTAAACGGTCATAAATTATATGTATGTATGCATATGTGAGTCGAATATCAATTATCAACTGCTGTAGTATTTATAAAAAATATAATCAACGTACTTTATGACATTACTTCATTTTAGGTATGATTTAATATTTAATATCAAATTACATCTGTTGCAGTTCTCCAGAAAGTTTCGGTTTCAAATTCGGCTGTGGCAAATAAAGTATTTAATTTGTTAATTATAATAATAATAAAAATAAAGCTTTATTGACATATGTTTATGACAAAGGCCTCTTCCTTAGGAGGTAAAGTGAAGTTCAGCTTCACGATATAATTTTACAGAATAGCAACAATATAAAATAAAATAAACAACATTCATCACAAACTATAAAAACAAAACAAAACCATTCTTTTAGAATAAATATAAATAAGTAACAAAACTACATCTTTAGAAATTTCATTATAAAATAAAATAAACAACATTCATTATAAACTACAAAAATAAAACAAAACTTTTTCCTTTTTATATATTCTTTACAATTTAGAACCAACAGTCTCTGTCCCTGGCCACTTTCATCCAGTTGGTTCCTACTCTTTGGAGTTAATTTCATCCCTCCAGCTCCTCTTCTTCTGGAGCTGTCTTCCCCTGCTTCTCATTTGGCAGATCGGAGTTCACTCGGTGCTGCTTTTCGACCATCTCTCGTCCTTGACTAGCTGGGTGTCCAGCCCACCTCCATTTCAGCTTTCGGGCCTCCTTGCTGAGACTTATAACTTTTAAACGAGTTAGGATATCTCAGTATTCTCAACATACTCCTTTTAAAGTTTCGCCAATTCCTTTTTTTTAATGCCCAAGTCTGAGCGCTATACAGGATTGAGGGGTAGATACAAGACTGTAAGAGTTTTGCTTTTAGTTCTACTCTGAAATTTCCTTTTATTTGAGAATTTCTGATAGTTCTTATTTTTATTAATTCATATTTTCCTCTCTCGATATTTAAATAATTTAAAATCGTATTAATTTCTTTTATTTTTTTCAATAGTTTTTTTCTGTACCCTAGGGTAAACGAAAGCCTTGGTTATAAGTTTTATATGTTAGATTTAAGTTTGTATTTTTTGTATTGTAAATAAATAAATTATGAGGGTAAGAAAAAAAAGAAGAAATTTGTTCTGCTTTCAGGTTAAAAATAAAAGATTTTGTTTTCGTTCGTGGGAAAGTATATTTTGTATTTTATTAACTTTAATTTTTATGTTTTCTATTTCTCTACTATTTGTTTCATTGGCTTTGTTTATTTTTTTTTCTAGGACATCTAGTCTTTCTATTTCTTTGATTATTTCGTTTAATTTGTCTTCCATTTTGTACTTTTCAGTGTTGTTTTCATATTTATATTAACAAGAGTGGAAATATAACGACAATAATAAACAGCTTGCTAAGCAAGTGATAATAGTCTTAACAAGCTGAAGGATATCAATAATAGTGCAAGTTAACTAGCAAAATAACAGCAATGTAACAGGTGGGGATTGATCATGCGCAGTAGTGGCTATATGAAATTTAATTATGTTAAGCGTCTATGATTTCTTCAAATTTTGTAATCTCCACAGCTCGTTTCTCTCAACCTAACATCTTACACTAGAAGGGGGATTAACAAAATGTCGTTGTTGTAAATTTCACTGGGAAATTTTAATTCTTAACCACATCAATGTCCAATAATCGCAGACCCGATCTTTACTCTATGACTCTAGTTACTAAATCTTAAAACCAATTTAATGTATTCGATATCCTGAAACAAATCGAAATTAGAAGCAAGACAACAATTAAACACGTTACTTACTTACTATAACCAGTATGGACCTACGTATTACAATTTATGGCATTGCTAAACTGACTCACAGAAAACAACTAAAAACTCACAAAAGCACTTTGGTATGTTAATAACTAAACTTTGCATACTGACTTAAAAATACCAATGGTCGACAACCACATATTAACGAATATACGAATGTACTACAAATATTTTCAAGAAAAATTACACGGACACCCAAACCTTATGATAGAACAAATGGACACGAGTCTCATGCCTGAGAACACTGTTGTAAGAGACTAAAAATAACGTGGATGAAGGATCTGTTAGCATAGGAAATTAAATCAAGCCACGGGAGAGATACCGCTGGTTGCTGTTCTTTCCATGCCTCTCGACCCATTTTATTGTAATTTTACAGACCGAAAATCTACTGATTGTCAATTTATTTTATTGGCAGGTGTGGATAAATATATAAGGACTCTCCTGTTCCTCACCAATCCTCTGTAAACTGATAAAGTCGGTACCCACAAATGGGGTAAAATATAGTCTTAGAAGGATAGTCCCTATCAAGTACTGAACCCGAGGCCCTTCATGGGACTTAGTGGTAGAGTTTATATATTATATAATATAGTCTATACTTAATGTAGAAAACATTTTTCAAAGCAAAGGAAATTTGATCCTTAAAAAAATCCTGACGTTTTACAAGGAGCTAGCAACATGTCCTTATTTATAATTCATTCAAATTATAAATTAATTTAGTATTAATATTTTTTTCTAAATAATATTAACTTCATACGATGGAGATTGATTTTTTAACTAGTTTGTGGCAGTAATTACGAACACTGCTCAGTCCCTAGACCTGGTAATGCCCTGGAGGCAAACTGGTTCAAGCTACAATACTTGCCAGACAGATGCTTCATTGCGCAAAACTTGCGAACTACTAGTTATAGGATATCATTAACATATTGCCTGTCGAATCAATGGCGAATGAGATATTCAAATGGATTCGTGAAGGTATATGGCCCATTAGTAAGGTGTGGCGTAACCGTTATTACTTCACTATAGGTCAGTATTTGTGTCTGAAGACAATCTAATAAAAACAACTTACCTGTCTATCGTTATCTCTATTGTTCTCAATATATATATATATATATATATATATATATATATATATTTATTTATTGTTATTGTAGTTTTCCAACTGAGTAATTATTTTCTTATGAATCAGGTGCTGCTGTTGTTCTTGGTAGCCGCCTCGCTGGTGTACGGCGAAGACAACAAGAACGAGACAACCAGCAATGCACCTGAAACAAGGTATGATATTTGAACCCGGTTGAACAACCAAATACCAACTTGATAGTGGCTAGTGACCACTATAGTAACCAAAAAAGGGCTTTAGGTCGCAATGAATTAAAGAGAGCTGCATTTTTGATATGGTGTAAGGGCATGTCTGGCTATTGAAACTCCATGTTTGCTACCGAAAAAAACGAATAGGAAAACCCCCCCTGCATAGTAGTGCCTACTAGTACTACCATTGTTTTTTTATAGGTAATTTACTATTAAATATTTATACTTTACAACAAACAAGCTGTTTCAGATCGATTCGTGGCGTACAAGGTCATTTTCTTAAATCATCCACTTTCCCTGATTTATCTTTTTTTTTAATTAACAACAGAATTATAACAACTACAGGCCTCGTTATGTGCTTAAATTAAAGCTAATTAAATTTACTACAACTTCATGGCCAATGACTTCCATTGTAGAATCACTCCTTCGGCCAGAGTTCCTGGCCAAATCTTAAAATGTGGACTTTTTGGAAAAAAATACCAATTTTCAAAGACAGAATCTGTTACACCTACAGGCCTTGGTCTGTGCTTAAATTAAAGCTAATTAAATTTACTACCTTGGCTTTTATCGTAGAATCACTCCTTGTACCGGTGTTTCTCACTAAAGTCGGCCAAAACTTAAAATTTGGACTTTTTAGAAAGACAGACCAATTTTCAAAGGAGCATAACGCAGAATCTATTAGACCTACAGAGCTCCGATTGATTCAAATTGTAGCAAATTTAATTTACTTTAAAAATAGTTACTCATAGTTTTTTTGTTTTTTTAAATGACCGATTAGGAGATACAGAGCAAAAATTAAAATAACTCCGAAACTTTCTAGGTTATTTGGCCACCAAAAGTTTTCCCATCCGTTTTTTCGGTTGCAAACTTGGATTTACACTACTCAGACCTGCCTTACAACATATCAAAATTGCAACTCTTTTCAATTTTTGGGATCCTCAAACACCTGGCCGCTGGCCTAATTTACTTGCGGGAGAATAGAGTGCCAGGAGGTGATCACCGAACCTCTAAACAAAACAATGACTTCCACGGTGCTGGAGAAAGTTGCCCAAAGCTCTATTTCCATTACCCCTTTAGAGCTGATTCACCAGGTTCATTCCCAGAGACCAACAATTGGGTTCAAGGACAGTGACGAATCGTTCTAGATCCAAGGGTCAGTGACGTTGCGAGCAGCAGATTCTAGAGATCCAATATGTCTTACCAGAAGTACACCGTCCCTGGATAAAACTTCTGAACTGCAATTTACACGTTAGATTTCCAATAGAGATACATAGAGTAAGCATCACTCTTACATCCTCAATTACATATTAGGTATTTTCTACATACAAAGAAAAAAGAAAGATCTTGAGGAGCATTATTGGCCCAATTAAAAACCAAGGGGAAAACAGGTGACGGCATAACAGTGAGCTGTACACTCATGATTATAAACAGATGGGATAAGATTGGCGATCCGGATTTAAACTATTTTAAAGGAAAGAAGACCAAATCAAAGTCTCTTTCGAAAAGATAGACAGTGAATCATTAGAAATGGAGATTGCTTGTGAGCATATTCAATAATGCAACCGTCTCAGGCTGGAACTCAGTGCTCACCAGGATTTTCAGGGGACCAAAGCTGACGACGGGAAAGAAATTGACTGAGGCAAAAAAGGAGAAACACCAGCAGTTTATGAAGTAACACTGGGCAATGATATAGGCTAAGATAGGACAATTTTAATTATGTGGTCCTATGGCTAAATGAAGTTGTGTGGCTAATACGGAAAAATGCAATTCCAATTACAATAACAAAACATAGTACGAATCAAACTTTAGATAAAAAATTAAATAAGCAAAATAGTCATCACAATAAAAATGTTTTCATTATAGTGTTCTTTATAAAAACTAGGAAGCTATCTCTGTCTTAACACTAATACTTCTTAATGAGCGTCAGGTGGTTATTAATCTTTTGTATATATTTTAATTTTAGGCGATTTTAATAGCTTTATTTATTACAAATAATATTTATTTTTTATGCATAAATGAATTTTTATTAATTTATTTTAGTGCCAATTTACCTTCCAGTGGGCAGTTCGAATTCGTTGGTATAACTTCTGGAATCTTCGACTCTTTCGACGGTAAAGTACGCACAATGGACAAAGCTTGCCTCAACTTGGACTACACATTTCGAAAGTATTTCTGGTGACCCTGATTGACTGTGCTGATGAATCGATATTCACCAAAAAAGAATGATAAGTGTATATGATATATAGATATAAGAAATTATTTTGAAAATATTTGTAAATTATGTATATTTTCAAATATGAGCATATTTTCCAAAGATAGCTCTAAAAATGTAATTAAAGCTTTAATATCAAGAACAAAAATATCATAAATCCTATTTCACAGATCTTTGATAAAATATGTATGACATAATTTCTCAATCAAGACTGAAAATTGTACAGTAAACATATTTTCTATTTGTATTTTTCTAATTTAAATTTGTATAAAAAACAATAATTATTTTGTCTGTTGTTTTCATTTTTCTACTTTTCTCTAAGTTCCTATATTTCATATATAATAAAAATGAAAAAGTTTAATAAATAAAACATGAAACTAGGCTACGAATCATCATTACATAATATTCTGTATTTATTGAATAGTAACACAATGTTATAAATAATTATGTTTAATTAAAACAAAATCATAATAATACAAAACAAAACTGTACCACTACAACCCTGAGGTTCAGAACATGGTAGAGACATTACGGATTCTTGGGCAACAGTTGTGCAGGGAAATGATTTCTCCTACATTATGCTCAACAACTAGATTTCCCCCTCTTATTTTGGGTACCCACTATATAGAGGCTCAGTGAGCCTCAGGTGTATCCTAGATCCTATAGGATCCATCAACGGCCGCTATCAGATTATATAAAAGTCAGTTAGCGAGCGGGATCCGAACCATAAAAATTCAATAATATTTATATTTTTAAAAACTATTAAAAAATAAATAAAGTTTACTACTACAAAACATGAAGGTTAAGGGTGCAGTTCTTAGTATATAGTATAGTACAGTTCTTAATTTATTACACCAATCGTTGTTAAAGTTCATTTTGTAAGTATCAGACTCAATTTCTCGATATTCCCATAATTAAGGAAACTTACAGAGGCTGGGCGA
Source organism: Arma custos (assembly GCA_037127475.1). Lineage (NCBI taxonomy): Eukaryota > Metazoa > Arthropoda > Insecta > Hemiptera > Pentatomidae > Arma > Arma custos. The sequence continues at coordinate 182,484,044 of CM073759.1, forward strand.
ACCTCAGGTAGGTGTAATGTTTTACAGATTTTCCTGTCTGATAGCAGAATAAACAATTATCTCTCAGGTATTAATAACGTAACCATATAGTGCCTTTAAATTGAGCTGATCTAGTCATAGTGTTGACGTAACTGTTAGAGAATTCAAGATGACAAAATTGAAATGAAAGGCAGGTACGAGGGTCATTGACCTCACAGCTTGGAAATCGGATTTTTCATAAAGGCACGTATAGAAAATAATTTTGAAGAGGACTATCAAAAATTTTATTTCTGGAATTCTTATTTAATACTTACTATACCACTTAAAATAATTTTGAGACTTATTTGAGATTCTATGAGGAAAAAGGCCAGGTTAAAGGAACCCAATAGTTAAAACATTCTTATGAATTAAACGTGTCTCAACATCGTTAAATTTTTACAACGCGTAAAATAGATTAAATTAATGAATTATCGATAAAAACGTAATGAATTGTATTTTCATTTTTAATTAGTCCTGAGATTATATTATTTTGCGGCTCTATAGGTATTGAATCAGCAACATTAAAATCAAATAGATAAGTAATACTGTATATTATAAAATTTTAATATTTTTAGAAAATGTTTACTCCTAATCCTAATCCGCGATAGTAAGTGACCTGCAAATTATTAATGAAAGTAACGGGTATTTAGCAAGGCTATTAAGGTATAACAAGTTACTTTGAGTACGATCAATGAGGCCGGGAGTGAACAACCTCGACTCCAGAAGTCCACGCGATAGTAACGGGTCAGTGACAGAGCGGAACAGTTCTTCAGACTGACTTATGTAACCGCTACTGCCAACTTCTGGTAACTTATCAGATACTGTGGATAATTTTACGTAACGCTTTACATCACAGCTCTTAGTGAAAGGGTCATCTCTTCCCCATTCAGTCCAAGGTCTCGTAAGTTTTACCTTCGAGGAACTTTCGAACGATTAGTAATAACTTATGATACTACATTCACATTTATTGCCTTATCTTTAGATTACGGAATGCACCAACTAGCCTATATATATGTTTAAATATTATTTGCAGATGGGCCAATTCAGACAACGCAAAATACTTAGATGTGTGTATTTACCATTCATTGTGGCCAAACTTATTTCCTTCTTTTCTTGAGGGTTTTAAAGTTAAAAAAGATATTTCCCTTGGTGGGGTATAGTGCCCTCTCTCTCAAATGTGAGTGGGCTATATTATTAGATTGTGAATGATAATAAAATAAATGACGTCATAGCCTAGATAGTGTAATAATTATAAAAAAACATAAAATAAACAAACAAAAAATAACATATCCCCGCCCTGGACATATCTTTTCTCTTCAAAATAAAAATATTAAAATTATAACAATTTATAAAGAAATAAAATAAAATAAATCATAATAATAACAAGATCCTAATTAAAGTAATGTTCAATGAACATTCTGTTACGGGCTACTGGGTATTAAAAATGAATTAAGCTATTCCTTAATCAAAGATACTAATATTTATTTACAAAAGTGATAAAAGAATACAATTAAACTATTAACAATTACTAACAAAGAAATTAAACAAAGCAATTACTAACAAATTGATTATTAACTGAAATAAATTTACAATAACAATATTTTAGATATTTATAATCTAGGCCTAACTTCTATTTAATTATTACAATAATATAAGATATTATTATTACTAAATAGCTTAACTATTTACATAAGCTTGTACAAAGCACATAAATTACAACTGCTACTTAACTAATTAATTACTACTAATTAACACTTACAGTTCATTAATTAAAGTCCACCGACCGTAAGAAACTCTGAATATAACAAACTGTCACACAATTATACTCACAAACTGTCACTGTCTTATTACACTGGCTTATCACTTATCACTGTTTCCGATGTTAACCATACCGTGTGCTTTAACACTCTGACTGACTCTACTCGCGCTGAGATGCTGTTTATATACAGAATGCCAGATCTAGAACATACCCGAAAGATCGCGAAGTTTCGCGGAAAGGCCTCTTTCATCTCTGCCGACAAGGGGGCTTTGTTCTCTTCCAGGAATCGCCAATTCCCGCGCCCGTAACACTGCCCCTTCCTTAAAAGTGCTCTGCCCCAGAGCATAGTCCGGAGAAATCAGGAAGTTATGAGCTTCTGCCGATGGAGACGCTTTTTCTTTCCAGGGGTTGAATGTGCACACCAATATGGCAACTCCAGAGTTGGCGAATGTCTGTTCAATCAGGCCCCTGACAACCTTCCACTCCAGGCCGTCGTATCCACAGCCCAACTTCGGAATGGCGAGCCTGGTGACACGCAGTCTCAGAAACTTACTCCGCAGGTCGTCGAGGCTTCGCCGCAGTGCGTCATATGTTGGCTTCTGATCACTGGCACGCTTGGTAACCAAGTAAAACAGATGTCGTCCTTCGTGCGTGCGGTGGAGTGTCTTCCCGACACTTGGTCCTTGGCGTTCTAGCTCCTCAGTTCCGCCGAACTTCTTCCTGAAGGCCGTTGCAATCCCTCGAGAAGTCCTCAGATCCTCGGCAACGCAATGGGCCAGATAATAGTCCGCTGGTAACGAGAAGATATCCCGGTAGATTATCTGAGTTACCCTACGGGAACCTGGTACCTTAATATGTGCAACTGAGTCATTATTTCTCTCCACGTTGTTCAGGTACCTGACCTGCTGGTCTTCTGTCGGACCATGGTCTCCTTTGTATGGGGCCAGTCTATTGAAATGGACTACCTTGGATTTTCCTTTGGGCTACTTCCTTATCCTATAGATGACGTCGTTGATCCTCTTGATCGTTGATCTCGAACGGGCCGTCCCAGGACTTCTGAAGTCTAGGTGAGTAGCCTCCCCTTCTTCGAGGATCATATAGCCAGACCAAGTCTCCAGGTCGGAAGCCACCTTTCTCAGCCTTTATGTCGTAACGCTCCTTCATTCTGTCACTTGCACCCTGGATGTTTGTGCGAACCTTCTCGTGGATATCATCCATTCACTTCCGTAGATCAGTGACGTACTCTTCTCCGGCAACTTCCTCTTTAGGCTTCAACCCGAATTGCAGATCGCAAGGCAAACGAAGTTCTCTGCCGAACACCAGTGCGGGAGTCTGCCCCGTTGCCTCACTGACTGAACTGCGGTAGGCCAGCAGGAACAGGTGAAGATACTGGTCCCAGCCTCGCTGATGATCAGAGACAACTTTGGACAAATATCGACCCATAGTCCTGTTCATGCGCTCCACCATGCCATCGGATTGAGGGTGAAGAGGTGTCGTCCTGGTCTTCCGTATTCCCAGTGCTTCGCACATCCCGGAGAAGACTGCAGACTCGAAGTTTCGTCCCTGGTCAGAGTGAAGTTCCATGGGTACTCCAAACCTACTGACGAGCTGCTTCACAAGGACGTCCGCAACCGTGACTGCTTCCTGATTCGGAAGGGCATAAGCTTCCACCCACTTAGAAAAATAGTCCATGGCCACGAGAATATACCGGTTACCTTCATCCGTCACAGGGAAAGGGCCAGCGATGTCAATTGCTATTCTCTCAAAAGGTGCTCCAACGTTGTACTTCTTCGTTGGGGCCTTCTTTCTTCTTATGGGACCGTTAGAAGCCGCACAAGTCGCACAACGCCTGCACCAGTCCAACACATCGTCCTTGAGGTTTGCCCAGTAAAAGCGTTCCCAAACCTTTTCTAATGTACGGTGAACTCCAAGGTGGCCGCCAGATGCTCCGTCATGTAGTTCCCTGAGTTCTTCGGGCACTTTACTCTTTGGAACGATGAGCTGTAGTCTGCGCTGATCTCCTTCCGTGTTCTCCAATGCCCGTTTCAGCAGCCCGTTGTCCACTAGAATGGAGTCCCATTGAGCCCAGTACGTCTTTACATTCTTCGACATTGGGGCAACATCCTGCCAGGTTGGTCTTCCTTGCCCTGATAGTTTCCATTGCTTCATTTGTTTCAGGTCCGGGTCCTTGTCCTGTTCCTTTGAAACCTCTGCATCCTGCCAACTGTCGATGACAACCGTTGTCCTCAACACTCTTGCCTGCTTCTCTTCATCACACGGTGTCCTTGAGAGTGCATCCGCATATTCACGACTTGTTCCGTTACAATGAGCAGATTCAAAATCATCTTTTCCTTTTTTGGACGAACACTTGCTTCGAGAATGTCTAATCTAGCCGTAGCTTCCACAGCGTGTCTCCTTCTTACGGGTCCTGAGGGCCTCCAACACCTTTCTCCCTATGTCCTCGACGCTAGGGACCACATTAGGCTCCGCTTCTGCTGCTCGAACTCGCGCATGGCCCCTTACTGACTGCCTGACAGCCTCGAATTCCATGGCCTGAGATAATGCGTCTCCTAACGTTTTTGGCTGTGCGAGCTTCACTGCTTGTTGCGTCTCGGGGTCTCGAAGTCTATCCAGGAATTTGTCGACAGCCAGGCTTTCGTAGACTTCATCGGTGACCGATGGGTAGGCATTCCTCACCAGCCGGGCAATATCCGCTTCAAATTCCTGCAGCGTCTCGTTTGTCTTTTGGATCCTGTTTCTCAGCTGTGAGCGATAAAGCTGGTCCATGTGTCGGTGGCCGAAACGCATCTCCAGTCTTCTAATCAGCTCCCCGTAGTTAGACCGCTCCGACAGTAGCATCTGCAATATTCCCAGGGCGTCTCGACGCAAGGCCAGGCACAAAGCTGAAGCTTGGGTCTCTTTTGACCACCCGTGGATCGAAGCCGCAGTCTCGAAGAGAGTCATGTAGTCCTCCCACGGCGTCTTTCCGTCGAACACTGGAATGGTGTTGTGAGTAGGTGGCGTCCCAGCATTGGCGGGCGTAATGGTGCTATGAAGGCTGCCGTCGGAGGAACGGACGGTGTCGTTCGTCGGTGGGTTGCTCTTGCGTCCCTCGAGAGCTTCTACTCTTAGCCTAAGTTCGTTTTCAATAGAATTCAATTTTTCTCCTAACCTAGATTCTACATAAGCTACTTTATTATTTACATCGGGTAACTTATTACCAAAATTAGCTACTTCATTATTTACATCGGCTAACTTATTATCTACATTAGCTAACTTATTCTCAACATTTTCCATTAACTTAGTCTCTAATATGCCTAACTTAGACTCTAATGTATCCAATAAATCACTTTTCACAGTACCTAATTCATTACCTAGCTCATTTTTAACATTGCTTAATTCATTACCTAGCTTATTTTCTAAACTGCTTAACTCATTTTTTACAGTACCTAATTCATTACCTAGCTCATTTTTAACATTGCTTAATTCATTTTTAACAGTACCTAATTCATTACCTAGCTCATTTTTAACATTGCTTAACTCATTTTTAAAAGTTGCAGACAACCTACTTAAATCAGTTTCAAACAGAACGTCATCTGGATTTTCCCCTAAATCTACAAAAAATTGACGCAAGCGCTCTTGCAGTACACTTTTAGTTCCGGAACAATCAAGATCACGTTCCTCCAATTCACGTTTCAAATCCGCAACTTTTAAATCAATTAACTTAACACTTTTAGAAGCCATTCTTCATACAGTAGCCCAATAATTACAAAATACAAGACCAAATGCAAAATAATAGCAATTACACAATTATCCCACTTCTGACACCAATTTGTTACGGGCTACTGGGTATTAAAAATGAATTAAGCTATTCCTTAATCGAAGATACTAATATTTATTCACAAAAGTGATAAAAGAATACAATTAAACTATTAACAATTACTAACAAAGAAATTAAACAAAGCAATTACTAACAAATTGATTATTAACTGAAATAAATTTACAATAACAATATTTTAGATATTTATAATCTAGGCCTAACTTCTATTTAATTATTACAATAATATAAGATATTATTATTACTAAATAGCTTAACTATTTACATAAGCTTGTACAAAGCACATAAAATTACAACTGCTACTTAACTAATTAATTACTACTAATTAACACTTACAGTTCATTAATTAAAGTCCACCGACCGTAAGAATCTCTGAATATAACTAACTGTCACACAATTATACTCACAAACTGTCACTGTCTTATTACACTGGCTTATCACTTATCACTGTTTCCGATGTTAACCATACCGTGTGCTTTAACACTCTGACTGACTCTACTCGCGCTGAGATGCTGTTTATATACAGAATGCCAGATCTAGAACATACCCGAAAGATCGCGAAGTTTCGCGGAAAGGCCTCTTTCATCTCTGCCGACAAGGGGGCTTTGTTCTCTTCCAGGAATCGCCAATTCCCGCGCCCGTAACACTGCCCCTTCCTTAAAAGTGCTCTGCCCCAGAGCATAGTCCGGAGAAATCAGGAAGTTATGAGCTTCTGCCGATGGAGACGCTTTTTCTTTCCAGGGGTTGAATGTGCACACCAATATGGCAACTCCAGAGTTGGCGAATGTCTGTTCAATCAGGCCCCTGACAACCTTCCACTCCAGGCCGTCGTATCCACAGCCCAACTTCGGAATGGCGAGCCTGGTGACACGCAGTCTCAGAAACTTACTCCGCAGGTCGTCGAGGCTTCGCCGCAGTGCGTCATATGTTGGCTTCTGATCACTGGCACGCTTGGTAACCAAGTAAAACAGATGTCGTCCTTCGTGCGTGCGGTGGAGTGTCTTCCCGACACTTGGTCCTTGGCGTTCTAGCTCCTCAGTTCCGCCGAACTTCTTCCTGAAGGCCGTTGCAATCCCTCGAGAAGTCCTCAGATCCTCGGCAACGCAATGGGCCAGATAATAGTCCGCTGGTAACGAGAAGATATCCCGGTAGATTATCTGAGTTACCCTACGGGAACCTGGTACCTTAATATGTGCAACTGAGTCATTATTTCTCTCCACGTTGTTCAGGTACCTGACCTGCTGGTCTTCTGTCGGACCATGGTCTCCTTTGTATGGGGCCAGTCTATTGAAATGGACTACCTTGGATTTTCCTTTGGGCTACTTCCTTATCCTATAGATGACGTCGTTGATCCTCTTGATCGTTGATCTCGAACGGGCCGTCCCAGGACTTCTGAAGTCTAGGTGAGTAGCCTCCCCTTCTTCGAGGATCATATAGCCAGACCAAGTCTCCAGGTCGGAAGCCACCTTTCTCAGCCTTTATGTCGTAACGCTCCTTCATTCTGTCACTTGCACCCTGGATGTTTGTGCGAACCTTCTCGTGGATATCATCCATTCACTTCCGTAGATCAGTGACGTACTCTTCTCCGGCAACTTCCTCTTTAGGCTTCAACCCGAATTGCAGATCGCAAGGCAAACGAAGTTCTCTGCCGAACACCAGTGCGGGAGTCTGCCCCGTTGCCTCACTGACTGAACTGCGGTAGGCCAGCAGGAACAGGTGAAGATACTGGTCCCAGCCTCGCTGATGATCAGAGACAACTTTGGACAAATATCGACCCATAGTCCTGTTCATGCGCTCCACCATGCCATCGGATTGAGGGTGAAGAGGTGTCGTCCTGGTCTTCCGTATTCCCAGTGCTTCGCACATCCCGGAGAAGACTGCAGACTCGAAGTTTCGTCCCTGGTCAGAGTGAAGTTCCATGGGTACTCCAAACCTACTGACGAGCTGCTTCACAAGGACGTCCGCAACCGTGACTGCTTCCTGATTCGGAAGGGCATAAGCTTCCACCCACTTAGAAAAATAGTCCATGGCCACGAGAATATACCGGTTACCTTCATCCGTCACAGGGAAAGGGCCAGCGATGTCAATTGCTATTCTCTCAAAAGGTGCTCCAACGTTGTACTTCTTCGTTGGGGCCTTCTTTCTTCTTATGGGACCGTTAGAAGCCGCACAAGTCGCACAACGCCTGCACCAGTCCAACACATCGTCCTTGAGGTTTGCCCAGTAAAAGCGTTCCCAAACCTTTTCTAATGTACGGTGAACTCCAAGGTGGCCGCCAGATGCTCCGTCATGTAGTTCCCTGAGTTCTTCGGGCACTTTACTCTTTGGAACGATGAGCTGTAGTCTGCGCTGATCTCCTTCCGTGTTCTCCAATGCCCGTTTCAGCAGCCCGTTGTCCACTAGAATGGAGTCCCATTGAGCCCAGTACGTCTTTACATTCTTCGACATTGGGGCAACATCCTGCCAGGTTGGTCTTCCTTGCCCTGATAGTTTCCATTGCTTCATTTGTTTCAGGTCCGGGTCCTTGTCCTGTTCCTTTGAAACCTCTGCATCCTGCCAACTGTCGATGACAACCGTTGTCCTCAACACTCTTGCCTGCTTCTCTTCATCACACGGTGTCCTTGAGAGTGCATCCGCATATTCACGACTTGTTCCGTTACAATGAGCAGATTCAAAATCATCTTTTCCTTTTTTGGACGAACACTTGCTTCGAGAATGTCTAATCTAGCCGTAGCTTCCACAGCGTGTCTCCTTCTTACGGGTCCTGAGGGCCTCCAACACCTTTCTCCCTATGTCCTCGACGCTAGGGACCACATTAGGCTCCGCTTCTGCTGCTCGAACTCGCGCATGGCCCCTTACTGACTGCCTGACAGCCTCGAATTCCATGGCCTGAGATAATGCGTCTCCTAACGTTTTTGGCTGTGCGAGCTTCACTGCTTGTTGCGTCTCGGGGTCTCGAAGTCTATCCAGGAATTTGTCGACAGCCAGGCTTTCGTAGACTTCATCGGTGACCGATGGGTAGGCATTCCTCACCAGCCGGGCAATATCCGCTTCAAATTCCTGCAGCGTCTCGTTTGTCTTTTGGATCCTGTTTCTCAGCTGTGAGCGATAAAGCTGGTCCATGTGTCGGTGGCCGAAACGCATCTCCAGTCTTCTAATCAGCTCCCCGTAGTTAGACCGCTCCGACAGTAGCATCTGCAATATTCCCAGGGCGTCTCGACGCAAGGCCAGGCACAAAGCTGAAGCTTGGGTCTCTTTTGACCACCCGTGGATCGAAGCCGCAGTCTCGAAGAGAGTCATGTAGTCCTCCCACGGCGTCTTTCCGTCGAACACTGGAATGGTGTTGTGAGTAGGTGGCGTCCCAGCATTGGCGGGCGTAATGGTGCTATGAAGGCTGCCGTCGGAGGAACGGTCGGTGTCGTTCGTCGGTGGGTTGCTCTTGCGTCCCTCGAGAGCTTCTACTCTTAGCCTAAGTTCGTTTTCAATAGAATTCAATTTTTCTCCTAACCTAGATTCTACATAAGCTACTTTATTATTTACATCGGGTAACTTATTACCAAAATTAGCTACTTCATTATTTACATCGGCTAACTTATTATCTACATTAGCTAACTTATTCTCAACATTTTCCATTAACTTAGTCTCTAATATGCCTAACTTAGACTCTAATGTATCCAATAAATCACTTTTCACAGTACCTAATTCATTACCTAGCTCATTTTTAACATTGCTTAATTCATTACCTAGCTTATTTTCTAAACTGCTTAACTCATTTTTTACAGTACCTAATTCATTACCTAGCTCATTTTTAACATTGCTTAATTCATTTTTAACAGTACCTAATTCATTACCTAGCTCATTTTTAACATTGCTTAACTCATTTTTAAAAGTTGCAGACAACCTACTTAAATCAGTTTCAAACAGAACGTCATCTGGATTTTCCCCTAAATCTACAAAAAATTGACGCAAGCGCTCTTGCAGTACACTTTTAGTTCCGGAACAATCAAGATCACGTTCCTCCAATTCACGTTTCAAATCCGCAACTTTTAAATCAATTAACTTAACACTTTTAGAAGCCATTCTTCATACAGTAGCCCAATAATTACAAAATACAAGACCAAATGCAAAATAATAGCAATTACACAATTATCCCACTTCTGACACCAATTTGTTACGGGCTACTGGGTATTAAAAATGAATTAAGCTATTCCTTAATCGAAGATACTAATATTTATTCACAAAAGTGATAAAAGAATACAATTAAACTATTAACAATTACTAACAAAGAAATTAAACAAAGCAATTACTAACAAATTGATTATTAACTGAAATAAATTTACAATAACAATATTTTAGATATTTATAATCTAGGCCTAACTTCTATTTAATTATTACAATAATATAAGATATTATTATTACTAAATAGCTTAACTATTTACATAAGCTTGTACAAAGCACATAAAATTACAACTGCTACTTAACTAATTAATTACTACTAATTAACACTTACAGTTCATTAATTAAAGTCCACCGACCGTAAGAATCTCTGAATATAACTAACTGTCACACAATTATACTCACAAACTGTCACTGTCTTATTACACTGGCTTATCACTTATCACTGTTTCCGATGTTAACCATACCGTGTGCTTTAACACTCTGACTGACTCTACTCGCGCTGAGATGCTGTTTATATACAGAATGCCAGATCTAGAACATACCCGAAGGATCGCGAAGTTTCGCGGAAAGGCCTCTTTCATCTCTGCCGACAAGGGGGCTTTGTTCTCTTCCAGGAATCGCCAATTCCCGCGCCCGTAACACTTCTTCCCAATGTATACGTCACAAATTGCGGGGGTATGGGATCAGTGAAAAGAATGGTTTTGTCTGACCTAGGTACGAACCAGGATAGCTCAGGTGGTTTGAGCACCATGGCGAAAACATGGGAGACCCGGGTTCGAATCTATGCCATGGGCATATCTTTTCTCTTCAAAATAAAAATATATAAAATAACATAATTCAGTTACTTTAGTATGCATCTGTGAATGGCATCTTTACTTTTGGGTGGTTGTGGGTTCCTCCTTACCCTGCTGGCCATCTGAGGTGGTGTCTACTCCAGGATTAGGTGCTGTCTGGAGCACGTGTTCACCTTGCTGTTCATCTACTCGTTTACTTGTCTGCTGCTTGTACTGTACTACTCGTGAATGGCCATTTTGTGCCTACTTGTTGGCCAATGAATTTATAGAGGCCACTGCCTCTGGTACATGGAGGTAGATCAGGTAAAATAGGAAAAGAGGACGGTTTAGATTGAACAGACGGCTTCCTTTCTCTCTTTAAACTATGTTGTTCCAGTCTTCTAAGGTTTCGCCTCTTGGTCTACTTACCAGTTATGTATTTAGATTCTGAAATTTACCTGGTTTTCAGTATCCACTGTTATATCTCCTATTAGTTTCACATTTTTTTTTGGTTTTGCCAATCCAGTCCATTGTATCTAAACTAAATTAATAATAAAAACTGATTAAATTCCGGCACCTCGATCACTGACCAGATTTTTGTCCTTTACAATATACTTTAATATAATTTAATTATAATAATGATTTTCATTATACCTAATGATTGTATAATAACTAACCATTCGTAATTAATTAATTTATAGGAAAATGTTTAGAATGCTTGTTATTAATCGATATCGACATTGCCATTGTTGCGTCTTCCAAAAATAAGAATATCTAAAACAATCATCATTCAAACTCTTCTTTATGGATGCGAAACGTGACCTCTAACGCTATAGGATGAACAACGTATTTAGCTAATCGAAAAAGGTTGCGTACAATATTCGATCCAATACAAGGATGAGACCTCTGGAGAATTTAGAAGGAGGAGTGATAGCGTAACGAATATTAAAATAGACTTGTAAAGTTGCTGGGCTTAGTAACCTACGAATTTCTAAAACGTTAATAAGATATTTACCGACTGGGAAGCTTCTGAGGGATAGACCGAGGCGTAGGTGGGAGGAATGCGTCAAGAGTGATATTTTAGTGGTCCGTGGACAGGAGTTTGTAAGCACAGATTGATGGTATCGGTATCATGCTTTTGGGTTCGCTAACCCTTTTTACTATTTTTACTATTATTATTATTATAATGTGCTTAATCAGACTTGGGTTTAATATCCGCTACCGCTGCAACCGATTACTAGTCAAATCAGTAGTCAGTTTCAGTGAATCAACTGCCGCTACAATTGCGCTAAATGAATGAGAAAGGCGCTTATCCGCTTCTAATGAGACCCAGCCAACTCAACTGTCAATTAAGACCAACGATACTTTGCAGGAAAATGGCAAAGCGTTGGGGAAAATTAAGCACTAAGAGCTTAAATAGTTTTGGCTTAATTCTCATAGTATTATGTCAAGAAGCAACAGATAGTAGGTTAGCATGATTAATAAACCCCACTGAAACTACTATATCAAAAAATAACAATTTAAAATGAACATTTACGATTGCCAAAAGTATGATAGGCGAAGATAAATATAATTATTTAGTGAAGGGTACCTACATCTGTCAAATTTACCCTCATTTTACGTATTTTAGGAAGCGGAATGGCTCAGTGGTCTGAGAGCACTCAGTAGCCATGCTTAAAATCCTAGTTCAAATCCCGCTGCTTTTATTTAGTCCGTTAGCAGCCGGAAATGGATCTAGGACCCTCCTGGGGCTCATCCAGCCTCTCAAAGTGGGTACCCAAAATAAGGGGGAAATTCTGGAGGTTGAGTGTGATCTATGAAAAATCACCTCCCTGCACAACCGTTGTCCATGAAACAGTACGGTAAATTATACTAATTTTAATTAAATTGCACTACATAATTTACTAAACGTTTTAGTAGAGGTACCCCGATTTTATTCTAGACATTGAAGTTCAGATTGGTGCTTATTTTGTACTCTCCTTGTGATGCTGTAAAAATTATAAATATATCTTGAAAAGGAATCTAAAGAAAGAGGAAAGGAAAAAAAATTAGAAAAATTCAGGGAACAAGATGGACCCAAGAAGGGTTCAGATTATAGAAATCATCTAAAACTGACGAATATGTTCTATGGTCACATAATGAGGCTTCCCGATCATAGATTTACGAAAAGAATAGTAAACTACATAGCATTTCTTGCTTGTCAACGTTCCTACTATAGAGAATGGATACAAAATATTAAGAAAGACTTGGAATTAGCCAAAACTACTAATGAAGACATGAACATAAGTAACAATTTTAACCTTGAAAAATGGAGCTTAATACGTAGACTAAAGCGCCGAGAACTGGAACGAAATGAATAAATGAAGCGAAGAAGAACCTGGTGGGGAAATAAGAACACGAAGCCCCAAACGTGAACCATCTTTACTTAGCCTATCCCACTTTGGGAGTTATACGACTAATAATAATAATTAGCCTTGCATTCTCTGTATTGAAATAACATTCCTAGTCGAATTATTGGAATAAGATTTAGCTTGCTTTATTTGTTAATTCGCAGTATTCCATTTTTTTTCCAATCATGTCAATATAAATCATTTATCACCATATTCAAATCTGAGATTCTTTATTATTATTCTAAAACTACAATCCACCAGCAAAAAAAAAAAAAAATCAACCTACAATAACTCTAAGGCTTTCAGTTAAATATCTTTCGACTTGAACAAATTCACCTTGGTTTATGATTTGGTCTATGACTCGTACTACCTACGAGCCTTACTGCGGACCGATCACTTATGTTTCACTTGTTCAAATCACTTGAACTCGCATTGTAAATTTCTTGTATTATACATTTTTCTGTCTACTGAAAGTAAAAAAAAAATATTATTTAATATTTGACACATTATAGAAACAAATATTTTATTAGCTTCACTAAAAAAAATATTTGTTTTTATTTGTACTATGATTTTGAGGGTTGTTAAACAGGGAAAAAGGACTTTATAGGACTTCTTATACTGTGCAATGTACTTACATTTTAAGATAAAGGTTTAGAGTGGAAAAATTCTAATTATTAAATTTATATTTTAATAAAACTATTTCACTGACTTTGTTTATTGATAAAAAGTCTACATAAGTATATTACTTAATAAAAAATATATTTTAATAATAATTGTTTGGTAAACTATTAATGAAGCTAAGTTCTGTCAAAATTACAGCTAGTAGTGGACCTCTGAGATTTATAAACCTTGATAGGCAGTCCCGCATAACTTGTATGCATTGCAAAAAGGATGCTCACTGCTCCTTACAGGAAATCCGTACAGACCAAACTGGCATTACTTTTTAATACAATAATGAATAAAAATACAGTTTATTTTTCTTCAAACATTAAGTTATAGATGTCAATAGTAAATAAACAATCAACGGACGGTACAATTATTGAAAGTGTTAATTATTGCAATTATAATTACATTGACGTGTAAGATATGATTTCCCAGCTATAATCACACAGCAACGCAATTTAAATTTTATTCTAATAATATAATGAATCTGTTATATAAAAAATTTTTAATATTTTATATTACATGGAATGAAAAAATGGGTCATAAAAGTTTGAATTAATCATAAAAAGAGTTTTTTTTAACTTTCAGTAGATAAAAAAAAGCATAATATAACAATTTTAAGATGTGAGTTCTATTGATTTGAAGAATTATACAAGTGGAAGAAAACTGCTTGGTCCGCTATTCGCCTCGTAAGTACACTCCTATAATAACAATAACAAATCTCTCATTCAGAATTTCTATTCTACTGTAGATGAAAAAATGACGAATGTAGGGATATCTATGTACTCCATGTTTATATGTCCGTTTATCTTAAAATAAAAAGTCATTATTTGTTCGATTTGGTTTCGATGGTCATAGACCAAATCATATACGAATGTACAATTTTTAACTGGAAAATTTTAAGTTTTTTGTTAGTGGATTTTTTTCTTATGGATTGTTGTTTTATGTTTCAAATAATAATATAGAATCACAAATTAAAATATGGTGATAAATGATTAATATTTTCATGTTGAATGAAAAATATTATTTATTTTCCAAAAAAATTAAATTCATATCGATATAATAACAAAGTATGATATTGATTATTTTTCTGAATCATAATAGTAATGTTTAAGTAGAAAATAGCTGACTGGATAGTTATAATGATAGATTAAATGGCCAGGGGGGCAGTCAAAGAAAACAAAAAATAAGTTAATAAAAAAAATGGTTAATGATGTAAAAATTAATTTTCGTAATTTTGTGTTAAATTTGACTGCATCCCCTAACCAATATCATCCATTATTGTAAGGGAAATGAATTGTTTCTTGTCTTTACATATATGATATTTTATGCCTTTGCATACATTATACTTGTTTTTCGCTGCCATATTTTTCATGACATGATATGTAGTACAATTATGAACAGTAGTATGATTTGTGAACTTTGGGTCGTTCTGCTGTCAAGTGGACAGTAGTATAAATAAATTTTGTATGCTTAATTTATAATAAGTATTTATTTAAATATAATATAAATTGATGTTGAAGAAATTGGTCCGGGTAAAGGTCACTGAATGAAATTCTCAAGTAATTTCAGATGATATTTACTGTTAGCCGGTGGAATGAGAGGGGATCCATAGAAGAAGTAGAGGAAGTCTGAGAGAGGTGAGCTAGTGGTGGACTGGTAGAAGAAGATGGCTGGGGTATTACTCCAGGTCTGCGTAGTTGGAGTCTGGCACTGCGACGAAGAAATGGTTGAAGATTGTCTGTATCTTGTTTTTTGCCCCGTCTTGCTGAATTCATATTGATAATAATTGTTGACCTATGATAATTTATGTTGAAGAAATTGGTCCGGGTAGAGGTCACTGAATGAAATTCTCAAGTAATTTCAGATGATATTTATTGTTAGCCGGTGGAATGAGAGGGGATCCATAGAAGAAGTAGAGGAAGTCTGAGAGAGGTGAGCTAGTGGTGGACTGGTAGAAGAAGACGGCTGGGTATTACTCCAGGTCTGCGTAGTTGGAGTCTGGCACTGCGACGAAGAAATGGTTGAAGATTGTCTGTATCTTGTTTTTTGCCCCGTCTTGCTGAATTCATATTGATAATAATTGTTGACCTATGATAATTTATGTTGAAGAAATTGGTCCGGGTAGAGGTCACTGAATGAAATTCTCAAGTAATTTCAGATGATATTTACTGTTAGCCGGTGGAATGAGAGGGGATCCATAGAAGAAGTAGAGGAAGTCTGAGAGAGGTGAGCTAGTGGTGGACTGGTAGAAGAAGATGGCTGGGGTATTACTCCAGGTCTGCGTAGTTGGAGTCTGGCACTGCGACGAAGAAATGGTTGAAGATTGTCTGTATCTTGTTTTTTGCCCCGTCTTGCTGAATTCATATTGATAATAATTGTTGACCTATGATAATTTATGTTGAAGAAATTGGTCCGGGTAGAGGTCACTGAATGAAATTCTCAAGTAATTTCAGATGATATTTACTGTTAGCCGGTGGAATGAGAGGGGATCCATAGAAGAAGTAGAGGAAGTCTGAGAGAGGTGAGCTAGTGGTGGACTGGTAGAAGAAGACGGCTGGGTATTACTCCAGGTCTGCGTAGTTGGAGTCTGGCACTGCGACGAAGAAATGGTTGAAGATTGTCTGTATCTTGTTTTTTGCCCCGTCTTGCTGAATTCATATTGATAATAATTGTTGACCTATGATAATTTATGTTGAAGAAATTGGTCCGGGTAGAGGTCACTGAATGAAATTCTCAAGTAATTTCAGATGATATTTACTGTTAGCCGGTGGAATGAGAGGGGATCCATAGAAGAAGTAGAGGAAGTCTGAGAGAGGTGAGCTAGTGGTGGACTGGTAGAAGAAGATGGCTGGGGTATTACTCCAGGTCTGCGTAGTTGGAGTCTGGCACTGCGACGAAGAAATGGTTGAAGATTGTCTGTATCTTGTTTTTTGCCCCGTCTTGCTGAATTCATATTGATAATAATTGTTGACCTATGATAATTTATGTTGAAGAAATTGGTCCGGGTAGAGGTCACTGAATGAAATTCTCAAGTAATTTCAGATGATATTTATTGTTAGCCGGTGGAATGAGAGGGGATCCATAGAAGAAGTAGAGGAAGTCTGAGAGAGGTGAGCTAGTGGTGGACTGGTAGAAGAAGACGGCTGGGTATTACTCCAGGTCTGCGTAGTTGGAGTCTGGCACTGCGACGAAGAAGTGGTTGAAGATTGTCTGTATCTTGTTTTTTGCCCCGTCTTGCTGTTATTATCAATATGAATTCAGCAAGACGGGGCAAAAAACAAGATACAGACAATCTTCAACCACTTCTTCGTCGCAGTGCCAGACTCCAACTACGCAGACCTGGAGTAATACCCCAGCCGTCTTCTTCTACCAGTCCACCACTCACCTCTCTCAGACTTCCTCTACTTCTTCTATGGATCCCCTCTCATTCCACCGGCTAACAATAAATATCATCTGAAATTACGTGAGAATTTCATTCAGTGACCTCTACCCGGACCAATTTCTTCAACATAAATTATCATAGGTCAACAATTATTATCAATAATATAAATCGATATTTAATTGTTTGTAAAAATATTTATTTATAATCGTTTTGACCACTTTAAATCACGTTTTAACTTTACTTTCCTATCATCTATTGGTTGTTTTTAATCTCTAATATTCCTTCATGCATACTGTCTTATTCCTAAAATATTTAGTCCACACTGCATGTATCCATTACAACTGACAACACCTGGCCAGAAGTTTCTAGCTGTTGTTAGGTTTTTTTCTTCAGTTAGTTTTAACCTTATTACTTCATGTTCACGTTTAAATGTTAAAATTATTATCCAGTTAATGGACTGTTCAAAGTATCTACAGTTCTTTTTATATTTTCATATTACATTCACTGACACGTTTCTTATGAATTTCTGCACAGCTTCGTCCTAAATTCTCTGGTCTTACTTCATTCTGAAACCGTTCCAGATTTATAACTTCCTTCTAGAATGTAAGACTGTCCCTTTGATGATCAATTGGTTCTGCTGGGCAGCATAGCAAGCGATATATGAGTGCACGATACAAGTGTATGACGATATATAAGCGAAGACCTGACGCCTTCGCCAAGACGGAAAACACGACCTGACGCGAGTGATTAAGCGATGACAGACGGACCCTCTTCTATGCAAATGGCCTTTTACTGAAGGGCGGCTATGCTAATGCACCCCCAGGAGGAATATGACATCAAAGTAAACAGTTAGCGTGCAGTGGAGTACAGGAGTCGTCCTTACCTCACCTTACCTCAGGATTGGTAGTGACAGAGAGAGGGGAAGTGGGAGGTCTAAATGGATCTCTGCTGTTGAGAGGAAGCCTGTGTATGAAGGATCTAAGTTAATTAAAGAAACATTTCTTATACTTAATTGCGGTATAAGTACTAAGTAGAAACAGGAGTCACGTATTGTATAGTGTTCGGCATATCAACATACAATGCCTAAGATCGCAACGTTTCGCAGCCCTGCAGTTCTCTATAGGACTTTTTAAATGGAGTAAAAAATCATTGGTTATGTTTTTGTTGTTATTCATTTAACGTCACTTTTTGCTGCTAATCGGACGATACTACATTAGGTATAAACTTTGCCTATCCAGATTTAATTAGGATAGGGATTTTTAATGAGTGTCTGGCATCGTACAGGCTCGGGACTCCCGTTTAACGTCTCTTCCGAAGGACGGCGTAACTAAGGATTTTTTACTCCCTTTAAAAAATCCTACGAACCCACGATCTTGGGCTTAGTAGTTTGTTACGCTAACCACTAGACCACAGGTTATTGGTTATGTTGGAAGGGACGTAAAATGACGGTACTCGTTAAATATCCCTATCCTAATTAAACCTGGGTATGAAAATTTAGGACTTCCACTGTAACATCCATCGAATAGCTAGAGCAGCTAGCTATCCATCGAATAGCGAAGTTAAATGAATACACAAACAATGTAGAAACGTCAGTTTTACCATAAACCTCATCTATGAAGTATATAAGAGGCTAAAAATAATTAAATAAAGTACTTAAATATAGCTTTACTTACAGTAAAAATAATATAGTAAAAAAAATTACAATAATATATGTAAAGAATGGGAAAAGAATAATTCAGTTCTGTGGGCACCTACAAAGAACGGATCCTTGAAGAATGACAAAAACAGATGATTAAGTACACTGAAAAGGGCATCGAAGAACTCGAGGTCTCTCCAGATGATATAGAAGTACGTTCTTTTAGGAAGGATCCTCAGAATGTTAAGGACTTACAAGTAAGATCAAAGTGAATAACGGGCGCAATTTCGATGGCAGGATAGAATGCAGTAACACGGGGAGAGAATGGAAGAAAAGAAAAGAATAACTGAAACAGGCGTGGTCCATAATGGCTCGATAGTTAAAAAAAAAACTCAATCCAAATAAAAGTTATGGTACTTCTTAGGTTTTGCAAAAGTGTACCTTCTTACAAGCACAAAGATTGATAGTTCGAATTCCGCTATTAGGATTCGTTAAACATCTCTTCACCATTCAGTCAACAAAAGGTAGCTTACAAAGACCGTTGATACCAGAATTACTCCGTTTCATGTACATCTATCGTGAATATAGTTTTTTCCAGGATGTCAAATAGCCGTGGCTTCCTGCTTATGGAAAGCTATAATCCTTGGATCTAGACCAGTTTGTCACTAACCATGAACAGCGTGTTCATCTGTGGGAAATATACTGGTCGATCCCAAATGGACTGGTTTAGGTTTGCCTTGCCTTGCGTTACCATGGAAACCATGGTTTTCTGCAACATGAGGTCATGCACCTCAGAAAGTTGTATTTTATGTATTTTTATTTTATATCTGTTTTGTGCCTGTTTAATTATATAATGCACCTACTGAGGGCCTGAAAGAAGATGGCCTTGAGACCTTCTAAGTTGAATTTGTCATTTGAATATTACCACATTTGAATATTACCATTAAGGGTAGTTTCTCTAATTGCCTTTATGAATGCCAACATACATTATTACTGCCATTATATTTACTTGTTACATTGCTACAGTAATGTAAATTTCGATAAATAAATTTTAAAAATTAGATAATGCTTGATTCTGTTAACATTTTTTTTTAAATTATACAGTTTTAGAAATAACTAAAAAAGAGGATGAAGTTCAAATTAGAGTCCTATAGAATTCTTAATAGAAACAAAATATAAAATGGAAACGGATTCCAGTTTAGGTTACAGTTAAAATAAATAAAAGAAAACATAAAAATGTATTTACATATTGTATTTTTAATTATAATTGGTAAGTACACTGTTATTATGGGGTTAAATGTATTTAAGCAATATTTCTCATTAGATTTCCTTAATACTCATCATCCTACTGATGGTGAACGAAAATTATCATTAAAACGTATTTAGACGGAATTCCATTGCACTCCTCGATATTGGTGAGTCAGCGAGATACGGCAGATGTAAGGTATGACATCAGGTATGACTTGACTGTCTGATGATGTAATATCGTCATAACTCTCTCCGCTCCTCAACTACCTTTAATAATGACCAGCAACTGCTGCGTGGTTTTTAGTAACCGAATATCTTTGGAAACTGTCTCTGAGCAACCCAGGAGTATATTGTTTTAATGATTGGCAGGTAACCCTTTGACGTGTTTATAAAATTGAGATGGTTATATAAATATGCACGACTTGGGATAGGACATATAAGATTTATCCACGCTCACCTATTCACTGAAACAAACAATCGACCAACATGTGAGAAATGCAACTAGAATCAAACAATAGTCAATATTTTTAAGGATTGTGCTTTTTACAAAATAGCAATATATAAACTAGATTATAGATTTATACCATAAAATATTTTATTAAATTTAGATTCCATTAGACTATCATCCAATGTGTCAATGGTTTAGGAAAATTAGGAAATATGCATTAATAATATCATCACATTTATTTCAAAAGAAGGATAAATTAAAAATATCTAATGTTGTAATCTTCTCATTTTTTATTTTCCCTTATTTCTTTTTATTAATATTTTAATCTATTTTTATCTTAATACATGTAAAAAGCTTTATTTAATTAATAAGGGTTTGATAGCCAATAGGTTTGACGCTTCAAATTTAAAACAACCAAACGTCCAAAACATGGTTGTTGAAAGATATATCTTTGCTGTTCATTTTATATTTTTTTTAAACCACGTGATTATGAAGAATAGATGCAGAATAAAAATAAGTAAATTTTTAACCCTTATAGGAAATTGTTTTTATTTTCTACTTGTCTTTAGGACAAAAGGAAATGTGCAGGCTGTCATTGCAATTTCCTCTAAATAATTTGTAAGGTTACTTCACAAAGATTTCTAATTCCTATAGCGATTTTCAAATAATAAAAAAAACTGTTCTTGGTTATCTTTCACTTCGTGAAGGATGTGGGGTTCAGTACATGGTAGAGACCGTACTGTTTCATGGACAAAGGTTGTGCAGGGAGGTGATTTGTCCTAGACCACGCTCAACGACCAGGTTTCCCCCTTATTTTGGGTACCAACTTTTTGAGGCAGGGTGAGCCCCGGGAGGGTCCTAGATCCTATACGATCCATTTCCAGCTGGTAACACACTAAATAAAAGTCTTGCTTGCAGCGGGATTCGAACTAGGATTTTCGGCATGGCACTCAGGGGCGACCTGTGGTCTAGTGGTTAGCGTAACAAACTAGTAAGCCCAAGATCGCAGGTTCGTGGCCCGGTAGGTAGCCCTAAAATTTGTAAAAATTCCATAATTACGCTGTTCTTCGGAAGGGACGTTAAACGGGGGTCCCGAGCCTGTACAATGTCAGGTACTCGATAAAAATCCCTTTCCCAATTAAACCTGGATAGGCAAAATTTAGAGCTCCCACTGTAGCATCGTCCGATTTGCCATAGCAGCATAAAGTGACGTTAAATGAACAAACCCTAACTCAGTGCTCTACCACTGAACCACTCCGCTCCCTGCAAATAAAAAAGTAAACGAAAAAAAAAGTAATTTTTAGATGCAAAAATAATTCGAAATAAAATTTATTGAAAAATAATGACACACATATGATTGATACATTCAGGATAAAAAAAGGAGTAACTATAAAATTTTAAGAATTGACTTTTTCACATCCTTCGATAGTTAAGTCAAGCAATGTTGTCTATTACGACACTCAGCCGCAATATTTCTCATTTGTTCTGAACTTGAAGTTTCAAAAGCATGAATTATTGCTAAACTAAACTATCGAAAATGTGAAAAAGCTAATTTTTGAAATTTGGAGTAATCCTTTATTGATTCTGTACACCTCACATTTTTTACTTTTATAGTTCAATATAAAAAAAAAAAGTGACTATGAATATTGAAACATGTCTGCCAAACAAAGAAAATAATGAAGAACAGAAGACCATTATGTATCTATATGGATTTTGAATCAATTTATGAAGAGCAGGCTCCGTTCCTGAATCAAAAGTAAATAAAATGTATATAAAAATCAGAGAACGAAACTATTTGGTTGTAACATATGAAATGTAATATAAGTGAAGATGTAAATTTAAATTATTAGCAAAAAAATATTAAACAATACATTCAAAAACATTATTAAACAATAGTTTTATTAATCAAAATAGAATCCTTCACTTTCAATACACTTCTCCAAACGTAAAACAACCATTTCTATCTACGCTCTGGAGAAATTAGTTGTCAAGAAGAAGCGAAGACTTGGGTCCTTCCTCGTCCACCATATTCTCCGGACCTTTCTCCAAGGAAGGCCGATTTCGGGGCATTTTCTTTGTCATTTTTTTATTTCATAAAAATCATATGGAGAAAGGTCCGGAGAATATGGTGGATGAGGAAGGACCTATGACTGCGCTTCTTACTTGACAACTAATTTCTCCAGAGCGTAGGTAGAAATGGTTGTTTCACGTTGGGAGAAGTGTATTGAAATTGAAGGAACCTATTTTGATTAATAAAACTATTGTTTAATAATGTTTTTACTAATAATTTAAATTTACACCTTCAATGACTTTTCATATGTTACAACTCAATAAAAACATAATTATTGTTAAATTTTTATTTTGTGTCGATCGATGAAAAAAAAACTGTTTTATAATGCCAAATACAGTATGCTTTTCTTTTACCAATGGGAAATCTCAACAATAAATATATCATATAATTGAGGCGTTGGGAACACCGTACTGATCAAAATAGATTTAATTTTAAAAAATAATCAATTTAACTATTTTTTATTTTTCATTGTTTTGCTAACAATTCACTTCAAACAATAATTATTGACAAGTTTTTAAATTTCATTTTATAAAAAAATTATGTTGGATATACCAAACTTGGATTAGAAAATATCGATATCTGATTAGTTTAAGGTTGATACAAAATAAATAAAATAGACAGATTTAAGAACGAATCACTTTAGATCAAAAATTTACATTTAATATAATGGATGTAACCACTTTTGATAGGAAATGGAATCTTTTGGTATTTATTTTTAAGATCTAGATGGTTTTGAAACAATCACACTTAATTCATCATTTCTGGCATTGAGAACTAAAAAATAAAAATATTTGAAAAGAAATGGATGTACCTGATTTTGAAATCAAATGCCTCAATTTACATGTTCGGTGAATAAAGGTATTTGTTTGTACATAATAATTCAAAATCAGTTTTTAAATATTTTAATAATACAAGAAAGATAACAATAACAACAATGAAGTATTTACAATTCAGTCTTAAAACGTGCAAATAATAACAAACAACAATAAAACTCATTCATGCTTCTTCTTGTTGTGGTGTACGTACTTGATCTTGTAGACCGGTACTTTGACGGGGTACGGCTTGGGTACTGGAACTCTGACTTCTTTGACCACCTTCATCGGTACGGGCTTCTCGACGGGGTAATGTACCACTTTCTCCACAGGTACTTCTATTGTCTTCTCTACAGTAACTGGAACAGGTATCTTGATAGGGTACGGTTCCAGGACCTTGTAAGGAACCGGTATCAGGATGGGATGGCGAACCATCTGCGGTACTGGGATCTTAAGTTCCTTGTGGACGGGTATGGCTTTCGTTATGACTTTAACTTGAGGTTCTTGGTGAGTGTACGAATGAAATTGCGAATAATCTTTCCCTGAAAGGCTTGGTTTTGCTTCTTCCTGTCCTCCATTTCCGTAGAAATGTTCTTTTGCATGATCATCTAGACTAATTTCTTGGTGTTCTTGACCAACACTTCCTTCGTGTTCGAAACTGTGTTTTATTTCTCTGCCTTTTCTCTCATCACTTCCTTTTATGGAATCTTCACTTTTAAGCTTTTGAGATTCATAAGTATCGTTTTGAAGATCGACATGTTGGTTATTAGATTCTTCAGAATAACGTTGTGGCCTCCAATGCATTTCTTGCTCTCTTTCAACCTGCCTATGGCTTCCAATACTAATTTCTTCATTTGGAAATTTATGACTATCAATAAACTGATTTTGTATTAAATTGAAACTATGTGCATTATTGTTCACGAATGGTTCGTGTCTTTGTTGTTCCCCCAACGGCCCAAACCTCACGTGACTGAAGCTTGCAGCACCAACATTTGGTATTTTTTTTTTCATATTATGATCAATGTTGGGAATTTCTCTATTATTTTGAATAGCATGTTCAATTCTTCCTCTATTTTCTTCACTGATTCCATTATACTCATCCTGCTTCCAAATTCCTATGTTTTCTTGTGCTCCCATAGGATTACCTTGGAAGTTAAATCTATGTTGTGCATTTCCATCAAGAACGGCATATATACCAGCACCAGGAAAATGGTTTTCTATTACTTTTTGTTGGATCTGTTTTATTCTTTCAACCTGATCGTTAATTAGTTTTTGATTCATCGCTGGATGCATTCCGTTAAAAAATCCAGGGAAATTATTTTCTAATCTTTGGTTTTCATGATTAATTTGGAACATTCCTTCCTGATTTCCAATAGTTATTTGAGGAGGGCGCAGGGTTTCTGATATCACTTTCTGCACGTTTTCTCCATCTATGTTTTTTCTGGTTTCTTCTAAATCTTGTTTATTGCCAGTTCCTTGGATATTAGACTGATGATTATTAACTATGTTTTGGGTACTCCAGGCTCCATCTTTTGGTATAGTTCTATCTTCACCCCTTTCACTCTTATAATTCGTTTCGCCAATGTAATCAAAAACTGCATCGTTAATGCTTGGATTTTGTTTTTTTTCGATGTTAATATTTTGAGTAATCGTTTCTTCTCCTTGATCTTCCTTATTAATATATCTGAATGCATTTTCTTCTGAATTCATTACTTGAAAATTCGCTTCCATACCTTTATCGTTTCCTCCAACGTTACGTATATGCATAGGTAATTCAGCAGATTTGTATCCATCATTCAAATTTCCTGGGAGTGGAAAATTCTGTCCGTTTTCTAGACCTTTTAAAAATCCATGACTGAACTCTAAAACATTAATAGGTTTAGTCTCAACATTATATGGTTCGTTTCCTTTTCCATTTGATTGCAATGTTTTCAAACTCTGCGCCATGTTCAATTCCTTCAAGCTGTAGCCTTGATGTGGCCAACCTGAGAGTTGAACATCTTTATTAAACTTATCATACTCCTGTCTCAGTTTATTATTAAATTCTTGTAAGTGAGCATGAGATCCTTGTAATTCTTTGTTTTGATCATTATTAATCGCAAAGCTTGGAAAATTTGTATCCTTGAACTGTTTGCTTCCCATTCCAAAAATACCAGGATTTTCTTTAGGTTTCGCAAATAAATTTTGGTTCTTTTGAGACGATATTTGTTGACTCATTTTGAGAAAATCTTCGTGAAGTTTTTCATACCCAGTCTTGTCATTTTGATTCTGATCATAACTACGTCCACTGTCTTGAAAGGAATTTATATATTTGTGTTGTATTGGGTTGTTGGTTTTTCCAACTTGCATCTTCATGTAGCTCACACCATTTCCGATATTCCATGCGTATCCATATGATACGTCGCCTGATTTCTTTGTCTCAGGCATCCTCTTTTCCCTTTCAAACGTCAAATTTCCACTGAAAAAAAAATGTTATATTAATTCTTTAAGAAAATCTCTTTTAATTTCACAAAAGGTTCACATTTTATATGCGTAGATTTTATATTATTATAAACTAGACTGAAACAACAAGAAATAGCTCGCCGTTTCTGACTACTTCAACATTTACTAGACAAATTCTCTAAGCTCCCGATCAACTACAAAAGCTACCCATTAATTACAAAAGACTCATATACATGACAATTATTAGGCCCATCTGGACATACGGAATAGATCTTTGGGGTTCCACTAAGGCATCGAATTCCTCTCGTATTCAATCCTTACAATCCAAAATCTTTCGTAAAATCCTCAAAGCTCCTTACTTTGTTGGTAACAAAGTAATCCATAATGACCTTAATGTCCCGTTTGTTGCTGATTTGGCCCGAATCCGATATCAATATTTTCATGACAAACTTCATTTCCACTCAAACCAGCAATCAAACGGAATTGAAAAATGTATGGAATTGAAGGCATTGCGCTGTACGATGTTTGTCTAATAGCGCTCCATCAAAGTTATAATTAACTGATTTTTTAATAATTTTTCAAAAAAGGTATTTAAAAATTTCATGTGAGTTAAAAAAAAATAAATAATTAGTAAAGGAAAGAATTTCTATTATAACGATGGTATTGAATTTCATTCTTTAACTAAGCACTACAAAAATTGTAAAAGCTTGAAACATTTTTGATTTTAATGTATAGCATTTTTCATCATTCATTGTTCAAACATGATAAAACGGAAAACATAACTTAAAAAAATACTATGTTGGAAAAGGAATATCAGATATGTCGTTCCTAAATTAAAAAGCTTCTTCCATTACTATTGCTATCGATTACTTCAGAAAAATGCCTGAAGGCTTAACTGAATAATGGCAATGTTTAGAGTTATTCCGTTCTTTTAAAAAAGAATGTCTGAAGTTATAATGAACGTACAAAGAACCTCTACATAATACCATTTGATCCTAAGTTGGAATTTTCTTAGTGTTTATAAAAGTGATTTAAACTAATTTAAAATCTGGAACAGGTAACTCAATCAGTACTTGGCAACATTGCGTAGTAATGGATGGTGATTATTTTCATTGATATATATAAAATGTAATATAAGTACTTTATTTCCTTTGAGATATCCAAAGGCTGCGTCGAGCGAGGTTGAAGTTGTGAAGATTCTCTTTCTTCCTTCCGTAATTCCTCCTGCCCATCGACCATTACCAAAACGCACGCGAATATAAACAGCAGCGACTGGAACATAGCGATTAATTGTTTTCCAATTAAAAATTTCTTTAAAATTTTCTTATAATAACTATCAATAACTACTATAAAGACATTCTTAAACTAAATGTTTTATTTAAACATTATTGTTAACTGGTTGATTTCGAGTTATAATATTACAATCGAAACCTTTTATAAACCACTAATTACAATAAACTACAAAACAAGAATTGCATATCCACCATTTATATACAAAAAAAGTTCAATAAAACAAATTTTTGCAAATAATTTTGGGTTTTTATAAGGATTTTAATCATCTATGCGATACTTACCATTGGTTCCATTCGCGATAATTTTTAATCGCTTTGTTATTTTTTGAACCATTGTTATAGAATAAGTAAAATTGCGGTTATCTGAAACCAGTTAACTCTCTCTGGACAATATCCGACTTAACCACTAATTCACCGTGGATGTAGATATATTCTATAGACTTCATTGATAATGTACAGATTATCAAAATAATATCAACTTACCTCTTTAGATGAGGTTAATGCGATATTTAGCAAAACTTAGGGTAAATAAATAATATTTTATAAATGAAATAATATACGTGTTTTGGAATTAATATATTATAAAGATTATTACACACACACACACACATTTTTATATATATATATATATATATATATATATATATATATATATATATATATAATATATATATATAAATGTGTGTGTGTGTGTGTGTGTATGTGTGTATACACATAGTATTAATTGTATAGTAATTGTTCAGAGTTGGGTAGTTACCTTGTTCATGCTGCCAGATCTAGAAGTGCACTGATACTATCCTCGGTGAATCCTTTCTCTCTTATATAGTCTGCCCTCCACTTCTTCTGCTATGGTAAATATGCTAATGTGCCATAATCAACGTCGATTCAGTAGTTTCCCATTTTCCCTGTAGTCATAAAGCGATATTGAAAAATATAATCCATTTTAAAATTCGAAATACTAAAAAAATTGTATAAAAGATGAGTATAACTCAGTGTAATTTCTTTCTTTATTAGAGAGTACAACCAAGAAGGGAGATCTCACATTCAGCTCTTTTTCATGCATTTCACAACTCTAAATGCATTTTTAAAGTCATTTCATACATATTTAAATTGATGTTTCAAATGGATAGCGTTGCTTTGGTTATAATAACACTCGTTTTAGTTTACTTATGTGTTATATTGGCTTATGTGTTCCCTATCATATCAATGAATTTATCATGCCTCGTGCGAATAATATAGAGCTAGAATTAATGCATTTTCTAGAAATATTGGTGGGCGGATTTCTGGTTGAAGGTTAGAATCAATATACATTGTAAATCATGATATACATTTTTATTTATTTGTCTTGGTTAAGTCGAGGTTTTTCATACTTTATACCTGTCAGTGAAGTTTTATTTAGTGATGTATGTGAGGCATCTTTAAATCTTTTTGTCTACTTAATATGTATTTACTAAACTTTACTCATCATTTCTTTATATCTTGACAAAGGTTTAAAGTGGAATCCTCAGACTAGATTGAATTTACAAGATACTGCTCGCCGTTTCAAACTACTTCAACACTTACTAGATAAACGCTCTAAGCTCCTAATTAGTTATAAAAGCCTCACGATTATGATAAGACCTATTTGAACTTACGGAGTAAAGCATTGGGGGTCCGTCGAATTCTTCTGGTATTTAATCTATTTTTTAACAATAAGTATTTAAGATAATGAACTCAATGTCCCAATGTTGATGATTTGGCCCTAACTTGATATCAATTCTTTCATGACAAACTTTATTCCAACTCCCTCTTCTTTCGAACTTAGCTATTTCATCAATTTCTAAGAATCCTGAAAAGAAGATGCTATCGTTACTTATAAAGTAGAATTTATTATTTGGGCACCAAATCGTAATTTCTTATAACAATTAAAAAAACAAAACCAAGATCAGATACTCAGGGTTGCATCTCGACAAACGATTAACCTGGAATCCTCATACAAGACTGAAAAGACAAGAAACCGCTCGTCGTTTCAGGCTACTTCAACACTTACTAGGCAAACGCTCTAAGCTTCCAATTAACTAAAAAAGATTCATCTACATGACCATAATACGACCTATTTGGACTTACGGAGGAGAGCTTTGGTTTTGGTACCAGTGGGTAGTTCCTCTACTTATCTATCACATTATCTCATGCCATTATGCATCACTTAGCCTATTTACTTTACCTATATAATTATTGTATTATTGTAATACAGTTGTAAAAATCAATAAATAAATAATAAAAAAAAACTTGGGTCGCAAGGTCAACTTCTTTTCAGACGCCTAGGATAATTATCTGGTATTGAAGAGGTTTTGAGTTGGAATAAAGTTTGTCATGAAAGGACCGATATTGGGTTCAGGCAAAATCACCAACAAAATGGACATTTATGTCATTATGGATGACTTTATTCGTAACAAAGTAAGGAGCATTGAGGATTTTACGATGGATTTTGGATTGTATGGATAGGATACCAGAGATGTTTGAAGACTTAGTGTAGCCAAAAAACTTTACTCTTAATTCCTAAATGGTCATATAATATTGCATGTGTCTTTTGTAATGAATTGGGAGCTTAAAATAATAAAATATTAATCATTGATTATTTCCGCATTTCTATTCCCCTTGTGCTAACCGAAACACTTATTAAATTGTTCAACCTTGCTTTCACATGTTAATCTAGCGGAGTATAGTGTTTGTACGTGTGTACTGTTGTTTGTTTGCGGAGTGGTAGAGCATTGAGTAGCCGTACTAAAAGAACCGACTTCAAATCTGGTTGCGGTATATAAATTACTTAATCTGTTAGTAGATTAAATAGGGATGGACTCTGTAGGATCTGAAGAACCTCCTAGGGCTCATCCAGCCTCTATAAAGAGGGTGCCATTAATGGGGTAAAACCTAGCGCAAATGACCTTCCTGCTCTACCATTGCCCAAAAAAGAGAACACTCTCTACTACTTACTAAACCCAAGACCCTCCAGTGGTTGTAGTGACACAGTTTTTATTATTTTCCACAACTTTTAAGGACATTTATTAATTATTCTTTTCCTAGACTATTGTACGAGTAACATTGTAATTATCTTAACTTCCTTAGTTACATACCATCAGTAATAGGAAGATAATCTCTTAATGGTGAGGTTCCATAATCGCAATCAAAGCTTAAATTTCTTTTTGTGGTTGAAAAGCAAGCTAATGAAGTCTGCTTAAGTAACAGTAATATTTCCTCTAATGGTATTGCTAAGATGTACCGACTAGTCAAGAGGTTAAGCGGGAGTACTGGTTGTAAATCGATTCTGAATAAAATACAGTATCGAGTAGAAAATCTATAAAAAAATATCAACGGCCTTTTAAGAGCGCTAATATCATTATTTTGTTTCTTTTATCCCAGTATTTTCTCATAATTTCTGCTAGCCTTTGCTTCCTTTATTCCGTTTTTCTTTATTTTCTACAAAAATCTCGATTTGTGTTAATTTTTTCTAAATTGTTCTCTATCTAGGCAATTTATGTCTGTTACTTTTGATCTTAAGTTCAGTTATTTTTAGTTCCTCTCTCATTTGTTTTAACTACGCAAAGACTTTCTTGTTTAATCTCCTATTGTCCATTCTTACCATGTTCCCTTAGTTTCTTATTCTACTGATTCTTATTTCGGTTTCGAGGTATTTCATCTCCCTGTAGCACTCCTGTGTTTTCTTGGGCTAATAGATTCTTTCCAGGACCCTTCTCTCTACATTCAGTAAGGGAGGGAGGTGTTTTGTCATAGATCACGCTCAACCACCAGATTTTCTCCCCTTATTTTGGATACTCTATTTTTATAACTTTGCATAAAGGCTGGGTGAGCCCCAGGAGGTTCCTAAATCCCATACGATCCATCTCCGGCTGCAAACAGACTAAATAATAGTCTTGCAATTAGCGGGATTTTCGGCATGGCGACTCAGTGTTCTACCACTGATCCACCCAGTTCACCTACTGGTTATAAAATACTAGACAAACCAGAAAGATGTATCTCTACTGTTCATTGTTTATATATTTTTTATCGATTGACATGATGAATTTTTTAAACCGTAAAGGAATTTATTATTACTTCCTATATACCTCACTAGGGCAAAAGAAAATGTGTAGCCTGTCATTTCAATCTACACTAAATGATTTATAAGACGGAATTGCTTCACAAAGATTTACAATTTGTACATGGATTTAAAAATATAAAAGTAAAAGAAATAAAAAAAATATATCCTATACGCACTCAAAATAATACGCAATATCATAATATTTATTTTCATTAATTAATACTACGTAGCAGAGTGGCTCTGCACTGAGTTGCCATGCCGAAAATCTTGGTTCAAATCCCGCTGTAGGAAAGACTTTTATTTGGCCTGTTTGCAATTCGAGGTTTAGGACTCTCCTGGGGCCCACCCAGCCTCTATAAAGAGGGTGCCCAAAATAAGGTGTTTGAGCGTGATCTAGGACAAATCACCTCCCTACGCAACCTTTCTCCTTGAAACAGTACAGTCTCTACCATGTACTGAACCCCAGACCCGTTGAAGTGGTACACTTTTTTTTTTAATTTCCATTTACACTAATTAATTTTAACTGACTAATTTAATTTAAATCAAATTTATTGGAAAGTATTTAAGCTAATATTATTTACAATAACTGAATTACAAAAATGACTATGATTATTGTTATTTGACTGCCATACAAATACAAAAGCACGGAATACCATTATTTATTTATAAGTAGTTTGAATCAATTCAGAAACAGTCGGCTTTCTTGAGCCCAACAGTTAAAAAAACAAATGAAACAAAACAACTATTGTTAAATTAAAACGTTATTTTTTCTTCTTTTTTTTTTATAATGCACTGGAAAAAAGTATAACTGATAATATGTTTTCTAATGGCAAGAGAAAATCTGTATTTTATCTGATATAAATTACTGCTTTTATGTTGTAAAGTCTTATTTTTTCTTTAGAGGATAGGTTTTTTATTGTAAATATTTCCTGAAGCTTAGTTTTACCAACTTTGAGATTTTCCCTTTTATGCATAATTTTTTTCAAGCTATTTTAGCATATATTTTTCCCTAGATATTTAAATTTTTTTGTTACTTTTATCTGAAAATCAATTTTATTATACTTATAATATAAATTATTGCTGACAGTGCGATATCGATATTTGATTCAACATACCAACAATGCGAGGAAGCGTAAAATTAAAATATATCTCACGCGAGCCGAGTGCCTAACCTTGTGTGAGCAATTAGTTAAAGATTACTTTCGCTTCGGGGTCGGCCGCTTTGCAGCATTCTCTTCGGCAGTGGACATCAGTCCATCCACCTCTTAATGAGTCTTTCCTTCACCAGGATGAGATGGATATCTACCATAATGGCTAGGAAGTAATGAGGAAGAGATAACACTACATATTTATGCAATAAAATTTCCACCGTTTAGCATCCCTTGCGGAGAACGACATTTTTTATTTTTTACTTTACGGATTTTTTACTCCCTTTAAAGAATCGTCGGGCCACCTCCCGAGCTAGGAACTCGCGATCTTGGACTTAGTTGTTATGCTGACCACTAGACCATAGATCGCCACATAAGAACAGTAATACTGATTCCAAGCCCGATTTTACTGATTTTACCCGAACTAAGAGTGTCATTTATAGGGCCCAGCCAGCCTCTTTGAATTTATAATAGCCACTTTAAACTGGGGTAAACCTATCGGTTGAGCGTGATCAACAACAACGAGGAAGCTTGGAGGGTTTCTAATTGGAGTAGTAATTTTGGCATTAATCCAATTCTGTTTGTGAAAAACTTTCATGACTTGCTGCAAATCCGGTCATGGGTAGCTGCAAAATGGATTCTCCGGGACTACTGGATTTCAAAATTCCTCACAGCGCATAGAGGCTTTCGGGCCAAACATCATGAATGCGGGAAGGATATTGAACCTTCATGTCCTAGCTGCGGCGTTCCGGAGTCTGCTGAGTATTTTGTCACATGCTGCACCGCCTTTGAGTCAAAAAGATGTAAATTGCTGTGGGAAACCGAACTTTACGTCCTCTCCGAGAATGAATTCCCTCACCCGAGACAATTACCCGTACTTCAAAAACGTTGGTGTACGAGTTAAAGCGGAAGTGGAAACAACTTCAACTTTTCAATCTTGGAAGAAGAACCCATGGAAATGGACAGTAGCAGACATAGAGAAAAGAATTAAAAATTAGAGTGAGAAGATCATATACTATACATTTATTGCGTTAATATTGTGTAATAATTAAAATTGTCAAAACCCGTGTTGCCACTAGGAAATTTAACTTTTTAAACCCTCACATAAATTTCTACAAATTTCCTTTATATTTATACATAATTATAATTTTGTTTCAAGATCGGTATTCAAATTCTACCGCATCGTCGGACAATCTGATCGAAGAAATACTGTAACGACGGACATCTGAGCCGCGAAAAGACAAGAAAGACTACCTGTGGAAGCTGAGAGAGAGCGGGAAAGAAAGAGAGAGAGAGAGAGAGAGAGAGAGAGAGAGAGAGAGAGAGAGAGAGAGAGAGAGAGAGAGAGAGAGAGAGAGAGAGAGAGAGAGAGAGAGAGAGAGAGAGAGAGAGAGAGAGGGAGTGGGAGAGAGGGCTGGAATTATTCAAATATAAGCGAAGAGTAGGCTTGTAACGAAGCATTCTGGTCGGATCCGTGGGTCAATAAGCCTCTGATTGTATATAAACATGAGAATTATGGGAAGGGGCCCCCCGGACTAAAACACAGTTTCCTTTCATCACAAAGGCCCCAATTTAGGTGTCAAGGGGGGGCGAGGAAAAACTTCTGAATTTAAATTGGCCACGGCTAGAGAGGATAGTCTCCTTTATCTGTCTCTTTGTCACGAAGTACAAGGAAAAATAAATTGCCCTACATAAGAATTCGGTTTTTATAAATTGGAATTCTAAATCAAGTGAGTTTCGTTAAACAATGTTACCGCTAGCTCCTCCCTTAGACTTCGTGGACACATGGGAAGGGTTGGTTTGAAAACAAAGTAGAGTCAAGGGCATATCGGAACTATTATCGGAACTTATATATCGGAACAAAATACTTATCGGAACTATCAAAATAACAAACACAAAACATCTTCGAAATCAAAAACAAAACACTACTATATTAAAAAAACTAGATACTTCCAACAATAATAATATTCATACTGGCACTAATAACAATAATACCTACAATATTGTGTGTTTCAGGTTTTTTAAAATTAAAACATAAAATTTGAATTAAGGACATCAAAGCAAGAAAAAACTGCCTATGGAGGTATGTATTGAAGCCTTTTGTTTCGTTGTATTTCCTATACTAAATTTTTCAAACCAACGCCGCACTGGTCAAGTACATCTTCTTCTTCATATTTAACAATTTCACGAGTAGCTTCAGCGGCTGTGAAATTTTGTATTCAGTAATAACTTAAAATTACGAGAATTTCGTATGACAGAGTCATGTTTCCTCTTTGAAACAAACTAAACTGAGGCTTTTTTTTGAAGAAGTCAGACGAGATTAACCAAGCTAGAGAATGTTCTTAAGGCATTATCAAGTATTTGTAAGAATTAAAATATTTGCAGTCCTTTGAAATTGAAAAAACGGTCATTTTTTTTTACACACCCAATTATTGAAATACAAAAGCGTGCATATCAACAACCTATAATTGCGCATATCTCATTGCTAACATTTAATATGAGCCCAATAATTTGCTACCATTTCAAGCATGCATAACGAAACAAAAGAACAGTCATTTGTTGTTACAGTATTTTTCTTAGAGTACCTACCTCTTTGGCCATACCTAAGGAGTTAACACAGCTACTCATTAGCTATGGCCAAAGAGGTTTAATCTGTTTACTTACTATGAAATATAAATATAAAAAAACAACCAGCTGTTGTGACCATACTTTTACATTGCCTTCACAGTTACAAACCATTGTAACTTCTTTGTGGTCATGTTCATTTAATTAACATTTATTATATTTCAAAATATATAGACATATAATGTATAAATAAATACTTTATATATAAATATCAATTATTGTGAATATTTTCTGTCTATGTATTTAAATAATTTTACAACCATAGAGATCTGAATCCCCACAAGTTATGCCAAACCTTCGATACTAAAGTAGACATTAGCGTACTTCTTCACACACAAACGAACCGCAGATAGACTGAGAACACAGCTTTGATACAGACATCATCTTCCTCCATAGAACGGTATTCCTGTGCCCCACACGTGGCCTTTGTACTGCCAGACCTTAGGCATGCGGGCCGGTCACAAAGGGGCCCCCACATTCTTCCCAGCCGCTATCTCTTTGTGTTCTCCCTTCTCTTCTATAGCAATCTCCTGTATTTGTTCCTTTCCTCTGTCGGATCGGAATAGCGGCTACATCCTACCTTTCTTCCATTTCCCCATTAACCCTTCTAATCCTATACCACGTGTTAACTATATTGTATGATGAATTAATAAGTTTTCAGACCATGCTTTGTAATTTCATGCCTACATATTTAATTGTCTGTATAATAATTGATAATAGTAAACTTTTTAAGAATTTAAATGCGTCCAGTTTACTTCGATAACATCTAAATTCCAAAACTCTGATGATAGACTGACTTGACCCTCCAATGGTACTGGGAGGTCACAATTGTCCTCACATACCCCAACTTTGTTTAAAGGTTTGAGGTGCTATGGTAGCATTGCCTCTCTACTCATCAATAAAATCTTAATTCTAATACTGTAACATGACTTAATTCTTCATAAAAATGCATTATCAAATCAATCTTTTCATTAAAACGCAATATAACTTCAAGTAAATGAAAAATGTCCAATAAAACAAAGGCAGTAAAAGTAGGTTACTTTCACAATAAAAAATAAATAAAATAAAATAAAACACATTAAATTTTCTAAGCGAAATGTAGTCGAAAACCAGTCTCATGAATTATAAAATTAATAAGTCATTCTCAATTATCATAGCAAGATATGCAATAGTGAACAGCTTTCAGATGACTCCAATAAATATATTTTTTGCACTTAGCACAAAAATTTTTCGTTTTCTTATCTGCACTACGAGGGCAAATATTGCACGTTCTAGTCTTCTGAGGTGGATTGGATTGAGGGACAACAATAAAATGTTTCAGGTGCATGTGATTTTTATTGTTGGCATTTTAAAGTAAAGGTGTTCGTTTCATTACTGGTGGGAGTGTCCATAACTAGTCATTTTCCCTATATTACCTGATTCGATTTATAGTCGAATTAATAGTAATAGATAAGAGAATTACTAAATAAAGGAATATCTATTACAAAACGCGGAGTACATGAATGGTACTGTGGTGTTTTCGTCAACGCCAAACATGAATTTGAATAGATGAAGATGATGAATAGGTACTCACCTTGTGTAGCGAATACGTCCACAGCTGGAAATCGAAACACTTTCAACTGTCAACTAGTTGAGTTGACTGTTGATAGTGTTATGACCGCACCCACTATTTGCCCTGAAGATGGCCTACAACGTAGGCCGAAACGTTGGCACGATTAATAAAAATTAAGTTTTGCTTAATTTTTGTGTTATCATTGACTGCATCCCCTGACCAATTCAATCCATCATTTGAATTATCCAGTTATTTAACTATTTTCCACAAAAAAGTTAAATATATTAGATTTAAAACTGAGTTAGAGATAGTAGGAATACTTAATTTTTACACATAAGGGATCTGGGATCAGTTCTAATCAACCAACTTTTACCTTTCCATTAAAACTAGTCTGAATTAAGTATTTCTCTCGATGGAAACTGCAAGGGATACATTTTTTTTCTATATTTCGCCAGTCACGAAGGAAAGTTCGTAAATTTTCTCTAGCTTTAAACTTTATTTTATTACTTTTTTATTGAAGTTGATCGCAGGCAAGACTTTTATTTAGTCTGATAGCAGCTGGAGATGGATGATTTAGGATCTAGGACCCTCCTGGAGCTCATCCAGACTCTTCAAGGTTGGTACCACAAATAAGAGGGGAAAATCTAGTGGTTGAGGACAAATCACCACCCTGCATAACTGTCTCCATGAGACAGTACTCTCTCTACCATGTACTGAACCCCAGACCCTTCACGGGTTGTAGTGGTACAGATATTTTTGTTTATAAATACAAGTAAATTAATAAGAAAAAGAAAATGTATGCTCATTAAAACAAATTAAGTCATCTTTAGCAAAATGGTCCGGAGTGGAGTGGCTCTGTGATAGAGCACTGAGCTGCCATGCCGGAAATCCTGGTTCAAATCCCGCTGCAGACCATGATTTTTATTTAGTCTGTTTGCAGCGGGAGATGAATCATATAGAATCTAGGACCCTCCTAGGGCCCACCCAGCCTCTATGAAATGTGATAAAAATAGGGTACCCAAAATAAGGGGGAAAAATCTGGCGGTTGAGCGTTACCTAGGACCAGTCACCTCATGCAGAACCGTTGTCCATGAAACAGTACAGTCTCTACCATGTACTGAATCCCAGACTCTTCATGGGTTGTAGTGGTAAAGATTTTTTTTTTAACAAATTGGTCATTCCTTCAAGCACAAACACCTAACTGACTATTTTTAATATTCATCATCACATTCAGTCATGTTTCAAATCTGTGTATCTGACATTCATAAACGTTCAACACGCGAGTCCTTCACCTAGATTTTGAACCTTTATGCAAATATTTATAGTGTATCTTGAAGCAGTTTCGTTATCCATACTTCATATATATATATATATATAAAATGAAGATAGTAATACAATTTTATATGTTAAAAATGACTTATAAATAAAGATATGCCTCATGTGATACGTTTAACTCTTAATTTTATTAATTAATTAATTGATTATTAATTTTAATTAATAAAGTCGGTGTTAGATAAGCCAACATCTACGTTGTTTGCAGTATATATTTAAAACATGTTCTATATATAAACATTGCTATTTATTTATTAGATTTATTCATGCAATGCATGAGGTAGACGCCCTTATGTTTATTCTTACACAAGTATGCACCCACAAAAGAACTTGATGTTACAGATTTGTCGCGCTTTACGTAGCCTAAGTATCTTCAAACGATATATTTCTCTTATTTTTTATAATCATTATATTTCAGAACTACTTTTAATTCCTATAATAATCATACATCCGTAACTACCTATAAGAATTTTCAGGTCAAAATGAAACATTAAACACGCTTAATATTTTTCTAACTTTTAACTGTACGAACTTAAAATAGTTTACCATATAAATATGGCAAAGAAAATGGTCCACGTGGAGGTCAAACGATAATTCTTGAAACTATTTGTTACAAACAGACGTAATCAGTACACTACTGTACGCTGCTGTGCCCTACGAGCTTCATTTGACTAATTTATTTCTATCTCGAGTAAATTATTTGACAAAACCCGAACCTATCATGTATTAACACGAGTCGGCAACATTTACAGACCTTGGGCGTGAGAATCGATTTGGTAGCAATGCCTCGATCACTGATGCATTTTTTCCCCTAATCGAATTACAAATTTAATTTTTACTTCGTTACGGCTAAAATTTTTATCCTGGACACCTCATATATCCGCAGCTCCTGTGAATAAGTGGTTAAGTCAACTATTATTCTGAGAGAGAGAGAGCGAGAGAGAGTGAGAGAGAGAGAGAGAGTGAGTGAGAGGGGGGAGTGCGAGAGAGAGAGGGTGAGGGGAGAGGAAGGGGGGAGAGAACTACTACTGTTTTGAAAAAACGGAATCTTGTTATTCTTCATAGTTTTTGGCTTGAAATGGAGTTGTTGTTTGTTCATTTATTTTATGCTGCTCTGGCTAATCGGATGATGTACATTGGGAGCTCTAAATTTTGCCTATCCAGGTTTAATTAAGATAGGGATTTTTAACTAATACTTGACATCGCACAGGCTAACGACACCCCATCCGAAGGACGGCATAAACAAGGATTTTTTACTGCCTTTAAAACATCCTAAGGCCACCTACAGGGCTACGAACCCGCGATCTTTGCCTAAGTAGTTTACTAGCCATTAGACCACAGGTCGCCCCTGAGATGGAGGTGTTGTATGGAGTTGTAAGCAATAACTCCTTTTCAAGCAAATTTCTAGCAGTCCGTTTTTCACTAAGAAAATAACACGATTCCGCTTCACTACATAAAAAAATTCATTTTGGAGAAAATACGACCAAACCATCTATTAATCGTTGCTGTAAATATAAGCTTCCATATCAAAATGTATTAATTTATGAAAAAAAATCATAAAGAGCCAGTGTTTTATTTCGTCATTGTTAAACGGAAAATCGTTTATGAAGTGAAAATTCAAAGAGGGAACTATGTGATTACATTACTTATGCTTCAAAGCTCATCATTAACCTCGTATGCTGAAGGCCATATTAAGTGAAGATATCTTTTATAAGTGGACTTCGCTAAGTGGTATACAATAGCGAACTCCGAGTGATATTCCTCAATCCACCTGTAACTCATTTTCTTCGGCTGGAAGGGGAAATAAAATTAAAGAGAAATTGTATAAATCGGGAAAGTTATTTCATTGCGCGGGCATTTAGGCAGTAATTCCGAGGGAGGGAGGCCTACGAACAACTTGCCCCAACTTAAAACAATTTACAAGATTGTTACCCGTTCCTTCCTCCTCCTATCTCTCTCCCTCTCTCTCTCTCTCTCTCTCTCTCTCTCTCTCTCTCTCTCTCTCTATCCTCTCTTCCTCTCCTCTTCTCCTTAATTCTCATCCGCTATTATCTTCATCACCCCTCTTCCTTTATCCTTTTATTAAATCTTAAATGATATGGTTTTGGGGGACATTATGTTAATTCAGAAATCTGAGTAGACTTTATTCCCACTGAGGAAGGTAAATTTGATTTATTTTTTAGATAAAACCCAATCAGTTTATTTATTTATTAGTAGATTGTTTTAATTAATAATTAAATTTATTAATTGATTATTTAAATTAAAAATCTACTAATCATCGTTTCAAATAAAATGAGAAAACTATTTTTTATGTTGTAATAAAATAAGGGGATTCTAAGTGTATACTATTAGTTTTATCATTATTTATAATAATGATGATTTGGATAACGGGAAAGGATAATGCAATGATGTAACCTTTGAAGTTTGCTGTTGTTTGTGTGTCATTTTAATTAATATTCAATATATGCATTATCATATCCCCGCTGACTGTGGGGGCGACTTGTGGTCTAGTGATTAGCATAACAAACTAATAAGCCCAAGATCGCGGGTTCGTAGCCGACAGGTGGCTCTAGGATTTTTTTTAAGGGAGTAAAAAATCCTTTGCTACGCCGTCCTACGGAAGGCACGTTAAACGGGGGCCCCGAGCCTGTACGATGTACGGTACTCATTAAAAATCCCTAACCTAATTAAACCTGGATTGGAAAAATTTAGAGCTCCCACTGTAGCATCGCCCGATTAGCCTTAGCAGCATAAAGTTACGTTAAATGAACAAACAACGACACTGATTGCTGGTAGTCATATAAGACCGAAGAATTTAAAGGATCAGTTTCGATCATTATTCTGTTAACGAATCGTTTATTAATCCTGAACGCCCATGCACACTGCAACTACATTTTGAAAGAATGAATGAAACTTTACAGTTCCTTGTAAAGTAACTAAACAAGAAATAAAGAGGAAAAGGATAGAGCCTATTTAGAGAAGTAGGACTTACTTAAGGAAATATTAGATGTTATAGCAATAAATTAGTCTGTAGATATAATATAAACTATAGTAACTTTTTTTTTTACTTGTATTGGCCTACTAAGGACCAATTAATTTCAACTGTCTTTTTTCTTCTTGACGTTGGCCCTCATTCGTCCCCGATGCTGCTCCCATCTTTTTTCTGTCCATCTCTTTCCCGCCTTCAGCTTTGGTTTTTCTTGAAAACCTATACGGGTATATCCTGAGACGGTTGCTTTGCAAAACAACCTTCAGGTAATCTCCATCTCCTGTAAATCTCTTTCTACCTCTTCAAACCAGGGAGGTTTGGTCTTATTTTCGTTTAAATATGTAAACACACGGTTCGCCAGTCTTGTGGGTTTATCCTTAAAAGCCACATAGCCATAGAATGATATTCTCTTTTTTCTCATAACATTCGATATTTTCGGAAAATGAGTGTACATCTCACTGTTACGTCATTGTCTGTATTCATATTGGTCTTTAACTGGGCCAACAATTTTCCTTAAGACCTTTCTTTTTAATTTTTCTACTAGGCCTTTCTTTTTCAACATCAGGCATACTGCAGCTTATAAGACCTCCGGTCGTACAACAGTCCAATAATGCTGAGTTTTGCATTCAAGGATATTGATCTTTTGTAATAAATACGTATCCTTGGTGAGTGATAATTACATTTTATTATTACTAATGAAATTTTATTATTATTTTAATGTAAATGTTATTTTAATATATGAATTTTAACGTTTGTGGTATCTTTTGTTACGTTAAAACTCCTGAACAGATGTTGGAGTACATATGGATAAGAAATTTTGGCGCCCCCTCCTATAAGTATTATTAATTACAGTTGTTAGGGCCATATAATTTAGTAAGCTTACAAAATATTAGGAGTTTTAATCATAAACAATTAAATCATTTTTTTGTAAAAGAAAGAACATTTTCTTTTTTATTTATTTTTCACTTTTTTGTAAGTACAACAATTTAAACGTTTATTTTCATATTTTTTTAGCATAATTTATTTCAGTAGGCAATAGAAAATAGTAACGATATAGAAAATAGTCGCCTGTTTAGAAAACACCTGTTATAAAACTGAAGAAAGAAAAAAAAAACTGACAAAAGTGGAGTCGATCGGCTTTTGTTCACTCTGACTATGCCAAGCCAAGTGTTGGCATGAGCTTCTTAAAGTGCACATCTTGTACAATATCATAGTTGATTTAGGACTTGAAGAGGTACTAAGTCGCTGCCCACCTGCAGGTG
Source organism: Arma custos (assembly GCA_037127475.1). NCBI lineage: Eukaryota > Metazoa > Arthropoda > Insecta > Hemiptera > Pentatomidae > Arma > Arma custos. The sequence continues at coordinate 182,525,984 of CM073759.1, forward strand.
TAATTAGTTTAAACCTCTTCATCGATCCGACCATATCGAATTGTCTATATTCTATCGTAAACTCTGACGTCTCAACTTCCTGCCAACGAGAATCACTTCGACAGACAGATAAAGAAGTTTTTGTTTGGTTTTATAATATTTCAACCTGCCAACGAGATAAACATTTATGATTGTGGTATTGATAACCATTTATTTTGCAATTGACAAACATTTTATTTGGAATTAAAATAGGGTTAGATATATCAGCGTAAGAGAAAATTATAAATTGTTTTCTTTTTGGTTATTATTTAGTTGTAATTTATAATTTCGTTAGTATATGTGATTTTATTTTCATTAAAAAAATGTTTAGATTCAATTAAATTCATTTGATTTGATCGATTAGTTTTTTCTATCATAAAACTGAGGCGTTTAGTATCAAAACGAGTTCGATCCCATTTTTAACAAAAATATTTTGTTAATGTGTTTTGAAAGTTTAAAAGGTACCTATTCTAAAAGTGTGTTTAACCATCTGGATCTAAAGCGGTTCCATTCCATACAAAATTGGCCACAAAGTAGGTGTGCAATAAAATCAGTTCGATCCAAGCTCACTCAGTTTGCAGCTGCGAGCGTTAATCAAAAACGGACTACAACCCACTGTTGAAGATTCTTGTGCAAGCGAAAATGAAGATATTTTAACTAAAAATAATTTTATTAACAATTTTATGTTTCTTGCTATTATATAATTTTATAAAATAGCAATTCAATTGATTTTTATTTTAATATTTTAATAATAAATAACTAATACTTTTTTATCCTTGTCTTATAATAATTTCTTTATATTAATTAATAATTACTTTAACAATAATTTTTAAAAAGATGATTTTTGTCACTAAAGCATGTGTCATTATTTTCACAGTCACCTTACTTTGGGAAACTGATTTAAACTCGAAGTTTAAAAAAAAAAGTCTGTTATTTCAATCTATATTAATTAAATTAATTGAAATTACTTATTATCTTTAAAAACGGTTTTAAATATTGCATATTGGAGAATCCCCAGTATTTATTTTTCATCTTACAAAATAATTTCATAAAAAATACTTCAAATTTATGTGATTAGTTGACTAAGCATTCAATTTGGTTACTAATTAATTAAAAATTTTAATACATTATGAACCCCGCGAATCGACTAAAATTGTTCTACTGTTCTAATAACAGCCTACTTTTGACATGTCTGAAGCAAAAATTTGTATAAAATTTTCCAAAAGATGGTTATGAATTTTTAAAACGTTTTTTGGCTCTCCTAAAAAAATTATAAAATGGATCGAACTGGTTTTGTTACTAAACGCCTCATTTATTTAATTTATATAAATTATTTATAATATTAGTTTAATAAAAGGTTACAATCAAATGACACGCGATCTGGATATTGAATCAGGAATTTTATTTTCTCTTATATATTTTGGAGCTCTTATTGAAAAGTCCAACTATTTCATGGAAGCTCAAACATAAGCTGTGTTATATTATTTTTATATTTTAACAAATAGGCTCAAGAGAAAAGAAAAATATACACACTAATCTGCAACACGGGCTTTATCCTACTGGCTAATATACGGTTATCTTACATTTTCATTCCCTACTTTTGCGAGAGATCGTAACGAGAAAGAATGATCTTTCAGAAAAAGGATGGTTGATATGAAGCCCAAGTATATTACAATGGATCCCATATCTCAAAGAAAGGGGGATTCCGGGGATATTAATGTCTGTGCTAGGGGAAAGCCGGAATTAAAAAATATGTTTGAGTCGTTAGCATACATATTCTGGCTCTGTAATCGCTAAGAGAGTCTCTACTTCTTATTGTACTTCTAGAGGCTCTTTTATGCGGCCTCCTTCTGTCTCATACGTGAATTAGAGGCAATTCGTGTTTGGGCCTTCCTTGGATATTGAGTTATGTTTTTCTGTCCGGAACTACAACTCATCAAACACTATACTTTAGTTGTTTACTTTTCTATTTTATAGTTTCGAAATTTTTACTTATAAACTACTAATATATTTGGAAAAAAAAATTTAAAATAAAAATAAATAAAGATGTAAATATGGCATCATCTGGGATATTAAATAGGATAGCCCTCTTCAGTAAATGATATTTAAGACCAGTATATACAATAAATGATCATAATATTTTTAAAAAAATTTAATCAGAAAATAATAATTATATCATCATAATCATTAATAATTATGTAACATTATTAGTAATTATTTTAGTAGTACAACAGTAATTTTAGTACTTCTAAAATTCCTGGAATTATTCAAAAACTAGAGAAGAATGTTCACTAAGGATAGTTTAATCACTGCAAATATATACAATTTTTTTTTTCAAATTGTTATCAATTGTACCTATAACCATCATTATAGGAAGAATGACCCGGAATCACTATCCAACCAAAAGTTATAATGTGTATTTATTTTATATCATTACTCAATTAAAAACTTATTTTAAAACTCAAAAATAAGGCTATTTACAGGGTCTATGTGAACCACGCTAAAAGGATAGTAGGTCGAAACGCCGGCACTAAATAATATATAATAATACATAAATAATAAATAAATTTTACTTATTTGGTGTTATTTATGACTACACCCACTTCCTCCCCCCCCCAACTAATGCCATCCTTCGTAAAGTATTTAGATATAAACAGTATATAATAATAACCTAAACTGGAATGACGACATCAATTATTGTGTTGAGATATACATCTTTAACTATGTCAGGTACTCGTTAAAAATCCCTATCCTAATTAAACCTGGATTGGCAAAATTCAGAGCTCCCACTGTGGCATCGTCCGATTAGCCATAGCAGCATAAAGTGACGTTAAATGGACAACCAAACAACCAAACTTAATTGTGTTCAGTTGTAGGCCCTGTTTTTTTCAAGAAATTGATTTGTTTTCGTAGAGTAATATCTGAAGCCTTCAAACCTGAAGGGTCCTGGGTTCGATACATCGTAGAGACTGAAAGGTTGTGCAGGGAGTGATTTCGACAGCTTGATCGCCAGGTTTTTCCATAATTGAGGACATCCATATGAGTAACGAGGGGGGTTATTGGGGATGTAACCCCCTATTGATTAGAAGAAATTAAAAAAAATTGTAACAATTTAAAAAACAAAAAGTTATTACAGAAGTAAGTGTCAATAATGCCACAAAACACAACAAAGAAAGTGCAAACACAGTTATTTTAATGAATCAAAGGTACACTAAAATTACAAACCAAAACGAAATACTTTTTATTTACAATTGATTATATTATTATAGCGGCAGTAGTGGCATATAGCGGCAACAATAAGATCGCCAATGTGAGAAGAACAGTTCAGGCAATTCTTAGAATCAAAAAGTGAAGTTTGGATGGGTCTAGAAAGTTCCCTATGCAATTAAGTATAGTAAGTAATTGTAACCAATAAATATGGTTACTTGTATTTAAAAGCTATTTCTTGATTGCCCTTCCAAAAATAGCATTTATAATTTCCAAAATAAAATTTATGAAAAATTATAATCTATTTATTTAATTTGGAGCTACATGATTATAATACATATTTTACCTATATTACAAGACATCTTTTTTGAAGGGAGTAATAGGTTGGAGTAGTTGACTGGTGGGGGACCCCATGAGTCAACTCTGGTTACGCCACAGAGGACATCCATCTAATAGATGTTGAATGAGGCCTAAGTTGGTTCTCAGATCCCACTTAGTCCATCTATGGATGTTAATCGTTCAAATAATTCATCTCCTACAGCCGGATTCGAACCGCCTCGAATACACAACTTGCTTACAAAAAAAATGGCGGGTTGCTTTACAAACTCCGTAAATTCATACTTCCTACATACTTTCTCATTATCCAATCCTATCTCTCCCACAGGTCATTCACAGTATGTCATAATAATGCCTACTCATCCCTCTTGACTCAATCTGATAGTGTTCCTTAAGGCAGTATCCAGGCCACAATTCTCTACACAGTATATACAGCTGGCAACCCAACTCATCCTAATACTATCCTTACAACGTATGCGGATGACACATGTCTATTTTCTGTCAATACAGATCCAGTTATAGCATCCCGTACTCTTCAATACCATATTACTGATCTTGAAAATTGGTGTCAAAACTATTTTAATCCTCCAAATTCCCACAAATCCCATCAAATCACCTTTATCCTCCGTCGTAAACCAACGACTAACTGTCCACTGATTCCTGTGGAACAGGTTTGGTAATTAGAAATACACCTTGACAAACGCTTAACTTGGAATCTTCATACCAGACTGAAACGACAAGAAACAGCTCACCGTTTCAGGCTACTTCAAAATTTACTAGACAAACGCTCTAAGCTCCCAATTAATTATAAAAGACTCATTTACATAAGAATCATTAGACCCCTCCATCTGGAATTACGGAATAGAGCTTTGGAGCTCCACTAAGCCATCGAATTCCTCTCTTTTTCAATCCTAACAATCCAAAATTCTTCGTAAAATCCTCAATGCTCCTTACTTTGTTACGAACAAAGTAATCCTTATAATAAGCTTCATTCCCACTCAAACCCACTAGTTTCAAACCTCACAACCTCTCCAATTCCTGATAATCCTCCGAGGCGAAAATAAGATGGCCTCATGACCTTCTAAGTTGAACGTTTTATTTGAGTACTACCACTGGGTAGTTTCTCTACTTGACTTTGTCTCTGGACACGATTTATCTCTCATTATACTTACTTCAAGTATTCTATATACAGTTGTAAATTTCAATAAATAGGTGCATTAAAAAAACTTACAAAAAATACAAGTAATCATATATCTTGTTGTATCTTACTTGCTTTCATCTTTTGACAGATCATCTTTCTTCAGAAGTTTCTTCAGTCACCTCGTGTGAGGTATCTATGCTTACACCTGCTGCTCATTTGCCATGGAAGAATGTCAGAGATAAGTAACAAAAACAAGGTTGGGCACAGACTTTCTGACCCCTTGTAAAAGTCCTAAGGTGATGTCAATATCATCCAAAAGTTGTTCATTAACTGATATTTGGGTTGATGCATTGTCGTACAGCATTTTAATAATTTTGACAATTTTTCCTCGGATTCCTAGAGTAATAAGCTTTCTCCAAAGGAGTCCGTGATTAATTGAATCGAAGGCTTTTTTGAGGTCAATGAACGTGGCATGCAGATATCTTCCTTCTGTTTTGAATGTTAAAGAATCAAATTAATATATCTTAAAAACCTGAAAGAAGTACTGTAAAGCGTATCTTTTTAAATTCTGATTTTCATCCAGAACACGAAGGGAAGATCAGATTCGAGGTTGCTAAGAGACAGGTCCCAACGACACTTACTGAAAGGCAGCAGTTGCTAGTCTTTATTAAAGGCAGTTGAGTGGAGGAAGGCGATGTCGGCTGGTGAAATGGTCCGGATAAACAGCAATTTTGATGCCTCCGGCTGCCCGTCTCTGAAATTGCCTCGTATATTCAAAATTTCATTTCCTCGGCTCTTTCAGGCTATCACTTGGTATTTTTCTTCATTCGGGAGCAATTTCCCATGTGAAGCTTAAGCGAAATTACACGCAGCCTTATTGGGGTGTAGAAATAATTAAAAGCTTTTATTATTATTTCTCTCAATAAAAATTCACAAGGCGCGCTAAGAAATGCATGTTCCTACTAGTAGGGAGAGGAATAGATCAGTGGTACAGCGCTGAGCTACCGTGCCTAAGGTCCCGGGTTCAAATCCGGCTCTGTCTGATAATTTACATAATCTGTTAACAACCGTTATAGATTCTAAAAGTGCGTACTTTTAATAGGAGGGAAACTTGGCTATATTTTCTTTGTTACTGCAGTGTCATTGATATTGCTATACTGTTGTTACTACTATCACTATATTACTATATACTATATAACTATTTACTATATAACTACTACTATATACTATTATTTACAATATACACTGATAATGGCCGAAACGTCGATACAACTAAAAAAAAAGATATACTTATTTTGTGTAAAATTTATTCCTGCATCTCCCGACCATTTTCAACATTTCTCGAAATTATCTGATGTGGACAATATACGGCTTTCTTGTATACCCAAAAAATTATAAATTCATGGCCACGAAAGGCAACCCTGTGGTGTAGTCGCTAGTCCGGCTGTGGCATTAGGATTTTTTAAAAGTGAGTAAAAAATCATTGATTTTAATTTTTTTTTTTGTAAGAAATTACCACTAGTATGTACCTCGATAACACGAATATCCCGATATACCGACTACAAAACCGTGTTTTGGTGGGAACTTCATAACACGAATATTTCGATTCATACTTCAAATCATGCCAATGTAGTCTCATCATATATATGATATGTATACTTAACTTCATATATAATAATTATTTATTACAATTTTGAAGAAATAACAAGAGTAATGACCTCCGAATGGGAAGTTAAATGGAAGTCTGTGGGATGTGTGACGTTAAACGAAACAAACCAGTGATATGTTTATAACAATAATATTCTGATGCACTTTTTTAGAAAATGATAGGTAACTAGAAAACAGTATTTCGATTCACAGACTACAAGACCTTTCAATGGCAGTAGTCTATCTTGTGCCTCTATCTACATCTATCATCATCATCATCATCACAGGCACTACAACCCGGTACGGGTCTTCGCCGCATCAATACGTCGCCTCCATTCCTCTCTGTCTTGTGCAAGGGTCTGCCAAGCTCTGGTGTCCAGAAACTTCACTGCATCGGCTTCGACCTCATCCGCCCATCTCAGTCGTGGCCGTCCTCTCTTTCTTCTGCCATCCACGTACCCAAACAATAGCCGCTTGATCGGTCCTTCCCTATCCATCCTTGCGATGTGCCCAGCCCATCTTAGCCTAGAGAGTCGTATAAATTGCACCACATCCGGTTCCCGGTAAATTTGGTACAACTCTGCATTATGCCTTAGTCTGTACTGGTCATTGACTTTAACTGGGCCAAACATCCTTCTCAGAATCTTTCTCTCAAAGACTTGCAACCTAATAGCGTCTGTTCGTGATAATGGCCATGTTTCCGAGCCATAAGTCAGAACAGGTCTAATAAGAGATTTGTACAGGATGATCTTGGTGGATCTAGCCAGCAAATGCCCTCTCAATATTTTAGCCAGGCCAAAATAACACCCATTAGCTGAAGTGATCCTTCTCTGTACTTCTTGACTGGGCATATTTTCTGCACAAACCAAGGACCCTAGGTACACGAAATTGTTTACACTTTCAAACGTGTAATCTCCAAATGTAACTGTAGGTGGTGGTGGCCTTGTTGAGTTGGCAATCATGTATTTGGTCTTCGTTTGGTTAATACTTAGGCCCATTACCCGTCCAGCTGCCTCTATGGCTAAGAAGGTCCTTTCAAAGTCCCTCTGCGATCTAGCTATAATATCTATGTCATCTGCATAGGCTAATATTTCAATTGACTTGGTGAGAATCATCCCACTTCTTTGGACTTCGGAATCCCTTATCACCTTTTCTAGTGCGAGATTAAAAAGTAGGCATGATAGGCCGTCTCCTTGTCTTAGCCCCCTTGTGGTCGTGAATGCCTCTGATAGGTCTCCTTGTATTCTAACCTGACATTTCGATCCTATCATCAGCAGCTCTGTTAGATGGATCAATTCAAGGGGAATATTCATTGTTTCCATCGCCTGGTACAACCTCTCTCTAATGACACTGTCATATACACTGCTAAAATCTATGAAAAGGTGTTGTGTGATGATAATGTATTCTCTTGTTCTTTCGAGCAGGGTCCTTAGTGCAAAGATTTGGTTGGTTGTTGATCTTCCTCTCATGATACCACATTGGTAGACTCCCACCTCTCTTTCTGCATGAGGGAGTAGCCTCTGGTAGACGACATTAGATAGCACCTTGTATGTGCAACTGAGCAGGGTTATGCCACGGTAATTATTGCAATCCGTTTGGTCTCCCTTTTTATGGAGAGGGATGATGATGCCAGTATACCATTCCTCAGGCATGGTCCTAGTTAACCAAATACTATGGAGAAGGTCACGGATCGCTTTGATAAGTTCATTTCCACCAGCTTTCAGTAATTCTGCAGCTATGTTATCAGATCCTGGGGCTCTGTTGTTCTTTAGTTTTTGAATGGAATCAAAAATCTACATATCTACATCTATACATATAGTAAAACAAAGTCCTCCGCCACGTCTGTCTCTCAGTTCGTGATAACCTCAAAAACTAATGCATGCATTTTCATGCGGTTTTTTGAAATAGACAGAGTGATTCAGGAGGAAGGTTTAGGTATATAATTTGTCAAGGTTTTGTGTAATTCGGCTGGAATATAATAATAATAGTTGGAAAAAGTCAAGCCGCCTGGGAGTTTTCATCGAAGACGCTGCCTAATCTTAACGAGATATAACAAAACAACGTATGGTGGAATATTCTTCTTTTATAGATCTACAAAAAAGTAAGGATAGCATACTACGCCCGTTATATCTTCTATAAACTTGGCTACATAAAATACGGTATTTGGAAAGCAATGTAGATGTATACATTATTGATCCTTTTCAACTTAAATACTTTATTGACCTTAAGCATTTCATTTACATTATTATAATATTTTTCACCCTATAACTTAGGAGCTTATTGCAAAAACTTAACGTGCGTGAAAATAAATTCGTATATAAAAAAATATTTTAGTTTGTTTTTATGTTTATAATATATAAATAATAAAATGCATCATGTAGTGTAGGCATTATATTACATTTAAGTCTAATCCACATATTCTACGCATGAATATGACTGTTGCGATCCTAGGTCAGACAAAACATGTAGGCATAATATGCTCTACTGCCCGTGCGAAGGTGGGACGTGTCGCTAGTTAATTGTATAATTTTAGATATTTATTAACTTCATGATACGTATAAAGGTTTATGAAGGAATAACTATTATTGTGTTCCTCAATAACACGAATATTCCACTCCGAACTCCAAAACATGTCAATCTTAGTACAGTTAGAACGACCCTCGGACGCTGTGGATAGACTCAATTCGGCTTATTAGGAGGGTACCTCCCTTGGCAAACGGATCACGTAGCTATAAAACAATTGTCATAAATTAGATTGATTCAGGCCCCCTTCCCCAATCGGGTTCTCTACGTCCCTCCCTTCAATGTCTCTTACAATCACTACGATAAAGTTACTGTAGTCAGGAATTGACTACGATTTAGCCTTAGTTAAAATTTCTAGAGTTGTTTATAAGTTATGAGATATTATAATAATTATATAAATATTTTAACTTAATATTTGATTATTTTAATTACACATCACCTCTTCACACAATAGAAGGTTGAATTCCACGTTTGTCAGTGTATTTTATTTTTATTGCACGTTTGGCTAATTTTTATTGTACTGCACGAAATCTGGCCTTTAGTTACATGTCTAATGTTTGTCATAAGTTTAAAAACACATGTTACAAAGTGAAGAAAGAAAAACAAAAGATAGTCGATCGGCTTTTCTTCACACCTGCTATACCAAGCCAGACAGTGTTGGCACGAGCTTCTTGGACTGCACATACAGCTTAAAACTGCTTTTGGACTTGAAGAAATACTAAGTTGCTGCCGACCTGCAGGTGTTATCAGTTTAAACCTCGTCATCGATTCGACCAATTCGAATTGACCCAGTCCATCATCATTTCCTCTGACATCTGTCTCAGCATCCTCGCTTGCCGTGCCGACATGACTCTTCTGGACATCTCAACATACTCCCTCGCCCCATTGGCTGAGTTGAGGGGGGCATAGGGGCATGGCCTCCCTAGAGTTCTCAATAGTTGATATTAACCTAAATTTTAGTTGTTTTTCAACAAGAAAAACACGTTTTACACACACATACTATTCATTGTATTGAATGTTTTCTCAATAGGTGCATCCAAAGTGGGCGATTCCGAACCCTTTTATGTTTTTCATTCACATAAACAAAGCTACCGCTTTGATAAAGGAGCTTATTTTATTCATGTTATTTTTTTCTGGCCTCAGCTCTTAAATTAACAATTGATATTTTACGTATCTTCATTCATATGTGGATCGTATACATTGACAACAGATTCACATTCACCCATGCCCCCCGCCTGAAAATTCTCGTAGATCCGCCAGTGCCATGCCGCCAAAATACATGGTTGGACAAGAAAATGCAAGTTAGAACCCAACAAGAGGAAAAGCAAATTCATTATTTGTAGCAGAAAAATGTGCATACCGGATTTAGACATTGTCATTGGCAATGAGCAATTAGAGAGCCCTCAAATATTGACTTTTCTTGGCGTAGAGTTCGATAGAAAAATGAGTTGGTCGAAACACATAGAAATAGTATACGTCAGAACTATGCAAACAGTTAACTCTCTGACTATCGCTGCAAGAACAACCTGGGGCCTCGGGGCTGAATGTTTGAAGACAATTTACGAGGGGACGTTGATTCCCAAAATGCTTTACGAGGTGCCGATTTGGCATAAAGCAATTGAGAAAAAAATGTCATCTTCAGAAACTTCAAGGACTACAAAGAATCATAGGTATCAGGATTGTCAAGGCGTATAAAACTATATCATATGACGCAGCTTGTGTCTTAGCAGGAATTGAACCCATCGATCTTAAAATTAAAGAAATCGTACAACTCTCATCGATTAAACTGTCTAATCGATATAATTATTTCTCTAAAATAACTTTAGAGAAATCGAACTTACCGTGATAGAAAGGGAATCTGAACCTTTTGATTGTTTACACCCATCAACATTTGCCAAACACGCACTTGACACAACATAACGGATCGGGTATAGAAATCACTAACATTTAAACAGACGGAAATAAAGAAGGCAATAATGTATGCTGTGCTTGGCTACTTTGGGATACTAATGGGAACTAGGGTTCTACCGATACCCAAAAATATCGATACCAGGCTTTGCGAAATATCGGAACAAAGTATCGATACCGAAAATGTATCGAAAGAAAAATATCGATATCATTCGGTATCGGAAGATTTTTAGTCGTTTAAAAGCACGGTTCATCAAATGGCTACAAACATTCCATTGCCAGGAAAACGTCACACATTGGATAATCAATCAAATAGTGAAAGACCTTTTTTTTTTTTTTTTTATAAGAATAATATGGTTATAATTCGATATTCTCAAAGTATCGAAAGATCTTTCCGATATTTCACAAATGGCTGATATATAAATTTATAATTATGTTATGAACCCCATCTGTACATATCAGGGAAAGTAATTAAAAGAAAAAAAAACATATACATGCATAGGAAAGTACATGATTTCGATACTAGAAGAATATGGTACTCATTTGATATTCTCAAAGTATCGAAAGATCTTTCCGATATTTCACAGTTGACTGATATCTATATTTTTTATTCTGTTATTAACGCTATCTATACATATCAGGGAAAGTAATTAAAAGAAAAAAAATATACATGCATAGGAAAAGACATTCTTTCGATACTGGAAGAATATGGTACTCATTTGATATTCTCAAAGTATCGAAAGATCTTTCCGATATTTCACAGTTGACTGATATCTATATTTTTTATTCTGTTATTAACGCTATCTATACATATCAGGGAAAGTAATTAAAAGAAAAAAAATATACATGCATAGGAAAGGACATTCTTTCGATACTGGAAGAATATGGTACTCATTCGATATTCTCAAAGTATCGAAAGATCTCCGATATTTCACAGATGGCTGGTATATAAATTTTATATTATGTTATGAACCCTATCTGTACATATCAGGGAAAGTAATTAAAAGGAAAAAAAACATATACATGCATAGGAAAGGACATTCTTTCGATACTAGAAGAACAGGATACTCTTTCGATATTCTAAAAATATTTTCCGATACTTCACAGATGGCTGATATCTAATTTTTTTATTATGGTATGAACCCTATCCGTACATATCAGGGAAATTAATTAAAAGAAAAAAAAATATATATATACATAGTAAAGAAAAATTCTTTCCATACCAGAAGAACAGGGTACTCTATTAATATTCTCAAAATATCGAATGATCATTCCGATATTTCACAGATAGCTAATATCTAAATTATCATCTTAACAACACTATCTGTACACATTAGGGAAATAAGTTAAAAGAAAAAAATAATATATATGCATAGCAATGGAAATTCTTTCGATACTAGAAGAACAGGGTTCTCTTTCGATATTCTCAAAATATTTTTCGATACTTAACACATGGCTAATATCTAAATTGTTTATTATGTTATGAACCCTATATGTGAAAGGCTAGCCTTTGAGCAGAGAGGATCTAGAAGCTTTAGCACCGAGACAGATAAGAGGCTTTATTTTTATATTATATATTTTCACTCTTTCTTTTTTCTTTAAAAAAGGTTTACACGACTTTTTTTATTTATAAATTAAAAAAAGGGAATAATGTCAGAAAATAGCGATGGTCGGGATGATATCCCCCCGATAAAAACCAGTAAGGAATAACAAATGTGATTCTTGATAATAATTTATTACATAATTTAGTTAATAATAATTCAGTTCATGATTCGAACATTAATTTCAGTGTTATTAATTCCAGACGGGGAGCTGACCCAAACATATCTTTATTATTTTATAGATCTACGATAAGGGCAATTTTTGATTATGGAGCAGTCATATTCGGTGAAGCCACAGATTCATCATTAAAAAAACTAGACGTAATCCAAAACCGTTGTATAAGAATTTATAAGAATCGAAAGAGTACCCTCTTCTTCTAGTATCGAAAGAATTTCCTTTGCTATGCATATATATTATTTTTTTTCTTTTAACTTATTTCCCTGATGTGTACAGATATTGTTCATAACGTAATAATAAATTTAGATATTAGCCATCTGTGAAGTATCGGAAAATATTTTTAGAATATCGAAAGAGTACCCTGTTCTTCTGGTATCGAAAGAATTTTTCTTTGCTATGCATATATATATTTTTTTTTCTTTTAAAATATTTCCCGGATATGTACAGATAGGGTTAATAACATAATAAAAAAATTAGATATCAGTCATCTGTCAAATATCGGAATGGTCATTCGATATTTTGAGAATATGTAAAGAGTACCATGTTTTTCTAGTATCGAAAGAATTTTTCTTTGCTATGCATATATATTATTTTTTTTCTTTTAATTAATTTCCCGGATATGTACAGATAGGGTTCATAACATAATAATTAATTTAGATATTACCCAACTGTGAAGGATCGGAAAATATTTTTAGAATATCGAAAGAGTACCCTGTTCTTGTAGTATCGAAAGAATTTCCATTGCTATGCATATGTATTATTTTTTTCTATTATTAATTTCCCGGATATGTACAGATAGGGTTCATAACATAATAAAAAATTTAGATATTAACCATCTGTGAAGTATCGGAAAATATTTTTAGAATATCGAAAGAGTACCCTGTTCTTCTGGTGTCGAAAGAATTTTTCTTTACTATGTATATATATATATATATATATATATATATATATATATATATTATTTTTTTCTTTTAATTAATATCCCTTGTTTGTACAGATAGGGTTCATAACATAATAAAAAATTTAGATATCAGCCATCTGTGAAGTATCGGAAAATATTATTAGAATATCGAAAGAGTGACCTGTTCTTCTGGTATCGAAAGAATTTTTCTTTGCTATGCATATATATTATTTTTTTCTAGTAATTAATTTCCGTGATATGTACAGATAGGGTTCATAATAATAAAATAATAGGGTTCATATAGGGAAAGGAAACATATCATTCTATTTTTTTGAGAATATGGAAAGAACGTGCCGTAGGATATATACAACTTTTTATTCAGGTTTCGTTTGGACGAGCAAAAAAAAAAAAAAAAAAGTCAGTTAACTGTTTCGATATTTAGTTTTCCATACCGATATCGATAAAATAACGGAAGAAAAGTATCGATACCAAAATATCGGTATCGAAAGGAAAAGTATCGATACCGTACCCATATCGGTAATATCGGTAGAACCCTAATGGGAACATGCTAAGTGCCCAATACAAACTAGGCTTGATACAAACTAGGCTCCATGAGTTCCAACAACCAAGCTGAGAAGTAAGCAGTCGTAAAAGCGACAGAATTCCATCTTGACGTTCCAACCAACATACATACAGACATAGTTATACACACAGATAACAAAATCTTGATACAGAATCAGTTCTCAACACAGACATACATGAGGACCTTACCAAAAATATCAGAATGAACTTTTGCACACTTAAGCTTCTAAATTTCTCTGTAAAAATAATATGGGTTAAGGGTCACTCTGGTATTGAGGACAGTGAGATAGCGGATAAATGAAGGCAAATCACATGATAATAGTTGTTAAAATAACAGAAAGAACATGAGTGAAACTATCAGTTTTGATATCCTACTAATCTTACTAATATTATAAATGCGAAAGTTTCTATTGAGTAAAATAGGTTATACATCATAGGCTACAGCAAGGGCAGATTTATGTGGGGGAACGGAGGCATGTGCCCCTCCCCCCGTTATAGTACATAATTTAAGGCAAATCAGGAACTTAACATTTATAAATCGTAGATTGGTTCTTTGTATAGTTTAAGAAAGAAATTTGGATAATTTCCCCCAAAAGGGTTTCCCTTTTAATAAAATAGGGGTTCTAAGATTGTATAGAATCCGTCAGTTCTGAAGTTAGACATCTGAAATTTTGAATGTAGGAGTAACTTATATTTCAAAAAAATGATTAAATTATTTATTTAAAATGATCTTTCACGAAACTTTATGTGGCAGACCAAAATCGACGCGAGCGAAGCCGCGGGCATAAACTAGTAGTTTTATATATGTTAATTGAAACCTAGAACTTGTATAAACTTGTAAAAAGTTGAGTAGTGAGAAGAAAAAAATCAATATATATGTAGTTCAATGAGTCGATAGTGAATAAAGGGACTTTTCAAAGGAACTACATTGGCGCATGTATCCACAAGAGTCTAATAATGAAACTAATTTAGAGCACTCACAGGAAATTAACTGCTCTGGAAAATAACAAAAAAATCGACTAAGACTTGTTCTAATTTTTGACTACTTCTAATTCTATAATGAGAATTTATTGAAGAAGTAAATCAGAAATTGAAAAACACTTAGAGTGAATTTTAAAAGAACATCATAAAAGTTTATGATAAGCATTTTGAACATAAATAAAAAAACGCGATATAAGTATAGATAATTTAAACAAAATCATAGAGTTGTAAAATCTAGCGGTTGAGCGAGATCTAGGACAAATCATCTCCCTGCACAACCATAGTCCAAGAATCAGTATAGTCTCTACCACGTACTGAGCCCCATACCCTTCACAGTTATAACCGTACAAGTTTTTTTATTTATCAGACGGCTTTGAAGATAAATGTATTACCAAGATACAAAGTAATTATAGCAAAGTATGTTCCTGAGTAGATCCTCAAAACGTAAAAAAATATAGAGATTGAGTGAGAAAGAGTGAGATAGATACAAAAGAAATTTGACTAGCTTCATTTTATTCATTAAATTATTATTTCGATACTTGTACTATATTTGTACCTTTGCCACCGTGATGAAGTATATTGATGAGAAAGATTCTCTTATTTTCTTATAAATAAAAGATGAATTAGTAGCTTCTCGGCAAATGAAGTATTCGAAGTGACGCACAGTGTTTCGATTAGTAGGAGCTAGCTGGACAAAATTATTTTTCAGCGTTTTTGCATTTCTTTCGATTAATTAAGTATTGTAATTATTAAAAATGGTTATTAATTAATTACCAACTGAATTTAAGAGGTATTGGTATTGGTAGACAATATATAATAATTAAATTTTAAAAAATACGTATTTATTGTGGGACAAGTTCCTTTAGAATAGTGATACAGAAAATAAAATATAAACTATAATGTCTTAGATTAGATTATAATTACAGTTTAATTAATAAATGAAAATTTAAAAAATAATGAATATAAATTAGGAATTAGCTCGCAATAACGAATTAAATTTATTTAAATATATAACAGAATGACCCAACACCTAGCGTATGCTGATGACGTAGTGATATCAGCAAGGTCAAAAGCGGCGCTTTCAGGAGCTTTGCAGGAATTCGAAGAAGCGGGGAAAAAATTGGGTCTGTTGATAAATATAGAAAAAACCCAATACATGATTTCCACAAAAAATGATGGGCAGGAAGAGCAGTGTCGTGTGCAACTGCTCCACCACACATTTAAGTAAGTGGACAGCTTGAAGTATATGGGGGCTTTAGTGACTCGAAAGAATGACAACACCGCAGAAATTAAAGCAAGAATTTCAGCAGGCAACAGATGTCTCTTTGCATTGCGAAAAGCATTAAGATTTCGGATCTTGTCAAGGAAAGCAAAATTATTGATTGATAAAGCAATCTTAAGACCGATTGTCACGTACGCTTGTGAAACGTTGGTCCTGACCAAGGAATGCGAGAAGATGCTGCAGATCTGGGACAGGAAGGTACTTCGGCAGATATTTGGGCCAGTACGTAACGAAAGCCAATGGAGGCCAAGAAATAATAGAGAGCTTCAGAAACTATACAATGAACCAGACCTAGTCACCAAAATCAACCCGTATAAGATGGCTTGGGCACGTGGATAGATTGGGAGAAGATAGGTACCTGAAGAAACTATTATATGGCAAACCACGAGGCAAAAGAAGACGAGGAAGGCCCAGGCTGCGATGGCTGGATGATGTGGAGAACGAGCTGCAGAGGATGGGAATCGGACAGTGGAGAGGTCAAACTGCTGACAGGGAAGACTGGAGAGGCGTTGTAGTGGAGGGCAGGACCCTACTAGGGCTGTAGAGCCATGGGAAAAAAACGAATTAAATGAAAGAAAAAATATAAATACGATAACAATAATCAGAAAGAAAGAAAACTATTAATTTTCACATATATACAAGTTGTATGGAAAACAAACAATAACAAAATAATTTAAGAAATTAAAGGAACAAAAAGAACTATAATTATTTTAAAAATAAATGTGTATATATTCAAGGCCATTATTCAGTATATAAGTTAAGACAAGACTGATGATCGCATAGTCGCTAAGTCGCATAGTCAAGCTGGCCATTGTAACAGCTGTTAATATGTAAATATTATATGTAGAGGTTCAAGATGGGAATATAGTCAGTGTTAACCCAGTTATCGTGCGAGTCATTTAATCCTCAATTTCGTTTTTTTTTTTTTTATGTTTTGTTCCTGGAAGAATATAATTGGTGCCGAAACCAGGGAGCTTTAAAAAAAAAAAATGTTTTATCATTTTTTCTATTTCTTCTCTCTTGTTGCCTTACATAATAATGACAGAACCGCGACAGAGAGACATTCTTAGGCCAGCTACATTAACGCTTGCGCCACAACCGCAACCACCGAGACAGGCAGAACCGGTGAACCCTGAGTTTCCGCCTTTGCTGATGACAACGCTCGCAGTGGCACGAGCGGACCTAGCTGGTAGGGAGGCGAATAGAATCGCAGAGGAGACCAACGCGCTCGAACGGATGAAGTTGAAAAGGGCTAACGCTCAGGATGTAAGAAGAGAGATCTCGGATCTGGAAAAACTCAATGGCGGTGTGGGGGAGCTGAACCATTTCCTCAAAGGCGGTGAGGGTATCATGTTCAGTATCGAATCCCAGGTTGCTGCGTATCTCATAGACGAGTTGGATGCTAAAAGGCTACAAGTGGCTTTAGCACGCCGAGTCAAAAGAAGCGTGCTGAGCCAAATACAGACAGATGAGGATACCCTGTGAACAGTAATAAAAGAAAGATTGAAAAAAGCATACGGAGGGGGGCGATGCGCCCAAACATGCTGCAAATGTTTAGGGAAATGAAGAGATCTAATCAGTCGAACGGGCAATATGCGGCAAGTCTAATCGCATAATTGAATAGAATTAATGAGAAACTGCGAGAAGTGATGGATACAGACGCAGTAGAAGCATGGATGATTTTTATGACCACGGTCCTTAAAGTACAGTTGGCAAGAGACACAGGAAAGAAGGATTGCGCATCTCGAGATATGTCTTTCTTGGAATACGCCCAAGAAATGGTAGATTCGAGTGCTCGGGAGGAAGAAGAACGCGACGAGCGCGAACCAGGATGGAGCAGGGTTCTTTTTAGAACAACGCAAATAGGCAGGACTAGGTCAAGATCGGAAATAGGAAGACGGAGAGAAGTAGATTTCCATAGGAGAGAGAGACCGCAACCCCGGAAAAAGAGACAGGCACCGGATGGAAAGATCTGGCATAGGGAGGAAAGGAAATGTCAAGGGTGCGGCAAAGTGGGACACACGGTGGCTGAATGCCCCCGCTCCAAGTGCTATGAATTCGGAACGGAAGGGCAGTTTGCACGGCAATGCCCATATGTAAGACGGAGGGAGGTGGACAGAGGGGAGCCCATGGAAGTTAATGCACAGAGGATGTGGAAAAGGAGGCGATCATCCGAATCAACTATTTCATCAGCAGTGTCGGAAACAGAAGGATAGGAGAGTGAAACAGGAGTCAGGGGGAGGTAGTAGGAAGAGGTTTCAAGAGGATTGAGGTGAAATCGAGCCGCCGAGATAGGAGGACGAAGAGTGAAAAATGAGGAGAGTGTCAGCAGAGAGGCAACCGCAAAGTAATTAATAACACCAAAGTTGTCTATGGTGCGTTGCCAATCATAAGAGTCGTGAGAGGAGTGGAGTGTCTCGTGGATTCGGGCAGTTTAAGTACGGTTATTTGTCGGAGCATGGTGAAGGCCCTGTATACAGGAGAAAGGATACAGGAATGCGATTGTAAATTAGTCACTCTGAGTGGTCCCTGTAAAGTAGAAGGTGAGGCCGTGATTGAACTTGGGAGATGGGGCTCCGATGGGCGCATGACGGTTCAAGTGGAGGAAAATATCCCTCGAGAGTATGGGGGTGTAATCGGATGCGATTTAATGGGGCGAGTGGGAGCCAGAATAAGTAAAAACGGGCGGTGGATAGTAAAAAAAAAGGGAAATCGTGCGTGAATGCTTAAGGGTAATGATGATCGAGCCGGGTAAGATCGGGGCGATTAATCAAAAGGAAGATTGGCGCCACGCCATTAAGAAGGAATTCGATATATTTTTTAATGAAGGGGAAATCCTCAGTGTTACAGGGCAGACGGTACACGATATCCCGTTAAAACAAGACGTCGGTACCCGCAAGCGCTACGGCAACACATACGGGAAGAGTTACATAACCTTAAAATGCAAGGGATCATTGTAGACACGACGTCACCGTACAATAGCCCTCTATGGGCAGTAATGAAAAAGACTGCAGACGGCGAGAAGTACCGGGTCGTAGTGGATTTCCGGAAGCTTAATGAGAACACTTTGGACGAACGCTATCCCATTTTAGACCGACTTGGGGGGGCAACAATTTTCAGCGCCCTTTATCTGAAGGCAGGATACCATCAAAATCGGATGCACCCACGAGACCAGCACAAGACAGCGTTCACCTTTGAGCTGGGTCATTTCGAATTTACAAGGATGCCCTTCGGTCTGAAAAACGCGCGAGTATAAGTGTGCCAAGCATAAACAAATATTGGATCTCTAGGTTTTGAACAATCGTTTACAATAGTCCAATATTTTTTTTTAGAATTTTGACCTACTAATCGAAACACTGTGCGACGTAACCTTCCAAGTTTGAGTTAGGAAATAGTAATGCCATAAGTGATTAGGCCTGGATCCAGAGCTCCCGATGAAATATCCATGCAATCTGTGTGAGTATATCCCAAGATGTGTATGTTTCCGAATGGATTATAAAATCCATAATACTCCTCTGAATGATTTCTATAGAGGATTCAGTTTTTTTTTACTAAAATTTCATTAAATAGATCAATGAACTATGTGGAGTTAAAAGTAAATTTGGTTCTTGTGAATTAATATGTCTGCAAAAAACCTTCCTCCTTATCATCTCTTGATTCCTGTAGCCCCTTCATATCATTTGAGTAATTTTTGTGAGTCTTATTAAATTGTTTTCCGTATTTTATTTGCCTCGTTAATTATGTATTTAAATTTCTTTATTCATTGAGCTAATTTCTTTATTAATTTAGTTAATTGCTTTATTAATTGAGTGACCTTTTTTTATTGATTTGTTAATTATTTAGTGCTTTTTTGTTATTTATTATTGTGGATTTGTTATTTATTGACTATTTAAAATGAACAGAGTGCCACTTTGGTAATTGCTGTTTTCGGAAAAAGAAAGGAAAACTGACCTTGAAGACCAACTGATACACAATTAGGTACCCAATGAACTATATATAGTTACAAGTAAATTTCGCTGTCAGGTATTTCAAAGCATATTGCACATCCAAGAAACCATAAGCCGTTCATAACAAAACGTGTTATTGTTATAATAATCTGAACTAATAAAAGTTAAAATGGTGAGTAGAACAGAGTGTTTACACTGTAAATGAGAGTAAACCGAAGCTAGTGTACTACAAACTTGATTGTAGCAGCTGGATCTGATTGGATTCAACAATCGAGTAGCCTATATATTACAACGGTAGCCGAGCCAATCAACACCGAGGCCGTTCCCTTGGAGCCAACACTACTATATTATACCACTCATATTCTACAGCTGCTCTGATTGAGTACAAACTTGACCGATTGACTCCAAGCCACAGGTTTTACTCAATAAATAAACCTGATTTACCTTACGGGAACACTGAAATCATAATGAAAATATGTTTTAGTAAATCGTAATAAACCACTATAAGAAAAACATAAAAATCATTATTATATTATAATTGAATATTATATAAACAAATTTAGCAAAAAAGAAAAGTGAAATCCATGTTTTCATATTTTGATCATTTATTTTTATTTGATTTCTATTAGGTTATAGCGTTCCTTCAAAAGAACGACGTAACCCCAAAATTGGCAGTTTTGAACCTTCAGTAGCTCATGCTTTCGTTGAAGATGTTTAAATTCAGTAACGGCATCTTTCCAACATCTTTTTTTTTTATTAGGTCATCCTTTGATTTGTATCTTGATTGAACTTGAAGTATAAAAGGAACAATGATATACCGTAACTTAAAACTAAAAAAATTTCAAACTTTTAAAAGTTTTCTAATGGTAAATAAAAGAATTTCAATATCATTACAATAGGAATGCTTTGCTTTACCAATACCCAATTTTTTTATCTCCATCCAAAATTCAATTAGACCACTGGATAGCTAAAGGAACAAAGAATTCATTACGATGTGTGAGGACTGTGAAGCATCAAATGCGGTGGAGGGGGAAGCGTCGTCGTTTTGGGTGTCATTTGCTGTTTACTGAGGTTTCCATTCAGTATTTAAAAAAACAAAAACAAACTTTATATGCAATTTTACATATACAAGTTATCTCTTATAAATAAGTTTTACAATAGTAGGAAAATGTGGAAAAAACCCGCTTAAAAAATAATAATAATAAAGTAAATAAATATAATAATAATGACAGAAATAATAGAAAGTAAATAAATAATTAAAAATCACTAAAAAGTTAATACAGATAACTAGATTACAATACCTGTTTTTTAGTGATTTGTTAAGTAAGAACTATATGTTTTCTTTTTTTTTTGCGTGTACCGTCGTTGCCAACGTTTATCATAGCTACCGATTTCTCGGATTAATGGTTTTTCGGAAGCTGGAGTTTTTTCGAAGTATGCTTTTGTTTGGGCTGAAACATATTGTTTTATAGTGGGAAGTTCAAGATCTCTAAGTCGATATTTTCGTGTAGCGGGGATAATTATTAATAATTCTCATGCATAGGTTTTGTACCCTTTCAAACTTTCTATAATTTTGTGGCGTAGGTTGAACTCCAGACAGGTGAGGCGTAGGTTATCAATGAGCGAATTACTGTTTTGTAAAGGATTAGTTAGTTTTGGGGGCTTAGCCTGGATTTTTTATTAAAATAGGGAAACATTTTGTAGATTTTTTTTTCGCTTTTTCGGTATTCCTGTTGATGTGCTCTGTGAATGCTTAGAACTTATCTAGAATTAAACCGGGGTATGTTACGGATTTAGCCCAGGGGGTGTGTTCGGAATTTAAGATGATGTGGTGAACTATGTTAGGTTTGCGCTTTGTGAAGATTATAGCGGTCGATTTTATAGGATTGATTTTTAATTTCCACTTTTGACAGAATTTATGGATTTTTTTTAAAAGATTGTTGTAATCGGTTTACTATTGTATCGATTCGGTATGATGCTGAGTACAAAGTGGTGTCGTCTGCGTAAAGGGATGTGGTTACTTTTGTGTGTTTTGGGAGATCTGATATGAACAGGTTGAATAGGATTGGGGATAGGCAGGAGCCTTGAGCGGGTAGGGGAAGTGCTATGGACCTAGGAGTGTTTATTTGAACATAGAATTGTCTTTAGAGAATTCAGTATTACTTTTGACTCGGAGAAGCCACGGCGTTCGTTTAGGTTTCAATCGTCAGCTGTCGTCGAGATTATATATAAAAAATTAGTGTACAATAGTGGTAGTGAACATAATTAGGTGTTAGAATATAAAACATATTATAAAAAGTAAACAATGTCATCCTTTACGCGTCGAAAAGCCAAATCCTAATACAGAGATCGTATACGGTTGAAAGAGGCTTCTCAAGAGCGATCGAATGGTAACAATAAAACAGACCTGTAATAAATAAAATTATATTGTAAGACAATAAATTAGTTGTTTACTTGATTTTTCGTGAATACATAAATAATCATATCTTATATAAAAAATATTACCCGTTACGTAAACGTATTCACGTACAAGACACGGCCATGCCTTGCCATGCCTCAGCCACACCCCATTTTTTATTTATTTTAAATCATCTGGATCAATTTAGAAAAGACATGGAACATTCAAATAACTATAGCAAAATCAGGTTTTATGAGTTATGACGTTATTTTGAAGGAACGATATATAGGAAATATTTTTCAATTTATTAATTTACAAAAACATTTGAAAACATCATTACAGATTTAGTTTAAAATTCAAAACAAATTCCTTCGCTATACTCTTCATTGTCCTTTTTACATTACTTATAAAACATTACACAAAGACCTGAACATAAAACATATGACATCGAGCAAAACTGACATCAAGAAAAACTTCAACAAATTTCAACAAAAGACTCATTTGTTGGATATACAAACTTAATGATATGGAATCATTACTGGCAGACACATTGCCACAGAATCCGTCGAGGAGAACTGAAATGGAGTAGGAATCTACTAGTCCAGGCAACGAAGACCAAAAAATGTCAAATGGCGGAAATAATTCATGTAGAAGCCAATTTAGGCACACTTGCAGTGAAAGGTGTCTTGAACAACATACTAAAAGTAATGAGGGGTGGGAGTGAAGCTAAGGGTGGGAGGGACCTTTAGAGGCCCCCTTTTTCATTTTTTTGGTAATAACTCGAAAAGTGATGCCTCTAGCGAAAAAATGTTCATACATTAAATTAATCTAAATAAAATTCTCTATAAAAAAGGTTCTATACTTTTTTTGCTAGAGGACAGTCCTAAATCTAGAAATAATCTTGAAATGATCGCAAATATAAATTCTATCCAAATATAATATAAACTAAGAAATGATATCCTAAGAGCAAAGAAAAAATTAAAAGAGAGGTATCAACATATTAAGATTAAAGAAGACCTGTCAGAAGAAATAAGAAAAATCCGTGCAGAGTTATTTCCATATCTGATAGCCAAAAAAAGAGCAAGGGTACAAAGCAACCATTAGATACGATAAACTGATGATTGAAGGAAAATTATACTCTTTAGAAGATCTTAATCAAAATAAGAGTTCAAAAAGAGAAAGAAACAGTGAAGAAAACACACCGAATTACCCGAGTAAAAAAAAACAATAAAAAATTGAGTAACATAAAAATTAGAACTAGCAACTTAGACCGTTATTTTTCTAATGATAACATACCAGGTACACCTGATTCAGACTCTGTTCAAGCAACGACGAAAATCGAAACAAAACAACAACAAAATGCAAGAACGAATAGATAGCAAAAAGAAAATAAAGAAGATGGCAAAAAAGGTAAAAAATCGGCTATGGAAAAGGTAAACAATTCGGAATTACTAATTTGTACATTTAACGTTCGAACGCTAATGGAAGAAGAAAGGGTTGCAAAACTTAAACTAGCTCTAGAAGAAATAAAGTGGGACATCATAGGTCTAGCGGAAACCAGGCCAAAATTTATAACAATGTTAAATGCGAAGGACGATATGTTACTAGTGCACACACATCCAACTAAAGGGTTAGGTGGCGTGGTATTTTTAGTTAATACAAAAATTGTTTAAAAAATTATTGATTTTCAAGAAATAAGTTCAAGAATAGCCGTGTTAATTACACAGGCCAACAAAAAAAACCTTTTTGAAAACTTTTTTAATTTTAATAGCTGATCTTGATAGATTTTTATGTGCTGAATCCAAATCTGCTCGTAGTTTTTATGTATCACCCTTAGTTTCCAAGCAAAATGTATTTTATTATATAGTCTAATACCCATTTACAGTATATAGGGAAATCAATGAAACACTGTAGAATCGTAAAAATGGTTTGTATTTACAGTAAAATACTTGGAATAGTAATTTTATGTGATGATACAAGGTTCACTTGTCAACTGGAATTGGTTTATATTTTCTTTCCCTTTTTTCCTTGAAGCTTCTTGTGTAGCTTTTCCTGCGATGAATAGCTTGCTGAACTTCCCGGTGAAATGACCAACAGTAATCCCCCATCATGTTGGTATTCCAGCGGCCCTGGTAACGTTTTTCCATCACTTTAACGTCCTGGTGAAAACGCTCACCTTGCTCCTCACTAACATCTCCTAAATTTTCCGGGAAGTAATCGAGGTGGCTGCTCAAAAAGTGAACTTTCAGGCTCATCAAACATCCTAACTGTTCAAATTTTTTTAACATGTTAGCAACAATAGCCTTATATTCTGGGTCTTTTTCATTTCCCAAAAACTTGGTGACAACTTGCTTGAATGAAACCCATGCTTCCTTTTCATTTGAGGTCATTGTGGATTCAAAGTTAACGTCAAACATCATTTTTCTAATATCAGGCCCGGTAAAGACGCCTTCTTTCAGTTTAGCTTCTGAAAGGTGTGGAAACTTCTGACAGAGATATTTGAAACAAAGCCCATCTTTAGGCAAAGCCTTTACAAACTGTTTCATGAGACCTAACTTAATATGTAGTGGTGGTAGGAGCACGTTTTTTGGATCTACAAGGTTTTTGCGTAAAATGTTCTTCTCGCCAGGCTTTAAAGACTCCCTAGCAGGCCAGTTCTTTCTGCACCAATGTTGATTCCGAGCTCTACTGTCCCATTCACACAAGAAACATGGAAATTTGGTAAAACCCCCTTGCTGACCAAGGAGCATGCACGTAACTTTCAAATCACCACATATCATCCAACCGTGTGCAGAATAACCTATTTTATTTAACACTATTTCTAGATTTTCGTAACTCTCTTTCATATGTACAGAATGACCGACAGGTACAGAGGCATACATGTTACCGTTGTGTGCTAAAACTGCCTTCAAACTATTTTTGGATGAATCAATAAACAACCTCCAATCTTCTGTTTTGTATTCAATTCCAAACTCATTCATTAAACCATGAATGTCTGAGCAGTACACCAAATCACCCTCTTGTTCAAAATACTTCGAAAATTGTTGTTCTCTCTTCCTATACACATGAATGCTGGTTCCAGCCGCCAGCAAGTTCTTTTCTTTTAGCCTAGAGCCAAGCAGTTCAGCTTTTTCTTTTGTTAAGCCCAGATCCCTAACTAAGTCATTAAGCTCGACCTGAGTGAACAATTTAGGCTCTACATTTTCTGTAACACATTGGAATTCTTCATCGTGTTCATCTAACTCCGACTGTACATCAGAAAATACTTCTGTTTCAATAGAATTTAAGTCCTCTGGTGGTTCCGGGATTGGCAAATCTACACCGTGCCCTACTGGTCGGATGGCGGACGGAAGGTTAGGGTAGCTTATTACCTTCTTGTTCTTAGAGTTATGACCAGTAATATCTACACTGCAAAAGTAACAGTCATCGGAATGATTTTTTGGTTCCCTCCATATCATGGGAACAGCAAATTTAAAGTGTTTTTTCTCTTTTTTTGACCATTTCCTGAGGTCTTCAACACATACATAACATACCTTATGCGGTGCCCAAGGTTTATCCTGGTCTCCAAGTTTGGTTCCAAAGTATGCTAGATAAACCTTTTTCACAAAGTCTGTAATGTTTCTTTGGTGCTTTTTAATAACAAACTCACCACAAATATAACAAAAACTGTCAGCAGAGTTTTTACAGCCGCGATGAGACATTGCACTGAGCACATGTACAGGAAACGTAAAAGTGAGGTTATGTTGAAAATAAACAAAACATCAGCTGTTTAGCATGTGTTTCAGCAGTGCTGCCAACATCATCTTTGTTCATTAGACCTATTTTTTCATGTTATCTTAACTATGAAAAAGCTGTTAAATTCTAAAAATATTTCTTTATTTCATGAATTTAACTATAAAATGTGAATAAATGGTGGGTGATACAACTTTTTAAGCATCATATTTGGATTCAGCAACCTAAACAACATAAGAATAAGGTATTTTCATTAAAAAAGTTTTTTCATCGTTGGCCTGTGTTATTGATATAGGTAAAAATAAAAATCTATTCCTAGTTCAAATTTATGTCCCAACAGCTTCTTCCTCAAGCAACAACAAAGAAAACTTTTACGAAGAACTGCAAAATATTGTACATAAAATAAAAGTCGGCCCTAAAAATACCCTATTAGTGATGGGAGATTGGAACGGTAGAGTGGGAAAATACAGAATAGGGGAGGAGTTTATCATGGGCAAATCGTGGTACGGTAAACGCAATGAGGGAGCAGAACTCATTCACTCATTTCGCGCATAGTAATCGACTCAAAATTCTAAACACCTTTTTCAAAAAGAAAACAAAACAAATGGACTTGGAAGTCTCCTACAGGCGATAAGTTCGAAATAGACTATGTACTTTGCAATAAAATAGATGTAATAAAAAACTGCGAAATAATGCCAAATGTAAATATTAACTCAGACCATAGATTAATCAGGACCTCTCTTAGGCTAGATAAAATGAAGAACATCCGACCATTCTATTTCACACCTGTGACAATATCAATAAATAATACAAAGATTGATCTCCTATTGATCTATTGATAAATCTCCTAACAAAGATTGAATAAATAAGAAGCTACATAGGCAATAGAAAAAAACAATAACGTCCAAGAACTATACATTGACTCTGTGGTCTAGTGGTTAGCGTAACAAACTACTAAACCGAAGATCGCGGGTTCGTAGCCCGGCAGGTGGCCCTAGGATTTTTTTTAAGGGAGTAAAACTCCTTAGTTATGCCGTCCTTCGGAAGGGACGTTAAACGGGGGTCCCGAGCCTGTACGATGTCAGGTACTCGTTAAAAATGCCTATCCTAATAAAACCTGGATAGGCAAAATTTAGAGTTCCCACTGTAGCATCGTCCGATTAGCCATAGCAGCATAAAGTGACGTTAAATGAACAAACAAACTATACATTGACAATAGAAATAGAATTCAGAAAGCATCCCTCCAGGCCAAACTAAAAACCTATACATCCAATACACTATCGCTCAAAATTATCCAAAGCGGTAAATCCCTCTGAGCTCAAATTCCTCTTCCAAAGTTAAAAGTCCGCAAATCTCCTGGACATGACCTTCTAACCACCCAGATCCTTCAACATCTTCCTCAAAAAGGGATTATTTTCCTTACCTACCTACATAACTGTATCCTTCGTACAACTCATTTCCCTTTGCTGTGGAAACACTCCGTCATCATCCTATTCCCTAAACCTGGCAAGCCACCCAATGTCACTTCATCATACCGACCCATCAGCCTGCTTCCTATTCTTTCCAAAATTTTCGAAAAAATCCTCCTGAAACGAATCCTACCCATAATAGAATCCAATGATATTCCCTCACATCAGTTTGGATTCCATCCCAGGCACTCGATGGTCCAGCAGGGTCTCCGAGCTGTCGATCACATATCCTCTGCTCTTGAAAACAAACAATACTGCACAGGCGCATTTCTGGACGTAGCACAAGCTTTCGACCGGGTATGGCATGCCGGTTTGTTGTTCAAGCTCAAAACCCAGTTACCTCAATCCTTATTCCTAGTCCTTCGGTCCTACCTCTCTGATCGCTACTTCCTAGTACGCTGTGGTAACGTATACTCCAATCTTTACCCAATTCAAGCTGGAGTCCCCCAGGGCAGCGTCTTGGGTCCTATCCTATACATATTGTACACCACTGATATCCCAATTACTCCTGAAACCTTCCTTGCTACGTCCGCAGACGACACAGCAATCCTATCATCTCATCCAGATCCTGAGATGGCTTCCTCGAACCTCCAAAGACACCTTTCACTCATTGAAATTTGGTGTAACCAATGGCGGATCAAAGTCAACGAGGAAAAATGACTTTGGCGGGGAACATGTCCTGTCCAATTCAATGAAACCGTCCTACCTATTTCCGACACAGTACGATACCTTGGCTTTCTCCTAGACAAAAGACTTACATGGAATCCTCATACCAGACTCAAAAGACAAGAAATTAACAGACGATTCAGCCAACTATACAGATTACTATGTAGGACCTCCTTTCTTTCAATAGACAATAAACTACTAATATACAAGACGATCATCAAACCTATTTGGACCTATGGACTGGAACTGTGGGGGACCGCGAAAAAATCGAATATCAGACGCATTCAATCCTTTCAATCCAAAGTCCTGAGAGCTATTGTCAATGCTCCTTATTATGTCTCCAACAAAACCCTCCATAATGATCTCAACATTCCTTTCGTCATCGATCTCATGCCTACTAAATTTTCAAACTTTCACCAAAACCTTGCCTGTCATCCCAACCCTCTGGCTCAGTCATTATCCAGTTCCACGCATCCATATAACCCACCCCGCCGTCTAAACCGCCAATGGCCTCGAGACCTGATATAATAATGTTATTTGGAGTACTGGCACTGGCCAGATTCTCCACTCACGACCTGTGTGTGTGTGAAGCGCCCTTAACCAGCTTCCATTGGCGTTTAATGCCAGTGACGCGGCTGGGAAAGGGGACTGGGGCCTCCCCGACTCCAGCTTTGCCCTCATTCATGAGGAAGAAGCTCAGTTCGGGGACCCCAGGCAAATTGTAAATAGAGTATGAATGTGTGCAGTATATTTCTTTTATGTTTTATTTATTATTATTATATTTTTTTATTATATATATATATATATATATATATATATATATATATATATATATTTCCTATATTTTTTCGCTTGTATATATTTATTTATACATTTATTTTGTTTATATCATTGATTTCTTATGGAATGATTGTAAGCTACATAGCACCATTACTTATTGCCCACAAGAGGCAGATTGTAATGCTTCAATAAAGTGTTTTCTTCTCTCTCAAAATTATCCGAGTAGACTCTACAAATGATCGAAGAAAGGAAAAAGGCAATCAAAAATTCAACCAACCTTAATAATTGGAACAGAAGAATTAGACAAAATATAAAACAGGACCTAGGAATATATAGAGAACAAAGAATGGGCGACATACTTAATAGCAGCCGATCAATAAAAAAAAATCAAAATGGAACAAAGCGAAGGAAAACTATAGACAACTAATAACTAATAAGAAAGGTATTACAGAAAGCAACCGACAGGATATTGTGAGAACTGCTACAGATTTTTTTCAAGAATTATAAGATTGTCCAAATGACTACTCCATTAAAAACATAGAAACTTATGACGAAACAAATCACATAGCACCTCCCTCTTGAAATCTGAAGTGGAGCAGCGATCAAGAATCTAAAAAATAATAAATGCCCCGGAGAAGATGAAATAACAAATGAAATTTTAAAATCTGGAGGAGACGGATTACATACAAGACTATACTTCATCTTTAGCGAAATTTTAAAGAACAAAAAAATACCTAACGAATGGAAAACTTAGAAAATAATCCTCATCCACAAGAACGGCGACAGACAAAAAAAAAAAAAATTAACAACTACCGTCCCATTTCAATCGGGTCTACCTTATGCAAGCTATTCTCCAAAATAATAAACGCAAGAATATCAAGAACAATTGACGAAAGCCTACCTAAAGATCAAGCAGGATTTAGAAAAAATAAATCGGTGATTGATCATCTGTTCACACTCAATCAACTAATAAAGAAATCACAAGAATACAATTTTAAACTCTACCTGGGATTCATCGATTTTAAGAAAGCGTTCGACAGCATATACCACGTCAATATACTACTGACATTAGAACAGCTAGGAGTGGACAAGGCATACGTTCAAATAATAGAAAATATATACATCGAAAACAAGGGATACGTAGAAACAGAAAGAAGAGGAAAACTGTTTCCGATCAGGAAAGGAGTCAGGCAAGGCGATTCCCTATCACCAACAATCTTCATCGCAGAATTAGAAATAATTTTCCAAGCTCTAGA
This sequence comes from Arma custos, assembly GCA_037127475.1. Taxonomy (NCBI): domain Eukaryota; kingdom Metazoa; phylum Arthropoda; class Insecta; order Hemiptera; family Pentatomidae; genus Arma; species Arma custos. The sequence goes on from CM073759.1 coordinate 182,556,537, forward strand.
CTGGCGTGACAAAGGAATTTCTCTCGAATAAAAATTAACCAAAATGAAGTTTGCGGATGACGTAGTTTTGATTGCAAGCTCTGAAGATGAACTCATAACAATGATCAACCAGCTGAAAGAGAAGAGTTCGAACCACGGGTTGATATTGAACCCACAAAAAACAGCAATCATGACCAAAGGACCCTCAAATAATATCAGCCACAGACTCCCAGAAATGAAGATCGCTAAAGAAGTTAGATACCTTGGACAAATCATCTCATTCGAAAAGAGGAGTCAAATAGAAATCGAATCAAGAGTCGGCAAGGCATGGAAGAGATTTTGGAGCCTGAGAAGTATATTTAAAAGCCGTCTAGAAATAAGACATAAAACGACCGTATTCAACAGCTGCATAATCCTTGTCCTGAGCTATGGATGTCAGACATGGTCACTCACTGAAGCCTTAGAGAGAAAGATAACCATATGTCAACGAAAGATAGAAAGAATAATGCTGGGAATTGCACTGAGGGAAAAAATAAATTCACACCGTATAAGAAAACACACAATGGTTACCGATGCAGTCACCTACGCCAGAAGAATGAAATGGAACTGGGCAGGCCATGTGATGAGACAAGGTGAAGACAGCTGGGCTAGGCGAGCCGCCGAGTGGATCCCGCGCGATAGGAAAAGGTGCAGAGGCCGGCAACGCAAGCGTTGGGCCGACGAATTCAAGCAGATGTGCGGAAGCTCGAGACAGGGACCTATGGAGGAATATATGCCAGCAATTTCACCAGTAAGGTTCGGCTAGTCTCCGTCAAAAGACTCTATTCTTCCTAAAGGGATGGTCTATATGTAAATACAAAATGTTGTATTAAAAAGTGTAAATATTGAAGAAGCTAATTCTGTATATACATATAAATAAAGACTATTATTATTATACTTTTTTTGTGCTAAAGGACAGTCCTAAATCTAGAAATATTCTTGAAATGATCGCAAATATAAATGATAACATTACATTTAAACAATCCTTATTTTTAAAGGAATTTTTGTCTCTACATGATACAATAAACAAAGTAGAACCAAATAAAAATATTGCACTGACGATTTATAAGCACAGCGAATCTTTAAACATAGTTTTTTTAAAGTATACCACCACCAACTATGAATCAAGAAAAAATCAAAGAAGAAAGGTAAAAGTGCAAGACGTGTGTCATTATACTTCATTTTGTGGTTTATACCACAACTAAAACAATTATCTGCAACTAGTTTAGACTGCACTTTTTATCAGAAAAAATGGAATTCCAATAATCATGGTATAAAAAATATACAGAAAATAAATATAAAAATTTTAAAAATGAGTGAGTTCAATATTAAAACGATATGGTAGCACACAATATTTTGTTTGGGATAGCGGACGTCCGAAATTATCTTAAGAAAGAAGAAAAGAGGGGCAAGCAAACTCCACTGAGAAAGGCACCCTCGAGACAGACCCAGAGAAGCAAGGAGCACTCTGGAGACTCCGAGGAGCGAGTAAGCAGAAGACCCGGACGCGGCCAGGCGAAGATCGACGTATAACCCAATCTACCCCTGTTCACAGATAAGTTTAGTTTATTTCCTGTAAGGTAATTTTTGGCAATCCTCTTTATATATCAACAGCTGAATCATTAATCTTGGTTAAAATTAAATAAATAAGCTATCCTTATTGTAATTCTTTTGGTGCTTACATACCCCAGATACACTATTTATTTATAAATAATATATTAAAGGTATAATAGATGAGTAAATTGGTAAACACAAGAACAGACCTCTGGAAAGGAACCCAATTAAGATTAAGGCATATAAATAATCATTTGAGTCCTCATCCTAAATGAGACTCTGGCATCCCAAATATCAACCTACATATTCAAAATATACTTAATAGTAGAAACATAGAATAAGATTATTCATTTCCAGTGTGTATGTAACTATGGCTGAGAAGTGTTTAATTTGTACGAGTGAAGTTGAAAGTGATTTGTGTAGCGCCGGTAAAAAAGGGATAATTGGATTATTGAAGGCAAGTGTGTTAAGGAAAAATGGAAAAGAGCCAGGTTTCAGAAATAAGACAAATGGTGTTGTTCATAATTCTTGCAGAAAAGAATACGTCAGAAGTGACTCAATAAAGAGATTTTTGTGAGACACTCTTTCAGATCAATCTTCAACATCACGTGACGTCTCGTCTTTGCGTTCAGGACAAGTTAAATTTGATTTTAATACAAAGTTTTTTTTTCTGCGAAGAGGAGGAGATAAAAAAACCTTATACTAAACGTCGAACAGTTTTTCATGTTCATACCAGTGCGTTTCACAATTCCATTATCGATCATGGGCTGAAAAGAAAGGATGAAAAGAAAGAAAGGACGTAGTAAGACATATGATATGTATTGTTACAAAAGATTCCTGTTGACCGCCGTACCTTCAAAAAGAAAATCTGGATGGCCTCAAGATGAAGGGATTTCAAATGCAATGGAAGAAATCTTCGATTATATTGAAGGTACTGATAATTGTCAATATTCTATGGACGAGTTTCGGAACAGGTTATTACAGGAGAACCGCCAAGTGTGAAGACCATTAAGGAAAGATTGAGGGAAAAATATGGGGACCAAATTTTTTTTAGTACAATTAGCACAAGACAAACTGTCGTCTCCTTTCGTAGTTTTAGTGATGAAATCTTGAGCTACTCGTGGTACACCTCAAGGTGTAAGATGAACAAAGGGGACGTGAGAGTACTGTACAAAAAGCTGCCGAGGTTATCTTGGAAGAAATAGAATCCATGACTTATGGCAACAGTACCTATCCTCCTTCAGCTAGCTTCTGCAGTGAGGCTGAACAATTAATACCTAAGTCTCTCAGAGTCTTCATGGACTGCATTGCAGTGATCCTGTGGCATCCGACTCCGTTTTGAAAATGATCTTTTGACGATGCACGACTGGGTATGGAGTGCGCTGCGGTTGTCGCATAGCGGGATTGCCTGCTCCGGTGCCTCGACAAACAGAGCCCCCGTTGCAGACAGCTTCGATGAAGATGAAAGTTTAGATTTCAGCGAAATTTAGTGTTCAAGATATATCATTAAACACTAATTACTTAATTTTCAACAATAAACATATTGTTTTTAACTACAAACATTTCATTTTTAACAATAGTAACTTTAATATTCTTTTAGGCTTCCACGACCACTATTATTACAAAAGACTTTGTTTATTTCTTCTGGTTTAGACCGTGTAGATAAATTTCTCGCCAACGTTTCGTCAACCATGCTGATGACTTCCTCAGGGCTGAGATCAGAATGAGCAGTTATCTTTCATTCTCATCTCAGCCCTGAGGAAGTCATCAGCATGGTTGACGAAACGTTGGCGAGAAATTTATCTACACGGTCTAAACCAGAAGAAATAAACAAAGTCTTTTGTAATAATAGTGGTCGTGGAAGCCTAAAAGAATATTAAAGTTACTATTGTTAAAAATGAAATGTTTGTAGTTAAAAACAATATGTTTATTGTTGAAAATTAAGTAATTAGTGTTTAATGATATATCTTGACAGCATGGTTGACGAAACGTTGGTGAGAAATTTATCTACACGGTCTAAACCAGAAGAAATAAACAAAGTCTTTTGTAATAAAAACTTTTTTTTGTTATTTTCCATTTTCCCTCCTCCATATCTCCTTAAGCATTGATCCTAGAATAAAAGTGTATAGAACCTTTTTTATAATTTTAAAATTTTAAATACATTAATTTTATGTACATTCATTTAGTATATGAAGATTCTTTCGCTAGAGGCAGTATGTTTTAAGTTATTAACAAAAAAACTGAAAAAAGGGACCTTTAGAGACCCCCACCCTTAGCTTCACCCCACCCCTCACAGTACTTTTAGTATGTTGTAAAGAACACCTTCCCCTACAAGTGTTCCAAAATTGACTTCTTCATGAATTATTTCCGCCATTTTTCCTTCGTTGCCTGGACTACCAAGAGATGAACCACGCCAGGAGTGCCCTCAATAGGAGGTTTCTCCATACACACTTCCACGTGAATCTCTCTCCTAAGGGCTATCGAAAGAAGATCGAAAATACAATATGTGCCAAATGGCATTTGTATAATTTCTGTCGATAAATATTATTATTACTTAAAATTAAAAATCATAACCTTGAGAATGTTCGTCATTTCAGAATTATATACTCACAAAAATATCCAGCACAACCAGAAGAATAAGTCAAAAGTTCATCTAGGATTATATATAATACGCATTTTCGTGTATCATTGGTCTACGGTATATGTAATGCATTCCGAATATTCAAGAACATTTGGGTGTCACTTACGTAGGACCATCTGTTTCATGGCGTTTAGAGGAACATCCGTCTAATGGACGGGATAGGAGTTTGAAATTTCCGTAAGTGCGTCACTTATAAATTTTTCTCACTCAAACCAAGTTATTACGTTATAATACTTATAATAATATCTAATAATTCAATCTTTGAGTAGAAAAACAGTAATGTTAAAAAAAAAAAATTGATCGCGCATACTAAAAATTATATCCAGAATTGATTGTGCATGTTACTTTTTTTTAAATATTGCTTTTCTTCCACTCAAACATTCAATTATGTTCTTAGTCATTATTCAGGATGTGAAAAAAAAAAAAAAAACAATAATTGAATATATAAATTATGTATTTAGTGTTTTATAATATTCACATACAACTTTATCCTTAAAATTGCCCATAATAATTTTGTTTATTAACAGCCACGTGCTTTTTATTTTTACTTTGAGTAATTTCTTTTATTTTCTTCGGCACATTTTCAAGACACAGTCATTGCACAACTTTTTTGAGCATTCCAGACAATCTGTGTTTGGCATTTTATGCAATTTTATACTTTACGTTTAGTTAAAAAGCCTCTAATTTATATTTACATACTACATTTTAATTTATATATGTATTAAATTTAGAAAAAACTAACTTGGAATAGTGAATGTATTGGAATATCCGTTGTGAGATGGACAAAAAAGTTTCGCTAATGCGGAATATCCGTCTGTCAGACGTAGTGAATTGGAGTTGAAGGGTTGTAAAAGGCAAAATCGTTGTAGAAAAGTTTTGTTGACGTTGACTGGGCAAATTTGCATTCCGAACTGAGACTATTTTAGTTGCACTGACTCCGGAATTGACTTCCAGCCTTACTAGCGACTAAAACGTAATGCAAAGGTAATATCGTTTATTAGACGGTTCAGAATATGTTCCGATCTAAGTGTTAATAATTATTTTAAGGCTCTTTTTTTTTTTCAAAATTATTAAAAATATTAGCAATGTATAAATATGTATATTATATTTGCTTTTTGTTTTTGTTTTTAGCTTCTTTCTTGATTATGTGATTCATTAGTTTTCTGATCTCACTGACGGATATTTTTATAATTCCCTGCTATTTTTTTTCTTTATGAATTAATTATAATTTATTCAAACAGCTATAAAACATTTCTTTATACCTAATTATTTATATATCACTTATTTATAAAATTAAGTGAAAGAGCTACAAAAATTTTAAATGATTATCATGATTCCTTTAACATTCTAAATTGAGAAAATAAAGACATGTTTCAACCTTACAGAGGTAATAAATAATATTTATAGAACTGGAATATTTATTTTAATTTATTTCCTCCCGTCAGAAAAATATTATTTTTTTTCCAAGTTGTTACAACCTTTTTTTTCAAACCTTATAAAAAAAAAGAATGAAAATAAAAAATCACAATTCTCAATAGCGGGCGAGATGGCACACTGTTATTTTAAATATTTCAATTAACAAGCTTAAATTGAAAATCAACAACACACTTTTTTGAGCCCTCGAATAAATCAGGTATATTTCGTGGTGTTTGTATATTCGGGTATGTAACATTGTATCTATCATGTCTTCTGAAGAGAAATTTTATTAATAAAAGATTATTTTTAGCTGGTTATCGCTAACTTTCATAACAAATCAGAGAAAAATGAAGATTTGTTTTTCAAACGAGATTGCTGGCTTTAAGCTATGGTAAATTATGAATTCAGATCCAACATTGAAACTATGGATCAAACTTATTATAATTGAAAAAATTATTTTTATTCTTATCAATTAAAATTATAATTCGACAACTTTATTTTATATTGATTACATAACATGAAGTGATGAATGTTGCTACTTCCTAGTAAAGATAATAATTTAATATAAAAAATATTCGATCAATTTTTTTTTCCTAAGGGTTTCCTCAGATTAAGGTTTCCTTCAACCAAAAATTTCCTTTAATTTGTTTTTTTATTTTCATATTTCTTGTTTATCAACCATTCAAATCTTTCAATCAAAATTCCTTTGCTATATTAAATATTGTCCCTTATACATAACTAATAAATCATTGCAGAAAGATCTCAACATGCCACTCGTCGATCCGCTTTTACTCACTCTAAATCTATTTTTATTAATTAATTATTTTTTTAGAATACTATAATTTTTAAAAATTATGTAATATATAGTAATGTAATAAATGTTCCAGAGCAATAAACAAATATTTATTCGTAATAAACTAATACAAATAATTGAAAAGGTAATTAATGATCACTTTATTTATAGACTACAGATGAATAAGTTAATAATAGTGATATTTCGCAAATCATTTATGGATTTCGATTGGATGAAATAGGTGAAACCATAAAATTGTTACTTACTCTTGAAATATTTTATAGTTTATAGCAAACAGAACGTTCACTCTATCACAAGTCACTTAACTTATCAAAATAAGTAATGCCGACAGAAAATGTTCCGGAGCAATAAATAAAATATTTTTCCTGCGGAAAAGAGCCAAAGAAATATTTAATGAAGAGTTTGAATAAAAAATAGACCTCCAATTGTAAACGTTCCAGAGCATTAAATAAAAAATTCTTCCAATAGAAAAGATCTGGATTAATTTTTCATAGAAAGTTAAAATAATTTGGAAGGTGCGATGTGACCATGTCTAAAATCACAGTGGGTAATTCTTTTTTTTCTTCCAAATTCTGAATAAAACACTTCTTATTAAATTTCAAATTTTTAGCCTTTACATTATAATACAATATATCAAAGAACCTATTGTGATCATTTTGTTATAAACTTTATTATTTTTTATATTTTGTTTAGTATTTAGTAATCAATAAATAAAAATAATTAAAAAGATAATTTATGGTCACTTTTTGAACTATAGATGAACATATTATTCAAGTGGCTTATGAATTTACGGATGAGATAGGTTTATTAATATATTTACTCTGGATCATCCCATATCCCAGTAACTATACTTATCGAGGAAAGGAATCCGAAAATAATTAACATATAAAATATTTCTCCATAGAAAAGAAGGAAAAGAGTCAAAGAAATATTTTATAGACAGGCTGAATAATTATGAAGGGGTATATGACCAGGTCTGAAGTATTTTTTCAGTTACATTTCATAGAGTATAGAACTGGACCTGAGTTCAAAGCACGCGCTGGAGTGAGCAACAACGTCTCTGCGATACTTATTTCTGTATTCATCATCTTTGTTCGTACATATATGGTATTTTACATAGCTATAGTTCGTGTTTCAGTGAAGTGAAATGTGAAATTTCAAAGCAAATAACTGATTTATAACTTTACTATAATTATTATAAGATCGAGTGTTTCAAGCGACATTAGAGCATTATCTCGTTATAGGGTCATCGACCCTGGTTGAAGACTCACCATTCTACTCACCAAACAGATATCAGCCACTGACAAATCTTACTTGTGAAGCAATGGAGTCCACATCGGCCCCTAAAGTGCATAGGCCACCACCTATTTTCGTGAGACATATAAAAAACTTTAAACTCCTCTGCACCCAATTGAACAATTTAATAGCCTCTGGAAAATACTACTGCACCAGTAGGACTAATGACACGAAAATTCAATCAGACACGCCCGATACATACCGCAGAATTGTGAAATACCTTACAGAAACTAAGGCTGACTACCACACATACCAACTAAAGGAGGGAAGAGCCATCAGAGTGGTGATCAGGAAATTGCACCCCTGCAGACGTCATTGAAGAAGAACTGACCGCAATGGGCTTCAAGGTCAGACAAATAACAAATGTCTGCAAAAACAATACTGGGCACCCTGAGCCAGGCAACAAAATTCAACTGCCTCTTTTCTTTGTTGACCTAGAACCAACACCCGGGGTTGAAAAAATCTACGAGGTAAACAGACTATATTATACCCAAGTTCAAATTGAAAAACCCTACCCTAAGAAAGACATTGTGCAATGTCATAACTGTCAAGCATACGGGCACACCCGGCACTACTGTGACACTCCCAGGTGCGTCAAATGCGGAAAACCGCATAAAACCGAAGAGTGTATCAAGCCGCGAGAAACTCCTGCTGTCTGCGCATTATGTCTTCAAGGACATCCGGCAAATTACAAAGGTTGTCAAACCTACAAAAATATAAAATCACGCGTTCTTGCAGCACGTCGGCCCACCGACGAAGCGAGAACGTCAAGAAGGCAACCTTCAAAAATTGCAAATGGAACTGTTTCCTATGCCGAAATGTCAGGTGGTCAGCCGAAAAGTCTCGGGGCCACGCTGCAACCCGAACCCTCCAAACACATCCCTGTACCACAAATCAACCCTATACAAGCACAAAACCAGCCCCACCAACCACAATATTCCATGAATAAAATTCCTATTACCCCACATATACCTCCTCCTTCAAATGCTACTGATCTCACGACACTTCTCACATCATTCCTCTCTGAATTCAAATCAATGGTCACACCATTAATATCACTCCTAACAAATCTTGTTTCCCATCTCTTTCCTGTCCCACAACATCCTTAAATGACATCCACCCTATCTATTCTCCTTTGGAATGCGAATGGTATTCGAAACCACACTAATGAACTGACATCTTTACTGTATGACAAAAAAATTAATGTAGCCTTAATTACAGAAACTCGACTTACCAGTAAACGGCAGCTCAACATAACACAGTATTAAACCTACCGGACTGACCATCCTGATGGAAAAGCTCACGGTGGTACTGCTGTCATAGTCCATCAATCCCTTTCCCAACAGGCATTTCCCCTACCTTCAAACGATCTCCTTCAGGCTACAGCTGTTTCAATCAAAACCTTTTCCTTTCCTATCACATTAGCATCGGTGTACTGTCCTCCTAACAAATCCATCTCCAATTCCCAATTCAGCTCTCTCCTCGATTCCCTAGGGATCCATTTACTTTTAGGTGCAGACTTTAATGCGAAACATCAACAGTGGGGATCAAGAACTACTAATTCCCGAGGCCGCATGCTACTGTCTGCACTTAATTCCCACAACTCCAATTTTATTTCTCCCGGCACTCCTACATATTGGCCCAATGATCCAAACAGAAATCCTGATCTCCTCGACTTTTTTATCCATGCTGGCTTAGGTCCCCTAAACTATTCCATAGAACGCCTTGATGAACTTTCCTCAGATCACAGTCCTTTGATCCTTACCCTTTCTGTATCCCCAATACCCAAACTTCCACCGCCATCATTTATTAGGGGACCAGTTGACTGGAACCTTTTTCATCAGCTTGTATCCGACACCATTGACCTCAGAGTTTCCCTAAAAACACCCCAAGAGTTAGATGATGCAGTCGATTCCTTTACCAATTTGATCCAGCAAGCAGTTTGGACTGCATCTTCACCTCGTCCTTCCTTCAAACCCCGCAAGAAAAATCCATTACCACAAGATGTTAGGGATCTTATCCTTACCAAACGCCGTTACCGATCCCTTTGGCAAAGAACTAGGCATCCTCACGATCGGAGACTGTATAACTACCTCACCAAACTAGTTAAAAAGAACCTGACAACCTATAGATCCGAAACCTACAATGCCTATCTTTCCACACTATCCGCTTCTGATAATTCCCTTTGGAATGCTACCAAAAAGATCCTTAAATACCACCCTATTTCCCATCCCCTCCGCCGTGAAGACGGTTCTTGGGCTGCATCAGAAGAATTTGCCAAACACCTTTCAAATACATTTATTCCACATCCTGAAACCAACCCTACGCACGTTTCCAATATTCATGAATTCCTCTCTTCACCCATTCCACTATCCTTACCTCCTAACGCTGTAAGCCCCTCTGAGGTCAAATTCCTGTTACAAAAATTAAAAGTCCGCAAATCTCCTGGACATGACCTTCTAACCACCCAGATGTTTCAACATCTTCCTCAAAAAGCGATTATTTTCCTTACCTATCTATACAACTGTATCCTTCGCACAACTCACTTCCCTTTGTTGTGGAAACACTCCATCATCATTCTATTCCCTAAACCTGGAAAATTTTTGAAATTTCCCTAAATCCAAAATTTTTTAAAAGATCCTCCTGAAACGAATCCTACCCATAATCGAATCCAATATTCCTTTACATCAGTTTGGATTACATCCCAGACACTCGACGGTCCAGCAGGGTCTCCGAGTTGTCGATCACATATCCTCTGCTCTTGAAAGCAAACAGTACTGCACAGGCGCATTTCTGTACGTAGCACAAGCTTTCGACCGGGTATGGCATGCCGGTTTGCTGTTCAAGCTCAAAACTCAGTTACCTCAATCCTTATTCCTAGTCCTTCGATCCTACCTCTCTGATCGCTACTTCCAAGCGCGCTGTGGTAACGAATACTCCAATCTTTACCCAATTCAAGCTGGAGTCCCCCAGGGCAGCTTCCTGGGTCCTATCCTATACATATTGTACACCGCTGATATCCCAACTACTCCTGAAACCTTCCTTGCAACGTTCGCAGACGACACAGCCATCCTATCATCTCATCCAGATCCTGAAATGGCTTCCTCGAACCTCCAAAGGAACCTTTCACTCATTGAAATTTGGTGTAACCAATATCCGCCAAAGTCAAAGAGGAAAAATGCAAACACGTGACTTTTACACTTCGCCGGGGAACATGTCCTTCTGTCCAATTCAACGAAACCATCCTGCCTATTTCCGACACAGTACGATACCTTGGCTTCTTCCTAGACAAAAGACTTACATGGAATCCTCATACCAGACTCAAAAGACAAGAACTTAACAGACGTTTCAGCCAACTATACAGATTACTATGTAGGGCCTCCCATCTTTCAATAGACAATAAACTACTAATATACAAGACGATCATCAAACCTATCTGGACCTATGGACTGGAACTGTGGGGGACCACAAAAAAATCGAATATCAGACGCATTCAATCCTTTCAATCCAAAGTCTTGAGAACTATTGTCAACGCTCCTTATTATGTCTCCAACAAAACCCTCCATAATGATCTCAACATTCCTATTGTCCTCGACCTCATCCCTACTAAATTCTCAAACTTTCACCAAAACCTTGTCTGTCATCCCAATCCCCTGGCTCAGTCATTATCCAGTTCCACACATCCATAAAATCCACCCCGCCGCCTAAACCGGCAATGGCCTCGAGACTTGTTATAATAATGCTATTTGGAGTACTGGCACTGGCCGGATTCTCCACTCACGACCTGTGTGTGTGTGAAGCGCCCTTAACCAGCTTCCATTGGCGTTTAATGCCAGAGACGCGGCTGGGAAAGGGAGCTGGAGCCTCCCGGACTCCTGCTTTGCCCTTATTCATGAGGAAGAAGCTCAGTTGGGGGACCCCAGGCAAATTGTAAATAGAGTATGAATGTGTACAGCATATTTCTTTTATGTTTTATTTATTATTATTTTTTTTTTTTATTATATATATATATATTTTTTTTTTTTTTACTTTATTTTTGTATATATTTTTTCGCTTGTATATATTTATTTATGCATTTATTTCGTTTATATTATTGACTTTTTATGGAATGATTGTAGCTACATAGCACCATTACTTATTGCCCACAGCAGGCAGATTGTAATGCTTCAATAAAGTGTTTTCTTCTCTCTCAGAACTGGACCAAGAATACTGTCCTGCGGCACTCCTGCATTAATCTGAGAATAGACAGAATGTTTACCGTCCTGATTAACAATGAAACAATAAAAGACCTGTCCTCAAGATATGCTTTTATGACAAAATAATATGCTTGTGGTGGAACTAATTTTAATTTGCACAGGAGACCATCATGCCAAACTTTATCGAAAGCTTTTACAAGCATAATAAGGATAGTTTTAATAATAAAAAAAGATCCTGTATCATTACCACTCATGATAATGACAACGGGTGTGCAGGGAGATATGGTACTTTCGATATAGAGGCTAGGTGAGCCGCAGGAGGGTTCCATACCACAAAGGATCCATCAGAGCTGTTCACAGATTAAATTAATATAAATCTGCCTCAGGAGGTTTTGAATCAGGAATCTTCGGTACGGCAATTTGTTTTTTATCTTGTAATATTTTTTAATATTATTTTTCATTAAATTTTACTATTTATTAAAAAGTAAAAAAAGACCTTACGTAAATGTTAAGACCGTGGAAAAATTCCAACGAAAGGCCCTTAAGTCTCCAAACTAAAACAGAAATTGAAATTATTTATTAAATTTTACTGTTCAAAACCTATGAAAATTATATCTCATAACGAGCAATTAAAACAATTAATTAAATAAAAATACACATTTTTATTTCTTGTGCCAACTCAGAAAAAGAAATAATGTTGCTAAAATTTCCGGATTCCCAGATTTCAAATGGTATTGCCTTTTCGACCCTCACTGATTTCATTTCGACTATTTGTTCTTTTTATTAATTACATTTATTACTTATTATATACATGTTTACTATGGAATTCATCCAATTCGTAAGTGAATTCACATAAATAAGATCATTGCACACCGAGTGTGCACCTTATTCTTGTGAAAAATTATATATATTTTTTTTTTTAAACATTTATTTCAAAAATAGTTAGATAATATAAAATTGTTATTTTACTTTCAATAATAAAGAACAAATGATAATGCAAAGACAATTTTTAAATAGTAGTAATTTTTCTTTTTTTACATACATTTATTGAAATTTATAACTGTATACAGAATACATCAAGTAAATATAAAGAAAGATAAATCATGTCTGTAGACAAAGGCATGTAGATAAACTACCCATTGGTTGTACTCAAATAAAAAGTTCAACTTAGAAGGCCACGATGCCATCTTCTTTTCAGACGCCTCGGATGATTATCAGGAATTGAAGAGGTTGCGAGATTTGAAACTAGTGGGTTTGAGTGGAAATGAAGTTTGTCATGAAAAGATTGATACCGGATTTGGGCCAAATCAGCAACAAACGGGACATTAAGGTCATTACTGATTACTTTGACGTATCAAAGTAAGGAGCATTGAGGATTTTACGAAGGGTTTTGGATTTTAAGGATTGAATTCCAGAGGAATTCGATGGCTTCGTGGAGCCCCAAAGCTCTATTCCGTATGTCCAGAATGGACTAATGATTGTCATGTATATGAGTCTTTTGTAATTAATGTGGAGCTTTGAACTTTTGTCCAGTAAATGTTGAAGTAGGCGAAACGTCGAGCAGTTTCTCGTCTTTTCAGTCTAGTATGAGGATTCCATGGTAAGCATTTGTCAATGTGTACTCCTAAGGAGAGAGCTGTTCTACAGGAATCAATGGAATGTCATTAAATGATACAGGAGGACAGGAAGTCGTTGGTTTACGTCGGAGAAGTAAAAAGTAAAAAAAAATAAATTGAATAATGAAAAAACCCAGTGTAACCAATGCCAAATTTTGTTTTCCTATACTTAACATTAGTTCAAGAAAAATCTTATTTCGACGAATAGTTTACTCAGAACCACTGATAATTGCACACTACTATACACGGTGTGCAGGCCGTCCTATTGCCTCGGAAATTCATTGCACACACGATGTGATGAAATATAGTTTTTAGAGAATTTAAATAATTCGAAAGGTGTATTTGACCAAATCTTACTTCATTTTCTAATATCTTTCCTACCAAATACTGGAATCGAAACTTTTTTTACACTTTTTAATATGTTACATATAACAGCTCACTCAATAACATTGTTTCCAAGGCTCTAAACAATTCATGAAATTACTACCGGTAGTAAATGTTCCAGAATAGTTATCTCGGTGGAAAAAAAAATGGAGAAATATTGATTATAGAATATAGAGAAGAATCATGGCTGGGAATAGTGACAATTTTGGATTGAGAAAAGTGATGAGATCAAGTGTACTCTCCAGGAGCACAAAGATGAAGTTATATAAAAGCTTGATTAGGCCAGTTGCCACCTACGCATCAGAAACATGGACCTTGCAGACCACCGAAAAGCAGGCTCTGCGAGTGTTTGAGCGTCAAACTGTCCGAAGAATTTATGGAGGAGTCCTAGTCCTGGTTGATAAAGACTGGAGAGTAAGAACAAATACTGAAATCAATGCCATTCTCGGGAATGAGGACATCTTCAAGTTTGTCAAGTCTCGGAGAATTAGCTGGGTTGGGCATGTACAACGTATGAATGATGATGGAATGCTAAAAAAGATGATTCATGATAGGATTCATGCCAAAATAATGAAAGGACGACCTCATAAACGCTGGTGTTCTTCATGTTCAATACGTGGAAGACGATCTAATAAAGATGACATAAGAGGCTGGAGAACAAAAGCTTTGAATCGACAGGACTGGAGGAGAAGAAATATTGATTATAGGAGAGGAGGCCAAGGTCCATCCTGGACCGTAGATCTGTTGGAAAAAAATATAGAGAAGATAGCGAATTGCAAACATTTGGACAAAGCCTATACTTGTATTGGCTCAGTGTTAGAGCACAGTGTTGCCTTGCCGAAAATCCTGGTTCAAATCCCGCTGTAGGCAAGACTTTTATTAAGTCTGTTTCCAGCCGGAGATGGATCATATGGGATCAGGACCCTCCTGGTGCTCACACAGCCTCTATAAAGTGGGTACCCATAATAAGGGAGAAAAAGCTGGCTCTGATCTAGGACAAATAACCTCCCTGCACAACCGTGGTCCATGAAAAAGTACAGTCTCTACTATGCACTGAACCCTAGACCCGTTCACGGGTTGAAGTGGTACAGGTTTATTTTTTTTATTATGGTAATAATAGTGGCAGTTGCACTGAATCCAAAAATTTTGATAAGTTTTTTTTTACAAGTTTAATAATTTGATTTAGTATCCATAGCTTCTTATTTTATCATGTAAATCATTCATTTAATAATTATCAAAACTCAACAATAGTCTTCTTATAGTCCAGGATCCCTGGTACATTTTTGCACTTGATTACTATCAAGCTGAATCTTCGTGAATAGCTTCGTTTTGATGAGACGCCCAACAATTTCCTTTGCGAAAATTCTCGATTGTGGTAGCTAACAGAGGTGGAAAGGATAAAATACGTCGATTTGATGATTCTCCAAAATTTAAGGATAACGTACCACGCAATTTGTAGGACAATATGACTGTTAAATTATATAAATATTAACTAAGAAAATACAAAAAAAATTAGCTGGTTAGTAATCATTTTGATGACCTCGTTATCGATCAACATGTAAAGGAAATTGTTGGGCGTCTCATCAAAACGAAGCTATTCACGAAGATTCAGCTTGATAGTAATCAAGTGCAAAAATGTACCAGGGATCCTGGACTATTATATGTATATTAAAAAAACTATACCATTACAACTAATTAATGGTCGAGGATTCAGTACAAATTATAAACTGAACTGTTTCTGGGACAATGGATGTGCATTGAAATAATTTGTCCTAGAAAAAGCTTAAACGCCCTGGCGTTTTTACTCAAAACCTGTTTTTCCCCCAATTTTGAGTATCCACTTTACATAAGCTGATTAAGCCCCACGATTGTCACGAAAACCTCCTCTTTTCATATTTCAATCGATACCTCCATACATTCATTTATTTATTTTTTTACTAACCATATTTGTTATTTATTAATATTAACAATAATCAAATTTATATAATTTAAACATACTTGATTATTAGATATTTCAAGCTGTTTATGAAATTTTTGTATGAAATGAGATGAGAGAATATTATCAATATTTCATTCTAAAATATATTTTGTTTTATAGCTCTCAAACTGTTCACTCAATAGTATTGTTTCCGAGGCACTAAACTTATAAAAGAAAGGACCGCTGGATAGTAAATGTTCCAGGGCAGTTATTCCAGCGGAAAAGAGCTGGAGAAATATTTTATATAGAGTTGCAATATTAACTGGAGAGAGCTCATGGCCATTGCTGCCACATCTGTAAGCACCACTTTCTGCTTAACCTCTGCTTTCCCAATGGCTCTTCTCTACGTGATCAGACTCCACGCTACCGAGTTACTCTTTCAATTCCATTCGCGATAAATACCAATGCCTTTTTATTATTTAATTTTCACATTTTATATCCGCTTATAGCCAATGAATACTGATTTGATTCTCAATTTGAAACCTTGTGAAGTTTTAAAAATGAGGGGAAAAAAGTTATAAGCTTATTTTTAGGGTCTCGAAGTTATGAGTTATTGGAAGAAGTAGATTTAAAAATTTTCAAATAATCTAAAAAATGAATTCCTAATAATTCCTAAACTCTTCTTAAAATATTTCAAAAAATAAAACATAACTCCCCAATTGTATATAAAAAAAGTTTCCTTTATAAGTTCCATTCCTTATCCGATCATCTTCCTTGTGGAACTGTGCACCTGCTTCCACTCGTCGTTTCAATGACCTTCAATCGGTATACAATTAAAAAACATCAGAAATTGCTTTTCAGTTTTATGATTAACACTTGTTAATTGATGGATGAACGATTACTGTAATCTTCAATTATTGTAATATACAAATTCATTATATATTCTTTACATCAGGAAGAAAATTTTCCGGATGGAGGTAAAAAAAATTGTCTTATATAGAGAGAACTATTTATTTGAAAGCCAACGTTTCGACCCACATTGCAGGCCTCTTCAGGGCTATTACAGTAGGATTACACTTGACACTAGACTAAATATTCTATATATAACTCTAAGATATTATAGCCCATATTTCATGGATTTTATTATTATTCTAAAGTAACTTATTCCAGAATAAATAAAGTCGTTATTATTATTATTATTGCCATAACTAAGGGAGCGGAGATCGCTGAATAGCCGTACCGAAGGTCGCTTGTTCAAAACCTATGACAGATTTATATTAATTTAACCGGAGGACAGCCGGTGATGGATCCTTTGAGGTATGCGTCCCCCCTGGGGCTCACCCAGCCTTTATAACGAAGAACCAAATCACCTCCCTTCACAACCGCTGTCTAAGAAACCATGCAATCTCTACCAACTACTGAACCCAAGACTCATTATCATGAGTGGCAAGGATACAGGCTCTTTTTTTATTATTAAAACCACCCTTGTTACGCTACCGGTGGTTTTCACAGTTAAATTATTATTTAAGAATTTCATATAGTAGTAGAGGACATTGCCGTGGTACTAGAAAAGAAGGAATATTGCACAGCAGCTTTCTTGAACGTTTTACAAGCTTTCGATAAAGTTTGGCATGATGGTCTCCTGTGCAAACTATAATTATAGTTTGCACAGATAGAACTAATTATAATTATTTCTACAGCAAGCATATTATTTAGTCAACAAAGCATATCTTGAAGACAGGTAATTTATTGTTAATCATGAAGGTAAACATTCTGGTTATTCTCAGATTAATGCAGGAGTGCCACAGGGTAGTATTCTAGGTCCAGTTCTATACTACACTTATACCTACGACATCACACAAAGGCTGGAAAAACTACTTGCAACATATGGGGACGATATTCTCATCTTTTGACCAGTACTAATCCGAACATAGCTTCTCAGAACCTACATATACACTTAAATTCATTACAAAATTGACTCGATAAATGACGAATAAAAATTAGCATATAAAAATCAAACCAATATTGATACTTAGACGTTCAGACTGCCACCCCCACTAATCCTTTAGAATACACAACTGGCCAAACAAATACTGACTAAATACTCCAGCCATTCAATGCACAGAAGACTGACTTGGGCCACATATGACTAACTTGAAGAAATTGTAAAATAACCGACTTTCACCCCTAATTATCATAAACAATATGCTACTTAAGCCGAAATAGACTTATGCCACGCAAGTGTGGGATCGTACCAAAAATCCCACTCACAGACTATTCAAATCTCTCAGTCCCACTGTCTCTTTTACATTACTAATAATGCATTACATAAAAGCCTGAATACAACCGTGAATGGTAAATCGTGACTGACACGATCAAGAAAAACTACAAAAAATTCATGATTCTCTTACCGGACATCCAAACTTACTGGCACAATCATTACTGACAGACACATTACCACAGAATCCACCAAGGAGATTGAAACACCTCTGGAGCAGGGATCTACTACAGTGGGATGAATAACGCTACGAGTGCCTTCAATGGGAGGTTCTCCAGCCATGCTTCCACGAGAATCCCTTACGGAAGGTTTGCAAAAGAAGATCACAAATACACATAAATGGCATTTGTATCATTGCATAAATAAACATTTTTATGGTTTAATTAATTATAAATAATTAATAACCAAATTAATAAACAATAATTAATTATATATTATTGTTTATTTAAAAAAATACATATTTCCTGCAACCATTAATAATGCTATCCATTACTCAACTAAAACTGGTGTGGAAAGTCCCACTTTCCCCTACTAAGTGAAAGTGGTTTTCCCTCACTAGTGAGGAAAAGTAACATCCACCTAAATCGAATTTGACAATCAGCACTCTGTTATTTTAAATGATAAATGGCGGTATTATAATATTATTCATTTATATTCCTAAAAGGTTAAAATAAATAATTTTAGAACTATTTTATATTTAAAATTTTATTTATTTTGAAGCGATTTTATAGAAATATTTAATATTACCTTAAATGTATTAAAACCTCCAGACATCAGAAATTTAAATAATTTGGTTAGTAATTGAAAATTTTAAGAGATAGCACTAGTGTAGTTTTAACAAATCTAAAGTTTCACTTTTAATTTTTTACAAGACTGAAAAGACAAGAAACTGCTCGACGTTTTCGCCTACTCCATCATTTACTGGACAAACGTTCAAAGCTCCCAACTAATTACAAAAGACTCATTTACATGACAGTTATCAGACCTATTTGGACATACGGAGTTGAGCTTTGGGGCTCTACTAAACCATCCAATTCATCTTCCATCCTTACAATCCTTACAATCCAAAATCCTCAATGCTCCTTATTATGTCACAAACAAACTCATCCATCATGATTTTAATATCCCATAGGTTGTTGATTTGGCTCAAACTAGATACCTATCCTTCCATGAAAAGCTTCAGACACACTTGAATCCACTAGTCTTCTCAGCTTCCCATAATATTCCTGATAACCCTCCGAGGCGTCTGAAAAGAAGATGGCCTCGAGACCTTCTACTATAGAACTTTATTGGAGTGCTATCAATGGATAGTTTCTCCATAAGTGTTTTTTTTCATGTCCTTTGTTCATACAGCAGATTTACTTGGTGTTATATAATTACAGTTGTAAATATCAATAAATTATTCTATTCTATTCTATTAATTTTTTAATTTTTAAATGGTTGCAGGAAAAATGTAATATTAAAAACGTGAGAAAAGTGCTTATATGCCTTCGGCTCGTGTGGTAAAATTCACTCGGGTGTAATAAAGTGGCACTTTCCTCACTTGTCAAATTAATAACTATTCTGAACTCCAATTCCGAGTCAGTTCTTAAGTTTCTTTTGGGTCTCAAACTCATGCCCTAACAGTGAATGAAATGAAATGATCTTTTAGTAAATACACTAAATAGCACACTAAAATAAATATAAATTGGCACGTATAAGATGTTAATTAGATAAGTTGTACTTGCAAGTTTTTTAAGAATTGATACTAAATCATTAATCAGTCAATCACCTTCCAATACTTCATGAAATGTAAATATTGTGATAGTTGTGATCAATTAGTAAGTAATCTATTTTTGGAACAACAGTTTTATTTGATTGTTGAATCATATTAAATTTAGTTCTATTATTATTTTATTAAAAATTAATTAAATTTGCATAACACAAACTTAGACCTTGAACATCCGATTTTTCGTTTACAGAGCGATTTTTTTACTTCTGTATAGCTATCATTCCTTTTAAATTCCATTTGAAACTATTTTTATCTTGGTGTATTATTTTAAGTTTATCAAATTTAAAGGTATGTTGTGTATTTCGAAAAAAATGGAGTAAGAGCTATGTGATCTGATTTATTAGGGTTTTTTATTATCGAATTACAACTATATATGTGTTTGTGTAGTCTACGTTTTAACTACGTGTTAATGATGTTCCGAAATAGGATTTACCGCATTTATCTTCACACCGTATTTCGTACACATTTGATTTTAGCTCTAATTTATCCGAATCTTCGATTTTTGTAAATAGTCTTGACACTGGCTGTGTTTATGAAAGTAATTGCGTAGTCAATGTTACTTTTGTGTTTTTATTAGTCTTTCGGAAAGTGTTTCTATGCATTGGCGTAACGAGGGGGGATTATTGGGGATGCAACCCTCCTCCCATTGCTTAGAATAAATTTTAATTTTTAGAATTGGTTTCATTTAGGGTTTTTTTTGGTTAGAAATTGTTTTTAGAAAATTACAAAGGAGGCTGTGTAAATTACAAATTAGGACAAAAGGAGATTTAAGAACTGACTGGAACTCGAGAACAGAATATATATATGTATACTACAACCTGGGACAATGTATACAGCTAAAACATCCTGGACTCCTGTTAAACTTGGAGAAGCATGATGACGCCTAAGATCAGACTATAGCTACAAGACAAAGAATGGCGGATGGAGCACAAGTTGACGCGAGAGAGCATTAGCTAGCCGTTACAAACTAGACGCTAGTTAGCGGGGGCAAACTAGTTATCAACTTCGTAACTTGTTAGTAGGCGGCAATCAATCAACTGATGAAAGATGGTGGGCTGGAGGTGACGTCCGCATCAACGCTCGGGTCAGCCCGCTAATCACAAACTCCGGAAGCCTAACTTTATAATATAAATATATATATTATTGCTATGTTTTATATTCTTAAATAAATTTGAATATTCTAAGTGATATAGGGATGCCAGAATTATCATCTTAAATGATTACTCAAATTATTATTTCTTCAAATGTCCTATTCTTTATTACTTTATTCTTAATTAGATTCTTTTTCAGAGGTCCGTTGTGTGTTTGCCAATTCACTAATTAATTAAACCATCAATATATTATTCACAAGTAAATAGTGCATATGGGTTAAGTAAGCACCAATTTGAATTATAATGAATATACTTTATTAATACATTTTGAAATGAGATTAATGATTCAGATATAATACAGAGGATTGCTATAAAATTCATACAAAACTTAAATTGCAACTTATCTTGTGAAACAGGTGATTACGTCTGTAGGATGAGACTCGGCCTGGCCGCCGTTATAAATGTTATAAAAAATATATCGTTTTAAGTGAAGAAAATTAAGAGTAATTCATCCATTACTTCTGATCGATATGAGCTGTTAATTATAACTGATTAGAAAGCATCTGTTTGAGTGATGTAGGAAAAGCTTGGATTAGAATGTGGTGCTATGTATCGTATCGGGGATTATTATAAAAATAAATAAATATTTGCATAATGAGCAAATGACCGTTTGTAAGAAATAGCTCACTCAGTTAGAATGTTTAAACCCCATAGTTAAGGGGGTGAAGAGATATTAGAGTGAAGGTCCGAGACTCCACCTTTGGATATAGTGAAGAGTGTCTTATCCGGGTGGCCAGTCCCGGGGTAGGCACATCTCATCAAGAAGAACTCTATGTACTCTTATTTTACAAGATAAGTTGTAATTGAAGTTGTATTTCATGAATTTCGAAAACAGATATTATGAAAAACAATTCTAAATTAATGAAACTTGATGAAATTAAAATGATTAAAATCAAAGATGATATGTCGAAGGCTGTCAGAGAAATCAGAAAGGAATTATTTAGATTTATGAAATCCCTCTGTGAGAAAGGAAACAAGGATACCCTGAGATACGACAAACTATCAATAAATGATAATTTGTTCGCTCTAGAAGAACTGCAGGCGCAAGAAAAAGGGAAGAAAGAAGTAAAGAAAAAGAAGGAGCTGTCGGTAAAGAAAAAGAGTAAAAACCAAAGGACAAAAAGCCAAAGGAAGCAAAACTTCATCATCAAAGGACAAACAACCTAGATACATTTTTGAAATCTCATGGAGAAAGAATATTAGAGGAGAGTGTTAATAAAGACTTGGATGCTTAAAAAAAAATTTGCAAAAGCCAAAAGATTCGCAAAAAGTATAAAAATTGGACAGTAAACCTGAAGTAAACCAAAAAAAGGCATCGAAAAGGACAATAAACCGAACTCACTTTCCCCAAAATGTTTGGTCAGCAAGGGGGAATATTACCTAAACCTCCCAAAACAACATTTTTAAAAATTCCAAAATTTTCGAAATAGCCACACTCAACGTTAGAAGTTTACTAGCCGACTGGAAAATAGAAGAACTAGAAAACGCTATGTTTAATTCAAATATAAAATTTTTGGGATTATCTGAAGTAAGAAGAAAGGGAGAAAACATTCAGTTAAGTAAAAGTGGATATTTATTTTTTCATTATGGAACAGGCGTAACTGGGACAAATTGGTAGTGGCTTATTTCCAAAGAAGGGCCTTTTTTATTTTCATTAAATAACCTTTTAAATTTATTTGTTGTATTCTGTACCAGTATTTGTAGTTTGGAACTTATTATTTTGTAAATGTACATAGAAAAAAGAGCAACTTACCCCATCCCTAGATCAAATGTAAGCACATCGATGAAGGGAACACTGCCCTGACATCTCCCAGGTCTAGGAGGTGGTTTTAAGCCCCAAAATAAGGGGTTCGCGCAGGTCTTCAGCCCTCCGATGTGCCTCCGACCTATGTACTCGGGCACTGAGGGAAGCTGAAGTTCCTCCCGGATGGTGGTGTGCTCCCTCGAGCGATGAGCCACTTACGATCTTTCTAAGGGTAGAGTTCTGGTAATGCTGCAGACGCTGCAGCGTTGTTTTGTAGAGGTGTCTCAGTAGTGGTGCACCATAGAGCAACGTAGGTCTTATGATGGACTTGTAGATTTGTAATTTCAACCTCAGTGAGAGCTGCGGCGACAAGAGCAGATGGTATAGCCTGTGAGGTTTCTGTTGTGCTTTCAATTTGTTTTGTGAGGTTTCTGTTTTCAATCAATCTTGCCTGAACGTGCTTTGAGAAGAAAAAGTCAGATCCTTTGATCCGAATAATATTTAAATAATAAAATGAGATGCCCCCCTGAGATCGTGATACTTAATATATGGTAATTCTATATCTTTAATAAATAAGACACATATTCCTCTCTTCTACAACCAGGAGTTGTTTATCAAATATGGATCCTTCTTAATTTTATTAAATAACATCATATTTATTTGTGCAGATCATGCTTACAGGATAACTTATAAAACTACTTATAAAGAAAGAGTAAATAAAGAAACAAGGTATCTTTTCTGTACTACTGTAAGGACAATAATAATGTAGAAATTATATATATAAACACTTATATAATACATGTTGACGTTAACATATATAGTTTTGTAACTAATTTAAGGTGTTAAGAAATTTGTTGTTTTATAAAAAATTGTTTTGAATTTTCTTTTTGATGTTTTTTTGCAGATAGAGTTTTATACTATTTTTTAGTGATGATGAAAGCTATACATTGAAAATGGCTTTTTTGGGTCGAAACGTTTATAAAGAATAAATGAAACAAATGAATTTTGGACTAAAGGGTTTTGTGTTTTATACACCCAAGAAAAAATATAAAGCACTTTTTGAATTTATTTATTGCATTCTGTACTAGTATCTGTAGTTTGGAACTTATTATTTTGTAAATGTACATAAAAGAAAGAAGAAACAAAAATAAAGCCTATTATTATGTATTTCATCGCAATCCTACATGTATATCTGAATCATTTATCGTATTTCAAATTGTATTAATAAAATATATTCATTATAATTCTTTGGGTGTTTACTTAACTCAGATGCACTATATATTTATAAATATTATAATGATGGTTTAATTAATTAGTTAATTGGTAAACACACCACAGACCTCTGGAAAATCTTCCAAGTTGTGAATATGAGGCTTGTGGATTGGTTCGTATAAGGGCATTATAGTCGGCTACTTGGCTATGTGGGAGGGTTTTCGGTTTAAACACGCCCTAATAATGGCCAGCAATATCTTTTGTGAAAATTTACGTTGGTCGATATTCAATATCTCTTACTTATTGAACGCAGACCCCAGAACGCAGCTATAAAATATTGCCTCTATGCTAGCCACCGACAAATTGGTTTTGGCCAACCTCTATGCCGTCCCTCCACAACTTTATATACATCTGCACTTCTCGCTTGTGTTCGGCTATATTAAGTCATCAAAATACTTTTTCTTTTTTCATTCTAAATATTTTTATTTTAAAAAATGTTGAATTATGTAGATATTCAACGTAGTGATTAGCAGTACATTGAAACCCAATTGGAAAGAAGAGTATTTGGAAGACTTGAATAGGCTGAACGGTTGTTATTTCATATGTTCTGTTAGCTTTGCACCTATTAGTCTTTACTTCATTAAGTCCGCTATATTGATTTTACTGCCCAAGCAATGATATCAATAAAAAGGCTGATCAATAAAATAGAGCCAAAAACTCAAAAAGAAACATTATTATTTATTATAATGCAATCGGGAAAAACCACAATGCAAAGCCTTATGTTTCAAATCCAGTAATACACCCACTTACCAGTCGACGTTTCGCCTATTCAGGCATTATCAAGATACAAAAACCAAAAAGGGGTTATGTCAATCACATCTCGAAGAAAAAAGTGCAATACATCCCAACGATCTACAGCCCAAACAGGCTCCCAACATGAGACAGCACCCCACCACCAAGACGTTCAACATACAACTCGTACAGAGTTGTACAGATATAGTTGTACAGATATACAACTATATCTTTAATAACTAAGACATATATCCCTCTCTTCTACAAATGTTGAAATGGTTGACAGACCAGGAGTTGTTTATCAAATAAAGATTCTTCTTAATTTCATTAAATAACATTATATTTATTTGTGCAGATCATGTTTACAAGATAACTTTATAAAACTACTTATGAAGAAAGAGTTACTCCTAATGTTCCTAATGGTGTCACATATAGCAAGTCATCTTTTGTGCTTACTTATTTATTACTTGTCAATGGTGTAAATAATACTTATTTTTAACTTTAATATTTTGGCTATTTTCTTAGTAAATCCTTAGTGACACATGGAACCACCGTATTCTTCATTTCCACTCTTTCTTTCTCTGTTTCAGATTGATTTGTTTCCGACGCTATTTTGAATTTTCTCTTTATTGTGTTTGTCTAGAAACCATTTTCCATCAAAGCTTTCTAGAAATGTATTTCTATTTTTTTTTTTAAATACTTCGGTTCTGCAATCCTGATGGCTCTTTTTATCAATTTTCTGATCACTCCATGTTTTTGTGCAAGATGATGTGAGGAGGCATTAAATATTGGTCAGTATGGTTCAGTTTTCCATATATCCCCAACCGTTTTCTTTCTTCTCTACTTCCACATCTAGGAACTGGATGCTTCCTTCAGCTTCAACTTCTGTTAATCTATCAACACAGGCACTACAACCCAATAAGGGTTCTAGGCGTTGCCTCCACTCTTCTCTGTCCTGAGCAAAGTCCTCCAAGCTCTGGATCCAATGATGCTACCTGCATCTCTCTCGACCTCGTCTGCCCATGCTCGTCCATGATTCCTTTTTCCATCGACGCACCCAAACAGCAGTCTTTTTTTTTCACACTACCTGCCATTTCTGGCATACGGGGTTCGGCAGCGGTGGGTTAATACGTTGGGTTTATGCACGCCCACCACTGCCAAAAATCAACTGTTTATTCATAAAATTCTTATTCTACATTTATTGGGGGGATATCATTTAAGTCTTTGGTACAATTTTATAATGAAACAAAAAAAAATCTGTGGTGGTGCCTGGTGCACCTTACTGTTGGGACGGCACCTTTTTAACAAATAGCAGTCTCGTCAGAGTAGCGTCGTTCTCCATTCTGGCCATATTCAGTCTAGCTATTCATGTATCCTGCACCACGTCAGGCTCCTGATACATCAGATACAGTTCTGCATACAGTATTAAAGTCTTAGTCTAAATTGAGCCCCAACTCTTACAGCTCCAAACATCCTTCTTAATATTTTTCTTTTGAAAAGCAGTAAACAGAGCATCTGCCCTGGACAGAGGCCAGGTTTCCGATCAAAGTTAAAACAGGCCTGATGATTGTTTTGTACAGCACCACCTTTGCTCTTCTTGATATCAGACGATTTCGTAAAATTTTCGCCATCCCAAAATAACATTTATTAACCAACACTCTTCTTTGAACTCCTGGGATGGTTGAGCTAACTGCTTTGACCAGAGAACCGAGGTAGACAAAATTAAGATACTTTCAAATGTGTAGGCGCCAAACGTGACGGTGTGTTCCGATAGCTGCCATATACTTAGTCTTTGCTGGTTTAACTTCTATGATGAATTGAATATTTTCATGAATGCCATTCATTATATTAAAGAATTCTTCTAAGGTCTCTATACTACGTGGCCGAATAACAAAAGCATCATCCATGTAGCCACTAAGGTGGGTTTAGTCTTTGCGTTTCCATTGCTCTTGGACGCTTCCATAACAATTCAGAAGTGTTTTGACTTAATAGTGATCCCATGCTGGCAATCAATTAGTAGTCTTTTCCATTGAACAAGAAATATGATAATTTCAAACATAATTCTGCCAATTTATAGTGTTCCTATTGAGTACATTTTCTACTAATGGAATCGTCTCTTCGACCGATATTTTGGTCAAAAGTGAGTTTACATTTAAACAAAGAAAATATATAGCAAACATATCAAGCAATATTGATGTTTTAAGAACTTGGCCAACCGTGGGGCTATTTGTGGTGTAGTCAGTGTAAAAATCTATAATGGTCAAAATCGCAGATTCGCAGCCCGAAGTGGCCATATGATTTTTAAAAGAGAGTAGGCAATACTTAGTAATGCCGTCTTTCCGAGGGGATGTAAAATAGTAGCCCCGAGTCTGATCGATGTCAAAGATCCCTAACCAACTTAAACCTGGATCAACAAAATTTAGGACTACCATCATAGGATCGTTCGATTAGCCAGAGTAATGTGATGTTAAATGAAACAACTTGGCCGATGCTAGGAGCCTAAGTGAGAACTTGGCCAATGGTTCGAAGCCGAAGAGGCCTACCGGATAATTTATCAGGCTACTAAAAAGGGCCCTAAATAGGGAAGCTAGGCCTGATTTAGGTTTATAGCCAGGTCGGGCTTAGGCCGGATTTAAGGCTCTCCTTTGTCGGCTCCTTTACTGCGGATAATAGACTTTATAACTTGTTATTGCTACACTGTTACTACTAACAAGGTTAACACCACAAATGAGTCAATGAAAGAGTAGTAAAGTATTCTATATATATTATAATAATAATATATAATAACTCTTCAACAAAATTTTAAAAAACGATTAGGACCATCTTAACTATAATCCAACTATTAAGACGATTTTTGAAGTTAAAACTACTTTTGCGGCGTTTAGCGAATTTTTTAAGGGGGGGATGTATGATGATGTGACCCCTGGTAGCTCAGGTGGTTAGAGCACTACTACGGTGAAGCAGACGACCCGGGTTCGAATCCTGGCTAGGGCTAGGGTTGTTTCTATTCAAAACAACAATGTTTAAAAATAATAAAAATTATAAATAATACATTGACGTAAGTCAACAAGAACCTAATTAAAAAGTAATGTTCAATGAACATTCTTCCCCGTGTATAATATTTATAATAATATTAATGTGTGTCGCAATTTTTGGACACGGTGGATGATGTAAGATTGGTGAAGAGAACGGATTTGCCTGACTTGATGTGACCCCTGGTAGCTCAGTTGGTTAGAGCACTGCTAAGTAAGTGAGGTGAAGCGGACGGGTCTTTTATATATTAAGGCTGCTAGTTACTTTTTGTAACCAAATGATTACTTTAAAAGTAATCGCTTTAATTAATATATGATTAGGTAAACAGGAATATAGGTTAATGAAATTTTTATTTTAAATTAATATAAAAAGAACAACTAAATATGAATTTAAACAGGAAAAAAACAGCCATGTCGTCAATTATTTGAAGAAATAAATTTTTGTTATTGTTCCTCTGTCTCCATAAAAACTCACACAAATAGGAATCTAAAAGTTCCCTCCTTGTTCCACACTCTACTTGGCTCCTGTTGTAGGGTCGACAAAATGTTTTGAATGATTGACAGTAAGATGCACATAAGTCAATGAATATAATTTTATAATGTTACGGTCGCAGGCAGGAGGACGGAAGCAAGGGGATTAGCGGCTTAAATCCTTCGGCGGGAGAAGTTAAAATAGGATTAGGACCGTTCTAGATCGTCTCCTTTTGTCGGAAAAGGATTAAGAAGATTCCGGAATTGTCTGGCCCCTCCGTGTTCTAGAATGTTCGGCCTTGCCTATTTAAATACTTCCCTCACCTCGAGCCAGTCAGTCTTAGCCGGAGAGTAGACCACGCAAGATCTGTGATAAGTGAGTGTCAGTGTGATAAACTAGTCAGTGTTGAACCGGCCCGTGTAATAAGTGTAACAGTGAACTGTGACAGTCTCGCGAGTGTAATAAACTGTTTCTGTTTGTTTCCGTGTGTCACTTTGTCATACTTGGAGAATCTTACGGTCGGTGGACTAGTGAACTGTAAGTGTTAATTATTAGTTATAAATTGTAGTGTAATTTTATAATATTCATAGAAACTATTGTAACTAGTTAACCTATCTAGAATTAGTAATATCTTACATTATTGTCACATAATTAAATAGGAGTTAGGCCTAGATAATAAATATTTAGAATATTGTTATTATAAATTTATATTAGTTCAATAATTTAATTGTTAATAGCTTTATTGTATCCTTTTTATCATTTTGTTAATAAATATTAGTATATTTAATTAAGGAATTGTTTAATTCATTTTAATACCCAGTAGCCCGTAACAATAATGTTTCTCCTATCACAAAAAGTAACTGGCAGCCTTAATCTAAAAAAGACCCGATTTAGAAATACAAAAAAAGTCCAAGTTATCACTTCTGTCGGCAGTCCTCATGACACGAATTTATTTATTTTTTTCAATTTAGAATTAAAATCCTTCTTACGTATATTTTTCTAAAAAAATATTGTTGTTTAGGAATTTGTAATAATCACATTTAACTTTATTAACTATTATTCGAAGACAAACATAACTTAATCATTGGGATCGTTGATTTTTCTACAGCAATTTAAATATGTTTTTTAGGAAGTTGTAATAATCACATTTAACATTATTAACTATTATTCGAAGACAAACATAACTTAGTCATTGGGATCTTTGGTTTTTCTACAGCAATTTAAATATGTTGTTTATGAAGTTGTAATAATAACACTTAACTTTATTAACTATAAGTTGTAATAATCACATTTAACTTTATAAACTATTATTCGAAGACAAACATAACTTAGCCATGGGATCTTTGGTTTGTTTACAGTAATTTAAAAATGTTGTTTCTTAAATGTCATCTAGTCATTCTGTAGCTCCGGTGAATAAGTGGTTAAGTCGAATTTACCCCAGAGAGTGTAAACTGTCTTTAGGAAATTGATGGAAGCGGAATCTTTTCATTCCGTAGATTTTGGCTCGAAATAGTATTTTAAAAGCAATATTTCCTTTTTAAATCAAACTCCAATCAGAAAGAACTAGTGAGCCCCATCGCTACAACCCCACTCCTACCATCTAATTAATCAAGAAAATCCTATTCACATTTTCACATTTGCTCTCATAAAATGCACCTAGTGTAGTAAAAGAGATTCTTTCTATTCTATACTATTATATTTTCAACACCATTAGAAAATCCAAGGGACTAAGAATAACAAAACTCAAAATAATGCCTTATTCCGCTTATTCACTACGAAAAAATCACCATTCAGGTTCAGTAAGTAGAAGAAACTCATTTTGGAGAAAATTTGACTCAACACTTATTTACTGTGGTTCTAGAACTAATCGTTTAATAATTAATGCTTTTACAGCTTTTGGTTTAGCTACATTTTAATGTATTATTTGGTTTTATTAAGGCCAAATATTAAAAGTATATTCAGTAGTGATGGTATTGCCTGAATGAAGGAGATTTGAAAAAAAAATATATGAAATGTTGACTTTTATATAAATTATCTTAATATAAAAATATATATAATAATATTAATGGTGCATAGTAATAATAATTATTTTCTTATTATTATTTTCGATGAGGCCCACTAGAGACCTCGTATTATTATAGTAATATTATTTTATTGTTCTTCATCTTTCTTCCCTGATATTCCTCCATACTCAAGACCCTCTTCCAATAACTCTCTCTGTCCACAATGTTGTCTTTCCTAAAATTATATTCCCCTTAATATTTCTTTACTACCTGAATCGAGCTAGTTATTGGCTTTTTCTTCCAAAGTTACTTGAATAATTTTTGTTGAGTCATATAGAATGTTTTTTACATTTCATCCTAAAATCTTGTTGTTTAATCATTAAACGCTACTTAATACTAATATGGCTAATCAGACGATGCTACAGTGGGAGCTCTAAATTTTGCCTATCCTGGGAAAAAGAGGGTTGGGATTTTAAATGAGTGCCTGTCACCGTTAAGGCTCGAGATCCATATTTTATGCCTCTTTTGAAGTACGGCATAACTACGGATTTTTACTCCTTTTAAAAGAAATCCTAGGGAAGCTGTTAGACTAGGATCCCTCCCTTAGATTTTAATTTCCATACTTCTGTTTCTTTTCACTAGACCTAAGATTTTTCTCATGATTTTTTTTTCTAGTACCACAAGTTTAATTAATCTATATTATATTTACTCACATATAATAATTATTTTATTTTTATAAAAATATATTAATTGAAAATATTATTGATTGTAAAAAATATTTTATGTTATTTATTCATGGTTTGTTACACTTGTTATGGTTTTTCTTACAAACCTAGAAAAAATAATTTTTTACCTTTGGTCTAGTGATGGCATAACAACCACTAAGCCCAAGGTTCGTAGCCCGTTAAGTGGTCCTAGGAGTTTTAAAGACAGTAAAAAATCCTTGGTTATACCGTCCTTTGGAAGGGAAGTTAAATTAAACCTGGATAGGCAAAATTTAGAGCTCCCACTGTAGCATCGTCCGATTAGCCATAGCAGCATAAATTGACGTTAAATAAACAAACAAAGAGTAAATTTAAAAAGGTAAGGAAAACTATAGTTATTTAATATTTTTATTTGAAAAGAAAAGATATGTTCAGGACCGGGACTCGAACCCGGGTCTCCCAAGTTTCCGCCATGGTACTCTATCAACTGACCCATCCTGATTCGACTCTCGGTCAGACTCATCTTTTCTCTTCTCGATATATCTTTTCTTTTCAAATAAAAATATTTAATAATTATAACAACTAACAAAAAAATAAAATAAATAAAGTTTATATTACAGTGAGGTACAACTTTACGTTACCCAATGTCTCGATATGCCTATGTATGTTGTTAGAAATCACCCGCATACTTCAGAGGGAATTTTTTTCTGTATTGAAAAATCAAGCTACATTAACAAACACATTTCAGTAATTCAAATTTGAACTTGTACATAATAGGTTGCATTTATAATAACATCTTATGAAAACTATATAACAAATAAATATAATATAATAAAATAAACAAGTATGATAAACATAATAAAATAAATAAGTATAATAAATCTTATGATTTAGCCAACAGTAATGCAGGAAGGAACAGCATCAACCAATCAGATAAGCACAAATGATAATAAGATTAAGGAGCTTCTAAGGTACCATTGAGGACCCTGTAAGGGCTGAGTTACCGCGGATCATCATTATGGTCTCATCTAATTAGGCTATATAATTGGACTCTCGTCATTCGAAGGGAACGGGATTGCTCAATGTAAGGGCACTCACTGCCTATTGATCAAAAGGTAAGCAGTATAATAAATTATTTATTTTTTATAAGCTGTGAATCAAACATAAGTGATGTGGAGACCCTCCTAGGGTTTACCCAACTTTAATAAAATGAATGCACTTAACTATTGGGTAGTTTCATATGATATTCCATTTCCCATAGGTAAAATTATACAGTAAAACAACTTTATGAAATCATAACATTTTTATTCAAAAAATTTACCTCATTTCGATATTTTTTTCCAAATGTGTTATCAAAAATTTTCAGCCTCGGAACTGAAAAATTCATGGTCTAGGGGTTAAAAGCTCTAAGGAGTACCAGGCACATAACAAGCTCGCGACCACCGTGTTACGTCTCCTCCAATGGACAACAATAATTTTTACTCCCTAAAAAATCCCGCTTAGCTCCTAACCCGCGACCTTGCGCATAGAAAGTTGTTATGCTAACCACTCACCACAGATTACAGGTGACAGTACTAACTTTTTTGTTTGTTTGTTCATTTAACGTCACTTTATGTTGCTATGGCTTATCGGACGATGCTACACTGGGAGCTCTAAATTTTGCGTATCCAGGTTTATTTAGGATAGGGATCTTTAACGAGTACCTGATATCTTACAGGATCGGGATCCCCGTTTAACGACACTTCCGAAGAACGGCGCAACTAAGGATTTTTTACTCCCTTAAAAAAATCCTAGGGCCACCTGCGGAGCTACGAACTCGCGATCTTGGGTTTAGTAGTTTGTTACGATAACCACTAGACCACAGGTGACCGGGACTTTTTTGTTTGGAGTCCTACAGTATAGGTCAATTATTTATATTCCAATTAGAATTAATTGACATTATCGATTTTATTTGAAAATTTAGGCATTTTTTAAGTCAAACAATTATTTCCGATCTCTAAACGCCATAGGGGAAGACCGAAGTGTGGGTTGGAGAATCGCTTAAAGGTCCTCGTTAAACCTTTTATTATTATTACGAGATTAATTAGTTTTATCAAATTATAGAGACAAAATAAATTCTAAACTGCTTTAATTATCTCTGTCAAATTACTAGTGTGATCTGTTTTCTACCAAGAGACAAAAAAATAATTGTAAACAAAACACGCAGAAGAAACACACACACTATAACATAACTGACCCTTCTGGAGACAACACAATAAGGACTGAACACTGACTGAGCAAACCCAAGGGAGGGACAACGAGGGTTCGATTCGACACACAAGAGGCTAGGAGTGAAATTAAAAACCTCTGGAGGAGGCAATCTGTACGGCGAGGCTCAAAGGATCCTGCAGGACAAATATTTGGAGGCAGTGCTACCTTATTAACCTCCCGTCCATGGCAGGATCTTCTCCCCTTCCCCCGGCAGACTGATCTGAACTAATTCGTCCTGTTAGCTCCAGTCAACACTAATTTAGGTCCTTATTAATTTACTGGCTATTGGATATAGAGCTACATGTCTGAAGGCGTGCGTCATCCTGGATTATAACTATTCATAAATGAATATGGATATATTAGCTCATTTACTCAATAATACAACTTTTTCCTATGGAAAGAAGAAGGTAATTAATTATTCCACTGCTTTTAATAGCAGCCATTTTAGTGACGTCAGTGTTACGTCGACTTTTCCCTCTAGTATAGTCAGTTTTATATACATATACCTAAAACAATTTATCTTGTATCTTTTGCTGTACTTCCAAACGTTTGTTGGGACGTTCATTTCTTCACGAAATTATTACCGAATTATACACCTTTCCCATTATTACGCTCTTTTTTCGTAATATTATTAACATTAGTCTATTCATCAGGTGTTTTTCTGGTTTCGAGCGTGTAGCAAAATTCTTTGCAACTAACCAGAATAAATATCTGACGAATGGATTAAAAATATTGGCCGAGGCAATTTAAGAGAGTAATTATTTAGATTAATCATAATTATTATTAATAAATATAACGATATTATTAACATCAATTAATACAATTTTAATCTATTAAATCATCACACTATATTTTATTATACTTATTATTTAATCTTTATAATTATTATTTTTTCATAGAAATTAAAATGTTTGAAGTCTCACTGCATCTCCCCTGCAATCACCATATCCTTTTTATATTAACGATCTCAATAATTACAATGAATAGCAAAAACATAGAGAAAGGAGGAGAAATGGTGGGTAAGACAAGACAGTGCTGTAGATCGTGTCTACGTAACACTGACGTCACTAAAATGGTCGATATCAAAAGCTACAAGCAGTGGAATAATTACCGATAATAACAAGCATTAAAAGCTCACTCTTTAAATTTGGGAAAAAAAATAGTAATAGTCAAGGATTTTAAGTAACTTCGGGAGTGGATGAGATAGAATGCCGAAAAAATGCAATTGAAGTAAGAAAAGGCAAGATCGATGTAGCCTTCCAGCTCACCAAAAACGTCTACAATAAAAAGTCCCTCTCTTATAATTCAAAAATAAGGCATTATAATACGGTGATTAAACCTGAAGCCATTAATGCAGCAGAAACACTATCCATATGGTATTTTAACATTCTCTTCGGAATATTGGACAAACAAGACGAGACCTAATTCGCAACTTAATCATTAGATCAAGCCTCGGAGTTGAGCCTCCAGAAGATACTGGGAGGAGAGAAAGTCATATGCACAGGCTAAGAGAACCCGAAGGTTCGATGGTGATACCACCACTTTTGGCTAACAAGCTTCCATTAATGAAATACAACGCAAATCTAAATCATTTAGGTCGCTCCTGGCACTTTCCTCCCACCCACGCCTCAGTCTACCCCTCGGACGTTTAACAAATGGCGCAACCTTATTAACTTTCTTCGCTATTAAGCCCAATATATTAACATTTCCATCTTCGATTTCAAACCAAATTTTAGACCAATATTTAAAATTAATTAAGATTAAAAAAAAATGATTTGTCGTTTCAACGAACCTCTCATTTACTCCATTCCAATCGTTTTTGCTCGAACGAACGTCACATTCTAATGTAGTCAAAATCCAATGACAAGGTGATTGTTAAGGTTGCGTTCAGATCTGAAACACTCAGTAATCAGACCATTAATTGAAAAATTAGGATCAGAAAAACTAGCATTTACAGTTATATCAGAAAGAAATGATTATCATTCTAAATCAAATGAACTATTAATTTCATTGGTAAGTGTATGTGTTGAGTGCCCTAGGTTTTTTTTTCATATATTTGGAGTCACTATCGATTTAATGAAATATTTTAAACATAAAAAGTGATTTATTTGCTTGAATCATCTTTTGAATGAGATAAAGTTGACAATAGCCAAAGTAGGGTCATGATAAACGACCCTGAGACTATTCCGGACAACTGATATTTCTTTCATGCATATCTCCAGCGAAGACATTCCATGAAAGGGGATAGCCTTGGCAGAGATAAAAATTTCAAGATCAGAGAAGGGGGGCAGAGGGTCGTGCCTAGAAGAATGTTCACTTAAAGTATTCCAACTAATATATACGATAACATCAATAGATGAGTGAATTTTTTTTCTCTTTTTCTCTTATTTAGTAAGCATATTGGAGAATTACGAATTTATGAAATCAAAAATTGTATGGAGAAAAACAATACTACCTGCAACATAATGTTTAAGTTACAGTTGATAAACTTACCTTTTTTTGTATTGACTTTTACTGATTATGTTATAACTATATTTTCCTTTGTTCTGCTGAAGTTTTCTTTGCCTCCAATATTCAGTCATGCTTTTATTAACATGTTTCTTTTGATTCTCTGTCCAGCTTCGTCCAACCATCTCTGATCTTTCTCCAACCTGAAACCCGAGAATACTTTACAGTCTGCTTTCAAAGTCACTCCCTATTCACTATGAGGAAAGGAAGAATCGTCTCCATCGCTATGTGGACGTAAACTTAATTTGCCTCGTAACCTCGTACATTCAATGAATAGGCAAGAGAATAAATAGGATATTTTTTTTAAATATTGTATTATGAATTTACTAGCTTTTGCCCGCGGCTTCGCTCGCGTTGAATTTGGTCTGTCACATAAAGTTTCGTGAAAGATCATTTTAAATAAATAATCTAATTATTTTTTTAACATCTAAGTTACTCGTACATCCAAAATTTCAAATGTCTAACTTCAAAACTGACGGATTCTATACAAGCTTTGAACCCCTATTATATTAAAGGGGAAACCCTTGGAGTGGAATTATCCAAATTTCTTTCTTAAACTAAACAAAGAACCTATCTACAAATTTCAAGATGCTAAGTTCCTGATTTGCCTTTAATTATGTATTATAACGATGGGAGGGCCGTGCCCCCGTGCCTCCACATAAATCTGTCCTTGCTGTAGCCTATGATGAATAACCTATTTTACTCAATAAATTTCATCTATATCCGTTCAGTAGTTTTTGCGTGAATGAGTAACAAACATAAATACAAACATTCACACTTATAATATTAGTAGGATATCAAAACAATAGTTTCACTCGTGTGCATTATGTTATTTTCTAACTATTTAATTTTCTTATACTGTTAATTAACTATTATCATGTGATTTGCCTTTATGTACAATACTGGATTCTCCACATTCTAAAAACTGTCGAGGGGCACGTGCCCCGGTGCACCCCCCTAAATTCAATCTATCTATAGCCTATGTGTTATTCTGATGTATAAACTATATTACTGTTAAGTTTCATCCAAATCCGTTCTGTAGTTTTTGCGTGAAAGAGAGACAAACATACAAACTTTCGCATTTATAATATTAGTAAGATTAATAGGATATCAAAACAAATTGTTTCACTCATGTTCATTCTGTTATTATAAGAACTATTATCATGTGATTAGCCTTTATTTATGTACTATAATGGATTCTCTAAAGTACCTAAAAAACTGTCGGGGGGGGGGACACGTGGCCCCATGCAACCCCCCTAAATCCGCGCGTGCTATAGCCTATATGCTATTCTGATGTATAACCTATATTACTGTAAGGTTTCATCCAAATCCGTTCAGTAGTTTTTGCGTGAAGGAGAGACAATCATACAAACTTTCACATTTATAATATTAGTAAGATTAGGAAATTTATAGACAAAGTGAGATATAACTAGAAAAAAGAAAATATAATAATTTATAATATAAAAATGACACCCATACACAGATATATATGACGGTTGAATAGCCGTACCACCTTCTTTTAATTAATATAAATAATTAAATACATTACCTATCGGATCGAATTGTGAATATAAACCATCTGCAGTCCTGCTTGAATATTCACAAAGAAATGTATAAGAAAAGGCCCATTCTTTTAGGAATTCAGTGACGTACAGACAGACAGAAGAAATTTACAAATATAAGATATATTTAAGAAGAATGTATAATCATTCATGCATTATTTATTCTATAATTAATAATTTAACTGAAGTAATAAGTTGATAATAATTTAATAGCATTTATAATAATTGTTATATCCATATGATTTAAGTTAAATAATGAGGTATAAATAAATAATTGTATATTTGCTTTAGGACTGTAAGGACTAAGCCATTTCGGCGCACGACAATGACATCCCCTGAGCCAGAACCACCTGAGCCAGCTTCAATGACACCTAATTAATGGTTATTACGGTTGACATGATTCCAGCATTCCTAAAACCTTATTAATTAAGTTAGGAAGACATTTCTTACCTCTACTTCGTCTACGTTGTATTAACCAAATGGTTTATTAAGCTATAAAATGAGAATGACTGTATTTATATAAATAAACGCAAAAAAAACCTTTAATTATACATATGCCAACGGCCATACCACGTTGAACACACCGGTTCCCGTCAGATCAACGAAGTTAAGCAACGTCGGGCGTGGTTAGGACTTGGATGGGTGACCGCCTGGGAAAAACAGGCGGTAACCATCTGGGAAAAGACGCGTGCTGTTGGCATCTAAATTAACAAATTTAACAGTAAACCTGTAAATCTCTGACAAAATAGGACTTTGATAATAAAGTCTTAAAGCCAAGTTTAATAAAAAAAAATATATATATACTTATGTATATATATATATATATATATATATATATATATATATATATATATATATATATACATAAGTATATAAGTATATAAGTAAAGGTAAACACAACTAATAACTTAATGATTTAGCTTCATAGGCACAGAAAGATAATGAAATTGAAGCATAAAAAGCGTAATCAAAAAGCCTTTAGTCTCTAAACTAAAATAG
Organism: Arma custos; assembly: GCA_037127475.1. Lineage (NCBI taxonomy): Eukaryota > Metazoa > Arthropoda > Insecta > Hemiptera > Pentatomidae > Arma > Arma custos. The sequence goes on from CM073759.1 coordinate 182,594,868, forward strand.
GAAACAAAAAGGCGTCTTCAGGACAGAAAAGGAAATATAGTTAGGAAAAAAGAATAAAGCATATTTTGAGGTTAGGATGTACCTACTTTATTCTTTTTTTTCCTTTGCTATATTTCCTTTTCTTTCTTGAAGATTGCCAAATGGACGTAATATTGACAGGCATTTTTGTTTCCTGTTTTAGTTTAGGGATTGAAGGCTTTTTTTATTTTGATATTTTATCTATTGTTTTAATGTTATAGAATTATTGTATGAAAAACTACCGGCTTGAATCATTCGCGTTTATATCATCACGTTTTTCTTTAAATTAGCGTAGTAATAGACGTCAAAATAAGTTAATTGGGCTATACGATTAAAATAGTAAACTAAGTAATAAATTAAGTTTGTTTTAATCATTTAGTTGGTTACAAAATTCATGTTTTATTATAATTATATATTTTTATATTTATATTGTAATATAAATGTAAATACACAATACAGTAAAAACACAATAGCTCATAAAAAGAAACTCTATTAAGAACTTTATTTACAGCAAAATAAATTCATAATTAGATAATATGAAATAATTGTTGGACAATTAACTTGAACAATTACTCAATGGATAAATAAGAAAAAAAATGTCTCTTAAAAGACGTGAGACTAAGAAATAATAAATGGCATCCCTTGTGGGGACTGTACATGTTTCAATGATAGTTAATTGGTATGAGTGACATTGTTCCGAAATTTCTAAAAGCGTATTCATTAAGTTAGGAAGACATTTTTTACCTCTACTTTGTCTAAATTGTTTTAACTGAATGGTTTATTAACATCAATATATATTTGTATATATATATATATATATATATATATATATATATATATATATATATATATATATTTTTTTTTTTTAATTTTAAAGAGAAAAGATTATGTCTTAACCGAGATTCGAACCCGGGTCGCCCGCGTTTCTAGGTCGGTGCTCTAACCACTGAGATACCAAGGCACGCATTCCAGCTAGACAAAAAAAATATATATATTGTTACGGGCGCGGGAATTGGCGATTCCTGGAAGAGAACAAAGCCCCCTTATCGGCAGAGATGAAAGAGGCCTTTCCGCGAAACTACGCGATCCTTCGGGTATGTTCTAGATCTGGCATTCTGTATATAAACAGCATCTCAACGCGAGTAGAGTGAGAGAGTGTTAAAGCACACGGTACGGTTAACATCGGAAACAGTGATAAGTGATAAGCCAGTGTAATAAGTCAGTGACAGTTTGTGAGTGTAATTGTGTGACAGTTTGTTATATTCAGAGATTCTTACGGTCGGTGGACTTTAATTAGTGAACTGTAAGTGTTAATTAGTAGTAATTAATTAGTTAAGTAGCAGTTGTAATTTTATGTGCTTTGCACAAGCTTATGTAAATAGTTAAGCTATTTAGTAATAATAATATCTTATATTATTGTAATAATTAAATAGAAGTTAGGCCTAGATTATAAGTATCTAAAATATTGTTATTGTAAATCTATTTCAGTTAATAATCAATTTGTTAGTAATTGCTTTGTTTAGTTTCTTTGTTAGCAATTGTTAATAGTTTAATTGTATTCTTTTATCACTTTTGTAAATAAATATTAGTATCTTTAATTAAGGAATTGCTTAATTCATTTTTTTTAATACCCAGTAGCCCGTAACAAATTGGTGTGAAGCAATGCCGCGGACCATAGCGGCATATAACCAGTCCATCCACTTGGCTACTGGTTTTTCCCCTTTCGAAACCCTTTTTTTTCTACATGCACGACGGAGAGATGAGGGCGGTACGGTGCACGTGGACGAGGGGATGGCAGGACGATGAAAGCCAATAGAATAGAGCTCAAAAGAATATGGGGGGAAGCATACGGAAGGATGGCCGTGGAAAAGAGAAAGAGAGTAGCGTGGGAAAACCTGGGAGTTAAAGATATTACGGACAGTATCGGGATAGGTACCATTGTGTACAAGAAAATTGTATCGAACAGTGCTAGGGAAGTTTTGCGTTATGAAGGGTCATTCAGAATGATTGCTATCAGAGAGCATAACTTAGTCACTATTCAGAGTGTGGCTGAGCCCAGAAAACCTAGCTCAAGATTTCAGGTGGGGAAGCCAACTCATAACCGTGTACTTTATTTTGGTATTTAATGTTTTTGCGAAGGAAGTATTTTTTTTTTTTATATTCTTAAATTATTTATTTACTATTTTATCTGAAGTACTTTTGGAGCTTATTCAAGAAGTGTAGTGGAACAGTGTATTTTCATTTCTCTTATATATAGTTTTTGTAAAGTAACTTATTTGTATATAAATATTTTTTGTTAATTACGAATGATAGTAATGTAGATTAAGCTAGTAGTAAGGTGTTTTATTTTTATGTAAGTAGAATAAGATTCATGTAATTGGTAATTTCTCTTGTTTTTGTGTTCTTTCTCTGCAATTTTCGTATTGAGTTTACGAGAATGTTTGTAAACTGGCAGGGGGAAGTAGTCGCTAATCATGTTGGCATTGTAAAAACCTGTTAGAATCTATAAATAGAGGTTCAAGATGGTAATAAATTCAGTATTAAACCAGTTCTCATGCGAGTTGTTTCATCTTTATTTTCCTTTTTTTTTTACATAATTTGTTCCTGGAACTATATAAGTTTTAAATATATATATATATATATATATATATATACACGCATAAATTAAATATATATATATATATACACGCATATACCGGGACAATACCCCACATAGCGAACTAATAAGTTGATCCTCCCTCCCGAGACGGCGACTTGGCTTATTGGATTGCCGGCTGCGGGTAAGAGGAGCCTGCTGTTTGTATGCAGGACCACCTCTGGTCTTCGACACGTGTTTCCACGCCTGTTTTCCTCTACTTCCTCTACTTCTTCCCTTTTCTTATTTTATTTCCTCTTCCAGGTCTATAGGAGCACTATCCGATAAATTGTTCCTGTAACAGAATTTTCCTTTTAAGGAACATAGTAGACTTCCAAGTAAGAAACCTGTGGAATAGTTACTATATTATGAAAAAAAGTTAGTAATATGTTTTCCAGTTTTATCTCTTATTATTATTTTTCAAAATATTATAAAATTAATTTTTAATTTATAAATATTTTTCCTTTATAAAAAAAAAATCTGTACCACTAAAACTCATGAATTCGGGGTTCATTACATGGTAGAGACAGTATTGTTAGTTGGATTACGGTTTTACAGGGAGGTGACGTCCTGGATCACGCTCAACCGTCAGATTTTCGCCTTATTTTGGGAACCCACTTCATAGAGGCTGATTGAGCCCCAGGATGGACCTAAATCCTGCAGCGTTATTTAAACCCAAAACCTTCTGCATCATAACTCAGCGATCTACCACTGAGCCACTCAGCTTCCTTTCCATCGTGAACTATTGTAAAAGTATTAATTCTAAGCCTATTTAAATCCGGCTCAGCTGATTATTAACGAGTGGGATAGCTTAGTGTATAAGCACTGACTTAAGCTGAAGGTTCTAGGTTCGAATCCAGCTGGGAGAAATAAATTTTACAATATTTTAACAGTTATAGATTCATACAGTTATCACACAGTCTTCATAAATTTGGTATTCTGAATTTGGAGGAAAAATAGTGACAGTGGAGAAACCTTGGATAAATCACCTCCATGAACAACTTCACATAAAAACTGGAAGGTTGTAGTGTAGTGACATAGGTTTTTATGTTAGTAAATAATCTCAGTATCCGTGATGTATGTCTCGGATTATAATCCAGCCTCTATAAGGTGAAAATATTTGGCTATACAATTAAAATAATAGTTTACTAATGAATTTATTTTAAAGCTTTTGTTGATTACTTAACCCAGATTTTTTCCAATAATGATTATAATATTAATCATAACATCCACGTATTGATTTACTGAGGCCAATTATAGGCTTTTATGGTACAGGTTTTGTTAGATAAAGTTTAAAACAATTTCAAAGTTTCACAATTTCAAGGGATGGTATGTTTCCACATTTTTCCACCAAGCAGATTTTAAAATTTGGAACAGATACATAGTTACCTAGAATACTATATCAACAGATTTTATAGCTCCCCGAACTACCTGCAAGTAGATAGGATTCCAAGTCGCATTCCTCCTGAGATTGGAATTGTAATAAATATCTTTAGTTTTCCGAAGGCGAGATCACAGTAAGTGACTCATTTGTCTAGTGCCAGCTGACAGGAATAAGTTACGTGAGTAAAATCCAGCAAAGTTGGAACGTGACGGCATTCTTAAATTTAAAAAAAAATATAGATTGTAATTTGATTTTATAGCTTATCCTATGGTAAATAAATGTCTACTTTATTTATAGGAGTTACGAATAAAGCGGGAGTGGAGTGGCTCAGGGATAGAGCACTGAGTCGCCATGTCGAAAATTCTGGTTCAAATCCCGCTGCTGACAAGACATTTATTTAGTCTATAGGATCCGGAAATGGATCAAATGGGATCTAAGACCATCGTGGGGCCCACCCAGCCTCTATAAAGTGGGTACCCAAAATATGGTGGGAAATCTGGCGGTTGAGCGTGATCTAGGACAAATCGCCTAGCTGCTCAACATTTGTCCTGGAACCAGTGATGTCTCAACCACATACTGAACCCAACAGCTTTTCGTGTTCTTCGCAAAAAAATTTTCTATATATTGAAATAATATTTTTTTTTCAGAATATTAATAATTATTTATAAGCTCGAAGAGAAGTTTCAATTAATCCATGTTATGGATAATTTTAATTTGAAACAGTGCTGTATTTACCGCGCACTCAGCCCAACACTCTTCATGCGTCGTAGTGGTAAAGGCTGTTTTTGTTTTTTTAATTAATCTCAAAAATAATCATATGTAATGATATTATATATAATTAAATAATCTCCAACTCTAAATCATTTTTTAAAAAGAACTTTATTGAAAAATAACAGAGACACAGTAACTAGCCTAATCACTAACTAAAGATAATTCTAATGCAATGATCTACATCTATTAGAGGAGGGGAATAAATAGGAATGATTGTGCTGATCTAGGTTCTGAGGACACCTGCCAGCTTATGTATCCTTCCAGGAAAGACACCATTTAACTGTATATATATATATATATATATATATATATATATATATATATATATATATATATATATATATATATAATAATAATAATAATAATATATATATATAAACAATATATATATATATATATATATATATATATATATTGTTTATTGTTCTTTGATTATTTTTTAAATATTTTTATTTTGCAGAGAAAGGTCTTGGCCGGGATTCAAACTCGTATCGCCCGCGTCTCTAGAGCGGTGCTCTAGACTACTGAGCTGTCTCAAGGTGACTACTAACTACTGAGCTACACATCCAAGCCAGACTAATCGATTCTCCTCACTGATCCTATATCCCAGTGTTCTCGCAATTTTTTTCAAGATATACACGGGCAAGAATGTTCATTGAACATTACTTTAATCCTCGTAGACTTACGTATAATATTATCTAAAAATTTAGAAGGATGATGCACGGGATACCCAATGATGGTTTAAGATTAAGAGGGAGGTCCCGTCTCAGGTGGCTTGACGATGTGGAGGGTGTGACCTGAAGGCGATGGGAATAAACTGCTGGAGGCGCCTTGCGGCAGAAGAAATCAGCAGAGGCCAAGGTTCTCCAGGGACTGTAAAGCGCAGTAATAAATAAATAAAAAATATCTAAAAATGTACAAAAATTCTTAATAAGTATAAACCATATTTTTATTTCAATTCTTATAAAATATAATAAATAACAACAATTTGTAGAGTGCTGAGTTACAATGCTGAAAGATTAGAGTTGAAATCCTGCTGTGGAAGATAAATTATTTATTTGGTCAGTCACGGATTCTCCTTGGGCTCCCAGCCTTCATAGAGTGGGTACCCTTATTTGAGGAAAAAACTTGGCGGTTGAGCGTAATCACTGGCAAATCATCTCCAACTGTTGCCCTAGAAACATTACACTCTATACTATATACTGAATCAAAGTTCATTCATGGGTTCTAATTGTACCGTTTTGTTTTTTAATAGACAACCACTCATAACTATTTCGCAAAAAAAAAAATCAATATGTGAACAGTATTAAGGGAATATGTATATAATTATAATATAATAGTTATGTATAAAATTATTTCCTTACTTTATATTGCAGTGTTTAGCTTATCTGTCTCTGACACAGCTGCAGACTCGTATCCCTAATTTTATATGACAACATATGTGTATCCCTCCACACATGATTCATGGAGCTGATATAAGAGATGCTTACCGATCGGAATGCTTTTAAAAAAGATGTCTACAAGAAATATTTGCTGTAATATCGCGCGTACAATCCCAACAAAACTTCACAAACTGAAAGAAATTATTATTCCTATCAATGAATGAATTAGATTTCCCAAGTGGGAAACTGACAGGAGAAAATGTGTAAGAAGGAGATGCAATTCAAGACAACAAAAAAATAATAATCTTGTTCGAGTGTCCTATTACACGTAAATATCTTTTTAGAACTGCCATATCCAAAACTCGAATAGTCCTTATGATTGTCGACTTTCGGAATTAATATGACTGTTAACGCTCATTAAACTGATTTCATTACCTTGTTTGTACTCTATTTATCGTCATTATAAAATTTAAATAACTTATTTTCATTACTTTTTTGTATATATATATTATCATGTTTAATTCTTTAGTTTGTAATTGGTTTTGATTATAATGAACGAGAGAAAATATTGGAGTAATTGTACATAAAACTTTTTTTGTAATTAGAATTTAGTAGAGTATAGTTCATAGATAAATCGAAGCATCTCATTAATTCATTTGCCGACAAAACACGACTGCCAGTCGCCTATAGTCACTGTTGTATTGGACTTCAATCAGTGAACATCGCGAATTCTTTTTAGAGTAGACTTGGCCTTCATTCAGTGAACATTATTCATTACGAGTACATTTTGGTAATTGCTATCACAGAGTTGAGTCGAACTTCAGTCAATATTAATCACTCTTTACGAGTTCTTTTGTGGCCAATTGTATTGTACGTACTGTTCGCTCTTTATGAGCTCTGGAATTCTTCCAGTCATCATCCTTCTACTCATTGGGAGTATTGAAGATCGTCGATCGTATTGAGTTTATTTCGCCGGCCGCTCCGACGTAGTGCTTCTAATTAGGTATCTCTAATTAATACTAATAATTAAGGCCTGGTTTAGGAGAATATGTGGGAGAGAAATTGTTTTGCTGTCACTTATGGACATTTAAGTCTACTATTGTTTTGTATTAAATTTAAATTAAGATATAATCTATTTTTCATTTATTTAATTATCCATTTAAATTCTATTTTTGTAAATATCATGATTGTGTGATAATTGTTCATTAGTAATACTTTATTCAATGTTCTATATATTTCATTAACGATATGTTTTTTATGTTATCTATCATATGTAATTCTCTTATGTGATTCTCATGTCTATCTTTTATGTGATTCTCTCGTTCATTAAATTTTATTATTTGTTCATTTCAATATTTCTTGTTTTAATCTCTTTTTTAATTTTTTTCTAACAGCATATTAATCATTTTTTTTCATCAATAATTTATTTACATCGTAAGTGCTCAAAATAGCCGGGATTTATTGACACTCTACCCCACTGTTGAGGCGTGATTGGCCTGAATAGAAAAAAAATGAAATAATAAAATATTTTTAATTTGAATATGTTCGATGAATTTAATAAATTAAATCAAATACTGAAAAATGTGGATTTATTACATTGAAACACAGCTACAAAATTATACATTGAGAAAACTATATATAAAAATATATAAAAAATTAACTTAGCAATTCTACCAGAAACAAGAACAAAAAAATGAACAAGGAATATAACTTTTGTTTTAAATAATATTAGAAAGAACTGTTCAATAGAAAGCTTTAGGAGAAATGAAGTCTCTTTATGGCGGAATCTCAATTTTGGGGAGACGGGGCCACTCGGCGAAGGACGGTAGACTCTTTATATCGGATGGCGATGCCAAATAGTCTTTAAAAAGAATTTTAACCGCAAAGGGCACTTGTTAATGCAAGTAAAGGTTACTAACAATGTTGGTTTGATATTCGTCACCTGGTCTTCAAAGTTATCGAGATGCCTGGCAATCGTCTTCAGATGATCACTGTCGTCCTTTCTGGACTACGGGATAGCAGAGGAGGTGCAAAGATCCATGGTGGCTCCTCAGTCTGATGACGTGATTATTTTTTTAGCAAGATCATGATCCGTCTACGGTCGAGCAGCAAGTGACGTTATTCGGTGAACATATGGTGCATTTCCAATTGCTTTCTATTTAGATGGTTATAGCCAATCATAGCGGCGGTGACTAAATTTTTGAATAATGTTTAACTGTTATACAATTGAACACCCACAATGACACTTGAAGAAGAAGATAAAATATAAGAAACAATAAAAAAGAGAACTATGATATTTATATAATTATTTAATAATGATTCATAACATATGACATGTTGAAAATAGTAGAGTGCAATTTATGTAATACAAATAAGTACAACATATTTAATTTTGTGCCAACGTTTCAGCTTAATGTTTAGGCCACCATTAGTGCTGAGAATAACAGTATCAACAGTGTTTTACCTGATAAAATATTGCAGTTTTATTTATGAACTACAAAGAACAAAAAAGTGATATCATAAAATGATTGAAGAGAAATTAAAAACTAAAAACAACTGTGTAGATAATAAAACATAGACAAGAAATAATTTTACCGATGATTGATTGAATTGGTCAGGGGGTGCAGTTCAATTTTACACAAAATAACAAAAACTTATTTTACTCTGCCAACGTTCCGGCCTAAGAAATAAGGCATCTTCAGGGCTGGGAAGAGAAACCGAAAAGATAAGGAAACACAAAAAACAAAATTTTTGTAATCTTTGACTGCACCCAAAGGGGTTAAGACCAATTCATTCCATTATTAGAATTACTCAGTCTATTATTCCCCACTTAAATAGAAATTATTTCTTAATTTATTCTTTAATTCTCATTTTCAGCTGCGCAATTGTGCACCCAGCAAATTTGATCCAAGTGTTATTCCCTTTACTTTTCTACAGGAACATCAAGTTTTGGAACGGAAATATCAATAGTTGAGTTAATCTCTTGGCCATTGTATTTTTTATCTTTTCCTACCAAGCCAGTGTAGGAAAGCAGAAGAACGAGTGAGTTTTGGTGATTTTGTATTGATGACTGGTATATGATCATTTATTTGTTATGATAGTGGGTATGTTCATGTCGGTGTTATTCGAAATATACCATAGAGCATTAACATTTTTTCTGAGAATTTCGGACTGTGTTGTTTGTATCTTGTGTATGTGGAACAACCCCAGATTTCTATCATATCATATCCAAATAGGTTTTAGTGTGATAGATAAGGCGTATGTTTTTTTAAGTCAAGTGAAATCTGTAGTCCAGAAGATGTGATAGTTGTTTGTAGCGTCTTGTCAGTTCTTGTCTTTTTTAATTTTGTACGTACGTTGTAAGCCTTTTATCCACGTATAGTCCGAAATAACTTACAGAGTTTTTGGAAGGTGCTTCGTAGCTTTTCGAAGAGAGAAGCTTACATGGCTCGGTTTTAAATAGAAATAATTTTGTAATCTAATGAATGACATGTTCTTGGTGAAACTCAAAAAGAGTATGAAATTTGTTAGTATGTATTAAAATGCTGTAAAAAAACAACAAATACATTTATTACTAAACAAATTCCTTACAATATTTAATTATAAACATCCCTAGACAATATTCTAAATATTATATAATAATTATTAATAAGCAAGTTGGCAACATTTGGACTTCAAATATTTCACTAGATATAGAAGAGGAATAATAAAAGAAAATTCGGAAAATTAAGCTCCAAGTTTTTCATTTTAGTTCATCTCTAGACATTCGGAAAATCTTTTGAACCGAGAAATCCACTCACCCGCTTACAAGATATGAGAGGAAAATTCGTAAAATTTTCTCTCTAGTTTCTCCTTTACCTCTTGGAACTATTAGATCATTTAGTTGTAAAAATCGATTAACGGATATAAAGATAATATATAATTTTATTTTATTCAATAAAATATTATTCTTATCCATTACTCGCCAGTCGATATAAACAGTATCTAACACTTATTTCAGGGCTTTTTTTCAGTTAGCGGTTTATTTAAGTAAATAGAGCGATAGGATCCTGAGCCCTAGATCTCAAGTTCGGTACAGGTGGTAGATAAATTATCTATCCTATTAATACTTTGCTTATTGGGGAGGGGATGGAGTAAGTTCAATTAATTGGGAATTCTAATTATCCACAACATCTCAAAGGAATAATATTATGAAAGAAAGAAAACTTTTTTTAGAATTAAATGGCTTTAAATTTGCCCTAATGGAAATTTTTTTTTTAATGTGAATCGGACCGATGAGGAAAAATAAATTGGCTCGGTATCAACAGGTTAAGTGTAATTGAATAAAAAATAATTTACTACGTTTACATAGCTATTGCAGTTGTGGGAAGTCAGCGCTAGTGAAGCGTTCGTTACCTTCTCGCCCCGTGGCACTGGATACTGAGGGGGGCCTGCATTGCGCTGCAGTGGGGTTGCCCCACATAGAGAAGGGGTTCAGGAAGAAAGCAACGTTTGCGATTCGCCTACTTTCCCCTGACTATACTCCACTAGCTGTCGTGACTGACTCACTTGATCGGTAGTAAGCACGTGACCCAACCGATCATGTACGGGTGCTCGGCCGAATGTTTACTAGGAACACGGGATCACTCGCGTGTGTATCCTAGGTCACAAAAATTCAAAATAAAGGAAACAAAAATATATAAAACAGGTGTCAGCCTCGACATCAAAGTTCTCGACACTATAATGTCATAAAAATAAAATACAAATTGTACCAATAGTAACGAGCGGGGTACCTCAATAAGTAGGAAGTTGAGTTACTGCTTTCTAGGTTCCGAGGACGAAACCAGATCTCTTTATTAGGGAAAAATACTGGTGGGTGAGTGTACTATCATCCAAATTATCTTCTTGCTAAATTGTTGGTTTGGAAGCAGTGTGATATCTTGCTTGAACTGAACCCAGTACCATGCATGGGTTGTAGTGCAGGTTCTTACCGTTAGTTAAACTCATAGAAATATAATAAATCTATATCGTTTTCTACCTTCAAAGGAATATTGTACATGATTGATCTAGTCGTCAAGAATAGTAAAAGTTTATGAACTTATTTATAGGTTAAAAAAATCTTATCTAAATGGACTAAAAAACAAACCATATTTGAAGTAGGTCTTTATATGCATAAAGAGACCATTTATGATTTCAGCAGGCGATCTTGTATAGTATATAAAATGTGCTGTATGTGGGTGTTTCATATTCACCTGATGATTTCAACTTTTAATTTTATCACTCTCTCTATTCGTATATTAACTCCCTAAATTATTAAAATTAAAAAATTGGCAACGGAAGAATTTATTGCACTAATTGTTATTACACAATGCTTTGTGGGAGCTGTATGCCACATTATTTATATATTAATTGTTCGGTTTAGTTTTTATTTCACTTCATTAAGTAATATCGCCTAGCTATTTTCACCTATATTCATTAAATGAAAAAACATGACAGATGTTATAATGTTTTATAATATGGGTTCTACTGGACTATAATTGATAATATTTAATTATGAAGCAAAAAAAAAACCATTCTCCAGTCAAGTTTTTATTTACTATAAATACGTTTCGACCCCTTCGGTCATTTTCAATTTCTTAAATGTTTGTCAGGATTCACATAATATGTCTGTAATTTAACAATATAAAATTATCAACATCAACAACAATAAAACTATAAAATAATTACATTAAAATGTCCTAAAAAAACTATCTATACTTGAATATTTTCAGTTTTTTTAGGACATTTTAATGTAATTATTTTATAGTTTTATTGTTGTTGATGTTGGTAATTTTATATTGTTAAATTACAGACATATTATGTGGATCCTGACAAACATTTAAGAAATTGAAAATGACCGAAGGAGTCGAAACGTATTTATAATAAATCAAAACTTGACTGGAGAATGGTTTTTTTTTTTTTTTTGCTTCATAATTAAATGTTACAAGGTTTTTGATGTTTGTTGTGTTTTTTTTTTTTTTAAATATTAACTATCTTACTTTACGAAGCTATGTTTGAAGTAAGTTCTAGATGAGTCTTATATCTACTCTCCTCCTCTAAGAAAGTTCTAAGAGGGGAGGGCTTCGGTGACAGCTCCCGGATGTAAAGAAGCGACGATGTGGGGGGATACGACAAGGCACAGAATGGGCAATTGATAGCGGTACTGAAAGAGTGGCGCCCGAACCATCGGCTACAGATGATCCCCGGCTCCCTGATAAACGAATAGCATTCCCGGGAAAAACACTTCGCCTCCAAGGCATCTGTCTACGTCTCGGCCTCTCACCTCCATCTCGGTCCTTCTGGATCGTTCTGATAAGATCGATATTCACAAAGGATGAAAAACGAATCAATTTATTACATATTCACAAAAGAAAACAAAGTTAAATATTGAATCAACCAATTACATACAATCAATAATATGTTTTTTGTTTAAATACAAACACCAAAATTTGCTAAGATGGGGAAAATTTGTTTTTTCCTGACGCACTAGACGAATTGCCAGTAACAGAAAATTATTGTCATAAAAATTTGGAGCATAAAAGATAAAAAATTAAATAGGAATGATAAACTAGTGAATTTATTGTTATTTATCTGACTAATACATTGTAAAAATAGAGTTGAGATATATTTATAGGAAACTTCAAAGTCGTCAATATCATGAGAACAGCATTAAACTAATTTTTAAAAACTCGATTTTTGAAACTAATTGAACATTTATCTCCTAGTCTTTAAAAGAAAAATCCTCCAAAAAATCTTCTGCGTAGTATATCTAGATGAGATCTAAGGAAGGAGAACAAACAATGAAGTCTAATATCAATGTACAACGAAGCAGATGTTGTGTACTCCTTAAAAATTTGAAGACTGGTATAGTCGGGTCATCAGGCTAGAATGGAAGATGAGTCTATTCCTAAAAAGGTTTCAACAGAACCTCTCGAGACAAAGGGGGGGGGGACCGAAGCTGAGGTGGTCGGATGGTGTCGAGAGAGACGCTATAGTCGAGAGAGGGATATGGTGGGAGTCAGGCGCAGGATGAAGGCTGCAAAAGCAGAGAAGACTGGAAAAAGCTGGTGGAGGAGACCAGGACTCGTCACCGAGTTGTAGCACAGTAATAATAATAATACATGTTATCAAGCGTTTACAGTGAGATAATACCATCCCTATTTATACGATTCGGTACATTGTGGACTGTGCAATACTGATAAATATTTTAGAATAGAAAGGCATTATATACATTATGTAACTATATACTATAATGATAACAGAAGATATAATGTTAATTTTGTATAATGGTGGTAATTTATTTGTAAATGACATGTTGATCTGGGTGCTTGCTGTCTTTTTTTTTACACTCTTGGCTGCCTGCTGATGATTTTCTACTCCATAGCGATGTGATAAATCTAGATATAAGTACAGCACATGGCTCTAGCTGTTCTGAAGTTGTTGAAACCCATTTTCTTCTAGTTTTTAAACCCAGGCAGATAATAGAGGGCTCTGCCTCTGTTACAAGGAGATTTAGCTGAGCAAGGAGTAAATTGTTATTACTGTAGTGCTGTATTGGGTTCAATGCTCAAGCAATGGTCCCAAGATAACGTCATAACATCATCATTTGATCTGAATAATATTTATAAAATAAAATGGGATGACATCCTGAGGTCTTTATACTTAATATATAATAATTCTATAATATTAATTAATAAGAGTCATATCCTTCTCTTCTCCAAAGCTTGACGTGGTTAACAGATTAGGAGTTCTTTATAAAATAATAGTTCTTTTACCTTTCGTTTAATTATTGTGCTGATCATAGTTACAAGATAAATTATAAAACTACTTACAAAGTAAGAAAAGGAATACCATTTCCCTATATGTGACAGTCCGACATGTTGAGTTGCCAACTTCTTGCCAACGACTGGCCGTCCTTTCTCTCAAGAGTAAAAGTTACGATCCTCAGGAACATTTAAACTACTTGCTCAATGCCCCTAGTACTATTTATTTAAGTACTCCTAATGTTCCAGAAATTGTCACATATAGCAGTAGACTGAACAGTAACAATTTCTTCTCATTGTAAGTATGTTTGGAAAAATATTTTTTTGTCGTATATCCTTTCGATCTAAAGGCATTCAAGAAATATTACTTAGAGTGAAACAGAATTACTTAATGTCTTCAGTAACGGATGGAAAACAATGAAATAAGAGGCAGACCGACGTAGGTTTGAACTCAAAACTGAATATTGCGTCAAACTATATTCATATAACATATAACTTCCAATAGGTTTCAAGACTGCAATAAATTACAACAATTTATTTTCAAACATATGATTATCCTGACTTTACTTTTCACCTTTGTCAGTATTCAGATTATGATTTAACATTCAAATTAATTCCAGATGTTGAGTAATACTTTCTTTATATTTACGTTCCTCTGCAAGTTGAGATCTGAAATACGCAGATGTTGCTGACAGCTCATACCCTAAAGGAATCTTCCGGGTTTCAAGAGGGGTGGAAAGACACTAGGACTGAGGGAGTGTCCTTGTGGAGGCAAATGACGTCCCAACTTCGGACAACTGTTGAAGAGGTTTGCATCAGAACTTTTCCCTCCGTTCTGGAGTTGGAGAATAGAAAAAAAAGAATGAAAGAGACGAAGAAAAACGAGTGAAAAAAATCCGGCCTCGAGGCACTTGATTAAATAAACAGATCTAATGCGCGTCCACTCTCGAGCACTCAAACGTTCTTTGTTTGTCTCAAATCGGCTCTTAATGTGCTTTATTTTCTTCTATTTTTTAAAAAGTTATTTATTCCATTTCACTTCACTAATCAAAAATAAAACGGCAGTAAATTGTTTTGTTTTTTGCACCCTAAAATTAGCTGTTAATACTAACTTGCAGTTAATTTAATTAACTAATTAGCTGTTAAATAAATTAAGTACATTAATAAGTTATATACTCTCGTTAGCTCATTATTTTATTTATGGTGTTAACGATTCACATATTCACATATACCTCTACATATCATTGCTACACATATACCTCTGCTCAATATCATTCTTTCTTTGTAACTTGTCCTTTAAAATATTATAACATCTTTTTCATAATGGAATACCATTGAGTAATTCTTGAAGATAATTATTGAAATTCATAAATTCATCATTTATAAAATCCAAAAATTATTGAAATTAATTAATTAAGAATTCATTTTAATGTCCACAACTCGTATATATATATATATATATATATATATATATATATATGTAATTTTGAAAATGAAGGAGGGTCAGAAAAAAAAATTAAAATGGACTTAATAAATAGAAATGACAATAAATCTTGAATGATAGGGCTTTAGATATTGATAGATATTGTTGAGTAGGGAGGGCTTTTAAGAGTGGTGTAACCATATTAGCCACTAAGCGCAATTGAATCTGGTCAGTCCCCACAAGGAATGTCATTCATTATTATAATAAGTCTTTATTTATTCTAAAGTCCCTTTAGAATAACAATACCGGTATTAATATATAAGCTATTATTTCATAGATTATACTGCAATTATATTTAATTAATTAATAGAATGGAATTAACAAATGAGAACGAATTGAATTAATGAAAAAAATAGGGAATTACCTCCAATGATAATATTTAAAAAATAGAGTAGAAGAAATTAAAATAAATTAGAAATAAGATAACAATAATTATATAGAGAGAAATGATTGATAGTAACATATTTATACAAATCTTATGTCAAGTAAAAAAAAAAAAAAAATGAAAGAAGGATACAAACAATATCAACTAATATAGCTTGTGTTTAAAAAATATCTAACTGGATGAGTGGGCAGTCAATTTGATATGCATTACAATACATTAAATTATCAATTATAAAATTTTAATCTCAAAACTGAATAGATTATTTCCGATTTTTTGGGAATTGTAAGGATATTATTATTTTAGTAACTTGTGAGAATATATCTCGATTACCACAAACCTCTAGATTGGGTTCCTTTCCAAAAGTGGTTGTGTGTTTAAGAATTCACTATTTTGAAGTAAATTAAATGATCGCAACCGTCTTTAGTAGTTGATAGTAACTCTGGATTAAGTTAGGAACAAAATCATTAAAGTAAATACAGTTAATTAGTAAAATAGTTATTTTCAGTAAATAGTCAAATATACCTATTTTGATGCGTATTGATACTAAATTAATTTAACGCTATTGTTTCCGTTTAATATAATTTAAGGATTGCTAAGGTTTGCAAAGGCTTGCAAAGATGTGCTCAGGAAACAATCGATCCTTTAAGATACGAAACCCAGAGCTGAGGAGACCGAGGGGTGGACCCGAGCGTAGATGGGAAGTTTGCGTAAAGGGTAGGTATATTTTTTGGATTGAAATTTGTTAGTATAGATTGTGGTAGGAGATACATCATACTGTGTTACCTTGATATTAAGGTTTATTGTTGGGTTTTGATTATAGTGTCGTCATCGTGCCTATTGGTTCACTAAGCCTTTTTATGATTTTTATTATGTATCTTTATCGAGTATAAAATGTGACTTAGGATATAGCTGGCTTTGAGCTAAATAAGACCCCCATTCAGTGTTGAAACATAAAAACGAAACGATAAATAAATGTTAATAATAATAATAAATGTTATACGAACATGATGTAAATAGAGCACTCGTTATAATGCTTTATACAAAAAAGTATTCTGTATAAAATCAGTTCAGCCGTACTTGACATCAGATCTAATCCACAGATAGAATAGGACTTCTAACCCAAATTACAGTTTCCCCCAGCAAGTAGATATTTTTTTACACCAATAAAATAACCCATAGAATTAATATTGAAGACAAATGGCCTCTATTCTTTATATTATAGTTTAAATAATTCACTTGACGATATAATAATAAATAATTAAATCACATACTTTTTGCCTGTCCATTTTATGCAGAACGTAGAAATAAATATCTAAGGTCATACGATCAGGATAATTATATTGTATTGAGCCCATACCATAACACAACAAGCATGTTATTTTATACCTAAAGCTCATTGCATTGGTGACGCAGACGACCGGGGTTAGAATCCCGGCCAGGACAAATCTTTTTTCTTTTAAACAAAATATTTAAAATTCTAATAATTAACAGAAATTGAAATTATCTGTCCGATATTTCGCCTATTTATAATATATTTTGTGGAATAGCAATAAGATTTCTTGATAATGTTCTTCTTTTTTTTCTTGTATTTTCCCTTTCATTTTTTCATATGGTAATTTGTCTTATGTTTTTGTTTTGTTTACTATTATTTATTTTTTCCTGTTGTGCTTTTTGAAGTTTGGTGAGTGCATGTTGAATTTTCATATTATGGAGTATTTATCAGCTGATTTTATCTAACCTTATCCAGCCGTGGTCGAGTAACTTTCCTTATGATTCATTAGTTGCGTTTCATTTTTTGCTTTGTTGTTATTCTTTCTACCCTGAGGATACCTCAATAGCCGAAATATTATTTTAAAATATTTTAATGTATGCAGTTTTTAAATAACCGTGAAATATAAAATGTACTAATATGTACTGTATGATTTACCCCAAACAATCATACATACATCAAACTTCATTCACACCTTAGTAATATATTATTAGATCTAAATCATTCTCTGCGTTAACATTTGCCAACTAGTCTAATGTTTACAATTACATAATTCTCTAGGCGATAATTGGGCGGGCAAGATTGACCGAGACTATTTCAATTATATACACGGTTCCAATTAGCACAATGTTTACAACATAAAAAAGTAATTAATGTCCCATATGGTATATCATTATAATCGTAAATAATAATTAACTCGAGTTTCCATAACATTGTAGTACATCTCTGTTTATTCTTAGTTAAATAAAATGACGTTTCTACAAACTGATGTAACTTTTAAATCTTTATACCTTCATTTTAGACAAAACAAAAATATTACCTAGAGAAACTAACACAATTAAAAGAAAATATTTGGACACAATTAAAGTATAAATGATAAAATAAATAAGATAGTAAATGATAAAAAGGTTGCAGAAGAAATGAGTAAACTATATTCATCTATGTTGAAGAAATTGGTCCGGGTAGAGGTCACTGAATGAATTTCTCGTGTAATTTGAGAAAAACTTTATTGATAGCCAACGTTTCGACCTACGTTGTAGGTCTTCTTCAGGGCTATATGCAAAATACAGACAATATAAGAAAAAGGTACAAATATATTAAAACATTTTAAATATAAATAAACCAAAAGAAGGTGAATACAGGCAATAAAAATGATAAAGATGTACAGTAAGGTAATTATGAAGGTTAAAATGTATGAGTGTAAACTATAAACTACGAAGTGCCAAAAAGGTAGTAACCCACATCATGAAGAAAATAATAATAAAACAGAAAGTGTTGAAAGTTAACAAAATAAAATACATTTCCTTACAAAAAAACTTTATTGGGGAAATGTATCTGTGTAAATACATTTATACAGATACAAAATGTATCTGTAAGGTATTACAGATAAAAAATAAATAAATAGGTCTTTTAAATTAGTGAATAGTTGGGATAATTTGTGGTATGGCTTAAAACGAAGATGAAGGTTGGGAAAGGTAAGATTTAAAATTTTGGATATTGTCTGACAGACCAGGAAAAGATCGGTATAGGAAGGAACTGGGGGTCGGTACTGTTGGGTATTCACTAATTTAAAAGACCCGATCCCCATTAAAAACCTCTCCAACATTGTGTACCGGATCCCCTGCTCTGCCCCAAACTGTACCTCCTCCTACATTGGGGAAACAAAAAACCACTTCTACAGACGACTATCACAACATAAGACCTCTATCTCTACCCGGAACATATCTGCTTCCAAATTATCAGAACATGCTTTGACCCTTAATCACACGTTTAACTTTGACCAATCCTCTGTTCTCGCCACGGTTCCTAATTATAACAAAAGACTGATTACAGAATCATTATATATTAACCTCGAAAAAAATCCGTTAAACATAAAGACTGACAAAAATAACCTATCAATAGTTTACAGACACATACTAGACCTAATTCAAAAGAACTAACCACCCCGCTTCCTAATGACTATCTCCCCCCCCAGCGATCCAATATTATGTGTATGTGTATATGTATGTATGTTCTGTGAGTGTTTCTATATATATATATATATATATATATATATATGTACATACGAGTGTGTGTGTGTGTGTGTGTGTGTGTGTGTGGATTTTCAAGTTTTTATATGAGGCTTCTACACTATCTGCTTCTTTTCCTTTATGTTACTTACAGCCATTGTAACGGCTTTTATATTCTGGGAAAATTTTTTACACTTAGTAATGGTGGGGGGACCATCCTCCCGTCTCAATTTTAATGCAGTCTGTGTTTCATAGCCAGTGAGGACCAACCCCCCCCCCCCCCAGCCCTCCCCCCCACAGGTAACTTATGTTTTCACTATTTACTCACCCTCCCTCCTCCATTTTATTTTATTTTCTTTCCCTCATAACCTAAAACATTACTATACACAATTTACCGTTATTATCACTACTTCCATGCTCACTATTACTGTAAGGCGTTTATTTGTTTAGTTATCTATTTCCCACCCTAAATATCATAATATATCATAATATCATAAATATCATCCTACTAATATTATAACTACGAATGTTTGTATGTTTGTCTCTCTTTCACGCAAAAACTACTGAACGGATTTGTTGAAACTTTTCAGTTATATAAGTTATACATCAGAACAACGCATAGGCTACAGCAAGCGCGGATTTCTGGGGTAGCACGGGGGGGGGGACATCCCCCCCACGGGACAGTTTTTTAGGCACTGTGGAGAATCCATTTTAGAACATAATTAAAGACAAATCACATGGTAATAGTTGTTAATATATCAGAAATAACATGAGTGAAACTGTTGTTTTGATATCCTACTAATCCTACTAATATTATAAATACGAATGTTTGTATATTTGTCTCTCTTTCATGCAAAAACTACTGAACGGATGTGGATGAAACTTTACAGTAATATAGGTTATACATCAGAATAACACATAGGCTACAGGATGGACAGATTTATAGGGGGCACTGGGGGACGTCCCCCCACCTTACAGTTTTTTAGGTACTGTTGAGAATCCATTATAGTACATAATCAAAGACAAATCACATGATAGTAGTTGTTAAAATAACAGAAAGAACATGAGTGAAACTATTGTTCTATCCTACTAATATTATAAATGTGAAAGTTTGTATGTTTGTCTCTTTTTCACGCAAAAGGTACTGAACGGATTAAATTTTTTATTTAAAATGATCTTTCACGAAACTTTATGTGGCATACCAAATTCCATGCGAGCGAAGCCGAGGGTAAAAGCTAGTAATATGATAAATATCATATCCTTGCCGTTTTTTATATGTATTTTAGTCCAATAAAGCCTGATTGTATTATCACTTACTTTACTTAAAACATGCCTTTTTTTTATGCAATTGATATTATTTACACTTATATAAAGTTTCTTCTTACATTTTCTCTTATGCAATGAATATTCTTTACACTTGTATAAAGTATTTTACCTATCAATATTAATACTGTATTTTCTAAATTTTTTTTTTTTAATTTTAATTTTAATTTTATATAATTTGGTTTCTAGATTTTTAAAATTTTGCAATTTTTATTTCTTACTTTTTTATTACCTATAATTTTTAGTGCGTAATTCTTATCACTTTCTACATTTACCCATATCATTTTTATCATTTCACATTCCTATTTTATATTGTTTTTATTTTTTATCTGTAATACCTTACTTTTTTAACTTTCAAAACTTTCTGTTTTATTATTATTTTCTTCATGATGTGGGTTACTACCTTTTTGGCACTTCGTAGTTTATAGTATACACTCATACATTTTAACCTTCACAATTACCTTGCTGTACATCTTTATCATTTTTATTGCCTTTATTCACCTTTTTTTGGTTTATTTATATTTAAAATGTTTTAATATATTTGTACCATTTTCTTATATTGTCTGTATTTTGCATATAGCCCTGAAGAAGACCTACAACGTAGGTCGAAAGGTTGGCTATCAATAAAGTTTTACTCAAATTACACAAGAAATTCATTCAGTGACCTATACCCGGACCAATTTCTTAAACATATATTATCAAGGTCAACAATTATCATTCAATATATTCATCTATTATTCCAAAATTAAAAAAATCAATAATACATAAGATAGTTCAACTTTAAAAACAAAGCTACTAAAATAAAATAACCTGACCCAATAGCCTACCAATAGTTTTCTAATATCTTGAATTTTTTCCACATATTCTTTTGCGAAATATCATATTTTGATTAAACCAATTAAATAAAAAAAATTAATAGTTGTTTTTGTGTTGTTTTATATTTTTTATAATATTTTAATGTATGCAGTTTTTAAATAACCGTGAAATATAAAATACATAATTTCATACTACTCATCTTTAATTCACAGATCAAAGTTTAAATCAGTTTAATATTAACATTTGACCATGGAAGATAGCTGATCCCCAAGAAAATATATATATTTAAAAAATTTTTAGACATTAAAAATGCATTTATGAGGTATCTATGCTTGATTTTCCTGATTGTCGGAACATTTGGTTTAGAATTAGGTATTTATCATTATAATTGTTATTTTTACAGATTTTGTGACATATAACATTTTTAAGTTATAGATATTTATTAATTGATGCAGAAAAACTGTTAAAAAAATTTGAAAATGGCATCAATTTGTCGAAGCGTCCTTAATTTAATAAATAAAGATTATACAGACTGGATAATGTTTTTTTTCCCATCGTATCCCCAGTATTATACATCGTTTTTTTTTGTTTTGCTTTTTTTAAATGAACTAAAATTCTCTTTACATTACAAAAATGTTTAGTAAAATGATATTATTAAATTTTACTTATTTGTATTTTTATAATAAATTTTACAGCTTTTTATAATAAATAAAAAAATAAATTGTAAATTGATTATATTAAGGTATTTATTGCTTAGGAGACTTAAATTATATTATAATGATAATTAATTATATATAATTATAATTATATACATACATACATATATATATACATATATATATAGGATAAGGCCCAATATGGCGGACTGTGTAGCACTACTTAATTTTGCGGTAGAACTTTTAAAACCAATAGGTGAGTTTGTGACCTTAAAGAAGGAATTGAAACAGCAGTTGTTTCAAGGATTAGCGGTTATTCAGCAGGTACAGGAAAAATTAAACGAAGAAAGAAGACAGGGGCATGCTGAAATACCAGTTAGGGCATCTACATCTGAGGTTAGTACAGTTCCAAGCTATTCTGAAATAGTTAACAGAAAAATCAATAAAACTAAAACTGTACACAAAATTATAATTAAAAATAAATTAGAAAATAGTTCCCCCGATAACACAAAACATATCTTTAAAGAATTAATCAACCCAAGGGAAATGAAGGTTGGAATTTCTAACATTAAAACCACACATAAAGGTTTATTAATTATAGAATCGGACAGTAAATCCGATATAGAAAAGATCCAAAATAAACTTTCGAGCTCAAATTCCAATTTGGAATCTTACGTAGCTAAAAAGAATATGCCAAAAATCATAATTAAAAATATTCCTGAGGAGGCTACTAAAGATAACCTCGCGGCCACGTTGTTGCAACAAAACGAGTGGAGCGTGGAGTTGGAAGAGGTTAGGGTGCTATTCATCACCAGACCGAGAGAAGGCTCCAAGCGGCGAAATGCGGTACTACAAGTCAGCCCGCGATTGAGGAGGTTACTTCTAGAAGGGAGAATAAAGTTATGGTATGCTATCTGCTATGGCGAAGACTTTATCAGCGTCCGACGATGTATGAAATGCAGCCGATATAACCATGGGAAGGACGTCTGCGGAGGAAAGCTAACCTGCCCCATTTGCTGTGGTGAGCACGAAATGAAAGAGTGTCCCAACAAGGAGAATAATGAACAGTATAGGTGTATAAATTGTATAAATTACAACAGCCATTGTAAACCACAATTGAGAGTTGAGGTTAACCACACTGCTTTCAGTCCGGTATGTAAATCTTATAAAAATGCTATTGATAGGATGGTCCTTAACACCGAATATTAGGTGGGATATTGTCTTTTTAATTGTTAATGATTGTTAATTCAGGAACTTATAATGATTCTGTTATAAACCTATTACAACTTAACCTAAAGCATTCATCGAGATCTACATCATCGATAATCGATTATCTCAGTTATAAACACATAGATATAGCACTATTTCAGGAACCATATGTTTATAACAAACAATCACACCAATCATATGGTAATTATACCACCTATATAGGAGGTTGCAATCCACGTACCCTTGCTCTTATCAACAATCGTATGATAGATGCTATATTACATACCGATAGCAGCGATAGGGATTGTATAGTGTTAGAATTATCAGTATATAAATTTAATTTGGTTATCGTGAATGCTTATTTAGACATAACACGGGACATAGATGATGAAATTAATAAATTACAGTTAATAATTGATAAATTTGGTCATAAAAAAATTTTAATAGCAGTCGATAGTAATTGCAGGTCTACATTATGGTTTGACAGACACACTAACAGACGAGGACGAAAATTGGAGAATTTTATAATAATAAATAATCTTAATATTGTTAACCAAAATCAGAATTTACCGACATTTGACGGACCTAGAGGACAAAGTAATATTGATTTGACTTTGACTAGTTTATCTTTAATGCAGAACATTTATAACTGGAAAATCAGGACAGAGGAGAACTTTTCGGATCACTTGACATTGACTTACACTATTAATACCTACGTACGAAGACGAATACATCACTATTCTAAATTTAGATTTAACACCGACAGAGCTAATTGGAAATATTTCGGTAATATACTTAAATTAGAAACAGAAAAAATATTTCGAGTAACAGGTGATATCGATATTGGCATGAAAGATATGTTAAACATTGACAATATCCAATTAGTTTTAGCAAAGTTCTCCTCGTGTCTGAATAAAGCATGTAAAAAATCTTTTAAAACTCGAGGTGGCAATTTTAAATCAACTAGGATACATATGCCTAAGCCCTGGTGGAATGACGAACTCACGCAATACAGGAAAGAAACTAACCGACTACGAAAGATTTACCAAAAGACTAAGGACGACAATGAATTATGTAATGCTAGGAAGAATCAATACCTTGAAATTAGAAGGCAATATGTGAGGCTCATCAGGCGGAGCAAACTGACTTCTTGGAGAGATTACTGTACTAACATTGACCCTACGAACCCTTGGAAATGGCCTTACAAGTATGCTGCTGACAAACTACGTGACAAATACACTCTAAAGACGGTTCAGAAAGAAGATGGGACATATACAACTAACATTATTGACACATATCAATATATTCTTGAAAACTTCATTAGAACTGACTTGATAAGTACAGATTCACCGTATCACACAGAAATTAGACAGTCGATTATATCTCACGGAGTAACACAAGATGATCTACCTCTTACAGATTCCGAAATAGCTGATACGATTTATAACTTAAAAACAAGGAAAACTCCAGGATTAGACGGCATAACCACCGAAATATTTCAATATACTTTTAAAATATTTCCCAACTTTCTCACTAAGTTGTACAAAGAGTGTTTCTCTAATGGAATTTTTCCAACGGAATGGAAGAAATCTGAACTTATATTGTTTCCTAAGCCAGGACGAAAAGATAATAGTATATCAGCCATACGACCGATATCACTACTTCCGACGGGAGGCAAAGTTCTCGAGAAATTAATAAATCGAAGATTGTCACATTATCTGTATACAAATGATCACATACATAAAAATCAGTTTGGTTTCACCCCCCAAACTTCTACGGTAGATGCACTAAAAAATGCAACTGATTTTATTCAATATGGCTTGAGTAGAAAACTACATGTTGTTCTAATATCTATTGATATTAAGGGAGCGTTTGACAATGCCTGGTTGCCATCAATTCTACATACCTTACAGACAATGGACTGTCCACGGAACATTTACAAATCGATTTCAGACTATTTCAAAGACAGAGAAGCTTGTATTGTAACATCTCATTGTCAACTACGAAAAACACAGACTCTAGGAACTCCGCAGGGGTCCGCACTATCTCCGCTATTGTGGAATTTAATCGTAAATGGAATATTAATGAGAGAATATCCGGAGAGCGTGGTTGTGCAGGCATTTGCGGATGACATAATTTTACTTACACAAGCTGACAATGCTGGAACACTACAAGAATTAGTAGATCGATACACGCAAAAAATTGACAGCTGGGCACACGAAAACAAACTAACTTTCAATACTATAAAATCTACATACATGATTTTCACCAGATCAAGGAATTCACCAACTTTACAGGTAAAAATTCAAGGACAGCTTCTACAACAAACAAATAAACTAAAATATTTAGGAGTAACATTTGACCCAAAATTAAGATGGAACGTACATATTGAATTACTGGAGACTAAACTACTGAGACTTACCAACAACTTAACGATAGCAGCTAGGAATACATGGGGACTAAAAACTGAAGCATTAAGGATACTGTACAAAGGAGCCATATTACCAATACTAACGTACGCTATTAACATCTGGCACACAGGACTGCAGAGAAAATACAATCTACGGAAACTTCGACGTGTACAGAGATTGATGGCAATCAAAATGGTAAAAGGTTTCAAGACACTATCTTATGAGGCAGCCTGTGTACTTGCAAAACTAATTCCCATCGACTTGATAGCTCAACAGTACACTACATTATATACCTTACTTCGGACTAACCAAGACTGTGACGGGATACTTGCCGATGACGTTGAACGACCTATTAACTATAAAAATTGGAAGCATCCTGCACATTTCCCAGAAATCAAACAACTTACAAAAGAAGATTATGCTGAAGCAGAAATTTATACAGACGGCAGCAAAGATTGTGGAAATGTGGGATGTGCAGCGGTATTGTTTGAAGACGGTGTACTGACTGATGTAAAGAAATACAGACTTGGACCTAATTGTACAAACAATCAAGCTGAACAATACGCTATATTGAAAACACTAGAATATATACAGACATTTAATTTCCGCAGGACATCTATTTGCATACTAACTGACAGCCAGAGTACGTTATACAAACTCATTAATCGCAAAATTCATGAACCGCTGATTGAAGAAACCAGACTTACGTTACTCCACTTACAAAAAGCAGGATATAACATCAACTTCAGATGGGTGAGAGGGCACTCTGGCAACGTCGGTAACGAATTAGCTGATAAGGCTGCTAAGTCAGCTGCCAAAGACGGCTCACTTTCAATACTCTACAGTAAATTGACTAAGACTTACTTGAAACACAGACAAACAGTTACAAATATGGATCAGTGGCAAAACACATGGGATACGACAACTAAAGGACAACATCTTAAACAATACATAAATGACTTACATGAATATTTTAGGAATAACAAAATAACAACTGACTTCTACCTCACACAAATGCTGACAGGACATGGACCCACAAAATCCTACTTGTATAAATTTAAACTTACAGATAATAAGACATGCCCTTGTGACTTTGCTATCGAACAAACTTACTTACACTTAATATATGACTGCAGACTAACCGACGAACCAAGGACTACACTTATCAAACATGTGACGCAGAAGGACAGTTGGCCAATCAGTGCTAAGGACTTGTACTGGAAGTATTTTCAGCAATTCAAGGTGTTTGCTAGAGCAGTGTGGTTAATCATCACTACACAAAATCAATATTATAGGTGAACAAGAATTTTGGTTTTGTTTTCAATTACTTTGTTGTAATTTTGTGCTTTCCTAATTCTTTTTTTTTTTTGTATTTGTTCAAATGGCTTAATATGTACTATGAACAATATTTTTATGTTTAAGTTTTGTTTTTTTTAATGATGCATTTTCAATTTAGCCTTTAGCTTTGTATATAAATAATTAAAAAAAAAAAAAAAAAAATGTAAACAACATGTAAGTACACTTGTGTGTAATGTACTATAAATGTACGGAACATGCAGAACAATAAACGTCCTTCTCGTAGGGGTACTGCGTGAAGGGAAAAATAAAAAAAAAATATATACATATATATATATATATATATATATATATATATATATATATATATATATATATTCAATATATCTAATATATATATATGTTCAACAAGTTTATTTAATTATATATATTAAGATATTTATCATGCATCGAAAATAACAAACAACAAACAAGAAAACCTTTCGATATATTACAGATTGCAAGAGTCCTTTATTTTATGTTGCAGGTACGTTTGGAGAAATGTTTCGTAGTCTTTCAATCTAAAGGCGTTAAACGAATACTATTTAGAATAAAAGAACTTTATTTAATGCCCTTAAAAATTACAGAACAGAAGATGATGTATTTTTTTACTTAGAATACAAACTGTCTGAACTCCCAATTAATTACAAAGGACTCATATACATGACAATCATAAGATCCATCCGGACTTTGACACTTGGGGCCACACTAAGCCATCGAATTCCTCTCGTATTCAATCCTTACAATCCAAAATCCTCAATGCTCCTTACTTTATTGCGAATAAAGCATCCATAATGATCAAAATATCCCATTTGTTGCTGATTTTGCCCGAAACCGAAATGAATCTTATGATAAAAAACTTTATTCCCACTCAAACCCACTAGTTTCAAACCTAGCAACCTCCTCAATTCCTAATAATCTTACAATGCGTCTGAAAAGAAGATGGCCTCGTGACCTTCTAAGTTGAACTTGTTATTTGAGTACTACCTCTGGGTGAATTCTCTACTTGCCTTTATCTCGGAACTTTATTTATCTTCCATTGTATTCTCTTGATATATTCGATTATACAGCTGTAAATTTCAATAAATAAATTTTTAAAAATAATTAACCGATTTTCACAATTAATTATTAGAGATGTAATACGAACTGTCCTTGTCTATAATAGCCTGATGATGATTGTGCATGAGATGATAAACATAACATAAATTTCGTTCTATCTTAATTGATATAGCGGCATCATCCCGGAACTTGGTGATGAGGCAGCTGAGTGTATTAGTAGTGTATTCTATTGGACGCCAGCTGTGATGAATTGGATTCGGAGGCAGCTCTATATAATATCTCTCATCCACAATGTCACTCCGTTCGCTAAATAATTTGCTGTAGTCTGATTTAATATTAATTTAATACCATGCTATTAAAAATTAAAGCAATTTATCTCTATTCTATTCAAAAGTGTTTATATCACCATGTAATATTTTATTATCTTACCAATTAATTCAATTTTACTACCTATTTTTATTATATGACTATAAACGATGTAATCATTGAATAAATAAGGAAGAAAGATTTGAATGATTTTTAACAAGCCCCGCCCCGACTTCGCACGGGTAGTAGGTCATAATTTGCCTGTTATGCGTTGAATATGTGAATTTGATTTAAATGTAACGTAATGTATAAACTACATGAAGTATTTTAAAGTATTTTATTATGTATATAGAGATTGTAAACGAAAACACATAAAATATTTCTATATATACAAATTTATTTCATGCGCGTTAATTTTTTCTATAATCCCTAAGATACCCATTTAATTTATATATTAAAGGTAACAAAAGTATTTAAGTTGATAATATTCCACCATGCGTTGTTTCTTTATATCTCAAAGGGAGGCAGCGTCTTTAATGAAACCTCCCAGGAGGATATACTTTACCATACAATTATTCTTATATTCCAACTCATTAACAAAAAAAACTCGGCAAATTATATAAGTACATATTCCTCATGAATCACTCTATCTATTGGTCAAAACTGCATGATAATCCGTGCAGCAGTTTTTTAGTTTATCGCGAACCGACAGACAGACGCGGCAAAAGACTTAGTTTTATAATGTGTATAGATTTGTGCTTCCATTAGACAGAATAATATACAATCTAAAAATTAGACAATAGAAGTTCGAGTAATAATAAGTAATAAATTTATTCAAATTGTGGGGGATGGACTAACCATATCGCCGTGAAGGCTTTAATATACAAGAAATCGGAAAAGCTACTTAGGCCTGATTGTTATTAGTGAATGCTACCACCGCATCACTCCGTCCCTTTCCCTTCATCCTGTTAATCTGTGAAAATGTATTCAATCCTTGAAATGTCAAGTGCAAACTAAATAAATGACGTGTCGCTCCTTCAAAAGAACTATGACGTAGCACAAAATTAGGCATTTTCGAGTTAAGTCTTCAGGAGAAATTGTATTGGTTGAATCTTTTCAATTCAGAAGTGACATATCTCATATTCCCTTTTTAACATATTTTTTTTTAAGTTATATTTTGAGTTGTATCATGTTAGAACTTGAATATTTGTGGGAATAATGACATCAGTTAAAATCCGAAAAGCTACAAACTTTTAAAAATTTCCTTGAGGAAGTCAGAAGCATGCCTGACGAAACGTTGGCAGAAAATTCACCGAAACCAGAAAAACAACTAAAGTTTTTTTTTATAAATAGTGGCCTTGGAAACTTGAAAGAGTGTTTAACCT
This sequence comes from Arma custos, assembly GCA_037127475.1. Classification (NCBI taxonomy): domain Eukaryota; kingdom Metazoa; phylum Arthropoda; class Insecta; order Hemiptera; family Pentatomidae; genus Arma; species Arma custos. Next base: position 182,624,705 of record CM073759.1, read on the forward strand.
GGTTATTCTTCAGAAGGGGTAACAGGTAATTTTAAATGGCATATAACGACGAAATTTTTACCTAATACAAAATTAATTATAATTATTTAAAAGAAATAATTACCATGATGTACCATTTTCCATAAAATGGGTTTTTACTTTCGACAGGCTTAATTTTTTTTTCTGTTTTAGTAAAGAGTTTTTTATTCTTATATTGGACAGAAAAAAACACAATCACCCCATGTTCTTCAAGATATAGCTTTTCAGTTATTAACAGCTGACATTCTACGTGTATCTGTTCGCCAGCAATTAAATTAATAACCAGGTTATTCTATATGAAAGCCTACATGGCGATCAGGTTAGCCCATCTTGCACCTTGCATGATTTGAACTAATTTACTTTATATATATACAGTCAGTGTAAAAAGTATTGGGACACCTGGAAAGGTGATTGAAAAAACGGTACTACTATAATTGTATGCATTTATTTAATTATAAATAATCAACATGTAATTAAAAATATATTCAAAATATAAATATAAGGGTTTATATAGATTAACAATGCGATAACATATTTTTTAAATAAATTGATTGAAAATGACTGATGAATAACTGAACAATAAATATTGAGACACATGAAAAAACATTAGATACATACACATTGAATAGTTCTCTTTTTTTAAAACATTAATATTTTGTCGGATACCCTTTAGCATCTATAACACTCTGAAGTCGCCTTGGCATTGATTCTATTAATTTTAAAGTAAATGAAGGATCAATTTTTTCCCACTCTTCCTTAATTACATGTTTTAGGTCTGTTTTATTAGTGATCGGTCTTGTTCTAATTTTTTGTTCCAAAAAATCCCACAAATGCTCAATGGGATTGAGATCGGGTGACTGGGGTGGAGTTTCTAGGCATTTTGGTGTGTTATACAGTAGCCAGAGCCGAGAATCTAGGGCTTTATGCTTTGGGTCATTGTCCTGATAAAAGGCAAATGACTCGGAAATTCCCAATTTTTCTACTGATGGTTTTAAATTTTTTTGTAGAATTTGTACATATTGCCTGTGGTCCATATTTCCTTCGACAAATTCTAATCTTCCAACACCGGCAGCACTCATACACCCCCAGACCATCACTGACCCACCTCCATGTTTCACGGTTGGAAACAAATTTTTTTTCTCCAGTTCACAATTCTTCTTTCTCCAAATTTTTCCTTTCCCATCCGAACCGAAAACATTAAATTTACTTTCATCTGTGAAAAGGATGCTGTTCCAAAACGTTTGAGGCTTATTTTTAAATTCATTTGCAAATTTTAATCTTTTTGCCCTATTTTGTTCACTGACAAAAAATTTTTTCCTTGCTACACGACCATGAAAATTTGCATTTCTCAAAATATTTCTGACAGAGCTCACAGATATTGGTTTTTCACTGTTAAGATTATATTCTGTGGCTAATTTCGGAGCAGAATAACGTGGGTTTTTAGCCACTTTCCTAACAATTGACCTTCTATCCTGCTCAGAAAATACTTTTGGCCTTCCACTTCTTTGTTTATTTTTATAGCTTTTGGTTATTCCATACCTGTCTATTATATTCCACACAGTCATTCTTGGAATCCCAACTAGTTTAGATATTTCTCTTACTGTTTTGCATTGGTTGTGGAGACGGATTACAATTTTTCTTTCTTCTACACTAGTTTCTTTTGATTTCCGTCCCATTTCGAACACTATTGTTAGGCTTATAACAAATTACTGAAATAATCTTCAATATAAACATTAGAAAGACGATATAGAATAAGAAAAAGGGATTAGTGACGTAAATAAATATAATAGAATTATAGATCAACCTTTTGTCCCAATACTTTTTGTTTGTTATTGTTTATGTACTATTCCATTGAACATTTTTCGGTCAGTGTCTTTTTCGATACTTCAAAACGCGAATGATAAAATTTGATCATAAAATTATGCACACAGAAAATATGCTGTTGGAATTTTCGGAAAAAATTATTTTCAATACATTCCATTTATTTATTTATTTATTTTTTTTAAATTGGACTAGGTGTCCCAATACTTTTTACACTCACTATATATATATATATATATATATATATATATATATATATATATATATATATATATATGTACACACACATATATACACACACCCATATATATATATATATCTTCGAAAGAACTACGAAATAACTGAAAAAAACTAATTTTTGAATAAAGGTATTCAAAAGTTTTAAAGCTGGAAACGTTTTTAATCTTAACCTATACTGTTGTTCCCATAAAATTTCAAGTTCGAACATGATACTATTCAAAATTCTTTTGTTTATTTACTTCTGGTTGAAAAAGAAGATGCAGAATACATTTTATTATAATATGTGATGAATTATCATTAAGTGTGCATACATTTGTTTTACCAATCATCTAAGATAGGAAACAGTTCTATTTCCTCATCAAATCAATATGAATATTATACCTAGTAAGAAGATTAGACCTAAATTTTAGGATTTTTTATAGTAACAATAATAATGGTGCATTTAAAACATAAGAAGGATAATATCTACAGCCGGTGAATAAGTGGTCAAGTCGGATTTTTTCCAGAGTGAGTTCACTGCTTTCATTTAAACGGAATCGTATCATCTCGTAGTTTTTGGCTTGAAATGGAGTTGTAATATAAGCAGTAATTCCTTTTCAAGCCAATGCCTTACTAAGCCCCTTATTCACTACGAAAATAACTCCATTCCGCTTACTTAAGTACAAGAAACTCATTTTGAAAAACATAATCTAGCCACTTATTCACCGGGGCTGTATATATATGAACATAACAAAGATAAATACAGTTGAAAGAAAATGTCTTCCTTATTCTATCTAGTATAAATTCTTTTGTAAGGTATTAAACATTTTTTACTTCACGTGTATCATAATAACAATTTCCAAAAAATATAATGTAACAATATTAAAAAACAGATGGCCTCTAATGTTTCGGCATCCTTAAGAACGCCTTTTGGTCCATTTAAGTTTCTAAGGATGCGTAACTCCACGTGGTCCGGCTGATTATTCCACGTGGTCTATTCTGAAAAGGCTTGGAATAGAGGAACTAAAACTAAACTCTCTGGGGCTAAATTCCCTAGTTGTATACCTGTCAGAACTATCTGACCCTAACTTAACTAATATCATGAAATTGTCTTCTCACAGGAATAATTAGCCTGAAGACAAAATATCGAAACAGTCATCATGATCAGGAGACTAAGGTTCTACGGCCACATGGTCAGAATGAACAAAAAAAGAGGCTGAACAAAAAAAATGTTTGATTAAGTTTTAAGCTATAAGAGTATAGATGGAGATGAGAGAGTATCGATGTAGAAGGAAGGCAGGGAGTGTGAAGAAGATTATTAACTGATATTCCCGTGGTCCTTGCTGGCCGATTCGTGTAAAAAAACAAAACAAAAAAAAAACAACAGAAATTCAGTATATTTAATGTTAATCGTCTAGGGTACTGGACTTTACAGATTATATTTTTTCTTTGGGTGTATAAATACAAAAAAATACCTTTAATCCAAATTCATTTGCTACATCTATTTTCTATAAACGTTACGACCTAAATGGCCATTTTCAATATATAGGTTTCACGATCAACACTATAAAAACTCTGGCTGCAAAAAAACATTAAAAAGAAAATTAAAAAATCACAAAATTTAACATTATAAAACTTTTTATAAAACAACAAATTTCTTAACGCATTAAATTAGTTACATACCTATGTACGATGCATGGTATCGTCAAAATGCATCACACAAATTATATTATTATACTGTTGTTCATGAAACCTATATATTGAAAATGACCATTTAGGTCGAAACGTTTATAGAAAATAGATGTAGCAAATGAATTTGGACTAAAAGTTTTTTTTTTTTTATATTTAATAATAAATACAAAATGAAACAATACTACATTTCGTGTATAAACTATATTGCATAATATTATTGTTTTCTCTTGGGCACTACATCAACAAACATATGTATACAGCCGACTATTTTGCCTTGCCTTACATAGGTTTGAGTGGATCTGTATTTGTTGTAAAAGAAAACTTTCATTTTTGATAGTTCATCTTTCGTTGTAAAGTCTTTGACGGAATAAAATCCCTGAAAATTTTATAAAGAAAAAAAATAATGAGTGCTCAGCTAACAAACATTTATTATAATGTATAATATTTATAGTATGTAATTAAGAGCGGAATGGCTTAGTGGTTGAGCGCTGAGTTGCCAAATGTCCTGAGTTCAAATCCCACTGCATGGCAGAATTATATCTAATCTGATGCTATGGGACCTAGGATCCTTACTGGGTTCACTCAGCCTCTGTAAAGAGGATATTTAATATAGCAGGAAAATCTGGTGATTGATCTTGGTCCAGGACAAATCACCTCTCTGCACAACCGTTGTCCAAGAAACAGTACAGCCTCTACCACGTACTGGACCCAAGGCGTTTCATGCATTTTAGAGAAATAGGCTTTTTTTAATAAGTATTTATTGAGGAATAATTCAATTTTTCACGATTAAAGAAGTCGTTCTTAGTAATAAAATTGATCATATAAGAAATAAAGTAACTGTTTTTTTTTAAGTTATAGGTGATTTAGAATTATAGACCATGAAAATCCCTGGCGCGAATTATATCGCTTGCTGACGGCCTGGAGGGGTCGACCAAGCTGCTATAGCCTGGCAATTTTGAAACCTACCTGCGCAGAAGTCGCTCCGTCCGGACGCGCCCTTCCACCAATACCTAGGTAGAACAACTCTCCCTTTGTCATCATCGTGGCTTTAAGTTATATTACAATAGGCTTATATTCTATAATACTATATGACTTAAATTAGAAAACTATAATTAGTCACGAATCAATTCGATGGGAAGGGAATTGGCACCCAACTTCTTTTTGAACCAGGATAGCGATACAGTAGATCATAAAGTTGGTGACCAATGGCAACTTCCCAGCCTCTCCTCCGATTTCGTAAAAGGCTGTTTTCTAAATTGTCGGACAATACGAACAATGGTGTAGCTATCGCTACCTATCCTAAAGGCCAATTCGGAAAAGTTCGCCTCACAGAAGCAAGCTCCAAGGGATTTAGGATGTGGGTCACACATGACCTATAATTGACGACATGAAATTAGGTGGCTCAAAGAAAATGCGGTGTTGCCGCTTGTAACGTGAATTTGGGCGTGGTTTTACTCTAAACTGCCGATATTTGACAACAATGTGCTAGCAATGTTGCCTAGTTCTCCCAGTTTCAGTTATTTGGTTTTTACCCTTGGTACGCTAGTGTAGGTCGATTTGGCAACACCGCATTTTCTTTGAGCCGCCTAATTTCATGTCGTCAAGTATAGGATGAATTATTAACTGAAACAAGAAATAGTCAACTAATCATCGGAAGTACAAACCACGCTCGAAGTTGCTTAAACTAAATACTCATACTACTATTACAATAAAAAAAAAAAAAGGAAGCTGTACCACTACAAACCGTGAAGGATCTGGGGATCAGTATATGCTAGAGACCATACTGTTTCATTGACAACGATTGTGCAGGGAGGTGATTTGTCTCAGATCACGCTCAACCGTCAGATTTTCCCTCTTCTTTTCGGTACCCAGTTCATAGAGGCTGGGTGAGCCCCAGGAGGGTACTAGATCTCCCTAGGGTCTCCTCTCCGACTGCTGACAGACTAAAAAAAAGTCTTACCAGTAGCGAGATTTGGACCAGGATTTTTATCATGGCGACTCAGTGCTGTACCACTAAGCCACTCCATGCCACTCCTACTATTACAACCAGTATGGTAATATTGTTTATGTGTTCTAACAGTATATTTAATATTACAATACTGCTACTCCAACTATTACCTTTGGTATAGGACATTTGGTGACATTCATAGATGGCAGTATTTGCTTCCACAGATGTGGTACCAATTGGGTCGGAGTAGCGCAAGCCTTTGGTATCTTTTGGCTGAAGAAATTCTGTTTGAATCCTCCGTTTGTCAATTGAGCCAAGGAAAACATTATCTGAAAAATAATTTTAACAGTGACAATCAACATCATAACCTAACCGTAAGATATTCATCAGTCAAGTTGTATTATATTTTTTTTAAAAGATAGTTGATTTAGAGTTACAGCTCGGTCACTGACTTCTAAATCCCCAAGTTCGAGACTTGCGGAGGCAGACAAATTATTTATTCTCTTATTAGCCGGGGATGGATCCTGTGGGATCTGTTTCTACAGGAAGTAATAGAACCTAGGAGGGGAGATGTGTATCTACTTGTAAAAAGTGGCATTCCTTCAGTAGCCAGTAGGAGAAGAAGGCTTGGTACTCGGAAGATGACCTGATCCGGGATGCTCTTACATACCTTACTAAGAGCCCTGGAAGTACCCCTTTTGCGAAAAATTACGTTTTAATTTAATTATGTAAGTGCTTTATGGCAAAACTCAATATGAATCAGTAATAGTCATTTCTCATTGTATATATTAATTATAAGTTAAGGATTATATATAATATTTGTTTTATTGATTTAACTGTGTACTTTAATCTTATATTTACAAACGATCTTATATTACATACATTTATTATTATATTATTGGTAGTTTTATTTGGGTATTAAGTTTCTTTTTATTTTAAATTTTGATTTATGCATGAATTTCATGGAAATCCTTTATTTATCTGAATCATTTTGGCTCATTTCTTAATGTATATATCAAATTATCTTCAAAATAAAAACTTGTATTACTAAAGTATAGGGAGCGTAATCCCACTGGCAATACTCCATGAAACTGTATAGTCTCTTCCATGTTCTGAACCCAGACCCTACACGGGTCTGGAAGTATATTCATTATAATTATTTAGGTGGTAACATAACCGAGATGCACAGTAAACTTATAAATACTATATTGATGGTTTATTAAGCTATTATGTTGACTGATTAATAAATTGGTAAACACACTACTAACTTCTTGAAAATAATCCAGTTTATAACTGAGATATATATTGAATATACTACTTTTCATATATTTAAGAGAGTGAATAGAAGCCCATAAAGCATTTTCTGCCTAAGATGGAGCCCAAAGATGGACTGTTTGGTTAGGCTAGGAGCCTAGCAGGGCAAACACTTGACTTCTGGATCCCACTTAACTTTGTCAAACAGCTATTCCACTTTAGGAATTTTTTTCTACGATATTTTTATAGGGACCATTATAAGAAGGTATATAATGTAATATTAAAATATTACACGTTATTGCTGATCAAGATGGTTATGATTAATATTGTTTACTTAATGTTTGAAAATTGGATTGATATCTATTAAGATAAATCATGCAGATATAATTATGAATAGACTATCACTGCATATGTCCTTTCCAGTGGTTGGCCTAATTTTCATTTGTGAATTGCTGCTGAAAACTAAAAGAATTTTTTAAGCGTGTGACTATATACCATGAAAAATGGTCTACATACGACAATAACGTGCGAAATAATCATTACGAACGGTTAGAAGCCCGTATTGATGCCAAGCAAGGTAATGCTAAATGTTTGATGATATTGCAAAGACATTGTTTGGCTAACATTCGTTTTAGCGTACCTTCGCGAGATGGCAACCATATATGTTTCATTCATCTACCTGGTCGAACCATTAATCCCACACTTTATATAAACAAGTGATTCAAAACAAAAGTGCGGAATTGGTCAATAGAAATGACGTTTTCTTCCGTCATGACAAAGATAGACAACACGGGTTTAGTGATTTGGATTGAAAGAATTTGGCTCGGGAGTTTTGATACACCCAACGTATAGCACGGGCGTTGCTCTATCCGACTACTTTGCGTCTGGATCTCTTAATGACCGGCTTCAAAAGAGGCTTGCGAAAATACTCGGTTCAGTTTTTTTTCACAGAAACCTAAGAAGTTATATAGTTACGGAGCTAAGGCAGTTTTAGCATAAAAGTGCAAAAGATCATTGATCGAAACATATAATTGACTAGCTTTTGCTCACGGCTTCACTCTCGTGGAATTCGGTCTGCCACATAAATTTTCCTAACAGATCATCTTAAATAATTACATAAATTTTTTGTAACTATAAGTAACTATAAGTTACGAAAATTCAGATGCCTAACTTCAAAACTGACGGATTCCATACAATCTTTGAACCCCTATTATATTAAGGAAGAAACCCTTGGGGGTGGAATTGTCCAGATTCCTTTATTAGTGCTCATTTAAGCTACACAAATAATCTATCTACGAATTTCAAGATGCCAAGTTCAGTGGTTTCCGCTGTGCGTTGACCGTAGGGTGTGTTAGTCAATCAGGTTACAGTTTTGTATAAACTTCGTCTGTGATGTGTATTGATAAAAAGTAGCTTATGCCCTTCCCCAGGCTTGAGATTATCCATATCAAATTTCATCACAAATGACTCGGCACAGCCGTAAAACATACATTGACACTGATTAACAAACGGGGCGGACAGAAGTTATTTTCGTGTACTGTTATTCGGGTCAGTAAAGGATTTGTGTGTAATGTTATTGAATTTATTGAAAAGGATTACTTAGTATAACGATTTTACTTGTCCCATGGAAGCAGCGAGAAATTAAAACTGAAAGAATTAGAATAATGTACATATGTAGGTAATTTATCGATGTGTTGTAATTTAGCACCATAACCTATATTACTTGGGGGATCCCTGTAGCGATACTAACAATATTTAAAATATTTAACAATAAAATTACATAACTGCGATTAACTACTGACCATATGTTGAAGGTAATAATGAGAATGTGTTATAATAATCTAGAATTTTTAATTATATTACACAAAATCATTATAAACTGTTGCCTATGTGTTATTCTGATGTATAACCTATATTAACGTAAAGTTTCATCCAAATCCGTTCAGTAGTTTTTGCGTGAACGAGAGACAAACATACAAACTTTTGAATTTATAATATTACTAGCTTTTGCTTTTTAACAATAATTTAAAATAATAAATAATTTAATTATTTAAATAATTTAATTTTTTTCACCATAGGTTACTCGTACAAAATTTCAGATGTCTAACTTCAAAACTGACGGATTCCATACAACCTTTGAACCCTTATTATAATAATGGTGGAATTATCCAAACTTCTTTCTTAAATCATACAATGGACCTATCTGCAAATTTCAAGATGCTAAATTCCTGATTTGCCTTTAATTATGTACTATAATGAATTCTCCACAGCACCTCTAAAACTTTCGGGAGGGGCACGTGCCCCCGTGCATCTCCCTAAATCCGCGCTTGCTATAGCCCATGTGTTATTCTGATGTATAACCTATATTACTGTAAAGTTTCATCCAAATCCGTTCAGTAGTTTTTGGGTGAAAGATAGACAAACATACAAACTTTCACATTTATAATATTAGTAAGATTAGTAGGATAATGGATTCTCCACAACACCTAAAACACTGTAAGGGGGGCACGTGCCCCCGTACTCCACAATAAATCCGCCCATGATGTAGCTTATGTGTAATTCTGATGTCTAACCTATATTTCTGCAAAGTTTCATCCAAATCCGTTCAGTAGTTTTTGCTTGACAGAGAGGCAAACATACAAGCTTTCAAATTTACGGTCACATGTGGTCTAGTGGTTAGCGTAACAAACTATTAAGACCATGATCGCGGGTTCGTAGCCTGGCAGGTGGCTCTAGGATTTTTTTAAGGGAGTAAAAAATCCTTAGGTACTCTGCCTTTCGGAAGGGACGTTAAACGGGGGTCCCAAGCCTGTACGATGTCATTTACTCGTTAAAAATCCCTATCCTAATTAGACCTGGATAAGCAAAATTTAGAACTGTAGCATCGTCCGATTAGCCATAGCTGCATAAAGTGATGTTAAATGAACAAACAACAAACTTTCGCATTTATAATATTAATAGGATTAGTGTTTGATTTGAGATCCTCCTAAGACTCATGAAGCCTCTGTAAAGTGAATACTGTTAATTAAAAAAGCTTTAAGCTTCATTATTTCGACCAAATAGCCATATGTATATAACTCTTGCCTCAATACTCAATAGCCTTTGATGGTTGTAATGGTATACTGTGTGGTGACCACATATATTATAAATTATTTAAATGATTAGTGATCCACATATACATATATTATATGTATTATTTAAATGTATAATTATAGGATGATATTAAATGTATGAGTATTAATTAGTTTAATAATATGAATTGATTAGATGTATGAGTATGGATAAGTATAATTATATGAATTGATTAGGATGTATTATTTTATGTATAGAGTTTAAGTACGTCTTGAAGTAATTCGACTATTGTTTATAAAGTTGTATGATATCCTCCGTTCACCTATGTACCTTAGCGAGATAAGAATGTAATAACGTTTTAACGAGTTTGTATTCGACTGTATGAATAATTATGCCATAGGTCTATTAAGTCTTCGTCTAGACCGACTTAAAATGTTTACTATTGCCTAACAAAATAGAGTGGGAGATGAAATGTTGACGGCGGGGGTAGCGATAAGCGCACCTCCGTCTGGATTATTTAATTCATTCTCTCAAGATCTTAGACGCTGACAAGTCACTTTTTCAAGACTCATTCTAGACGCTGGCTGCCCGCTTACCTCCTGCTCATATCCCCATACCAGGCTTGTATTAGTAATATTTGAATAATTGTAATAGATATAAGAATTGCATGTTATACTATTTTATGTATATATATATATTTGAAGAATATAATTATATTTGGGGTTCCATGGTTTCCATTGTGAACTTTGTTTGTAATTGACTTTATTTTCTCCTCCTATACGTTAGACGTTATTTTAATAATTTTTAAATCAATTAGGGGAAAGGTCATTACAACTGTATATAAATAAATTGATAGCCAACAAAACCATTCACAGCTTACAAACTTCTGCCCACGGACCACTACCCAAACCCAAACCCATCACTCCTAACGCAATCTTCCCACCTACGCCTCGGTCTACCCCTCAAGCGCTTCCCAGTCAGCACATAAATATTCAGGGTGATTGGTAATTAGTGGCGGAGCCGTTTAGGGGTGATGGTATGGAGCATTTCCATTCGATATTACAATGAAACCTACTGTCCTAAAGTTAACCCTTTCCAAGATATTCCTACTTAATGATTTTACAGCATCTTACGCGATCGTTAAACAAAAACATTAAATGAAAAAAAAATACGGTACTGCCTCTAAAACGTCGATTTACTCACAAAAGTCCCCCTAAATTATTATGTACATAAGAATTAACATCTACGTTTCATTAACTTTCAAATGAGGTATTAAAATCAAAAATCCCTTAAGAAACCACGAAGATATGATCAATGGAAAATCAAAAACCCGGGAACAAAGGACTCTGACGCAGAAGTCCTGGATCTCGGACTCTGGATCCTGGATCGGACTCTGACGCAGGAGTCGAGAACAGTAGTTGACAGGATCGAGCGCCTTGCTTTGCCCCTCCCTGCCTCATTACGCTCTTTCGGGTTTACTGTTTTCGGGTGTGCTTTCTTAACTTACTTGCTCTCCAATTGGATTTTTTCAACGGCTTTTTCCTGGACTTTTATGATTGATTCTTTTCCGACAACCCTGGACTGTGCCCTGTTTTCTGTGATTCCTTACGATTTGGCCGCTTTGTGACTGATAGTCAGGTTAATCTGACTAACATTGGCTGATATAGAAAGAACAATACTGTTTAGTATCGAACTAAACGCAGATATTAAGAATACGCTGCTGAATTTCTATTAAAAATCAATTAAAATTTCAAAAAGCAATAAAAATCATAGAATGCTGAAAAATAAATTTATTGAAAAAAATAGTTTACAGTTAATATTCAGAATGCCCGTCCCTATTTTTAATGCAAGCTCGAGCGCTTCTTATCACACCAGTTTTTACAATCCTCGAATCTCTGAGCTCCCATTGACTTTTCTGTGCTGCGTTTATAATTCTATTGCGCAGGTTTCAATATTAGGTACAGGAACCTCAACAGCGTATTCTTAATATAGGTATTCTTCGATACTAAACGGTATTCTTCTTTCTCTATGAGCCATTCTTTGTCAGATTAACCTGACAATCAGTCATACAGCAGCCAAATCGTAAGGAATCACAGGGCACAGTCCATGGTCATCGGAAAAGAATCAATCACAAAAGTCCAGGAAAAAGCCAAGTCGTTAGAAAAATCATATCGGTGAGGAAGTACGTTAAGAAAGCACATCCAAATAAACCCAAATCCACAGTAAACCCGTAAGAGCGTACTGAGGCAGGGAGGGGCAAAGCAAGGCGCTCGATCTTGTCGACTTCTGTCCTCGACTCCTGCGTCGGAGGCCTTTGTTCTCGGGAGCTTTTGTTCTCGGGCTCTACCCGGGTTGTCCGTTTTCCATTGATCATATCTTCGTGTTTTCTTAACGAATTTTTTATTTTAATACTTCATTTGAAAGGTAATGAAACGTAGTTGTTAATTCTTATGTAGATAATAATTTAGGGATACTTTTTTCAGTAAATCGACGTTTTAGATGCAGTACCGTATTTTTTTTTCATTTAATGTTTTTGTTTAACGATTTTCGCGTAAGATACCGACAATTACAAAGATTTGACTTTGTTAACCTTCAATTATGGCGATACTTCAATGGAATTGCAATGGTTTAAAAACGCATTTTAATGATTTAAAAATGTTAATAAGTGACACCGACCCGTTTTGCATAGCCCTTCAAGAGACACATCTTAAAATAAAAGACAATTTCTCTTTAAAAAATTTTGAAATATACAGAAAGGACAGTCCGAACCCAAATCACAGTCACCACGGAGTTTTAATAGCTGTACACAAATCCATATATTCTGAATCAATCCCCATCAACTCCCACCTACAGTCTGTTGCAGTCAGAATACACAGAGATTACTCTTTTTCCATTTGTAACGTATACCTTCCACATGATCGTTCTATAGACACTCAACAACTAATAGATATCTACAATCAATTACCTCGTCCGGTTCTTTTTATCGGGGATCTTTACGGCCATAATCCGCTATGGGGCTCTCAAACCATTAACTCACGAGGGAAAATTATAGAGAATTTTTTAGACGCCTCTAATCTAATGCTACTGAATACTGGAGAACCAACGTTCCTCAGCTCCAGTTACGGAACATATTCTGCCCTTGGCCTGTCCTTCTGTAATTCTACATTATTTAATGCTATTGAATGGACAGTCCTGCCCGATTTATATAGCAGTGATCACTTCCCAATATTGATCAATTTCAATAACATGGATCCAGTACGAGTGAAACCAAGATGGGTGCTTAACAAAGCCGATTGGGCCCTGTTCACTTCTTTGGCCTCACCACCTCCAACTTCCCCGTACGAAATGACCATTGACGAAGGCTGTGAAATTATTACGCATACGATTATACGAGCAGCGAACGCATCAATTCCAATCACTTCGGGCACACCAAGAAGACCGCTGGTACCTTGGTTTAACGATGATTGCAAAAAAGCGATTAAAATTCGTCGCAGAGCCCTTAAAAAATTTAAAAAACATATGACGTCCGAAAATCTTATCGAATATAAAAGACAGAGGGCTATATGCAGACAAACAATTAACCTAAGTAAGACCGAGTCTTGGAAAAAATATATAAGTTCCATAAACGCGTCTGCAACATCAGCCGAGGTTTGGAATAAAATCCGTAAAATTGCGAAATCTCCCCCCTCTCGTCGTTTCACTATTCTAGTAAATGGACAATTAAATGATAATCCCCAATCTGTCTCTGATATATTCGCTACTTTTTTTGCTGGAATATATAACACCGTAAGAAGTACAACTGGCCATGAACATACAGAACTTGAAAACTCAACTAACGACGAAAATCTATATTATAAACTCCCATTCACAATGTGGGAATTCAAAAATACTTTAAATACTGTCAAAGGATCAACTCCCGGACCTGATAATGTACATTATGAAATGATAAAAAACCTTCCAGGAAATACAATAGAATGGCTACTCCAGTTTTATAATCATGTCTGGTTCACCGGACTTTTCCCGAATACCTGGCACAATTCACTAGTTATCCCAATTTTAAAAAATGGAAAAGACAAAGGCTACCGCCCCATATACCTCACAAGTTGTCTCTGTAAAATTATGGAGCGTATGATCAACAAAAGACTTATGCGGATAATAGAAAACAATAACTTAATCCAACCTTTCCAATCCGGAAACCGCAAAGGCCACTCCACCCTAGATCACCTAGTTACGTTAGAAGCGGAAACCCAATATACCTTCATAAATGCTCAACAAACAATAGCAGTATTCTTTGATATGCATAAAGCTTTCGATACTATAAAACATTCTGTTATCCTCACCAAGCTATCTTCCATAGGGATAAGAGGAAAAATGTTCTGCTATATTGAACAATTTCTAAAAAATCGTCATTTTAGGGTTAGGACAGGATCCACACTATCCGAGGACCATGAACAGATGAACGGTGTCCCACAAGGTTGTGTCCTCAGCCCAACGTTATTCTGCCTCGCGATAAATGAATTAGGTCTTAACCTACCAAGAGGTGTCAAACCGCTGTTGTTTGCGGATGATCTAGCCATCATATGCCGGTCTGATAACATTACCTCTATTCAAAACAAACTTCAGGATGCCATAAATAGAATCAATAACTGGTCCATTTCCACCGGTCTCCAATTTTCTCCTGAAAAAACCAAATGTCTCTATTTCAGTCGAAAACAAAACACACCTCTCTCTCCCGAACTATTCCTAGGAAATTCTTCAATCCCATACGGTAATAGTCACAGATTCCTGGGCATGACTTTTGATCGAAGGTTGACTTGGGAACTGCACATAAACAAATTAAAATCAGACACCACAAAAAGAATTAACATCTTAAGATACCTGAGTGGTACCTCCTGGGGTTCTGACCGATACACACTGCTGAAACTCAATCGGGCATTAATATGCTCTAAACTAGACTACGGTTGCTTCATATATGGCTCTGCCCGTTTTCGGATCCTTAACAAACTAGATGTTGTACATCATACGGGCATTAGGATCGCGACTGGTGCATTTAGAACTAGCCCTATCCTGAGTTTTTGTTCGGAAGCAGGAATAACCCCTCTCTTATTCCGAAGAAAAAAATTAGCAATAAATTATATATCAAAACTACGTTTTCAGACTGGACATCCCTCCTATCAATACATTTTCAACCCAAGATTTTCCAACGCCTTTAGAAACAAACCAAATTCAACCATCCCATTGACAGAAAGAATTTATTCAGCCACGGAATTCCTTAAAAATATTTCAATAAACAAAACAGAACCTCCAAGTCCTCCTTGGACCCACAAGGCACCAAAAACAATACTCTCTCTCTCTCTCGACTAAACAAAAGCCATACCTCACCTTCCGAATACCAAATCAAATTCTCGAACCTCATTCAGAGTATACCTAATTCTTTCTAAATCTATACAGATGGGTCGAAATCCGATATGTCTACAGCTTCATCTTTCGTTACCCCCATAACTCTACCCATAAAATGAAACTTTAAAATTTAAGTAGCACCTACACAGCGGAGCTTCATGCAATAGCCTCAGATCTCTATGTTAAATGTTAAAAAAACAGTTAAGCCATGGACCACATCAAATCGCACTAATCGAAGAGAAGAAGTCGCAATAGCCAGGCTCAGAATTGGACATACACCCTAACTCATTCACACCTGATAAGCAAGGAACCACCACCAAGATGCCAACACTGTGACATCACTCTTACAGTCAGCCACATCTTACAAGACTGTTCATTTTACGCTTTAAGTTTAAATAGATTAGGACTCCAACCAGAAATTTCAGTTTTATTAAACAACGACGAATCCAATATCCAGTCCGTACTTAATTTTCTTAAAACCCACAAACTGTTAAATAAAATATAGAGATGAATAATTTCTATATAGAATATGTATATTTATAAGTTTATGTATGTGTTTTTATGTATGTATGTGTGTGTATATATTGATGTATATATGTGTATACTGTATGTATGTCATTTATAAGCTTAATATGTATATATTTTTTTTTTAATATCTATATATTTTAACTAGTTTCTCAAATCTTGATGAAAACAAACCAATTTCAGGCGTTGATGACTCTGGGGTTTTACGCCTTAAAGCCCAAATAAACAAACAAACAAACAAACAAAGATTTGACTATTAATGTTCCTTATTTAGAATATCTTTTTTGCAATTAAAAAAAAATGTGCCAGAAAGACCAATTTTTAGGATTTATGGCTATTTTAAGATTTTAAATACGATTTTTTTGTAAAGTCCTTAAGTAGGAATATCTTGGAAAGGGTTGACTTTAAGACAGTAGGTCTCCTAGTAATAACGACTGGCATTGCCACATACTATCACCCCTTAACGGCTCCACCACTAATCACCAGTTACCCTGTATAAACTTACAGATATCTGATCGTCATAAGGTACCAATAGTGTGAGATTGAAGTCAGCGCAGGTGTTGTTCTATTGTACATCTTCATCCTCACAAATAGTCGAATATCTCCACTACCGATGTCAGAGCATTCTTCGAAATGTCTGAGCGCTACGTCGAATGCTCCCTGAAAAAAAATAATAAATAAAAAATTAATCGTTATAAGAACATGACTTTAAAAATAATCGATTATCCAAAATGTGTTCATGTAGCTCGATTGAAAATTACTCGATTGTATTCGAGAGGTAATTTTCAATACATATCATGCAAAAATTTATGCAAGGCTTGATGTCCTTGTACAACTGATAAATCAGTCTCTAATCAAAGGTGATTTTAAATTAAATTCAAATGACCTTGTACAGCATGTATTAAGTTTCTCTAAAATTATCCTGGCATTTCATACTATGGATGTTCTTGGGTTCAGAACATGTTTAAGACTGTATTATTTCTATGACAACGTTTTTCCTCCCCAGTCAGGTTTTAACTCTATTACGGAGAACTATTTTAAAGAGGCTGAATGAGTCCCAGGTTTGCTGGTCCAACAGGATCCACCCAATATACCCATACGGAAGTAGAAACTTCCTATCAGATTAAATAATTCATATGTCATTGCCAGATTGGAACCAGAGACCTTCCGCTTAGTAACACACACTGAGCTACCTCGCTCTAAACAAAAGCATATATAATATATATGCTTTACATAATTAAGTGCATTATATATGCATTATATGTCTTTTTTTTAATATTTACTTTTCTACACCATTTTTTTAATTACTTTTCGTAATAGTTGCTATTATTACATCTAAATGCTTTGAAATCTTCAGAATGATTTTTAGACTTAGAGAGATCCAAACGTATTAAGGATTTATATATTAAAATGGTGTTTGGGAAAGAGGTTTAGGTAAAATGATATTCTTATTTAGAAACTAGCTGACCCGGCCACGCGTTGCTGTGGCTGTTATAATAGCATTAAAAAATATTAGTTAAAATTTGAATTTAAAAGAAATAATGAATAAATGAAAACACGCATTAAATAGATTTTTGATTTTACATTTTATTCATCCCATATCTAACTATATTATATAATAAATATATAATATACAGCACTCATAACTGATAAAGTATAAATAAGAGTTTAATGAATGGGGTATATAATGTTTGATTTTTAATTATGGATAGTAATATTATATTAAATTATAATTATTTATTTATTTTTTAATTGAGGGCTAATCTATGCACAATATTTTTTGTTAATCTGTCTGTTGCTAATACAAATATATTAGATGATTTACTAATACGTGAGCATGCAACATATAATTGCCATGGGAGAAACATGGATATTTTAAGTCCAAACCGCAACTGGACATTGTCTGGCCTTGAGACCTGTTGATGGGTATATCAAAACCCAAGCATATATCAAACTGAAGTCTTTTGAACGGTATTATGGGTTCTGATGGTATTATTGAAATAAGTTCCAACACGACGATTTTTTATTTAAAGATTCCGGTCAACATGGCTGCTTCAATAACAATTCACAGCAATATTTTGTATGACCAAACGTGTACCATTGCATAATTTAGGTGGAATCAAATTAGGCAGAAGAATAATAGGTGAACCATTATTCAACCGAAGATTGTGTGGTATATCGAGAGAATTTAAAAATTCATTTGGATACTTCACAGCTTGGTTTTCATCAACAATATTATTGATGGATTTAAAGGGCATCAGATCACCTGGTAACAGTAGTATTAAAAAGTTAATTTCGTCAACATCAGCATTTTTCGCTGTCAAAATAACACAATTACTGAGCCAATTATGGTTCATGTAATTATTTAGTACATCCAGGAAGACGCTCCTAATTAATTCATCTATTAAATCAAAACTACAATAAAATTAGAAAAAAAATTGGTAGGAACCTTCCCTAGAGTGTACTAAACTATTTCCCAAAGTTTCATGACAATCTGTGCCGAATTTCATTAAAATCGGTCCAATAGTTTCGGAGATTAGCCCGGAAAAACATCGTGACAGGAAATTTTTATATATATAGATAAGATTCCGGTCATTTGATACATGATAGGACTGAACTCAGGTTCTATTAGACCTACAGATCTGCGGTTGGGCTCAAATGGTAGAAAATGAAATCTTTAAAAAAGGTCGATTACGTTTTTTAGACAAATAATTATTTTTTATCTAGAAATTTTTAAAAAAAATTTCAAATATAAAAAAAAAATAAGAAAAAAAAGTTGGTAGAAACCTTTCCTAGAGTGTTACTGAACTACTTCCCAAAGTTTCATGACAATCGGATGATTGGTGTAGTAATGCATAAAGGACAAACACACATACATTCATTTTTATATATATAGATATGATAGGACTGAACTCAGGTTATATTAGACCTACAGAGCTGCGGTTGGGCTCAAATTGTAGAAAATTAAATCTTCTTTAAAAAAGGTCGATTACGTTTTTAGACAAATAATTATTTTTTTTGTAGAAATTTTTGAAAATTTTTTCAAATCCAAAAAAATAAAATAAAATAAGAAAAAACAGTTAGTAGAAACTTTCCCTAGAGTGTACTGAACAACTTCCCAAAGTTTCATGACAATCGGATGATGGGTGTAGTAATGCATAAAGGACAAACACACATACATTCATTTTTATATATATATATAGATTTAAAAAAATAAGAAATTGAATATGCCTGACTACTTTAGGCTATTTCACACAATTTTAATGAAAAAATGGCATGCATATAAAAAATTAAACAAGCTACCTACACCTTATTCCAATATATTGATTTTGTATTAGTAGTGTTAAATACAGATAATTCAGTTATTAAGTCATTAAGTAATAATATTAAAAATTGTTTTCGGTAATTATTCCGCTGGTTGTCGATTCTGGTTGAGTTACAGAAAGTTTAATTGTTTATTCGTTTCATTTTAATATTTTCCGTTATGTTTTGTTTGTATTTAATATGTAATTATGGATAGTGAGTAAATTCCGGTAATCATTTTATCAAGAAATAAAAGCTTCAACTGACATTTTGAAGTATAGATGACATTTGTTTTGTTAAAACATTTAATTCTTGGTGTTTAATGAAGTGCTATGATAAAGCTCACGACAACTTGTATTTTTATAAACCTAATAAAGGGTAAAAAATTGTAATTCAATCAGAAGCGACAATCTGCGGAACAGATACCCATTTTGCTTGCAAACTATTTTTTTAATCTATAAGACAAAAATAAAATTTATTACAGTATTATTTTATTTAATGGAAAATTCTCAATATCTCAAAACAATACGAAGAGGTACTCATATTGTAGCTCACTAATGGGGTACAAAATTATTACTAAACTGAACTTAAATTTCCCGAATAATATCGGCTCCTCTACTAAAACGTTAAGTACCTACTGTGGTACAATTAAAGAAATAGTTGTATATTTAGTAAAATAGTTTTTCGTCAGGCAGGGGTATATTTTAAAAATATTTTCCCACCGAGTACAATAAATATCACATTACCATTTTTACACTGTAAGCCAGAGCAGCACACAAGCAAAGCACCAACGGAGAGTACCACATCATTTTGACAGCAAGAGTAGGTCGGTTTTGTCCGGATGTCAGAGATAGCGGGGACAAAGGGGAACATCAAGTTCGAATTAGAAGAGGAAACAGGAGTTTTAACAGATAACACAGCAGATGTACATTTGATTGTTCAGGAACATTGTCCGATAATATTGCATGGGCGTTTAGGATTTGCCCGGCAAATATAATAACAGAGCTATAATAATTATTGGTTAAAGGAGCGGAGTAGTGTGTAGAATGCTGAACTGCTTAACTGTTAACATAATCTGCTAATGCTTTCGTTACTCACTTAAAGTATACCCCGATGCGCCAGCTCCGCCAAGCCAACTTATTTTTCAATTCGCACGACTTAAGGCTTACCAACTCTCTATCTGGGTAGCCTTTACGTGTTATAATGAACACGTTATATTAACTTGTTTTCAATTTTTAGTTTCATTTTGGTTTCTTTATTCATACAAGGTACTTTAATAGATTTTTTAAAAATTCGATGTTTATTGAAAATAGTTGCAAGGTGAATTAAATATAAATTTTTATTAGACCTTCATGTTATATTTAAATCTTAGGTTTTAGCTTCTGTTTCATTTATGTGTGATATTATTACCACATCGCTCTCAAAAATTAGCTTTACATATATATTTTTGTGTATGTGAGAGCATAATATAATTAAGTTTAAAACATTTTTTTATCGCGATTTGTTTGATCTAGGATTTACAACCACGGCACTGATAGATTTATAAACTATAAAATTAACAAACAACTTCTGATATTTTGCTTTGTAATATTTTATTTTGTATTACTATTTGAAATAAAAGCGAAAAATCCTTGTTCTTGTGTACAATACAAGCAATACAAAGCGTAACTTTTTTAAATTTTTATAAAAATGTCTCTTTGTGAAGCGGTCCTTGGAGATTTTAAAACACTTATAATAACATTTTTAGTTCTTTATTAAATATTTAAGAATGCATTAATTAATGCGTATGGACACCGGAAGGTATTCTGATATTCAGAGTTCTTGAGGCACAAAAAAAAGTTTCATGAAAACAGTGGAAAGAAATGAAAATTAGCTGCACAACGATTGTAGTTAACTAGGATTTAAAACGGCCACAAGGTACTAAAAAAATACAGGCGTAACAATTCACATTTTAGTCAAGCAATTTCATCTAATACGATACTTTTTCCCCTCATTTCTCATGTTTTTAGTCCGGCTCTGATCCTGAAGTTTCGTAAGCGTGACGAATTGCTCCACTAAACTAATTAAAAATTTGAAAAAGTCAATTATTGATATTTGAAGTTATCCGCTTTTCATCCTAATGTATAAAAAAGTGATTTTTATTGTTTGTATACTTTAAATCATAATTCTATTTAAAAGGAAAGTGTGTTAGGAACTTATTAAGATTGAAAAAGAAAATTCTACGCACTAAACTCGTAAATATTTGATTACTTTATTTAAAAATGTATAACGTCTTCGACACAGCTAAAACCAGATTCTTGTAGTGCCTCGAACGGCGGTTCCTGAATCTCAATCGGGTTCTTTAAAAAAACACTTTCGTTCTAACATTTTTATACGATAGTCATTTGGTGGAGAGCTTTCCCAAAGTAGCGATTCCTTTCTCCTTGTGACTGTTTTGAGTTTGAAATAGAATAGGATAGGGGTTTCATTAATGTTATTGTTTTTAATTTATAGATATTGGATGCTGTATACAACAAATATAAAAGTAAGGTAAAAATAATGAAATAATAACAAACTACCGAGCAGAGTAACTATCTACTTGGAGTGCTCAAATATAAATTTAAATCACGTCACAATATGAGTCTGGTACCTGGGGTATTTTACAAAATCTGTCAACTCCTACCCTCTAGATTCTCCAATTCTATATTATAGGTCTTTCAAGTAAACATAATAATGTCTACTCATCCCTCTTTTTTTCAATCAGTTACGCAAGGCAGTACCCTCAGCCCAATCCTCTACACACTTTATACAGTTGACATCCCAAATTCCTAATACTATCCTATATGCTGACGATACACGTGCATTGTCAGTCATCAATTATCCAGTTATTTCGTCCCATACTGATGAATCCCATATCACTGACCTTGAGGAATATGGTCAAAACTGGAGGATAAAAATGAATTCCTACAAATCATGTTAAATCAAGTTTACCCTTTGTCGGAAACCTCTGACTCCTTTTCTCCAGTATCTTTTAATAATATCCAACTGACTCCTGCAGAACGAATCAGTTACTGAGGACTACATCTTGACAAACATTTAATTTGAATGGAATCCTCATAGAAGACTAAAAAGACAAGCAACTGCTCAACGTTTCAGGCTATTTTATCATTTACTAGACAAACGCACTAAGCTCCCAATGAATTACAAAAGACTCGCATACGTGACTATTATAACACCTATTTGGACGGAATAGAGCTTTGGGACTCCACTAACCCATCAAATTCCTCTCGTATCCAATCCTTACAATCCAAAATCTTTCGTAAAATCCTAATGTTCCTTACTTCATAACGAATAAAGTCATCCATAATCATCTCAATTTCCCATTCGCTGCTGATTTGGTCCGAACCAAATACCTGTCCTTTCATGACAAACTTTATTCCCACTATAAGTTCAGCAAGCTTAGTAATGTGTATAATTCTTCTAATCGCACTCCATGGATTATATGGGTTATTGGGTTCACCTATGATGTATTGAACATAGCCCATAGCTGTGGGTTTGTTTACCGGCATGTGGCCCTAGAATTTTTTTTCTAACGAGTAAAAAATCCTTGAGTATGCCGTCCTTTGGAGGAAAGCCTGTGAAGAGACAGGAACTCGTTGAAGATTGTTATAGATGTATCGTTCCCGGCGTTAATATAAAAATATATTTGAATTTATCCATCCAGTACCACTGCTGTGGGGGTTAAGAGACACGGAAGAGTGTGTCCAGGACTTGAATTGAGGAGAGTCACTTCTTGAAGAAATGCGGAAGAAGGCCACGAGAAACATCTGGAAGTAAGATCGGCGCTGTTAGCCGAAGATAGGGAAATTTAAATATGAGTTCTGTGCGTATTTTATGGCCATCCTCTATTATATCTGAACTATTATTGCTCATGAGAAAATTTATATATCAAATGATGATCCAAAAAGAAACTGTATGTATAAAGTATATTCAGTATATTTCCTTGCTTAACCCAGATTCACTACATATTTATGAATACTATATTGATTGTTTAAGTAATGTATTAAGTTTACTGATTAATAACTTGGTAAGCAAACAACCAAACTCTGGAAAAAATCCAATTTTAAATAAAGTTAGAACATTAAAATAATTAATAAGTTGAATAATTATATAGGATGATTACTCTTGCATTCCCCAAAATGTATAGAGTTATTTAATTAAATAGACTTATGTTAAGACCGTAGAAAAATTCCAACGAAAAGCTCCTAAGTCTCCAAACTAAAACAGAAATTGAAAATATCTGTCCAATATTTCGCCTATTTAGGCATCTTCAGGGTTGAAACAGAATAACAGCAAAACAAAGCTCTATTGTTTGTATATCCTGTGTGAATAATGCACTCAGGAAACATCCCACCACCTCCAATGCTCAAATGCAACTAATGAATCATAATGAAGGTTACTCGACCCCATCTGGATAAGGTTAGATAAAAAAAACTGATAAAGACTTCAGAAATTGAAAATTCAATATATACTCACCAAACTTTAAAAAGCACACCACGAAAAAGAATAATAGTAAACAAAACAAAAACATAATAAAAAAGACCACATTAAAAATGAAAGTAAAAGTGCAAGAAAAAAAATTATCAAGAAAGCAGCGGACTTATGGCTATTCCAAAAAATATATTAATATTGAAAAGTGAAAGGTAAAAAGAGAAAGCCCTTAAGTCTCCATACTAAAACAAACTTTCTGTTTTAGTTTGGAGACTTAAGGGCTTTTCGTTGGAATTTTTCCTATTTTATCCATCGCTCTTTTGTAAAAGGTACAGCCTTCGAAGATATGGCTATTGACAGGCTCTCGCTGCACTTCTCGCATGTTGGCGGGTGTTCTTTGGTAGTCAGGCGAAAGTGGGTAAATATTGAATTTCCTACATAAAACTTCAGTGGTTTCTGGTTTAGACCATGTTGTTGAATTTTTCTTCACCTACATTTCGCCAGACATACTGCTAGCTTCTTCAAGGCTGGATCGAGAATGAAGACGCTCTTTTTTTTTTTTTTTTTCCCAAGCCCCTGGAATGGTGATCATCTAAAACAGACTTACATACTAACGTATATTAATAAATTTATATATGTACATATATACAACTCTTTTCCTGCACCGGGTGCATTTTAAGATGGTTTTGAGGATGTTTAAGGATTGAGTTTATGGGATATAAGTAGGATCGGATATCCAGTGATGGGGCTCACTGGTTGTTTGAAAATGATAAAAAACTAAAACTACAACTTAAAACTAAACTAAAACTAAGAGTAATAATAATGCACCTCAGTCGATACTGAGGGAACTTACACTTACAGCGCTGTGACCGGCTCGCTGGTCTCAATGTGCTGAATAGCTGGTTAGTGCATTGCTGGAGGCTATCAAAGAATTTTATATGCCTCCGGGTTATAAAATCTGTCACCGTCGGTAGTCCGAGAGTGTCATGAATTATGTCTGTCTTTGAGCGCTGTAGTGTAGTATGTCATACTATACGCCTTAATATGGTGTTTTGAAACTGTTGGAGTCTCTTCGTGGTAGTCGGAGATATGTTATTGA
Organism: Arma custos; assembly: GCA_037127475.1. Lineage (NCBI taxonomy): Eukaryota > Metazoa > Arthropoda > Insecta > Hemiptera > Pentatomidae > Arma > Arma custos. Next base: position 182,649,526 of record CM073759.1, read on the forward strand.
GCATTGGCGCTCCATAGAGAAGGGCTGGTCTGAGGACCCCCTTGTATATCATTAGTTTGAGGCGTAATGATAAATTCGGTAAAGTAAGAAGGTGGTTCAACCTGTAGGACTTTGTCCTAGTCTGTTGGATCTTTCTCATGCAGTGCTGGGTCAACGTCAGGTGCCTGTCTAGGGTGACGCCCAGATACACTATCTTATTGGCTGGATGGTTCTCGCTATCCCCCACTCTATAGACCGTCGGTAGAGGGCGCTTGTTTTTCTGAAATGAAAATACAACACAGTCGGTCTTCTTGGGATTGACTGTAATATTTAATCTCTCCAGCTTGTCAGTTATCTCCTTACAGGCCGCCTCTGCCTGTCATAGAGCTTTCTAGCGTTTTAGAGCTACTGTAAATTGCTATATCGTCGGCGTAAGCTGTATCTTGCTCCAACAGTTTCCGCCGTGTAGATCGAAAAAAGAACTGGTGATAACACAGAGCTCTGGGGCACACCACAATTGAGATCAAATGAGTTGGACAGATCTTCGCCGACTGGAACCTTAGTTGAACGTCGCGTCAGAAAGGACTGCATTTTAGTATGGAACTGCTCGGGAAACTCGTTGTCCTGCAGTGTCTTACATAGAAGACTATGGGACACTGAGTCGAACGCCTCCGTGCAGTCTATAGATATTGCTACGGTCTCAGAGAGAAAGACGGCGGCATGGAATTGGCGTTGGCGATTCCAGGAAGAAAATAAAGCCCCTTGTCGGCAGAGATGAAAGAGGCCTTTTTCCGAAAACTCCAGACCCTTCGAGATTTTCCCCACTCGGTGTCGGCCTTGCTATTTAAATACCCTCTCGGCGCGAGGGGAGTCAGAGAGTGTTAAAGCATGTGGTACGGTAATTAGTTGTAATTAATTAGTTAAGTAGCAGTTGTAATTTTATGTAATTTGTACAAGCTTATATAAATAGTTAAGCTATTTTGTAATAATACTATCATATATTATTGTAATAATTTAATAGAAGTTAGGCCTAGATTATAAATATCTAAAATATTGTTATTGTAAATTTATTTCAGTTAATAATTTATATGTTAGTAATTTAATTGTTAATAGTTTAATTGTATTCTTTTATCACTTTTGTAAATAAATATTAGTATTTTATTATAATAAATAATAAGTAAATAAGTAAATAAATATTATATATTAGTATTTAATTAAGGAATAGCTCAATTCATTTTAATACCCAGTACCCCGTAACAAATTGGTGTCATAAGTGGGATTATTGTGTAATTGCTATTTTTTTGCATTTTGTCTTGCATTTTGTAATAATTGGGCTACTGTATGGAAAATGGCTTCTAAAAGAGTTAAATTAATTGATTTAAAAGTTGCGGATTTGAAACGGGAGTTAGAAGAACGTGATCTTGATTGTTCCGGAACTAAAAGTGTGCTGCAACAGCGCTTGCGTCAATCGTTTGTAGATTTAGGGGAAAATCCAGATGACGTTCTGTTTGAAACTGATTTAATCAAGTTGTCTGCAACTGTAGATAATCAGCAATGTAGATAATAAGCTAGGTAATTTACAGAATGAATTAAGCAATGTAGAAAATAAACTAGGTAATGAGTTAAGCAATGTTAAAAATGAGCTAGGTAATGAATTAGGTATTGTTAAAAATGAACTAGGTACTGTAAAAAATAATTTATTGGATACATTAGAGTCTAAGTTAGGCGTATTAGAAACTAAGTTAATTGAAAATGTAAATAATGAAGTAGCTAATGTAGAATCTAGGTCAGGAGAAAAATTGAATTCTATTGAAAACGAACTTAGGTTAAGAGTAGAAGCTCTCGAGGGACGTATGAGCAACCCACCGACGATCGACACCGACCGTTCCTTCGAGGGCGGCCTTCATAACACCATTAGGCCCGCCAATGCTGGGAGGCCACCTACTCACAACACCATTCCGGTATTCGACGGAAAGACGCCGTGGGAGGACTGCTGACTCTCTTCGAGACAGCGGCTTCGATCCACGGGTGGTCAAAAGAGACCCCAGCTTCAGCGTTGCGCCTGGCCTTGCGTGGAGACGCCTTGAGAGTACTGCAAGGGATGCCCATGACAGAGTGGTCTAACTAAGGGGAACTGGTTAGAAGACTGGAGATGCGTTTCGGCCACCGACACATGGACCAGCTATATCGCTCACAGCTGAGAAACAGGATCCAGAAGACCAACGAGACGCTGCAGGAATTTGAAGTGGACATTGCCCGGCTGGTGAGGAATGCATACCCATCGGTCACCGATGATGTCTACGACAGCCTGGCTGTCGACAAATTCCTGGATGGACTTCGGGACCCCGAGACGCAACAAGCAATGAAGCTCACCCGGCCAAAAACGCTAGGAGACGCATTATCTCAGGCCATGGAGTTCGAGGCTGTCAGACAGTCAGTACGGGGCCATGCGCGAGTTCGAGCAGCAGAAGCGGAGTCTAATGTGGTCCCTAGTATCGAAGATAATGTGACAAAAGTGTCGGAGGCCCTCAGGACCCGTAAGAAGGAGATACGTTGTTGGAGCTGTGGCCAACTTGGACACCCTAGAAGCAAGTGTCCATCCAAGAAACAAGAAAAGCCCCAGGAAGACCAGTAGAGTGGCGTCATTAGGGAGCAGAACGAACAGCTTCTACGTTGATGGAATGGTGAATGGGCAGCCGCGAAGTCTTCTACTGGATACCCGCGCAACCATGACTATCTTGAACTCGAAGACAGTTCCCGCTGAGGAAATTTTACCAACGACTTGGACATTACGGACTGCCACAGGAGAGCCAGCCAAGGTCTACGGGGAGACGGTCGCCACCTTCATGATAGGGGGTCAACATCTGAAGCACCGCGCTCTCGTGGCCGAAATAGATGAAGATGTCATATTGGGCATGGACTTGAGGATCGCATACGGGATCCTGGTCATATGGCGAGAGGTGTGATGACGCTGGGAGACGAAAAAGTCATCCTTCAGCAAAGAGAGGATCTCTACGCACGAGTGCTCCTACTAGAAGAGACCACTTGACCTGAACGGAGCCAAATCGTGACGCATGGGACGGTCGAAGGACACCTCCCTGAGGGTCAATGTGTGCTTCTTGAACCTGGAAGACTCGAAGAACAGGAGATCGGACGTGGCGTACTGGTCGCAAGGTATCTCGTCAAGGCCGGACAGGCCAACCCAATTCGGCTTATGAACCTAAACAGCTTCCCGGTAACGCTGAAGAAAGGAACACCAGTCGGGGAATGTACCACCGCTACCTCAGTAGTTCGTCAGCTACAACCGCCACCGAGCTGCGAGGACTGCCGGAGGAATTAAAAGGATTTGTGGACGAATCATGTCGCGGCCTTTCGCCTGAAGAGGGTGAGGAAGTGAAGAGCATGATTACCAGATGGCATGATGTTTTCGAGATCAGCCCAGGACCACGGGGTAGGACGGATATTGTCCAGCACCCGCGGAGACTGCCGTTAGCCAAACGGGAGGACGCCGAGAAGATTATTAAGGAGATGGTGACTGATGGTGTCATTGAGCCTTCGAGTAGCCCCTGGATGTCTCCCGTTGTATTGGTGAAGAAGAAAGATGGCGCAACAAGATTCTGCGTAGACTACCGCCTTCTGAACAACGTCACCAAGAAAGACAGTTATCCGCTTCCCAGAATTGACGATACGCTTGACACCCTAGAGGGGTGTAAGCTTTTCTCTACCTTGGATCTCCGCAGTGGATATTGGCAGGTTGGATTGGCACCTGAGGATAAAGAGAAGACGGCGTTCTCGATTGGAACTGGACTATGGCAATTTACAGTAATGCCATTCGGGCTGTGCAATGCTCCTGCAACATGCCATGAGAGGCTGATGGAAAGCGTGTCAAGAGGTCTCTCTTGGGAAATATGCCTGATTTACTTAGACGACATCATTGTTCTGGGAAAGTCCTTCGCTCACCATCTGAAGAATCTGGAAAAGGTCTCCATTGGGATCATGAGTGTCAGGCATCCTTCGAGGAGTTGAAGAACAAATTGAGTAGTGCGCCTATTCTGAGCTGTCCCCGTCTCGAGGGCAAGCTCATACTCAACACAGATGCCAGCAAATCCGCTATTGGAAGCGTTCTCTCTCAGCTCCAAGACAGAGAAGAAAGGGTGATTGGATTCTTCAGCAAAGCACTCTCACCTCCGGAACGCAACTACTGTGTCACAAGGAAAGAGCTTCTGGCAGTAGTAAAATCCATAGTACATTTCCATAAGTACCTATATGGAAGAAGGTTCCTCCTGAGAACGGACCGCGCGGCTTTAATGTGGCTAATGCGATTCAAGTCACCAGAGGGACAAGTGGCGAGATGGATAGAGCGCCTTTATATTGTAAATAAATATTAATTAAGGAATAGCTTAATTCATTTTTAATACCCAATACCAATATCATAGCGGTTGCCTTGTTCTTAGCGGTGTTCTCGCTGACTTCCGTGTGTAGCTTCGCCAGATGGTGGTTCGGGCACAATCCGGCTTGTAAGTCAGTCTGTTCCGGTGGGATTAGTGCTACTTCCGAGCAATAGGTTTTGAGATAATTAAGAATAATTTTCTCAAAAACTTTGCCCACGTGCGGAAGCAGGCTAATAGGTCAGTAGTCGGCTGGCTGATTTCCGGTACTCGCAGGCTTCAGGAGCGGGAAGAGGGTAGCTCTTTTCCATGCCTCAGGAAAATATCTCAGCCTGAGACAGTAGTTGTAGAGGTTTGTCAGATGAGCTAAGCCTCTCCGCGGTAGATGTTTCAACAATAAAGTCTGTATCCCGTCGGAGCCTGGAGCTTTACTACCTCACGAACGACGGCGTATCGCCTTCAGCTGCTTCGGAGATACAAAGATATAATTGTTGCCGAACTCTTCTGTCGTTAATTCTGACGTGTCTATTGTCCGTTTCGCTATTACGTCACCGTAGTGATCTGCAAACTTAACAGCCTGCTCCTGGTCTGTTAGTATCTTGTCTACATCCTGAAGCCTTGTGTAGTTCCTCTTTCTGGTGCTCGTCCTAAGCAGCTTCCAGAACTTTCTATGGTCACCATGTGTGGACCGAAGCTTTTCATGCCACTGAGCAGTCCGCCATTGTGTCATGAGGTTTCGAATCTGAGTGGTAAGTGAATTCACCACCGATTTTACCTCATAGTCTCTGGTCCTGCACTACTTGTTCTTCCGGTTATAAGGCGATAAGTTTTAGAATATGATCAGGTGGGGGACGCAGAGCTGGTGGTATGAGCCTGAACTTGGGGATTGCTGCATCAGCGGCGCTTCTGATTACATCAGTGAAGTACTCTATATAAACTTCACTCGTCGTACATAGAGTAGGTACCGTCGGAAGATTATGGTAGATCTGAGATTTAAAATATTCCCAGTCTGCCTCTTGGTACTTGTACCTATTCGGCGGAGGTGGCGCCGGTGCTTCCCCGTCTAGCAGGTAAAGCACGGGTAGATGGTCCGTCATTATTAGATCAAGCGTGACGCAATCGTTGAATCGGTGCGGCTGCCGTGTGAGTTGGAGATCAACCGTAGACCTAAAAGAAGGGTTTAACCTATGACTAAATGTATAGGTGTCAGGATGAACCACGTTGAACGGCGATTTTAACGCTATCTTCCCCGCTGCGTTACTGTATTGTTATTCCAAAGGGAATGTCGGACGTTCAGGTCACCCTCTACCCAATGGTTTGTCCTCAAGGCGTTTCGTTAAGCAATCTCTGAAATTTTTCTGGGGATGCGCGAGGCCTCCGGTATAGGCCTGTGATAGTGGTGGGTTTGTCCAGAAGAACTTGGACCGTTACGGTGTGTAGTTTCTGGTCCGTGATAGCCGCAGGTGGGGGAAGTTTCCTCCACTTGATGCCGTGGCGAATCGCTATCAGGACTCCATCATGTTGATCTCCCGCCAGATCTTAGTCTGGTATGCGCACACGCCGGTCGCTCACTCTGGTGTCGGTGAGTACAACTATTGTGGGGTCGCTCTGTGCTATTAAGGCGTATACCTCCGTAATCTTCGGTACAAGTCCGTCTGTGTTAAAGTTCAGTAACGGTAAGTTGCTATTCATGGTGATGAACCAGAGAGCATTTCAACGACTTGTTTAATATTGTCCGCCAGAGCCATGGCCCATGGAGGAGTCTGTTTCCAGTCCTGTAGTGGTGGGGGTGGTGGGGATGTCGGCTCGGGTCGGTCCGCTGCAGCTCGGGCCTGAGCCCTGGTAGACGGGTGGTCTCTGGCTGGGTCCGTTTGATGGTGGAGGGTACCCTTGTTGTTGCCGGTCTGGTCTGAGTCGGGGCAGGCTTGGCAATCTTTTTCTTTAAGTTTGCTAGTCTCTCGACTAGCTTTTTTCTAAATTCGCATCCCGTGAAGGAGGATACGTGCAAACCGCCACAGTTTGCACACTTCACTGGGACCTCGTTTCTGGGGCATTGCGCTACATGGTGGGGTCCTGCACACCTGACATAAGCCACTTTACGCCCACAGTGGTTTTTGGTGTGCCCGAATAGTTGGCATCTATGGCACTGTACAATGCCCTTTTTTGCCGTGTACGGCTTGGCCTTAAAGGTCACGCTCCCTAAGGCTCTAAGTTTTTGGATTTTGTCCAGAGTAAGTTCTGGACCGGTGTTTACGACAATTAGGGGAAGATCAGGTTTCTTCCCATCTTTGTCGCTTTTTTGCATCCTTCTAACATCAAGGATGCCGGTCAGTCGGTTGGTGAGTTCGCTCTTAGCTCCCTCTAGGTCGAATTCCAGGTCTAGCCCGTACAGAACAAATTTTTTGTTCTTTGCCCCTGTGGTGGTAGAGTAAGTATGAAACTCACTCTTTTGCTGCCTGTAGAATTGGGTGATTGCCTGGTGGCTCTCTGTAGAGGAAGGAAATATCCTAACTCAATTTTTTATGTTTTGAACGAGAAAGCCCAGAAAACCTTGGGCTTTTAGTTCGACTACGGTCCGCACAGTGCTAGTGGCGCCACTGAGGACAATGGGTGGTGGTCTTTTAGGGGTGGCCTGTCTGGTCACTGTATCACTACATGCACTACCACTATTACATGCACTGAGAGGTGAATACTTACAGAGGTACTTACAAAAGTAGAGTTCATTATCATTGCAAATGTCAAGCTTTCGGCCACAGAGCTAAATACTGTAGTCTTACCACATACTGTGCGTGGTGCTGTGATCGCCATCTTCTCAGTGAGTGCCCGCTGAGAGCTAAAAAGGACCCAGCAAAGTGCCAAAATTGCGGAGAAGATCACCCAGCATTTCACAAGGACTGCCCGGTGAGAAAGGACTTGGTGGAGCTAAACAAGAAGAAAAATGCGGCAAAAAGAGTCAACCCAGGGACGACGTTCGCTCTTGGGAGGAAGCCGAGGACCAACCCAGCCGAACCAATCAGGTGAGGGACCACACCCCCACCCTACCTCTCAACCCCACCCTACCTCTCACCCCCACGTACCTCCCACCCCCACCATCCTCCCCACCCTACTATTACCCCCCACCCTCATCCCCACCACAGCATACCCCCTGGAACGCAGTCTGCTCACAGCTCATTCCAGCCTCAGCCAGCACCAGAAACAACAGACCTGCCTCAGAACCCAGCCTTCAGGACAGAAGCCCTACTAGCAGCTCTCCTGGAAAAGATGGAAGCGATGATGCAGATGATGATGAAGATGGTCAGCATGGCCTTTGACAACACCAGACGACATGACTGAACACCATGTCATCAGCTATAACGTCAGAGGTCTGCTTCCCAAGCTGGATGAGGTCGAGATTCCTGCAGCAACATCGGCCATCGGTAGTGGCGCTGACAGACATCATGTTGCCCGCCTCGAGACGCCTGTACATACGGGGGTACACTGTGTACCGGGAGGACTGTGCGCCGGGGACACAAGCGAGCGTCGCCATCCTGGTCCGAAATGATGTGCCGACTAGGAGTATTCCTAACCCAGTGTGTCCGACTAATGGTACTCACATAGTCACTGTTAACGTACGATTCAAGACCCGTTTCACGTTCAGCTGTGTCTATAGGAGACCAAAAGCTGTACACACAGCTACAAAGTCTTTGCTAGCGCATGCTCAGACTGTGAGCCGATACATAGTCCAAGGAGTCCTCAATGCTAAGCACACCGCCTGGTTGTGCGCTAGTAACGACCGAATGGGTATTGCCATCACCAAGACCAGGATGTGCGTCTTTCACCCCTGGTCGTCAAGACCAGTGTAGCTAAGAGGAGAGGCGTTTTTATGTCCTCCGGAGGCAACCTGCTGACGCCCGGGGAACAGGCTGAACTTCTAGCCAAGTCTTCTGAAGAGGGGGAGGCTGCTCGGCTGTTAGATGCACCACAGATTCCCGAAGAACCACTCCCGTGCCCCAACGAGAAGTCCATATTCTCCACCTTCGGCCAGCTTGAATCGGTGCTACGACGTACTAAAGGTAAGCTTCAGGACTGGATGATATTCCTTATGCACTGTTGAAGATGCTTCCTAGGAAGGGTAAAGCCTTTCTACTGAACATATTCAACACGTGCATAAGGATCTCATACTTTCCTAATGTGTGGAAACAAGCTGTCATAGTGCCGCTACTCAAGCCTGGGAAGGGTGGGGGTCTACCAGAGCACTATCGGCCGATCAGCCTGCTCTCTCACATGAGCAAGGTCTACGAGAGACTGGTCCACCACCACGTGTCGAAGCACTGCAGAGAACACGACATCATCCCGCCTGAGCAGATTGAGTTCCTGAGAGGAGTCGCCTGCGATCATCATCTGGCCACATTACAAGCCCACACCATAGAGCACATGCACATGAACAGAGCTACGGCCTTCATCTCCCTAGATTGCACACAAGCCTTTGACTGTGTGTCTCACGAGCTGTTACTCCGACGCTTAGAAGAGTTTAGTTTCCCCGCCTCGCTGTGCCGTCTGATCCGAAGCTATCTTAGCGGAAGATCATACGTCGTACGAGTCGGAAACGACTACTTGACTTTCAGCACCACCACCTGTGGAGTACCTCAAGGCTCTGTACTGGGACCGCTGATGTTTGTGATTTTCACAGCACCCGTGGTCGCAATACAGCATCCGGGAGCAGTGGTAGCAGCCTATGCGGATGATATAGGGATTTATGCCTCCAGCGTTAACGCTCCACATGCCCTTAAAAAGGCACAAAAGGCGACACAGACGATAATTAAAGAACTGAAACTGAATGGCATCAGGGTGAATCCGTCTAAAACGGACGCTATCGTGATGTCATTCCAAACGAACAAAAAGGCCTTGCCGAAACTTTTTAATATCGATGGCGAAGACAGAAGTATCTCCACTTCAATCCTTGGTGTTCACTTTGATAGGCATCTAACCTTCTCAAAGCACGCCATGAAATTAGCCCGACTAAAATCTTATAGGCTCTATCATTTGCTCATATCGCCGCAGCTCAGATTGAAAGTGCAAATCTATAAATCGATCATACGACCGACGATGCTCTATGGTGCTCCGCTTATGAGGCACCTCTTCAAAACCACGCTGACCAAGCTTCAAGATTGCCAGAAATCCATCCTTAGGAAGATAGTACGAGGCACATCGCTCCAGAGGGCACGCAATACCACGGTGCCTGAGTACATAGGTCGGCGGCACATCAAATTCTTTGATGGGCTGAAGGCCTGTGCGAACCCCCTTTTTAGGGATATTAAACCACCTCCCATACCTCGGAAATGGCAGGGTAGTGTCCCCTTGGTCGATGTGCTCTCGATGATCTAGGGATGGGGTGAGGACTCCCTTGTTCTTATCCTTCCTTCCTTTTCCTTCTTCCTTTTTCCTCTTTCTTCTTCTTACTATTCCTAATCCCGCAAAACGGTCCCTCCCCGTTTTGTGTTACATAGAGTCAGCGGCATTGCCGGTTAGAGTATGAACCGCCATCATCGGGCTCAGTACATTTGTAATGCCTTAAAATACCGCAAGGTAAGAGAAGGCTTTTAGTTTATTTAGAAGCATTGCAGTTATAATTGTAAATAAAATTCTAGGAGGGTAAGAAAAAAACAAAAAAACATTTTCATTCTCGATCCAGCTTTGAAGAAACTAGCAGTATGTCTGGCGAAACGTTGACGAAGAAAAATTCACCAACATGGTCTAAACCAGAAACCACTGAAGTTTTATTGAATTTCCTATTCTATGTCTTGTAAGAACCACTTCTTCTCTTCTAAAAAAATTCTAAATTTTTTTCTAAAAAAAAGAAGCTTTTTATTGTTTAAATATTATCATTGTAGGTAATTCACAATTCCCCCATTGATTATTTCTCATTTGTTAATTTAATTGTATTAATTAAATGTAATCACATTAAGGGATAATAATACCTGTTAAGGCTCAAATGCTCAATGTGCAAATGTGAGTTGCATTTGAGCCTTCGAGGTGGTGGGATGTTTCTTGGGTGCATTATTCATGTTTTGTCTCTTTCTACCCTGAGGATGCCTGAATGGGCGAAACATTGGACAGATAATATCTATTTCTGTTTTAGTTTGGAGAATTAAGGCTTTTCGTTGGAATTATTCCACGATCTTAACATTTACGTAAGGTCTCTTTTTTACTTTTCAATATTAATATATTTTGTGGAGTAGCCGTAGGTACACTGGTTCCTTGATAATAATAATTTTTTTTTCTTGAATTTTTACTTTCATTTTTTCATATGGTCTTTCGTCTTACGTTTTGTGATGTTTGCTATTTTTTATTTCTCCTGTGGTGCTTTTTGAAATTTGGTGAGTGTATATTGAATTTTGAATTTCGGAAGTATCCTCAGCTGTTTTTATCTAACCTTAACCAGCTGGGGTCGAGTAACCTTCCTTATGATTCATTAGTTTCATTTGAGCATTCGAGGTGGTGGGATGTTTCTTGGGTGCATTATTCATGTTTTGTTTTTCTGTTTTTCTCTTTCTACCCTGAGGAGGCCTGAATTGGCGAAATATTGGACAGATAATTTCTATTTCTGTTTTAGTTTGGAGACTTAAGGCTTTTCGTTGGAATTTTTCCACGGTCTTAACATTTATGTAAGGTCTCTTTTTTACTTTTCAATGTTCGGATAATAATACTCTGTAGAGAACACCTTATTGTTCTCCTAAAGGGACTTGTCCTAGGATAAATAAAGAATTTGTTACTATTATTATTTAAACATATTCATCCCCCCAAAACATAGCAATCTCTATCATAATTATATCTGGATAGACTAAATTTAAGATCCCAAGTGTAGCATCGTCCGATTAGCCGTTTCAGCATAAAATGACCTTAAATAAACAAACAACAATTTTATGTTTTTAACCGTTTCCACAATTCCACAAATCTACCATAAGCGGTGTTAGGATAATGGTAGTTTAAAGTTTCTAAAAAGGCGAGGGGATTAGGGTTAGGGTTTTCGGTAAGGCGCTTTAAATGCATGGTTTTTTGTGCCATTTTCGTCATGTTTTCAGTAGATTGGATTCCTTCAAGAACTTGACTAGTCTACTTAAGGTATCTTCACAGTCAGTTAGTGATTGTTTAATAGATCTATTGAGATTGTATTTCAACATGAGTTTATTGTAGTCTGGGCATTCTTCTATAATGTGTTTTATTGTGATGGGTGTCTGGCATGTATTGCATATTGGTTGCGGGTCTTCTGTAATAAGGTAAATATGAGTCAGTCGTGAGTGACCAATTCTTAATCTTAACAAGAGCAGTTTCTTCTCTTAGCGTTTATCTCACTGAGGTCTTCCAGGTGTTTGTATTTGTCCTTATTTCTTTTAATTTGTTATTGTCTGCATTGTCCCACATACTTTGCCATTTGGTACCTATGTAAAACCATTTTTTGATATAAGTTTTAATGTAAATGGAGACAATGACTTGATTACTGAGTGCGGCTTCTTTTGCAAGTCTATCAGCTGTTTCATTGTATTTGATGCCAACATGTGATGGTGTCCATAGGAATTCAAAATCTGTTTGTAATGATTTCAGCATAGTTTTCATGCATTCATGGATTTTTGTGACTAATGGGTGATCGCTGTATAATTCTAATAGACTTTGGAGCGCAGATAATGAGTCGCTGCAAACTAAGTACTTGTCTCCCTCTTTTGACATTATATTGTGGAGAGCATATGTTGTGGCAGCTAGTTCTGCTGTGAGTATACTGCAATGAGGTGGTAATTTGTATTTGAATGCTTCTGCATGTGTGACAACAGCCAACCCAATATTGTCATTCATTTTGGAGCCGTCCATATAGATGAATGTTGCATTCCTATTTTTATTTAGGATTTTTAGGAATTTGTTATTTATTAATACGATGGTGATGGTGGTTTTCTTCCTGAATTTATGTAGTATCATGTTAATAAAGGGAATTTCGTATGTTCATGAAGGGATAAGGGTTCTTGGATTTGTATATTTTTTTCTTTTATTTCTTCTATAGTTCTTCTGTATCTTAATGTTAAAGGAGCTAGTTTTTTTGGATTATTGCAGTAAATTTATTGATATTGCGGTCTAAATGTATATTTAAATATTGTTGTTGGCTGTGTTGCTAGGGCTGTTAAATAGTTTGTTCTAAAAAGGCGAGATTCAACCAAACGAAGCCAGAATCTTTCCAAACCTCCACCTTCAGTTACATTAAAAGTAGAACAGGGTAAGTTTTACGAAGATTTCCAATAATGTTGTTCAACATGCTAAACACCCTAAAGGGATTTTAAACTTGTGGGAACATTACTGGTTGAATATTAAACCCTCATACATCCCGATGCGGTATCCCTTCCATTATCAAGGAAGATATGGAGTAATAATATAACTTGTTTGATGGTTACACTTCACAAAGTTGGCTCATTAAAAGGTAAGGAAAATGTACATACTCTTACTTTAGTTTAATAACATTAGATCTTATCTCATAATTCTGCATGTCAGGAACATACTGTAACAGACTTAACGAGTTACTTTCATATGTTTAATCTAGAGAAAATACGTCTTATAAAATTGTTATTGTAAACTTTCTTGGCGTTTATTGAGAGTTTAATTGATATAAAAATAAATATGAATATATGGATTAGAAGATGCGGAATACATGCTACGAAAACTGTGGGTGACGTATGATAGTTGGGGCCTTAAAATAAACTTCATCAAAGCTGAAAATATGACCATATATGTTCAGGAGGACCTCATTGTTGAAGGAAATGTCATAAAACGAGTGGTTAATTTTAAACATTTGGGCTCTGTAATGGAAAAGAAAGGAAAAAGAGATAGGACAATTACATACGATATATTAGAAAGACAAAGGGCAATTACAACCCGCCATGCTATCGGCATGCTTAACTCGGGCCTTTGGATAAATGAGGAAAGATACCAAGAAGTTCATATACAAGTCCGTAACTGAAAGCATATTGCTATATAGAGCAGAGACATCGTCGATAAGCTATTCTGTCTATGAGACACTCCTTTACGCTCTAGTGACTCGCAGAAGAGCCGTCTGTTGAATCGTCGCCTACCTGCCGGTGTGAGAGATTTTCGACCAGCGCGAGGATGTATACCGCAGGCATGAATCACGCTCTACTCTAATTTTGGAAGAGGACATTAGACATAGGCCTTGGAGGACACGAAGAACTTCAAGAACTGAGATTTGTTTGTTTGTTCATTTAAAGTCACTTTATGCTGCTATGGCTAATCGGACGATGCTACAGTGGGAGCTCTAAATTTTGCCTATCCAGATTTAATTAGGATAGGGATTTTAACGAGTACCTGACATCGTACAGGCTCGGGACCTCCGTTTAACGTCCCTTCCGAATGATGGCGTAACTAAGGATATTTTACCCCCTTAAAAAAATTCTAGGGCCACCTGCCGGGCTACGAACCCGCGATCTAGGGTTTAGTAGTTTGTTACGCTAACCACTAGACCACAGGTGACCGTAAGAACTGAGATTTAATGATTACCTAAAATATCTCAGAAGCCTAGACCTACGATAGGAATTTCAGGACTTGAGCACTATGGGCCTTTTTTGGCCGATCGTAGAAGAAGAGTCAAATATATATTTTAATTAATTAACCAATCAACAACGTGTTCTCCATTAAATTAGTTAAGTTAATGATAATTTAATGGGGAGACGAAGGGAGAGACCGAAGCTGAGGTGGTCGGATGGTGTGGAGAGAGACGCGAGGGATATCCTGGGAGTCAGATCCTGGATGACAGCTGCGAAAAACAGAGACGACTGGAAGAAGCTGGTAGAGGTTACCTGGACTCGTCACCGAGTTGTAGTGCCGTAAAATAATAATATTAATGATAATTTTAATGTACTATTGATACTTTTTGGACTAAATTAATAACTATGTTCTTTACGTATATTTTTTTTATTAATATAAATAATATTTATTACTTCCCACTCATAATCATTATCTAACATTTGACATCTGTACCTGCTATTTACCATGATTTTACATACATTACTTTTTATTAATTTCTTCTATATTTATACATTTACATCATATTTAATATTAATATTTTTATAACTTTCTTATGGTATACGTTTATTTTCATACATTTTGTATCATTACCTGTATTACTAAGTTTTCCATACTTGTATGTCTCGCCAGTTTTACGTTTGTAACTTTTTCTGTATTTTTCACTTTGTATCTTACTTTTAACTTTCTCAATTATCTTACTTTTTATATCTCTTTACTTTATCAGCTGTCTGATAAATTTTGTCTTTTTTTAAACACATTTTGTCTTTTTGTCATCCTTATATATTTATTATTAACTATCCTGTGTTATATTTCTCCACTTTTCCATACTCTATATATTATAATATAATTCTTAATACTGCAATGTTCTTGTAGTTATTTTTCTGTTTATTCTTCTCAGCCCTGAAGATGCCCTACATTGTAATATTGACTGCACCCCCAAACTAATTGTAGCCTTCATTAAATTCTTTACCATATTATAAATATCAATATTGTCGGTTCTAGAGTTTTCACTTCTTTAGGCATCAGCTATAACCGTTTTTATCGAAAATATAACAATATTATTACGATTAAGTATTAAATGAAAGTGTTTATTATTAGATTTATGATTTTTCCTTTTAATTTTAATTTTGCAATAAGGATTAATAGTTTAAAAATTCAAAAGTTTAATTGTATTTCGTATATCAAATTAAGTTAAGGAATTTCTCGGCATTTATTAAAGTTCATCAGATGTTACAAGCGTAGACCTTAGGTGAATCATTTCCTCCATCGTAGATAGATATTAATGACTTGCTAAAGTTGGCGAGGAGCTGAGTGAAGATAATCTTTACTAACTTTGTTCAGCGCTCTCTAGTCTTCTTGTTCGTAAACCTATCAAAGTCATTACTCCTCCAATACTGCCCGTAGTGTCGAGGGTTGTCTCGAATTAAATTTTCCGCTCCGACGATCTTGGTTCAAGTTGGGAGTGCAAACCCTGAGGAAGGGGACATAATCAATATGGTCGAAGAGGCAGGATTCCGATCGAAGAGCCTCCAGATGACGGAGGAACTTGCCGAAGAGAGTAAGGCCTCGGTTTTCCGCGGATCTGAACACGATGTGGAGGAGATCCTGAAATTTCCCGCTTCATTTCCCACTGATTCGCTCCTGTAGAGGTGCTGCGCGATTTTTTTTCTTTAATATGGTAGTCTTCTTCTCGAGAACCAGGTACATAACATACATATCATGTCTCTTACATAAAAACTTGTAAAAAAATATATTCAATATGCAGTCATGAGGACTGCCGACCGAAGTGAAAACTCGAAGCTTACTTCATCCTTCAATTATAGTACGAGTTATTAAAATTTCAGATTATTCAAATTTCCTATTCTTTCCTTATTATGTACTTCTTTAAAACTCAATATGGTTGAGATATTTCAATAATAATATGTTGAATAATATTAGTTGACCTTGTGTATATATGAGGAAGAAAATGGTTCAGGTGGAGGTAAACAAATTCTATTTTATAGGGAGAACTGTATATTTGGAAGACGTTTCGACCCAAAATGCAGGTCTTCTTCGGGACTAAATATACTTATAATATATTAACCTAATGTATGGTACAGATTGAATTGTGTAATAAAAAAGAGGTACTATATATTAACAAATCAGTACTGTTTAAATCCAACAAAGTAACAAAGGAAAAATAGAGAATTACTATAAAACAGGATTATAGTAAATAAAAATGAAAATTAAAAATTAATAAAAAATTATGAAAATTAATTAGGAATTATAGACACATATAGACATTTTATGGATATATTTAATAACTAATACGAATTTTATTAAAAAAATAAAAACAGATTTTGTAAGGGATAAGAAGAAATAAAAAGAAATGTTAAATAATAACATGACATAAAAACAATATTTGCAAATTATATATTTAGCCCTAGAGAAGACATGCATTGTGGGTCGAAACGTATCTTCAAAATAAACAGTTCTCCCTATAAAATAGAATTTATTGACCTCCACCCGGACCATTTTCTTCCTCTTCAATAATAATAATTTATTTTTCTGTATATAGAGATAAACATTTTTTATTGTAAAGGTTTTGCATCAACCCTAAGCCTTTATGAGTTTTTTTTATTTTAATACTAATATAGCAAGGATGTTTTAACATAAAGATAGACACGAGGAAAGGACATTTTAAATTCTATGGCCACATAATGAGGCTTCCCGATCACAGTCTTACAAAAAGAATAGTAAAATACGTAGCATCCCTTGTTAATGGAGGGGAATGGATCCAAAATATTAAGAAAGACTTGGAATTGGCCAAAATTTCTCGAGAAGTTTAACTAATTTCTTTCTATTGAAAGAGAATTATAGTACAAAATCTGACCTCTACCGGTACACAAATCTGTAACGTTTACACAACTAGGCAAGGAAACTGATTGGGTTGCAACGTATCGATCACTGATGAGATTTTTTTCCCCATAACAATACAACTTTTTAAACTAATTACATATTTATTATTTAGTTCGTTACATCTTATTTAGTTATTTATCCGAATTTAACGCAGGCTGAACCTCGGTGTTGGTTTATACATGGTGAGTATAATGTTGACTAACACTCACCGTATTAGCAGCTAAACGAATTCAGGACTAAACAATGCTGACCATTCTCTTTCGCAGGGGTGCGCATCGATATATAAAGAAGACATGCCCCTGGATTCCCCTATGTGAAGAGCTAACAATTCCCCCACAAGTCGAGGACGGAAGAGCTATTTATTAACAGAGAGGGGGTGCGGTCAGTAGGAATAAATCAGCCGCTGTAGAATCCATTATATCTCACTCTTCAGAACAAAAAAAACTTGGCAAGTGCGCGTGAGAGGGAGTTATCCTTTGTCCGCACTCTTCAAGCTGTAATAAAGGCATATTGTTTAATATGAAAGATATTTTAATAATCACGAATAAAATATTTAGCGAACCCGAAGGCTCGATGCCGATACCAACCAATCCTATTGAAAAGGAAAAATACAATAAAAAATAGACCATAGGTCTGAGGAATGGTGACAGAAATAAAAATTCCAAACTTTGGAACAACTTTTTTCTTATTTGAATTTATATGTGAATTACAGCTCTACAACTCGGCGGCGAGTCCAGGCCTCCTCCACCAGCTTCTTCCAGGATTCTCAGTTTTTTTGCAGTTTTCTGAATCCCAGGGTATCCATCGCATCTCTACCCGCACCATCTGATCGCCTCAGCTTCGGTCTCATGGGATGGGTTCATTTTCTATTCTAGTCACATGACCAGCCCATCGCAGTCTTCTAACCTTTAAGAAGTAAACATATGCTTCATCGTACATTGACTTCGTTGTTTGTTCTCCAAATAAATGAAATGAAAGATAAACAAGGGCATGAGATAAAGGAAAGTAGAAAACTACTCCCTGGTAGTACTCGAAATCGCGAGGCCATCTTCTTTTCTGACGACTCAAAGGATCAACCAACGCAATTCTTCCACCTACGTTTATTACCTGATAATTAAAATACTGATAACACCTACCTTCTTAATCAAATTAATGGAAATTGTAATATCTTTATATATCTCCATTTTTACCTTGTCAAAATCAATTTGATAACGTTTTTCACATAATTTCGTCTTTGGAATTATTCCGAGCATCTGGAAGTATTTCGAAACTTCATCTTTTAAATACGGCTGATCAAAATTCTATACATTTTAAACAGGCAATAGCAAGAGGATTAAGACAAAAAAACAAAATTAAATTTAATAAACAAAAAGAAATTGATAATTTATTTAAAATGTTATATGATATAATTTTTTTTTAATATTGTATTTTACCCAGGTTTTCACCTCCGTGGTGAAAGGAAATTTAAATAGACAATAAAGTAAATTATTAAGTGAAAGATACTACTAAAAAACTCACACACAAATGACTCAAATAAGACGAGTGATAAGAAGAGGTTACATGAGACAAGGAGGTAGGTTTAATGGGCCCGGGATAATATACAAGTACCAACTATTCATTTAACACTACTGTATTTTACTATATATAATGTCATTATTATATTATAATTTTCATCCATTTTTAATAATTTTACCCCTTGCCTATATATATTTATATGTATATATATATATATATATATATATATATATATATATATATATATATATATATATATATATATATAAGTTAAGACAAGACGATGATCGCATAGTCGCTAATATCAAGTTGGCATTGTAAACAGCTGTTAGAATCTATAAATAGAGGTTCAAGATAGCAATAAAGTCAGTGTTAACCCAGTTATCGTGCGAGTCATTTCATCCTCAATTTTCCTTTTTTTTTATATTTTGTTCATGTAAGTATATAAGTTATGTATGTGTGTATATGTGTATATAGTATAAACAAAGCACTGCTACTGACATTGAATTGACCGAGATATAGAAAAAATGGCTAGGACATGCCGACAATGCTACTAAAAAAGAAATCAGCCGCCAAATGTCGAAATACATCCATATATAAATATATATTACTCTAAACAACGAAATTCAACTTTTTTTTGTGTCTGGGTTGAAAGTGATTGTGTTTGCTTGGTTAGACCTTAACATTGAGAAAAATGAACAGGGTTCCTCAAATTGGGCTCACCTAGCCTCTATAAAGTGCTTTTGTATGTATATATATACATATATATATATATATATATATATATATATATATATATATATATATATATATCTATATATATATATATATATATATATATATATATATATATATATATATATATATATATATATACACATACACATATATGGTTTCCCGAATTTAAATGGCAAAACTTCAGGAACTTATAAGGGACCGAAAAACTAAGACAAAAAGTCCTTTAGAGATTTCCTCGTTTTTGCTTAGTTTTAGAGAAAATCGCAAAAAAAGAAACAAATCAAAAATGTTACAGGTAGTGATTATCACATTTCAAAGTTCGGCAGGCTAGGCAGTTATCCTTTACATTCTTATATTTGTTTACATATTCTAATGTTGAATACGCTGATAAGATTTTTGTGTATGGTTTCTGTAACGGTAATGCTTTAGAAGCGGTGCGGGAGTATGCGCGCCGATTTCCAAATATAGAAGAGTGCCTAATCGACGAGTCTTTTCGTTAACTTTTAATAGACTACGAGAGAATGGGTCATTCTTAATACGTAATGAAGGCGACCAATTCCAGGCAGCAGTAAGGGCAGATTATCGGAGAAGAAATTGTATTCAACGCCACTTCGATAACAATCCTGAGACTTGCATCCGAAGAACATCTGCAATATCGCGGCAACCAATATGACGAACTTTGAAAGGTGATAATCGCTACCCATACCATCTTCAAAAAGTTCAGAATTTATTACCTCAAGATTATGTCAAGAGATTGAATTTTAGTAACTGGTTTCATGAAAAAAATCGCGATGATAATTTATTTCCATTAAAAATTATATGGACCGATGAAGCTACCTTTACAAGAGGAGGAATTGCTAATCAAAGAAATTATCTGGGGGTCTTGAAAATCCCAGAGCTATTAGAGAGAATAGGTTTCAGCATGAATTTGCTATTAACGTTTGGCTGGGAATTTGGAACGGAATACTGGTGGGACCATATTTTTTTACTTGGCAGATTGAATGGTATCACATTTACAGATTTTTTGGAGAAGGAGTTTTCTAATTATTTAGATGACATTCCCTTACAACAGCGGACTGAAATATGGTTCCAACTCGATGGATGTCTAGCTCACTATAGCAGAGTTGCTCGAGCCTGGCTGGATATAAATTATCCACAATGATGGATTGGACGTGGAGGAGTAGTACCTTGGCCACCCAGATCACCTGATATGACACCCATGGATTTCTTCGTATGGGGAACCTTGAAGCAGAAAGTTTATTCGGTGTCAATCAAGAGAGCAATTAAGAGACCGAATCATAGATGCAGTGCACCAAATATCATCAGAACAATGTTTAGCTGCAATTTATCAAGTAAGTGCTAGATGTAATGCTTGCATTGGTGCAAGAGGACAACATTTTAAGCAATATTTACATTAAAAAGAACATAACATAAATATAAATGTAAATAAATAAGTATAAAAATGAAAACTTGTTTTGTTTCTTTTTTTTTGCGCTTTTCTCTAAAACTAAGCAAAAACGAGAAAATCTCTAAAGGACTTTTTGTCTTAGTTTTTCGGTCCCCTATAAGTTCCTGAAGTTTTGCCATTTAAATTCGGGACACCATGTATACTAGTATCTCTAGACAAAAATGAAAATATTGATCCAGCTCTGAACTGCCAGACTCTTCTAGGTTGCCTTTACATCCTGCCGGACAGGCAGACAGCTCTATTGACAGATCCTCCGCAGCTGGCTAGGATGTGGTTTGCCCCGATCTAATGAAGCGTCTCACCCTACTGTCAGGGCACCCCTGCCAGCGTCACTTCTAGGCTTCTTGTCGACTTTTTTTATTCGGGATGAAATCTGTGTCCTGGTGAGTCACCTAGCTGTCATTATCCCAATTTGGAGAACATGCTACGCCTCAAAGCAATAGATAATAAAGAGTGACGTAGGAAATTATTTAATATTATCCTCTAGGAGAATATAGTAAAAGTACATTCCTCTTTGTTGCGATAAATGAAGAAGACACATAAATAAGATAAATTTGTGTTTTGACATTTTGGCCTAAGATTAGGCAATTATCAAGAATAACATGAATGGTCATATAAAACGGTGGACGCTTATATGTCATCCCTGAGGATTTCTGAACTGGCTCAATTGGAAAAAGAAGAGAGAATTGAAGTTTTGATCAAAAATGGTTTCAAGCAGGGTAAAAAAGAACTACAAATGGTATAACACTGACAGAAAAATAAGTCAGGTTCTGCGTAGTGCAAAATATGACTTTGGCCTAAAGACACCAGGAGTCTGCAGCATTCCATGTTCGTGTGGGAAGGAGTGCATTGGGCAAACAGGAAGACTAATATGTAAAAGACGTGAAGAACATATTGGAAGCGTAAAAAGGATGGATATCAAGTCATCAGCATTGGCAGAAAACTTTGCGAATACCAATCATGCTATCGGATTTGACAAAATTAGAGTGGTCAAAAAGTACATAACTAACACGACAGAAATAAAGATATTAGAAGCAATCGAAATAGTAAAGCATCCCAAAAATTCCTGCACAGAAGATGGTTACAAATTAAGCAAATTGTAGCACTCAATCATACTAGAGACCAAAAAGAAACTAAAATACTTGAAAGAAAAGGCAAACCTATCGGAAGTCAGTCAATTGAGACCCCATCCAATCAGAAGCCACACGGTCGGAACCAAGCCAATCAGATGATTGGGGGAACAGGCTCCGCCCAAAGACCCAGAAGCTTTAAATACCGAAGTAGAAAAAGAACATTTACAAAAATATTTGTTTTTTCATCTCAGCTCCAGCAGCTGCAGCAGAAGGATCACCTCGAAGACTCCCTAAGACTTCTGAAGTTTATTGCGCTGCTCTCCCCAGTCTCTCCTTGCTTAGCTCGCGCCTCAAGCTGACGAGGTCCACACATATCCAGTTGAAGCAACCTCAAAAGCTAAACGGGTAGCCTTGCGCTGGCAAGTCCCCCACCTACCTTACACGTAGTGCCGCCATTACGGTCCGTCCGGTTCGGTGTGTCAAATACGTGAGTTTTCCATCTGATACGCTCCAGCTGACGATGGCAACCAACGTTCCAGTCACAGAAGAAGAAGACCCCTCCACTCCCACTCCAATGGAGGTGCAGGAGCACGAGCTCAGAGCCATGATGAGGACCGGAGAGGACACCGATGGCTTCACATTGGCTGGTACCAGCAAGAAGACCCGACCATTCGGACTCAGACCTGTGGCTTACAAGAAACCGGCTCCGATCACCACCTCTAACAAATATGGACCTCTGGCAAACACCTGTGAACACCAGAAGGCCACCACCCATCATCGTAAGTCCCCCCTGCGGGCAGAAGAAACTCAGAGACGCCCTCACCGCAGAAGGAATAACTGAGTTTTCAATGAACTCATGTGAGAAGGAACTCAGACTTTACCTCTCCAACACGAGGGACCACGAGCTTGCTAGGAAGATTCTAACTGATGACTCAGAGACCTTCCACCACACTTTTGCGCCAAGAGGTTCAAACAATTCATACTTTATGGCTACGACACGGACGTAAACATTGACGAAGTCACTGCAGACCTCAGTGCTGGACTCTCGGGCTTTAAATCAGCCCGAATAATGATGAGAAGAGACGAAGAGGATGAGAACCACCGAAGGCATCCTTATCGCCAACGACCATACCACCACTCTCGACAAGCTAAAAAAGCTTGGATACGCTAGGTACGTCAGATTCCACCCATTCATCTACAAAGAACAACGCGGGCCGGTACAGTGTTACCGATGTCAACAGTATGGCCACACAGCACAGTACTGCGGCCATACCTCATACTGCGCTTGGTGCTGCAACCACCACCTACTGAAGGAGTGCCCGCTCCGTACCAACCAAGACCCCAAATGCAAAAACTGTAATGGACCACCCGCCACCTACTCTAAGTACTGCCCCGTGAGGAAGCAGCTGATCGAGATGAGGAAGAAGAAGAAGACGTCAGCCGTCATCCCAGCAGCCCCAGTTCAAGAAGGACGGAAGCCCAGCCGCATCGTCAGCAAGGGGACATCGTACTCATCGCTGATTGGAGGATCGCCAGCCCAGCAAGAGCAACCCCACTCCACATCCGCCCCCCACTCCTTTCCTAACCCCCACCCCTAACTCCTTACCCTCCCCACCTGTAGCAGCCCAGCCCGCTCCGGTGCCACTGGCATTTCAACCGGCTTCGGGACAAGACCTCTCTCTCTCTCCGGCCTCTTCGATCAACTCAATATGATGATGCAGATGATGACGCAGATGATGTCTCAGATGATGACTCTGGTGATGATACCAGGCGACATGACTGAACATCTGGACATCAACTATAACATCAGAGGCCTCCCCTCGAAGCTGGCCGAAGCTGAGATCCTCCTACTGCAGCACCGACCATCTGTAGTGGCCCTGACTGATACCTTGCTGTCTCCCTCTGCCCTAGTACGATTCAGAGGGTATACCATGTACAGAGATGACTTTGCACCGGGGACCCTTGGAGGCGTCGCCATCCTAGTCCGGAACGATGTACCTTCTAGAAAGATTCCTAACCCTGTGTGTCCAACTGCCGGTACCCACATACTCACAGTTGACGTGCGGTTCCTGACCCGCTTCACGTTCAGCTGTGTCTAGAGGAGAGCGGGCTGTTCATACTGCCGCGAGGTTGCTGTTCCAACACACCCAGTCAGTCAGCCGGTATATAGTCCTAGGAGACTTTAATGCCAAACACACTGCCTGGCTGTGTAGAAACAATAACACACTGGGGACCTACATCAACAAGACTAGGCTGGAAGTCTTCCACCCCGGGGTTCATGCCTTCCGGCATGAGTCCCGACCTGCCTGGACCTCAAATCTAGACCTCCTCCTAACCAGGGATCTGCACACCGCCTTATCTGCACACCTTACTCCGCCTGCGAGTAAGTACCTTCTAAATAAGGCCAACTGGAAGGGTTCAGGGCTAGAATTGAGGAAGATCTACCCAAGATCGACCATCTCAATACAGAGGCAGAGGTGAACAGGGCGGTAGACGTCATCACAACTACCCACAACCCAACGCCCTCAGAAAACCTCCTAAGCACATTCTAGCCCTCATTAGCCAAAGAAATAACCTGAGGAATATTTTCCATCGCTCCCTTAATTATGGGCTAAAATCAGCCATCAATGCGATGACCCGGCAGATAGCCACCCTCATGCGAGACTGGAAAATATCCCTCTGACATGAGCAAGTACGTAGGACTCACGACGACCATCACCAGTTCTGGCTACTCGTCAAGAGCCACGTTGCTAAAAGGAGGACTGTGTGACTTAACATCATAGGCGACCTGCTGACGCCTAGGGAACAAGCTGAGGATGGCCTTGAAAAGGCACAAAAGGCGTCGGTCCCAATTAATAATGATTTGAAGCTAATCCGTCTAAGACGGATGCCATCGTAATGTCATATCAGCAAGGTAAGAAACACCTACCGGCGATTTTCACAATTGAAGGCGAAGATCGTCATGTTTCGAACAATTTAATCTACCTTGGCGTCACTATAGATAGGCACTTCACCTTCTCGGGTCACGTCAAGCAGAGGCTGAAGTTGGCCCGATATAAGTCCCGTAGGCTCTACCACCTGCTCTGCTCTCAGCAGCTCTCGCTGCGGCTTAAGTGTCAGAAATACAAATCTGTCATTATACCCACGCTACTGCATGGTGCGCCACTACTTAAGCACCTTTACAAATCCAACCTAAAAGCCCTCCAACAATTCCAGTCCTCTATTCTGAGGCGCATAGAGAGAGACACGTCGCTCGAAAAAGCACGAAATATAATATTGCACGAGGAACTAAAAATTCCTCACGTTGCTAACTACATAAGCCGGAGGCACCTCAAATTCTTTGAGAGACTGAAAGCGTGCGAAAATCCCCTGTTTAAAGACATAGTGCTCCCTCCCAGACCAGGGAGGTGGCAAGGCAGTTCCCCTTTGGTCGACGTGCTCTCATGGGCCTAGGGTAGGTGTCTGGACACTCTAGTCCAATCACCCACTTCCTCTTCCTCCTTCCTCTTCCTCTTTCCTCTTTCTTCCTATTCCCTAACCTCATAAAGCGGTCTCTCGCCGACTTTTGAAATGTATATAGCCAGCGGCCTTGTGCCGGTTTTAGAGTAAACGCCTTCAGCGGTCTCAGATTTTGTAACATCTTAAAATACCTTCGGGTAACCGAAGATATGTATTATATGTGTTATAAATTACTTGTAAATACCTATTGTACTTACTTTGTAAATATATGTATCCGTATTGTAAATATTTATTTCAATAAAAGAGATTCAAAACAAAAAAGAACATTTTCAGTCTCAAATAAGCCTTGAGGAAGCTTGCAGTATGGCCAGTGAAACATCGCAAAGACTCGGTCAAAACCAGAAGAAACACCTGTTGAATGGATTAAAGATAAGATTTTGATTATTGTTTACTGAATAATTATATAATATAACTAGCTGACCCGGCCACGCTTTGCTGTGGCTGTTGTAATAGTATTAAAAAATATTAGTTAAAATTTGAATTTAAAAGAAATAATGAATTAATGAAAACATGAATTAAATAGATTTTTTATTTTACATTCTATTCATCTTATATCTAACTATGTTATATAATAAATATATAATATACAACGCTTATAACTGATAAAATATAAATACTTATGAGTTTAATGAATGGGGTATATAGTGTTTGATTTTTAATTATGGATAGTAATATTATATTAAATTATAAATATTTATTTCAATTTAATTGATGGCTAATCGATGCACAATATTTTTTGTTAATCTGCCCGTTGCTAATATAAATACATTAGATGATTCACTAATACGTGAGCATGCAACATATAATTGCCATCGGAGAAACATGGATATTTTAAGTCCAAACCGCAACTGGACATTGTCTGGACTTGAGACCTGTTGATGGGCATAGCAAAACCCAAGCATATATCAAACTGAAGTCTTTTGAACGCTATTATGGTATTATTGAAATACGTTCCAACACGAAGATTTCTTCTTTAAATATTCCAGTCAACATGGCTGCTTCCATAACAATATGCAGTAATATTTTGTATGACAAAGCGTGAGCCATTGCATAATTTAGGTGGATTCAAACGCAGAAGAATAATAGGTGAACCATTATTCAACCGAAGATTGCAAACTTGGATATACACTGTTCAGATGTGGCCTAACAACATATCAAAAATCCAGCATCATCAAGCGTCACTGCTACGATCGACGCTTAATCGATAATAATAACTCCGAAAATTTCATGGTTTTCGTTCGTTAATCGAAATAAAATATAGCCTATATTTTTAGTTGGACAATGTTACGCATCTGTGCCGAATTTCATTAAAATCGGTCCAATAGTTTCGGAGATTAGCCCGGAAAAACATCGTGACAGGAGATTTATATATATAACTTAAGTACTTCACCTCACAAAATATAAAAAAAAAGAATAAGTAGGGAGATAAACAACACACTTGACGGCTGGTTAAACACTGACTTTATTGCCATCTTGAACCTCTATTTATAGATTCTAACAGCTGTTTACAATGCCAGTTTGATTAGCGACTTTGCGATCATCGTCTTGTCTTAACTCCCCCCTGCCAGTTTACGAACATCCTCGTAAACTCAAAACAAAAATTTCAGAGAAAGAGCACACAAACAAAAGAAATTATCAATTACATGAATCATATTCTACTTACATAAAAAAAAAATAAAATACCTTACTACTAGCTTAATCTACATTACTATCATTCATAATTAACAAAAAATATTTATATACAAATCAGTTACTTTACAAAAACTATATATGAAAGAAATGAAAATCCCCTGTTCCACTACACCTCTTACATAAGCTCCAAAAGTACAAAATAAAGTACACGGTTATGGGCTGGCTTCCCCAGCTGGAATCTTGAGCTGTTCGATATGAACTGTCTTATGTTTTCTTGGCTCAACAACATTCTGAATAGTGACTAGGTTATGCTCTCTGATAGCAATCACTCTGAATGGACCCTCGTACCTCAGAACCTCCTTTGCACGATTCGATATAATTTTTTTGTACACAATTGTACCGATTTTAATATCTCCCATAATATCCTTCACGCCCTCGTTTTCCCGCGCCACTCTCCTACTCTTTTCCGCTACCATCCGGCCATGTGCTTTCCCCCACATTTTCTCGAGATCTACTCTATTTATGGCTAGTTGTTCTGCCATGTTTTCGTCTACAACCGTATCACCCTCGTCTCTTCTTCGCGCTCGTAAACCAAAAAGGGCCTCGAACGGGGAAAATCCGGTGGCCATGTGTATGGAGTGGTTGTACGCTGCTATGGCTCGGGGCATCTCCTCATCTGCTTCCAACCCTTTATCTGCGTGGAATACTCGGAGATGTTCTTCCAGGGTATTATGGAGCCTTTCGATTCCTCCCCTAATTTTAGGATGTCCGGGCGTATTCCAGTGCCATGAAATTCCTAGCCGTTTCATCTCCTGTCGCAAGTTATCGAATTCCCTGCCCCCATCCGAGGAGATGGTATTTGGCACTCCATAGAACTGGAACCATGTTTGAAGGGCGCTATTCACCGCCGCTGCCGATTGCTCCTTCACCGGGTGGGCTATGGCCGTTTTGCTAAATGTATCCACTATTGTTACCCATTTAAACCCCCTCCACGTAAAGGTGTCTACTTGAAGATCTGTCAATGGTATCGTAGGCGTCATCGTCTCGGTTTGTAATCCTACGGGAGGATGGCGGTCATACTTAGCCGTATGACAAATGTGCAGTTCCTTATTATCTCCTCTACCGTCTTCCGCATCCCTACCCAATAATACTTTCTTTTTAGTGCCACCAACGTCTCATTGATTCCCTGGTGGTTCGTCTTCCCTTGATGGTATGCCACCGTTACATCCTTTTGCTGTTCATGATCGCGAATGGTCTCTACCATAGATCGGCATCGGATAAACGTCCTGTCTATCCCTATTTTTTCGGACCTCCACATGTTACGTATCTTGTCCCACACCGTCGCATTGCCAACATACAGATAGTGGGTCGCACCTGCTTTAGAGACGTCTTTTAACGCTAGGCAGATTTGCTCTTCCTGGACTCCAGGTTGGGACCAAATAGTAACAATATTATGCCTCTCGAGTAGTACAAATAGGCGGGTTGAGCCGGAGCCGTGACCTTGAGGTCATTGTCTGCTGTAGCAGGGTCGTGGGCGTGACCTTGAGATGACCTTGAGGGTGGGAGGGGTGTAAGGCAGGACGAGGGGGTGTTGACCTTGAGGTAGGTCCAGGTGTGCAAATTAAGATTTGGCAACGTCGCAGATGAGATGTGGCAACAGCGCAGTAGAAACTAGGTCATGGTTTTTTCTGAATGGATGTTGGTCATTTTATGAATGGAATAGTTGAATGGGCGTGTGACGTCATCTTATGAATGGATGAACTGAATGGGAGCGTGACGTAATTTGTCTTTATGAATGAGTTATGAATGGGATGCTTTTGAGATTATGACTGAGACGGAAGTTGCTTTTATGAATGGGATTAGGCTTGCTTTTGAGATAGGCTATTGGATGACGTTTCATTGATTTAGATTATTTAGCTTTTTATGAGCTTGGATGACGTATGTGTTCCTCCTGAACTTTAGTAATATATAGGAAATTTTTTTGAAGGAGCTGGAAAAGGATATGTGAAAGAAAAAAAAAATACAGTTGTACAAAACATTTATTTTATACATCATATTCTTAAACATATTTTTTGTTACTTTTCTTGTACTCTAATTTTCTCATTTAAGTAAACAATAATAATACTACAAGTAGACATTCTTGAAATAAATCTAGTACTCTAATTACAGGTCTTTACTAACTAAATATAAATTTAAGTAAACAATAATAATACTAGTATACAATCATTAATTGGTTCTTATACATTTACAATGTTAGATTCGTTGTTTCATTGAGGCTATAGTGGCCATAAGGGAGAGTGGTTTCATCGTGTAATGTATATCTTTTATTATCAAATGAGCATAATGACTTTTTATTTATCAGTGTGGTTTGAACGTTATGCTTTTTAGATTGAATTGTATAAAATGAAGAATATAGACTTTTGCTGTCTTTAAATGTGTTTAGGTAATCGCTAAAAGTAAAATCGTTAACTGCCGATTTTTTTATTCCCTTTGACTTTTTAACCGTTATATCATTCTTTGTTATGTACGAATACATTTTGGGCCTCAATCCGACAAACTCTACTATAGGATCTCCAAAAGTTTCATCTTTCAACAAACCTACGACTTTTTTATTTTTTTCAGAATAACAGAAATGAGAAGTGGGAAAATTGCTTGTATCAAAATATTTATTTAACTCTCCAGAAATATCGGAATAAATATCTTCAGTCCTAATATTGTATAAAAATGAATCGGTGTCGGTATAACATAAAGTAACATTTTCTACACCATATTTTTTCAAAAACACATTGTAGTGGTAATGATACATCAAAACTTTGCTCAAGTCCAACACTGCAAATCCCACGTACAAGGGTTTATCAAAAATAATGCTTTCTTTTTCCAGCTGAACCGCTGTAACATTATCTGCAAATATAATCCTGCCTTTAAAATTTGGTTTATTGACTTGACGAAATAATGATTTTTCATTTGTTACTATTTTTAAATCGATTCTGTTCCGCACGTTTTCCATAAATTTGCCGAAGCAGCTGTTATTCATCAATTTGTAAAAATCTGACTCGAATGTATTTTTTGCTGATGCTCTCATCATTGAATTAATTTCTATGTATGGAGCCAACCATTTTTTTTGTTTAAACTTCAACACTCTATGAATTTTTGAAATCTTTACCCCGAGTTGTAGGGCTTGTTTTAAATTCACATAATGTACTATGTAACGTGTTTTGGGCATCAAAGTCGTCAGTAGTTTAACTGTTTTAGTATTAGGTGGATTATTTTTTTCGGGTAAAAAAGGTAATTGAGAAAGATTATCATGAATTTCTTTGGGGTATTCAACATCAACGTCTAGCACATAACCGGTTTCTGATTCATTTTCAACATCTAATACATTTAATTTTTCATCAACCCACTCAAAATCTGTATACGGCAAGGGAAGGTTCATGGCATAACCGTAAAGATTGTTGACATCTACGTAAAGTAAATAATTACTGGGTTTAGTCGAGTCATATTCATTTAGATATTTATTGTTAGCTTTCGCATACCGAGAAACAACTTGGCAAACAACTTATTCCCTTTTCAAAAAACTGAACCATATCAATATCTTTTATTACATCTAATTTTATTTTCGTGTATTCCAAGATAACTGTGGCAAAGTAAAAAACCATGCAGGATCTAGTCGATAAATTTGTTGACAGAGAAGTCGAAAGGCTTCAAAAACTTCGCACAACAAAATTACATCTGTTTGTATATACAATTCCGCATAATCTTTTAGTGTTTGGATGTTGAAGACTTTCCAGACACTTTTCGCGTGCTCATAGTCCACGTCGCTAATTGATGTTTTTGTTAAATCATTAAAAAATGAATTTTTGGAAGGTAGTCGAGTTTCGTTTAGACGATCAAAAGAATTAAAATAATTGTACGGAAATATGCCTTTCCTTGTCAATAATTTAATTTTGTTTTCATCATTAATAATATTTGCCATATGTGGAAATATATCAGTAATTGATTTAGATTTATTTTGCAAATTGTTCACTAATGTTTCCAAACTTGATGATAGAAATTTAAACGAGTCAACAAATCGTATTTTTGTACTACATCCTTTAAATTTTATGCTGAAACTTATATATTTTTCAGAATTACTAGGAATTAGGCTGATATTTTCACAACGGCCCAAGAAAGGGATTATAAAATGAGAATCGTAACCCTGTAAGTTGTGCATAAAAACAGGTATAAAATCGGGCTTTTTTGCTCTTAAATTACAAGCATTATGTGCTGGTCCAACAAATTTTCCTGATAAGTGACAGTGATGTCGTACTCGATCGTGTTCGTCTAAAGGGTATTGACATAAGATGCAATCTTTAGCAGAATAAAATATTTTATTTTCCCCTTTGCTCATTTCTTCCATTCGCATAGTATTACCGTATATTTTATCCGCTTCAACAACTATAGATTCGAGTTTTTCTAAAAACGCTAGCATACAGTTTTCTCCCGTATAAACAAACGGTTTACATTCAAACATTTTTGACTTGACCAGAAGTGAAACTGAAAAAGCACGATGCTCATGAACAGCTTTGTTCCAAGATGTTGACGGATTAGGAATAGGCCCCGAAATTGGTATCAAAAGAGATTCAATATCTGCATAAACTACGATTGGAATGGATTGTGTATATTCCACATGTTTAAATTCAATTTTTTCTTCTTTCGGAAAGTCAGATCGAATTGGTTTGTGATCACGGCAAAATAATTCGTGTTCGTCTTTTCGCTCATCGCCTTTTTTCCCATACTTGTTTACGTACGTCCTTGGAAATACGGTCAGACATCTACGACAGATTGAATAAGCGCGTTTTGACAAAGATATTTGAGAACTTACTAATCGTGAAAGATTTGTGATCAAACAGTAGTGAAAATTTTCTCCATTTTGTAAATACAACAGATCAAACGTTTTATCATAATTATCCTTTTTACTGATTCTAATTGGATAAACATTATTTTTATCATCTAAGCCATAAACATTAATAGACAGGTTATTTAAATTTTCGAATCGATTGATATCGCTAATTGGAGTCGGGAACGATATAGAATCAAAAGAATATGGAGTATGAATATTTTTGTACGCGTTAAAGTCATTTGATCTAATATTATCACTAAGTAAAGCTAAACGAAAGCAATCGTTAGTATTATTTTTTACATTTATAACACAACGTTTGTCTCGTATTTTTTTAGGTAATTCAATATATTGAGACCCTCCGAAAGGCTTAAATTTAGTTAAATGTAGGCAGATATAGTTTGCAGAGGTATACATCCAACCGGAACCTTTTTTTTCAAACTCATCCTGTTCCTCTAAAATTTTATCAAAAATTGTTTCAATGTAATTTTCGAGGTTTATAGAAACATCTATCGTACTAACTTTCGATTTAAAATTAAAATCTGTTCTTTCACTAATAGTATTTTCGTTTTTCTTAATATATGTACATTCTAACATTATGTTTAATTTTAGATTTTTCCATTCATCTACATAACTATTTAGTAACTTTACTAAAACCTCTTTTTTCTTATTAAAAAATTCTGAAGCTAATAATTTTTTATTATCGTTAGGAATGTAAACATCTTCAACCGCATTTCCTAAGGAAGCTTTAATAATCCCATTTTCTTGAGCTACCGTATTCCCTCGCATCTGTCTACTAAAAATGTTATATTTCCTTTTTTTCATTGGTATCTCCATTGTGTTCACGTCGGGTGTATTATTACTACTAACGCCAAATTGACAAGTTAATTTATGCCGTTCAAAGTTAAACTTTTTGCTAAATTCTTTCCTACAGCCTCGACAATAGTAAAACAACGATTGACATCTATGTCGCCAGTTTGTAAGCAATAATCCACAATGAGCACATAAATAATTATTTCCGTTACTTTTATTATTCATTTTTAATCTAAAAACATACTTGGTCAAACAAATACTAAAATATATATACACTACCCCCTAAAAGTAATATTAAAAAAACAAAAACAATTGTAGCCTAACCTGATTCAACCTTTTTTTTTTTTTGTTTACATAAACTTTATGTCATAAGCATTTTTCTTCTTTCCCATATATTGAATTTTTAGCTGTCCTAAAACAGAAAATAATCACTTGGCTAAGTAAAAAAAAAAAAAAATATATAACTTTTTTTCTTTATATGTTTAAAATGTAAGAATGTACCTTCATAGTTGAATATTTCTTCTTCTGTAAATGCGTAGACATATCTTTTAGGTAGAAAGATTCTTATTTTTTCTTTTTCTCCTTCATCTAATAATATTGCTTCAATCGATGGGCCATACTCCGTCTCCTTCTTCGAAAGTTGTAGAATTTGATACGTCCGTCCTATAATTAATTCTCCAATATTTTTATATGCGGGTTTAATTTCATTTAATTTTTTCAGGAGTGACATCTAAAAAAAAAAAAATTAAAATCATATACTTAGTTAGTAAACAGATATTCGAGTAAAATTAAAAAAAAAAAAAACTTACTTTACTGCAGTTGTAATGAAAACTGAAGACGTTGAGACAATGAACTTATACTAGCATAGTGGCTGACTGATGGACTGTGAGGAGATAGCCCCCCACGCCTTGGCTTATAAGTTGGATAAGGTGCTGCGTCAGATGCTGATCAGGTCAGTCGGTATTTGGGCCCGCTTTCAGTAGACTTATTCCAGACATGTCGTCAGCAGTTCTTGATTTCCAGGGTTATCGTTTGGAGACGAAAAAGCTGATAGTGAAAGAACTGTCAGTAGTTAGCTTAAATTACGAGCACTCTAGTCATTGGATTTTTAAACCGCCTCAAGAAGCCGAAAATGCTGATCGGCTAAAGACAAATCTCTGGGTAAAAAAACATCTTCATGGTCTGGAATGGGACTATGGTGATGTAAATTATGAATCTTTGAAAAATGTTTTACTATCCGTTGCAGAAAACTATGACGTATTATGGGGAAAAGGAATAGAAAAGTGTAAGTTTATAGAAGACCTTATTGATAAACCTGTTTATGATTTGCACGACTTTGGATGCCCCAATCTGAAACAGTTGGAATATGATAAGATAGCATGTCATTATCATTTAGACACTTCATTCGTTTGCTCTTTAAATCAAGCTCATCGTCTGGCTGCATGGGTAAATAAAAATAGTGAAGCTGTAGATTTCACTAAAAGAGACGTTCGTAAACGAACGTATAGAGACAATTCTTCTTCTCCTCATCATATGCTGTCATTTGCTGGATTTATACGTGGAGTCGAAAATAGTGTTAAATGTGTATACTGTGGACTGTTGTATGACACCGATTCGTTAATAAACCCTCTCAATTACCATAGGGCGTGTAGCCCGCATTGTTTATGGTTTGAGGAGGAGTCTTTTTAATTAAAATATGTTAAATATTGTATTTACTAAATCAGTATTTCATTTAGATTTATTTTGTAATATGTTTTTCTTATAATTGCTACATATTGATGTAGATGATTTTTAATTAAATTTTTCATTTATAAAAAAATAAATGTTTTCAGTTAATTTGTTTTTTCTTATTCCTCTTTTTTTTTTTTCAAGGACAAATAAAATACGCCGCACTTACTTAAATTAATAAATAGGTTAGAAAATTAGACCAGTGAACAGATTATTAGATTTTTATTTTTTCAAGAAAAGTAACAATAATTAACAAAAATTTTTAAGTATATGATGTACGTATAGAATAAATGTCTAGTATAAGTTTTTTTTTTCTTCTTCTTCAACATTATACGATATCCTTTTTATTAACCCAGCTGCGTTCATTAACACCGAACCACTTGACATATAATTGATTGCCTTTCCTTTTTAAAACCTTTTCTACCAGGTATATATTTGGATATTTAGCCTGTTGTAGCTCTTCTTCATAAAATGCACCACTGATCGGTTGCCCTTTTAGATCTTCTAGCAAATATGTGTACGGATATGTCTTCTGAATCTTGACTACCTTAAAAATTTCACTTGACCAATTAGGCTTATAGCCTTTTGAAAAACTTGTTTTTTGTTTAGATATTCTTACAAAATCGTCTTCTATAAATTTCTGATTTCGTACTTTCGATTTAGTCACTGTAGAATACACATTTTTTAGCAAGTATCTCTCCATCTTTTTATGCCGAGCATCGATTGGTTTCATACCTATAGTCCTATGAAATGATGAATTATACTCTTGTAGAATTTGGGGTAATATATCTAAAAATTTATAATTTCCTCGCAGGCTGAATGCTCTCCAAATTTTTTCTTTTAATGTTCTATTGAACCTCTCTACAATGGAAGCTTTTATATTAGAAAAAGTTGAATAATGATTAACATTGTATTGTTTCATTAGAGAATTAAACTTTGAATTGTAAAATTCTTTTCCTTGATCACTTTGAATATGTTTTGGAGTTGATTTACTCGATAAAAACACACTCTCCATTGCTTTGCTCACGTTGTCCGCTGTTTTCTGTTTTAATGGCACAGCCCAAGCAAATTTCGAAAAGCAGTCTATGACCGTTAACAAATATTTATTTCCTTTATTTTCTCCAGAATAAGGTATCATTTCCACAAGGTCTATTTGCCATAAATCGTTAATTCCTTTCAAAACAGTTTTCCGACGTGGATATTTTCTTCGAGCTGGTTTGTGCAATTCATTTACGACAGCACTTTTTAACAACGATGCATTCATCTTTTAAGATAACCGAGCGTTATTAGCATCACCGAGATACACACACACACAGTGAAAAGATATTCACTTAATATAATATATTTATTTCTCGTAGCTCTTCAATTATCGATTCTATTTCGTTTTCATGTCCTTCGTGACCTGCATTCGCCGAAGATATTAGCAACCTCAGCCGATCAACTAGCTCATTAGGATCATCCCAATACTCATAAATGGGTTTATCGGCTCTCATGAGACCAGTGCCTTTGTGCGAACGAAGTGTGGCTATTTTACTAGGAGGGGGTGTGGTATGACGAGGTGTGAAAAGCATCGCTATTACTTTTCTATATTTTTCTGATCTGATTCCTTGTCTCCCTCGTTCTTCACTATAGCCTTTTTTGTGAGCATTGGTCGAGATTAAAATGTTTTTATACATTTCCAAGTCTTTTTTTTCATACTTTTCGGGATTTTTCAAGTAAAGTAACTGCAACAATCCCTCTGTGCCTTCATAAGTTACCCCGTTAATTGTTATGTCATCGCTGTTTGTATGTAGTTGAATATCAGTTGAGTCACCTATTGCGAATCCTCCATCGGGCATGACTCTAATGCCGTAACGTGAATCGAAGGTTTTATTATCGCCTCTCAACAATTTCTCCAAATATTTTCTTTGTTGGTTTCCAAACTGTTTAATTGTTTCTACCAGTGAATCTTCAGTTTCATGATGTTCATTTTCTACTTTAATTTCAGGAAACGCCAAACTAGATGATGAAAGTATTGGAGTTGTCGGATGAGTCGAATGGGCTAACTCTGGTGTCAATGTTGCTCTTTTGTAAATATCTTTTGTAAACTCAATCTCATCATTTTTGTTTCTAATCTTTTTACTTGACGGCTCCGATTTGGTTTCTTTTTGCAACTTTAACGACTCTTTAATATCTTCTAAAGGTTGTGATACAGGTGTAAAGAATGCTTGACGAACCTCATCAACATCCTGAAGACCGCGTTTCAATGTTCGAAATTTATTTTTTAAAATTTCGCTAGTTTTTATAATCTCACGGGTGACTTTAGGGTCCATGACTGAGCTCCGTCAACGACTGGAAACCCTTTATATATCTACAATAAATGTATCGATTCCTTTTCTAAAACGACCATTGTTTAAATCCCTACTTTTGTCAATAACGAGATAACCGAAAGGCTCTTTCCAACATAACACACATGTCTTTAAAAAGTTGGAAACCGATAGCAGGAGTGCTCACATGTTCATCGTAAATATGTTTTAAACTCAATTCGTCCTGAGGAAATATTATTAAAAAGTTAAAATTACACCTGATCAGATGTCTAGGAATGCAAACATAACTTTGTGTTAAGTAAAAACAATCTAGATTCATATGTGTTCCATAACTGAAATATCGTTTAATTATATCTTGATCCTCCATCGTAACATCATCGAATATACAGACTGAATTAGATTCAACTTGGTGAGGCATATCTTTTGCATCTTCAAAATCGTAAAATCCTATTTCAGGAACCATATTTAAAACATTTTTTAAATACTGGTATTTGAGCTGGTGTAAAGTTTTTCCGAATAGATATACATTTTTAAATTTTAAACCATTTGGATTTAATAAAAGTCCAATCATAATATTCGTCTTTCCACATCCGCTTGATCCGCATATCGACGCTCGTATGGTGTTTGGTAATAATGTGCTATGTTTCACCTCAGTAGATTCGTCAGGCAAACACTTCAAAGTAGAAAAACGTTGTTCTTGTTGGACTAATTTCATTTTGAATGCAGACAAAATCATTCATTTCCTGTATATATATATATATATATATATATATATATATATATATATATATATATATATATATATATATCGCCGATTGTCATTTTTCACTACAGTATGATTCGTAAGACTCACAAAGGAAGAGGCTTGATAAACAGTCTCATAAATAAGTTACCGTTTGAATTACACCTGCCAGGATACCAGTATTGTGGCCCCGGTACAAACCTTGAAAAACGACTAAATAGAGGAGATAGTGGAATAAACCAGCTTGATAAAGCTTGTAAAGAACACGATATTGCTTATAGCAAAGATAAGGATATGCAAAGTCGTAGAAAAGCGGACAAGATTTTGGTTGAAAACGCTTGGAAACGAGTTAAAGCTTCGGATTCATCATTGGGAGAAAAAGCTGCGGCTTGGTTAGTTACAAATACTATGAAAGCGAAAGGTAAAATTGGTGCCGGTATTAAGAAGAAGAAGAAAAATAAAAAGATTAGTTTCAAAAAATTAGTTAAATCGCTAAAGATTGCTAACGTATCATCGATCCTCGAAGCGTCAAAAATGGCATACAAAAAGGCTAAAATGCATTTACGTGGTAAGACAAAACCTTTGCCTCCCAGAGTTCTTCCTTTGCCAAAAGAGGGAGGATTTCTTCCATTTCTTGTGCCGTTAATGGCGGGGCTTTCTGCAGTGGGATCTTTAGCGGGAGGAGCGTCGAGTGTGGCTAAAGCTATCTACGAGGCGAAAGAAGCTAAACATAAATTAGATGAGCAAAAGAGGCATAATTTAGCGATGGAAAGTCAGAAAATCGGAAATGGACTTTATTTGAAACCATATCGGAAAGGCTACGGCCTGTTTATAACTCGACAAAAAAACAAATCTGGAAAGATCTGACTACCGAATAAGCCATTGACGGATTTAGAATTAAATTATTTGGCCAAAGTTTTAAATATCCAACATTTTCGAGGAGTGTTTATGATTGATAAACTTCCTAGATATCCAAACAAACACGAGTCTGCTATTGTAAATTTAGAGCCGAGCTCAGAACTTGGTTCACATTGGGTCTGTTATGTAAAACAAAATAATTTTGTGAAATACTTTGATTCCTTTGGAAACTTAAAACCACCACCACAGTTGCTCGAGTACTTTAGGGGGCTAAAAATAACTTATAATAGAGAGCGTTATCAGGAGTGGAATACGTCGGTTTGTGGACATCTCTGCTTACAGTATTTAGTCGATGCTTCTCAAAGCGTTTGATCATTGTTAATCATGAGCTATACAGTAACGCTTACGGGCAACTCTAGCGTACTTTCCGCAAACTTTTTACCACCGTTAGAATTGGGGTCAATATATACTGTTGGGTTGTTATCATTTGAGACATATAATACTATTCCGAATATAAAAAAGGGCGCTAATGATATGTTTTATTTTGGTGATTTTTCGATCCAAATACCTGAAGGATCGTACGATATCGATGCTATAGCCTCCTTTTTACGTGAAAAAATTTCTCATCTTGACCCTACCGCTGTAGTGATAATAAGAGGAAATTCCAACACGCTAAAAACGGAAATTAAAACAACTCATGCAGTATACTTTAACTATTCCGAGAAGCCTCACTCTATTGGTCCTCTTTTGGGTTTTACACGATCCGATCATGTCATTCCTCCGAATCGCTCCTATACTGAATCAAATGACATTGTTAAAATTCTCAGCGTAAACATTATTTCAATTCAATGTAACATCGCATCGGGGTCTTATGTGAACGGAGAACCGGATCATAATATTCATCAATTCTTTCCGCGTGTAGACCCAGGATATAAAATAATAGAAATCACGAATCCGGTCATTTACTTTCCAACCAACGTGAGGACTGTAGACAATATCATCGTTCGATTAGTAGATCAGAACGGAGAGCTTATCGACTTTAGAGGAGAAACGGTTACATTGAGATTACATTTAAAAAAGAATGGGGATTGATTTTTGTTCTAGAGATAGTTGCATCGATTATTATAAAAGGAGATGTCAAACAACGGTTAAAACCAGTAAACTTAAATCAACAAGAGCGCTAACAACTGCGAACGCTATATTTTTAAAACAGTGTGGTTTTCGGTTAAACAAACATTATGAATGACATACTAGACGTTACGACGGATATAAAATTCGTCGATTCTCTTACACAATTTGAATATCACTCGCACCAGCCTTATACGGGAAATACCTTTAACAAATCCGACGAGATTAGAATTCCTATTCATCAACAAGATATTTATACCTTTCCTTCTCAAAGTTTTATTTATCTCGAAGGGAGGATCTTAAAAAGTGATGGCACTATCGGTGCCACTCCAAAGTTGACTAATAACGCATTCGCGTTTTTGTTTGACGAAATTAGATATGAACTAAACGGTATAGAAGTCGATCGAGTACGAAATCCGGGGATAACTACTACTCTTAAAGGGCATGCATCATTTTCGCCTAATCGAGTAATGGGATTAGAAAATGCGGGGTGGACAATGCCCGGTAAAACTCTTTCTTTGGATAAAAACGGCGTTTTTAGCGTATGTCTACCACTTGATATTCTTTTTGGGATTTGCGAGGACTATCGTAAAATTTTAATCAATCTGAAGCAAGAGCTCGTTTTGATCAGATCAAGTACTGACCTAAACTGCGTGCTAGGTGACGATGATGTACAAATAAAACTTGACAAATTGGTGTGGAGAATGCCTCATGTTCGTGTTTCAGATTATGAACGTCTGAGGTTATTAAAACTAGTAGACAAGAACAAGGTCGTTTCTATTCCATTCAGATCATGGGATCTTTACGAATATCCCAATGTACCTGCGACGCAGCAGGAAAATTGGTCGGTCAAAACTTCAACAAATTTAGAAAAACCGCGCTATCTCATTTTTGCATTTCAAAGTGATCGAAATAGAACCTCTAACAAAGATAGCAGTCTGTTCGATAGTTGCAAATTAAAAAATTTGAAACTTTATTTGAATAGTGAACAATATCCGTACGATGACTTAAATTTAGATTTTGAGCAAGGAAAAGTAGCATTGTTGTATGAAATGTATAACGAATTTCAAACGAGTTATTATGGCGTTAGACATTCTCAGCCCCTGCTTTCAAGATCCGATTTCGAGAAACTAGCGCCTCTAGTGATTATAGATTGTTCTAAGCAATCTGAAGCAATCAAAAGTGCGACTATCGATATCAGAGTACTATTAGAGGCGAAAGAAAACTTTCCAGCCAATACTAAAGCTTACTGTCTCATTTTACATGATAAAATAATAGAATATGAAATGGGAACGGGTTTGGTCCGTAAATTGTACTGACTCTCTGTTTGTTTTTTTGTGGTTGTTAGAAGAGGAGTATACTAATTTCTTTTTATTTTACAAGTATATGTAAAATGAACGTACAACCAAAAAAAATAAACGAATTAGAACTCGATTCGGAAAATACAAAATATCGAGTAATAATATCTTTTATTTAGGTATCTTTCAAGCCTGATGAGGACCTTGTTGAAACTCGTACTCTTGTAACATGGAATTATGCTCATCGTGCAGCACGTATCAGTCCATGGGAAACATATGCGAGGGACAGAGTAAGATTCGAAAACAGGATTCATCACATTTCCAAGATACTGAGTCCTATCCTGGAATCAACCCACAGATCAGCTGTTTATCAGAAACATTACAAGATTGTTAATTGTTAAAATTTTTATATTTACCTTATCAGTATTTGATTCAGATTTATTAAATTTTTTTTTTAATTAAATTTTATATTTACATAAAATAAAAATATTTGATTTCAGTAAATTTGTATTTGTTTTTTTTTTTTTCCTTCTTCCTATTTTATTTTTCAAGGGACAAATAAAAAATACAACATATTAAAGGAAACTTATTTTATTGATTATCATCACAATTCAATTCATTTAAGTTGTAAAACAGTGTATTTGTATTTATGCTAAAATCAATTGGTTCGCTAACTACACTTGCTTCATTCTTATTATAAAGTTCAACCATCTTTGTTATCAATGCTAGTGAATCGTTGATTTTTTCTATATTTGCGCAAAGTTTGACCGTCTCGTTCCTGTTGAAACATGCAGATGCAGACGATGGTGGAAGGGTCTCATGATTAAACATTGCAAACCATTGCGTTACCTGCTCTATCCGCATCACCCTAGTGCGTCCTCTTGTAGTAAGTTCACAAATCACGTTTTGACATCTTGATCGGTCTTTTTCATAGGATTTTTTTCGTTTCTGCAGCAATAACAAAATTTTCGGAGCTCGGGTGGTAATATATGTCCATTCCTCAACATTCATGTAGACGACAGTTTTCTTCTTTTCGCTAATGGCGATAGTCGGCACAAAGTTACACAAACCGATTCGAAAACATTTACTGTTGGTGAGTGGGTACTCGGTCACAAGGTCCATTCGACGATCCATCTCGCGTATCATCAACGACAAGACTGTGTGGTATAACGGAGTGGAGGGGAGAAAGCTGTAGCTGTTCTAGTTTTTTTATCACATCATTTATTTCCCTTCTTATTAGTTCATACAAGGAAATGCATAATTGCAAATCTTTGAGTCGATGTAGAAAATTGTGAAGCCTTTTAACAACATACCGTCTCTTCGCTATCATTCTCGTCAGACACTATGATTTGCAGCTCATTCAATTGTTCACAATACTCGATAAACGAACAGTTTTTAGACCATTTTTTATGGTCAGCAAAAGGGTCGTCATACTCCTTCCATTCATGCAAGATTACTCCGCAAAATGGACATCTTGTCCTATCAGACACTTTCAAGTAATACAACCCAGCAGCCGCTAGTTTCAATGGACTCACCGGTGACGACCAGCCGACGAATGTCGACAACCTTCCTTCTTCGTACCTCAGGTTCTTGCTCCTTAGCCGACCCATACTAAACTAACTGATAAAGGAAGCAACAACGTGCTTCATTCATAAGACAAAATGATGACACTCTCCCATTCGGAAAAACAATATACTCTCTTTCATTATGCTGTGACCTAGTTTCGGTGTTGCCACATCTCATCTGCGACGTTGCCAAATCTTACTTTGCACACCTGGACCTACCTCAAGGTCAACACCCCCTCGTCCTGCCTTACACCCCTCCCACCCTCAAGGTCATCTCAAGGTCACGCCCACGACCCTGCTACAGCAGACAATGACCTCAAGGTCACGGCTCCGGCTCAACCCGCCTATTTGTACTACTGTGGTTCATTCATAACTCTTATACCATTCACAAAGACAAATTACGTCACGCTCCCATTCAGTTCATCCATTCATAAGATGACGTCACACGCCCATTCAACTATTCCATTCATAATATAACGTCACATGCTTCATCCATTCAGAACAAACCATGACCTAGTTTCTACTGCGCTGTTGCCACATCTCATCTGCGACGTTGCCAAATCTTAATTTGCACACCTGGACCTGTGCTTCATTCATAACTCTTATCCCATTCATAAAGACAAATTACGTCACACTACCATTCAGTTCTTCCATTCATAAGTCACACGCCCATTCAACACTTCCATTCATAAAATGACCAACATCCATTCAGAACAAACCATGACCTAGTTTCTACTGCGCTGTTGCCACATCTCATCTGCGACGTTGCCAAATCTTAATTTGCACACCTGGACCTACCTCAAGGTCAACACCCCCTCGTCCTAACTTACACCCCTCCCACCCTCAAGGTCATCTCAAGGTCACGCCCACGACCCTGCTACAGCAGACAATGACCTCAAGGTCACGGCTCCGGCTCAACCCGCCTATTTGTACTACTCTCTCGTATCTGGAAAATTTCGTTTTCAGTAACCCCGTGGTCCTTGTTTTCCATATTATCTGCCGAGTCTTATCTCATCACCTCATCCACCTCCTCCATCTCAGTCGATCTCTCGTCTTGTGATTCCTCCTGGTCGGGAGATTCCCCGTTGTCTTGGCGGTCTGTTTCTCCTTCTCCTTCCACATCTGGCGTCCATTCCCGTACGAACCTCTGGAGCTCCCCGGAAGGTCCCCCTTCACCTGATTCGATAGCGTTGACCTGCAGGGCACGAGATAACCAATCTACCACCACATTATCCTTTCCCGGCTTGTATGCTATGTCGATATTGTACTGGCTCAAGATCTCCTTCCAACGCGTCACCCTAGCCGACGATTCTTTCAAATTACCCACCCACAGAAGTGACCTGTGATCGGTATGAATTTTGAACCGCTTTCCAAATATATAGGGCCGGAAGTGTTGGACTGCCCATACAATC
Source organism: Arma custos (assembly GCA_037127475.1). Classification (NCBI taxonomy): domain Eukaryota; kingdom Metazoa; phylum Arthropoda; class Insecta; order Hemiptera; family Pentatomidae; genus Arma; species Arma custos. The sequence continues at coordinate 182,693,020 of CM073759.1, forward strand.
CCTAATAACTCTCTCTCGAGCACGCTATATCGGGTGTCCGCGTCTGTAAGCCTTCCGATTGCATATGCCACAGGCCGTTCCCCCTTATCATAATCCTGTGACAAAACCGTCTCCAGTGCATATTCGCTAGCGTCGGTGGTGATCGCAAATGGTTTTGAAAAATTAGGGAATGCGAGGACCGGTTCTGTTTGTAGCCAACACATGCATTTCCTGATGTTCCCCTCGATCTCTGGAGTAATCCGAATTGTGCGTCCCTTCCTTAACAGGGCATTCAGAGGACTCAGATGCTCGGCCATCTCTGGGACGAATCGACGATAATAATTTAGGGTTCCTAGCAATCTCCTGATTCCCTTGATATCGGTTGGCATCGCCATTTTCCCTATGGCTTCCACCTTCTTACCGTCAGGCCGCACCCCTTCTGCCGATATCGAATGCCCGAGGAAGTTGATTTGCTTTTGCCCCAATATTGATTTTTCCGCTGATAATTTTAAACCAAATTGACGTATTCTGGCAAAGACTCGTTTCAAATCCTCTATATGGCCCAACTCCGTCTTACTAAAAACCAGGAGATCATCCATATTGGCCTGGCACATGTTTTCGTCTAAGCCCCTCAAGAACCTGTCCATCAGCCTCTGGAACGTTATCGGCGCATTTTTTAAACCGAATGGCATACGGGTAAACTCGTAATGGCCCCTTTCAAACGTAAACGCTGTTTTACTTTGGTCTCTGGGATGCATGCGAATTTGGTGGTATCCAGATTTCAAATCTAGTGTGCTGAACACGGTTGCTCCGCCCAGTCTGTCCAAAATGTCCTCTAATCTGGGAATAGGGTATTTCTCATCCAACGTATTTTCGTTGAGTTGCCGGAAATCTACCACCATCCTGTAGCGCTCTCTTGGATCCCCGTTAACAGGTTTCTTCTTGACCGCCCATAGAGGACTGTTAAAGGGTTGATCTGTGCCGTTTTCAGATCAGACCTAATACGAACTTTTTATTTTTTTATTTAGTATTCTTTCTCTGTCATAACTTTTTTTTTTCTTTCTTTTCTTTTATTTTTCTTTTACTCCAGCAATATAACACTAAATCAGTAAATCAGACAAAAAAGGAAATGCAAAGAGAAGTCGATCCTTAGAATCAACTACAAGAAATAGCCCTACAAAACCTAAACCTAATAGAAGGCGTAAAGTCAATACACCTCCTACTACTCCAATTGATAATAAGGAACCCAAGGCAGGACCGTCGAATGAAAATACCCAACCAGGGTCATCTACTGAGTTAACTGAAGATTCTCCCTTCTACTCACCCAACAGATTTCAGCCCCTAACAAATCTACCCAGTGAAGCAATGGAGTCCACATCGGCCCCTAAAGTGCACAGGCCACCACCAATCTTTGTACGGAGCATAAAAAACTTTAGACTTCTTTGCACAGGTAAGGAAATAGGGCTGGAGGTATATAAGATTTGCTGTCTAAGTGTAGGCAATGTTATGAATAAAAAATAATAATTATAATAATAATAATAACAATGTTAAGAATAAAATATTATGAAAAAAAATATAATCCCTGAATAGTGTTACAGTAATAAAGTAAAGCCTCACTGGGTTACGTTGGGAGTAACTTATAAATTAAGTACCAGAATCGATTTCCGAATATTGGACTGTTGATAGAAGATGTGTTTTATCTGATTTCAAGTATTATTTTACCATAAAAACAGTCATAAATCACTAAATTATTATATAAAACATGCTATTTACACCGAAATTAAAATTAGGCCTCGCAGATGGGGAGTCTCATATGAAAAATCTTACTAACAGACCATTCAAATCTTTCAATAATTCGTTATATTACTCCACTGTCCCTTTTACATACCAAATAGAGCATAATACAAAGATCTAGTGACTGACACAATCAAGAAAAGATGCAAAAAATTTCATGAGTTACTTGGTGGACACCCAAACTTATTAGTACAAACATTACCACAGAATACGACAAGGTGACTGAAACGTCTCTGGAGCAGGGATCTACTAAATTGAGATGAACCACGCTAGGAGTGCCTTCAATGGGAGGTATCTCCATACACACTTCACGTGAATCCCTTTGTAAACGCTTTCAAAAGAAGATCACAGATACAAAGTGCCAAATGGCATTGGTATTGTTTCGTAAATAAATTTGTTGTTATTATTATTCTATCTAAAATTGTTGACTGCTTAGTTATTTTACAGTGTTTCGACCGCGCCCCTGGACTTCAGATACTTTACTACATATGTGTGGTTCTTACGCCTCGCCCAGGTTAGGGCGGTCCTCTTAACTGCATCCTTGGCGTTGACCGGAGCACCGCGTTCGATGAGAAGCTCCACGACTGCTAATTCACCATAGCGTGAGGCCACCATCAGCGGTGGGTATTTCCAAACCGCAGTAGCTCCTGAATCTGCCCCGTGTTCCAACAGTGCTGCCACCACCAGGGTATGTCCTCCCTTAGCTGCGAAGTGCAAAGCAGTGAACTATTTATGAGTTTCCATTTCCAAGCAATCCACGTAAGAATCCCCATACGATACATCCAATGTGGGATCATTTAATACAAAGGCTGGTAATAAAGTGCTTATCAGCTTACCAAATGTTGGCCATTTGAAGTAATTGCCCACTTGCCTATTCAGATTTGCCTCGGCATCAAGGAGTACTGTCACCACTGAAGCGTGACCTTCTCTTGCTGCATGATGCAAAGCAGTAATCTTGTACTTGTCAGTGTTATCAACCACCGCTCCTGCTGCGAGCAGCCTCTTGACGACCTCCACACGCCCTTCCTTGGCCTCTCGATGTAATTTCCCATAGCCATTGCTGTCCATCGAGTCTAGATTTGCCCCTCTTTTAACTAAGAGCTTAAGAATAGCGGGTTTGTTTTCCTCAGCCGCTAAGAAAGCTGGAGTGTCGCCATAGTTATCCGGGTCATCAAGCCGGACTCCAGCGGCCAGCAGAGAAGACACCATTCCAGCGCAGCCCTTTTCGGCTGCGTAATGAAGTGCGGCTATCTAGGTCTTTCAATTTAGGATCGGCACCGTTCTGCAATAAAAAATTTACAATATCCTCATTTGAGTTCGCAGCCATTATCAATGGGGTTTTGTCCGAGTCATCTTGAGCATTCACATCCACACCCGTACTGATAAGCACTCCAACAACTGTAATGTTGCAAGCGACATGCAAAGGTATCTGCCCATATTCATTTTTTATACTTGCAAACTTCTTCTTATCTATATTATCATCAATTAATTTGAGGATTTCGACATTTCCCGACCGAGCTATGTAATGGAATATGGAGTCACGTTCTTTCAACTTCTCCGATAGGCCACTCCAATTAGCAGCTTTCTCTAGCAACAACTCAATACGCTCGGCATCACATACTTGAACTGTTTGAACTAACGGGTTCTCGCCGATTTTCTGTTCTTTATTTTCCATTCCTCTTCTTCAGCACTTTAAAGTTATCTTGCCAACTCACAGGGATGAAAGCTGGATCATATCTTCCTGAAACATAAATATTCGATTACAATATATGTCTCTTGTGTATTATTTACATATTTTCGAATGGATTTATTAGAACTAATATGAAATGAGATATTTTAAATAGACGAAAACGCATTTTGATTCATCTCCACGTATGGATCTGTCTTGAAAAAGGGCATCATTTCATATTATTACGTTCTAGAACATAAAGGTCTTTTTAATAATAATAATAAAATCTTTATTTATTCTGGTACAAGTCCCTTTAGAATAACAATACGGGTTTCTAGACAGGGTATTGTTATGTCTTAGAGTATAATGTAATAATCTGTATAGACCATGACCTTTTGATAGGAAATTCTTTATTTCCCCATAAAAAAGTGCAAAAATAACATTTGCCACCCACACTAGAAATTCAAATAGTATCATCCATTATTTAGTCGATAGTAGACAAATACGAAAATTGTTTTACTGGTGTAAAAGTAATAAGAGGAGCTGAAATACGCTCCCACTATTTACTACTAGTTGCCGATACACAAATTATCCAGCCCAGGAGGAATCCCTGCAAAAAATGCGAAAAATAGATGAATCCAAACTTCTCATACCAGAAAATCAAGAGAAATGTGCCAAGGAAAAGGAACAGAAATGGAGAAGTATCAATACAGAATCGAATTTGGACAGATTATAGGCAGAAATTAAAAAGCATATTCTTCAGACAGCAACGTTAGTATGTGGCATCAAAAGATACTCTTCTGGTGCAAAACGAACTGATTGGTGGAACTATCGGGTGAAAGCATCCGTACAAAGAAAGAAAAAGGAATGGAAAGAATATAATACAAAAATAAATGCGATGAAAAATGGTTGTTAAAACTGCAAAAAGAAAGAGTTGGGAAAATTTTGGCCGAAATCTCTACGAAGACTATAAGTATAACTCCAGGAAATTTTGGAAAAAGATCAAGGCACTAAGATGGAAAAAATGCAAGCCAATCCGCAATATAAAAGACATATCCCGAAAAATATTAAGTAAAGATATGAATATTCTAGACAGATGGAAGCACTACTCCCAGGGAAGAAGAAAATGAAGAAGGGCCATATCAGGGGTGTGATGAAACTATATGGGAAGAAGTTGAAGCAGCTGTGGAAAGATTAAAGATAGGAAAAGCACGGGGAGAGATTGAATCGCGCCTAAAATCATAAAATATGGATAGTTCTGATAGTCTGATAAGTCTGATAGGAATTCTTCAAGGTTTATTCAAAGAGCATATGCAGAAAAAAGGATACCCAAAGAATGGGAATGTATTATTATCGTATCTGTCGTTAAGAAAGGGAGTCAGAGCGAATGCCATCTGTCTGTCTCAAGTAGTATACAAAATATACACATCTATACATGACAGAAGATTGAGAAGTCGGGCGGAGAACCAGTTAGAAGAGGAACAAGCGGCATTCAGACCATCACGACAAACCCAAGACCACATCTTTGCTTTGAGGAATATAATAGAAAAGGCATGGAAGTGTGACTGAAATATGTATTTTATATCCTTCCTGGATATAAAGGTGGCTTTTGATTCTGTTCCAAGAAAAGAAATTTGGTGCGAACTAAAATAGAAGAACATCCCAAGAGACCTTATCCAAGCAATCCAGTCTACTTATAAAGACTCAAAAGGGATAGTACGGATTAATGCGAAGGAATCCAAATGCTTCAGGATGGTCAGAGGTGTCAAACAAGGAGATAGTCTCAGGAAGTTGAGCTAGATAGAAAGGGAATGATCATAAACGAGGGAAAAAGCTAAGTTATGCAGATAGGGCAAAATGGCGAAGAAATACACATAAACTGTAAAGGTAGAACTCTAGAGATGGTCGATGAATATGTGTACCTAGGGACAGTTGTCGGAAGAAATGGAAAAGTAGACTAAGGAATATCAAATGGAATACAAAAAGATAATGTTGTCTATTATCAAATCTATAATACTGTCGAAGGGAAGAGAGAGGTTGAAAATATGACCTCAAAAAACCTCAACAAAAATATATACAATGCACTGCACGCCACAAACCTTTTGTATGGAAGTGAAAGCTGGATCAATTAAATTAAATAAAAAACAATTAATTAATAAATGAGAAAGAATTAATCTGAAAAAATTGCGAATTGCCTTCAATGATAACATTTATAGAATAAAAAAAACAGTGTATAAGAAATAAAAAAAACATAGAAATAAGATAATAATAATTATAGATAGAGAGACTATAGATAATTACATATGTATGCAAATCACAGTGTAAAGTAGAAAAAACAAAGCAAAATAATGGAACAAAAATAAAACAATACAACTAAGATACTATTTTTAAAATATCTAACTGGATGAGTGAACCGCCAATAATATAAATAAAAACGCATCAAGTGGAAGGATATTTAGGATATATTTGTAAGGGGATTTAATATATGGGATTTGAAGGTTGATTATTGGAGGTACAGAGGTCCAAAGGGACGAGGATCGGATAAGGAAAGCTCTATCAAAAGCTGTTGTTCTGTGGGATGCTGTGTATTGCGGGTGTTACAGTAGTGGACAGAGGTTTTGGATTTAAGGAGATCGGAAATGTATGGTGATCGGCGGGATTGGATAACTTGGTAAAGAATAGAAGCTAGGAAGTACTAATGGCGAAAGGAAAGGTAAAGCCATTTCAATTCTTTGTAATATCGGGTGAAACGGGCGTCTCTCGGGATCCCAAAGATGAAACGAACGAAGCAATTGATCGACCGTTTTAGTTTTGCATCAAGATCTTTAGTTAAAAATAATCCCAAGGTTTTGGACGCTTGGGTAGAATTTGATAGGATTATTATTTAGAAGTAGAATTGGATTATGGGGAATAGTTTTATATAGTTTAAACTCTAGATGGGATTGGCAATGAGAATGATAAATAATCAAACAAAATCAACATCGCCTTACCGTGCAGAAGTGACTGTTCGTTTTCGCTTTGAGAACCAGAATATTTTCAGAAAAACACTTTAAGCAGCTTCCGACTATTATTCTCTAAACAGAGACTCCGTCCAGAATGGTATTGGCACTAACACCCACCACCCTCAAAGATAAAGGAATGAAAGGAAAAATCACGAAAAACATTTTCAGATGAAAAGCAACTAAAAAAAAACCTGTACCACTACAACCCGTGGAAGGGTCTGGGATTCAGTACATATTAGAGACTGTACTGTTTCTTGGACAACGGTTGCGCATGGAGGTGATTCGTCCTAGATCACTTTCAACCACCAGATTTTTTACCCTTATTTTGGTTACCCACTTTAGTGAGGCTATGTGAGCGGTAGGAGGGTACTAGATCCTATAGGGCCCATTTCCGGGCGATAACGAATTAAATAAAAGTTTCTGCCAGAAGCGGTATTTGAACCCAGAATTTACGGAATTGCAACTCAGTGCTCTACCAGTGAGCCACTCTGCTCCCAAAAACCCAGTATGACCAAACAAGGTTTTTCTATTTATTTAGGCATTTACAGACAAGCCTTAATTACTTTGTAAATAAATACCTTACGGCAATATTAATGATTTAAATCAATCATGGCCTTATTACAATGTCAGAGAGACGTGCAGAAAGTAGGGTTACAACAAGTTTTTAAAATAGAAAAATAAATAAAAAGGCTTAGTGAATTAGTGAAAAGCTCGATGTCGATAACACTAATTTCCACCAACAAACCTCCGTCACAAACCACCACCCAAAACAAATCAGCCAGATCACTCTTAACGCAGTCCTCCCACCTCTGCCTAGGTCTACCCCTCAGACGCTTCCAAGTCAGTACAGCGCCTATTAACATCTTAGGAATTGGTTCGTTGCAAATCCTAGCAAGTTTACAAGTCTATCTTAATCTTCGCGACGCTATCACCTGAATAATATTTACCGGATGCATGCTTCGCATTTCCGCGTTATGTAATCTCCTAAATTCCCCAGTGGTCTCATCCTTTTTTGGACCGAATATTCTACGTAGCACCTTATTTTCGAATATCTGAAGACGTTGTTCAGTGTTAGCGGCCAAATTCACATCCTTAAAGAAGAGATGGGAGGATGATCGTTTTGTAAATTCTGATTTTTAGATTTCGGAACAAAAGAGGCGAGCTTAGTAATGTTTAGACCGAATAATAACAAGAATTTCCCGCCTTTAATCGGGCCTTTATTTCTTCTTGAATTTCGTTGTTTCTAGTTACCTTAGACCCTAAGTACTTAAAATTCTCCACACGTTCGAACTTATTCCCTCCTACAACAATATCACCAACATTTCTCCCTTTTCTGCTACTAACCATATACTCTATCTTATCCGAACCTGATTTCTTTTCCTGCATTCATCAACGTTAAAAATAGAAAAATACCCATATTTTAACGAAATTTACTAATAATAAACTTCAATAAGTATGAGTAAGAAGATATAACAATATTTTCAAAGGATAAGGGATATAGCAATGTAAACTCTAAGGTTTTCTCTGAAACATTATGAAGTGTAATTTATCGGACCATAATTGCGTGTACGTTTTTTATCTTGATGATTTATATTTTCATAGCATCATTATAACCTTCCTTAATAATCGATTTACTTATCATCGGCGTCAACGATTTATCTGAAAGCAATTTAGAGGGAATTAAAAGCTAATGGAGTAGGCTTAGGGATATTAAAAGAAGTTCTGGCTGGGGAAAGAAACCCCCTAAAATGAGGTTTATTTTTCGTTCATTCTAAATTACAAGGCTCATTGAGCCTCGGGTTCAGCCGAGCGTAATCTGGCACAGATCCCGCCTATTTAGTTAATTTAATCCGGAATTAAAATCTGGAAGGCAGAGCATTCCTCAGCGGAGGCCGCTCTCTCCTAGGCTTCGGCATTAGGACCGAATAATAAACCTCTGGTTATTTCGACTGACTTTATTTTCCCAGTATTTCGAATACTTTATATTTAATTTTTTTTATTATTTATTGTAATTTACAACTCTATTATACTAATGCAACACGTAAATAGGAAGAATAGTACATATTGGTATGAAAAATACAAGTAGAGAAACTACCCCGTGGTAGTACTAAAAAAAAAAGTTCAACTTAGAAGATCCCGAGGCCATCTTCTTTCAGACGCCTCGGAAAGATTGATATCGGATTCGGACCAAATCCGTAACAAATGGGACATTAAGGAATTTATTGATTACTTTGTTCCTAACGAAGTAATGAGCATTAAGGATTTAACGAAGAGTTTTGGATTGTAAGGATTGAATATGAGAGGAATTCGATGGCTTAGTGGAGCCCCATGGCTTAGTGGTTTACGACGGTAAAAGTGATTTGACGGGATTTGTGGGAATTTATTTTAATCTCCCTGTTTTGGCACCATTTTTCAATGTCAGTGATATAGGTTTGAAGAGTATGGGATGCTATAATTGGATTGGTGTTGGTTGATAATACATATATATCATCCGCATTCGTGGTAAGGACAGCATTAGGTTGAGTTGGGATGTCAGCAGTATTAACTGTGCAGAGGATTTGGCCGAGGAAAATACATTATTGTGATTTACTTTAAACGACCTGTTAGTGAGGTAGGATTGAATAATGAGAAAATATTTAGGAGGTAGGAATTGGCTGAGTTTGTAAAGCAATTCTGGGTGCCATAGTCGGTCAAAAGCATGTTCCAGGTCAAGAAATACCGCCGAACAATATAATCTACGTTCCAATGCAGAGGAAACAACGTCCACCAAAAGATGACATTGCTGGATAGTGGCTTGTGTAATCCAAACAGGTGATCTGGTATAATGTTGTTTGCATTCAGAATGGGGTATAATCGTTTCAAGATGAGTTTTTCCAGGATTTTACCCATAGAAATAGAAAATAGAAATAGAAATAGAAAAATAATTTTATTCTGGGACCAGGTCCATTCAGAATAACATAGATGAACATAATTATAAGCGTGAATATATTTATGTGGCCACAGGCCTACATCTGAGTAAAAAATATTTACAAAATATCAGAACCAGTGAAAGATCCAGCGAGAAGCCAATAAACAGCGGACGGGTGCCGCAGGGTCAGCAGTACACATCTAAATTGGATGGACATGATGATGACAGGATGACCGTCATCCTGCCGGCACCGCACTCTGCCGCCGGCGAACCATACGTACTTCAGCTTCCCTGCAGCTCTCATCGGTCGGGCCAACCATTATAGGCGTCTGTAGGCGGGAGTCATCTCTTCGCCGAGGTACACTCTGTGAAAATCATTTTCTTGCCAGCCTAAATCGCGAGTTGAAAAATCCCGTTTCACTTTCCTTCTCTGTATAAGGTCATCTCGCAATGACTGCCTAACGAACCTGGCTATGACTGGGGGTGGTCGTGGGTCGTCCTTCCTCGGTCTGCGGCGCTCTACTAGGTCGAGGTCTTCTATACCAATCTTAACCCCAAGACTTGCCCCTACATTCACCAATAGTCTCGCGGGGGTTTCGCCAGGTCCAACAGGAATGCCTCTGATCTCAAGAGACCTGTGTAGTAGGCCTTGTTCTGCCTTATTAAAGCGAACCTCCTGGTCACCCAATTTTGATTTAAGGGCCTTATTTTCAGAACTAAGTTCATCAATGAACTTGGTCTGTCCTTCATGGTGGTTCTCTGTTTTGGTCAGCCGATCATTTAGCTCGGAAGTGAGCTCCCCATATTATTCAAGGGACGTTTTTAATGATTTAATCTCGCCGTTCAAACCGGCGTACATTTTATTGACAGCCTCTAGTATGTTACTCGAGGACGGCTCCGATACTTTGCTTTCTTGACTCCTCGTGGGGCTGGTTTTTTTTCCGTGGGAGGGTCCAGGCTTTTTGGATTGGTCGCAATTTTGGCAGACCCAATTCTTTTTATTTCTCACTATCTCTAAATCCTTTTGATTAATGTCACAACACCGGGCGTGAGAAATGAGGCGACACTTTTCGCAAGACAAATTATTTTTTTCCTCACGAGTTATACTCGTATTACAAACCGAGCAGAGAGTCATTGCCATTGTTTTATATTAGTTTAGAAATAATATTAAATAGCTTACTGAGAAATGTTTGTATTCCTTTAAGACGCCGGTAGGCTACTATCCTCTGGGCCACAGGGATTAGTGCAGATAGTAAAAGTGACTCCCGTGAAGCGCCGTATTCTATCGATAATTAGTATATTCACTATTATTCACTTTAATTAAACATATGAAAAAACTTAACTGGGAATGAATGAGAACTATGTGAACAGGTTGGTGTCTCTGGCCATACATGGTAAAAGTGAGACAGGACTGTATGAGGTAGAGTATTCCGGTTTTTGTTTTAGATTTAGGTATCATTTTTACAACGAATAAATTCCAGAGGTTAGGAAAATATGTAGTACGGAGTACAGCACTATATACGTAGGTGGGAAATAGAATTTTTAGTTAAGTTAATTAGCCTGGAAATAATAAAGATAACTGCACCTTTTCCCCAATTAATGATAAATAATTTCGGCAGTTTATCCTTGACATAAACCTCTCAATCAAGAAATCTGAGGAAGCAGCGCTGGCTCTAGCCCATATCGCGCCCTGTACAATCGTGACCTAGGCGCCCCCTAGTAGGCCCGCGATTAAAATTGAACACTTACAGCTATACAAGGTGTTACAAAAACAGCAAATCCCCTAAGAAGGTAAATGTGCCCATGAAACTAAATAAATTTTGCTATGGGATCAACATGAAATAAAATTTTTTGAGACCCGGCGCCCGTGTGCCCCGCTCACCGTGCACGCACATAAGGTAAAGCCGGCCCTGTGGGGAAGCTTATTTTTTTCTCGCTAAAACATCATGTTTCCTCCTTGATAGTCAACAAGACCGTTAAATAAACATTAGTTACTGAGTAAAACATTATTGTTTATTCAATACCTGTTCTATATTATTTTCTGTTAATGTTAATAACTATTTTTACAATTTATATAAAATAAGAAGTATACTGCCGTTAAATATAGAGGACGCCTTCTCTGTTATAACCCTAGTCGGGGGGAACCGGACATCTAACGAGAGGCGAGTTTGGCCAGGGCGTATATTGCCGTAGGCGTGGCCTTTAGATTTATGCCCTGTTCGATATCCCGTACATCGGGAGTCGTCCCTCCCCCGTTCAGCCAAAAGAGGAGCACCGTAATAGGTTTTTAGCAAGGACTTTCACCCCACCGAAATACGTAGAGGTGGTGATCATTTATGTTTCGTGGAATTTCTTGGTAGTGACTTTTCTGGACCAAACATATAACCTGATATATACAATAAATACCAAGGCAATCTATGGATAAATTAAAGTCCTTTCCGGTCTATGTTTATATTGGTAATCCTTTTGATCAGTTTTATTATTAGACGGCTTTATAAGCCATTACATTTTTGATGTGAAAACTTGTTCGCGTTTAGCGACTTTCGGTAGGGGATAAACTTACGGATTCCCGACATGCTCGAGACATATTGCGTGATACTGGCGATGCCTAGTGGCCTGTGCATTACACAATTGGACTAATCAACTCTATTTTAAATAGGATTCCAAATAAGAATAAATATTTATTTATTTATTATTTAATTTTCATTTGCACCTGCGCATCCAGCAAATTTGATCGAAGTGTCTTTCTCTTCGCTTTTCTACATGATCATCGAGTTTTGGAATAAAAATATCAATAATTGAGTAGTTCTCTTGGCCAATGTCTTTTTAATCTTTTCTTATCAAGTCCAGGTAACAGGTTGTAGGAAAGCGGAAGAACGAGTGGGTTTGGGTGATATTGTGTCGATGAGTGGAATGTTATGTATTTGTTATGAATATATGGTTTTATAGTGGGAATTTTAATGTCTTTGTGTATAGTGAGATTCGAAATATACCATGGTGCATTAATAATTTTTCTGAGAATTTCGGACTGTGTTGTTTGTATCTTGTGTATGTGGGCATTTTTCGCTGAACCCCAATGTTCTGCTCCATATGTCCAAATAGATTTTAGTATACTGTTCTTGATAAGTCGTTTGTTCCTCAAGTCTAGAAGATGTGATATTTGTTTGTACCGTCTTGTGAGTTCTTGTCTTTTTAATTTTGTATGTACGTTCCATGTAAGTCTATTGTCCAAGTATAGTCCGAGATAACGTACATACTTCTTCGTTGTCGATTTTGACTGCTAGACACGAACTTTGCGTAGAGAGAAGCTTAAATGGCTCGATTTTTGAGTTTATTCTGATTTGCCATTTATAGAACCAATTTTCTAAAAAAAAAAGATAATTATGCTAGTGATAGTCATCAATAACTAGTTGAAGTTCTTCCACTAATAAATTTTATTAGTCATAGTTTAATGTTTTGTTTTATGAAATGATTGAAAGTACAAATGATCAAAGTATTGTTAGATCTAGATCAGACGTCCAAGTATTCTAGTGCTATGTAGAGCTTATGACTTTTTTCGGAATCTCTATTTCGCACATCCTTGAGACATGTCCAACTGGGTACCAACTTTATAGAGGCTGGATGAGTCTCAAGAGGGTCCTACATATTCCATAAGTTCCATCTCTTTCCGCTAACATGTTAAACAAATGTATGCCAGCAGTTGGATTTGAACCAATGACCTTCGGCACGATAATTCAGCGCTCTATTGTTGGAAAATAGCAATACTAATTGTTTTGTTTGTGATTTGATTTTTCAATTCGTTTGAATTAAAATATTTTTTCAGGATTTTTTAAAAATTGAGTTTTACGAAACTGTTTATAGTATATTTATATTTTTAAAGAGAAAAGTATTTAAAACTCAATAAAATTGACCAATAATTATAAAAAATGTTTATAATATACATTGTTAGAAATAGAAATGTCACTTATGAATTATTCGAATCTGTAAAATTAATTGAGAATAAGTTGCAAATGCAACGCAACTGACGGAAAGTTAAGACTTCCTGAGAGGGACCAGTAATTTTTATTCATTTGGTCTTCTCTTTGATTATCCTTTATATAATTATAATGAAAACTATATTTTTGTTTACAACATATTCATCACTAGCTTATGCCCGCGGCTTCGCTCGCGTGGAATTTGGTCTGCCACATAAAGTTTCGTGAAAGATCATTTTAAATAAATAATTTAATTATTTTTTTTAAATATAAGTTACTCGTACATCCATAATTTCAGATGTCTAACTTCAAAACTGACGGATTCTCTACAACCTTTGAACCCCCATTATATTAAAAGGGAAACCCTTGGGGTGGAATTATCCAAATTTCTTTCTTAAACTATACAAAGAATCTATCTACAAATTTCAAGAGGCTATGTTCCTGATTTGTCTTCAATTATGTACTATAACGGGGGGGCATGCCCACGTGACCCCACATAAATCTGCCCTTGATGTAGCCTATGATGTATAACCTATTTTATTCAATAAGTTTCATCCGAATCCGTTCAGTAGTTTTTGCGTGAATGAGTAGCAAACATTCGCATTTATAATATTCGTAGGATATCAAAACAAATAGTTTCACTCCTGTCCTTTCTGTTATTTTAACCACAATTGATTTTAACTGACATGTGATTTTCCTTTATTTATGTACTATAATGGATTCTCCACAGTATCTAGAAAAATGTCGGCAGGAGGGGGGGGGGGCACGTGCCTATTTGTTATTCTGCTGTATAACCTATATTACTGTAAATTTTCATCCAAATCCATTCAGTAGTTTTTGCGTGAAAGAGAGACAAACATACAAACTTTCACATTTATAATATTAGTAAGATTATGAGAATTCCTGGCTTATCATAAAACAATATTCTAATAAAAAGAAAAACCTACTACAACCATGAAGGGCATTAAATTCAATACATGTTAGAGACAGTAGATTACACTGGGTACGGTTGTGCCAGGGTACGGTTGTGACAGTCGATATGTGCTTGTGCAGTAAATGCTTTGGGATATGCGATTCCTCCTTTTTTATATTTCCGAGGGTTCTTTACCACGATCATTTTGTTAGAGAGGGGCTAGTGGGATCAATTGAAACTGCAAATCCTTCAGGCTGGATGCAGAACACTTCATTCTTAATGTTTCTTGAACATTTCAAGAAATTCTCCAATGCTTCTCTAACAAATAAGATCTTACTTGTGTTGGACAATCATTCATCTCATGTTCATAATAATGCACTGGACTCACTCTGTCAATCAATCCCTCACTCTGTTGTCATTTCCTCCGCACTGCTCCGCACAAACTACAGCCATTGGATCGATCTATCTTTGGACCATTCAAAAAGGCCATAATTACTGATGTGACGGATTCTAAGAACGTTCCGATTATTATACTATATTATATTATAATATCAGTTGTTGCAGTGCCTTAATAATTATAAGAACAAAAGTAATATCAGATTTTAGTTCACTTGCTATATGAATGTTAACTTTGTTTAGAAGAAGTTTATGTTTTGTTATGGAACATATTTCTAACAATAAAAGTAACTATATACCATCTCGCTGTATGTTGATGCCTGTCACTACCGACCCCAACCACTGTCACAACCGTCCTTGGGGCGTGGTCGGTTGTAACCCTTTTTTTTTAAATTTCATCCTATGACTAATACAGCGTATTTAAGGACAATATATTAGTATTTTTACGTAGAATAATAAACAAATTACAATTCGTGTTACTTTATTCCCAGCTAACTTATAAATTAACAGAATTATTGGGTGACAAACCAAAATTGTCACAACTGTACCCAGTCTGCCCTACTGTTTGGACAACGGTTGTGCACGAAGGTTATTTGTACTAGGTCATGCTCAACCACCAGATTCCCAACCCCTTATTTTCGTTACCTATTTTATTGAAGCTGTTTGAACACCAGGAGGATCCTAGATAGGACCCATCTCTTAATATTGTCTGTGCTACCTCGAGATTTTATTTATTTTTGTAAAATTGAATATTTTTTCCTGATAAGCACAATGTATCTAACAAATATAACGCGTTTATTCATGCTGTAACAGTTTTTTTTCAGCACTTCCATCTTAGATAAATGTTCTGAATAACTGTATATGGTTTTAGATAATTGTTTTTACCAAACTTCAGGGTGCTTTTTTAAAAATATAAACATGGTGACAAATGAAAAATTCGATTTGAATAAACCTGATGATCTCAAGTAAATTCATGAGCTCATAACGTAAGTCAGCGATTCAAAGTGAAAATTTCCAAAAATTAATTTATTCTATAATGTGTAATAAATTTTTTTCGTGAATTTTTCATTGTTCCAAGTCCCAAGTTTTTCTATATTGATGGCCTATTTTTCTTAAAGGTTATTTGTATTTACAAGCCTCTTTAACAAATAGAATTATTAATTTTGCGTTGTATGTGCATCTTACCACTTTAGGAAACCCAAAAAGTCCAATTCAATAAAAATTTTCTCATTAACTAATTGTGTATCTCATAGATACGAGATGTGTATTGGTATTCCTTCTGGGAAAGCATGTAAAGGAGCGTTAAATAAAAGTCTGCCAGGACATTCGGCGCGGCAACTCATTGCTCTACAGCTGTGCCACTCCACCCTGTTTAATTGGGTTAATAGTAGAATAGAACACTTTTAGGCAGTTTATTCTTATTACTGAGAACAGAAAGCAAGATTCTGGAGTAACTGAAACGTGGCTCACAACGGTGATCACATCAGTATAACGAAACGAGATCACAACAGTATAACGACATTACCTCCGAGGATCAGTTTCCCACTTTGATATTAGAATAGAGGGTTCGTTTTCCATCTTCGGGGGAAAATAATTTGGAAGTTTCCCTCCTTTCAACTTTGGTCAATTGGATCTCGCTGATTCCTGCCAGCGTTTGTCTTCTCTAATTGGCCATATCCTGTTCTCCGGTCCCGACAAGGCCCCTGGATGAGAAGACCCCGAGGGAGTGCGGCGAAGAGGAGAGGGTGACGAAGTTGGTTAGGTGCGCATTACCCGTGCTCCATTAGTAGCTCCATAACTGTCTCTAACAGCCAAGTTCTGAATAGAGACCTTAATGTAAACTGAGCCTTAATGCCAGTCTCTTAATTACTTGGATCGGGTCCGCATTGTGGCGACATATCTCTTTTTCATCTCCTTCACCGCTATAACATTACCTAAATAATCGCCTCATTTTCTCAACTTCTAATACAATCGTTAAGGTAAATTCGGATAAATTTGAAAACTAGTAAGGGAGCGGAGAGGTTCTATGGTGGAGAGCATTACTTTAATTAGCATCTTGTTGACTTACATCCTTATATATTGTTATAGTATATTTTATTTTATTTTATATTAATTGTTATCATTTTTAAACATTTTTATTTGAAAAGAAAAGATATGTCCAGGACCGGAATACGAACACGGGTCACCACGTATCTACGTGGTGCTCTCCCAACTGAGCTAATCTGGCTCGCTTCTTGGTCAGACACATCATTCCTTTTCACTGATCCCATATCTTCGTAATCAAGTTCGAATCCCGGTCCTGGACATGTCTTTTATTTTCAAATAAAAATGTTTAAAAATTATAAAAAACTAAAATAAAATAAATTATAATAATATATAATGACGTAAGTCAACAAGATCCAAATTAAAGTAATATTCAATGAACATTCTTTCAATGAACCCATTGTATACATCGCAAATTTCGTCAACACGGGGATGTGGGATCAGTAAAAAGAAAGGGTGTGCCTGGCCGAGAAGCGAGCCAGGTTAGCTCAGTTGGGAGGGCACCACGTTAGAGACCCGGGTTCGAAAGCCGGTTATGGACATCTTTTCTTTTCAAATAAAACTGTTAAAAAAAGATAACAATGAATACAAAATAAAATAAAATAAATTATAACATTACCTAGCAACGGATACAGGAATTTTTTTTGTCGTATTCGATCATTTAAATTCCAATTATTTGAAAACATCATATTATTAAGCCACAATTCCTAATTTTTTCAGCCTTTTATTCAACTTAAATGGAAAAAATTAATACAACTTAAAAATAAAAAAGCTATATCTCATAACAACTTTTAGATTTTACGACTATCATTTCAATATCATTGCATTAAAGAGAATGCAATGAAATAAAATTAGGCCAAATCTTATAAACTATAAATTATTTTTTTATCTATAAATCTAACCTGTAATTAAAAAACATTTCTTTATAATATTCAATAAGCTAAACACTCAATATATCTACGTAATACCAAGTAGGCACTCATATATTGATAGTTCACAAAAGGGAACAGAATAAATAGTAACTCGTACTTTTTATCTGAATTACAAAGGTCTGAAAAAAAAAACTTTTTTAAAAAGTGTTTTGATTTATTTAACTGATCTTTATGTAGTTTTTGCGCTGATTTCAAAAGTAACATTAGTTTTTATCTGTCACGAAAGGCTCGCCTACAAAATAAAGTTGACATTTTTGGAAAAAGTACATAAAATGGAAAATTTTGGATTTGTTTTTATTATTTTAACATAAGGTAAAAGCAAATAAACAACGATACCTAGCCAAAATTAACAGAAAAGTGATGCACATGTGTTGTAAAGTTATTATAAGTCTATGTTAAAACGTTTTCTTTTTCCATCAAAGCTTCTTTTGGTACTTTTTCGGCTGTGTTCTTGTGAATTTTCCTTTTTTAACATCCAACAGTAGCCTGCCATCATGTTGACATTCCATCAACCTTGGTATATGCGCTCTATTCCATTTCTTTTATATATTGACGGAAACATTCCCCCTGTTCCTCACTTACAGCCTTAAGAATAATTTTCTGGAAAGTATGTAGGTATAATGTTGCAGGCCAACATTTTGTAGTTTAGTAACAATTGAGCAACCAAATTTTTATAGTTTGGGTTTTTTATTTCCAAGAAAGCCTGTTACAACAAGTTTAAATGAATTACAGGCATTTTATATTCCATTTTCACTTTAGTGGCAAAGTTTTCCTCTTTAAAATTTTTCTGAAATCACGCCTAACAAAGACTCCCTCTTTCAGCTTAGCATCGGATAAAACAGGAAACTGTTCACAAAGATACTCTAAACACTCTCCTTATTCGGGTAATGCTTTCACAAACTGTTTCGTTAGCCCCAATATAATATGAAGTGGTGGAAGTAAGATCTTTTTAATCTTTCACCATTTTCAACTCCAGGAATAAGAGCCTTTCTGATTGGCCACGTCTGCTTTACATGGTGTTGTTTCCTGTCACGGCTATCCCATTCACAGAGGAAACAAGGAAACTTTGTGTAACCACTTTGTTGATCTAGTCACATGGAAATAACTTTCAAATCCACACAAATGGTCCATTTATGATCAGAGTAGCCGAGCTTATTAAGAACAAACTCAAGATTTTCGTGGCATTCTTTCAAATGGACTGAGCGTCCAACAGGCACAGAATCATATCGGTTACAATTGTGAAAAAATACAGCTTGAAAACTACTTTTTGATGAATCGATGAAAAGTCTCTATTTCTCTGGTCCATACGGAATTTTGAACATTTCCATGATTCCAGGTACATTGTTGCAAAAAACTAGGTCACCCTCTTGTGTAAAAAAATGGGCAAATTCCTTTTCTCTAAATCGGTACCATGAAAATGAAACACCGAAGGCTAACGTATGAAATTCTCAGGTGAAATTTGTGACTTATCTAGAAGTGATGGAATTTTGGCACTATTTTTTCCGTAATCAGCACAAAAAATACTGTTGAACCCACGAGTTAAATATGCTACATTTTTTCAGCACAGATCTGCGTTATCAGTGTTGAGGTTATAAACAATGACAGATAACAGTCCCAGCAGATTGGCTGATACAGAAGTACCTATTATTCTTATGATGGAAACAAGATGAATTTAATATAACTCATAAGGGAGATGAATCTACTAAGATTGTGTAGAACCTGCAGGTTGATTTTTCAACTCCTAACCAAGGTTTATCTCCTCCTGATATTAAAAAAACTGATATATGATATTATATATGTTGATATAAACAGGGCAAAGCACCCTTAAAACATATACAATAACTCAAACGGGCCAATAATAACGATATTAGCCGAGACGTTAAGGCCATTTTGGTATGCCCATCTTTCAAGCGCATCTGCTATGCTCAGATATTGCATACACTTTGTCACGGCGCATTTATGGCTTTAATTTTTGCGTTTTCTTGTCTTATTTCTTATTATTTTCATTGTTACTATATCCCTCCTTTAAAATAACAATGCGACTTGGGATGACCTTTATCACATAACTTCATCTTTGAAATAACTTAAAAAAGTATTTCACAACTTCTTCTATGAAAGACGGCAATACCCAAAGTGTTATTATATTTATTTTAAATAGAGAATAAAAAATGAATAATATTAAAACACAAATTTAAATTTAACAAACAATACCGAAATTTAAATATACAGTAAACAAAATTAACAAGAAAAAACACTAAAACAAAAAAAAATACAGAAAACAATTTAATAAAGCACACACAAATAACTGGGGTTACCTGTACGATGTCTGGTAGTCGTTGAAAATCCCCACCCTAATTACAACTGGGTAGCCAAAATTTAGAGCTCCCACAACAGCATCGTCCGATTAGCCATATCAGCATAAAGTGATGTAAAAAAAAAAAAAAAGTTTATAAGACATATATTTGGGGTCACCTGTTGAGTAGTGAAAAGCGTAACAACCGTTCGTACACAACTCGATAACGATCTCTCTCCTAATTATACCTAGATGGGAAATTAGAATGTAATATAATAGAATTTATATTCAGGAATAGAAATTTGTGAATCTGCCACAATATGATATTCTTTAAACAAATATATGAATAGGTAGTCATGAAGTTAACTAATGAACGGAGTGGGTTAGTAGTAGAGCGCTGAGTTGCAATGCCGATAGTCCTGGGTTTAAATTCCGCTCGCTGGCTTTTATTTAATGTTACCGGAGGTAGTTCCTAGAAGATCTAGGACCCTCCTGGGGCACTCCAGCCTCTATAAAGTGGATAACCAAAACAAGGGGGAAATCTGGCTATTGAGCGTGACCTAGGACAAACCACCTACCTCCACAACCGTTGTCCAAGAAATAGTACAGTCTCATAAACAGCGGCATAAAAGTGACGTTAAATAAATTAACAAATAACTCAAACGAGACGAGTGATAAATAGTTGGACGAGATAATGAGGTTGGTTTCATGGAGGCCGGCTAACTCACATATATCGAATCCTTAATATGAAAGAAGAATGAGAATCGGCCGACTCCACCAATCTTTAATTATTAATAAAGGAGACATAAAACCTAAATAAGTAAGGTTTTATTAAACCGTATCTAAAATCGCTTCTCAAAAATGTATCTAACTGTCATTATTCCAAACCTTGGTTCAGTAAGTTAATTCAAAGAGATTATAATTTGAATTTTGAAAATTTAAATCGGACGAAAATAGTCAACACTTTGTTAGTTCAAAAAGAAATTATTATTCATAATCTTACTAATATTATAAATGTGAAAGTTTGTATGTTTGTCTCTCTTTCACGCAAAAATTACTGGACGGATTTGGATGAAATTTTACAGTAATATAGGTTATACATCAGAATAACACATAGGCTATAGCAAGCGCGGATTTAGGGGGAGCGCACGATGGCACGTGCCCCCCCCCCAACAGTTTTTTAGGTACTGTGGAGAATCCATTATAGTACATAAATAAAGGAAATCACATGATAATAGTTGTTAAAATAACAGAAAGAACATGTGTGAAACTATTGTTTTGATACCCTACTAAAATTATAAGTGTGAATGTTTGTATTTATGTTTGTTACTCATACACGCAAAAAATACAGAATGGATTTGGATGAAACTTATTGAGTAAAATAGGTTACACATCATAGGCTACAGCAAGGGCATATTTATGAGGGGCACGGGGATATGTGCCCCCCCCCCGGTTATAGTACATGATTAAAGGAAAATCAGGAACGTAGCATCTTGAAATTTGTAGATAGGTTCATTGTATAGTTAAAGAAAGAAATTTGGATAATTCCACCCCAAGGGTTTCCCCTTTAATATAATAAGGGTTCAAACGTTGTATAAAATCCGTCAGTTTTAAAGTTAGACATCTGAAATTTTGGATGTACGAATAACTTACATTTTAAAAAAATAATTAAATTATTTATTTTAAATGATCTTTCACGAAACTTTATGTAGCAGACCAAATTCCACGCGAGCGAAGCAGCGGGCATAAGCCAGTGTTATTATAATGAATAAACCCGTTTTAAAACGGAAATGAGCAACACTATTCATTGCTAATGCCAAATTATATTATTTTCAGAAGTAAACTTTCTTCAACTTTATAAATATAGCAAAGGATTTAAAGTAGTTAGTTTTGTATTGTGGAACAGAACTAAAATACAGTCGAGAAACTAATGAAACAAGTTGCAATTGAGACTCATTTTAGTAAAACAAATAAAGCAACAAAATCAGGAGTTTATCTTTCATAGAGTTAACAGTGAAGATATTAGTTTTGTCTTCAGTCTATGTTCAGGTATCGTTTCTGGCTATATTAGCATTGAGAATCTAAAAATAATTATGATAGATATTTGTATCACAAATAGAACAATCAAGAAGAAAAAATATAATATAACTTGATTTTAATGACAAGTTTAATTATATATATACCGCCAAATTTTCCTCCCTTATATTTGGTACCTACTTTATAGAGGCTGGGTGAATCCCAGGATGGTCCTAGATTCCATATGATCCATTTCCAGCCGATAACAGGCTATGTAATAGTCATACGAGCAGTGTGGGATTTGAACAAGGATTTTCGGCATGGCAACTCAGTACTCTACCACTGAGCCACTCCGCTCCATTTTATACATTGATAGTGTTATCATTTCATATTGCAAACAAGGCTTCATGAAAATTTCCTTCAGTGTAAGTTATGTAAGAACTTGTCCCGAATTAAGAATTTTTAGGCTTTATTGTCCAATAAAATCCTGAAAAAATGAACTGCTATATTGGCTTCACTGCAATAGCAATGATCTGAAGGAAAATTTAGATCCTTTGATCTTAATAATATTTAAATAATAAAAAGACAATGCCACCCTGAGATCGTTATACTTGAGATATAGTAATTCTGTATCATTAATGAATTAGAGGCATATCCCCCTCTTCTCCAAAGGTTGACTGACCAGGAGTTGGTTAGTAAATTATGATCCTTTTGATTTAATGTCTGATGATCATATAGCAGTTACATGTTAAGTTATAAATCTACTTACGAAGAAAGAAAAGGGGGCCCTTTCGCTATATGTGACAGTCTACATTTTGGCTTGCCCGCTTCTTACCTACAGCTGTCCTATCCTGTTTTTTAAGTGTTAAGGTACCGATCCCTAAGGGACATTTAAACTACCTAATCTATGCCCCTTGGGCTCGTAGCCTGGCCCTAGGAGGATCCTCTATGCCCCGGTGGCCCTAGGTTGTTTTAAAATGAGTAAAAAATCCTTAATTATGCCGTCCATCGGAAGGGGCGTATAACAGGTACTCGTTAAAAATCCCTATCCTAATTCACTCGGATAGGAAAAATTTAGAGCTTCCACTGTAGCATCGTCTGATTAGCCATAGCAGCATAAAGGGAAGTTAAGTGAACAAACAATGCCTCTTAACCTATTTATTTAGGTACTCATAATGTTCTTCTTATCTTATCTTAAGGTACATAAGTTACCACAACTTAAGGTACATAAGTTACCACAACTTAAGGTACATAAGTTATCATACAATTTCTTTCACAATATATATTTTTTATTTAATGTTATACTTCAATGGGACCACGATATTCTTCGGCATTCCTTAGGGGATGAACTAGGGGAGAAATATGCTAGAAACAAATAAGAAACGTAATGTAGCAAACAAGAACAAGATTTTTTACACTTGGCAGGAAGATCTGGAAGTTGAGGATGGACATAAAATGTTTCGGACGGGTTGAGAAGAAAACCCTCGCCCCACCCCCCTAGGTACTCAGCCACAGTGCTGCTATCTGCTGTCGGTTTACGATCCCACTTCCGGTCTCCTGGGGGTTCCCAACCTACTCGCTTCCGTCGATATTTCCACGGCCCTGACAACGACTGTATGCTTTGAGTATGTGTACCCCCAAAACCATTTCTTTCTTCCTGCAGGATGAAAAGGAGCAGAAGAAGAAAATACGATAGCAATGGCGTTATTGGATATATATTCAGGTATATTTCCGGAAAAAGAAATAATTATTAAACAAAAACATTTAGTATGATTGTCGAACCATTTTTAAAATTTATATTTGTAGCAAAGCTTTATTATCAGTTAAAATAGTGAATATATTATTGTGAAAGGTACTTGCGAAGAAACTACATACGGAATAAGTGAGGAAGGGCAAAGCGAGAAAAATACCTGTACCACTACAACCCATGAAGGATTTTGGATTCACTACATGGTAGAGATTTTAATGTTTTAGGACAAAATTTAAGTAGAGAGGTGATCTGCCAGATATCACGCGTGCACGATCAATGTACCCGTGAATTTAGGAAACCTTAGTCCTTTCTATAGCAGTAGTTCCCAAACTGGGGGGTGGGTCGCGAAGTCAAGTCAGGAGGGCGCGAGACCAGTTGAAAATAAAAAATTTTCACTTAATTTTGGTTGTTTTCTCTTTCCAGTACTTCTTTATCTTAAATTGAAAATTATAATGTTTTGCCATGGAATAGTAAAAGTATCAAACTGTTTTTAATGTAATGCTTGAGTTTTTTCATATCCCCGTTCAAATTTTGAGCAAGAGGGGACATGAAGGGCTTTCATTTGAACAAGGGGCGTAGAAGAATTTCGTTTGTCGAAGGGGGGCGTGGTAAAAAAAAAGGTTGGTTTATAACTTTTTCAGAACCCCAGGCATATAGTGGTACGGATTAAACTAAAAAGTATTAATGTGTAATTTTTAATTATTGGTTTAAATTCTAGTTAAAAAACACTGACTCACTAATGGGTTTAACTAACTAAAATCTACTTATGGGTTTATGGGTTCATTACATGATAGAGATAGTTGTTTTTCTATGACGGCTATCCTTGTAGGTGATTCGGCCGAGTTCACTCTCAATCGCAAGGTTTTACTAACTAACTAGTTGGCTATTGAAAATCCGGAAATTTGGTAAGAGGAAAGCTGGATTCGGGATATCATTAATTCTTTTTAATGACTCTCAGAAGAGTCCATTATTTCTTTTTTGTAATTCACCATCTCTACTAGATTATTTGTATTAACTTCTTTATTACTTATTTGTCAATGCTTCAAATTAATCTCTATTCTTTGTATATTTATTTAAGGGTCACCCCTTTATATCGTTATCACTCAGAAACCTTGATGACTATAAGTATTTTAAAGATTTACCATGACAAGATCTGGCACCGGAGGCTTCTCTTTAAGCTGAAGACTGTACTACAACATAACCGTGACTACGACAGGGCTCCCAACCATATTCAATAAGACCGATCATAACCGGTGCGCCTCAGGGAACAACAATTGCACCGCTATTGTACATAACATATACATACGTAACATATACTAGCACAATGAATTCACAACGCATCACATGTGTTCAAGTCATAACACATCACTTTTACTCTTAGACCTGAAGCATGCTCTCTCATTTACCTTAATACCTCAACTATCCCCCCAGGCAGATAAAGTACAATACCTTGGACTAATGTATGTTAGAAGAATGACATTGGGTCCTCACGTTAAGATGAAAGCCAATCACTAAGTCATAAACTAAATTTAATGTATCCGCTATTCAGGAAAAACTCCAAATTACATTTAAGACAAAAATTAAACACGCACACTTATTTACTAAAATCAGCTTATGGCTAAACACACTCAGATAAAAAGACTGCAAACTTTTGAATCAAAAGTAGTTAGAATTATCACCTAAGGTCTATGGTAAGTCAATAACAAAACTTTGCAAAATGCAAACGGTTGACGAACGTACTACAAACGCTTTCTAGAAACATTACATGGACAGCCAACCCATTGATTGAACTAATGACCACAACTTTCATCCCTGAGAACACTAGGAGGAAAAAAAGAACGTGAATGAGGGATCTGTTGACAAAAGAGAATTGAATCAAGCCACAGGAGAAGTACCGCTGGATACTGTTCTTCATAATGCCTGTTATGTCATTCTGTATCATTTTACAGTCAGTCAATCAGCTGATTGTCAATTATCTGTATGTGACAGGTGTGGATAAAAATATAAATATATTAACCATGTATAATTTTAATTCGTCTGTATTTTTTATGTTTAGCCCTGAAGAAGACGTACAATGTGGGTCAAAACATTGGCTTTCCAATAAACAGATTTTTTTTTAACTCCACCCGGACCATTTTATACCTAATACAAACCGAAATTTAATATGAAGGATCCAATATATTTCAGTGAAATACATTGCACGATCGTACCAAGTAAATTTTTCTCGATTTCCTAAAGAACGTAAGGAACTCCTCCCGATATAAACGCCCAAATGGAGGCAGATCGAGGGGGTGGTAGGGTGGGAGCACGTGTGAGCTGAGTGCCGCAGGTGCAGCGACTCCAATGCTCTTACGTTAGATGATCCGGTTACAGCTATCACTCCCTGTTCCGAATCTGTATCGCATTTCCGAGCCTCTTTGAACTTTTCGTTGTTAGAGGAAGATAAATCGAAACAAAGAAGAAGGGAAGCGTTTGAATACAAGTAAAAGACTTCATTAAATGCCTTTCATTTGAATGCGACTGATACGTTTACTATGGTAACAGCTGTGAGAAAAAACCAGGGAGGTTATTTCGATTTGAGTGTTTTTTTTTAGTTTAAAGAAAACAGATTTGAATATAGTGTTGAAATATTACTTTTAAATTTAAAAAAGCATTTAAAGCTAACATTTCAACACTATTAACAAAACTGTATTCTTTAAACTACAACATAAAAACAACATAATCTCCCCGGTTCTTCTATCACAACTGTTACCATGGTAACCGTATCAGTCGCATTCAAATGAAAGACGTTTAGTGTACGTCTTCTACATGAATTTGTACATAAGCATAAATAGAGGAGGATTTACGCCATCGCCCCAGAGATCTGTGTACTATAAGAAATTTAAATAATTCAAAATATAATTGATTTAGAAATTCAAACAAGAACACAGTTATTCAAATGTTTTGAGTTTTCACTTACCATTGAAAACTAGGCACTAAAACTATTAGAAAGGTCTGGGGTTCAGTACATGGTAGAGACTAAACTGTTTCTTAGAAAACGGTTGTGCAGAGAGGTTTATAGAGGCTGGGGGGTTCCAGGAGGGTCATAGATCCCATAGGATCCTTTTCCGGCCGCTAACATGTTAAACCAAAGTATGCATTTTACATTAGGAGTTTTAAATTTTCCCTATCCAGGTATAATTAGGATAGGAATTTTTAACGAGTACCAAACATCGTGCAGCTCATTGGGGTCCCCGTTTAACGTCCCTTCCAAAGGACTGCATAACCAAGGATTTTTTACTTCTTTGGCTAAGTAGGTTGTTATGTTAACTACAAGAAGACAGGTCGTACCGATTTCTAAATATTTAATATACCCTATTCAACATTATTTAGTTCTTTAAGGAGGAAATCACTCCGATAAATTATTATTATTCAAATATCTCAATCGATAATTGAGTTTTAAATAAGTATATAATTAAGGAAAAAAGAGGAAAAATTGAAAATTATATAACGAAAGAGGGAGAACGCTAATTAAATATGCACTTGGGATTCTCCAGCCCTCTCATTAATAATTCAATTATCAAAAGAAGAAAAATGGAATTTTCGAGAAATCGATCGAGAAGAAAAGAATATTAAAAAAAAATCTGCGGAGAAATAAATGATTCATTTAACACACTGCCTCTAATGAAAGGCTCTTTCAGTCGGTTCTAAAACGGTGGACGACTTGTAAGAGAAATATATATTTATTGAGTGATGAATAAACATAATGTGATATTCAAGATCTATAAACGATACATTCTTATGAACTAACTTGTCGACTTATTGGAGACTGCTTTCTTACAAACTATAACTTATCGACTATATGACTACTATCTACTATCCTACCTTCTCTCTTCTCTCATACTCTTAGAGCGAGTATAAATACATGTAAAATAAGAGGGGATGACAAGGAAGTTTACAATGCTGGCAACAGGGATGCAGTGATGAAACTTCCTTGTTGTAAAATTATTTGATAAAACAATTGGTTTAATGCCATTGACCAGTAACTTGTATGTTGTATAATACTACAAAAAAAAATCCTTACTCATTTTGCTACAACTAAAAGGCCATGTTGAAAAAGTTGGTTTCGGTTTCCTGCGGTCACTAACTAACAAAATTATAATATACAACATGCTACTCAAACAAATATGTACCTATACCTCACAAATGTGGGGCTCATGCAAAAAATCCCACTTACAGACCATTCAAATCTTTCAATCAAAATTCCTTCGTTATATAACACATTGTCCCTTTTACATTACTAATAAATCATTACACAAAGATCTCAACATACCACTCGTGACCGTCACAATAAAGCAAAATTACAAAAAAATGTCATGACTCACTTGCTGAACATCCAAACTAACTAGTACAAACATTACTGACAGAAACATTACCATTTGACAAGGAGACTAAAACGTCTCTGGAGCAGGATCTGCTACAGTGAGATGAACCACGCTAGGAGTGCCTTCAATGGGAGCTTTCTTCATACTCGTTTCCACGAGAATCCCTTAGGGGAGGTTTTCAAAAGAAGATGTGCCAAATGGCATTTGTATGATATCTCAAATAAATATTTTTATTAATTTATTACTAGTATACAGCTGAGCCAACAATGTTCTTCCTTATAAAGTACAACCCCTTGATTATTCACAGGAATGGGAGGCCCAAGACCAGAAGAGTCAAGAAGACAAAGTTGCTGTAGCCATGGTTGTGTCTAATTGGAGAGAAAATGCACAAACAACAAAACATCACTAGTAAGTGCTCATTAACTTGTTACTTCAGGCATTACTCATATATTTTAATTTTTGATCTACTGCACGAGGTGATACAGATTTTAACATTAAATTGATTTAACATCACATTATTGACTAATAGCCTATCATCAAATATTTTTATTGAAATAATTAAGCGAATTGTTTAGCAATTAAGTGATACAAGAGGAGAACAAAAGAAACATCTTTCCTTAAAACAATAAAAATATTCAATTTCGAAATACCCTCTCACTATAACAGAACCATGTCCCTCCCCTAGAGAGTATGGAGAAAGAAATGCAGATGCGTTGAAATTGGATTTGGCCCAGAAGGGAGATGTTTGTGATGCATATTTTATGGAGAAGTCACAGGTTGGGAGGGTGCCTTATGTATATTTGATGTCTTCCCAATGTCACTAGTCCGAAACTTGTTGCATTCATATCCAATTATGTTGAATAACATATTGCCTTGTCACATGCAATATTGTGCAGTATGGTGACAAAGCGGTTTTTATCAAAGTTTCTGATCAAGATTATTTCTTTATAAGTTTAACTAGTTATTATTTCTTTTTATAACACATTCAGTAATACTTTAACTGAGGTATCTGTTCCGCAGGTTGTCCCTTCGATTACCATGATTTGGTAATCGTTCAACATCCGTAAAAAATGGAAACAAAAAGAAGAATAGAAAACTGTTTTCATTCCTACAGGCAGATTTGGGGTCAAGAATAGTTTTGAAGCTTTGGGAACATTTGAAGATGCCCCAGAATATATATATATATATATATATATATATATATATATATATATATATATTCTATATATAGCAACAACCTGTGGAATAATTACCTGAATAAATATTAACACTTAAAATTTATTACTTTAATATACACAAATAAATTAGAAATGTAGAATTGTTTGGACAGCAATCAACAATTGTACTAACATGAGTGGAAAGTAATTATGAAATTTATCAATAAAATAAGTTAAATCTAATCATATACAGCATATATTATATTTTACTACATATATATATCATATCATATTATAAATTTGATACTATATTTTTTGTAAATAAATAAGAAAGAATTTCAGTTTAAGCCTTGCAATTTCTGAAAATTTAGTAAATCAAACAAGAAGTTAGTAACAAATAATATGAATTACTAATAAAAAATGCACTTAGAAAAAATTACCTGAATAAATTGAAACTTTTATTTATGAGAGGAAAATAGTTGACTGGATGATAAACTGGAGAATGGAGATAGTTGGGGGGTGCAGTCAATAAAACACCAAATAAGTACTAGACTTACATTTAGTAAGTGCCAACGTTTCGACCTACAGTGTAGGTCATCTTCAGGGCGAATTTGGAGAGAGGAGCCGTTGGTGCACCCAAGGTATCTATACTTAAATTTTTCAGTTTATTTTAGGACATAATGGTTTAATTGTAATTTTATTATATTGTTTGTTGTTTTTTATATTTTTATGTTGTTAAATTACAGACCTATTAGTATGAAAATTCCAAGAATGACTTGTGAAATTGAAAATGATTATATAGTCGAAACGTCTTTGTAAAAAGAAAAATTATGACTGGAAAATGGTTTACTTCAACAATTAAATAATACTAACTCATACCTTAACGGAGATTTGTTTCCATAGTTTTAAATCGTCCAGTTCTAATTTCAACTACTTTTTCATTATAACCAATACCTACAAAAATCGTACCTCCAGTAATTAAATCTATCGATTTCTTATTTTAGTAAGTTTTGTCTGATATTTTCCAACTGAATTTTCATAACCTGTTTTATATCTTCTTGAAAATCACGTTCATAAAATCTAGAAGAAAGTTTAAATATCCTCTATTTTTTCATTTTTGAGGAATTTCATTTTTTCGTTTTTCAAAAGTTGTCCGAAGTTAACATTGGTATTATTAAGAGCTTTAAATGTTGTGGCTTCTCTTTTTTTTTTCCCCTTCAAATGTTTAGACATTGGTTATGAAACCATAGTTTGTTTTTATTAACCTCCTTTATCGCAAGATAAACGATGAACCTCTTTAATATTATCTCCAATCGCTATTAATTTTATCTCTAAAATACAAGTCATCTTGAGCGTATGGAAAAGCGAATGTAATTACGGGTAATAAGTAGATTTCAGTTCATTTCATCAAGAAGGTTACAACTAACATTTCGAAATATAGGTTATATATGTTTGAAGAAACGTTCATTTCTAGTTGAAATTATTACAGACGTATACACATTTCCCATAATTACACTCTCTTTTTCATACTAAAGATAGCTTGCATTTTTGGAAAAGATTAGAAAGGGGAAGAATGAAAAGTTTAAACTACGAAAAACTCGTACCGGTGAATAAGTGGCTTAAGTTTGTCCAGAGAGAGTTAACTACTTTCAGCTAACCGGAATAGTATCATTCTCGTAGTTTTTGGCTTGAAATAGAGTTGCAAAATAAACTCCTTTTCAAGCCACTGCCTTACTTAGTCCCTTATTCACTACGGAAATAATTCGATTCCTCTTAGTTAAGTACAAGAAACTCATTTTGGAGAAAATTAGACATAACCACTTATTCGGTACGATCTCAGGTTTATCAGGTTTCTACATGATCGATTTAATTTTAGGTTTGTGAATCTGGGATCCCCAAGGGTAGTTATAAATGTTCTCATGTTCTAATGTAGTATTTTTTATTATTGGGTTTTTTGAGGTAGCAAAGTTCTTAAGTCGTATCCCGTTCTAATTCTTAATTTTGTGAAAACTTTCCTTACCTATCATGGAAAATAAATTTCACCCCTTTTCACATATGTGTTCGCGCCCATTAATATTAATTGAATACAATTTCAAGGTAGTTTATCGCAGAACCATTATAGTGAACAACATTTTGCAATTTAGTTGGAAAAATATAATTTAAATTTTCTTTTATACTCTCAGGGAGCAGAGTGGCTCAGTGGTAGAGCATTCAGTTGCAATGCCGAAACTCCTGACTCAAATCCCGCAGCAGGGTAGACTTTTATTTTACTGTTATTAACCGGAGATGGGTCATATGCGATCTAGGACCCTCCTGGGGCTCACCCAGCCTCTTTAAAGTGGGTACCCAGAATTAGTGGGAAAAATCTGGCGGTTGAGCGTGATCTAGGACAAATCACCTACTTGCAACCATTGTCCATGAAACAGTACTGTCTCTACCATGTGCTGAACCCCATTTTTACGGATTGTAGTGGTACAGATTTTTTTGTTTATATACTCTTAATACTTTTCGACTTTATTTCTCATTTTTCATCCATAATTTAATATTTGACCTTCATTGTGTTAATTAATTCAGTTTGACTAATTTAATATTTCAGTAATTAAATAAGCAAAAAATTCGGTTTGAACCTTTCAATGTTTAATAATTTATGAAACCAAAATAGAATTAAGTAACTTAATCAATTTATAAAATACAAAGAAGAAGTGTATGAACAAATTTAATATACAAATCATCTTAACAATTTAACAAGCAACATTAACAATGGAAGGCTACTGTAAAGGTGGGATCGGTCGGTCAGCATGACATTCCTTCCAAAAAACTGGTGGGATTTCCACTTGTTGGGAAACAAAAGAATGCTTTATTTATGCAGTGCCTAACAGGAATGAAACTACACTATTAGCATGTATTAAAGAATGCTTATAGAATTCTTATGTCTAACTTATGGAAATGGTAGTAATGGTAGTAACCTAATAAAAATAGAAAAAATAGTCGGCTATGAATACAAACATTATACAGTCAAGCACTCAGAACATTTTGTGGATCTGTCAACTGCAGTGCACACGCAGTCAATTGAGTCACTATAGGCTGCAGCCAAAAGAAATAATAAATTAGAGGCAGGTACTAAAAGATCCCTTTTGGACTAGTATCTGTTTGAATTTATAATTATTATATGTGGAAGAAAGTGCTCCGGGTAGAGGTCACAATGAATTTCTCGTGGAATTTGAGAAAAACTTTATTGATTAGCCAACGTTTCGACCTACTTTGGAGGTCTACTTCAGGGCTGGGGGGGGGGGGAGGCTGGGGTGTTAGGTCCACACTGCTTGAAACACAGCTGACGAAACGTTGGCTAATCAATAAAGTTTTTGTCAAATTCCACGAGAAATTCATTGTGACCTCTACCGGGACCACTTTCTTCCACATATATTATCAAGGTCAACAATTATCATTCAATATAATTATTATTAATAATTTAATAAGGAGGCAGTGGTATAAAGACAAAAATCTGTTTGTTATTAAATGTAGTTGTTCTTTTTCATAACATGTGTTTTATTTTTAATATAAAAATAGATGCGGTCATTAAACGAAAAATACCCAAGATTTCCATTACGAGATCGCAGCGCTGCCCTCCGGACGCACTGTAAATCATACACATTGAGGTTATAGAGTACAACAACAAAATTAAGTTAACTGTAATTGTGAATCTAAACCATTCTTGAACACAAACAAAAATATCCATTAAAATAGATCCAACAATTTAAGTGGAGTTCATTGACATACACACGAACATAAGAATTTAATATGTAAAGATATACTGTAGATGATACTTTTTTAGTCAGAAAGTAATTCTTTAGCACCCTAATGCATGAAGGTTAGGAACCCTTAACCTCAGCTGGAATGACTCCATAACTCAGAAGCGGGTTTCCAACCCCCAACGTGTGCAAGAACTCTCCCCTCACATCCAGCCAGGTAACCCCCAGGGGCCACTAATTCGGCCCACTAATGGAGGTATTAATCCGAACCGACCCGGGGCTTGATGGACTAATTAAAGTAGGCTGCGGTTCGTGTACTCGAGCGAGTCAGCTACATCATCAGCTGTAGCCCTGTCTTCTTGACCCGGAATGACTCGTCGGGTTAGGATACTCAACGGTCGTGCAGGAGAAATATAATAAAACGTTTCAGTATACGATGTCTTTTATGTATATCATGTATTCACTTTTATGTAATGAAGTAAAAACTAAATTTTTAATTTAGAGGACGATATTTAGTATGAGAAACATTGTTTTGTCAAGGGAAAACATCTCGTCAGTGATCGAGGCGTCACTACCCAATCAGTTCCCATGTGCAGCTTATGTAAGCTTTGCAGACTTATGCACCGGAAACTATGTACATAAAATATTTCACTCTCGCTAGAAAGAAATGAGTCGAATGGGTCCGCTAGGGCGCAGCAGCTCACAGGAATGTACTGAATATGCTTAACTTCATGAGTTAAACTTAATGCTTATATTATTGTGACAGGTACTTGCATAAAATAAAGGTACGAAATTAGAGAAGAGGGGTAGGTAAGGAGAAAAAACCTTCATGAAGGTCTTTCTTGTTTTGTGCATGAACGTTATTTATTGATAAGTTTTGAATTTTCATTTCAGCTGGGAGTCCTCATGACTGCACTATTATAATTCTTATTTTTATCTATGATTAGTTTCTAATATTACTATATAGTAGTATTAATATGTACCTATAGTATAACACAGTATATATGTTTAATGTATGTACATAATGTTTAAAATTATTATGTAGGGTTTACTAAAGAGGTTGAAATATATATCGTCGCTGTCAAAACAATACAACTCTAAAACTTTTGGTGAAAATGAGTTAGTAACGGTAATGGACGTATTAAAGTCAGCAACATGGCAGAGTATGATTTGTTGATACTTCTCTTCAATCTTTTTAGTAATAGTTCCAAAATTGTATAGTTAAACAATAGATTATAAATTGCCAAGTCTACAGTTATTTATTATTTTTTCTCTCATGTAAAATCGCCCAGAGTGTACTTGGGCGATATTGTTTTGACAGCGAAGATATGTAAAAAAGTTTTATAAATGTTTCTGATAAGGTTACTATGGTAACTCCTGGGATATAAAAACTCGGGAAAAAACCGAGGTTACTCTGCGTTAAATTTTTATTGAACAGTTACATTTCCTCTCCAGATTAATCTTAATGATCAATCTATTACTTTCAGTTCCTCGGCCAAAAACCTTGGTATCATTTCAACCAATCCCTTTCTTGACCGTCCTACCTCACTTTCGAACTCACTCCCACTAGATATCCATCATGCGTCTTCCTTAACCACATTCAAATCAAAGCTTTTCCTACATCTCCTAAAATCCCAAGCGGATGCTCTTGAATCAATAATAATTAATAGCTCTTATTTCTCAGATTTGGTTGATGAATTACAAGTAAACATTCTTCACTCATATTGATAATAATTTTTATTTATCTATTATTTTTTCTCATATTATTTCTTTTTATGGTAAATTTGTAGGTTATGTTCTTTTGATTATTATTTATTCTCTACCAGTACATACATTTTAGTTTATATCTATTTTAACGTTATTCTTTAAATATTCTATTCTTTGGCTATATGTAACTTTAATATATGTAACTTTTTTAAATTTTGTTCTTATATGTTATTATTAAGGAACCTGGTCCCAGAATAAAATTAGAATAAGAACGATTTACTACCACTTAATAAAAAAATACATTTCTAACATATTCCTTTAAAGGAAAAAGATTAATAAAGGCTAACACTTGTAGATGTCTTTCATAATAAGTGGAAATCGTATAAGGAAACATTCTGACTTATTAGCCCTCTCCGAGACTAAAGGGACGAAACTTCTCTCTCATAGGAAAGTGGAAGTGAGGAGATGAAGAGAAAGAGAGAAAGAGAAAGGACAGAAATGCGATAAATTGAGATCCCTTTCTTTCCGACAAAGGCTAAAGTGGATTAGCATTTATTGGAGCGTCCGAGGTAGTTCGAGTCCCGGAGCTTTTGAGAACAATCTTCAAAAAGGTCCTATAATCGGATCCGCCGCCATTTTACAACTAATTTAGGGCCTCCATGTTGGGAGAAGGGGGAATTGTCATCTGTTGAGGAAATTAGCGCCATCTGGGAGCGTTGGTAGGAAATTACATATCGACGGCTCACGGTCACCGGGTCACGAGCCATCCATCTCTGTCCGTCCTTTGCCTCCTGAATAGTAATCCCCTCGGGTCTCAGCCTATTTACTTCTATATACAATAGCATCCATATCGATGGCAGGTCCTATGCATATATATATATACATATATATATATATATATATATATATATATATATATATATATATATATATATATATATATATATACGTACATATATACATATATATATATACATATATACATATATATATATGTACATATGGAAAATATTTACAAAAAGAAGTAAATAACTAACATAACAACGTTTCCCTAATTCAGGTTTGATTTTGTTGAAGTGAAAACTTCAAAGAGGAAATCTCTCGATTCTTAAAAACTTTAAGATTGAAATTGACGGTAGTGCCAGTAATGCTGCTCCTCTAGATTTTTTTAAATGAGCGATTTTTGGAAAAACTTTAGGGTTCGTGCTATCGACATGTGCAACATGCTCGTGACGGAATGCACGAGACTGGCGACGCTTAGCGGCCTGTATATGGGTTAAAGGATTTGTTTTAATTGACAGTAGTTAAAAGGATTAGTTTTGGCCATCGTTCCTCTGGCATTCTTCTTAAGTGGCCGTAACATTTTAATCTTATTTTTTTCTATTTTTACCTATCTTCATAGGTAATAATAAAAAAAAGCTTGATTCTACATACAAAATTTTTATCGTACCTAATAATACTGAGAAAAAAATCCTCAATAATGTAAGGTCAAACTGGCTGGTCTGTTCGGCTATTAGGTTTGGCGACCTGGCAACCCTATCCACGACCTACCAAATCCTTTCCTCCTTTTTAGATACTTTTCATGTTTCTGAACCCCAGATGGTAAAATTTTTAACCAACGAGCGAAACATAATACTAATAAATAACTCTTAACAAAAGCGTTAAGACACTCAATAATTTTTCTTTCTCTTACTAGTTTTCAGTTACATTATTGTGGGAGCGTCCATCTTCAATAAGCCATCTCGAAAGATATTTAAAGTTTTATTAGCTTTAGTATTTTTCTACATTATTTACGTGTCATTATATTACCTATTTATTCACGTCCCTTTTTTTTTCCCATATCCTCCTTCTTTAGTTATATTTTTGGGCGTTACATATCGCTACAAGCGTTTCCATCTTGCTTTGTAAATTTATTTATATTGTATTTGTCAGTTAACCTTCTACCGTTCACATAGCCGCCTTGTATTTGGTTCGTACACTTTTTAAAAATTTATATCTTTCCTTCGTCCTTCTCGTTCCCCGCTCATCACACCCAAGTCTCCCTTCATCTCATGGCATCCATCATATGTTGTAATAGAGCATCATAATTTTATAATTTATCTTCATTTTCAAACCAGAATTTTATATCTTTACTCTCTATACATTTCTTTTATATTTATTTTTTCACATCATATTTCGTATTAATATAAATTCAATAAATTCGTATAATTATATATATATATATATATATATATATATATATATATATATATATATATATATATATTATAATATTAGTAAGATATATATATATATATATATATATATATATATATATATATATAAATATATTATAATATTAGTAAGATATATATATATATATATATATATATGTAACATCCCATGCTTATATTATTAACAAGATACATCACTACCTGCTCTTGAACGAGATTCCGTTATATTACTTTCGACTAACTAATTTCTTCTGTATTTATACTTTATGATCATTTTTTGTATTCATTTCCATATATATTTACTTATATAACATTCTATTAGTAAATTATCAATCATTTTACATTTTATATCATTACCTGTAACTTAACTAGGTTTTCCATACTTTTATTTCTCACCGTAGCACATCTGTAACTTTTCTTTATTTTTCATATTTCATCTACCTTTACCTTCTAATTTTTCTACTTTATCATTGCTTGGCATTACCACCCTTTCTGTACACTTATTATGTAATCTTTTATTTATATATATCCTCAATATTATATCCATTGCTAATTTTCTTTACTTTTCAATATCTTATGTTATTATATTCTTTCTTGATACTGCAATGTTTTGATTGTTTTTCTTTTGTTTTTCTTTCTTAGCCATGAAGATGGCCTACAACGTAGGTCGAAACGTCGGATCTTGTAATGAATACGTTTTTTCTTATTTAGTGTTATTTTTACTGCACCTCCAGACTAATTATATCCTTCATTTAATGTAAATAATTCGCTTGCATATCGACATTCTTATACTTTTTTTTCTGTATTTTTAGGTTTTTTAGTGTTAGAGATTCATACATGAAATAGAATATTTACATATTTTATAATAAATTAACAAGACAATAAACGAAAATGAAAACAGAGTAGCCAGCAGACTATAACGACTTCTCTTGTCCGAGTTCTTTTGTACTTGGGCATTCTCCCGAATCTCCTGGACTATTAATTTTCCTCCTGCCCTGGATTTTCCTCTGATAAGAGGAAATACCCTTGTATTCTTACCATCGAGGAAAATTTTATATATATTCTTATAACCTGCCTCTGCTCGGAAAAATGGTTTCTTGTTATTTTTATTTGTATAACATATACACGGGATTTCATTAAGACCGCAAGTTAAAGTTATACTGTCCGGGTTTTAACTGTTTCTTCTTGAGGAAATCTTGAAATTTAAATTAGACAGTTATTATTAATTTTACTACCTCTGGTACAGAGGATTATTATGATTTAATGTCTTTTTCTGAGAGCGATCCCTCCCATAGGAATCGCAATTGGTAATGGTGTAAAATAAGGAGAAGGAATTAAATCTCTAAATTTACTGAAATATATTTTTTAATTAAAATAAAGGTTTATGCACAAGAAAAACCAGTCACTTGGCCAGCATATAAGAAGAAATCTCTCAATGTATGCCAAATTCAAGCATTATGGTTCTGTTGTTAAACCTGAAGCAATTTGAGTTATTTAAATACATGATTTGATAGAATATGATTATTTGATGGAATAAGGCAAGAGATATGTAAAGGCAAATAGTGAAACTACCCAGAGGTAGTACTCGAATAACAAATTCAACTTTAAAAAGTAACAAGGAATTGAAGAGGCATCTAGGTCAGAAACTAGTGGGTTTGAGTGGAGATAAAGTTTGTCATGAAAATATTGATATGGGGCTCGGGCCAAATCAGCAACCAATAGGACATTAGGGTCACTATGGATGATTGTTTTCGTAAGAAAGTAAAGAGTATTGTCAGGACTGTAAGGATACAAAAGGAATTCGATGGCTTAGAGGACCCCAAAGCTCAACTCCGTAGGTCCGAATTGGTCTTATAATAGTCATGTATAAGAGTCTTTTGTAATTAATTGGATATGCAGAGCGTCTGTCCAATAAGTGTTGCAGTAACCTGAAACGACGGGCAGTTTTCTGTATTTTCAGTCTAGTATAAGGATTAAAAGTTAAAATTTACCAAACCTGTTCTCTAAACCTGTAAAATCCAATCCTGTAAAATGGGATATTAATAAAGGATAATGGAGGAAAGGAAATCGTATTCACATTTAAAAATAATTTCACGATCATTAAATATTTCTAAGAAGTGAACTATGACTACGAAGTACTATAAGGTACCATGACTACGATAATCCAATGATAAAGATAAGATGCCATAAAGCCTCTGCGTTATACCTTAAAAGTTTTAGAACAGTAAAGTGTTAAATAAACTGTACAAAACTGATTGGAGATATTGCAATTTTAATGGTATTTACTTTTCATTGCATCTTATTTTAAACTGCATTAATACTTTTTAGGAATTGTTATATTTTTTTAATGCAGCGAAATTCACTTAAGGGATTTTAAAAAATAGCTTGGTTTACAACGGAGAGTAAAGGTGAATTGAATTGGGGAAAGATAACTTAAAGTAAATTGTTTAATAAAATAATATTATAACAAGTAAGTTTAGGATTAAAAAAAGACAGTAAAAAAAGTGTATATTATTATTAATCAAGTGATAGCGTCGCGAAAATTAAGATGGCCTTGTAAAGTTGCTGGGATTGGTAAAAAAGGGGCTAACAAGTGCTCTACCGACTGGGAAGGATCTGAGGGGTAGATCGAGGCATAACTGGGATAAGTTAAGATGACCTTAGTGACCTTAATTGAATCAAGACGCGTTAAAAATGACCTGATGTGTTTGGTTTTGGGGGGTGGTCCGTGGATGGAGGTATGTAAGCAGAGATTGGTGGTATCTATTTCGAGCCTTCGGGTTCGCTAAACCTCATTATTACTATATATTACTTATAATAATGAAAATATATATATATATATATATATATATATATATATATATATATATATATATATATATTTATTTATTTATTGTTTATTTCTTGGTTCCCTTATAACAGTATTATCGAATATCCTGGAGAGAATCAGTGAAGCGGAAAGTAGCGCAGGACTATATAGGCTGAGATACCTCCGCAGGACCCTTCTACAGAGATAAGGATTGCGAGAACCATCCAGTTACAGAATGGTGGAGGGGTTGCCAAGGTTACCGCTGCTCCTCTGCTTCTTTAGGACCTCCACAGTCATTCCTGAAGGACAGATTAGGGGAGGAAAACAAAGAGGGTGGTTCTAGGACACTTCTCCAACCTGGAGGCTACTTTCAAAAACATTATGGAAGGGAACCCCAAGTTGTTTGCTTTCATTATTTTTTATCAGAAACGAAAATTCAGATGTTTTATCTCTGTCATATAAATTATTTATTCTCATTTCAAAGTATAATAATCAGTGTAATCTAACAATATTTAAGTAGATTATTTCATTACTTGATTCATACGATTCGTCCTATGGAAACTGAAAAAAAGAAACAAATATGTTTGATAGGTATTTGTATCAAAACTGCATCGATCGTAATTTTGTAGTACTGAATTTTCGATGAATAGGTATAGCCGATCCTAACGGTTTACCTAAATACTCCCTCAGTACTAGATTTTCATGTACAAAGTTAATTAAAAATATTGACTATAAGTACCTTATTTATAAATGAAACCATATGAGAGGTTGCACTAGCTCAATACGAAATATAAAAAAAAAAATTGATTGAAATAATAATTAGTATTTATATCATCCAGATCCTAATCTATTTGCATGAATGCACAACTTAAAACAAGGCATTTAGCTATGGTGAATAAAATATTTTATGTGAAACGAAAAGTTTAACACGTTATTGACCTTTTCAGGTATTTTTAGTATGAATTTTTCATATATTGTGGAAGGTTTTAGTTAAGATATACTATTCTTATATCAATCAAGTTATTTACTTTAAACTGAAGTTGATTAAAACAAATTGTATAACTCATAAACAGGTCCCTACGGCTCGCTCAATACGTTACGAGCATGTCAGTGACGCGAACGCATCCGTTTTTCCCCTACCAAATATCGCTCAAAGTGGTTCCAGAAAATTTCACTTAAAAATAATCTGCAGCATTACAAGGCATTATAGGTACAATACACTGCAGCTACTGTACTGTATCAAAACCAATAGTTGTGGAGGGAGTTGATTTTAATCTCGTCAAGAATTAATATGAAAATACACCATAATTTCTTTACAACTCTTCCTGAATTAGAAAATTAGAACTCATTTTTTCTTTGACCAATAAATATGACATTCATTATATTTTGTAATATAATCATATTTATTGTTATTTTACTTTGTATACATTTTTTTTATATATTATCATTTGCAATTTTACTAATAACATAGTAACCATTATATTTTATTTTTACTATGTTTAGTTATCTTCTAGATTTCTTTCCATTCTTATTATTTCTCATCAGTTATTTCAAGTTAACTTTTAGTCATTACTTTTCTATTTATTCTTAACATTTCTGTTTATATTAACAGTCTTTTTAAATTAAAAACCACCAGGTTTTTCCCCCAACAAAGGATTAGAGGCTGAGTGAGCACCAGGAGGTTCTCCAGGGTTATAGAGTATGAAGAAGGTTTTTCTATTTTTGTTTAATAGTTTGACTGCACCCCCACTTTATACTATTGTTAGACTTTATAGTTTACATAGTGTTTATATAAAGTCGTTAGTATTCACAAGTCAAATCTGTACAAAACGCGCTCAGTTCCTTTGTATCAGGTACAAATTATAGCTAGCCGTAATTAATAGCAGGCGGGTTGAGTTATCGCCGCGGTTGATCCGGACCGCCTTTCTGTCCTCCGAGTGCTAATTAATGATTGCCAGATAACAGGGAGGGGGGCCAGGGTGGGAGGATTTCAGGGGAGCCCCCGGGCATTGTCTCTCCGCTTGATATCTCGTATCTGTCCCGGCCCGGATTAAGATTGTTTCACTCCTTCGCTTCCTATCTGCCGCCGCTCCGCCTTAATCCGACCTATCTGGAGGGAATACTAATCGTCAGTGGTTGGCTGCACTGATCGCTTTCCTGTCGGGTTAAGAGATATAGCTCTTGTTCATTTGTAGCCGTGTCTGAACCTAACAGGAGTTTCCTGTGTGGTACTAGTGTACTGCTATGTTGGCTTTACAGTCCAAACAAGGATCAAGGAAAAGTCAGATCCTTTGATCTGAATAATCATGGTAAATAATGGTGAAACCAAATTGTTAACAAAATATGAGTAGGAATTGGGTTATCTTTCTCAAGTTTTTGTTTGTTAGTATTTATTTTTTGTTTGTTTTTGTGTATTACCTATATTAGCTGCTAACAAAATACAAATTTTTACAAGTGGTTATAATTGATGAAATGGAAAATAGGTTTCCTTCATCAATTTTGGACACAGTATGTTTTAGAAAAGAAATCTTTCTAAGCTTTACTTATTTATAATTCAATTACTTGTTTACTTTTATACAAACATTTTTATTCTTTTAACTTTTTTAATTTCAAATTTAAGAATTTTTTTAATTGGATATGACGAAAAATGTTCACGATATACTATGTTGGAAAAATAAATATTTCCCATTAATCATTTAAATCTGCAAAATTAATTCAATCAACTGTAAATAAAATAAAAATGTTGTCTTTAAACTTATTTTTTATTTAATTTTACATAGCATCATGAAAAATATGTATATTTTTATTTATATTTTTTTTTCACTTATAAATAAACCATATGAACCATATAATGTGCGCTTATGTATTGAGTTAGATACCCTTCCCAGGAAATAATGGTGCCGAGTTGTTTAAATTATAATAATAATAAATTCTTTATTTATTCTGGGACAAGTCCCTTTAGAATAACAATACAGGTATATAGGGTATTATTACGTCTTAGAGTATATTAATACAGGGTATTATGATGTCTTATTAAGTGAAAAAGAATTAATGAGAAAAAAAAAGTTGCGAATTACCTACGGTGATAACATTTGAAAGGAAAAAAGAAAACTACAAGAAATAAAAAAAAAATAGATAGTTATAATTACAACAATAATTATATAGGGACTAGCCGACCCGGCCACGCGTTGCTGTGGCTGTTGTAATAGTTTTAAAACGATATTACGTTAAAATTTTAATTTTAAAGAAACAATGAATGAATGGAAAAAAATAGTTAAATAGATTTTATATCTAAATACAGTATATAATAAACAAATAATATACAAAATTCTTAACTGATAAAATATAAACATTAGATTAATGAATGAGGTATATCATGGTTGAGTTTTAATTATGGCTAATTATATTTTTTTAAATTATAACTATTTATTTCAATTTAATTAAGCGCTTATCGATTAACAATATTTTTTTTAATCTGCCCTTTGTTAATAAAAATATATTAGATGGTTTACTAACACATGAGCATGCAACATATAATTGTCCATTTGAGAAACATTGATGTTCTAGGTCCAAACCGCAAATGGACATTGTCTGGCCTTGAGACTTGTTGATGGTCATAGCAAAAGCCAAGCGTATATCAAATTGAAGTCTTTTGAACAGTGTTATGGGTTCTGATGGTATCATTGGAATACGTGGCTAAAGATGACTTCTCCTTTAAAGATTCCAGTCAACATTGCTTCTTCAAAAACATTCCCGGTGATATTTTTTATGACCAAACGTGTACCATTGCATAATTTAGGTGGATTCAAATTACGCAGAAGAATGATAAGTGAACCAATATTCATCCGAAGATTGTGTGGTGGCATTCCTGGTATATCGAGAGAATATAAAAATTTAGTTGGATAATTTAGAGCTTGGTTTTCAACAACAATATTATTGATGGATTTAAAGGGGATTAGATCACCTGGTAACAACAGTTGTATTAAAAATTTAATTTCTTCAAAATCAGCATTTTTCGCTGTCAAAATAACACGATTACTGAGCCAATTATGGTTCATGTAATGACTAAACGTGTAAGATTTCATAATTGGTGGATTAAAATTACACATATTCAATAGTAATGGCCGAAACATATCACTTAGAGGTATGAAAAATTATGTGATTGGAACTTAACTAAGGATCTGTTAGACCTACGGAGCTGTATTTGGGCTCAAATTGTAGAATATTTAATCTTCTTTGAAAATGGTCATTTATGTTTTTTCCCTAAAACGCACCGATTAGGAAATACAGGCCAAAAAGTGAAATATCTCCGAAAATTTCCAAGTTATTTGGCCACCAAAAGTAAATTAAATAAATTTAAATTACAAAAAAATTAAATGCATTGAATAAATACATACACAATATAAATAAAATGAATGATTAAATGAATGCATACACAAAAATTCATTCAAGTCGATCCAGCCGTTTAGTTGCAGTATAGTTAAATAACCAAGATACCGACTACAGCGCCATCTGCCGAACTGATTTGTCAATCTAAACCATCCAGGGCGTCACCCAAACGCATACAAAAAAATTCAAACAAATCGGTCCA
Source organism: Arma custos (assembly GCA_037127475.1). NCBI lineage: Eukaryota > Metazoa > Arthropoda > Insecta > Hemiptera > Pentatomidae > Arma > Arma custos. Next base: position 182,737,279 of record CM073759.1, read on the forward strand.
GCCGTTTAGGAGTCCAGTGACATACACACGTACAGTAGAATTATATGTATAAAGATAAACAAGATAATCACATATGTATGCAAATTACAAAGTCAAGAAGAAACTAAGAAAGCAGAAAATGAAACAAAAATATGACCAATATCAACTAATATAACTTGTTTTTAAAAATATCTAACTGGATTAGTAAAGTGTCAATATAATAGGTTATAAATAATACCGCTTAGTTACTTGGCAGAGAAACATAAAATAAATAAACAAAATAATAAAAATATCAAAGTGCTATTACAATACACCATTGAATCGACACTATTATAAACTGAGACACTCTACTTAAACGAACTGCCAGGCTGAATGAGCCCAATGGCAGTAAAGAAGATTGGACTAGGAAGGGTCATTGCCGAAGAGATAGCGATCAATCCTAAATCGCCTCGAACCCTCTTCGAGTTCTTGAGGGGGGGAGGTGGAACTCATCGAGGCTACGAGGAGGAGGACATTGAGCGGAGCATCTTCTCTTCAGGCCCAATGGACTCTTTACGTCCCTATGTCCCATTAGACTTAGTCCAAACATTATTACAAACATGATCAGAAAAAGAAACATTATATATATCTGGCCGGAAGACTACATGATACAAATCATAAAGCGTACAAAAAGTGGCAGAAAATGTAAAAAGTATAATTTAATAAATAATAACAATAATAAGTAAATAAGCCGTACGAATCCTGACAAGAGAAAGATATTAAGCAATTAAAGAGAATAGATAAATCAATAACATCTGTTAAATACATGAGCTAGCATGCAGTAATTTCTTTACATGGTGTACATCTTCTTAAAATACAAAATTAAAAACACAATAAATTATTCAATACATTTCATTCTAAGCAAATGACTAAATGAGTTTCCGGGAAAGGTTTTGGTAATAGCAATGCCTAAGTATTCATATATCTAAACTTGGCCACAAGGTAAAAATGAATCTCAGAAGGTAGTAAAAATATTAGAATAACCAAATACTTGAAAAGACTCATGGTTGGGGGTCTGAGCGCCACCTACAGTCTTTTAGTCCTTTAAGTACATATTATTTTTCACACAACACCCATCAGCAACTCGATTGGTAAGATGGACATTGAAATTATCAACAATAAATATCAGCAATAGAAATTTACATGTATAGAGGACTGCTTAGGATACCTTGGACAGTACCCAATACTAATTTAATGACAGAGTAATACTGAAGAATGTCTTTGTCGGATCATGCAGATGATTATCTAAGGGAAAATAAAGAGGTATATTGAAAAAAAATTTGTTTGACTTGAAAATACTCTATACTGCAACAGGATACGACGCAGAAACGCAGAACATATTTTGTTTATGAAAGAGGACCGCATTCGATTTGGCAATACTAGCTAACATCGGATAAGATTGATAACGCCAGATTTTCCTCTTATTTTGGGTTCGATTTAAATGTAGCAATGTAGCCGACGAGCGATTTAAACGATTTAAACCAGAACCTTCGGCACGGCAGCTCAGCACCCTGCCACTGACCAACTCCGCTCTCTAGTATGTTCAAAAGATACTTAGTAATATTGTGTACAGATCCAAGTTGGCTAATAATTTGTACCATCATTCTAGAAATGCGTACACACATTGATTGAGGGTTCATTTAAGTCACAGAAATGTATATAGTAAAGTATGTCTTTATTTTTGTTCTGGTATAGAAATTGGTAAATGGTCTCCTCTTGTAATAATAAAGAAAGAAGAGGATTTAATATCGATTCCACTTAAAGCCGATGTCCTTAGAGAAAGGAAGAATCGAGTGTGTGCGATTTCCTCTACAATAAGAAGAACCAGAGGTCCTAACGACCGAACAAGTACACAATAGAGGGCGCTCATGCCGGGCGATGTGTGGTCTCATTTGGCGGTGTCAACCACAGAACTGGGTTCGAATCTCGTCCCTTTCTTATCCTCTCTATGTAGGCCTGGATTTGAGTCTAGTCCCTAGTCCGCTGGTACATCTATACATTCACCGGGGCTGTAGATATATCTGGCCAAAGGACTACATTATTTGAATAACACAATATATAAATAATCGCATGGAAATAAATATGAACTAAGAGGTATGTTCTGGTAGAGAAGAATAAAAAATAGCATAAAATCTAAAAAATATAAGCACCTAACAATATAAAAAATGATATCGTTTTGAGTGAAGAGTATTTACAGTAATTCGTCTACCACTTCTGATGAATATTAGCTATTAAAGATTAATGATTAGAGAGCAACTATTTGGGAATTTAAGAGATGTAGGAAAACTTTGAATTTGAATATTTATGAATAATCAATATTTATATTATGTGAACAAGGAAGACGCATGGCGTATATCTGGTTGGAGAGAGTTCCAAAGTGTGTTAATAATGGAATACGAAATATTATTCTGACTGAACATCAAATAAAGTTCATGTGGAAATGATTGACTGAGCATATGTCAGAAGAATATAATATGGTCTAATTTTACTTCTACCAACGTTTCGACCGAACTTTAAGGCCATCATTATGGCTGAAAATAAAATAAAACGGAAAAACTATATAAACAATGCAATACTAGAGAGGTTTTATAACCAGAAATGATAAGAATGCCAAGAAAAATGCTTCGAAGAGTAAAAGATAAATAATAAAATAACTGATTGGAATTAATAAGAATGGGAAAATCTAGATGATAATAAAATTACAAAGTATAATGATTACCATGTCATTAGTGAATGACAAAATGAACTTGAGATTGGTACTAAAATAGTACAAGTTACAAATAATATAATGAATGTCATGTTACTGATGAAAGACAAAATGAGCTTGAAATAAGTCTAAATTATTTTGTTTAATTTATTGATTGCATCCTCTGAACATTTCATACTCATCAAATACAGTTGTTCATTAAAATAAATATAGATTATCTTAAAAACATATATCCAGAGAAAGAGAGCAGTTTTTTTTTTTGCATTGATTGAAATAATGTTGGATTATTAAAAGCAAGCAACTCCAACGTGTGAAACATTGGCAATATTAATGGCTTACGAATACATAACACATGACGTTGGGAAATCAGTCATAGTAACAGACTCACTATCAGTGATAAATGCATTAGAACGACTTTGGACACCACACACTGTGTTACGGAAAATTCAAAGCATGAACATGGCCTTAAAAGAAAAATAGTTTCACTAACATGGGTCCCTTCGCATGTAGACATAAGTGACATCAAACGAACTGATACAGGGGCTAAAGCGGCAACAAAAAGCGGTGCCAATCCCTTCTTAAGAACAACAGGTGTTTCTGTCGGAATGGTTAAAATTTGAATAAAAAAAAATTAAAGGAAATTCGGACGTAGAGTGGAGAGCCTTCGGCAAAAACCACCTCCGTCAAATAAAAGTCAAAAACACTGTTTGGATCTCCCCAAACGGCCTAAAGTGAATAGAATGCAGCATAATAAACAGGCTAAGAATAGGTCATACTGAGCTGACTCACTCACTATTTGTAAGGCTATATCAACCAACAAGTCAAAGTTGTGATAATATGAACTTAAAGTGAAACGTCTGTACTGAAAAAGTATCAGATGGAAATACATAATGAGTTTAAATATTGAAACATGTATATCGTTGGAAGAAAATAATAAAATACAAAAGACGCTGATGTATTTAAAACCCTCGAAGCTAGTTTAGGAAATTAAACAAGTTAAACAGAATAAAAAAACAATTCTAAAAACCTATTTATATAATAGAGATGTGATTAATATAATAATTAAAAATTAAAACAGAAAAGATACGTACAATATAATGGAGTGATATTGCGGCCTTGCTTCGATGCGACTGTTGCTAGCCTGTTGATGTGAGATATCTAATCTTTTCTGATACAGTTCATCAATTGTTAATAAGTTGACAGTTTAATTATCTTCGTACGAATATACTAAGGCATTTGTTTCTTTTTTTTCTAAATGCATTGTAATAAATATTTTAAGTGTTTTTGTTGATAAGAATTGAGCTGTTGGTAAAAGGTAAAGCCTAAGTCATGAAAGAGTAATTCTAAAGGGAAATAGTAACTGTTCTAAAAAAACATAAAAACTAAAACATTACTTGTTTAAAATTTATTTTTATTAATAGTTATATTGATGGTAATTATATTTAAATATTTCTGTTTTGAAGAGAAAAGATTTGTCCTGGCCGGGATTCGAACCTGGGTCGTCTGCATCTCTAGTGCAGTGCTCTAAACCACTGAGCTACCAGAGGTCGTATCCAAGTCAGACAAATCCATTCTCTTCACCGATCCTTTACACACATCCTATATACGTTGCAAAAAAAAAATTGCGATAACGCGAGGAAATAGGATCGGTGAAAGTATGGATTTGTCTGACTTGGATACGAACCCTAGTACCTAAGTTGGCTAGAGCACTGCACCGTAGATGCCGACGACCAGGGTTCGAATCCCGGCCCGGACAAACCTTTTCTCTTCAAAACAAAATAATTTGTTTAGGCTTATTCTTCTTTCTATCATGTTGCTATAATAACTTTTCTATAAAATCCAATATGACTAGTTTCAAGGTGAGACCAGAACGTCCATACATACGTATTTACAATATATACAATTATATTACATTTTATATAATTTAATAAGTCACAAGTATTTAAAATTTCATAGAACTTTAAATTTTAAACGCGATCCAACAACTAGCGATCTATTTAAGCCACTATGAAATATTTATAATCCGTTTAAAAATTCAAATTTTCACTTCAAGCATAAGGGTTTGTTGTACTTGTCAGAAAAAGTTCTGTTTTAGACCATTTGAATGTATTCATCTATAAATAGCTAATCTCATTCCGAATCAGTTCAAACTCCTCATTAGTTGATTAAAACAAATGTTTATGAGTTTTACATAAACATGCCGATAAGCGTCACCAGTCTCCCCCAACATCTGGAGCATATAACTTACGTCGCTGACGCAAACCTATACGTTTTTACTCCCCAAAATAGCACATCGCGTCTAAAAAGTTTTCACTTCTAAAACAATAATGAAACAATAATAATAAAAAAAATATGTTAGTGAACATCGGAAGAATAAAAGATTAATGCCTACAGTGTCTGTCCGGTTTGAACAGGGTAAACAAGTTGTAGTAGTTTGTGGTTGGCTGGTCGTGTTGAGGTCAACCACCAATCAGCAGCGTTGACAATACCTTTCGTTCTCATTCTAGTCTCTCATTGGCCACTTTAATCTTCTAGGGTATATTAATTAAATATTTAACTTTGCGTATTTACATTTATATCGTAAACTTCAAATATAACGTAAACAATAATTAATTTTAATTTTAATGATAAATAACTATTAAATGGATGACTGAAGCTATCTTGCTTTAGCTCTAGAGAATTCTGCTGCCACGGCCTCCTTTAGATTCAGGATCCCAAGCATAACCAAGAACTTACCGTCATGTTTGTTTTCTTTCTCTGTCCCTAACAGAATAGTCTTCACTGCCCTCCACATGTTCCTGTAAGGATATTATTATTAATATGTATCATATAGTAATATAATAAATTTATATTTAAAAATGACCCCATATCACTAAACTTGAAAAAATTAATTCCCTCAAATCAAACTTATACTCCGTTGTGAACCGACGACTTTCAGCCCTTTTGTATCGTTGAATAACATATCACTGATTCCTGTTGACCAGGTCCGGTACTTAGGACTACACCTGATAACCTTTAAAAAAGTTTAACTTGAACCCTCATTATGGACTTTCGCAGTTGAGCTTTGGGGTTCCACTAAACCATCGAATTCCTCTCATTTTCAATCCTTTTTTTTAAATCAAAACACTTTATTCCAATATCATTACTATCTGCCACTTGTAGGAAATAAGTAATAGGGCTAAGTAGCTCAATCTTACAATCTTGCAATAGAAACAAAAAAATGAAATAAAAATATATACATGCGAATAATAAAAACAAAATAAATACTTGCGAAAATGAAAATAAAAATAAAGTCTAATAATAAAATATTTGCTCACATTCATACCATAGTTAAATTATTTACGATTCGCCTGAGGTCTCCGAACCAAGCTTCTTCCCCAGGAACGAGGGAAAACCAGGTGACCGGGAGGCCCCTGCGCTCTTTCACAGCCGAGCCACTGGCATTAAACGCCAATTGAAGCTGATTAAGGAGGCATGACATCAGACACACTGGTCATGAGTGGAGAATCTGACCAGTGCCAGTACATATTCAAACCTTACAATCCAAAATCCTTCGTAAAATCATCAGCTCCTTACTCTGTTACGAACAAAGTAATCCATAATGACCCATTTCTTTTTGATTTGGCCAGAATCAGATATCAATCTTTTCATGAAAAACCCACTTTATTCACACTCAAACCCACCAGTTTCACACCTAGCCACTTCTTCAATTCCCAATAATCCTCCAAGGAGTCTGAGAAGAAGATGGCCTCGTAACCTTTTAAGATGAATTTGTTATTTCAGTACTAGCACTGGGTAGTTTCTCTACTTGCCTTTACCCATGAGATTATGTATTATTCCTGCCATAATATTCACTTGTTTTTTTCTTATTAAAGGCGTTTGATGTACGTCTTTTACATATATTTAAGTAATTAGCTTATCAGTATACTTTACGGTACCTGGTACAGTTGATAGCTTTGCGCTGGAGGTTGAAGGACAACATCTGAAGGCAATGCTGAATCGTCAACCTAAGGTACATAGGGTACCCATCTTCCATCATTCTCCTTTTGGCTACTTCACCGTACTCGAACATCATTTCGATCTTATTCTGGGAATTTTAGAAAACAATATATATATATATAGATCATCTCTTTGTACAAGGAAATATAATAAAAATATCTAACAATATTAATAATATATGGACTCTATAATGGAATGAAACGGAACATTGGAAAAAGAGTTATAACAAAGGATAACTACAACCCGAAAAGCAATTTGTATTCTTAACTCGGTCCTTTGGAGCAATAATGTGGCGAAAGATACCAAGAAGCTCATATATAAATCCATAACTCAAGGCATATTGCTATATGGAACAGGGAAATGGACGATAACCGCTGCTCTAGGAAAAAAGCTACTTGCTACTGATGGACTATTGGAGGAGAGCTGCCAGGGTATCCAGACTAGACAGAAGAACTAATGCCAAAATTAGAGAGCGAATGCATTTTCAACAGAACTTCTTTCGAAATATAGAAGAAAAAAAGATTTGAATAGTATGGTCATCTCAGAACAATGAAGGAAGAAAGATTGCCCAATTTAATTTTCAACTGTAGCCCAGAAGGGAGGAAACGACGAAGACCACGAAAATACGGATAGAAGGAATTGTGGAAAATATGCATGTCCATGATCTGAGGGAGGAAGATGTACAAGATGGAAGAAAATGGAAAAACGAATCAAAAGAAATTTTTGGTTGAAGAAAACCTCAATCTGAAGAAACCCTTAGGAAAAAAAAAATAAAGCTTTATTCTGGGATAATATCCCTTAAGAATACCAGTTGTAATATTAAACAAAATGTCATAAAAAAATTAAGTCACTATAACATAAGAACAAAAATAGGAAAATTATTCGGTACCTATGACTGATTGTTTATTACATTTAGTATTGTGATTTTGCCTCATTTATTTTATTATTGCCTATTTAAAAGAATCATAATAAAACTTTTGAAACACCTGTCTTTAAAAGAAGAAGCTGTGAAATACTTCCAGAAGTTCGGAGTAATTCCAAAGATGAAATTGTGTCAAAAAAGTTATCAAATGAATTTTGACAAGGATGGATATAGACATATTTTCGTCAAAAATGTAGTGAAAACATTCATGTAAGAGATGAATGTGGCTAGAGGTGTCTGGAATTTGAATTTGATCATTATATGATGTACATTACAATTTCTATTAATATAAATAGGAAGTTAGGTATTATCAGTGTTTAGTTTATAAACAATGGAGGATAACAGTCCCTGGATACCTGCAATGTCACAAGTAAAAATTATTCTCGTGAAACATTATATTAGAGCTAGTAATAAGAAAATAAAGATAAAAATATGCCTATAAAATTCAAGTCATTAAAAAATGTTTTTGCATATTTTGTACAGAATGTAAAATTATAAACATGAACAAGATAAGAAATTTAATAATTGAAGCCTCCATTAGAAATAAACATAAACAGAACAATGCCAAAGACAATAACATACTTTCAAAGAAATTACTAGAATTAAAATTTATGAAATAAATTGAACAAAAGGTAAAATTATTAAATAATTGATGACAATTTAAAAAATAACAAAAGTGAAAGAAATGTTTACTATAAATGAATGAATATGAACACTTAAATTAAAAACAACTGAAACTAAGTTGACAAAAAATATGTAGCTTTTTTAATTATTATCTGAGTACATGGAGGGCACAATAAACTATAAAAAAATTATTATCACAATCATTACATTAGATAAACTATATATATATATATATATATATATATATATATATATATATATATATATATATATATATGAATAAAAAACCTTATCATTTATGTGTATACAAATGTATAATTGTGATTGGGGCTGTACTCTAGGTATTGCTCTGTCATTTTCTCGGACCTGATTAATCATTTGATAGTTAGATCGAAACTTTCAACTGTGCTTATTGCTGTGTATAATTATATTATTAATTTTTATATTAGTTATTATCCTCTTATATTACCTACTTTTTCTGTTATTACATCAGGAATTCGCTGAGTGAAATTCTTTTTTTTCTTTTCTTTAGTCTCCCTCTCGTAGTTGTCAATCCATGTTTGAAAATAATCCGGCCTATTCCTGAAGTTTTCTAGATCTTTAATATACAGGTCCATTAACTTTAACCTGATATCATCAGGCATGTCCACTTTCGGCAAGAAGTCGTACATTTCTTTTACAACGTACTCCATTTCCTGTAAGAACTCATAGTTCATTTGGTATATTATTTATTAAACCTGATAAGTTGTTATAATCAAGATACGTCTACATTTCTCAAAATGAAATTTAATTTCAACATTGCACATTTTGATTATTAAAAAAGATACGAAATCTAATATCCAAAAATAGAGAAAAGACAAAAGACGACCAAATTAAAAAGTATATGCAAACGTAAACATTTATTTTCTATTTTTCAAAATCCCTAAATTACATATCCCTTCCGTAAAAAAATAATATCTCCAAAATGCAAGGAATGCGTGGCGTAGTGGTATCCCGGTAATAGGCACTAGGATTTTTCAAAAGGTGTAAAAAACGTTTATTATGCTGTCTAACGGAGGGGACGTAAAATAGGATCCCGAGCATGTATGATTTCAGGTACTCGTTAAAGATCCCCATCCTAATTAAACCTGGATAGGCAAAATTTAAAACTACCACTATAGCATCGTCCGATCAGCCATAGTAGCATAAAGTGACGTTAAATAAAGAAATAAACAAACGAAACTTTTACGTTCTACAATAACTCAGAGGCCCATGACTTCTTGGGTATCATTTTCATACCAACTTCGGAACTATAGGAACGAATTGACTACATATAAATGGTTAATAAGTGTGAAAATATTTTTAAATATCCATAACACTCATTGATTAGTTTATATTTCTTAAATGTTAAACTGAAAGGATATTTTCGAGGTTTCACAGAACAGTAACTTAGCGATCTGTCTCTTCGTCATGAACTATATAGCTTCTCCGTACGTTTGTTTTAAATAAACTTTGTTAGTAATATATTATTTTTTTATAATAAAAAATGTCTCGATAATATTTTTCATATTTCTAATATTTTAGAGAGAAAAATAGATACCTTCTTCAACTGCGTTACTCGGAATTAAATTCTGTCGACATTACAAATTTCAACCCTTTCTATTATTTTCAATCAGAAAACAAATGCCATACAATTAAGAACCATAAGCCATAACCATAAGCTTCGTATCATTCAATAACTTACGAGATCAGGTTAAAGTAACACTATTTCATAGTTTCAAATAAATACTTTTAGTGGATATATCCAAGACTAATCGAAAAAAAGTAATCTCTTTAGAGCATTCTCTAAACTTATTTAATCTCATTCGACTTCTTCAAAAACAGCCTAAGCTTAGATATTTGTTTCAAAGAAGAAACATGACAGTGTCCTACAAAATTCTGAAAGTTTCTTGGCATTACTGAAAAAAAAATTCACAGGCACTGAAGCAACCTGTGGAAATATTAAATATGAAGGAAAAGGTGTCAAACGCAAACTGCGGCGTTGGTTTGAAAATTTAGTAGCGAAGATACGACGTTAGAAAGGAAGAAGGGCTCCGGGCGAACATTAATAAATATTGACGTGATTCTGCAGGAAGCTGTCGAGTCAAATCCATCCACAAGTACTCGCGAAGTTACCAGAGAGTGTGGTGTGTCGAAAGGTACCGTTAGTCGCCATCTACGCTCCATTGTGAATAGTAACTGATCCTCCACTTCCCATCGAATCAAAGAAAAGTTTAAAGAACTTCATGGGCTCGAACATCTGCATCATCCACAGATCTACAGTCTAGACCTCGAACCATCGGATTACTACTTTTTTTGTTTCATGGCCCATTTTCCTCAAGGGAAACAAGTTGATAATTTTGCGGAAGTTAAATTACGGCCCAAGAGTTCTTCGACATCCACCCCAAGGAATAGTATCAGCGTGGGATCGAGCAATTGGCTATCATATGACTAACCACGGTAGATAACTATGGATTATACTTTGGTAACAGCTTTATTTTATATCAAAGAAATATTTGGTTGAAAAACGCTCATTCTTGTTTATATACCCAATAATTTCTTTATTTAGTGAATAATTCTTGGAAATGTTAGTAATGCTTTACAATATATCTGAATCTATCGTACTTATAACGTATTGACATAACCAAAAAAATCTGAACTCACCTCAAACATCATCTGCTGTGGCGAAATACCTCGAACTTCAGACGGAAAGTCAGGCAGCGGAAATGGTTCACCCATAATGTCAAGTTACCAATTGTATATTCAAGATAAATGCAGACCGATTTTCTATTTGGTATGTATTAAGACAAAATACTACTCAACATGTGTAAATGTTTTTAGCAAATACTTCAATAATTGTATTTCATTATTGGAAAATCTCAATAGTAGCTTGGGATTAAATTCTACAAGGCATTTCGAGAAATTAAGAAATTAGAGTGATGAGGTTTCTGAAGGAGAAAATCAAGAAAAATAAGGAAGAATAGAAGGCTTAGAGAACCTAAAGGCTCGGTGCCGTTATCACCAATCTCTTCTTAGCAACAAACCTCGGTCCATGTACCACAACCCAAACCCAAATCCGCCAGATCACTCTTAACGCAATCTTCCCACCTACGCCTCGGCCTACCCTTCAGACGCTTCCCAGTCGGCACAGGGCATATCAACATCTTAGGAATTCGCTCGTTACTAAATCCAGCTACTTTACAGGCCCATCTTAATCTCCGAGACACTATCACTTGAATAATATTTACCGGAATTTATAAATTTCACGTTGTGTAATCTCCTATATTCTTCAATGGTCTCATCCTTTTTTGGACGGAATATTCTACGCAATATCTTATTTTCGTATACGTGATGAGTTGGAAGGATGATGGTTTTATACATTCCGATTTTTAGATTTCGGGACAAGAAAATAGAATAAAAGAAAAAAAATGTTACACTGGCCATGTGAAAAGAATTTATTTTATTTGTCATATTCTTGTTTTATGAAATGACTAGCTTTTGCCCGCGACTTCGTCCTCGTTGATTTTAAATAAAAACTTATGTTACCTTTAAATGGAGAGTGAACATCGAATTCCATATTATAAACAATGACTTAAAACATTTGTGAATTCAGCAAGCCTACCCATGCTTATCCCTTTGTTGATAGATTTAAGAAACTGTCCTATTAAATATTAAATGGCATAATTATCGATAAGGTTTCTATTGAAATCGTCCATTTACTATCCGAAACTGTAATATATGGGGTTGATTTTGTAAAATCTTAAATACAATTATTATTATATTAAAATGTAAAGCCTGCTTACTTATGTTTTCCTCTCTAACTTAACATATTTCGATTTTCAAAAAAACAAAAATGTATTTCTTTTTTTTTTGAAGAATAAGATAAATCTAAAATTTCATGGTACTTGCTTTAAAAACGTTTTTCTATTACAAAGATTTGTCACCCTTATCACCCTCTCAGGGATCGAATTTTCCAAAATCCTTTCTTAGGACGCCTTGGCCTTATAAAATGTACCTACCGTCCGAATTTCAAGCCTGTAGCTTATGCCATTTTGGCTCTGCGATGGTCTTTTCAGTCAGGACGAACTCTTTTATATATATAGATATACATTACGATTTCCCGTATTTTCCATTTTTACGGATGGATTTTCAAAAAATAAAAAAAACACGTATTTCCTTATATGTAATGCAGAAGCTAAATCTAAAATTTCATAGCGCTAGCTTAAAAAATTAGTTTTTTTTGTATTTTTAAACGTTTTTCACCCTTTTCAACCACTTAGGGGACGAATTTTCCAAAATCCTTTCTTAGTGCGCGTTGGATATCAAATGGATTAGTAGGATATCAAAACAATAGTTTCACTCATGTTCTTTCTATTATTTAGTAACTATTATCATGTCATTTGCCTTTAATTATGGGCTGTAATGGATTCTACACAGACTAAATTGATCATTATTCCCTCGGCTTGGCCTCGTGTGTACAGATAGTTATTCCCTTGCATTCGCTCGGGAACAAACTCGAATTGTACTGCTGCTGAGGGAATAATGATCTTCTTTAGTCCCTAGGTGCATAAATAACTATTCATGAGTTTTAATTAGTGTTTATCTTTTTCTTTTCAATTTCTTCAGTATTAATAACTCATCTAAGAAGCTTAACAAGAATTATTTTCTTTCTTTTTCCTTTTTGTTGATTGTGAAATTTGTTTAATCGTATATGTAGGAAACCCGTAGTTGAAATATTTAAATATATTTGTTTCTTTGCTAAACTCTATTAATAGCCACGAATGGATCCTATAGAACCTGCAGATCCTTCTGGGGCTGACTCTCTTTAAAGTGGGTTAGATAATCCCTTAGTTGGGAGATAATTCGGTGGTTGAACGTGATCTCCGTTAGGGAAGGGATAGATGTTTCGAATAAATAAACTACTTGAAAATAAATATAATCATCATCATCATAATTAATCCTCTTTACCGCCTAAGCAGTGTGAGGAGGAACTCTGCACTGCCTTCTCCAGTTCTGTAGGTCTTCCACCAGCTCTTCTGCTTCAATGGAGTCCCCACTTCCTCCTAGGTCGTCCTCTTCCTCGTTTTCCCTCCACTTTGGCTCGGAAGGTTTCGCTAGCGATTCTGCTAGGATCTATCCGCAGTCTGTTTTCCTCTATCAGCTCGTTGGCTGGTTTAACATTTAGGTTCAACCTTATAGTGGTGTTCCGGACTCGGTCCCTTTTTGTTTTGCCCTCTATCTTCCGGAGAAATCTCATTTCTGCTGCTTGTATTCTCCATTGGTGTTTCTTTGTCAGCGACCATGATTCTAATGAGTAGGTACGTGAGGATAGGGAGGAATGCTTACTTAAATACAGCTGCTTTCGTTTTCTTTTCTACTTCTCTTCGGTTAAGAAATCGTCTCTTAACCGCTTCAAACATCCTGCCCGCGGCACCGACTCTCTCGTTCACTTCCAAATCGATGTATCCGTTTTCGTTTAGATGCGCTTCCAGGTATTTGAAGTTCTCCACTTGCTCCTGGACTTAATCATCAACTCTCATGACCCTCATTATTTTCCTTGGATTCTTTCCTACCCTCACCACTTTAGTTTTATTAGGGTTTATGGTCATATTTATAGCCAGCGATTCTTTTTTTAATCTGCTAACATTGTGCTGAAGGTTTCTGTCATTCTCTGAGTAAACCACAATGTCATCCGCATTGTATCATGTAATATAATTATCATATAAATATAATTAGGAATTTTACTAATAACATTACAATGATCATATTTTATAACTAAATCATCCTCTTTTCGTTTTACTCTTTTGTTTTTCTTTTCATTCATGTTATTTCACTTTATATAAACTGTTATATCTTCTTTGCTACTGGAAACCTTACATAGATTTTTTATTTTTATGTTTTTATTTGTTCTCAGCCCTAAAGAAGGCCTACAAATGAGGTTAACTAGCACTAATAAAAGAAGTCTTATTTACCACTTTAGCACCCCCTTATATATTATTATTATACTCTTCTAAAATTTATTCAGTTAACCATTTCCACATGAATATGAATATAATTATAGTTCGCAATGTCAGTATATGTGAAAACCAAACAAATATTAAAAATTTAAATAATTCAGACTATAATTGATTTAGAAATTCAAATAGTATTGTTTTAACTCCAGAGTTTTCTGTTGTCACTATTGTCGGCTATCCTCATGACTACCTATTAGTATTTTTTTTTCAAGTCGTTACCTACTGTGGAGCGTCGATTATCGGAACGCCGGTTATCCGAACGTTCAATAAACGGAAGCTTTTTTTCAAATGTAATAATAATTAATTTTAATTTATTGCTACTAAAAAGAAGTAGAGATCTAGCTGCAATGAAAAGGAAGTCAACACTGAATCAGAGAAGTATTAAAACGTTCTTTAAGTCAAGGAATTAATTTTGAAAAATCTTTGCATAAATTTGACTTTGGTTTATATACATGTACATATGTACCTATATATTTCCGATCTTTGCATTGTGTTACATTTTTTATTCGTTCATTTTTCACTATCTACCTGCATTTATTATAATGCAATTGAGAAAAAAATACAATGCAAAGCCTTATGTTTCAAATTTCTCCAATAATACACACTTAGCGGTCGACGTTTCGCCTATTCAGACATTATCAAGACACAAAAAAAGGTTATGAGAATCACATCTCGAAGAAAAAGGTGCAATGTATCCCAACGATCAACAGCCCAAACAGGCTCCAAACCAGAGGCAGCACCCCACCACCAAGACATTCAACATACAACTAAAAAAAAGTTTGGTTTTTTCCCAATTGCATTATAATAAATAATAGTGTTTCATTTTGGGCTCTATTTTATTGATCAACATATATTTTAAGTAAATAAATAATTATGATTTTTATAAACTTTTATTAATTGTTTATTAATATTATTATGATATTATATTACAATGTTGGTTTGGATAATCTACGCTCCATGATTTATTTTTAAAAAATAACAAGATTATAATGAATCAAATACATGCATAAGGCATAGACCGGACGCTAAGTAATGTACCAACATGCAGTGTACTGTGAACTTTAATGATTAGATTAAGTGGTGATTATTAATCATTAGGTCACATTACTGGCTCCACCAATCAATTAACTCTTCTCATATAACTGGAACTGAATTCCGTCCAGGTTCAATAGTTAACAGCTATTAATAGTATCATTGCTTTCTGTAAATAAATATATTATAACATATTATTTTAAGTAATGTTTACTTTAAATAATAAGAAAGTCCATAATTTTCCTGGACAAGTCCCTTTAGAATGACAATACAGGTATTAATTTGCAAGCTATTATGTAGACTGTAATATAATTACATTTAATTAATTATTACAAATCATTTAATAAGTGAGAAAGAATTAAAAAAATTAATGAAAAAATGCCAAATACCTCCAATAACAATATTTTAAAAAACTTTTTAGAAGAAGAGAAAGAAAAAAACTAGAAATAAGATAACAATAATTATATAAGAGAAACCATTGATAGTTACATACATATCAAATTTTATTCCAAGCAAAAAAAAAAAAAAGAAAAATTCAAGCAATACCAGTGATATACACTTACTTTTAAAATAGGTTTAACTATTAGATATGTGAACAGCCACACTAGAGGGAACTATAGCTACACACACACACACATAAAAGGAGACAATTTTTGATTCCCCATACTCCGATAATTCCTACTGAGCTGCCTTTTCAGTTTAAAAGAGTACAGTATCCTATGAAAACAGCATTTGAAATACTAATAAATCAAGCTCAAGGATATAGGCTTAAAGTTGCTGGAGTTCATTTAGAAAAAAAAAATGTTTTTTCCATGAGCAACTCTATGTTGTTACATGGTCACGTGTATCAACCCCACAAAATCTCTATGTTTTGGCAAAAGTTGGGAAAACAAAAAGCGTTGTTTATAAAAATGTACTTAAATAAACTATTTGCAGTAAAACACTTATCTTAATGTATGTATGTATTTTATTTTCAAAAAAATTAGCCTAACAAATTATAAATGCTGCCCACGCGGACGAAGTCACGGGCACAGCTAGTTAACTTTTATGTGTGTTCATTATTAAATTGTTTTTGTCTTTTTTAGTGTTTTTACCGAATTAATGTTGTTTATTGTTTATTTAAATTTAATTTTGCTTTTTTGTTTTCTTCCATTTGCTATTGCCTATTTAAAATGAGCAGAACAACATTTTGAAGTTATTCCATGAAATGCTTACAGAACCTTGGAATAATGAAGATTATCATCAAATGGATTTTTACTGCGACCATTTCCATCCTTGTCCCAATCCTATCCATGATAATTTTATATGTTTTCGTCGAAAGTGCAGTGAAAACGTTTGTATAAGAAGAGGTACGAGGCTGGAGGGGTCTAGAATAAACATATTATTATTATATTTTGTATATTTCAATTTTCATTGATCAAAATGAATATGAAAGCACGTGATATCTGTATCATAATTATCAGTTTTCAGTTTATAAACAATGGCGGATGACAGTCCACGGAGACTGCTTAATACACAAGTGCCCTTATTATTTGTAATTAACCTATACCAAAACAATGCAAGAAGGATGTTGGGCTCATGGTACACGGTAGAAACTGTATTGTTTCTAAGCCGACGGATGTGCATGGAATTGGTTAGGTGAATGGTCCATAACCTAGGTCATTAGGGATGGTAACAAAGTAAGGAGCATTTAGGATTTTACGAAGGATATTGGATTTTAAGGATTAGATACGAGAGGAATTCGAAGGCTAAGCGGAGCGCAAATGCTCTATACCAAAAGTCCAGATGGGTCTTATAATTTCATGCATATAACTCCTTTGTAATTAATTGCGAGCATAGTGCGTTCCGTTAGTGGATGTTGAAGTAGCCTGAAAAAGCGAGCAGTTTCTTGTCGTTTCAGCCTGGTATGAGGATGCCGAGTAAAGCATTTGTGAAGAAAGCATGGTTTACTACGAAGGGTAAAGGTGACTTTCTTTTATCCTGCTTTGACAAAATTCTTCAAGGTCTACGATATGGGATTGTAGAGTATGGGATGCAATAACTTGATTAGTGTTGACTGATATTAGAAATGTATCGTCAGCATGTGTGGTAAGGATAGTGTTAAGATGGATTGGGATGGAAGGTGGATAATCTATGTAGAGGATTAGGCCGCGGAACACCAGCAGATTGAGAAAAGAGAGATAATAGACATTAGTATCCTTTACTTTGAACAAATATAAATATTAAGCTCGATTAACAGAACTTTTTTTTTTATTAAACACTTTATTGAAACATTACAATCTGTTACTTGTGGGCAAACAGAACTTTATTTTCTTAAATAATGATGGATAACAACAAAAATAAAGGTATCTATATAGACAATGTGTTCTTTTAAATCTTCATCAAATAATACACCTGAATACAGTAGTTAGTTTTAGCCTTAGCAATTACTTTTAGTTTCTTGTTCTCAAACAGAAATAACTATAAATCTAATCCGGCCCAACAACAAAAAAAAAAAACAATGATGCGGCAGAAATTGCTGGAGTTTCGGGCATTAGCTACAATGTGGTCTGCTGTGTTTATTAAGGTTAGGTTTAAAACGAAGCCATAAACATAGCGCCGAAACAAATAAAACAGAAAACTTTCCAAAAAAAAAAAGAACTAAAAAAAAGGAGAGGAAAAAGAGAAACAAGGGGTCCTAGAGGGAGTGAGTTATGTGTTCAGCTTCGCGTCTTGGTTTAAGCCATCGACCATGGAACTTATACTCATTGATATTGTTTAGTATTAAACAAGTATACGTTTTTGGGTCATTTTTAGTTACTTAAAATATAATATTATAGTTATAACAAGGATTCAAGATCAGTAAACTATAAAGCAATCAATAAACTGACAAAACCTACAGAAATAAATGTAATCCTGCATTTCTTTGTGGAAACAATTATACAATTTATTCAATGAAATTTACAATTGTATTATACTAATAAAAAAAGTAAATAGAATGATCGGTACATATTGGGCATGAAGGACTATTCTAAAGAATTTTCTCTTCTTATCGTCATGCATGGTAATACGTACCAATCATTCTATTTACTTGTTGTATTAGTATAATACAGTTGTAAATTTCATTGAATGAATTATTTAAAAAATATATATATATTAGAATAGAAAAGTAACTTTATTCTGGAACTAAGCCCCTTCAGAATGTCAAATATAAACAGAAATAGAGGCTACGTAATACAAATCATAAAGCGTATAAAAAGTGACAGAAAGCAATAAAAAAAAAATATATATATATATATATATATATATATATATATATATATATAAACAATGATAATAATAAGTAAATAAACAGTTCAAACCCTGACAAGATTAATAATCCTGACAATTAAAAGAATAGATAGATCAATAACAACTATTGAATGCATGAGCTAGCAAGTAATAATTTCTTTACTTGATGTATATTTTCTTTAATTAAGATGAAAACATCGAAATAAAACAATAAATCATTCAATACATTTAATTCTAGGCAAATGACATGCTAAAGAACATATTTTTGGGAAGCCAGGAGAAGTTGGAAAAGCGGGGATTTAAAAGATGATAATGAGAGAGCATAGACTTTGACTCATCATAAAGGTGGGAAACAAGCGATCGTCTCGGAGTACCAGGGACTAATCTTAGAGAACTTCAAGTCTTCAAGCATTTTAGAAAGGCATCCGTATACCATGCTACAGTAGTCAAAGTGGGGGAAAATGAGAGACGATGCGAGGACCTTACGGAATGATAGTGTAAGGAGATGTCGCGAACGCTGGAAAAACTTAAATATAAGTATGCATATAAATGCATAAAATTAAGTTCGCTAACATCTATGTAAATCCAAGGGATAATAATATACTTGTGCCTATACTAATTACATTACAATTAATTTGTATTACATTTTTGTATTGATCTTGTTCAGCACACCTTATGTTTTGTTTAATAAATAACCTACTTGAAATTGTATTTATTTTTTGCTCGGAGTGCTAGTAGTATATGTGTAAATCTGACTAATGTTAACCCTTTGTCGGTAAGGTGGACTTAAGTCACGTAAATGACAAGGTCGGGTCGAATCCGACCCAACTTCGGTTTTCTTTTCGTTATTAAATTAAAACTTGGATGGACTTATAAAAACAATTTTATTTATTAAATAATGATAAAATGAACAAAATTTCAAATTTAAATTCGTTAAAACATTACAATATTGTTCTTAAAATTCAAAGAAAGTCAATATATATAAAAATCTCCTGTCACTATGTTTGTCCGGGCTAATCTCCGAAACTACTGGACCGATTTTAATGAAATTTGGCACAGATACGCAACATTGTCCAACTAAATATATAGGCTAAATTTCATTTCGATTAGCACGAAAACCATGAATTTATCGGAGTTATTTCAGTTTTTGGCCTGTATCTCCTAATCGGTGCGTTTTTGGAAAAAAAAACGTAATCAACGTTTTAAACGCAGCTCTGTAGGCTAGAACATCCATATTTCTCCCATTCACAATTATATGTTGCATGCTCACGTGTTAGTAAACCATAAACCATATTTGTATTAGCAAAGAACAGATTTAAAAAAAATATTGTGCATCGATTAGCACTCAATTAAATTGAAATAAATAGTTATAATTTTAAAAAAAATTACTAGCCATAATTAAAACTCAACCGTGATATACCTCATTCATTAGTCTAATGTTTTTATCTTATCAGTTTAAAATTTTGTATATTATTTATTTATTATATACTGGACTTAGATATAAGATGAATAAAATGTAAAATCAAAAATATATTTAATTCGTTTTTTTCCATTCATTCATTGTTTCTTTAAAATTCAAATTTTAACGTAAGATTTTTTAAAAACTATTACAACAGCCACAGCAACGCGTGGCCGGGTCAGGTAGTCATAGTATAAATATAAAATATTTATTTTTCATTGAAAAAATGGAATAAAATATAGTAGAAATCTGATCACAATCATCATGATTCGTAGCACATTTTGGGCATAAAACGATTTTGTGCTCTCCACATAAACAGTTACTCTTTCTGTGTTATGAGGGATTACAATAAGGGCACTTTTTCCTTTTCTGGCCTGGATTGGATGTTTGTGCTGAAGCTGTCGATTCTGGCGGTTCCTTACCCAAAATGGCACCTATAGCGAATCGCAGTTCTCTTGAAATCCGTTGATTGACCAGCCTAGTATTCACAAAAGGTTCAATTAATCTAAAAGGAAGGTTTTTTTATATAAAGTTGGCGCGAGCATCATTGGAGAATTGTCAAACTCGGAATTGCACTTAAAGATCACAAACGCATTGACACCTGCCATGTCCAGCATTCCAAAAACATATCGTTTGGTCACCTTCTGCTCTTTCTATTCGTGATTATATCATGGCAAAGTTTTTCTAAGACATCCACACATTTCTCTTTGGCTCAGGTAAATGAGTTACAACATTTGACGCTGCTGTTCAGGAAAACTTGGACTGGAGGGGTTTATTGGTCCAAATAATTTCTAGATCTTTCTCTAACTCAAAATTTCGATCATTTTCATTATCCCCATCAAGTAAAAAATTAACACTACCTTCACAATCAAACACATCTTCCACATTACCAGTGTTACGTAAAACCTCATCTTTCACCTCCGAATCACTTTCATTTAACTGATCACCGTTTTTATCATCCAGTTCTCTTTCCTCCTATCTTCTCATTTCAGCTAGAACATATTCAGGAGAAAAAAATCGTCTTCTATCAAACAACGTATTAAGAAATCTGAAAATACAAAAAAAGAAATCCTATTATAGCATGTACACTACTTCTATTATCATGTACCTACCACTCGTTTTAGTGTAAGTTATGTAAAAACAATAATATGAGTATAGTTGATGTGAATTTAAATTTAAAAAATTGATATTTAAGTTCTTTAGAAATAATATATCTGAAAATTCGACACAAAACACAGTTATCCTGAATTTCTGAATTTTCACTTCTCTCAGCAGTACTCATGATTTTCTATTTTAAATATATATAAATATATATATATATATATATATATATATATATATATATATATGCGCAACAAATTGTATGTAAAATAACTTCATTCTGCAAGAAGGAGATGGTCCCAGACAAAATGAAATCTGCCAAGGGTTCCCTCTAAGACCCTCATGAGTCCGCTACTTTATGATCTAACGGCGCACCTCCATAAGGCGAATAGGGAAAATGGGTAGGTCGAAGGTAACGAGATATGAAGAGAATCTGTTTATGCTGAATCTGGAGTAAGCTCATGGAGTTCCTGTGCTGGAAGGCTAAGATAGAATTTTCTCCAGAGCTTGAGTCCTCTATTATTTCCCAGGTGCTTCCTTGTGCCAGGACCCTTCTGCTAAATATTTCAGTCCCTGTCCTGTTCCCCTCTCAGCGAAACAGTTCCTTATTTGATTTTGTCCTTCGGGAAGAAGGAGAATAAAACCAAGATTCGAGGGAAGAGGATGTTACAATTATTGGATCGAATGCAATTTTATTGAATATTTTTTTTTATGATCAAACAAAATATAGTTGTTAGTTCATTTAACGTCACTTTATGCTAATCGGACGATGCTACAGTCGGAGCTCTGAATTTTGACTATCCAGGTTTAATTAGGATAGGGATTTTTAACGAGTACCTGACATCGTACAGGCTCGGGACCCCCGTTTAACGTCCCTTCCGAAGGACGGCGTAACTAAGGATTTTTTACTCCCTTAAAAAAATCCTAGGGCCACCTGCCGAGCTACGAACCCGCGATCTTGGCTTAGTAGTTTGTTACGCTAACCACTAGACCACAGGTGACCTACAAAATATAGTTTAATTTAACTATATTTATCCAACTCAAATCATAAAAAAACTTATTTATCTTGACTAATAATAGTTAACCTTCTTTATCACTCCTTGAAAAGAACACCCCTAACTCAAAATTCGGCATTTTTTGAGTTTGCCTTAAGTAGAAATTCTATTAGTTGAAGGTTTTTAATTCAGGAAAGGCCTATCTGATATTCTATTTCCAACATATTTCTTAAAATAAAGTCATATTTTAAGTTGCATCATGTTTGAACATGTTACTACACTGCTATGTGTGAATATAGTAGGGGGCTTGGGCCAGGTAGAGTAAAATGACACTTAAGGTATATTACCTTTACTTTCAAGAGAGGGCAGTTGTCGGTAAGTAGCAGTCAAGTCAAGATGCAAGAAAGATAATGAAGAATGAAGTCAGAAGTCACCTATAGCTTCCCCTTTTCAATGTAAGTAGTGTATAAGTTATATATGTGTATAAGTATAGACTTAATATAACTTATAAGTGTATAAGTTTTATTAAGTTTGTACCCATGATTAGCACCAATAAATATAATGTTATTCAATAATTATTCTTATTTAATAAATAACTCCTGGTCAATCAACCACGTTAACCTTTGGAGAAGAGTATATATGTCTTTTATTTATTAATAACATAAACTAATCTCAGTGAAGTGTTAATTGACCAAATTAGTATTTGGCTGTAATCGTTTTTATTGAATCAAAATGATGCCAGGACCGAAAACGCAAGGAAGATTAGAGCACTACACGACCAGGAGAGGTGGTAAAGACCACGAGATGAAGAGAATTAAGGATATTGAAAAAGTTTGAAAACACGGAAAAATTGTTGGAATCTCAAACTGAAAAGGTTAATACCTTTTTGAGTAATCTCACATTGAGGCTCGAAAGTACTCCAAAAACGAGTGAACAAATACTTGATCTTGAAGAATCACCGAAGAGAGTAAATGATTTGGCTGATTATAAATATCCTAATCATGAGAGGGGAGTCTGCATGACAAAAGAAAGAAATAAGATAAAAGAAATATTTATTATAGAAAAACAGCATCATAAAAATCTAGAAAAAACTAATGAAAGAAATGGACAGGGCAAACAAAATATATCAAAGAGAAAAAGGTAGAACAGAAACTAGTAACCAAGAAAGAATATAACCAGAAGAAAGAATTTGTTCTAGAAAATTTGTCTAATGTAAAATTACCAAGAGATAAGGAAAATTGCTCTTTTTTGGGTTCAATTAATAATTATTGTGGTCTTAGTGATAGTAAGAAGAGGAAACTTGTTGATGCTGAAGTATCTCCATCTAATAGACCAAAAATTGAAAAAATCAAATATAGTAATGACTTATTAAATAAGGAAGTGATATTGAAAATGAAAGTAGAAATTCCTATGAATGACCAATGAGTAATAGAAGAAACTTCGGTTGCAGAAGGCCCTAATGAGGGCAGTTCTAATTGTAAGAGTGGTCGTGAATTACAAACATAGCAAGTCACAAACATAGCTTCGAAGGATAGCTATGATTCATATTTAATGACTTATTAAATATGGCAGTGACATTGACTAAGAAAGTAGAACAAAATAAAAATATGACGCTCAAGGTTAGTGAGAACAAACAAACGTTGAACTCTGATGTCTTAAAGTTTAAGTCACCACAACTAAGACTCAAGAAAATAATCAAAGAAGGAAGGTAAAAATGGAAAAAGTGTGCCAGGTAGGCCCCACTTTGTGTTTTAAACGAAGACAACTATCTGCAACAAGTTTACTCTGTATCGTTTATAAAAAAAAAGTGAAAACTAATTGTTGGGGTGTAAAAATTAATAAGAAAGCAAGTAGTCAAGGTTTTAAAATGAGTGAAGTAAATATAAAGAATAATATGCAAGCACACAATAAATTATTTAGGAAAGGGACAGCGGACGTCCGTAACTATCTTAGAGGTAACGTCAAGAAGAAATGTTAACATCATTACGGCTGGCTGGAATATTGTATAAATAAAAGGACTAGAATTGGACTTAATGCGTAAAATTATTCTTTAATTACTTTTAAACACATTTTTCATATATTCAAATATAAATAATCATTTTTTTTCTTCTATATTCTAATAATATTTTCCTAGTAAATTATTTTATTAAAATTGCTATTTGTGCTGATCATGGAAGCCAATAAAATTGATAATAATGTTCTAATGGCTGTACTTGTCTTTTTACCCAAAAAATTGTGGAATTTATGGGCTATGTAACTCTTGGGCAAATAAGGGCAAAGTAATTGGTTATGTCGGCACCTTTGTTGTTAGTACCTGACGGTAAAGTCGGTGTATACCCTCGGTACCCACCTGCCGACAAAGACCCATATTTAATGATATTTGTGAAAATGTTCTAGAATACCAGATCAATAAATAAAAGTAAGCTTTTGTTGAATTTTGTATGAATTGTAGCAGGATTTGTATTCAAATCCATGTAGTAATTGTATAAATGGTAATAAAGGCAGAACTGAATTGAAATGTAATGAGAGTATTTGAAGTTACAATCAAATTGTTTATATATATATATATATATATATATATATATATATATATATATATATATATATATATATATATATATATTCTGGAAGTTAGAAATGATGGTGTAATCGTGATCGGTTATTTTTAGTATGCATTATAAAACTACTCTTGTGGATTTTCTTCTTTTGTTGTTTTGTAGTATCCTGTTTATGCTTGTAAAAATATTTTAGGTTTATTTATGTTTTGAGATAATGTATTTGGAGATTGCTCATTTTTAAACATCATTTAATTGAAAAAAAAATATGTATAAATATTTTCTTTTTTGGACGATGGGTAATGCTATGTGTGAGTATAGTAGGGTGCTTGGGCCAGGTAGTAGTAGGGAAGATAATGAAGAATGAAGTCAGAAGTCACCTATAGCTTCCCCTTTTCAATGTAAGTAGTATATAAGTTATATATGTGTATAAGTATAGACTTAATATAACTTATAAGTGTATAAGTTTTATTAAGTTTGTACCCATGATCAGCACCAATAAATATAATGTTATTCAATAATTATTCTTATTTAATAAACAACTCCTGGTCAGTCAACCACGTTAACCTTTGGAGAAGAATATATATGTCTCTTATTTTTTAATAACATAAAATTATTTACATATTAAGTATAAAGATCACAGGATGGCATCCCATTTTAGTATTTAGATATATTCAGATCAAAGGATCTGACTTTTCTCTGAGATCATAGCTTGGGCAGTAAAGCCAATATAGCAATACTGTAATAAGACTGTACTGTTTTTTGGACAACGGTTGGGCTGAGAGTTGGTTTGTCCTATATCACGCTAAATCCCCCCTTATTTTTGGTACCCACTTTATGGATTATAGGATCCTCCTTCGGCCGCTAAAATATTGATTAAATGTCTGCCAATCAATTATTTATGGCAATCCTCTATCAATCTAAATCATTATTGCTCATGTCTTAATGAATTTATTAAATGATGTTCAAAATCAGAAATTGTATTAATAAAGTATATTCATCGTAATTATGTAAGTGCTTACTTAACCAGATACACTATATATTTATGAATACAAAATTGATGATTTTATTAAGAAATTAAGTTGACTGAATAGTAAATTGGTAAATCAACCTCTAACTATTAACTCTAAGAAATTAACCTAATAATAATAAAATAGTAAGTTGAGTAATTATCTTCAATTATTACTTGTAGCCACGCAAAATCAACAGAGTAAATAAATTATGTTTGTTTTCTTTAAAGCTTAATATTACAGGAAGTCATTGGTTTACGACAAAAAACGTCTTCACAATTTTATGAGATTTTATTTTAATCATCCAGTTTTGAAGCCATTCTCCGGTAAGACATCGAAGAGTTTGAGATTAAATAATCATATCAGTATTGACTAATAGCAGAGCAAATATAGGCTTACAAATTAATTGTTAGTGAGCAAAGAAAATATTTGTTAAGCTAATCAACAATTTTCACTAAGCACAATGCTAAAAACAAATATTGAAAGTATCAATTTAGTTTTATGAATATTGGACGTCAAATTATTATAGGCTGGTAAGTAAGAAAGATGGTCGTCGAGATAGAGCTCAGAGTAAATACTCAAATAGTAAGAATCTTTCATGTTACTAATAAATATTTTCTTGGTATTTGAGAATTTACTCTGAACTTCACCTGTACGATCTTCTCTTCAAAGAAATGCCATGAAAATATTTATTTTTCATTTAATAATTTAATTATAGAGTGATAGAAATTTCTATCAATCAATGATGGACGCTTGATTATTTAAAATAAAATGTAAGGTAGTGCGTACTGGCCCTCCAGGTTGGGGAACAGAACTCTGTCATTCACACATCTACACTCAAACAGCACATCACAACACTCTAACATTACACAAAAAGATAATGATCATGTAAATGTACAGTGCATACCCTACGGTCATCTTCACTAGGTAGCCGCTCCTGATGTGGGAGTTTGTCAAGTTGTTGATAATATTTAGCAAAGAGTGGAACCTCAAACTACTATAAAGAGGAAACCCAGACTCGCTAAGCGAGTTGCAGCGCCAATCATGATGATGTTGACGACTGTCATAATGAAAACCAAGAGGTCTGTTAGCCTCTGGAGTTTCATTCCACAAAGTAGTACACGCCCAGGTTTACTTATTGAGGCATATTATTGAGCTAAACCTCTGCGGTACTTTTTAATGATGGAAAGTGGTAGAAACACAAATTCTACATTTAACGAGGAAAAATAATCTAGACAGCCCAAGAAAAGTGGGGTTATTAGGTATATAAAACGAAACAGGCAAACTGCCTAAGCTGAAATTGGTTATGCCGACGATGTTTCGGTTTATTAAATCGGTTTTATTATTATAATAGTTGAACCACAGCTTATTTCAACATTACTAATAACATCTAGTCACCCAAAGCTTGAAGTTGAGTTATGGCTGATCGCTTCACTCAAATTTTAGAATGGAACTTTGCTGATTCATAATTAATTCGAGGTATAGAGAGCACCGTTGTTTTTGAATCCTGATGAAGCTCGATATCGTTAGGTCTCCATATAACTCATTCAGCTCTTTGTTCCTTCTGATCCTGAGTTAGTCGTTTTCTCGAACTGGGTCGGATATATGCCGTAGAACTCTCCTTTCGAATCTATTCAGCTTTGACATCATGCGGGCATAAAAGTGTTAATATAGTTATAGCATATATTGGCACCGTTAGTTATACAGTTTATTGGCACCGCTGGCATATATTCGGTTAAATATAACTCAATGAATAAGTGGGGAAGTAACATTGTCTTACATTTTTACCAAAATTGACTGTTTTATATATATATATATATATATATATGTATATATATATACACACACACACATATACTATGAATAATTTTATAATAACTATAACAAAAAAAATAAGAAAAAGAAGCCTGTACCACTATAAGCCGTGAAGTGTCTGAGGTTCAGTACATGGTAGAAACTGTACTGTTTCCTGGACAAGGATTGTGCAGGGATGTGATGTGTCCTAGATAACGCTCAACCACCAGATTCCTCCCCCTTATTTTGGGTACCCACTTTACAGAGACTGGGGGAACTCCGGGCGACATTTATCTAATCTGCTGACAGATCAAATAATAAATAAATTAATATAATGCAATTGGGAAAAACCACAATGCAAAGCCTTATGTTTCAAAAATACACCCACTTAAAACAAAAAAGGGTTTTTGTGTCTTGATAATGCCTGAATAGGCGAAACGTCGACTGGTAAGTGGGTGTATTTTTGAAACATAAGGCTTTGCATTGTGGTTTTTCCCAATTGCATTATAATAAATAATAGTGTTTCTTTTTGAGTTTTTGGCTCTATTTTAGTGAAATAAATTAATATTTAAATAAATAAAGTCGCCCGTTTAAACCCAGTATCTTCTGCATTGCAACTCAGCGCTCTACCACTGAGCCACTCCGCTCCCTTATAATAACTGAAAGTACTATAATAATAATAATATAAGTACCGAGTTAAATAATCATGAGCTTGTCGATCCTTAAATAATCCTTAGCGGTCGATATACAAAGGAATTTAATCACTACATAATCAGCGATCTGTTAAGTAATGCGAAGAGAGTGAGTGGCCAAATCCTACCGCAACGTTACGCTTTCAATTAATTGGTTACTGTAGCTATTAGGCCAGCGGTCAGGTACCAAAAAAGGGGTTTAGGTTGCAATAAATTGAAGAGAGCTGATTTTTTTATATATTTTAAGGGAATGTCTGATTAGTGGAAATACAAGTTTGCTACCGAAAAACGGATGGGAAAACTTTTGGTGGCCGAAAAACCTCGAAATTTTAATTGGTGTAAGTGTAACAGCTGCAGGCCTTGTTATGTGCTTACATTAAAAATAATTAAATTTACTACAACCCCATTTCACTTGACTTTCACCGTAGGATCACTCCTTTCTTGGTGTCCCTCCAAAACTTAAAATTTGGATTTTTGGAAAAAAAAAAAAAGACCAATTTTCAAAGGGGCGTAACTCAGAATGTGTTACTCTTACAGGCCTTAGTCCGAGCTTAAATTAAAGCTAATTTAATTTACTATCTTGAATTTTATCGTAGAATCACTCCTTCGGCCGGTGTTTCTCGAGAAAGTCGGCCAAAACATAAAATTCGGACTTTTTGGAAAAAAAGACCAATTTTCAAAGGGACGTAACTCAGAATCTATTAGACCTACAGAACTGCAGTTGGACTCAAATTGTAGAGCATTTAATCTACTTTTTCAAAAATGCACCGATTATGAGATACAAGTCTGAAAAACTTTTTTTTTGTTAGCAAACTTGGATTTCCACTAGTCAGACATGCCCTTATAACGCAGATCAAAAAATGCAGATCAAATTATTGCGACCTTCAAGTACCTGGCTTCTGCGATTTATAATATTATATATTGTATATTTATTATGTAACTCGGCATGTAGAACGCTTGCTGTGCTGAAGATTCTGGGTTCAAATATGAAAATAGAAGAAAAATGGACACTGTGTGATCTACTGACCTTTCTGGGGCTTACCCTTTTTAAAGTGGGTACTCTTAGATGGGAGGTAACCTGGTTGTTGAAAAATACCTTCCCTGCACAACCGTTGCCTTAGAAGCAGTACAGTTTTTGTCCTGAAACCAAGGTCCTTCAAGGATTGTGCTAGTTGCTTTTTAATACATAAGATGACTTATAACATCCATTTTAAGATTTTTTATTATAATTTATTTTAATTTTATTTCGGTTTAATTATTATGAACGTTTAGTTTGACAAAAGGGCCATCTGCTAAGGATATTTTTATTTAGTGCCATCCCATAAAATAAGTTGGTCTCAGGAACAATTGGCGTTTCTGTTAATTTTCATATTGGGAAATAATGTATTTTAACTCGGGGATAGGTCAGATGGAAAATTTAAAATAAACCAGAACTGTGGGAGAGACTATTCAGGAGAAAGCATTAGAAAAAGCACGTATTGAAGACCGAATTCTAAATATGGAAAGTGCCATCTATTTTTATTTAGTGCCATCCCATAAAATAAGTCGGTCTCAGGAACAATTGGCGGTTCTGTTAATTTTCATATTAGGAAATAATGTATTTTAACTCGGGGATAGGTCAGATGAAAGGTTAAAATAAACCAGAACTGGATTAAATATGGATGAATTGTTAATATGGATTAAAAATGAATATTTACAATCAGAAGTGTGTCTTCTCGAATGTTAAAATACGACATATTGCAGTTCAGACTGAAGACATAGAAAGTGCCTTGTAACAGAATAATCTGCCTGAATGTCCAAAGGATTTCCGATACTATACGGAAGTGGAAGCTGATATTCCTCGGAAATCTATTCAGAATGAACAAGAATAGATTGACCAATTATGCAGTCGACTATTTCTGAAAAAGGATATTACCACAACGTGTGCTAAAAAAGTAAAGGAATATTTAGAAAAGTTAAACATCAGAGAGCCTCACAAGGTAGAAGGAAGTGGATTTGGGAGCAAAGTGAAAAATCTAGAATGGCTTCAGGTTGAAATAATGCCAGAGAGTGTTTGACGATGTTGTATAGAGGATCAAAGGAAACCTGTCAGTGAACGCATGAAGGAATATTGGAGACAGAGAAAACTGCATCAGAGAGAATGGACAAAATAAAGTTTTTGCGTGATCCGAAGTGGTAGGAATTAGTTCCCTTTTCTATATCAAAAATAACTAAGTATGCCAGGTCACTAACTAACGATCTAAAGTATGAATGATGATTCAGAAATTTACATCTCCGCCTCTTTGCTTTAGGATTAATGATACTTTATAATTAATCATAATTGAGTGATCTTTATTATTCAAATGATTAAACCTAAATGAAACCAGAACAGCTACAGATACTGGTTACAGGCACTTGAGTTCAGTAGGTTGTAGAGACTGTACTATTTCTAGGAAGGTAAAATTTCTCAGCTGTCAGGTTTTCTCCCAATTAAGAGTATCCACTGTAGAGAGGCTGAGTGAGCCACAGTATGATCATTAGATCCCACAGGGTCCATCCGTGGCTATTAACAGAATAAATAAATAACTAACCACAGCAGAATTTGTACTTGAGTCCTTCGACACGGTTTCTCAGTGCACTACCACTGCACTACACCGCTCAAATTCGAATGATTACATGCGTTAAATTATATTATACTTTCAATCAAATTAATACTGTTACAAATATAAATTGTTAAAACAAACATGAATAATAATAAACGTAAAGAATATGATTATAAAAGTTTTAATTAAACTAATCTAAATTTGAATACATTAATACTTCAACAAATATAAATTTATATTTATAAATTGCAAGAAGTACACATGAACTCACCTTCATTACCGGTTGGTGACTGACAATCATAGAGCGATGTGTTGCGAACTACCCCACTCACCGCTTTTGTTACACAATCCATTTTACTATTGCAACGACGTGATGGGACCATTCAATATCTAATCTAATTTGTTTTGCCACTTCCTTCAATACTAACCACTAGCTACTGGTTACGGCGGCTTTTGAATTATAGAGTAGAGAGGTAACTATTTTTGACCTAGAAAAGTACAAGGACTTAACACACGTAGACTATGCGTTGTATGTGAGTATATATTTTTTATTACAACAATATATATATATATATATATATATATATATATATATATATATATATATATATATAAATATTGTATATAAAAGAAACTAGCTAAAATGTAACCCAAGAATGGTATTGGGTTCAGTAAATGATAGAAACTGTAGATGGTTGTGCTGGGAAGTCATTTTTCCGAGATACCGATCAACTGACAGGTTTTTTTCTACAATCAAGTGAACCCTCTGACTTAGCACACATCGTTGGGGTCTGTACACATCAGTTTATTTATCTACGGCGACCGGATTTGAACCCGGATTCTTCAACTTAGGGATTGAGAGCTCTACTGACTAAAATATCCCTTTCCCTAAATATCTGCATTCACCTGGATTTCAGCTTGATATGTAGTTATGATGAAAGCAATAATTAATATTAACCCTTTAACTGCTGCGAGTTTTGCTCTATTTACATCTATCACAGCGCCAAGTGGACGGCTACCCGCCTATCGCCCTCTACTACCTAATATTTACCTGCGTTCTATCCTTCATTACGCCCCTTTACTACTATCTGTTAACGTATTTCAATGTTTCTATCTTCCTTTTTGATTCGGGCTATGGACCGACGCTGGCAGAGTTAAAAAAAATTTTAATTTAAAAAAGAAATTCATTTTTTTTTTTAATACTAAAACTTATTGCTTGATAATTTAATTGTGTATCGAAATCATCAAAGCATTTGTTGATACAAAAACCAACATTACAATGTCGCGTAGTCTATACTCGGCTTTAGCAAATAGACAGAAAAGCAGTGCGACCTTATATATCGTCTTTAGCACTGAGGCGTGTGATGCAGGACGGTATATATCATCTTGCACAGGGGGCACGTTCCCTTGTTTTGAAATAGCTGTCCTAAAATCGAAATATTGGAATGAGATGAAGCTTCTTATAAATTATATATCGATGAATTCCATTTAAATTAAAAAAAAAAAGAGCAATATTATTTGTAATAGCTTTTAGAAGTCAAGCGCAGTGGCTTAGTGTTTCGCCAATTTTTGAAAATATTTATAATTTGACTAATCGAATACTACAAAATACATAGTAAAAAGTAGTTCCTTAATCCCTTGCTAGGAAAAGCCGATAAAAGTTAACATAAATAAAAACTCATTAATAAATAGAAAGATTATTGGTGGTCATTAAATGGACCACAAATTTAAAAAAAACATATTTATTAATTGATATTGTAAACACAGACAAAATACTTGGGCTTTACAACGGAAAGAAAACTGACTTGGAAATCTCAAATGACTAATTTGAAGAAAAGGAAAGAAAAGAAAATTTGAAGTTATTTAAAACAATATGGACCTATACCTCGCAAGTCAGGCAGGATCAAAATGACTTCGTTATATTACACATTGTCCCTTTTACATTACTAATAAATCATTACACAAAGATCTCAAGATACCACTCGTGACTAAAACTACAAAACATTACATGACTCCCTTGCTGGACACCCAAACTTACTGGTACAATCATTACTGACAGACACATAACCAAAGAATCCGACAAGAAGACTGAAACGTCTCTGGAGCAGAGATCTACTACAGACAAATGAAACACGCTAGGATTATCCATACACGCATCCATGAGAATCCCTTAGGAGAGATTTAAAAAAAAAAATCTAAAATACAATATGTGCCAAATAGCATTTGAATGATTTCTTGAATGTTTTATAATTTAATTTTATTATTATTATAATTAATTGCTATTTTAAATACATCTTTAAGTAATACACTTATAATGATTATTACTTATTTTATTATAATGATATAATTATATCATGGAAACTTATTATCTTTAAACACATTAACCATTCTATTGATTCGGGAAATGCACAACGGAATGTTACAGAAGAGCTCATTATACAACCTCATTGTAAAAGTTAACTTCAACATTCTCCTGTTATAACTTCATTTTAATCAGCCATATTGTTCTGTTAATGAACAACTGGAACGTACGTACTTCCACTAGAAGTATAATGGACAGATTGAGATAGTTGATCTTACGTAATAATATAAGTTTAGAAATTAATAAAATTGCCTATTTATGTTGAATATTTTCGACCCTATAATTAGTTATAAAAGCCTCCGTTATTAAAAGCAAGCCGACTGTCCTTCTGCGTCACATGGTTGATAAGTTTAGTCGTTGGTTCATCGGTTAGTCTGCAGTCATATATTAGGTTAAAGTAAGTTTGTTCGATGGTAAAGTCACAAGGTCTTATTGTCTGTAAGTTTAAATTTATACAAGTAGGATTTTATGGGTCCATGTCCTGTCAACATTTGTGTGAGGTAGAAGTCATTTGTTATTTTGTTATTCCTAAAATATTCACTTAAGTCATTTATGTATAGTTTAAGATGTTGTCGTTTAGTTATCGTATCCCATGTGTTTTGCCACTGATCCATATTTGTAACTGTTTGCCTGTGTTTCAAGTAAGTTAGTCACTTAGTCAATTTACTGTAAAGTATTGAAAGTGAGCCGTCTTTGGCAGCTGACTTAGCAGCCTTGTCAGCTGATTCATTACCCACGTTGCCAGAGTGCGCTCTCACCCACCTGAAGTTGATGTTGTATCCTGCATTTTGTAAGTAAAGTAAAGTAAGTCTGGTTTCTTCAATCAGCGGTTCATGAATTTTGCGATTAATGAGTTTGTATAACGTACTTTGGCTGTCAGTTAGTATGCAAATAGATGTCCTGCGGAAATTGACTTAATGTCTGTATATATTCTAGTGCTTTCAGTATAGCGTATTGTTCAGCTTGATTGTTTGTGCACTTAGGTCCAAGTCTGAATTTCTTTACGTCAGTCAGTACACCGTCTTCAAACTTTACCGCTGCACATCCCACATTTCCATAATCTTTACAACCGTCTGTATAAATCTGTGCTTCAGCATAATCTTCTTTTGTAGGCTGTTTGATTTCTGGGAAATGTGCAGGATGCTTCCAATGTTTATAGTTAATAGGTCGTTCAACGTCATCGGCAAGTATCCCGTCACAGTCTTGGTTGGTCTGAAGTAAGGTATATAATGCAATGTACTGTTGAGCGATCAAGTCAATGGGGATCAGTTTTGCAAGTACACAGGCTGCTTCATAAGATGTCTTGAAACCTTTTACCATTTTGATTTGGCCATTAATCTCTGTACACGTCGAAGTTTCCGTAAATTGGGTTTTCTCTGCAGTCCTGTGTGTCAAATCTTAATAGCGTAAGTTAGTATTGGTAATATGGCTCCTTTGTACAGTATCCTTAATGCTTCAGTTTTTAGTCCCCATGTATTCCTAGCTGCTATCGTTAAGTTGTTGGTAAGTCTCAGTAGTTTAGTCTCCAGTAATTCAACATGTACGTTCCATCTTAATTTTGGGTCAAATGTTACTCCTAAATATTTTAGTTTATTTGTTTGTTGTAGAAGCTGTCCTTGAATTTTTACCTGTAAAGTTGGTAAAGTCCTTGATCTGGTGAAAATCATGTATGTAGATTTTATAGTATTGAAAGTTAGTTTGTTTTCGTGTGCCCAGTTATCAATTTTTTGTGAGTATTGATCTATTAATTCTTGAAGTGTTCGATCTCTGTCAGCTGGTGTGAGTAAAATTATGTCATCCGCAAATGCCTGCACAACCACGCTCTCCGGATATTCTCTCATCAATAATCCATTTACGATTAAATTCCACAATAACGGAGATGGTGCAGAACCCTGCGGAGTTCCTAGAGTCTGTGTTTTTCGTAGTTGACAATGAGATGTTACAATACAAGCCTTTCTGTCTTTGAAATAGTCTGAAATCGAGTTGTAAATGTTCAGTGGACAGTCCATTGTCTATAAGGTATGTACAATTGATGGCAACCAGGCATTGTCAAACGCTCCCTTAATATCAATAGATATTAGAACAACATGTAGTTTCCTATTCAAGCCATATCATTTAAAAGGATCTTTATTTATTTAAAATACTCCTAGCCAACCAAGAAAATAATGCAGCATTTTCATCTTTCCATTCGGCTGATTTGCTGGCTTTGATTTCCCTGCCAGTTTTCGAACAGTAGTTCTGGGTTGATCTTCCATCAAATTTCGGAGAACATAAAGGGCCTTCACCTTCCTTGTTATCAAGCCTCAAATCTTCCTCTTGAAATCTCTGGAACGTGCCCTCACTTATTCTGCCTTCGCCCTAGACTTTGTTAATATGTCTGACTGTTTGGGCTCCATTCCGGCCAATTTTGAAGTCGCATAACAAAATTATGCGAAAATCACGTTTTGATATCTTAGTAAAGAATGAATTATTTTCAAGTAGCAAAATGTTACAGAGGTAAAGAAATTTCTTTTGAAAGAGGATTAATAGGTGAACATTTATAAAAGTCAAATGTCCAACAAACATTTAAATTTAGTAGTTTAAAGAAAATATAAAATCCTGCCTTATTTTCGAGGCAATAAATATTGTCATTGCATATTATTCAATTAAAAATCCTTTTTCGTAATAGGGGAATCTTGCCAACAACTGGCCCATTTCTTTTTTTTTCCAGATACCGACCATGGGAGACCATTGGGGTCCGATGAGGCCTGTCTTTACCTATTCAATAGATATTTTCAGGTTTATTTATATATTCATGACATTCAATTTATATATAATATAAATATAATATAACAATACAATATATATTATTATACAAATCAGTAAGATTATAAAAATAAACAAATCTAAAAACTATAAAAAAATTACAATAAAATTTTACTCTATCTTACACTCTTCCGGAATTCTCTATTTCATTTAAAAAATATATAATGTCTGCTTATTCACCGACATGGGGGTGGAGTGGCACAGTAGTCATGCCGCTGTGTTGCCATGCCGAAGGTCCCGGGTGCAAAACCCGCTCCCTAGCAGACTTGGATATGCTCGCCCAGTCTCTATAAAGCGGGTATACAAAATAAGGGGGGGGGGAAGTCTGGCGGTTGAACGTGATCACCTAAAAATCACCGCCCTGCACAACCGTTGTCCAAGAAAAAGTAAAGTCTCTACCATAAGCTGAATCTCCCCCCCCCCTTCACAGGTTGCAGTGGTACAGTTTTTTTTTTTTTTTATAGACATAGTAATCAGATTTCTTTTCCTCGGTTGACGTGTTTTTGTAGGAATTAGTAAACAAACTTTCGAGTATAAAATATTATATCTTGTTTTTTACGGGTCACAATTATTTTTATAATTTATGTTTGAGTAGTTTTAGTGAAATACTTCTTCCAACGATTATGGGAAAGAGATCAACAAGCTGTGCCCTAGAAACAGATACCAGAGGGTGGAACAAGATAATCCACAGTGAAATCTGCCTAGGAACAAAACACAAATACATCATAATCAAATAAATATATATATATATATATATATATATATATATGATAATTACTTACTATCACCTTCAATATACTATCACCCTTCTCTATCCCTAAACGCTCCAAGCGAATTTTCCATTGTTGGAAGTCATCTGTCAGCTCCTTCAGGACGCGTGCCGCTTCCGCTTTTATAGCTTCCACGGGCCCAAATCTTTAATGAAGATTTCACCTTAGGGAACAGATAGAAGTCACATGGTGCAAGATCTGGTGAATAAGGTGGATGTTCTAGCACTGAGATGCTGTACTGGGCTAGGAACCTCTTGAAAGATAAGCGCATTGTCTTGGTGGAGAATCCATGATTTGTCCTTCCACATTTGTTTTCACATTCCTTACTATTTCACGTAGTTTTGCAAGTATCTCAAGGTAGTACTATTGATTAATAGTTTGACCTTCAGGAACCGCCAGTCTCGTTATTTAATAGCCACACCTCGAATATATATATATATATATAGGAGGAAGAAAATGGTCCGGATGGAGGTAAAAAACAAATCTCTTTAAAAAGAAAACCTGCTTATTTTAAAGCCGAGATTTCAACCCATATTGAAGGTCTTCTTTAGGGCGAAATATATAAGATACATATAAATTTAAAAAGTACATATAAAGTAAAGTATATATATATTTTTATATTTTCACGCATTATTTTATTTTATATGTATCTTGTATATTTAGCCCTGCAGAAGACCTACACGTCGAAATGTCGGCTATGAAATATACAGTTCTCCTTACTATTTTATATAAGATAATTTTTTCAGACATTCACCCGGACCTTTTTTTTTTCTCAAAATCATATAAGTATTTTGGAAATTAAAAAAACATATATTCAACGACCAATATTAAATATATAAACAAAAATATAGATAAACAATCTCCACCTTAAAATATAAATGTTTTTAACAACTAGGAAAAAAATGGTTGTTTAATGAACGAAAAACAATTCTTTGTTCATCAATAAAATAAAATAAGGTGAAAATAACAGTCATGGTGTCCTTCAGAGGAGACATAAAATGGCGGTTGCGAGCCAGTGTGAAATCAGCTATCAGCTTAAAGATCCCTAATCTAATTTTACCAGCAAAGCCAAAATTTGGACGACTATAGCATCGTTATAAGCGAAAAATAACACATCAAAACCATTAGAATACTAGGGATACAGTAGAATACATATTGGAGGGATTTTTAAAAATATTATTAATTTCATTGTCAGACTCATGCAATTGTATTATTTGATAAAAATAAGAATATTTTCAAGCTTACTGATTCTCAAAAATTGCGTATTTTTAGGTTTATTAAAATAGCAAAAAATATATTAAGCTACACGAATTATTCATAAAAAAGTTGGAATATTTTTTAGAAATCCAA
This sequence comes from Arma custos, assembly GCA_037127475.1. Classification (NCBI taxonomy): domain Eukaryota; kingdom Metazoa; phylum Arthropoda; class Insecta; order Hemiptera; family Pentatomidae; genus Arma; species Arma custos. The sequence continues at coordinate 182,775,358 of CM073759.1, forward strand.
ATATAAAAATAAAATCCTGTACCACTACTACCCATGAAGGGTTCTGGGTTCAGTACGTAGTAGAGACTGTAGTACTTCTAGGACAAATCACAAGTGAGGTGACTTGTCCGGCAGCATGGTCATCCGCAACTTTTTAACGCTTTAGATAGTACCCATATATCGGAATCTAGGAAAGAAAAAAAAAAATTTAAAAATATATTGAAACTAGAAATTTACATCACTCCTTAACCTGTTAACTTGGGAATTCCCTATTTAATTATGCAGCATGTAACACATCCTGCCGTGTCAGTACGTCACGCCCGGAGAACGTAATTTCATATTATTATTTTTTTTTTATATATATATATATATATATATATGCTTAAAATAAATGAAAAAAACTATGAAACATATAAGTTTTCCTTTATTTATATTTATAGCAGAAAGGAAAATACAAAATTACAAACAAATAGAAAAGACATATATATCAAGTACGTATTCATATGTCCTACCAGTACACGCTATTGTTTACGTTTGACGTATTTATACGTCCCGTTCGGTTAACATTAACATCGGTTAACCTGCTTCGGCTTCCCTCGGTGCCCGAGTACATAGGTCGGAGGCACATCAAATTTTTTGATGGGCTGAAGATCTGTGCGAACCCCCATGTAGGGACTTAAAACCACCTCCCAGACCTGGGAGATGGCAGGGCAGTGTTCCCTTGGTCGATGTGCTTACATTTGATCTAGGGATGGGGTAAGTACTCCCTTGTCCTTATCCTTCCTTCCTTTTCCTTCTTCCTTCCTCCACTTTCTTCTTTCTACCACTATTCTCGATCCTGCTAAACGGTCCCTCCCTGTTTTGTATTTGTATTGTATAAAGGCAGCGGCTTTGAGCCGGTTCGAGTAAAAAACGCCTTCAGCGGACTCCCATTGTAACGCCTTAAAATACCGAAAGGTAACAAAAGGCTTTTTTATATAAATAGAAGCATTTTCAGGAATATCTGTAAATTTGTATCGTAAATTTTATTGTAAATAAAATTTTTGGAGGATGAGAAAAAAAACAAAAAAAAAACAGGTCCAAAAACAGTACTATACTCAATTTACCGTTATTATCACTACTTCCAAGCTCACTATTACTGTAAGGCGTTTATTTGTTTATTTATCTATATCCCACCCTAAATATTCATCAATGCATATCATAATATCATAAATACCATATCCTTGCCGTTTTTTTTTTATATATATGTATTTTAGTCCAATATAGCCTGATTGTATTATCACTTACTTTACTTAAAACATACCTACTTTTATACAATTCATATTTTACACTTATATAAAGTCTCTTCTTATATTTTCTTATGCAATTAATATTCTTTACACTAGTATAAAGTATTTTCTACCTATCAATATTAATACTGTATAATATTGTATAAAATAATACTGTGTAATATTTTTTATTTTCATTTTTTTTTTATTTTATATAATTCGTTCGTAGATTTTTATAATTTTACAATTTTTATTTCTTCCTTTTTTATTACCTATAATTTTTAGTGCGTAATTCTTATCACTTTCTAATTTACCCATATCATTTCACATTCCTATTGTATATTCAGTTTTTATTTTTTATCTGTAATACCTTAATTTTTTTTTTTAACTGTCAACACTTTCTGTTTTATTATTATTTTCACATAATACCAGATCACCAGTTTGGATTCCGAGCATCACACTCCACCATTCAGCAATGTCATCGTGTGGTGGATGTGGTCTCCTCTGCATTAGAACGTGGATCATATTGCTCTGGCGTCTTTCTTGACGTGGAACAGGCTTTTGACCGAGTCTGGCATACGGGCTTGCTCTACAAACTCCGTAAATTCCTACCCCCTACATACTTTCTTATCCTTCAATCCTATCTCACAAATAGAACTTTCAAAGTAAACCATAATAATTTCTATTCATCCCTCATTTCCCAATCTGCTGGTGTTCCTCAAGGTAGTATCCTTGGCCCAATCCTTTATACAGTTTATACAGCTGACATCCCAACTCATCCTAATACTATCCTTACCACGTATGCTGATGATACATGTGTATTATCAGTCAACACCAATCCAGTTATTGCATCCCAAAGCCTCCAATCCCATATCACTGATCTTGAAGAATGGTTTCAAAACTGGAGAATTAAAATAAATTCTCAAAAATCACATCAAATCACTTTTACCTTACGTCGTAAACCAATGACTTCCTGCCCTACAGTATCCTTTAATAATATCCCACTAGTGCCTGTAGACCAGATCCGATACTTAGGGTTGCACCTCGACAAACGATTAACCTGGAATCCTCATACAAGACTGAAAAGACAAGAAACCGCTCGACGTTTCAGGCTACTTCAATACTTACTAGACAAACGCTCTAAGCTCCCAATTAACTACAAAAGACTCATCTACATGACCATCATACGACCTATTTGGACTTACGGAGTAGAGCTATGGGGCTCCAATAAGCCATCGAATTCCTCTCTTATCCAATCCCTACAATCCAAAATCCTTCGTAAAATCCTCAATGCTCCTTATTTTGTTAAGAATAAAGTCATCCATAACGACCTTAATGTCCCTTTTGTTGCTGATTTGGCCCGAACCCGGTATCTATCCTTTCATAGCAAACTTCATTCCCACTCAAACCCTCTAGTTTCAAACCTAGCTTCCTCTTCAATTCCCGATAATCCTCCGAGGCGTCTGAAAAGAAGATGGCCCCGTGACCTTCTTATTTGAACTTTGATTTGAGTACTACCAGTGGGTAGTTTCTCTACTTGTCATTCTCATGTCATTATGTAACACGCATTCTATTTACTTGTTGTATAATTGTAATACAGTTGTAAATATCAATAAATAAATTAAAAAAAAAAAAAAAAATTATTATTTTCTTCATGATGTGGGTTACTACCTTTTGGCACTTAGTAGTTTATAGTATACACTTATACATTTTAACCTTCATAATTAGGTCGAAACGTTGGCTATCAATAAAGATTTTCTCAAATTACTTGAGAATTTCATTCAGTGACCTCTACCCGGACCAATTTCTTCAACATACAAAAAAACAGGTCGCTAGCAATGACATAATCAAAATTTTAGTTAAGCATTCCGTAGCCATTGTGTTGGTTGAAGATGTTTTAGTTGAAGCTATTTAATTCAGGAACGACATCATTTTTTTTTTACAGGGTTTCCTTCTACCAAGGGAGCGGAGTGTCTCTGTGGTAGAGGCACTGAGTTGCCATACCGAAAATGCTAGTTCAAATCCTGCTGAGGGCAGGACTTTTATTTAGTATGTAAGCAGCCGTAGATGGGTCATAAAGGATCTAGGGCCCATCTGGGGCTCACCCAGCCTCTTAAATGGATACCCCCAAAATGGGGGAAAATCGGGAAAAATTGGGCTTGATCTAAGGCAAATCATCTCCCTGCACAACGGTTGTCCAAGAAATAGTACTGTCTCTACCATGTACTGAACCCCAGACCCTTCAGGGTACAGTAGTGGTACAGTTTTTTTTTTTCTTCTACCAAAAATTTTCTTCAATTCACTTTTCCATTGTTTTCTATCTTGTATATCTTCCTCCTTCATGGCCATGCGTACTTTCCCCAATTCTTTCTATCCATCTTTTCGTGGTCTTCCTCGCCGTTTGATCCCTTCAGCACTCCAACTGAAATTAAATTGGGCAATCTTTCTTCCTTCATTCATCTGAGGTGACCAATCTTTGTTTCTCTATATTTTGGTGAACTTTTTGATGACTTTGCATCCACTCTCTAATTTCGGTCATTCTATGACTACCTATACTATGACTATATCTAGCATATCTGATATTCCATTTCCAACGTGATTTTTTTTTATAAAGTCATATTTTAGTTGAATAAAAAAAGTTTCAAGCTTTAAAAAAAATGTTTATGGTTAATAAAATAATTTCAATATCACCATTACAACATGAATGCTTTGCTGTAGCAATAACCAAATATTTATTTTTTTTAACTCACATGGAATTTTCAAATGCCTCTAATGAAAAATTATTTTTTTTTTAAATTAAGAGGTCGTACTTTCTATGTGATAAAAATAAGGGAGAGGATGGCTTAGTGGTAGAGCGCTGTGTTGCCGTGCAGAAGGTGTCGAGGTCAAATCGGGCTGTGACAGATAATTTATTAATTCTTTACCGGGAATGGATCATTTGAGATCTGGAGACCCTCCTTTATCTCCCTTGTTGAAAACTTCGTTGTTGAGCGTGATCTCTGCGTAACCGTTGTCCTAGAAACAGTACAGTCTCTACCATGTAATTGAACCAAAGACTCTTCATGTGTAGAAGTGGTACATTTTTATGATAAAATGAAAACCATACAATAATAAATATATGTCTAAAGTTATAAGGGTATAGGTGGATATGTGAAAAAAATAAAAGAGGAGCTGGATAGGCTAAAATCAAGGATAAGAACTGCTTGGATAATAGCTTTTCGGTAAAAAAATAAAGAAGTTGGGGTTCTTGCAGCAAGGAAGGAGAGACGAGGGAGAAAATGGACTAAGGAAGAACGAGAGGAACAGTCCAGGAAGATGAGAGATTAATGGAGTAGAAGGAAGGCGGAGAGTTGAAGAAGATTTAAGTGATATTCGCGTGGTCCTTGCTGGCCGATTCGTGGGGAAAAAATATATATAAGTCTATACTTTGGTTACTAATAAGATGTTTTCATGCATCCATATACATACGGTCAATCAATTCTAATTTCTTACGTTTTGTTTGTTGTTTTATTTTTCAGTTATTTCTGATATAAACCTTACAGACATGTTTTCCATACAATATTCTGTGATCCTGATTCCCGAAGATGGAATAAGATTCGCATATAGCACACAGAAGCCACACGTAGCTGAGACTGCATAACTCGGAGAAAGGTGGGGACTAGGCCAGTATATAAGCCAAAGATGGTTGTATTAGAGCATCAGTGAGTTCATCAACTACAGAAGATGGAGAAGGTGAGCTTATATAATATAACTCTCTTTATTATTGTCTAGGGCTACCGGAGGGAGAAACCAGGAAGGCGTTCTACGTCATCTCTAGTGCGGCAAATATGATAGTAGCATCCGGCATTGTTGGAATGAACAATATAATTGTTATGTGTTATTACATCAAAAAAGTAAAATGCATTATATATATCATAACATCCAAACTCAGCCAAAAAATAATTTAAAACAATTGGAATCCGGAGTAATAAAAGTTATAAGTTATAATAACTTTAAAAACAATTAATTAATACAAATTAATTTTATAAAAAACAACGGTTGATTATTTGTTTAAGCCACTTTATAAAGCCATGGCTAATCGGACGATGCTACAGTGGCAGTCCTAAATTTTACATTTCCTGTTGTAATTAGGTTGGGCATCTTTAGCGACTACACGACATCGTACTGGCTTGGGGCCCCCCAATTCACGTCCCTTCCGAAGGACGGTATAACCAAGGATTTTTTAATCCCTTTTAAAATATTCTCTTGAGCATAATAAAGCTATGTTCACTTGTTAGTCCAAAATATGTGAATCCAAATTCAGCCTAGTAGGCCAAGAGGTCATCTTTCAGACGCTTCAGAGGATTATCAGGAATTGAAGAAGTTGCTAGGTTTGAAACTAATGGGTTTGAGTAGGAATAGAGTTTGTCATGAAAGGATTGATATCGGCTCGAGCCAAATAAGCAACAAATGTCATTTCAGGTCATTAAGGATTACTTTATTTTCAACAACGTAATGAGATTTTAGGATTTTGGATTTTGAAGATTGGATACGAGAGGAATTCGATGGCTTTGTGTAGCCTCGAAGATCTAACCCGTAAGTACAAATAGGTCATATAATATGGTATGAATACAAATTTTTGCATCTAATTTGGAGCTTACGGTGTTTGCCCAGTAAGTGGATGAAATAGAAACCGGATACAAACACAAAATACGAAATGAATTAGATGCATATATTACTTAAATATATTAAATGACTATATATATTTTACCTTGCTTTACTTTTGAGGAATAAAAGGGTCTTAATACTAAATATATATTCGAAAAAATTATATTGTATTTCTACCCATTTCTAAGTCAGACAAAAAAAATATGAGTCCACAGAAGAATATATAAGGTCACACAACGCAGAATTGTAAACCAAGTACCCGGTAAATATGAAGTGATAGCAACACGGCGATTGACTGGGCTGGTGAAGTTGGGCTTAATTTCTCACAAGATTATTAGTGCTGAGCCCGTTAACATCCGAGAGGTAGACCGAGACGTAGGTGGGAGGATCGCATTAATCTTACGGGTCGTTCTACATTATGTTGATCCGTGGATGCAAGTTTTAAGGTGGAATCGTCATGAATCATTCGGTTTACTAAGCCTTTTATTATTATTGTTAATAAATTTTTAGGTTAGTGAAATACAAGAGGGGAGTACAGTGGATCAGTGGTAGAGCACTGTGTTGCCTATAAATCCTAGTTCAAATCCCGCTGCGGGCAAGACTTTCATTTGGTCTGTTGCAGGAGATGGGCCATAAAAGATCTAGGAACCTCCTGGGGCTCACCTAACCTCCAAAAAATACGAGGCATAAAAATAGTGTGAGGAGGGGAAAATCGCGGTTGAGCGTGACCTTGGACAAGTCACCTCCTTGCAGAACCGTTGTCCATGAAACAGTACAGACTCTACCGTGTACTGAACCCCCAGACCCGTTCACGGGTTGTAGTAGTACAGGTGTTTTGTTTTTAAGTTTTTTTGGTTCTTTTTTTTTATATACAAGAGATATGATGGATGGTAATTGACAAAGCGTTAAAAATATGATTCAAGAGACGTTAGTAAATTTGTTACTAAACAACAATAAACATGTTTTAAACATGAAATTCAAATTTTGAAAATGTGCAGTTTGGTCAAAATTACCAACCAAGTATATTAGTTATTGGATGTCAGTATTCAGTTAACGGAATTTATGGCGTCGTAAAAAAACCTGTGCCACCAAAATCCATGAAGGGTCTTGGCTTCAGTGCGTGGTAGGAATTGTAATGCTTTTAAGCCCCTCGGGTTGTGCAATGAGATCCTTTGGCTGAGATCGCCTGGTTGTTTACTAATCTATAATACCATTTTATAAAGGCTGGGTAAGCCCCAAGTCTCTTCAGATCCAACAGTTTCTAGTCTAGGCTATTAAGAGAATAAGTAATTTATCCTCCTGAACCAGCCTCTGAGTGTGGTTAAGTCGATCATCTAAGCAATCTGGAGTCTGATGCGATGCCGTAATAATTTTCACCTGCACCTGTCTCACTTTTGTTAGAACAGATTGGTTACCACAATTGTTCACTTACTGAAGCTATCTCTGCTCTATTATCTCAAGATATATCTCTATAATTTTAAATTTAAGTTATAAATTCTCGTCAATTCAGTTAAAAAGTATCATTGAAAAGATATAACTTTTTATGGATATAGTGATTACGAATAATTCAGGAGCTCATTTTATTTTTTGGAAAGTGCCAATATTGTTTTAAATAAATGATTTAATTAGTCATAGAAATATAAAAATGAAATATATATTAAATCAATAGAAGTATTCTGGGATTGTTTAGGAAGTAGGAAAACAAATAAAACAGTATAAAAAACCAGCAAATATAAAATAAAGATATTATTTGAAAACAAAATAATATAATAAAATTTAAATAGTCAAGAAATTCATTTCTCTATTTTAAATCCACTTGACACTAATTGCTGGCTGTCAAAGTATACTACTCATATATTGTTATAATCAGTTTATTTTGATGTTCCTGAAGATCGCTCAATGATATGGCCGAAATGTTATTATTATTTTGTAATAAACAGATGCCTGCAGTTATGAACTTGGACTTTCCTTTAAAAACATGGTATGGTTTTTAATCTCTATCACATTATTACCATAAAACTGTCTTAATCTTTGAGGCTAATTAAGTTGACGTTTGGTGATTAGCTGTTGTAAATATATGTGAAGCACCCTTATTCCCAACCTTTAAAGCATTGAGGGTAGAATGATATTTTTTTTAGTTAAAAAAAAATGATATCGCTTAAAGATGTTACATTATTTACCGTAACAGTAGTCTAATGACATTTTTTTTTAAATGACCCATCAATAACCAGATCAATAAACAAATCGGATTTTTATTTTATGTTTTCAATGCGCTGTAAATACAATTATTCTTCTACATACCTGGTGAGCAATAAGTAATAATTGCGTAAATCTTTTCTATTAAACGTTTCTTTGGGATCTCGTCGCTATTCTTTCTGAAACATAAGTAACAATAGGATACTATTTATTTACAAAGGGAATATATATATATCATTATTAATCTACAAAAAGTAAACCGTTTAATAATCATTATATTATTTTGTATATGTTTTCTCTAGCTCCTTGTGTTCATCCTTTGCCTCACCTTTTCTTTCGCCTTACCTCTTAATGATGGAGAAAGAGTAAAGAGAGGATTTGAACTGGGATCTAGGTATGTCCGATCAAATAACTAAATGGATATTTATTATCAATATTATTATTTATAAATTAAACTTTCATTACAGCGAAGAGGAAGAAGAAGATTACAGCCATTCCGGACACGACTTCAGCGGATTCCACCATGGCTTCAGTCTCGGAGGTGCCGGCGGACTGAGTTTCGGTTCTCACCACGAACCCGAGTTCCACGAGTCAGTCCACGTGGAACCAGTTCACAAGACCATCAAGGTCCCAGTACCACACCCCGTCAAACAGCCCTTCCAGATCCCAGTCCCTGTCAGGGTACTCGAACCCTACACGATCAAGATCCCAGTGCCCGTACAAGTTGAGAAGATTGTACGAGTACCTGTGGAGAAGATCGTGGAGTACCCTGTCGAGAAGTTGGTACCAGTTAAAGTAGTGAAGAAAGTCAGGGTTCCTGTACCAAAACCTTACCCGGTTCCAGTACCAGTGTACAAGACCAAATATGTCTACCACACCAAGAAGTACTACCACGATGAACACCACGACTGAACCGTTGCTAGGAAAAGATAATAAATGTTATTTTTGTGTAAATAAATAATTGTTTAATAATAATTTAAAGAAATTTATTAAATCCACATGATCGGATGCAATAATATTCATTTCAAACAGAGATAAACAGAATGCATTCATGTACACCCTCATAAACATTTTCTAATCTTTTTGAAAAATATTTAGAATTTTACTATTTTAAATTATACATTAGAAGCATAGCATATGTATTTGATATAGCGTATAATTTTTTTTCCCCACGAATGGGCCAGCAAGGACCACGCGAATATCACTCAAATCTTCTTCACACTCTCCGTCTTCCGTGTACTCCAATACACCCTCATCTTCGTGGACTGTTCCTCTCGCTCTTCCGTAGTCCATTTTCCCTCGTCTCTTCTTCCTTCCTGCAAGAACCCCAACTTCTTTTAGTTTTTTGCGAAAAGCTCTCTATCCAAGCAGTCCTTATCCTTGATTTTTAGCCTATCCAGCTCCTCTTTTATTTGCTTCACATATCCACCTATACACTTATAGCTTAATACTTTATCAATGATTTTTTTGTTCAGCCTCTTATTGTTAATTCTTACCATGTGGCCGTAGAGAACCTCAGTCTCCTGGTCCTGATGACTGTTTCAAAATTTTTGTATACTTCTTCTTTGGATTTTCGCCTATTCCCATATAATATTATCGTCTATAGCATATAACATATGTCTGAATTCTTAACCGTAGTTTTTTATTGTATTTATTTTTTTCTTCCTCAAATCCTTACTTTTTATTGGCTCCTGCAATAATCTCATATACATAGGTAAGTGTAAAGAAAAGTATTTTATGAGTAAATAAGAATATGAAGATATTCTGGAAATAATATCACTTCATAATTAAATTTCTGTCATCATAAGTAAGTATATTTTTCTGGATAAATATTCATAAAAAGCATCTGTTTGTAGAAACTGTGTTGGAACTAAAACTATGTTTATGACGATTCAATGGTTCATTATTAAGCAAGTAATAAAGTTTTTTTTCTTTCACTGATAACAAAAAATTGTTTGATTAATAGACTACATTTAGGAAAACAAAACTTTAATACTCTGATATACTTAGAAAAGGCAAATACCTGTTAAAATTTCGCCAATTCAGGTATTATTAGGAGATAGACCAGAACTATGAATGAATTCGATCTATGAAGATCGAATGCAGCTTATCTCACATCAGCAGTCAAAACATACTCAATTCATAAATTTTGAATTTGAATTCGTTCCCACAGATTCAGCATATTCGAGCGTTCCTTTTTCGTCGTTTCAATTGCGTGTAAAACTAATTCCCACTTAATATCCGTTATGCTTCTTTCCTATCCTTGTTCAAAGCCGTGCTTTTCTAACATTTCCTCTATTCCTAAACAGATGATCTCTAATCAGTTATAATTATTAGTTATATCTATATAAATATCTTTTATATTTGCGTACCGAAAATCAAATAGCTTTTCTTGTATAACTCTATTATTTTTGTATATTTTTTGTTATCTTATTTTTTTTCTTGAAAGTAATTTACTTTTTAAGTACTTATGTAAATACCATGTGATTTTTATTATGTAGTTTCTTGGCCAGATTTATGTTATTGCTATAGACATTAGTTACTTCAAAGGAACCTGGTTCCAGATAAAATTAATTTTTCTTTCCATTCTATTATGTTCTAAATCAGAGACATCAACCTCACTCCAAGATGTTCAACAAATAACTATTTTTTCTTTGTTTGGCTATACTTAATCAGCTAAAACGTATGTTTGACTATTCCTTTCATTATAAATCATTTCAATACTTTTCAATAATAAAAAACCAAACTAAAACTACTAAAAATTCTTTCTCCAATTTAAATGATCAATTTGGTTTGATTGCTATTATTGCATTTGGGTACCTAAGCATTGTGGTCGGAAAGTACCAAAATATTGCAGCTGGGAAATTATCAAATATTTTATTTTATTAGCAGCATTGTAAGTATTTTAGCAGGAAAGTGGGACAGAGCCTCTTTAAATTGATATAATAAGACTTGAGAGCGCCTAGTAATAGACTTAGATGAATCTTGTCAAGCGACAAGTCTCTTGAGTTTCATATCAACTTAAACTTCTCATAAAACTTTTCACAAGTGACATGGCAACTTGAAAAATATAACTCTATTTCTCCATGTATTTCCCTTGAAAAACCAAATTTCGTTTATCTGTATAACTATAACAAAACTATTTATATGCATAGATAAGAAGGATTTGTCACATTAACTCAAAATGATTTTTTTCACAGTCTTTATAAAAGCTCAGACAGGATCTTATAAAATCCTTAATTTTGAAACGATATGGCGAACTATAATATTTCGTTCTGAGGTTAATCCTGTGATGATCTGCTACATTCTGAAAAAATATCGATCGAGTAATCTTGGAGGAAGAGGCGTATGCCTTCCTTTGTGCTAGATTTCTGATACATCGTATCTTAAAGTGTTTAACCCTTTTCTTGATAATGAATCTGGGAGATACATCAGAATTTAGCATAATGTATTTATTAATGCTCTTAACAATGTATCCCATAAGATACATGTGATTTTTTTAACTAATCTTATGAGATTTTTTTCTAGACATCCTTGGGTCATAAGGATTAAGTGGAATGAATATTGTTAAGATATTAAAAAAATAAAATTCTAGCAAGTTAAGGGGTATCCTTGAATTGTGCGAAATTAATTATTCTTGCTCAAGAGAAAATGTAAAGCTAGAACGATAAACGAAAAAAAAACAAGCCAATAACTTCAATTCGAAGATTTCTTTCCTCATCTTCGTTTTCTAACAATAAACACTTAGAAGTTCTACTCGAGTGAGAAGAATGCAGTATGGCCAGCGAAACGTGGGCAAAGAATTTTAACTACAAGATCAAAACCAGAAGAAGCACATGATTAACGTATTATCTAACTTTTTTTTATATTTATTATAAATTTTAAATATTTTTATTTTGAAGAGAAAAGATTTTTCCAGGGTCGGGATTTTAATTATTTATGATATTGATTTTTTAATTGTTAAACTGGATTAATTTTATTATATTAAAAGAACAGTCGTTTGAACAAGGGCAAAGAAAGACCTAAGTGTATATGAATTACAACGTTAACATCTTAAAATAATGTGAATTTCCGTAATAATTCATATCCTCCACATTTTTTCTGTCTCCAATTAAGAAGGACCACATTAATTAAAGAGGCTGGATGAACCAAAAGAGGGTCTATAGGCCCCATTGGGTCGATTCATGGCTGCGCACAGAAATATATCTTGTCTGGCACCTCCAGTCTCGAACCCAATACTTTTACAACCCTAACATACTCAGCCACCTCGCTTCCAACTTGTAATAGTAAAAATGTATTAATTATTATATTTTGCCTTTCCACCCCGTGTTGCTTCACAAACTCCGTCAATTCCTACCTCCTACTTACTTTCTCATTATCCAATCCTATCTCTCTAGCAGGTCATTCTCAGTAAATCATAATAATGTCTACTCATCCCTCTTTACTCAATCTGCAGGTGTTCTTGAAGGCAGTATCCTCGGCCCAATCCTCTACAAAGTTAATAAAGTGACTTATCGACTCATCCTAATACTATCCTAATACTTACCACATATGCGGATGATACATGTCTATTATCAGTCAACACTGATCCAGTTATAGCATCCCATAGTCTTCAATCCTTAAAAAAGGCCTTAAAAACTGGAGGTTTAATATAAATTCCCAGAAATCTCATCAAATCACCTATACCCTTCATCGTAAACTGACGACTTCCTGTCCTCCTGTATTTTTATAACATCCGACTGAATCCTGTAAAGCAGGTCCAGTACTTAGGACTACACATTGGCACACGTTTAACTTGGAATTTAGACTGAAACGACAAGAAACAGCTCGCCGTTTCAGACTACTACAACATTTAGTAGTTAAACGCTCTAAACTCCCAATTAATTACAAAGGACTCATATACATGATCGTTAGACCCATCTGAACTTACGGAGTGGAGCTTTGGAGCTCCACTAAGCCGTTTAATCCCTCTTGTATTCAATCCTTGCAATCCAAAATCCTTCGCGAAATCCTCAATGCTCCTTACTTTGTTACGAACATGAAGAAGATGGCCTCGTGAGGTACCAAGTTGAACATTTTATTTGAGTACTACCATTGGGTAGTTTCTCTACTTGCCTTTATCTCGGGATATTATTTATCTTTCATTATATTTACTTGATGTATTCAATATACAGTTGTAAATTTCAATAAATACATTTCTTTTTTAAAAAGCCCTAAGTAATGTTTGTTTTAAAATAGCCAACATAAAATAGGCCAAAACGTCAAACACATTACTTATATATGATGGTATTTTAAAGCATAAAAAAGAGTATTGAATGATAATTGTTGACCTTGATAATATTAGGTCCTCACTAGCTATGAAACACAGACTACGAAGTCTTTGTTTCATAGCTAGTGAGGACCTAACTCCCACACAGGAGGAGTTTATAAATATAAAACTGTAACCTAATTGACTAACACACCCAGCAGTCAACGCATAGCAGAAACCACTGAACTTAGCATCTTGAAATTTGCAGATAGGTTCTTTGTATAGCTTAAATGAGCACAAATTTGGACAATTCCACCCCCAAGGATTTTTAACTTAATTTAACCCTTAATTTAATTGGTGTTCAAAGATTGTATGGAATCCGTCAGTTTTGAAGTTAGACATCTGAAATTTCGGATGTACGAGTAACTTATAGTTACAAAAAATTAATTTATTTATTTAAAATGATCTGTCACGAAACTTTATGTGGCAGACCAAATTCCACGCGAGCGAAGCTAGTGTGTAATAATAACGTAAGGAACAACTACTAGTTAAGTACAAGCTTTCTCTAACATATGTTTTATTTATATTTTGTCTTTTGTTTCATCTTTTCAATTATCACATCTTTACATTGCAAGAGTCTAAAGAAGCAATACTAATTCAGTTTATTCAGGTATTTGTTTCTAATTATATTTTTGTATTAATTTTTATTATTTGTTATTGGCTTTTTGATTTGTTTAATAAAATTTCAGACATTTCAGACATTTGGATGTTTAAACTGAGATTTCTTATTATTTACTAGAATAGTACTTAGAATTACATATTTAGTAATTCCAACATAATTATATAATATGACCAACAGGTCATTAATAAGTTCTCCATATATGAGGGATACTTTTATGAATGGACTTGGAAATGCTCTACGCTCGAAAGCACTTAAACTTAGAATTAACCGTCCGCTTTTGATTCAAGTAAGCGCTAAGGTAAGTTCTATCTCCGTCATTAATTTCAGGTTTAAATGCTTTTAAGCCTTACGATGGTATTTCTAGATACGAGAAGCACACTTCAATATATTCCCAACCTGGCTTAAAATATTTATTTCCTCCTTGATTAATTTTGCACTTCAATGAATTTAAAAAAAAAAATCCATTTAACTTCGAAATTATCTAATGAACGAGGAGGAATTTACTATAAAATAAAAAAAATAAGGCGGTATTAATAAATACTTCATATACATTCACTCACTCAACCAGATCTATTTTATCGCTTCTCGTTATTGAACAGTGATAAGTAAAAAGGTCAGCACATATCTAGTAGAATAAACCTCAACAGCTAAACGGGCAGCCTTGCGCTGGCAAGAGTCCCCCATTCCTCGTGCCGTCGTCACGGCCCGTCCGGTTCGGCGTATCTAGTTCCGTCACGTCGTTCCCAGCCATGGCTACCGAATCATTGCCAGTTAAAGAAACCAGTACCTCGATGGAAGTAACTGATGACAACGGAGGAGAGAAGAGGTCTGGAGGACCCACCGAAGAGGAAGCTTTCTAGCCGGTACCTAAGAAATTCAGTTCCAGACCTCCAGTCTACAAGGGACCTGCTCCAACTAAATTTGCGAACAAATTTGGTACCTTAACTAATACCAGCGAACCAAGCACATCGGCGACCACCACAGCTACTAAGACGAGGCTCCCTCCCCTGATTGTGATCAGGGCTCCGATATCGCAGAGAGAGCTCACGGAAAGAATGGACAAACTAAATATCACAAATTATGCCACCAATTCATCTGAAGCAGATCTGAGAGTATACTTATTTAAATACAAAGACCATAATGCCACCAGAGCCCTTATAAATACGGATGACGCAACGCAGTACCACACCTATGCCCCAAGAGGTCGAAAAATTTTGTCCTCTACGGTTACGACATCGACGCAGACATGGAACCCATCACTCAGGACCTCATGATAGGCATAACCGGGCATAAAATCTGCCAAAAAGTTGATGTGAAAGGACCCCACGGGCACATTACGACTCACCGAGGGCATATAGGTAATAAATTTTTTTTTTTTTGGAATCCCTGGGGAATCCCATACAGGGTGGCACTGGGCAAGGTGAAGCCGCTGACTATGATGGCGGCTATCAGAGTGGGAGATGCCCAGGCAACCACCCTGGAGGAGACGGCGGAGATGTATATAAACTATACATACCCCAGGGATGATCCGTCCCAGGATACGGAAGACGATAGAATGGTAAGACGCACCACGGTGTGCCCTCCAGTCGTCTTGCCGTGGATAGGCAGAGGACCGGAAGAGCTCCAGGACTCGACGGGATAGACGCCGCGATCTTGAAGAACAGCGCCCCCCTCATTGAGGATGACCTTCTTGGTATCTTCAATGAGTGTCTGGACCAGGGGCGGTTTCCGAGAGGGTGGAAGATCGAGGACTTGAGACTCCTCTACAAGGGAGGAGGCAAGGATAAGGAGACGCCTAAGGCGTACAGGCCGATATGCCTCCTCCCGGTGATTAGTAAAGTCCTGGAGAGCCTGATCGTCACCAGCCTAAGGCCGGTCCTCGATGCGGCGAGTCATCCACGGCAGTTCGGCTCAACCCGTGGCAAGGGAACAACCTATGCACTGCTGAGAGTGCGCAGGGACGTGGAAGAGAGGGCGTGGAAGTATGTCATGCTAGTACTGTTTGACATATCATCCGCCTTTGACACTATATGGTGGCCCTGCGTACTCCAGCTGGTGCAGTAGTTCGACGCCCCCAGCAACCTGTACTCACTCGTGAGTGGCTACCTCAGTGACAGGACTGTCAGGATTAGAGGTAGCTACAACGAGGTCGAGAGGAAGATTGAGAGAGGTTGCCCACAAGGGTCGGTCCTTGGGCCGGCCCTGTGGAAGCTCTTGTTCGACCAGTTGCTGGGGGAACTAGAAGAGGAAGGGTTCCTTGCCACGGCCTACGTCGACGACCTGGCAGTCATCGTGGCCGCGAATAGCAGAGCCAGATTGAAGACGCTAGCGGAGAGGTGCGCCAGTCTCGTAGCAGAATGGAGGAGGAAGCTGAGTGTCGCCATCGCCAAGATTCAGGCCATACTCTTAAGAGGCTCCATTGACAGGGCTCACCTTATCATTTTGGAGATCCAAGGAGAGAGGGTCCGGCTAGGTGAGGAGGTGACGTACCTAGCCGTGAAGTTTAGGAGAAACTTCGACGTCACTCCTCACCTGTGATACCTGGGGGAAAAAAATATATATCGGTAATAACAGACCACACAGTCAAAATAGAAGACTTGAAGAAGCTAAGGTATGCAGGTCGTGTTGAATTTAACAAGGACAGCAGCTATTCTCAACCCATTAGAGGAACACATGCACAGCATCCGATCCAATCAGGTAAGGGACCGCTCCCCCACTCCTCTCCTACCCCCCCGCCGCCACCTTGCTTACCTCCCCCCCACACCTGAACCACCTCTAGTGACACAGCTCCCCTCGGTACCATTTGCATCCATTTAAAGTTGAAGTGTGCTGACCATGCTACCCTCCTCTAAATTTCCATGGTTACACAGTATACAGTAAGACCTGTGCACTGGGGACCAAGGCAGGCGTCGCCATCCTCGCCCGAAATGATGTACCATCTAGAAGGGTTCCTAGTCCAGTGTGTTCAACTGCCGGCACTCATATAATCACTGTTGACGTGCGGTTCAAGACCCGCTACACGTTCAGCTGCGTCTATAGGAGACGGAGAGCTGTTCATAAAGCTGTGAGATTATTGTTGCAACACGCCCAGTCAGTCAGTCGTTATATAGTTTTTGGTGACTTCAATGCCAAACACCCTGCCTGGCTATGTATCAACCATGACCCCGGGGACGTACATTACCAAGACTGGACTAGTACCACCCCGCCTACCACCCCGGGGTTCATACCTTCCGGAATGATTCCCTACCCGGAGATACCTCAACTCTAGACATCCTCCTAACCAGGAATCTGCACACCATAGCGCCACTATAGCGCTCCCATTCGGTCCGTCAGATCATCGGCCGATTGTATATATTTTCAGAGGTGCCCCCATAGCCCCACCTGGAGCTAGTATCTCTTAAACAAGGCCGACTAGAAATGTTTCAGGGCTACCATTGAGGAAAATCTCCCCATGATCGATCACCTGAGTATAGAGGCAGACGTGGATAGGGCGGTGCAAGTCATCACCACTACCATACTGGACTCAGCATATCCCAAAGTTTAGTCCGCAACCCAATGCCATCAGAAAACGTCCAAAGTACATTCTTGCCCTCATTGGCCAACGTAATCACCTGAGGAACATTTCCCAGCGTTCTCATGACTATAGGTCAAAACCGGCCATCAATGCGATGACCCGGCAGATATCCAGCCTCATGCGAGTCTGGAAAACTTCTCTCTGGCACGAACAGTTACGTAGGACTCATGATGACAACCGCCAGTTCTGGCGACTCGTCAAAACCTACGTAACTTAAAAGAGGACAGTGCACCTGACTTCCGGATACGAACTGATGAAGCCGGGGGAGCAGGTTGAACGTTTGGCGAAGGCATACGAGGCGAGCGATGCTGCTCGGCTGGTAAATGCTCCACCAATCCCTAAGGGACCACTTCCCTGCCCCAATGAGAAACCCAGTTTTCCACCTTCTTGAATCGATACTACGGCGCACTAAATGTAAAAAAATCCTCTGGGCTTGATAACATCCCTTATGTCATGTTGAAGATGCTCCCTAGAAAAGGCAAAGCCTTCCTATTGACACATCTTCAACACCTGTATGAGAATCTCATACTTTCCTGAAGCATAGAAAAAAGCCGTTGTAGTACCGCTACTTAAGCCGGGGAAGTCTGGTAAGCCACCTGATCACTACCGATCAGCTTGCTCTCTCATATGAGTAAAATTTTCGAGAGGCTTGTCCACTACCATTTGCTGACCCACTGTAGAGAGGAATATATTATCCCCCCAGAATAGACTGGTTTCTTTAGAGGTGTGTCCTGTGACCATCACCTGGCAAAGCTCCAAGCGCACCCCATATTAGTGATGGGCCAGAAATCACGAACTGTTACTTTTTCACTGTTACTCAAAAGTCACAGGTCTACCTGTGATTAGAAATTCATCAGTAACAGTTCTAAACTGTTCTTCGCATTTGAGAACTGGTCGTCGGGGAACGGAATTGAAGTGTGATTGTTATTAGAACTACAGCAACAGTTCTAAACTGTTCTTCGCATTTGGGAACTGGTCGTCGGGGAATGGAATTGAAGTGTGATTGTTATTAGAACTACAGCAACAGTTCTAAACTGTTCTTCGCATTTGAGAACTGGTCGTCGGAGAACGGAATTGAAGGATGATTGTTATTAGAACTATAGTAACAGTTCTAAACTGTTCTTCGCATTTGAGAACTGGTCTTCGGGGAACGAAATTGAAGTGTGATTGTTATTAGAACAAAAGCAACAGTTCTAAGCTGTTTTTCGCATTTGAGAACTGGTCGACGGGGAACGGAATTAAGTGTGATTGTTATTAGAACTACAGCAACAGTTCTAAACTGTTCTTCGCGTTTGGGAACTGGTCGTCAGGGAACGGAATTGAAGTGTGATTTTTATTAGAACTACAGCAACAGTTCTAAACTGTTCTTCGCATTTGGGAACTGGTCGTCGGCGAACGAAATTGAGGGTGATTATGACTACTCTGATTTAGGTGAAATGAGTGATTAATGTCGTAAGGGATTTGCACTCTTGGAAAACCTTTTTCTATAGTAATAAACTCTGATAGGCTGCTACCCTAATTTGACTCAATTAATTTTATTGTAGAAAATTAACTGCTCAGTAGTAAATTTAAAGTATATTTGAATGTTTAAATAAAAGGGGAAGTCAGATATTTATTTACAGCTTGTTTATTGTAAAGTATAAATATTTACTTGTAAATTACCTATACAAAAAATAATGGTAGTATTAGTAGGTACTACTATGTAGGGGAGAGGACGGATTTAAGGGGGAGGACAAGGGGGGCACGTGCCCCCCAGACGGTTTTTTTTTTTGTACTGAGGAGAATTCATTACAGTACATACTTATAGGCAAATCACAAGATCATAGTTGTTAGAATATATGAATAAAATAACAGAAAGAACATGAGTGAAACTATTGTTTTGTTATTTTAATAAACCTTTTAAACCTCTCTATAAATACTACAAGTTTATTTCTAAGTTATTGTTGATTTTTTTTCCCATCTGCCCGAAAGAAATCCTGGATCCGCCCCTGGGGGAGGGGGATCCACCCAGTCTCCCTGAGGTTTTCCGGCCACCAAAAGTTTTCCTTTCCGTTTTTTCGATTGCAATCTAAGATTTACCCTAATCAGACATGTCCTTACAACATATCAAAAATGCAGCTCTCTTCAATTTTTGCGACCTTCAAACACCTGGTCGCTGGCTTAGTAATAAAAAGGAAGGTCGGTAAGGCACGCTAGCCGAGACAATAGTAAAGTATTTAGCGACGTTGGGTAAAAAACAAATACGTGATTCAGCAATTTCTGTAATATCTGTTTCCGGCTAAATCACTATTACACAGAAACAAAATAACTATTACATAGCCTAATTTATAATTAATTAGTTTTTATAAAATTAAAAATAATGAGACTTTAAAGAGCTAAGTTTCAAGTTACAACTCTTTATTTCAGTTAGGTCAGAATTAATTTTAAATTTTTTTTTTACAATGAGAGCTTGCAGAATAATAGAGGTGGGGACAGGTTACGCACCCGGCTGTTGTTACCTTCACTACATTTATTTCACTCCCGTTACAAGACTATTAAATAATTAAATAAACAAAATGATTAAACATCAAGTAACAGTAATGTGCAATTATCAGTTATTCTGAGTAAACTAGTTGTCGAAATAAGATTTTTCTTGAACTAATGAAATCTGTAAAGTACAAGAAAACAAAATTTGGCATTGGTGTTACTGTGTACCAAAAAATCTAAAAACATATTTTTTAAAACTTTTTACTACTTTTTAAAAATTGTCTTTGCATTATATTCTGTTCTTTATTATTGAAAACAAAATAGCGATTTCATATTATCTAACTATTTTTTAAATAAATGTTTATACATTTTTTAATGATGTATTTTCATTTTACCTTGCATTGCACACTTAGTAAAAATTTTAATAAAACTTTCCCGAGGAGCAAGCTGCACATCCGGTGTGGAATGATCTTATTTATGTGAATTCACTTACGAATTAAGTGATTTTCATAGTAAAAGTTTTTTTATTAAAAATAAAAAATATAAAGGAAAACAAATTTTCGCACCTGGGGACCGTGTTTGAAAAAAATCGTCATCTTGAATGGGTTAAACCATAAGAGCAAATTTTACGTTATATAGGATACTGAAAATAATTCTATCTGTTTTTATATTGACAGGATTATAGTGAATTATGCAAGTAATTATAATAACAAGTAATTAATTACAAGTAATTAATTACAAGTAATTAATTACAAGTAATTATTATCCTTATAATGCATATTCTGTGATCGTTATACTCAAGATGTGGAATTGTTGGTAGCATTTCGACAGAATCACGAATCACAGTTAGTAGCAGTTAAGAAATCACAGGTAAGAAAAATCACAGTAACGGTTAGAACTGTTACTGAAAAGTAGCAGTTAAGCCCATCACTACCCCATATAGCAGATGAACATGAACAAAGCCACGGCCTTTTTATCGCTAGATTGCACTCAGGCATTTGACAGTGTGTCTCACGCACTGTTACTCCGACGCTTGGAGTTTAACTTCACAGACTCGAAACTGGCCCGACAAAAGTCCAATAGGCTCTACTACCTCCTCACTTCGCCCCAACTGTCGTTACGGCTTAAATGCCAAATTTATAAATCAATTATCTGGTTACAGTCTCCACTATGTACTGAGCCCAAGGATCCCTCATGGTTTGTAGTAGTATTGTTATATTTTTATTATTAGTAGGTAAGTGATGAGTTTCTTTAACTGATTGTTTCTGGGCCTATTAAGCAGCGTTTTTAAACAGATTTGCAGTTCTGTGCAAACATTTCTCCAGGAACAAGAAAATTTGAATCTATAACAGGTATCAGATGGAAAATATTAATTCAATTTCTTCAATAAGACATGTTTTCTTGCTAGAGATTTTAAATAGCTTCCATTGTCATATTTTCCACCATCATCTTAAATTTTGTTATGTTCGTTCTCAAAATATAATGTTCGTTATAAAAATATTCTGTAATTTATAAAAAAAAATTAATTATTTGGGTGTGGCCTTGAGTGAGAATGGAAAATTAAATGATGAAATCAGCGCGAAAATTTCCACATTAGGATAGATTTTTTCTTCTATAAATAAAAAGTTTTTAAGTAAGAAAGAAATCAGAAAAGAAACAAGATTGGATGTTTACAGCTCTACACACGTTCCTATTCTCACTTATGGAAGTGAATCATGGGCCCTAAAGCACTGTGATCGGAGGCGACTCCAAAGCATGTAAATGTGGTACCTGAGGAAAATAGAGGGGAAGACAAGACGATAAGGACACCACTAAAAATTGAACTACTTAATCAGATAATCGAGAAAGGACAGCTTCGATGGTTCAAATAATATTTTCATATATCTTATATTTCTCTGTCAAGCTGTATAAAAGGAATCTTCAGATTTTCTTTAAAGTAATTTCAATTTCTCTATATTATTGATATGATGACTATGAAGCTTTAAAAATAAGGATATTACCTTAAAATCTAGTACCCATTTACCACAAATAACTTCACATAACTTCATTAATTAATAATGTTGACCAATTCCTCTTCCTAACATCACTTCCTGTGATCCTGACCCCAGGGGAGTCAATATAGAGGAAGTGATTCTGGGACTTGGCCGGAATGTAATGACGTTAAACCCATCGAACCGGAGGAGCATGGAGTATCGACTGAAGAGGAATTTCGTCGGGAAGATCCTGACCACGGCCACTGCGATCTGCATATCCATCCTCCATCCGCATCACGGCAATTAGCCAAAAGCCAAATCAAGCGGAAGTCCTCCGGGTGGGGCTCCAGAAGAGATGTATATAATATAGCCTCTGCTCGTTTCCATTGGACATCAGTTCACTTTATCTCAACACCCGCTATGGGACAGGTAAAAAGTTATATATAAATATATATATATTATATATATATATATATATATATATATATATATATATATAATGATATTTTTTATGTTTTTATATAATGAATTAAAGACAGAATTGTTCCTCTGAAAAAACAATATATTCATATTTACATGTTTTAAATTATTACAATAACTTTCAACTAAACATTCCCTCACCTGAAAAAACGAAGAAACATCATTCACTGCCTTTACTTCCTCTTTCTTTCAGTTAAAATTAAATTTAACTCAATACACTGTAGCGGTTACTAAACTATTCCCTCTCGGATCTTTAATTTACAACAGCTGTTGGGTCAAAAAGGTTTTGCACTCTCGCAGCAAATACAAAATTAAGAAAACTTTCGTATATTAAAGAGGCAGTTTTCTTTACATCTCCCCCCTTATTAAGGGACAATTGTGTGTGAGAATGTACCAAATTGTTCATTTATTAACAAAATTGGACACAGCTTTTTAATGTAGTAGAGGTTCGATTCTGCTTTCCTGTTTAACTTCAAAAATTAAGTTTGAGATCTTCCTTAGAATCTCGTATGATCCAATCCTCAATTCCTCTAATTTCTTCCTATTTAATCTATTTCCGTTTTCCACGCATACTCTGTCTCCCACTTCCAGTTTATATTCTTCCCTATGCTGTTTATTATATGAACACTTTTTTATTGTAGTTATGCGATTTTATAGTGTTTTCAAGTGTTTAAAAGTGTTTTCACTTTTTAGGTCTTCCATTGTACATTTTGATTTCAATTCAATTGGTAAAATATTCATGTTTTCGCCTTCCAAAAGGTATTTCGTTCCCTATTTCATTGTAAAGGTCTTCCGTTCCATGTTAAATTTCTCTGTCAATTTTATCAGTCACCTAATTTGGTAAGCCAAATGCTATAATTTCTATAAGTGTCCCAGTATCCATTGTTTCTTTAACGTCGAGTATTAAGTTTTTCTTTTTAAAGCGTACTCAAGTAGACCTGAACCTGATTGGTATTTACACGCGAGAGCATATCTATTCGGTGACCATCCTTTGTTCCCAAATGTACTACAGAAATTTATCTCCCATGTGTTCTATTGTGATTCCACAGTGAATTTCATAAGCATGCAGCTGTACCAATCTTCACTGGAACATTCCAAGAAATGTTTTAAAATTTCAATTTTCTTTTTGTCTTCGTTTATTTGGAAACTTTCACATTCTTTGTTAAATCTTTAATCCATTGGTTAGCATTTGAGCTTCTGCCATTGAAATTCTCTAAAATAAAATTATTAGCAATAATCCCTAAATGTTGATAATTTAATTTTGATTCTTTAACCTCAATGAATTTCTCTAACAGTCTTTCTAAAGTTTGACTCGAGCCTGGTTTTGATTCTAAAGTGTCTATTTTTCCAATTATTTCCTCTAAGTAAATGTCATTAAATTGTACGTTTTTTTCTTTATCTAAATATATTTTTGAAAACTCGTCCGTTAAAGTTATCCACAATTTCCTACTTTGGTGCCTCTTAATTAACGATTTTCTCACCTTAGGAAAGTTTGATGTTTTCATAATTTCTTGATGGAAGTTTACAGCTTGTGATTCTGGTAGAATTTCGAAAATCTGTCCATGAGGTGTAGCTATAGATGTTATGCATACAAGGTTAGATTTTCCATCTGCCGACGATTTCACATTTATTTATGTTCTATGTGTAATAAAAAGGAAATAGAGGACCTGTATTATTATGTGGCGGTGTGTCCTATCTTAGGGGAGTTCAGAGTCAGATGGTATGGCAAAAATACATTAGAAAAGAAGGAATTGGTTGAGCTCCTAAACAGTTTGAACTGGAACAGTTTATTTAACTATTACGTTGAGGCCAGTAGACATAGAGACTTTTGAGTTGAGCAATTTAACTACTGACCTTCACTTGTAAATATATACTTGTTTAGGATTGATTTAAATCAAGTTATTTTCAGTCATAAGATTTTAGTATTTTAATTTATATTTTATTTACACTTATTTACACACCAACTTATACAGATGGACTCTGTCCATGTATTAGTGTCTCTGAATAGAATTGTATTTACTTATATGTTTGTATATATTTGAATTAACAATTTTATTATTATTATAATATTAAATTAATAAGGTCGTTTCTGGTTTTAAGCAAGATTTTCTATTGATCATCGGATAAACTAAAGCAAGTTGTGCATAGGCCTGTGTTAACTTGGCGTTGATATGCTGGTTCCAGGTATCTAAATAAATCTAAATATCCGAGATATTTTATAGCTTCTTTATTCCACGGAAGGTTGCTGCCATTGAGCATTAGCTCAGGTGGGTCTGAATGGCGTCTAAGGGTGAA
This sequence comes from Arma custos, assembly GCA_037127475.1. Classification (NCBI taxonomy): domain Eukaryota; kingdom Metazoa; phylum Arthropoda; class Insecta; order Hemiptera; family Pentatomidae; genus Arma; species Arma custos. Next base: position 182,800,166 of record CM073759.1, read on the forward strand.
CATTTTCGCCCAGCATTTTTGAACGTTGAGGTCAAATTTCCATTTAGAAAAGTATTGTTCTAACTCAAGGGACAACGGTTGAGCAGGGAGTTGATTTGCCGTAGATCACTCCATAGAAGCTGTGTAACCCCCAAGAGGATCTGTAAATCCCACATGGTTCATCCGCGGCTGTAAACAGATTAAATAAGGTATCTGTTACAGCCGAATTTGAAATCGTAACCTTCAGTATAGCAACTCAGCACTCTACACAATAGCTATCCAACTTCCTAATTATAAACAAAAGAAACATAATATATTCTTATTTTAGACTTATTCAATCAATCGAAATAAAACGCCTTCAATCTGACAGATACTACCCTCATGACTTTAGCAGCGAGATCCTTGAAACGAGGTAGGAAATGGAGTTAGATACATAAAGTTAAATACATAGAGTTAATGATTATGGATTGGAAACATAATCATTAGCGGATCAATTTCTTGAACATTATTTCTCTTTGATGCAAGATTTTTTAATTATTTTTTTATTATAAATAATGTATGGTTGATTATTATCGTATCATCTCAGTGTTTAGTGGGTCCATAAAATCTTAAAATAACATTCACTGTGAATGTTAACGTAGTGTTTGATTTCTTGTTCTCTTTTTAGCCGATAGGTAGTGTTCCTTTACCATTTTTGGGATTAGTATGTTTCTAATTATTACTTCCTGTATAACATTAATTCCCCTGATCCATAGAGCCATTCTTCGTTTTTTAATTCTGTGTTCCTTTAGATACATTATTTGTTGTAATTTTTTTTTATATGTGATATCCAGTGTCCATTATTGGAACTTAATTTCGTTGGATTTTGTCTCTATTCCATTCTCCTTAATTGTTTTACCGAGATATTTAAACATGTGGAACTCCTTTAATTTTAAATGCAGAGTTTTGTCCCAAACAGAGTGAACCGAAGACCGTTGGCCAACTTCGCCCAACTATCTCAAAATTTATAAAATAAGTGATTTATTTTTTGTTAATTGTTATATTTTTTTTTAATATTTTATTTTGAAGAGAAAATATTTAAATAATATAATATAAGTGATTCTTTTTTAACTGCTACTTTTTTTATTAAACATTTTTAATACACAGATAATTAACTTTTTTAAGTTTTTAATGGTTATAATTACTATATTTCATTGTAAAAATAAAAATCTGAGAGAAATTTGCTACATGTTCAAAATCTCGAGAATGATAATCTAATTTCAAATTAGAACCTTATTCTGAAAAAATTATTAAACTTATTTATCAACTGAAGGTTAGGATTTATGAATTAATTAGTTTTGTTCAGTTTTTGTCCAACAGCACTTTAAATGGAAATGATTTACTGGATAATGGGGAGCGGAGTGGCTCAGTGGTAGAGGACTGAGTTGCCAAGCTGAAGATCCTGGGTTCAGATCCCGCTACGGGCAAGACTTTTATCTAATTTCTTACCAGCCGGAGATGGATCCTATGAGATCTATGACCCTCATCCATCCTCTATAAAGTGGGTACCCTAAGTAAGGGTGCAAACCTGGCGGTTAAGCGTGATCAATGATAAATCACCTGCACATCTGTTGTTCAAGAAACAGTATGGTCTCTACCATGTACTGAAACCCAGGCCCTTCACAGGTTATAGTGGTATAGGTTTTGACTGGTGATTCTAATGGTTTAAAATGGTATGGGGATGCAGTCAGGCAAGTCAATTTTACACAATTCGTAAATTGTAATGGATTAGACAAACCTTCGACCGATTTGCTCTGATTTTCCTTCATGAAATCCTACGAACCTTCCCACGGACTAATTACTTTCATCAGATACGCAATTGACTCATCAAAGAAAGAGCTTCAATGGTCTCTCATCAGATAACAGTCATCGAGGTCTCGTTAAGTTAATAGCGCTTCAGTAACCGTGGCCAATTTTTATTACAGATAATTTAACCCGAGGAACTCGGAACAGTTATTTATGAATTGTTAACTACCGTGATATTTCCATTTGTTTATATCTTTCATCAAATATCAAATCTTACCATTTAGATAAACAGTTTGAAAAATAAATAGAACATTCCAACTAACCTTTCTTTTAGTAATTATAGTTATCCAATGATAAATAGTATTGCAGACTAGATATATATTCACAAAATAATATATATTTAAAATTTCAAATATGAATTCATTTCCTCATTTTGTAAACCTAAATACCTAATAGGCCTTGTGAGATATTGAATATTTTGCATAAAATAAACAATGAAATATTTTTTAAGTTTGTTTTCTTTGAAATAATCTTCCTAAAATCGAAATATTGGATATGAATCATGCTTTGATGTTTATTTTTGTTAATCATTGTATTCAATTATTACTAATTAATTTTAAAAAATAGTGCTTTATGTAATGTAATAGAGTAATGAAACAGGACCTTAGGCTTTATTTGCCAATTAATTAAAATATTAATAATTTAACTTATCTATCACATTAAAGTACTCAACCCATTGCTATAACAATATAATATAATAATATAACAACTTATAAGTTACTGCGGCTTCCACGATCCGAATTCTTAGCTCTTCTCGCATGCCATAGAATTCATCCAGCCCCACACAAAATAATCTAATGGCGTTAAATCCAGAGATCGTGGTGGCCATTTAGCAGGTCCGTTTCGACCAACACATCGGTCTCCATAAGTTGCATTTAAATAAACAGTGACACTATGAGAAAAGTGAGATGGAGCACAGTCATGCACAAACCACAGACTTTGTCTAATGCCTAGCGGAATATCTTCTTGGAGTTCATGAAGATTATTTTGCAAAAAATGCAAGTCAGATGTACCTTACAGCCTAGGGGGCAAAAAGAAGGGGCCGATGATGGCCTAGAAGACCACACCAGACATTTGAAGAAAAGGCAATGTTGGTAATGTCCAACAGCAGTCGTATGAGGGCTTTCTTCAGCCCAATTATGGGTATTTCGAAAATTAAGAATCTCGTTTCTTGTAAAGCAAGATTCATCAGTAACCAAAATGCAGTTCAGGAAGTTAGGATCTTGTGTGCATTGTCGAATTAACCAATGGGTGAAATGGGTATAATTGTTGTTCGCGTAAAGTTCGCCATACGCTGGTAGAGGAAACATCGAAACGACGTGACAATCTTCTGGTACTAGTAGTAGGTGATAACTGTACAGCATCGAGTATTTCTTCTTCAACGTTTGCAGTTCGTCTAAATCTTTGTCAACCGGCGTTTGCTCGTATAGGTTTTAGCGTGCCATTATCCCTAAAGCATCTTTCAATGGCCTCAAACGATTAGGTATTCTTCGGTTAGGAAATCTTTCACAATATCTTCGAACAGCAGCAGCACCGTTTCTATGTACCTCGCCATAAGTTAAAAGCATGTCTGTTAGTTCTGCAAAAGTGAATAAATTTGTGGTGTCTCCCATGATGATCATAAATTGAACTGTCTCACAGTGTTCACTCACACTAAAACACACAGAACTAGACAAACAGATGAGCAACTACTGTCATTGCATCGTTCATTTGTTTATCAGGTGATTAAAACCTGTAATAGTATTAAACATGCTAAACTTTGTACATTCATTCTTGATTTAGTAAATAAATAATTAATATTTAACCTTTGATATCTGTTTAATAAATGAGTTTGAGATATATGTTCATATGTACTTTTTTGATTATTGTGTGTTGGAGAACACATACCTAAAATAGTGCCGTGCAATTTCGTAACACCCTGTATATTAAATTAATTTACACTATTTGTAATATATTACAATGAAATTTATCACAGTAATGGAAAATAAACAGAATAAAATGAGCTTTCAAAATCAAAAAATATCAAAACCAGCTAAAATACAGATTCAAAATTAATAAAAAGCTAGAGAGGAAATTAGTTGACCTGAAGATCGAATATAAGGATGGAGATAGTTGGGGATGCAGTCAAATTAAACACGTAATAAGTAAATACTTTTTATGTAAATAATTTGTTATTTGTGCCGACGTTTCGACCTGCGTTGTAGGTCTTCCTCAGAGCTATGAAGGAAAAACTGACAAAACAAAAATAACTATAAAAATATATTACATCGCTTCTGACCTCTCCAATATCGTCCTAAATGACCTTCTTTACTCCATCCTACCCCAGTTCCTTGAAGATTCTTGGTTTTTTTTCATTACTTTAATTTTTTTTTACGTTTTTTACATTATTTACGTGTCATAAAATTCATTTAATTATGCATTTTCCCATACTCTCTTTCTTAGTTATTTTTTGGCAGTTTGATGTATACATTTTTTTATAATTATTGGTCATTTTTTATGAGTTACAAATATTTTTATTTTTTAAAGAAAAGAAAAGAAAAAAAGAAGAAAAAAAAAATTAAATTAAATTTTCTTTCTTTTTACTTATGTAAACTCTCTAGGAGTCTATTATTATACATTTTATATTTTATCTGTATTAAACTAGTTTTCCATACTATTACTCACCCTTTTTATGTTTATACTTTTTTCATTTTGTAACTTTCAGTTTGCCTTATTTTTTCTCTTTGTATTTTGTTTGCATTATCACCTTTCTGTACATTTATTCTGCGATAATTTTTAGTCATATAATTCTTTCATTATTTCGTTCAACTTTTCTATTACTCTACTATATTATTATACTGTTATATTATTATCTTCTTGGTACTGTAATGTATTTTTATAGTTTTTTTTCTATTTTATTTCATAGCCCTGAAGATAACCTACAAAGTAGGTCGAAACGTCGGCACAAATAAAAAATAAGTATTCACTTATTTGGTATTTAATTTGACTGCACCCCCCAACTATTTCCATCTTTCTAATAAATAGCTAGTTATCCAACAGGAGTCAAGAAGACTGGGACTGCATGGTCTCAAGAGAGAAACGGTGCCTACATCAGAATGGAAAAGGCAAATGCACGCATTTAAGTACTTTGTGCACTCCTAATAAGCTCATTCGAAAATACAAATACAAAATTTATAGTTGAAGAAATAACATCACTGAGAGACAACTCGAAATTTGACACTTCAATTTAATTTAAATTTACTGAGTTAATAATCGTTTAGTATTAAGATATAGATAGTATTTGATGGAAAATATAACTTAAATCGGCCATGTTTTTAAAATTCTTTTTAAATATACGGCATAACTTTTTCAAAGATTTAATATTCATCACTTACCGAATTCTCTGTATCATCATTACCTCAGTAAATTCAACTTTATAAAAACAGTTGTGCTGTTTATTCCATGTCACGATGTCTATTTATTCCATTCATTTATTTAGCTGCCTTCTCCTTAGCTTTGGTGCCCAAGAAGATCATTCTAGAGAAAAGAGTGCTCGGAAAAGATTTCATCGTGTGTCAGTTTGATTTTACTTCACCTGTCTCATTTTAAATAAGATACAGTAATCCGCAATGCATCTTAATTACTGTCTATACAAAAATTGAAAATCAAATATTTTACCATCAATAAAATAATTTCTTATAGCTATTTATATTTCTGTTTCAGGTGGCGTTTTTTTTCCAACTGGCTTTAACGGTGAGCTTTTGTACTGCATTTGGGACTAAAAAGCAGTGAGTAACTTCTAATAAATATTTTTAGTTACAAATATATAATTGTTTAAGCAATTTTGAATTTAGACTGACGTACTTTATTTGTACCAACGTTTCGGCCTAATTGTTAGACCATCATCAGGGCACAGCAATGCAGAGTAGCCAATGACTATGACTATAGTTGCTCATAAAATAAGTACATGAAATAAAAATAAAGATATTCCTTTTGTTTATATTAAACAATTGGCACCTGATTATGCAAAAAGGACCAGATAATCAGCAATAGCCAAACATTAAACCTTCACTTTCTGGTTCTTTGTTCTTTTTCTCTGCTTGAGTCATTATCATCCCAGAAGATCTTCATAATATTTTCAAAAACCAAGTTAAAAAGCATCACTAAATTCCCATGATGTATACAGTTTGTGTGTTAATAGATCACTAATACTTATTGCCCTTAAATGTGGCAGATAGTACTTATTGCTATCTAATAAAAACGTTTTCTATTAATAGAAAAATAAATCTTAACACCATGTCTCTATCCCGTCTTCACCTGGAATGGAATGATTCATATTTAACAATTCCTCAATGTAGTCCTTGGCCCAATCCTTTCCCAACAGTTTATACAGCTGACATCCCAACTCATCCTTATATTATCCTTACCACGTATGCTGATGATACATGTGTATTATCAGTCAACATCAATCCAGTTATTGTATCCCAAAGCCTCCAATTCCATATCATATCCAGAAGAATGTTGTAAAAACTGAAGAATTAAAATAAATTCACAAATATCGCATCAAATCTCTTTTTCCTTACATCGTAAACCAATGACTTCCTGCCCTTCAGTCCTTTGATAATATCCCTCTGGTGCCTGTAGAACAGATCCGATACTTAAGGTTGCATCTCGACAAATGATTAACCTGGAATCCTCATACAAGACTGAAAAGACCAGAAACCGCTCGAAGTTTCAGGCTACTTCAACACTTAATGCCCTGAGCTCCCAATTAATGACATAAGACACGTATACATGACTGTTATATGATCTATTTAGACTTACGGAGTAGAGCTTTGGGGCTCCACTAAGCCATCGAATTCCTCTCTTATCCAATCACTTCAATCCAAAATCCTCCTCAATTCTCCTTATTTTGTTAAGAATAAAGTCATCCATCACGACCTCAATGTCCCATTTGTTGCTGATTTGGCCCGAACCCACTATCTATCCTTTCATAAAAAACTTCATTCCCACTCAAACCCTCTAGTTTCAAACCTAGCTTCCTCTTCAATTCCCGATAATCCTCCGAGGCGTCTGAAAATAAGATGGGCACGTGACCTACTTAGTTGAACTTTGATTTGAGTAATACCGGTGGGTAGTTTCTCTGCTTGTCATTATGTATCACTTAGCCTACTTACTTGTTGTATTATTGTAATACAGTTGTAAATATCAAAAAATAAATTTAAAAAAAAGTTTTAATCCATTACAGGATGATTTACTTATTTCGAAATTCGTAAAAAGGAAGTCATTCGATTCTCCTATTACCTTAGTTCAACTTGTGATTTGAGTACTACCATTGGGTAGTTTCTCTACTTGTCATTATCTCATGCCATTATGTATCACTTTCAGCCCATTTACTTGTTGTATTATAGTAATACAGTTGTAAATATCAATAAATAAAAAAAATATATTTAACAATAATAACAATAAGGCTTAGGGAGCCCGAAGGCTCGATGCCGATTCCACCAATCTCTGCTTACAAACTTCTGTCCACGGATCATTCTCGTTTATTGACTTTTTAGGAATTCGTTCGTTACTAGAGCCTAGAAGCATTACAAGCACTGCTTAATCTTTGTGACGCTATCACTTGAATAATATTAACCGGGTACATGCTTTGAAATTCCGCATTGTGTAATCTCCTAAAATGATTATTTATTAATATTTTTTCATATTTATACTTGATTTAACTTTGGTTAATCTCCTCAGAGGATTAAGAATTATTCTGTAGTGTTGCATTTCCCATTTTTTATACTATTATGCAAGTATTATGATAGTTTTTAATTTTGCATTATTTGCTTTTCTACTTTTTTTCTTTACTATTGACTATTCCATTCCTCTCTTTTATACTTCTTTAGTACTCTTAATTTAGTAAATTTCTAAATTGTCAAAATGTACACTATCATTTAGAAAATAAAATAATTAACTAATGATCACATAGTTTTAAATAACTTGAGTTAAAGTTCTGAATTTAACGTATAACAATTTTATTTTCAGTGTTCACATAAGAATTCATGTTCCGGAAATTATACAAAAAGTTAATCACGAAAAAGTGATCTACGAGCATATGAAGAAATATAAAAGTGACGAAAAACATTATCATCACTTTCACAAAAATATCGGAGGTGGATATGAACATGAACATCTTGGTGGAGGGCAATCTAGCGGTGGTCTGAAGAGCTACATGGGCGGAGGATTTAAGGGTATACCGTTTGCAATTCGAGGAAGTAATCATCACTTAAGAACTTCTGGAGGTAGCAGCCATGGTAATAAATTTGGAAGTTCTAGAGTAAGGGGCCACAGTCATCATTTTGGAAATTCTGGAGGAAGCAGCCTTGGTCATCAAGTTGGAAGTGTCGGAGGTAGCAGCCATGGTCATCAATTTGGAAGTGTGGGAGGTGGCAGCTATAGCCATAATTTTGGAAGTGTTGGAGGTGATCATCAATTTGGAATTGTTGGAGGTAGCAGTCATGGTCACCAATTTGGAAGTTCTGGAGGTATGAGCCATAGTCACCAATTTGGAAGTTTTGGAAGTGAGCACTTCGGAGGATTCCCAGCCCATCATGGTATACCTGAAAGCGGACTAAATACCTACCACGAAGGTCTTGGAAGCTTTGGCTACGAATATGAAGCTAGTAAAGGAGGATCTAGTGATCACTATGAACCCAGAAGTGGTCTGAGGAGCAATGGCAAGAGTCTAGGCAGTTCAGTCGTCAGCATCGGTCACTTTGACTTCGATGAACATCAGTTGGAAGGAAACGACCAAGGATGAAAGGATTTGATATAGTAGCTAACGCAATTAACCTTTTAGCATAATTTGTTATTTTTTCAGTTAATGTTACGAGTAAATATGTTTTATTAAATATTATTTAAACTTCCATGGCTAGTTTGATTCCAAGTTCTTTCTTGAATCAGAACTAAATATATCTCCGTCTAAGAAAAAAATACAGTCTCTATAATCTACTGAACCCAAAACCATTAGTATTTCTAGAGTAGAATAACTGAATTCCATCTGATCTTACCACAAATCTTACAAAATAAACTGACTTTTATAATTTATTTCATTGTTATATGGAAAAAGATTTATTTTGGATCTTGTTGACTTAAGTCATTAAATATTATTATAATTTATTTTATTGTTATATGATATAATTTTTTTAATATTTCATTTGAAAAGAAAAGATATGACCAGGGCCGGGACTCGAACCCGGGTCTCCCGCCTGTCCGTGGTGGTGCTTTAACCATCTCAGCCATCCTGGTTCGCTTCGCGCTCGTTCATATCCCTTCTTTTCACTGATCCTATACCTCCGTGTTCTCGCAATTTGCGATGTATACACGGGAAGAATGTTGAAGAATTGAACATTACTTTTATTTTTGGATCTTGTTGACTTAAGTCATTAAATATTTTATTGTTATATGATATAATTTTTTAAATATTTTATTTTAAAAGAAAAGATATGACCAGGACCGGGACTCGAAACCGGGAGACTGAGCATATATAGAGGTATATTATTAAATTCCTGAACACAGACCGTCCTTGAATTCATAAAGTGTGTACCGTTAGCCTAGGGAAAAACATCAAACATAAATAAGTACCTAACGATTGTTGAAATATTATAGTTGACATAACATAGGGGCAATAAATGGAATGGAAATGGTCAAAGATACGTGATTTAAATGTATAATGGGAAGAAAAAATCAAAAACAGTGGCGTATTTAATAAGTTTTTAAACGTAGTAGTTACTTTTGAATCAGTTAAATTTATCATAAATAGAAGTTATATTACATCGGAAGGGTATAAATGTCGGACGGGTATTGCATAGTTATTAGAAAGCACTGTAGTACATAATACTGTTTGCTGAGGAAACCATCTGAGGAAACCCTTGGAGAAAAAAAAATAATTGGGTTTTAAAAATTAAAAGATAGAAGGGAATCAGTGAAAAGAATAAGAAAAAAATATTTTAATTCATTTGTAAGAGAATAGAGAAAAATACTGACTGGCATAATTGAATACAATTAATAAACAATAATCTTTTTTGTCCCTGTTGGCTTTATTGCACACATAATCAGTCCATATTAAGTTCCAAATATTTAATCTGCGTTTTCCAGGGTACAGACGTTCTGTTTACATACAGTTGGGGAATATTATTCGGTCGTCTCTTTGTAAATAATATTGCTTGGATTTTATCTTGATTTATTTTAATTTTCCATTTATTATAGACTCTTTTTTTAGTGCTGTACTAAGTCTATTTGTAATTGTGTCTTGTATATAACTTGAAGTATAAAAAGCTGTATCTTCTGCAAATAGGGATTTTTGTACTTTGAATATATTCGGTAAATCATTAATAAAAATATTGTAGAGGGTTGGCGATACCCCTCTCCCCCTGTGGATGATTAGATACCATAATACTTCACGATGAATTGAAATATCTTTAAATTTAAAGTTGGATAGAATATATTCATTAAAAAAGTATATATATTTTAATTCATAAAAGAATATTAAAATCAATCAAATCTTGGATTATTAATAGACATAAAATAAGCTTAGCTCAATTTCTAATAGTGAAAGCAGGTACAATGAATCAGGAATTAAACTTAGTAATAGTATAATCGATAAGAATTATAGTATGCTATCGATACTTATCGATTCATTACAGGGACTAGACATTTACTAGAGGTTAGCAATATTATAATTATATTTTAGTTTTATACTATATAATATCATAGTAAGATAAATGGTGAAAGTATTCATTTTTATACCGTAAATGTTATCTACTTTAATATAAAGGATATGAATAGAACCATATTTATACTTAATTTTTAATTTGAAAAGAAAATTTTAGAAATTACATTAGTGTATTCTAATAAATTTTTCTCTAAGTTAAAGTTTCAGCAATAGAAAGCAATAAAAATACTAGTCCAATACCAACTTTTGTGGAATGGCCTGTATACTTGTTCACGGCACGACATGTATTTAGAAGGCTGAGGACAGGAAATATCAAGTTTATAAAGAGGCAACCCCATGTACAGTTGTTAGTTCTTCACGTTACATGAGATTAAGTGGCCAGCCATCTTGAGAGATGCATCGAGAGTAAGTCTAGGGAATGGGGAGCAGCAGAAGAGAGTCGGTAAAGACATGCCATGAAAAACCGAAATCCACCTCAACTTCAACTATGTAGCATGTTTATTTTTATTTTTTCTGTTTATCTCATGTTTCTGTTTCTTTCATGGTCACAAACAGTGTAAATTAGTTCAATAAAAGGTTATTTTTTAAGTTTCAATACAGTCCACTAAATGTTTCTTTTTATAAAGAACCGGCAATCATCAATTAATAATAATATCCCCATCTTAACGGGAATACCTTAATTAAACAATACTGTATTATTGACAGTACTGATATCTTAAATAGCCACCATATTATGTCAACTCTATATTTTAAAAACTGTTAGAAATTTATTTATGTTTATTATAGTAAAGATTAAAAAAAAAATTCTCTTCTATAGGGAGAATTGTTAGAAGAACTATTTATTTGGAAGCCGACGTTTCGACCAACATTGCAGGTCTTCTTCAGGGCTATTATCGTAGGATCACTTGACTCTAGCCTGGAGTCAGCGTTCAATGATTCAGTCTAATTTCAAGCGATCCTACTCCAATAGCCCTGAAAAAGACCTGCAATATGGGTCGAAACGTTGGCTTTCAAATAAATAGTTGTTCTTATATAATAGAATTTTTCACCTATATATGTATAGTACACTACCACCCGTGAAGGGTCTTGGGTTCGGTGCATGATAGTGCCTGTACTGTTTCTAGAACAATGTTTGTGCAGAGAGGTGATGTGTAAGAGATCACACTTATCCCTCCGAACTAAGGGTACCCATCTTAACAAGCCTGGGTTAGCTTCAAGGATGATCTTCATTCATATCCAATTTGATTATCATAGTATTATTACAGTACTTTCTAATAACTATGCAATGCCGGTCCGACATTTATACCCTTCCGATGAAATATAAGTTCTACTTCTGTAATATAAGTCTAAGAATAAATATAAGTCTAAGATAAATTTAACTGATTCAAAAGTAACTACTACGTTTAAAAACTTATTAAGTACGCCACTGTTTTTGTTTTTTTCTTCCCATTATACATTGAAATCACGTATCTTTGACCATTTCCATTCCATTTATTGCCCCTATGTTATGTCAACTATAATATTTCAACAATCGTTAGGTACTTATTTATGTTTGATGTTTTTCCCCAGGCTAACGGTACCCACTTTAGGAACCCAAGGACGGTCTGTGTTCAGGAATTTAATAATATACCTCTAAATATGCTCAGTCTCAGCTTCACTTTCACAATCTGGAAGTTCCAACGAACATTCATAGGCAAAACATTCACATAATCTTGTTTTCCCTTTGATTTTCGAAAATGTTTTAACAAAAAAAAAAGTATATATATATATATATATATATATATACACATTTATAACTGACTACATATCGTACTAATTTTTTTAATGTGACAAGAGTCAAATACCTACGTTTTTGGAATAACGGGAAAACTATTAGTGAGCTTGGAATAGCATCAGGACACTAAGAGTTACGTTGCACGGTCACCTGTGGTCTAGTGGTTAGCGTAACAAACTACTAAGCCCAAGATCGCGGGTTCGTAGCCCGGCAGGTGGCCCTAGGATTTTTTAAGGGAGTAAAAAATCCTTAGTTACGCCGTCCTTCGGAAGGGACGTTAAACGGGGGTCCCGAGCCTGGACGATGTCAGGTACTCGTTAAAAATCCCTATCCTAATTAAACCTGGATAGGCAAAATTTAGAGCTCCCACTGCAGCATCGTCCGATTAGCCATAGCAGCATAAAGTGACGTTAAATGAACGAACACTAAGAGTTACACAAGTGCCCTCTGGCAGACAAGCTCTGAAGTTAGTTTGAAACCGTTTTGATGAGTGATAAAGAGATATGAACCAATTTTCATGGTCATACACAGAAACACCGATTTTTTAGTTTCGTCACTTTAGAAATAAGGTATGCAGTATGCTTAAAAATTAACATATAATAAATAGGATAATAAAATAACATAATAATACCCCCCCCCCCCCAATAGGCTAGTCATACCACTCGTTCCCAAACAATAAAGAAAGACGACATCATCGAATTTTGTGACCCTCCTGATGATAATATTACAACAGCATAGTTCAAAAAAATTACCAAAACCGGTGCTAGGAATCAAGACATCTATATCGAATGGTGGAAGTGAAAAGTACTACCGATCTTAGTATCCGGCCATGGTCAGGTCCATAAGGAAACCTTATTTTATAGTAAAGAAGACCAAACCCTCGAACAGGTAGAATAATATTAACAAGAGACAAGAATCATTTGCGAGGATGTTCTGGAAAGCTACCATGTCAGGATGAAACTAATCGATCACCAGAGTTTTTAAGAAAAACCAAAGATGATAAGAGGAAAGAAATAGATAAAATACAGTTGAAATGAGGTCCTCAGTAGGACATTAGGGAAAAAACATAAAGATTTAATAAAATAAGATAATAACAACAGCTCAAGCTATGATTTCAAGGAAAAGTCAGATCCTTTGATCTGAATAATATTTGAATAATAAAACGGGATGCCACCCTGATATCGTTATACATAATATTAATTAATTCTAGATCATTAATTAATAAGAGACATATCCCTCTCTTCTCCAATGACTTACGTGTTTGACTGACCAGGAGTTGTTTATTAAATAACAATAATTATTGAATAACATTATATTTATTTGTGCTGATCATGGTTACAAGATAACTTATAAAACTACTTACAAAGAAAGGGGGCCCTATATGTGACTGGCTATTTCTTGACCATTGGTTCATCAGTTCCTTGCATCGTGAGTTGACCGCTCCTTCCGAACAACTTATCTTAAGAGTAAAGGTAATAAACCCTGAGGGACACTACCTGTTGTGTGCTCCTTACCCTATTTATCAAGGTACTCTTAATGTTCCAGATAGCGCCTCATATAGCAAGCTGGAGGTGTCTTTGTTTATGCCGTCCTTCGAAGAGGGCGTAAAATGACGGTTGAGGGTATGCGGTAACTCGTTAAAGATCCACATTTCACGTACACCAGCATAAACAAACTTTAGGACTCCTAGAGTAGCATTGTCTAATTAGTCATAGTTTTTTTTGTATTTTTTTATAACAAATCTTTTTATTGAATAGCAATAAATAAAATATGCCAAATTAGAGAAAATAACTATTAGTTATCCTTACAAACTAGGTACAATACCTACATTGCCCTAGGGATCTCAGAGCCCAAATTCTGGTGAGGAGAACTAAACGAAATCACAGGAGAACAGGCCAGAACTCCAATGGAATATTTACAATAAGTCTCTTCCGCTTCAACCTCCTAAATAAGGATCAGTGGAGCTGGATAAGGTATGCACTACAGGAGTCGGGTGAATGGATAAGTTCACATAGAATTTAAAGAAATCGGTTTTAATGAGGTAATTAGCCACAGTAGCGTTATAGTGGCGTTAAATGAATAAAGAACAACATAACTAGAGGTTGCACTGTAAAAGAATGCATCTCGTACGAGTGCATCAGATGCAACGCACGAACTCAGAGCCCGTGAAATGGTAGCAAGTTCCGGCCAGTTACGCCCAAGGCACTCATCAGCTGATGAAGGCGGATGGAGTGTGTTGTGTAATTTTTGATAGAAAGCGGAATTAGGAAGTGGTTTAGATATTCGTAAATACAGGATATGTTTTGTTTGTCCGCTGTCTCCCAAAACCAGTTTGAAGATGGAAAGTAATTTAGTAATTAGTTCAGCAAATCGTTTTCCAATTTCATCGCAGTACTCAAGGTGTTAAACACGTCATTTAAAATAAGCCATCAAAATAAATTATACAAATTAATAATTTACATATTTTATGATAAATTTAATTAGGAGCGATCTTGAATGTACCGAGTTCAAATCTTCATCAGATAATATGGTTGAAAATCCTGACGGTTGAGCGTGATCTCGGACAAATCAACCGTTGGCCTAGTCTCTACAACGTACTAAACCTAAGACCCATAAGAATTTTAAGACAAACCTTCATGCGTTTGTAGTTGTGCAGGTTTTAATCATTTGAATAATAAAGATGACCCCAGTAGTCCAGCTTCTATCATGTAATGAACCGATTATGAAATAATCTATTTATGATTGTTATAAATACGCCAAGTATTATCAATGAATAATTCTTAACGTGGAAGAAAATGGTCCGGATAGACGTCAATGAATTTCTCTTAGAATTGGAGAAATCTTTATTAAGTAGCCAATGTTACTACCTACTTTGTAGGTCTTCTTCAGGGCAATAGCAAAATACAGACAATTGAGAATTAAAAATAGTACAAAAATTTTTATCTAAACATGGTAAATATAAAAAGTATGGTAACTAGAGGCAATTGAAAATTAAAATTAGCAAACATTGACTAGATGAATTTTTTCATAATGACATAATCATAAAAAATAAATAAACCCAAATCCGCTTATCGGTGGACCAACACCCTTTTTAAAAATTTACATCTGTTCATATAATTTTATTAAAAAATGTATTCAATAACCCATCTTATAATTTGAGTTCTTACTTAGTATTGTTTTGAGAAATTTAGTATTTCTCATTTTATAAAATAAACATTTTTTTTTTTTTAGATTTGTATATAGACAAATGTTGTTAATCTTATTTAATTGCATCTCTATGCTGAAATAGCAGTTGTATAATCTAAATATTGGAATAATATCCACCTTGAATCCAGTCACCAAATATTTCTTCTCGTTTCAACCGCGTCGTCAAATTCTTTGCCAACGTTTCGCTAGATATACTGGTAGCTTCCTCAGGGCTAAATCTGGAATTTTCAGTCACAGATTAAGCCACGAGAAAGCAATAGCAGCATAACTAGCAATAGGTTGGCAAAGAATTTGACGACACGACACGGTGGAAACCAGAAGAAATATATTATGAATGGATTCATTATATTTAGCGATTTAAGAGAGTATTTAAGATTCAGCTGGTTTTATTTTTAAATCGATTCAATCTATTTTTTACGTTTAAAGTCAAAGACGGTGCTATATTTTGTGTAACGGCTTAACCTATTCGAGACGACGATTTTTTTCGAACACGGTCCCCAGGAGCGAATTTTGTTTTCTTTATATTGTTCATTTATAATTAAAAAAAAACATGTTTACTATGGAACTCACCCAATTCGTATGTGAATTCACGTAAATTGGCTCATCGCACACTGGGTGTTCACCTCGCTCCTAGGAAAAATTTTATTGCGAAGAGCGGATTGAACACCCGGTGTGCCATGAAAGGTGAAATGGAAATACATCATTAAAAAACGTATAAACATTTATTTCAAAAATAGTTAGATAATATAAAATCGTTATTTTGCTTTCAATAAAAAAGAACAGAATATAATGCAAAGAAAATTTTTAAAAAGTAGTAAATAGTTTTTAAACAATTAATTTTTTAGATTCTTTGGTACACAGTAAAACCAATGCCGAATTTTGTTTTCCTGTACTTTACAGATTTCATTATTTCATTAAAATCTTATTTCTACGACTAGTTTACTCAGAATAACTGAATAGTTGCCTGGAAGAAGGGCGTTTCAGTTTTCGTTTTTGTTTTTGTTTGTGGACCAAGGTCCATGTGATGGCCCATACCGCTAACGCTAGCTCCCCGTAAACTTTGAAAAATGTAACATGTGCCCTTCTTACAGGCAACTATCTACAATATATATACATATATTTATAATCATATATAGACATACAATCAATATATATACATTACTATTAATATTAATTACAATTACTATTAATTACAATCAATATATATACATATATTTATAATCATAAAATTTCCTAAAGTTAATATACTATATGATACAGTTTGTTTATGTCAACTTTTCCCACATTCCAGTGCTATTATTACTGCTATTCCAAATCTGGAACGTGCTGATTCATTCAACCCAATACATTAATTGAATAAAAAAAAACCTCTTCCTTGCTTTCACAGAATATTGTTTAATGTATAGAGCATATTTGAACTACTACATCCTTAAATACTCTCGATAAACTATAACTAAATATAAATTTAGATCCCTTAGCAAAAGTAATATATCAAAGTATCTTGATAATAGGAGAAAATAGTTGTTTTCAATACTTAAACAATATCGATAAGTAAGTTAGTGTATCGATATATATATATATATATATATATATATATATATATATATATATATATATATATATATATTGATATATCGATATCTGCCTAACATCCCTAGTGTGGGATAGTGGGGTAGCTGGACAGTTAGTGGGGTATATATAAGGCAGTCTACTATCTAAGTCAACCAACAGTCAGTCATTAGCTACACTTGGAGAAAGCCATCCTTAAGAGGTATATTCATACAATAATAAATAATACATATTTATACATATATATTATTTATTATATTTTATATACATACATTTTATGTTAAATAGTTTATGTAGATAAAGTTTATGTATGAAAGATGATAATGTAGCATACAACTACTAGTGAAGTAAGAAAGTCTTAACAGATGTTTAATTGTCATTGTTATAATTTTTACATTAATAGTACAGCTTCTTATATTGCAAAGAAAAATACTGTTTTAAATATATTTAACACTAGATATACCAGCTGTTTACGTATACCTATTTGTACTAAACCAGTAGAAATAAGGCTTATTGTGGTTTCCAGTCTATATTTAATCTTAAAAAGGATAAAAATAAAGTTGAACAATATTAAGTATAATAGATAAATGGATTTATAGACATTGACAAATAACAAAACATTTAATTGTTTACAGTTTGTAGCTCACAATTTCTACATGTGTAGATTTTGCTGCGTGTACACTTTCCGCATAGACTTTTTTTTGCATTTATTGCAAATATTTGCAGTTTTATTGTTATTGCAATATCCTATTTGACACCATTTTCGTACAGGAACAGTGGCATTTGTTGTTGGTGTATTGACTTCGGCTGGTTTTTGCCTTGAAGTCTGATATTCTGAAGCAAGTTCTTCTGCTAATCGAAACAGAAAGTCTTTTCGTGAGATATTTTCTCCTGTAGTGTTTTTGTACAGTATCCAGCTATTTATTGCGGCTAAATCTAAAATATTGAAAAATACTTGAAGTGGCCACCTTCTGGATCCTGATTTCACCGTATATTTTCGTGCCATTTGATCAGTAATATCGACGCCAAATTAGTATTATTATAAAACGATACGGTTTCCGGTAATTTCTTTGAAGCTTTATCAATTTTGATGTGTTTATGTTTTGTACTTAGTATAAGTACTTTTTTATTTGGTTTGCTTTTATAAATATGTAGAAAGTTTTGCTTTTTTTGACATTTTTTGGGGCTCACAATCACTATAAAAACTTTGTCTATAAGAAAAATGCTGCGAGTTGAACAAAGCTAGAAACAAGACTGAACATGTCTAGAGCATTTACAAAACAAATGCTTATCAAAATGACGTCATCAACACAATGACGATAGTGAAAGAAAACAAAAGACGATAACGAAAGATACAAAAGACGCTTCTGTGCTATATGTACTGCAACGGTCTCATGATTCTCCCAAAATCATACATTTTTTCATAAAAACACAACCTGTCATTTTGACTGGTACTGGTATAAATGTCAATAACAAAAATTATATTTGTTACTAATGTATAAAAAATAACATTAACTTTATAAAACGTGTTCTCTAATTATAGCAACAAAAGTCATAAATTCATTTGTGAAAAAAAAAGTTTTACTTTGTAGGAATTTTGAATTGAAATTGCACGACCAGTCTAAATGACTGGTCTGGTAAATCTAGTGTTAATAAAATTTACAACTGTTTAATAATAATGCATCAACTAAATATAATGAATGATATATAATGGCATGGGATAAAGGCAAGAAAAGAAACTTCCTCCTCATACTACTCGTATAACTAATTCAACTCAGAAGGTCATGTGGCCATCTTCTTTTCTTCTTAGACGCCTCGAAGGATTATTAGGAATTGAAGAAGTAGCTAAGTTTGAAACTAGTGGGATTGAGTGGGAATAAACTTTGTCATGAAAGGGTTTATATCACTGATTCGGGCCAAATCAACAACAAATGAGATATTGAGGTCATTATGGATGATTCGAAACAAAGTAAGGAGCATTACAGATTTTGGATAGTAAGGATTGGATATGAGAGGAATTCGATGGCTTAGTGGAGCCCCAAAGCTCTACTACCTGAGTCCAAATAGATCATATAACAGTCATGTATACGCGTCTTATGTCATTAATTGGGAGCTTAGGGCATTTGTCTAGTAAGTCTAAGTTATAAGAACTAAGACATAACTTGGGATTTTTAAGTTAAGCCTATAATACCAATGGTTGAACCTTTTTAATTCAGGAACGACACATCATATTCTATTTCCATCATGCTTTCATTTCTTTATTTTTTTAATAAACTCATACTTTGAGTTATATCATGTTTGAATCTGAAGTTTTCAGTAATAATAATATAAGTTAAAATAAAAAGGTTTCAAGCTTTCAAAAATATTCTAATGATTAATAAAATAAATTGAATATGATTCAAATAGGAATGCTTTGCTTTACCAATACCCAAATCTTATTTTTTTTAAACTTACATAGAACTTTAAAATACATCAATAACTTTAAAATTAAGACATATACTTTATTGATGTATTTCATAATTACTATGAGATTTTGATAGGATTTTTAGTAAAAAATAAATAAGTATATTTTCTATCATGTAATATGTCCTTTAATAATTTAGAGAAATATTCGCACTGATTAAAACATCTTATTCCTATTATTAAACATTCCTATACTTAAACAATATCGATAAGTAAGTTAGTGTATCGATATATATATATATATATATATATATATATATATATATATATATATATATATATATATATATATATATTGATATATCGATATCTGCCTAACATCCCTAGTGTGGGATAGTGGGGTAGCTGGACAGTTAGTGGGGTATATATAAGGCAGTCTACTATCTAAGTCAACCAACAGTCAGTCATTAGCTACACTTGGAGAAAGCCATCCTTAAGAGGTATATTCATACAATAATAAATAATACATATTTATACATATATATTATTTATTATATTTTATATACATACATTTTATGTTAAATAGTTTATGTAGATAAAGTTTATGTATGAAAGATGATAATGTAGCATACAACTACTAGTGAAGTAAGAAAGTCTTAACAGATGTTTAATTGTCATTGTTATAATTTTTACATTAATAGTACAGCTTCTTATATTGCAAAGAAAAATACTGTTTTAAATATATTTAACACTAGATATACCAGCTGTTTACGTATACCTATTTGTACTAAACCAGTAGAAATAAGGCTTATTGTGGTTTCCAGTCTATATTTAATCTTAAAAAGGATAAAAATAAAGTTGAACAATATTAAGTATAATAGATAAATGGATTTATAGACATTGACAAATAACAAAACATTTAATTGTTTACAGTTTGTAGCTCACAATTTCTACATGTGTAGATTTTGCTGCGTGTACACTTTCCGCATAGACTTTTTTTTGCATTTATTGCAAATATTTGCAGTTTTATTGTTATTGCAATATCCTATTTGACACCATTTTCGTACAGGAACAGTGGCATTTGTTGTTGGTGTATTGACTTCGGCTGGTTTTTGCCTTGAAGTCTGATATTCTGAAGCAAGTTCTTCTGCTAATCGAAACAGAAAGTCTTTTCGTGAGATATTTTCTCCTGTAGTGTTTTTGTACAGTATCCAGCTATTTATTGCGGCTAAATCTAAAATATTGAAAAATACTTGAAGTGGCCACCTTCTGGATCCTGATTTCACCGTATATTTTCGTGCCATTTGATCAGTAATATCGACGCCAAATTAGTATTATTATAAAACGATACGGTTTCCGGTAATTTCTTTGAAGCTTTATCAATTTTGATGTGTTTATGTTTTGTACTTAGTATAAGTACTTTTTTATTTGGTTTGCTTTTATAAATATGTAGAAAGTTTTGCTTTTTTTGACATTTTTTGGGGCTCACAATCACTATAAAAACTTTGTCTATAAGAAAAATGCTGCGAGTTGAACAAAGCTAGAAACAAGACTGAACATGTCTAGAGCATTTACAAAACAAATGCTTATCAAAATGACGTCATCAACACAATGACGATAGTGAAAGAAAACAAAAGACGATAACGAAAGATACAAAAGACGCTTCTGTGCTATATGTACTGCAACGGTCTCATGATTCTCCCAAAATCATACATTTTTTCATAAAAACACAACCTGTCATTTTGACTGGTACTGGTATAAATGTCAATAACAAAAATTATATTTGTTACTAATGTATAAAAAATAACATTAACTTTATAAAACGTGTTCTCTAATTATAGCAACAAAAGTCATAAATTCATTTGTGAAAAAAAAAGTTTTACTTTGTAGGAATTTTGAATTGAAATTGCACGACCAGTCTAAATGACTGGTCTGGTAAATCTAGTGTTAATAAAATTTACAACTGTTTAATAATAATGCATCAACTAAATATAATGAATGATATATAATGGCATGGGATAAAGGCAAGAAAAGAAACTTCCTCCTCATACTACTCGTATAACTAATTCAACTCAGAAGGTCATGTGGCCATCTTCTTTTCTTCTTAGACGCCTCGAAGGATTATTAGGAATTGAAGAAGTAGCTAAGTTTGAAACTAGTGGGATTGAGTGGGAATAAACTTTGTCATGAAAGGGTTTATATCACTGATTCGGGCCAAATCAACAACAAATGAGATATTGAGGTCATTATGGATGATTCGAAACAAAGTAAGGAGCATTACAGATTTTGGATAGTAAGGATTGGATATGAGAGGAATTCGATGGCTTAGTGGAGCCCCAAAGCTCTACTACCTGAGTCCAAATAGATCATATAACAGTCATGTATACGCGTCTTATGTCATTAATTGGGAGCTTAGGGCATTTGTCTAGTAAGTCTAAGTTATAAGAACTAAGACATAACTTGGGATTTTTAAGTTAAGCCTATAATACCAATGGTTGAACCTTTTTAATTCAGGAACGACACATCATATTCTATTTCCATCATGCTTTCATTTCTTTATTTTTTTAATAAACTCATACTTTGAGTTATATCATGTTTGAATCTGAAGTTTTCAGTAATAATAATATAAGTTAAAATAAAAAGGTTTCAAGCTTTCAAAAATATTCTAATGATTAATAAAATAAATTGAATATGATTCAAATAGGAATGCTTTGCTTTACCAATACCCAAATCTTATTTTTTTTAAACTTACATAGAACTTTAAAATACATCAATAACTTTAAAATTAAGACATATACTTTATTGATGTATTTCATAATTACTATGAGATTTTGATAGGATTTTTAGTAAAAAATAAATAAGTATATTTTCTATCATGTAATATGTCCTTTAATAATTTAGAGAAATATTCGCACTGATTAAAACATCTTATTCCTATTATTAAACATTCCTATACTTAAACAATATCGATAAGTAAGTTAGTGTATCGATATATATATATATATATATATATATATATATATATATATATATATATATATTGATATATCGATATCTGCCTAACATCCCTAGTGTGGGATAGTGGGGTAGCTGGACAGTTAGTGGGGTATATATAAGGCAGTCTACTATCTAAGTCAACCAACAGTCAGTCATTAGCTACACTTGGAGAAAGCCATCCTTAAGAGGTATATTCATACAATAATAAATAATACATATTTATACATATATATTATTTATTATATTTTATATACATACATTTTATGTTAAATAGTTTATGTAGATAAAGTTTATGTATGAAAGATGATAATGTAGCATACAACTACTAGTGAAGTAAGAAAGTCTTAACAGATGTTTAATTGTCATTGTTATAATTTTTACATTAATAGTACAGCTTCTTATATTGCAAAGAAAAATACTGTTTTAAATATATTTAACACTAGATATACCAGCTGTTTACGTATACCTATTTGTACTAAACCAGTAGAAATAAGGCTTATTGTGGTTTCCAGTCTATATTTAATCTTAAAAAGGATAAAAATAAAGTTGAACAATATTAAGTATAATAGATAAATGGATTTATAGACATTGACAAATAACAAAACATTTAATTGTTTACAGTTTGTAGCTCACAATTTCTACATGTGTAGATTTTGCTGCGTGTACACTTTCCGCATAGACTTTTTTTTGCATTTATTGCAAATATTTGCAGTTTTATTGTTATTGCAATATCCTATTTGACACCATTTTCGTACAGGAACAGTGGCATTTGTTGTTGGTGTATTGACTTCGGCTGGTTTTTGCCTTGAAGTCTGATATTCTGAAGCAAGTTCTTCTGCTAATCGAAACAGAAAGTCTTTTCGTGAGATATTTTCTCCTGTAGTGTTTTTGTACAGTATCCAGCTATTTATTGCGGCTAAATCTAAAATATTGAAAAATACTTGAAGTGGCCACCTTCTGGATCCTGATTTCACCGTATATTTTCGTGCCATTTGATCAGTAATATCGACGCCAAATTAGTATTATTATAAAACGATACGGTTTCCGGTAATTTCTTTGAAGCTTTATCAATTTTGATGTGTTTATGTTTTGTACTTAGTATAAGTACTTTTTTATTTGGTTTGCTTTTATAAATATGTAGAAAGTTTTGCTTTTTTTGACATTTTTTGGGGCTCACAATCACTATAAAAACTTTGTCTATAAGAAAAATGCTGCGAGTTGAACAAAGCTAGAAACAAGACTGAACATGTCTAGAGCATTTACAAAACAAATGCTTATCAAAATGACGTCATCAACACAATGACGATAGTGAAAGAAAACAAAAGACGATAACGAAAGATACAAAAGACGCTTCTGTGCTATATGTACTGCAACGGTCTCATGATTCTCCCAAAATCATACATTTTTTCATAAAAACACAACCTGTCATTTTGACTGGTACTGGTATAAATGTCAATAACAAAAATTATATTTGTTACTAATGTATAAAAAATAACATTAACTTTATAAAACGTGTTCTCTAATTATAGCAACAAAAGTCATAAATTCATTTGTGAAAAAAAAAGTTTTACTTTGTAGGAATTTTGAATTGAAATTGCACGACCAGTCTAAATGACTGGTCTGGTAAATCTAGTGTTAATAAAATTTACAACTGTTTAATAATAATGCATCAACTAAATATAATGAATGATATATAATGGCATGGGATAAAGGCAAGAAAAGAAACTTCCTCCTCATACTACTCGTATAACTAATTCAACTCAGAAGGTCATGTGGCCATCTTCTTTTCTTCTTAGACGCCTCGAAGGATTATTAGGAATTGAAGAAGTAGCTAAGTTTGAAACTAGTGGGATTGAGTGGGAATAAACTTTGTCATGAAAGGGTTTATATCACTGATTCGGGCCAAATCAACAACAAATGAGATATTGAGGTCATTATGGATGATTCGAAACAAAGTAAGGAGCATTACAGATTTTGGATAGTAAGGATTGGATATGAGAGGAATTCGATGGCTTAGTGGAGCCCCAAAGCTCTACTACCTGAGTCCAAATAGATCATATAACAGTCATGTATACGCGTCTTATGTCATTAATTGGGAGCTTAGGGCATTTGTCTAGTAAGTCTAAGTTATAAGAACTAAGACATAACTTGGGATTTTTAAGTTAAGCCTATAATACCAATGGTTGAACCTTTTTAATTCAGGAACGACACATCATATTCTATTTCCATCATGCTTTCATTTCTTTATTTTTTTAATAAACTCATACTTTGAGTTATATCATGTTTGAATCTGAAGTTTTCAGTAATAATAATATAAGTTAAAATAAAAAGGTTTCAAGCTTTCAAAAATATTCTAATGATTAATAAAATAAATTGAATATGATTCAAATAGGAATGCTTTGCTTTACCAATACCCAAATCTTATTTTTTTTAAACTTACATAGAACTTTAAAATACATCAATAACTTTAAAATTAAGACATATACTTTATTGATGTATTTCATAATTACTATGAGATTTTGATAGGATTTTTAGTAAAAAATAAATAAGTATATTTTCTATCATGTAATATGTCCTTTAATAATTTAGAGAAATATTCGCACTGATTAAAACATCTTATTCAAATAAAATTGAAAGCACAGTAGTGCTTAGTGTGCCGTGTTATTGACCTCTATGTCCCGACTAAGCTATATATTATAAAAAGTACAGTAACCTGTCCTTAAAAGATAGATAAATGCTATCACCGACTTTTTTTGTAGATCTGTAAAAGAGGAATATTGTATTGTTTTGTTATATTTCAAATGGATTATTCAGCGTCTTCGATGAAACCTCCCAGGCGACTTGACGTTTTCCACTACTTCCAACAAGTATCGTAATTTGCTAGCTAATTTACACAAAACCTTGACATTTTAACAATTATATACCTAAACCTTCCTCATGATTCAAGCTATCAATTGGTGAAAACCCCATGAAAATCTGTGCAGTATTTTATGCGTTGATTGCGAACAGACAGACAGACGCGACAGAGGACTTTGTTTTATAGTATGTATAGGTACATATAGGGAGCGGATTGGCTCAGTGGCACTGAGTCACCATGCCGGAAATCCTAGTTCAAATCCCGCTGCAGGGAGTACTTTTGTTTAATCTGCTGCGGGAGATAGATTATATGGGATCTAGGACCCTCCTGGGGATCACCCAGTCTCTTTAAAATATAAAAACAGGGTACCCAAAATAAGGGGAAAAATCTGGTGATTGAGCATTACCTAGGACATGTCAACTCCTTGCAGAACCGTTGTCCATGAAACAGTACAGTCCCTTCCATTTACTGAACCCCAGACCCGTTCACGGGTTGTAGTGGTACAGTTTAAAAAAGTAGATACATATACTATTTTTGTCATTCAATCTTTTGAAATTCTATTAGATCAGAAGGACTTATCTTCACATATAAATGGAAAATAGTCTTCAAATTTAATTTTAAATAGTAAAAAAAAGTAGAA
Organism: Arma custos; assembly: GCA_037127475.1. Taxonomy (NCBI): domain Eukaryota; kingdom Metazoa; phylum Arthropoda; class Insecta; order Hemiptera; family Pentatomidae; genus Arma; species Arma custos. The sequence continues at coordinate 182,826,138 of CM073759.1, forward strand.
ACAGTAAGTATAAATAAAGTTCGAATTATTGCATTTTTTAATTTCTAAACTGATCATAAGAAATTAATTTAGCTGATTCTTTCGGGTAAGTACTAATATGGCTCTTACGAGTTTCGACTAAAAAAAAAATTAACAATCTGGTCTGCCTAATCTCCTACCAAAAACGATGGTATCATTATTATAAATGCATTAATCAAGATATTTCGTCCACAATTTTTTTTCCGTGTCCTGTGCCACTGGTTCGAATCCGCCGAATAAATTTGGAACTTTCCATTCTGACTAGAAAATGTTAGAAACCTGTAGGTTACCCAAATCTTTCCTATTCAACTTTCATTGGTCGTAAAACCAATTTCTCATTCAGCTAACGTTGTTAAATTCTACTTCCTGCCATAATAATAATTAAAAAAACAATATACAATCCACTAATTAAATTATTATCGTCCAATCCGTCAAGCTTCATTAACAGCCTCGGTAGAAAACCAGTTTAATAGAAGCCTCTCTTTAGCAGACTCGATTGTATGTTATTGTATGACAATTGTATCAATCAGCAAGAGATAACAAAATTTTAGCTATTTTTTTGGGAGCGGAGTGGCTCAGTGGTAGAGCACTGAATGCACCGGAAATCCTGGTTCAAATCCCGCTTCGGGCAAGACTTTTATTTAGTCTGTTTGCAGCCGGATATGGATCATATAGGATCTAGGACCCTCCTGTGGCTCCCCCTGCCCCTATATAAAATATTGTAATTATTATAATAATAGGGTACCCAAAATAAGGTAGGAAATCTGGCGGTTAAGCCTGACCTAGGACTAGTCACCTCCTTGCAGAACCGTTGTCCATGAAACAGTACAGTCTCTACCATGTACTGAAACCCAGACCCTTTCACGGGTTGTAGTGGTTCAGGTTTTTTTTAGCTATTTTTTTATTTGCTTCAGTAAAATTCTTACTAAAAAACTTACTCATAACTTTGACTTCTCGTTAATTTTAGACATAACGATTTTATAAACACCAAACTAAATATTAAGAGCAAATCGAATAAGGAACACATGTCACCTGTTAATGTAAATAAAGTGTTCATACCCAAATAAAAGTATTAATGATAACAAGAACATTCAGTAGGAAATGTATCTACTGCGGTGCAATTAAATGAACAGGTCTATAATTAATAAAATAGGGGTTGGTCCGCCGTTAGGTGGTAGGTACCTTCCCTAGCATTATACAATTAAATACTATAAAATATATTAATACTAATATTTTTATTACAGATGCAGAAGACACAACTGTTAATTAGCTTGGTCTTTGCCTGCGTTACTATAGTATTGACAACGAAGCAGTGAGTAATTTAAAATATGAATTATGGAATTTAAAAATGTCTCATATATAATTTTTTCTTCACTTATCAAATCTTCTTCGATTAAAAGCTAGTTATAAAGTTTTTTTTTTTAATTTGAGCTGTTTATGTGAGATGTGTTTTGCCTGATACTCATTTAGATATATTCGAGAATGTTGTGGCATCTATCTATTTTGAAATCTTTAAAAGATCTATTCACTAGTTTTGTATATAATGTCCACTTAATAGACAACCTTATTATTATTATTATTATTATTATTATAAGTTGCCTTCTTCACAAATACTTCTAATAAAATCTGGAAAATTTGTTCACAGTGTTCACTTTAAAATCCACGTACCTGTTATCAAAAAGGAGATCCATCACGAAAAGGTCATTTACAAGCACATAAAGAACTATAACCACAAGGAGTCACATTACGACCATCATGGTGATGAAGCTGGACATGAAGGCTTCGGAGGAGGGTACGGTGGCGATGAAGGGGGATTTGGAGGGCATGATGAAGAATTTGGTGGCGATGAAGGGGGATTTGGCGGGCACGATGGTGGGTTTGGTGGAGATGAAGTTGGATTCGGTGGACACGAAGAAGGATTTGGTGGTCACGAAGGTGGCTTTGGAGGAGGCAAAAGCGGGTTCGGAGGACACGAAGGAGGCTTTGGAGGAGGCAAAGGTGGGTTTGGAGGATACGAAGGTGGCTTTGGAAGAGGTAAAGGAGGGTTTGGAGGACACGAAGGTGGCTTTGGAGGAGGCAAAGGCGGGTTTGGTGGTCAAGAAGGTGGCTTTGCAGGAGGCAAAGGCGGGTTTGGTGGTCACGAAGGTGGCTTTGGAAAAGGCAAAGGCGGGTTTGGAGGACACGAAGGTGGCATAGGAGGAGGCAAAGGTGAGTTTGGAGATCACGAAGGTAGCTTTGGAGGAGGCAATGGTGAGTTTGGAGGACATGAAGGTGGAAGATTCGAAGAACACGATAAGCATCACGTAGAGTACTCCAACGAAGGTGGCCATGGTTGGAATGAAGAATAGTCTTCATTTTTAAGAAATACCTTCAATGTATTATATTTTCTGTGAAAATTGTAAATAAATATATATATTGTTATGTCTATTCTTTTAATCATTATCTCATTATAATTATAATTAGTTATAAATGTATAACCCCCGCGAAATAGTAGGAGCTTTCGATAAAGCTCCCAATTGATAAGGAACAAATAAAACTTTTATTCAATTAATTCATATCGCATGTCATTTGAATTTAACCTTTTATTTAATGATTTACTTTTATTTAAATAACTAAATAAATGCTTTCCTTTCTTTCTTATTCGTTAGACATCTCTTCTACCTTGCGGTTTAAACATTTTGCATATGGAGCCGCCACGTGTCTCTGTCAAGGGCTGCTCTCCTGGCTGTAACCCATCCAATCCCTTTTTCTTTAACGATATTTTGGAGATTAATATTCGGTGGTCTCTTTGTAAATAATATAGCTTAGGTTTTATCCTGATTTATTTTAATTTTCTATTTATTTTAAAATCTTTCTATTTTTTTAGTTCTGTAGTCTATTTGTAATTGTGTCCGGTCTATAACTTGAAGTATAAAAAGCTGTATCATCCGCAATCAGGGATTTTTGTACTTTTAATTTGAATTAGTATGTCATTTATATGTACACTGTAGAGCGTTTTCGATAAAACCTCGCCCTATGGAAGTCCGGCTGTAAGTGTACGTACTTTGGAGTAGTGAACTTTAGAAGTGTGTAAAAAAAAGGTCGAGTAAATTCTCGTCGGCGGGGCGAGCGAGGATTTTGACGATCGACGACGTCAATTCGAAGTGGGCGAATCGAAGAGATTTAAACTAATTACACCTGCAGGTGGGAAGCGACTTAGTATCTCTTCAAGTCCTGAAGCAACTCTGCTATTGTTTACGATGTGCACGACAAGAAGCTCGTACCGACAAGGTTGATATAGCCCAGGCGAACAAAAACAGATCAAATCACTTTTGTAACATGTGTTTTCAACTAATCACTAAGCAGACGACTATTTATCTGATATCTACTAAATAAAATTCTTATGACAATTATGTAAATAAACTTAGAAATTATATTGTTTTGAAAAATGTGAAAAATAAAAATAATAAAACGTACTTTCTTTTACAAAATATTTAATTTTTATGATTAAAACAAATAATCTTTTTTAAGGTTATCAAATAGGCCTTATAAACATTTTAGTCATTACATCTATTTTACTAATATGTACAATATTTCGTTCCTTTTGGATGTACTCCAATTAAAGGAGAGGTTCACACAAGTACAGATTGCCTTAAAAATTATTTTTGATATTTATTAAGCATTAAAAAAAGAATTAATAAAATAATTAAGCCTTTTTTTGACCCATAACTATCATGGACCTATATTGTAGATGATAGAAAGTTGAGTGTGCGAAATCTTTAACCCCACTTCGCCAATGATTTTATTTAGTTTTTAGGATATTTAATGCTACCTGAATTTTACGAAGTTTGTAGTACGATACTACTTAAGGACCTGTACCACTACAACCTGTGAAGGGTCTGGTATTCAGTACATGATAGTGACTATACTTTTTCTTTGACAACTTGTGACAAGTTGTGTAGAGAGATGATTTGTCCTGGATCACACTCAACAGACCAGATTTTCCCTCCTTATTTTGGGTACCCACTTTATACAGGCTGGAGGAGCCCCAGAGGGATTCTAGATTCCATAGGATCCTTCTCCGGTCGCTAAAATATAAAATAAAAAATCTGCCAGCGATTGGGATTTGAACCCAGGACCGCTGGCATGGCAACTAAGCGCTCTACTATTGAGACATTCCGCTCCCTACATTACTTAAGGCAAAATAATAAATAAGATGTGGAGTTTTCCTTATGTATTTTAACAATATTAATGAAAGTGATTCGTTAGTGGAATTAGCTTACCAGCTGTTATATTTATATGTTAAACAGTCTGCTAAGTATCGCATGTACGAACGAAGATTACCCAGGAGTGCAAATATAATTTGTTAGATTTGTTTGTCTAATCTGGTGGTGGTACCATGGTGTTTGGTAAAATGACAAAATTGACTGGATTACTTTGTTTGGACAAGTTGAAAGATAAACATAATAAAAGCAGCAGGGTCTAGGGGAAGAAGCAACGAAAGCAGGGGAGGGTTTGATTTATTCTTCGGCTTTCAATATCTCAAAAACGCTTGATCCTAGCTTAAAACATCGAATTTAAAAAAGTAAACATATTCTAAACATTCTACTGTAAAGTCAATACTACAATGTAGTATGAAAATAAATTTTTTTTAAAAGCTATTTAATGAAATTTAAAACTTTATAACAGAATACATCAAGTAAATATAATGAATGTATACATTGACATGAAATGACAATTATAGAAACTACCCAGTGGTAGTAAGTACCCAAATAGCAAGCTCAACATCGAAGATCGCGAAGCTATCTTCTTTCCAGACACCTCGGAGACGGATTATCAGGAATTGAAGAGGTTGCTAGGTTTGAAACTAATAGGTTTGGGTGAGAATGTGGTTTGTCAAGAAAAAATTTATATCGGATTCGGACCAAACCCGTAACACACGGGATATTAAAGTCATTATAGATTACTTTGTTCGTAACAAACTAAGGAGCATTGAGGATTTTACGAAGGATTGAATATGAGAGGAGTTCAATGGTTTAATGGAGCCCCGAGCTCTACTCCGTATGTCCAAATTGGTCTTATAATAGTCATGTATATGAGTCTTTTGTAATTAATTGAGAGCTGAGAGCGTTTGTCTAGTAAGTGTCGAAGTGCTGTGTGCTGTCGTTTCAGTCTAGTATAAGAATTCGAAGTTAATCTTTTGTCAAGGACCTGTTTTACAGGAATCAGTGGGATGTTAGAGTACGGTACAGGACGACAGGAAGTCATTGGTTTCCGAAGGAGGGTAATGGTGATTTGTGTGGATTTATTTTAACCCTCCAGTTTTGACAACATTTTTTAAGGTCAGCGATGTGGGATTTAAGAGTTTGGGATGCTATAAATATAGTATATCAGTATTGCCTGATAATAAATATGTTTCATCCGTATACATGGTAAGGATAGTATGAGATGTCAGCTGTATAAACTGTGTAGAGGATTGGGCCAAGAATATAGCCTTGAGGAACACCATCAGATTCAGAAAAGTGGGATGAAAATACATTATTATGATTTACTTTGAATGATCAGTTAGTGAGATAGGATTGGATAATGAGAAAATATGTAGGAGATAGGAATTGGCGGAGTTTGTAAAGCAATCCTGGGTGCTAGCAAAAGCCTGTTCCACGTCAAGAAATACCGCCGAACAATATAATCTACGTTAAATACAACAATTAAAATGTACAATAAATATTAATAATATGAGACATTGTGATATTAAATTGAAATGGGTCTAATAGAAATAGTTGTATACGCTTATATAAAACAACAAACTATCAAACAGATATTTATATAATTGTGTCAATATGAAATTAAAAACTGTATTATACTAATACAACAAGTAAGTAGGATGAATGGTACATATTGTCATGTATAAAGACAAGTAGAGAAACTACCCAGTGGTAATACTCAAATAAAAAGTTCAACTTAGAAGGTCACGAGGCCATCTTCTTATCAGACACCTCGTAGGATTATCAAGAATTGCTAGGTTTGAAACTAGTAGGTTTAAGTGGTAATAAAGTTTGTCATCGATATGATAATATTGATATCGGATTTGGGCCAAATCAGCAACAAATGGGATATTAAGACCATTATGAATTACTTTGTTCCTAACAAAATAAGGAGCATTGATGATTTTACGAAGGATTTTGGATTGTAAGAATTGAATACGAGGGGAATTCGATAGCTTAGTGGACTTTTGTAATTAATTGGGAGCTCTGAGCATTTGTCTAGTAAATGTTGAAGTAACGGCGCGCTGTTTCTTGTTGTTTCAGTACAGTATGGGGATTCCAGGTTAAGCCTTTGTCATGGTTTAATCCTAAGTACCGACCTGTTCTACAGGAATGAATTACCATTGGACAAATTTAAATGAAATTTTAAATCAATACAGAATCATTATATACAATGAAAAAAAAATAGATAAACAACTTTCAACAGAGAAAAAAATTAATAATAATAAAATTAACAAAAATTGTAACTATAGATTCTTTATAACTTATATGTATGTATGTATATATATATATATATATATATATATATATATATATAAACAATAACAACAGAATAAAATAAATTAGTATCCTACAATAATAATTGCTTTGATATTTTATGTACATACCGTTTTGTACTATTTTTTGTATGGTTTCCAATATTTTTTATAAGAGGATTTGCACTTAAAAACAAGATTGTTTGCTTAGTTTACTGTTGAATACATTGAATACATATAAGTTATACATAATTCTTTATACATAATTTTAACTTTAATGTAATAAGCATAATTTCCAGCAATTCTAAGGCAATGTTTTTGGAATATTTGTATTTTTTTACAATTATTTTTAGTCATGTAAAATATTGGGCATGAATATGTTAGAATAGGTCGTATTTTGAATTGTAAGGATGGGATACAAGATTTTTTTTTTTTTTTTAATGGCATTAGATACCTTCATCCATACAGCCTATATATTTATTTGATTAATTGGTAAGTTTGATGCCATCACCACGCGGTTTTTCCCAGATGGTTTCCGTCTGTTTTTCCCAGGTAAGCGGTCACCCATTCAAGTACTAAACCCGCCCGACGTTACTTAACTACGGTGATCTGACGGGAACCGGTGTGGGTACGAGATGAATTCGATAGCTTAGTGGAGCCCCAAAGCTCTCCATAACTCCGTAAGTCCAAATAGGTCATATTATTGTAATATATACGTGTACTTTGTTACTAATTGGAAACTTATTGTGTTTGTCTAGTAAGTTACAAAGTAGCCTGAAACGTCGGAAAGAATATCGTGAATTTATAAATTTTTATAATATTGTATAAATTATTATATATTATATTATAAAATATATTATAAATTATTATAATATATATATTATATTATATATATATTATATTATATATTATATTATATATATATATATATATATATATATAGCTGTTAATATATGAATAACTCTTCCATGATATAACCACTACAACGCACTCAGTAGGCCGTTAATTAATCAATGATCGTGGGTGATTATAATGGCCTAATATGGAACGCAACATTTAACGCAGGAGGGGGTTTCTGTACCTTACTTGGTATAAAGGCAGTAACATTTTCCTTATAGGTTTAGTGTTTGCTCAAGGCCTTTCAGTGATGAATACGGTATGCTTATATAAAAATCATATTTATTATGGGGAAATATATATTTATTTTTATGTATAATTTTTTAGTTTAGAGTTTTGATGTTGATTTTCATTTATTTCACAGATAAATTTCGTTCTGATTGCAATTTTTATCATAGGCTTGACGGGAGTGTTCTGTGACCACGAGCAGTAAGTAAAATAATAGATTTTTTATTTTTTGATTCTTTGTACAGACCCTCCTGGAGGACTATAAAACTGGGTACCCTCTACTGATTGTAGCGGTTAAACGTGATCTCGGCCTAATGTATTCCCTTCATAATAGTAAAAGCTTTTAATTACTACTTATTTATTTGCACTTTTTATTTTAGTAAATGTTCTTTTGTGCTAGAAAAACAGTAGAAATCTTATAGTCTTAAAAAACAAGTTTTGACATCGTTTGTTTCAAATATTCCTAATTTCTTCTCTTCTGTCGCATACATCTTTCATTCGTTCCCTGTGTTTGTTGAAGTGCACTCCCTAATACCATCCGTATAGCCCCTCGAGCTCTACAATGTCTTTTTAGTCTCCTCAATCCATGTTTTGGTCATTTTCCGCTTATAAGATAGGTAATTTTTCTTTTAGTTACCTTCCTTGTGTTCATCCTTGGCAGGTGCCCATAGAACTGAATTATTCGTTTCCTTATTGTGTCTGTTTTTTCTATGCGCGTTAGATTTTCTGGTCTTGGCGTCGTCTACATTGGACCTGCTTAATCGGTCACAATTTTAAGAAAAAAATACTTCTTTCAGTAATTTCTAGATCTTGAATCAATATTTTCTTGATCAGAATCATGATTAAACATTCTGTTCATAATGAGCTTCTAGGCGAATTACGGTGGAGTTTACTTACTTATTTGTTAAATTATTGGTTGAATGCAAATTAGACTACTTGAATATGCAATGTAATTTAGATATTTTTCAGTTTTTAAATATACTTACATTAATAAACTTGTGAAAAACGTTGTTGATGTCAACGGCCAAAATCTAGCCGATTTAGATTAAAGTGAAAAGTCGTCATCTAGAAGGGATCTGTGCCTTCTAGGCCACACATCCTCTATAAAACTACGCCTAATTAAAGGGAAAATTATTTCCTTGCTAAACCGTTGGCTAATCTTATAAATATAGTTTTACACCTCAAAAACGCTCGAAATCCGTAATGATTTTGAAACTCATCTATAAGAAGAAAAAATCCGATCACGATTCTTATGGAAGTTACCATCATGAAAACTAATGAAAGTTACCATAATGAAAGCATTCGGCATGAAAATTGTTTCTAATAGTAATAAATGTCATAGTGAACCCGGAAGTTAAATACAGATAATTCTAATTACTGTTTCAAACAATTATAATTGTTTGAAACAGTAATGAATGATAATTATCATTCAAGCCCAATTCCGTAAAATGACTTTTAGCGTAATCCTCTCATTCACGTTACGGTCTACATACAGACATCAGTCTGCTCAGAGCCTATTAACTTATTAGGAATTCGTTACTAAACAGCACAACTTGGAAAGCCCATCTCGATCGTAAAGAAACTGTCGCTTTACTTACCTACATTAGCTTGGTCCTTGCTGTGCAACTCCGGATTATACCTAAATTTTTCAATGGCCTTCTTGGAAACTAATATTAAAAAATATACCTTAAGATAAAATTTTAATTAAAATAATTAAATATTACAAAACTTTTCAAACAGAATAACTTTGAGTGGAAAATAGTTGACTGGATAATTCTAATGATGGATTGAATTGGTCAGGGGGTGCAGTCAGAGATAAAACAAAATAAGTGAAACTTATTTTTTAATTTTACTAACGTTTCGGCCTACGATGTTCGACCAACGTAAATATTATTTTTATTAAAAAATTAATTATAATTTATGTAGATTTCATCGCAATGTTATATGGATTCTTTCAGTACAATCACGTCCATAATTATACAAGCAATGGCGTAACATTAGTTACCCCTTCGAAAATAACGCCTCAATTATCACAGTTAATTGTGCATAATATAAGTGTAAATTACAGCTGGCTGCTCGCCAATAAGCAGCTGATTACAGGTGTGAAAGCTATCTTAATATGTATGTAATTCTCCATTATCTCTTAGAGTTCCTATCTCTTCAATCTCGTTCCTTTTTTTATTCCATTATTTAATTTTTACTAAGGTTATTTATTAAAAATGTCCGTGTATAATTCATAGAAGTTCAGTATGTTAATTCATTTAACCTCACTTTATGTTACTATCGATAGTAGGACGTCGCTACAGTGACAATCCTAAGATTTGCCTGTGCGCCTTGGTCGTCAATGACGTTCGAATTCTGGTGTTCTAGACGGTTTACCGGGTCCGGCATGTTGACTAATTTGTAGATGATTCACTTTCGGTAACCACTTCGTCGTAATAAACCGTTGGTAATAGTAATGTTTTTTTGGAGGTTTAAAGGCCGAGAACACAAATGTTTCGATACAACACTCCGTGGTTCAAAATTCATAACTTCAACGATAGCGAACAAAAAGAGTAGCGCCGTCCTTAGCAACAAACTAGACGGGTACTGACTCATTACAACAATAGTCGATCTAAGCGATAACATAACAATGTCTGAACACTTTAATCCTTTCAACGTAAACAAGCCTTCACTTCAGTTACAATTTATTAATTTCTATAGAACAATTTAAAATCATAATCAACATTAAATCTTATGAGTTCTATTTTTGTATTTACCATTATTTTCTTTTTCTAATTAAATCAAATCCAAATCCAAAACCAAAATTAATTAACTCTTTAGGTTGTAAAAAAATCAACCAAATTTATTCTTGCTGCAACACTATGTATAATTAAGATACCGATTTTTAACGAGTACCTGATACAACATAATCCTGGGACCAACTAAACCTGTGCAACTCGAACTCGTGAACGGGTCAGGGGTTGAGTAAGTTGTAGAGACTGTACTGTTTCAAGCCGGGAAGGGAGTTCTCCGAGATCACGCCAGGTGTTTCCCCCAAGAGTACCCACCGCAGAGATGCTGGATTTGCCCCCGGATCCCTGAAGGATCCAATAAGATGCAACTCCGGCTGCTAACAAACTAAATAAAACTCATTAATATTGAAAACTAAAAAGAGACCTTACATAAATGTTAAGACCGTGGAAAAATTCCAACGAAAAGCCTTAAGTCTCCAAACTAAAACAGAAATAGAAATTATCTGTCCAATATTTCGCCCATTCAGGCATCCTCAGGGTAGAAAGAGAATAACAGCAAAACAAAACATGAATAATTATTGGGCGAAATATTGGACAGATAATTTCTATTTCTGTTTTATTTGGAGACTTAAGGCTTTTCGTTGGAATTTTTCCACGGTAATAACTAAATAAAACTCTTTCCAGCAGCGGAATTTGAACTAGAATTTTCGGCAACTCAGTGATCCACCACTCTCCCTGGGATGAAAACTTATATCTTTCTATGATTTCTAGATCACGCATCAACAAATTCTTGTTCAGGAACAAACATTCTGGCGCATAAAGTGTCTCTAGGCGAATTACTGTTGAGCAGTGCCTAAGTTTAACATTAATGGATAAGGACTTCTTGTTGCAAATATCTTAACTTCGGTGAAGGAGTTGCTTTCATCTTGTAAAATCATGATTTAATGGCTTCCTTTTCCTGATATATATTGTTGTATTACTTCACCTAAATATTTGAATTTTTCAGTTTTGCTAATTTGGCCATATGATGTTTTTTAGTTTCTTAGGGGTGCCTTAATGTTCGCCATAAACTTGGTTTTCTCAAAGGAGATTTTTAATCCAACTTTCTCGGCTTGTTATTTTAGTATTAATAATGTATTAATGTATTTATTTTTACTTAGTATAAGAATAATAAAAGAAACCCAAAATAAGGAGGGAAACCCTGGCGGTTGAGCGTGACCTAATACAAGTCATCTCCTTGCAGAATCGTTGTCCATGAAACAGTACAGTCTCTACCATGTACTGAACCCCAAACCCGTTCATGGGTAGTAGTGGTACAGGTATTTTTTTGTATGCATGATAAATAGTTCTGTTTATGTCTCATAAGTTTTAATTCTCTCGTTTTCGTAAATCCACTATTAAATTTTCATGATATGGCATCCTATCATCCAACAGACTATAAAAATACTGTAATGTAACAAACTAAATAGAAAGAAAAGTAGATAAATTAAACGTTAATTAAGATTATGAAATTATTTCGTTAAGACTCTAGTCTGGGGTCGAGGCGTGCTTTCTTAACATTTCACAGGCCCAATTATGGTAATGAGGCCGCTTATTACTCAGGGGTTTTCCACTTCCATCCCGAAATTAATCGAACAATTGATAAAATTAAATTTATTTTCAAGAATGTCTTGCCAACTTTGTCCGCAAGGAATAGCACTTCCCGGAAATGGGAGGTAAAAATGTTCATGTTTGCTCAAATGAGCCTTTTTATGCTCATTCATTTTCCTCGTTAAGTTGGAGTTGAGAACTGGTACTGCCGGCGAGCAGAGTCGTAGTCCGACTACTGCCGGCGAGCAGGGTCGTAGTCCGACCGTTAGGAAGATGAGCAGTCAAGGTAGTAGACCCTATGTTTCTGTAGTCTGACTAGATTTGGGGTGCAGCTAGATGGTAGTTCAGTTGTTGATATAGTAAATCATATCTGACAATTAAATATTTCATTTTCCATCTCTCGGTCGTATAGTTTCTATCTCAAAACTAATGGGAGATCTTTTATTTAAATTGTAATTATTATTAGTTCCTTAATCAATCTTATGATTATGGTTATGGATAATGGATCATGTTTTAAATTGAAATTATTATTTTTATTGGCGGCTTTGGGAATTATGGTTATTGGTGGTGAATCTTTTTCTAAGTTATAATTTTGTTTTCTGAACACCTTTAGGACTATTATAATAATGATTATATAATAGATATATAGGTTAATTAGGTGTAATTTTATATTAGTTTTGTTTAATATAGGAGAGTTTTCCTATTTGTCCTAGACTATAACTTGTTTGTGTGCCTACGCCCAGCCCTTTTTCAGGTGCCCACGAAGTTGAAGAGAAGAGCGGCAACTAACAGTAAACTGGTTGGAAGCACATTTTTGAGTCATCAACGTTTTCATCGTGAAAGAATATGATTATTTGTCTTGAAGTGATTGGGTTCCAAAATACCGTTTCGTCAAAGTCTTTTTTAAGTCGTCCATTTTTTAAAATATTTAGCAGCAGTAATGCTATATTACGCTATAGATGCTTGGAAGGTTCTACTGTTTTTTCCATTTCATTGTCTGGGAGTATCGTTCGTTGACTCTGAAATAGTGCACCGAATACTTTGAGGAATCCTAGAAAAAAAATATATCGATACTTTGATATGATGAATGCTGTTTTCATATTTTGGCAATAACTTTTAGCTTAAGAATCATTGCTCGAGTATAGTATTTTTTTTTTTTAATTTCAGCCACCAAAAACAAAATCAATGAAATCGTCCACTTTAGTTGTCATAACAGAAAATTTGTTTGGATTTTTCGATGAGTTTAAAGGAAAACAACAAAGAATAGTTCACAAACTAGCTACCAGGTACCGTCATAGGAACATTATTAACTGCAGAAAGAGATGTCCTGAACCAGTTCTCTCTCTAGTATATGATATATTAAATGCATGGTGAGGGATATGCTATCATGCTGACAAGTGTACTTTCTACATATAATTTATGTATCACAGCAGGTTTCCTACACTGTATCTAGAACTCATTAAGCTATATACACATACATAATAATTATAACGCTAAGCGAAGCAACTTTGCAGGCTCATCTTAATCTTCGTGACGCTATCACTTGAATGGTATTTACTGGATCCATGCTTCGCAATTTTGCGTTGTGTAATATCCAATATTCCTCCTTTTTTCGGGCCAAATATTCCATGCAACACCTTATTTTTTAATACTTAAAGACGTTAATGTTTCAGCGCTAGCACCCAAGTTTCACATTCATAATGAAGAGTTGTAAGGATAATTATTTTATAAATTCAGATTTTTAGATTTCGAATCTACATTTTGAGACGAATAATAACCAGCTATACACATACAAACATTTTTAATTTTACTTAACATGTCCAATGTCTTCCTTGGATAACCAATTTAAATGATGATTTACAAAAATATTAGTCCGATTTAACCTTCATTGTTCGTTCCATCATAAATATCATTAACTCTTTGTTCCACAGTGTTCGCGTAAGAATCCACGTTCCTGCTATAAAGCACGACATCCACCACACAAAAGTGGTCTACAAGCATATCAAGAAGCACAAGCACAAGCTGTCGCACCACAGCTACGAGCACGATGATGACCACGGCTGGGAAGACGATGATGAAGGATATGATGGTGATGATTACGATGACGAGGATTGGGATAGGAAATATTAATCAAGAATTTTTTAACTGAATGTGTAAAATAAAGAAGTACATGTAAATAAGATGTTGTTGTGTATTGTATATATTAAATATAATTGTAAATATTTGTTAACAGAAATAAAAGTAATAATAAATTTATGCCAAATTACTGATCCTGGCATACCTTCATTCTTACAAACTATACTATAATATTACAATTTTTATTTTTATTTAATTGTGATTATTATTGTTGTATTGTGATTAGACTGAATAAAATAAAGAAATAATAAAATATATTAGTAAAATAGAGTCGGGGATTTAAATGAATTAGCCCAGATACTGAAACATGTGGTTTATTAAATCTAAATACAAACTTGAGGTTACGCAATTTTACAAATAAAGAAATATCGCTGATAGATATGTACAAAAGGAATAACACAAGGGAACAACATTTTTGTTGCATGAAATATTTTGACTAATATTCTACTTCCTCGAGGTGCTGATTTATGATCTGAAGTCAGTTTGTTTGTATCAGCTTTACTTTTGGGGTTATAATTATAAACTGTTTTTTAAGATGAAAATATTTTTTATTAAGAAAACTATTAAAAAAATTACCACTACATATCAAAAAATTTTCTTTTGTAAGATTTTCTGGCTTGATTCGGTTCACGGGGGCTGTTTTTAATGCTCCAACAATAGTCCGCCATCATGTGAGCATTCCAGTGACCTTGGTAACGTTCCTCCATAGTTCGAATGTCCTGATGGAACCGTTCCCCTTGTTCTTCACTCAGATCACCAAGATTTTCAGGGAAACGGTCCAAATGGCTGTGGAGGAAGTGTACTTTGATGCTCATATTACAACGAAGCTGCTGGAAGTGTAACAACATTAGTTCAATATGCTCCGCATAGCTTTCTTCCTTTTTGTTTCCCAGAAAATTTTGAGCAGTCCAAACGAATTCATTCCAGGCATTTTTTTCAATATCAGTCATGTAACTAATAAAGTTTTCATCCTTTATCAACCTTCTTATTTGGGGACCATCAAAAATTCCATTTTTAATTTTTTCTTGGCTCAAATTAAAGAACTTCTTAGAGATGTATTTATAGCAATCACCACCCTTGTTCAAAGCTTTGACAAATTGTTTCATGAGCCCTAGTTTGATATGCAAAGGTGGCAGTATTATTCGATCCGTGGGCACAAGGGGCTCATTTATTACATTCAGTTGTCCCGGAACCATAGATTGCCTGGAAGGCCAATCTTTTCTAATCCAGTGCTCAGACCTAGCTCTGCTGTCCCATAAACAAATAAAACATGGATATTTTGTATATCCACCTTGTTGTCCAAGAAGAAAATTCACCATTTTTAGATCAACACTTATCAACCACTTTTGTTCGTTGTATTTGATTCTATCCATTACAGAAGCTACAGTAGCATATTCTTCTTTGACTGTAGTTGAATGTGCAATCGGTATCGAACCCAGCTTATTGCCGTTATGCATAAGTACACATTTCAGGCTACGTTTAGAGGAGTCGATAAATAAACGCCATTCATTTGGATCATACTTCTGTACTCCCATTGCTTTCAATAAACCAGGAACATCTGAACAAAAAGCAAAGTCGTCATCTTTAGAAAAGAATGACAGCAATTCTGCCTCTCGGTTACGATAGTATGAAATTCTTGTTTCTTGGGTTAAAAGATTTCTTTGCTTTAATCGAGAAGCTAGAATCTCCGATGTCTTTTTAGAAAGACCAAGATCTCTGATTAATGCATTGAGGTCTTCCTGATTAAAGAGGGCTCAGAAGTAAAATCAGGGTAAGAATCACTTGTCCGACTTTCATCACTTGAAGAATAGTTTTGTTTTTCTATATCATGATCATTTTGTACAGATGAAGAAGCTTGGGGTACTGGTGCATCGCCAGAGAACAAGACTGGTCGAGTAACAGATAACAAGTTTGGATAAGACCATTTCGACCGGTTATTTTTATTAATTCCATTAATATCAATCACACAAAAATAACAATCATCTTGATGATTATAGGTTCCCGCCAAATCATTGGTGTTTGATACTTAAAATGGGGTCTTTTCTTATTTGCCCATAATCTCAAAGACTCAACACATGTTTTACATACCATATGAGGGATCCAGTACTTGTCACGGATGTCCAAAGCGAATCCAAAGTAATCAAAATATACCTGTGTTATAAACTCTGACACACTTAGCCTACAATTTTTGAATGTATATTCACCACAAATGTTACAGAAATAGTTTGGATCGTTTCTACAGATATTTCTTAACTTGGACATTGTTATTTAACACAAGAGCACAAACTTTTTCACTAAACAACTCAGTGGAATTGAAGTTTGAATGTGACTAGTACAAATATATGTCTATCAGCTGTTTGCCAAAAACAAAAGGTGCTGGAGAAAAACTGAGGCTAGATTTGTAATCACCAACCTCTAATTAGTAAACAACAGGCCTAAAACTCCATGCAACAAAAAATTAATAAAAATTTGTTCCCTTGTGTAATGAGTCTTTACAGAAGAAAATGGTTTGGAATAATATTATGAAAGGGAACTATTATATTAATTATTAATTCGAAATGAAGAGTCATATGAACAAAAGATTAACAAATATTAACGGTTAACGATGATGGACTATAGAGTCTTTATTTCTCAGGCGGCAAATTAAAGATTGTCCTTGAGGGTGAAGATGAACGTTGAACAGCTCCCTCTTACGAATTGAATGAAAGAGTGGACTTACAATTGAAAAGAAGGATTCGTTTCTTTGGCTCCTAGTGTATCTGGTAACCAGGCGATCTCTGCGGTATCATCAAGGGCGTTCTCGTGTCCAATGCTAGGCGATCTAGGGCTTTGGGCGAATATCACCAATGTGAGGTTAGCTTCAGTCGAAGAGAGCAGAGAGATGGGGAACTTGCAGTCTGAGTTCATGACAAGAGAAGTACTAGATAACGGAGTGGGGGAAAACAAAGTCCCCTCTATCTGTTGCCAAGGTAACAATTGTGAAGCAGACCGCGAGATTTAAAGTTGAATTTACTTGATTGATTCGCGACTGAACAATTATCTTCGGAAAGATTTGCCCGGGTTCGAATCCCGGCCAGGACAAATCTTTTCTCTTCAAAATAAAAATATTATAATAGTATATGCTAAGGTATAATAATAAATAATAACAGTAATAAACTATACTTCATTTCTAACTACAAACTATATTTAATGTAAGCAAAGTTTTATATCCTTGTATGCACAAAGAGTAAGAAAATTAAGATTTTATATATGGGCCCGTTATTAAACATAAAACGGGGTTGTGCGCTTGTTACGCAGATTGTTATAAAATATACTATGATGCTATTTTTTTTCAAAAATGATATAAAAAAAACTGTACCTCTTCAACCCATGAAGGGTATTGGGTTCAGTACGTGTTAGTGCCACTATTGTTTCTTGAGCAATGGTTGCGCAGGGAGGGGATTTGTCCTGGATCAAGCTCAACCGCCAAATTTTTCCATTCCATAGGTAGGCCAGGCGTAGGCTCTAATAGATTCTGAGTTACGCCCCTTTGAAAATTGGTCATTTTATCAAAAAGTCCAAATTTTAAGTTTTGGCCGACTTTCGAGAGGAACACCGGCCGAAGGAGTGATCCTACGATGAAAGTCATTGGCAATGAAGTTGCAGTAAATTTAATTAGCTTTAATTTAAGCACACAACAAAGCCTGTACTCCTCTTTTCAGTTAAAAAAAAAAAGGAAAATCGGGAAAAGTGGATGTTTTGAGAAGATGACCTTGTACGCCACGAATCGACCTAAAACAGCTTGTTTATTGCAAAGTATAAATATTTACTTGTAAATTACCTATGCACTACTAAATATGGGGGAGGTGAGCCACCCAGTTTTCCTATCCGTATTTTCGGTTGTGTTAAGGCGTGATTAGACTAAATAAATTTAATAGGAAGCAAATGGAAGTACCACGGGAATTTGAATGAAATCTCAGATATTAACAAAGCGTTTGATTTATTAATTTAAATAACATGCGAGATTTCTTAAATACTATTAAATATGCATGTAAAAGAAGGTACAAATTAATAATAGCGTCTACAAAAATAACTTAAAACTAAACTTTTAACTTAGCGATCTAATGAACAAATTAATCTTAGACAAAAAAGAAGAAAAAAAATATTAACATGAATGGGAGCGATAATTAACAATAACAGAAATGCTCCATAATGGCCATAATGGCCAAAGATATATACAACAAAATGAACTTGAACGTTATACTGAAGATTTCAATAAGGCGCGAAGATGTGCGGATTATTATTATCTTCGCCAGTGATCACGGCATGAAGGAGCAATGAGTATGATATGAATTAACTTGAACTGTCCGGTTGGTACCACGTAATACGTTGATCATCAGGAGAAAAATAAGTTGACAATTTGAGGCCTTATGATAATGAAATGTGACTTACAATTTGTGTGATGTATACTCAATTATCATCATCTCAGCATAGCTTCTGGCGAGTAACAAACTTTTAGACCTCTTGATGTTCTCAGAAGAATAACGGCTTGAGAGCGGAGTGCGTGATGGTGGTAGCTGCGAAGGTCTGGTAGAACAAGTCCACTCGGCGATCTAATAGCAAGTGAAGTGACTCAATAGCGTCGCTCTCCCCTCTCCTTGGTTTTGGCGGTACAGTATTCCCGGTTTTAGAGGCAAGGATCGGTCCGTTCCATCTGGCGGGCAGTCCAGGTCCGCGACTAAACAGGTTGCAAACTTGGATTTACTCTGCTCAGACATGCCCTTACAACATTTAAAAAATTCAGCTCTCTTCATTTTTTTTGCGACCTATAGCCCTTTTTTGGTACTTGGCCGCGGGCCTTAGGATCTATCTCCAGAAGCTAACAGATGAAACAAAAGTCTGCCAATGAGCAGGATTTGAACCTAGGATCTTCGGCACGGCCACTCTACCACTGAGCCATTTCGCTCCTTGGTATATAAAATTTAAATATTACAAACGACATTCTGGATTTTACACAAAATTATAAAACCGAAACATGTACTTCACTTAAAGTTCTAAGAAGATTTTGGAAATTATTCCAAACATTTACAAATAGTCATACATATTTTTTTCCATTTTTTTAATATGGGAAGTGAGGTAGCTCACTGTTTAAAGCGCCTAATTGTTGTGCTGTAGATACCGGGTTCCAATCCGGTTAAGGCAGAAACAATATTTAATCCGTTACCAGCCAATAGGACCCTATGGGAAGTGCAGAACCTCCGATCATGATCGGAGATCACCGAGCCTCTATAAAGTGGGTGTTCATACTTGGGGGGACGAAGTTGATGTCTTTAGGCCAGGTTAACAATTATTAAGAATATTTCTTCTTCCTTGAACCCAAAAATAAATATCTGGAAAAATCAATAAAATAGAGCTTATGATTTTCTTTATTTGGCATTTATTCAGAATGGGAGAAAGTATATCAGCCAAACAGATTTTCAAATATCTTTTGAAAGTCATCGAACGAGAAATCAACAACAACATTGATTCAAGAAGCTAAAAAGATTTGGAAAGAATAATATAAGAGAAGCTGCAGAATATATGAGAAAAGTATCGGTAATGGAATGGTTCCAAGACAGAAAATAGAGAAATTATGGTCCAAAGATAGGAAGAAGATGCAAATTGTGAAGATACAGTACAGGAGGAAGAAGAAAAAATAAATTGATACTAAACATTGGAACTGTCTGTTTTCTGATCCGAACACCCCAAGACTTCTATAAACTCTATAAGTTATCACACAAGCACATAAACACATACACACACACACATATATATATATATATATATATATATATATATATATATATATATACACATATATATTCGAACTGTGTCCAATAAATACGCGAATTAGGGTCATCACCATTCTTCCCTAAGCATTTGTCCCGTCACTTTTTCCACTGTTCAAACTCCCCCTGAGATAGTTACGCTCTTTAGGTTCCATTCTGATTCTTATTATAGTGTTTCCAGATCCTCCCTGTGGTGTGTCTCTTCATGTGCCGTGTTAGACAAAGTTAATAGACTAAACTTGCGAAAATGTGAATTAGTCACTTTTGGGAATTTTGAAGTCGTCCTCTTTTGGTCCTGAACGCCCTGTATTCAAGCATCTTCCAAAATTTGTATACATTCATAAAACTATGCCAGATCTCGGATAAAAAATTATAAGTTGTTTTATTCAATTTTTAATTCCAATTATCCTTCTTCTTCTTCTTTAGCATCACCCTTATGGTGCCTTTCAGCGTAGGGGAGCGTTTAACCAGGACTGCCACTAATCTCTGTTCCTAGCTAGGTTCCTCGCCTGGCGGATTTGATCTCTTCTTGTTTTTCCTGCGGTCCTCCGAAGAAATTTCATTTCATTTCATTCGTGATTCTACTCTCCAGCCTGTCCGTTAGTATCCAACTTTCGGCACCATACAGGAGCACAGGTAGATATACCGACTTGAAGATCTTGAGCTTCACTTGCCTACTTCTCGCTTCCCAACCACAGCATTACAGATCTGGTAGTAGACCGAGTTTGCTTTGTTTATCCTGTTTGAGATTTTAAAGTCTAATTTCCCAGTATCATTCATTACTGCTCCGAGATAGGTGAAGTCTGTGACTGCTTCCATCTCTCCTCCGTTGCAGTATACATGGATTTCTTCCTGTACCCTTACTACTTGCAAGATCTTGCTCTTGCCGGTGCTGATCTGCATACCTTTCCTACGGAGCTCTTCATCCCATTCATTCACGGCTTGCTGTAACTTTTCTGTAGAGTCTGCAATGAGAACAATATCATTCGCATAAAGCAGAAGCTGAATCACTACAGGCAGGAGGTTTCTTCGGCCCAGGAACGTCCTTTCAGTTCGTCTTTTGCATATTGCTGCTATTTCATCCATATAAAGTATAAATAGCACCGGGCTTAAACTGTCACCCTGCTTTAGTCCTTTTGCCATATCAAATTGCCCAGACTCCTTCCCATTCAGTCTAATGATACCTTTTGGGTTTTGATATATAGACTTTACAGCATCCACCAGGCTTTTTGGTATGTTCTTAACTCTGAGTGTTTCCCATATTTCGTTTCTTGGAACAGAGTCAAATGCTGCCGGCATGTTCCTCTCCGATGTGCGACTCCACTATATGTCTTAATCTACTTTCTAAAATGGACGTATATAGTTTGTAGATAACTGGAGAGAGACATACGGGTCTATAATTGGAACACTCAGTCTGGCTACCCTTTTTGTGTATGGGGATTATAATATTGTATTTCCATTCTTTTGGTATCCTCTTCTTCTCCCAAGCTTTTTGAAAAAGCATTTGAGGAGACCTGACTAGTTCCATGGCTCCATACTTTACAAACTCTCCGGCTATGTTGTCCCGTCCTGGAGCTTTCTGGAGATTCCAATTATCCACTTTGTTTAATTCTTCGGATTTTTTTTTTTTTTACTAAACATATTCATTTTTTAAATAAACAAGTAATTGAAACACAATTAGTGTTTCAAAAAACAGTTAATACAGGAAAGATACTTCTCGCTTGTAGAGTTGACTTGCTATCAATTAATTTTAATTCAGCTTTGGTCATATTCAATAAACATTGCTTTCGTTAGTAACGCTTATATACAATGAAGAAATTTTTTTAGGATAGTATTTTAAAAACTCTTTAAAAGGACATCGTCTAATAATGTGAAGGTTACCATAACTTAATAACCAACGGGCGTTGATGACCTGGATGTTTTACGCCCCTAAACCCAAGAAAACAAACAAACATAATGTGACCATTTTGGTTCATAAGTAATATAAATATTAAATCTTAACGACACCATTGACTTTGAAAAGTTTAATAAAATTGAGAATGTAAAACATACATAAAATAATGAGAACATTTTATGATATTTTTTTTGTAACTGTAAACTTCTATAAAATGTAATCAAAAGTAAGTTATAGTGCGTTTGTACCCATTTCAGTTTATCCTATATATTATGACTTAAATTTGTGAATAAGTTACTAAAGTCAGGAATGGAATGTACAAATAAATAAACGGTCCTTAAAGTGTCATTTAGAAAGGGAAACAAATAAATAAATATTAAATCAAATAATAAGAATACAAAACCAAACTTTTAATTTATCTTATGACATTTGATTTATCATTCCATGTATATAATTTTGTAATTCTTTACATTCCAATCGGAACATGACAAAAAATAATAATAATGTTTATAAAATAACAAATAAACAGCACTTTAATTCACTTATTAAGTGTATTTACCACCAATCTTAGAAGTTATACATAGGATATATATATAATTTTTATTAGTATCCGTGAAGCTCCCAAAGTGAAAGAGGCTAAGTAAAGATGGTTCACGTTTGGGGCCTTCTTTCTTCGCTACATTTTGTTCCAGTTCTCGGCGCTTTTGTCTCTGACTTAGCCTCCCATTTTTCTACTTTAATTTTAAAACTGTTTCTTGTTTTTATATCTTCATCAGTAATTTTGCCTAATTCCAAGTCTCTCTTAATTTCTCGGATCCCTTTCCCTCCATTAACAAGGTGCAAAATGCAACGTATTTTACTATTCTCTTTTTAAGTCTGTGATCGGGATTAATTATGTGGCCATAAAATTAAAGACGTATTTTCCTCATGTCTATCTCTATGTCAATATATATATATTGAAAAAAATCATAATAATTTAATCCTTATTATTTATTCCATGATATTAATGACACTCAACAATAATATTTTCTGAGTTAAAAAGGCAATTAAAAAAGAAATATTTAAACCGAAATATTCCAATGTAATTACTTTTATCCCCTCTTAATTATTCTGAGCTTTATTGCAGCCATTTAATTCCCCCTCCCCTTCATTTCTTCTAGTCATTCCTTATCTGTCGTGGCAACGGTCCTCAGAGCAGTGCACAACTCGGGTATGGCTCTTAATATTAATTTTGTAATTCTTGATTTGTATTTAGTTTATTATTGTTTTTTTTTATTTTATTTTCTCAAGCCTATTTTATCTAACATGAAGCGTTGTAAGCCTAGTGAAGTAACATCAATGATTCGTAGACTCAGTATTTAGTAGGGGCCGTACTTTTTCTATGCCAACAGCGTTGCAGAGATATGATTTTACCAGAATCAAATTTTCAGGCGATTGTGTTTTCCTGGATTCAGATACCCGCTTTGTAGAGACTGAATGAGCCTCAAGAGGGTCTTCCGAGCCACCGAGGTTTACCCCTTGCTGAAATCCAAATAATTAATTGCTTACCACAGCCGATTTTGATCCCGAATGCTATACCAGTCGTGAAGGCTACCGACAAAAGAAGAAACTCAAAACTTATGAACAACTTCTTTTTTGAATTTCTGAATCAATTATAATCTGAATTATTTAAATTTGATAATTCGTAAATTGGAATTGTTGACATTAGTCTGGTTTTCAAATCTATTGGCACTCCCAGCAATAATTATATGCATTTTCAAGTAGTTTATTTTTTAATCAAAATAAATGATGGGCTGCACGTGCTCAATACAACTTAATAGAAAAATATATATACAGTGGTATACAGTTAATAATTTATATCATCCAAATTCCTGTGCATTTGCATCCATTAGCAATTTAAAATAAGACATTGTACTATGAAAAATAAAATCATTTAAGAGAAACGAAAAATTTAACTAGTTAGTGATGTTTTAAACTACGTATTATTAGTAGTGTGGCTTTCATTTATTAACATTTTGGTTAAGTGTTGTTATTCGTTCGAGTACTAACCTTTAAACTAAAATTGATTAAAACTGTATAACTCAATAAGACGCTGCTGCTAGACGCCAGTCTCGTGCAAAATGTCTCGATCATGTTTTTCCTCTAACAAAAATCGCTAAAGGGGGCAAAAGAAGTTTTCACATCAAAATAGTTGTTTTATGGAATGTAACGTCTTAAACTACATATATACGAATACGCAAGCCATTCCATAATTAATTCTAAAACGTTGAGGACGATAATATAGACATTCACAGAACGGTTGCAGGCAGTAAAGAACTCTTTTCATGTATAGTAAAGACAAAAAAAAACCTGTACCACTACAACCCATGAAGGATCTGGGATTCTGTTTGATCCGACATCATATTACAACAATTACAACATCAATCAGAAGCAGTTTACATGATAACATCAGTAATTAATAACTATCAACAGACTTATTTGTCACAGCATATTCGTATCTTATTAAGAGAAAAACGCAGAGCATGATCGAAGTGGCATATAACTCGACATCCAGCAGATAAAACTATCTATACAAAATTAAATAAGAAACTAAAAGCAGAAATCAAAAAGTTCAATATTCAAGTTTTAATTACCTGGACTGAAAATCTTACAACCACCGACAAAACGTTATGGATGACCATCATTAACCTCCTAAAATTCAGGGAATTTAATCATCCACTGCTTACTGAATCAAATAACTGGACAAGATCTGAAGACTCTCGGGAATTGAAGAGGAAGCTAGGTTTAAAACTAGAGGGTTTGAGTGGTAATGACGTTTGTTATGAAAGGATAGATACCGGGTTAGGGCCAAATCAGTAACAAAAGGGACAATAAGGTCGTTATGGATGACTTTGTTAGTAATTAAGTAAGGAAGATCGAAGTGTTTTATGTAACCCTATTAACAAAGCTAGGAATATATCAATAAATCGGTGAAGAGTCATTGAGCAGGTAGCATAAATGTCCCTTTTTATAACTGAAGAAAAGCCAGGGAAGCGACAGTTGTTGGCGAGTCAAGGTGCCGGGGATGCCATGAAGCAATTGTCAGAAGTAAGCTCCACTCAGTAACAAAATAAGGAGCATTGAGGATTTTACGAAGGATTTTGGATTGAAAGGAATTGGATAAAAGAGGGATTCGGCTTAGTGGAGCCCCAAAGCTCTACTCCGTAAGTCCAAATTGGTCGCATGATGGTCATGTAGATGAGTCTTTTGTAGTTAATTGGGAGCTTAGAGCGTTTGTCTAGTAAGTGTTGAAGTAGCCTGAAACGTCGAGTGGTTTCTTGTCTTTTCAGTCATGTATGAGGATTCCAGATTAATCGTTTGTCGAGGTGCAACCCTAAGTATCAGATCTGTTCTACAGGCGCCATAGGATATTATTAAAGGATACTGAAGAGCAGGAAGTCATAGGCTTACGACGTAAGGTAAAAGTGATTTGAAGCGATTTTTGAGAATTTATTTTAATTCTCCAGTTTTGACACCATTCTTCAAGATCAGTGATATGGGATGGAGGCTTTGGGATGCAATAACTGGATTGGTGTTGACTGATAATACACATATATCATCAGCATACGTGGTAAGGATAGTATTAGGTTGAGTTGGGATGTCAGCTGTATAAACTGTAAAAATGAATTGGCCAAGGATACAACCTTGAGGAACACCAACAGATTGGGAAGAGAGTGATGAATAGACATTATTATGGTTTACTTGGAAAGTTCTATTTGTGAGATAGAATTGAAGGACGAGAAAGTATGGAGGGGGTCGGAATTTACGGAGTTTGTAGAGCAAGCCCGGATGCCAGACTCGGTCAAAAGCCGTGGAACAGACTCAAGAAATACGCCCGAACAATATGATCCACGTTCTAATGCAGAGGAGACTACATCCACCACACGATGACATTGCTGAATGGTGGAGTGGGATGCTCGGAATCCAAACTGGTGATCTGGTATTATGTGATTTGCATCAAGGATGGGGTACAATCGTTTAAGGATGATTTTTCCTAGGATTTTACCCATGCAAGGTAAAAGAGAGATTGGACGGTAAGAGGATGGGTATTCTGGTATTTTTTTTAGGTTTGGTATCATTTTTACTATGGATAATTTCCAGAGGTCAGGAAAATATGTGGAGCGGAGTACAGCATTATATATTTACAGGTAAGGAATAGAATGGATTTTCTAGGAATGTGTTTTAAGATATGAATTGGATATGAAGGATGGAATGCTTTGGATGGAAGGGACATTTGGACATAGGGAGTGGAGGGGAACATCTAACGCTTCTTTTGTATATTAAATGTGTGTTGGGTTAATGATATCAGGATGTGGATGAAAGATTTTGGAAAGGTATTTACCAAAAAACGCTGATTTTTCTCCGTCAGATCTTGTCCAGTTATTTGATTCAGTAAGCAGTGGATGATTTAAATTCCCTGAATTTTAGGAGTTTTATGATGGTCATCCATAACGTTTTGTCGGTGGTTGTAAGATTTTCAGTCCAGGTAATTAAATCTTGAATATTGAACTTCTTGATTTCTGCTTTTAGTTTGTTATTTAATTTTGTATAGATAGTTTTATCTGCTGGATGTTGAGTTCTATGCCACTTCGATCATGCTCTGCGTTTTTCTCTTAATAAGATACGAATATGCTGTGGCAAATAAGTCTGTTGATAGTTATTAATTACTGATGTTATCATGTAAACTGCTTCTGATTGATGTTGTAAGTTTTTCTATGGCTGTATCAATGTCTTGTTTTTTGTCTTAAGTGAAATATTTAATTCCAGTTTGTCCTCCAAGTCATAACAAAAATGGTCCCAGTTGACACGTTATGTAATCAATGTGGGAGGGGAAGCCTTGGGAGCAAAGCTTGAGTGCAAGAAAACGAGGAGCAAGGCTGGTGAAACGTTGGCGAACAAATTATCAACACGATCTAAACCAGAAGAAATCAACAAAGTCTTTTGTAATAATTTGCTAAATATTTTGGATCGACTGATATAGAACACTTTTAATCTGATTAATAAAACCGTTAGTAAAGATTGGATAGTACTGTGATCCTTGACCCATTTTTTATATCTAAATTATATAGAAGGCTGTCCTGAAGAGCTTATTTCACATTCTATATTACTAATATTACTACATTTGATTGGTGAATCACTGGCGGTAAGGCAATCAACATATATTGTTGACTGCACTATTTATGGACCAATGGATGTGAAGGGAGGTGATTTATCCGAAATCAAGCTCAACCACCTGATTTTCCCCTATTTGGAAACCATTATAGAGGCTGCGTGCGTTCAACGAGATCCTAAAGGATCCCTCCTCGGCTTTTAACTGATTAAATAAAATATTCCACAGCCGAATTTCAACCCAGGACAGCACTGCAATTCAGCGCTCTATATTATAATCTAATTAGCTCAATTAAGCTCACTATACAAAAATAGTCGTAATTAGATGGTATGTTAAGAAAAAATTGTTATAATTTTTTGTGAAAAAAAATAACTTCCTAAATTACATCTTTAGGAATAAGCTTCGTTATACCACCTCAGTTAAACATACAATATTTAGGGCAATAAACATTCACACAACGGATGCAGACAGACGAGAACCATCTTCATGTACAGTATTGATCCAGTAGCCAACCTCAAAATACTTGAGAGGGGAAGAAGGTTGGGGGATGTCTCGGTCAACCCCTTTTTTGAAGAACACTTCTGGGATAGGACTGAGGATCTGCAAAAATTGAATCAGGCCCGAAAGTGTATAGGAGGATAACTGGCCACGGTCCCTGAATGCTAAATACCCGCCATTTTCTTTCTCTTTCCATTTAAACTTAAAGTGGGGGATGGCAATTTTCAGCGACCCTTTGACTGATTCGCCGAGAGCCCCAACTCATTCGAATGCTTTGTTAGAATTCGAATTCCCTCACCCCACCCCGTTCAAAGTCCTGTCATTAAATACTTCTTTACATGTTTCTCTTCAGAATTAACTCCTACTTACTTATGAATAATTCCATCAGCTCTTTGATCAAATCGTTGAGTTAATTTATGCTTGAAGTTTTAATGGAGAGTGCTTTTTTTTCAGTGAAAAATTCTTTAGCCGCGTTTAGGTAGGATAAAATGCGTTTTAGTCATCGTGACGTATCGCGCGAGACTGGCGACGCCTTGCGGCCTGTCTATAAGTTATGCAACTGCAGTTTAAAGGTTAGATTCCATTGATTTAAGAATTGTAATATTTAATTAAAAAGTCGTTTAATAATTGTATTGTGCAAATTATAATAATAACTGAAAACAACTAAAAAGCTAATAATATATAATAAATAACTAAAAGCTAATAATAACTCAAAACATCTATAATTTGTTGAACTTAATTATTTTTAAATTATAGTTATCGTTTCACCTAAAAGATTTTTTGTGTCGGTTAAATGTAAGCGCAGATAATAAGTTATTATCTGCTTACGATCTATTCAAACATATGTATGTCCAATATTTAGTTATATGGCGAAAACAAATTGTAAAAAGCTACAAATATTCCAAAAAAAAAACCTAATAATTGCTGAAAATTATACATATTACACAAAAGTTAAAATTATACATAAAGAACCATACAACGTATATTAATGTATTCATAAATAAATTATTCAAAAAATTCTTTTTTAAGTATAAACACAATTAAAACCCGCTTATAAAAAATATTTTCAACTACGTTACTACTATGTACTAAAATAGTAGTACATAGCAGTGTTTACATAAATTAGCAAAGCATTTATTACTGTTAGATACCAATTTATTTTATTTTATTGTTATTGTTTGTATATATGCATAGAAGTTATTATATAATGTATAGATACAATATTTGTTTATTTCGATTATTAATTTTTTTTTCTGTCTGTTGAAAGTTCTTTTGTATAATTTTTTTTCTTTCATTGTATATGTGTAGAATTCTGTATAGTTACATTTAAATTTGTCCAAGGTTTTGAAGTTTGTGACTGGAGTGTTTGGTGCAGCAATTGCAATTTTGAGAATTGTTGCAAATTATATTAGAAATATATATAAAAAAAAATAGTCAAATGTTTTGTTTTATGAAATGATTGAAAAAAAAATATTAACCTATTATTATTATGATGGTAATAATACTAAAAATGAAAATAAAGTTTATTAACATATATGTAAATGCAAATAAAAGGTATTAATAATATTACTATATACTAATTATAATTTTAATCAAATTATTGATATTTTTATTGAACTTATGCAGCCCATCATATTTTTTGTTTTATGTACAATTTGTGTACTATTTGTGGCGGCCGTCTGCATTTCGCATTTGGGGGGTTAAGCACGAGCCGTTGAGGAAAAATGAATTGGCTGGAGGCAGCAGGTCAGGGTATATTTAAATAAAAAACATAGATTTAAAAAAAACTTCAAATTTTATATTTCATCGATATTGCAAAATTTAAAGGTTATAATAATAAGTATAAGTATAAAACTTATGTAAAGAGGGAAATACGAGTTGGGGGTGCATTCAACTTAAACACCAAATAAGTGAATACTATTTTTCTATTTGTGCCGGCGTTTCGACCTACTTTGTAGTTCATCTTCAGGGCGGTTGCTCGGTGAACCGTGTAACTGACCAACAATCATAATAATTATAATAAAATGTATGGTTACATCTTGGGGAGCCAGCGCTAGCGAAGTGTGTCCTTTTCTCGCCGTGTGTGCCCTCTTATGGGACATGGTACAGAGGTATGAAAAAACGTAACAATGCGCTACAGTGAGCCGAGAAGAGGCTCAGGAAGAAATTAGCGATTGTATTGAGCAATACGGTGCGACTACTTCCCCCCTGACCACACTTCACTAGCTCTCGTAACTGACTGACTTGATCGGTACTAGGCACGTGACGCATGCGATAACGTACGAGTGCCCAGGCCATTTACGAACAATGTTCGTCGAACATAGATGGCTTGCCTGTTTATAAAAATACAAAATTAATAAAAAATAGCTACTGTTACCCGACACTACTTGAAAATGCAAATAATTATTGCTCGGAGTGTCTGTATATATGAAAATCAGACTAATGTCAATAATTTAAATTTACAAATTAAAATAATGCAGACTACTATGTGGGATTCATTTAGAACTCAAAAAAAAAAAAGAACACAGTTATTCCAAAGTTTGATTTTCTCTACCAAAGAGTCTTCATGACTTCCCATTTAAATTTTGTTTAAGCTTAAATTCCTTTTTATACCCTTACTATATTGTCTTACTTTAGCATTCACTGAACAAGCGCTCTAAGCTTCCAATTAGTTTCAAAAGACTCATATACATGACTATTATAAGACCTATATAGACTTACGGAGTAAAGCTTTGCAGCTCCACTAAGCTATCGAATTCCTCTCGTATAAATTTAAAAAATCCCATAAAATAACCTTAACCCTCCTTCGTTAAACAAGGACTTCCTGTCCTACAGTATCCTTTAATAACATCCCTCTGACTCCTGTAGAACAAAATCGATACTTAGGATAACAACTTGGCGAACGTTTAACTTGGAATCCTCATACTAGACTGAAACGACAAGAAACTGCTCGCCGCATAAGGCTACTTCAACATTTACTAGACGCTCCCAATTTACGCTCTAAGCTCCCAATTAATTAAAAAGGACTCATATACATGAGAATCATTAGACCCATCTGGACTTACGGAGTAGAGCTTTGGGGCTCCACTAAGCCATCGAATCCCTCTTTTATCCAATCCTTTCAATCCAAAATCCTTCGTAAAATCCTCAATGCTCCTTATTTTGTTACTGAGTGGAGCTTACTTCTGACAATTGCTTCATGGCATCCCCGGCACCTTGACTCGCCAACAACTGTCGCTTCCCTGGCTTTTCTTCAGTTACAAAAAGGGACATTTATACTACCTGCTCAATGACTCTTCACCGATTTATTGATATATTCCTAGCATTGTTAATAGGATTACATAAAACACTTCGATCCTCCTTACTTAATTACTAACAAAGTAATCCATAAGGATCTTAATGTCCCATTAGATACTGATTTGGCTCAAATGCGATATCAATCCTTTCATGACAGAATTTATTCCCACTCTAACCCACTTGCTCCAAACCTCACAACCTCTTCAATTCGAGATAGTCCTCCAAGGCTTCTGAAAAGAAGATGGCCTCTTGACCTTCTAAGTTGAATTCGTTGTTTAAGTACTACCAGTGGGTAGCTTCTCTACTTTCCTTTATCTCATGTCATCATATATCTTTCGTTCTATTTATTGTATGACATTGTTCTGAAAAGCGATGACTTGTTTATAAATATGATATTACATACCATAATCTCCTTGGCAAAATAAAGGTACATATACATACATATTTATTTGGCAAACAGAACTGAAACCACAAACAATAAGAACTCCAGCACGCGGGAGATAATGAAGTGTCGGCGGTGATATGGCGGATTCCATGCCTCTGATGAAAATGTTAATTCCCGAGCTCCAAGGAGAGAGGGAGTGTGAGAGAGAGTGAGAGATAGTGAGAGGGAGGGAGAGCAATGCTATTAAATTCACATTAGTTATATCTCATACGTCACTCCCTCCCTAACTCTCTCTCTCTCTCTCTCTCTCTCTCTTACTCCACCTCTTCATCGCAAACCACCGGCACATTTTCTGAATAATTTTACCGCCTCCTCGATATTAAGGATGATGGGACTCCGAGGTATGCCATCCTCACGAAGCGGAAACGTCTTCCGTATTCCCGCCGTCTTGATTACATCCTCCCCGGAAGTAATTATATATATATATAAAATATAATGGTGCTGAGAAGCAGAAACGAATATGTGATATAATGAAGTGCATTACTTATGTACATTAGTTAATCACATAATAAAGCATTTTTATGCAACACAGAACTTTTATGATTGATATTATAAAAATAATACTGAGATAAAGCTGAGCTGTTTATGTAAAATCCTGTTCGATGGCCGAAAAGCAAGGGATTGGGCCGTTGAAAAAAGAATAAAAACAGCAAGGACATGGTGTAAAGAATCGGAGGAAGAAGTGACAGTAAGGGGTCTCTGAAGTTAGGAACCTATCGAAAGAACTGATTTGACGGTAACCCAACACTGGGAAAAGCCAGAAAACAAAGATTTATTAGTCGTATGACCGCTTATTAACATATTTGGAATTCGTTCGGTAATAAGAAAAAACTGACCTAACCTGTACCACTAAAACTCGTGAACAGGCTTGGGGTTTCGTGGACAACGATTCTGCAAGCAGGTGACTTGTCCTTAATCAAGCTCAACCGCCAGATTTTCCCCCTTATTTTGGGTACCCAATTTTATAACATTTTATAGAGGCTGGGTGAGCCCCATGAGGGTCCTAGATCCCATATGATCTATCTCCGGCTGCAAACAAACTAAATAAAAGTCTTGCCTGCAGCGGAATTTGACCAGAATTTCCGGCATGTAAACTCGGTGCTTTAGCACTGAGCCACTTCGCTCCCTCGTTATTAAGAACAATAGGTAATCTGTGGTCTAGAAGTTAGCATAACAATCTACTATTCACAAGATTGCTGGTTCACAACCTGGCCTTAGGATTTAAAAAAAAATCCTTGTTAGAGAGGAAAATAGTTGAATGGAAGAACTAATGGAGGACGGAAATAGTTGGGGGTGCAGTAATAAAAAACGCCAAATAAGTGAAGACTTACTTTTTATTTGTGCCGACGTTTCGATCTACTTTGTAGGTCATCTTCAGGGCTAATAGGAGAGAAGGCTGGATGAACCGTGGAACTGCAAAAATAAAAAAATAAGTCTTCACAAATAAAAAATAAGTCTTCACTTATTTGGCGTTTTTTTTTTTTACTGCACCCTCCAACTATTTCCATCCTCCATTAAAAAATCATTTGTAATTCCATCCTTCGGAACGGACGTAAACTGGGAATCCCGAGCATGTGTGTTGTCATGTACGAGATTAATGGTCCCTATCCTAATAATACCTAAGGATAGGCAAAATTAAGACATCCCGTTATATCATCGTCCGAATAGAAATGGTAGAATAATATTACGTTAAATGAATAAGCAACCACCAATAACTTTACAAACTAGCGATTAATATTTTTTTAATTTTATGAGTCATTCGCTTTTGATCTCTAATGCCTCATTTATCAGGATTTCATAACATATAGCTTCGCTTTCAGCTATGAACGAACTATTATTATTATTACGAGTTTTTATGAACTAGTATTACCGGGTTACGAGCCTGGGAGCTCAAATGATTAGAGCACCGCACTAGAGTTGTGGAAGGCCCGGGTTCGAATCCAAGCCAGGACAAATCTTTTCTCTTCAAAATAAAACTATTTAAAAATAATCACAATCAAAAGAATAATAAATAAAAAAAACATATATTGTTATTATTGTTTGAGTGGAAAATAGTTGACTGGATAATTCTAATGATGGATCGGATTGGTGCAGTTAATGATAACACCAAAATAAGTAAAACTTATTTTTTAATCTTGCCAACGTTTCGGCCTACGGTGTAAGCCATCTTCTAGGCAATACTATGAATTATCGTATAACGCTTAAATCAAAGAATATCTTATTATTAATAAATTATATTAAATTTATTGGGGATAAACAACTGGTGACCGTGTGGACAACTAAAACCAGTGAAATATTGCGGGCAATTAGTAAAATAGAAGCTATCAGAAATTAATCTCGCAGTTAAGAGATAAGGCCCGAGGGATTTAATCTAGTCTTCTATAAATTACTCTTCTTAGAGTCGATATAAGAAGTCGAGAGATATATATCGATTGTTTTTATGCGAAGTTCAAGTCCCTTTAAGTATCATTACGGTCTGTTTCTTAACAGCACTATGTCTGGTCTAATTTATTTACTTTGTTAATTCCACGTTCTATCGATTTTTTTTTTCTTTACCCTCCTTTCAGTTAAAATGTGGGGAGTATTTATTTTCATCCATTTTTATATGCTTTTGCTAAATGGGGACGGATCGATCTGAAAAAAACCCAACGTACTGTACGTATTTAGGTCGATTATTGGCAGATAAAATATATTCAGTATTTTAAAAGTGATTTCCAACAATTTTTTTTTATTAATTCAAACTGTAACAATAAAGAAAAACTTTTGTGTAAAGTTAGAAAACGGTGGACGACTTGTAAGAAATATATAGATTTATTGAGTTATTGAACATATATAATATCGATATACAAGAGACATTTTATATATATAGCACAAAAGGTACAAGGATCGGATAAGAAATTATCTGTGAAAAGCTGTGATCCGATTGAGAGTTATGCATAGATCGACGGGTATTACTGTGCCGTTATGGCTAATAGGACGATGTGAATTTTTCATATCCAGGTTTCATTAGAATCTTTATCGAATGCTTGACATCGTAGAGGCTTGGGAATTCCCCTAACTCCATTCAAAATCCCAGTGTCACCTACCGGGCTTTGAAGCCGCAATCTTGCGCTTAGTAGGCCGTTATGTTAACTACTGTACAACCGGTGACCCTACACATGTTATAATCTAGACCTACCATCTTCTCTCTAATCTATCCATAGAGATGGTATATTTACTTATAAAAGAAGGGGCTGTTAAAGGAAGTTACATTGTTGACCACACGGGAGATATTTCTAAGGGTTAGAAGCCAACATGTATACGCAATTAATTTAGGTCATCAACCCAATCTTATATTGTTATCAATTACAACTTAAATTCCATTAACTAGACAAATCTAATAAAAGCGTATTTAAAACAAACATGGGAGCGGAGTAGCTCAGTGGTAAAGCACTAAATTCCACTAACGAATCACTTTCATTAACATTGTTAAAATAAATAAGAAAACTCCCCATCTTATTTATTATCTTGTCTTAAGTAATGTAGGAAGCGGAATGCCTCAATGGTAGAGCGCTGAGTTAACATGCCGGAGGTCCTGGGATCAAATCTCAATCGCTGGCAGACTTTTATTTAATGTGTTAGTGACCGGAGATGGACCCTATAGGATCTAGAACCCTCCTGGGACTCACCCAGCCTAAAAGCAAGTACTCAAATTAAGGGAAAAAAATCTGGCGGATGAGTATGATCTAGAACAAACCGCTTCCCTGTACAGCCGTTGTCCAAGAAACAGTACAATCTCTACCATGTACGGTTGGATTGGTACAGATTTAATAAAACAATATACTTCTTAAGTTCGTTTATTTCAATGTTAATATTTGTGATAGAAATGCTATGCTATGCTAATGCAAACAATTACTTAATTATTCTTCATCAAACCTCTATTCATGATGAATGATTGTTCTCTGCGCCGTCAGACTCCGGGATTGGCGAGACACGTAGACACAGTGGCTGCCCAATTCACTAATGGACGTGGGGCCGAACCAATCAGAGCAGTTAGTCATAATCTCGTCCGACCCTCGTCGCTGATTGGCACCGCACCAATAAGACCTCGTTTGTCACCCTCATGATGGAACGCTCCAGTCTGGATTGGAAAAATGTTCGCCTCTCACATTTCACGGCCCGTAAACTCGCCTTAAAGGGCTACTTTCCTGCTATAACTTGGCCCGTTTCATGACCAAGATTATTTATTGGACGAGATTTGGACTGTTTATGGTTCGGAAATGGATGGACCAATCTTGGGAGTGAGCCCGTCACTCCGGAGCGCATTCAAATGACCGTGTCATTAAGTGCAATATGAGAACGCGTCTGCTAAAGTGAATTGGACAGGGTATCGATATTGTCGCCCATAACTGTGAGCACGAGGCGAAATAATTCTATCGATTCGAGCTGATTGAGTGTCTTCAATTGTTCGTTCCTGTCGAGGTAGATATATATTATGAGAAATAAACATGGGTACTAGGACTTCGAATAGATCGAAGGATAAATGCGTATTGTAGTACTGATGGAGTCTGAGTCATCGATAGTATATACAGAGGAGGCATAGTAGCTTATAGCATAGTTTACTTGTCCTGTAATATAAATACTGACATACACTTCTCTATAATATTTTTGAACTGAAAACTTCTAAATCCGCGTTTAGCGACTTTTTGTAGAGGGATTACTATCGGGTTCGCATCAGCAATATGTGCGATATGTTCGTAACATATTTTGAAGCCGGATTTGAGCCTGTGTTTTAATTATTCAGATAACAAATGTTGGACGACTTGTAAGAAATATATAGGTTTCTTGACATATTTAACATTATAATGTGGATTAATAAAAGGGATATAAAAGAGACATCCTTATGAACCAACTAGGTGACTTATTGCTATGGACTATTATTATAACTTATTGACTATGGACTACATCTAACTTAGAGACTGCTCTGTTACATACTACTCGTATAAACTATTTCCTACATTTTCTTTATTCCAAGGACAATTAGGAAGCATTGATACTTCCTTGTTACAAATCCGATTTAAAAACAATTTATTTCAGGTCATTGCCATAGCATTAATATATGATTTGTTTTCATCAACTTAAATTTAAAGGTAAGAAATCTATTTTTATCAGAATGGTTATATTTAATTAAAAGGTCGTTCAACAGTTGTGCAATTAATACAAATAATAACTTAAAACATGGAAAACTGGCTAAATTTTTCATCTCCCGTTAAAGCTTTTATTTGTCAGAGTTACATGGAATGTTTTTGTTTTTTTTATTGAAAGTACAACTGATATAAGTAATGTTGAACTTAACGATGATAATAATGCTAATAATGAAAATATTCATTAACATCTAAGTAAATACAAATAAAAGGTATAAATAATATAACTACGTACTTATTATTATTATATATTACTATTATTATTATTTAATTTTCATTTGCACCTGCGCAATTGCGCATCCAACAAATTTGATTTAAGTGTCTTTCTCTTCACTTTCCTATATGATCAAAAAAAAAATATATAGGTAGGTAGAATATATATATATATATCAATTGTTGAGTAGATCTCTTGGTCTATGTCTTTTTAATCTTTTTTTATCAATCCCAGGTAACAGGGAGTAGGAAAGCGGAAGAACGAGTATATTTTGAGTATATATATATATTGTGAAAGAAATTGTATGATAACTTATGTACCTTAAGTTGTGGTAACTTATGTACCTTAATATAAGATAAGAAGAACATTATGAGTACCTAAATAAATAGGTTAAGAGGCATTGCTTGTCCATTTAACGTCCCTTTATGCTGCTATGGCTAATCAGACGATGCTACAGTGGGAGCTCTAAATTTTTCCTATCTGATTGAATTAGGATAGGGATTTTTACGAGTACCTGTTATACGCCCCTTCCGATGGACGGCGTAACTAAGAATTTTTTACTCACTTTAAAAAATCCTAGGGCCACCGGGGCATATAGACCGGGCGCTAGAGGTAAGTATGCAAAATGTGAGGACCGAATTCCACCACTGGATTTAAGTTAAGAAAAGGTCAACAATTTGTGGTGATCTGTATGAATTATTATTAAATTATTAAAGATTTATTATGAACTTATAACTTATAAGAATATTATAGATTTAAGCATTAACAATTGTAACATTGAACTGCGATGTTTTTAATGTTGGATCTACGACTGTTGATTAAATAACAATATGTCATTGGTCGGACGAAGCCAAGGAGAAGAGAGGAGGTAATTTTGGCATATAACAGCGCTTTTTAATTCGCTCACTTTGGTCTCAGCCCTCAGCCCAGAAGTACCTTACTGACCTCTCTCTCCAGACTATTGTTTCAGGCTTGTATCAGAAATTATATGATTATTTGATGTATGAATATTATTTGCATGTGTATGTATATATATATATATTATTGGAAAATATATTGTATTTTGGGTCCCTTATTTTTTGTAACTGGCTTATTGCTTCTCCTATTTTCGGTCCACGAACCTTTTGAGCCCATTTAATATATTCAGGGAGAAGGGCCATTCCAAATTGGTAGCAGAGCGTGGTTCTAAAAAAAATTAATTAACGTGGTGTTTAATATATAAATTGTGGTGATTAAAACTGTGAAAATTATTTTTTGTGGGTAATATTTAAAATAATAGATAAAATGGAGGAACTTTTTAAAAGAATCGAGGAGATCCAGCAAGTCAATGAGGGGTTGCGTGAGGAGAATCAAAAATTGGTAGGTCAAAATGTTGAATTAAAAAATGAAAATGCCGCTTTAAAAGAATGGATAAATACGAAATTTGAGGATATGTCGGAACAATTTAATAAATTAGTTAAACCCCAAATCGTCGGTAATGAATCTTGTGATTCGGGCGAAATAAATATTAATATAACTGAGAGAGAGGATAAGAATAATAATAATGAATTAAAAGAAAACGATACAAGCCTAATAAACACCACTATAAAATCGCCCAATAATTTAGACAAAGTTAAATTTAAAGAAGAGAATCGCCGGTTAAATAAATGTTTGAAAGATAAAGATCGACCTATACCGCTTAAGCCTAAAGATAATTCCAAACGGGTCAATACTAGGAATCAGTTAACTGTGTTTAAACATAATAAGCCTAAATTATTACGTCGACGAAATAATAATCTCTGGAATAAAATTAAAAGAAGCGGCATTTATGGAAAAAATTATAATATTAATTATGGAAATAATAAAAATAAAAAGTATAATTATAATCATCAATTCGGGCTAACTACGGTTAATAGTCACAAATATAACAAAGGGCATAATAATAAAAATTATATTAAAGGGCATTATAAAAATTATAACTACGGGCGTAATATAAATAATAATCACAATGATAATATGGGGCGTAATAATACTCGAAGGCACTTCCCGTTGGGAATATCTTACCAACCACTTGGGCATTACGGACTGCCATGGGAGAGCCAGCCAAGGCCTACGGGGAGACAGTTGCCACCTTCATCATCGGGGGTCAACATCTAAAGTACTGCGCTCTCATGGCAGAGATCGATGAAGATATCATATTGGGCACGGATTTGATGATCGCATACGGGATCAAGCTGGATATGGCGAGAGGTGTGATGACGCTGAGAGACGAAGAAGTAATCCTTCGGCAGGGAAAAGACCTCTACGCACGACTGTGATTACTAGAAGACACCACTTTACCTTCCCGGAGCCAAATCGTGACGCATGGAAGGGTCGAAGAACATCTACCTGAGGGTCAATGTGTGCTGCTTGAGCCTGGAAGGCAAGAAGAACAGGAGATCGGACGCGGCGTACTGTTTGCAAGGTCTCTCATCAAGATCGGACGTACCACTCCGATTCGACTATTGAAAGTGACGATGGATTGTTAAATGAAACAAATAAAATAAAAATAAAAGTAATAAAATCTTTTTTATTGATAAAAAAATATATATATAAAAAACAGTAAATTTAAATAAAA
Source organism: Arma custos (assembly GCA_037127475.1). Lineage (NCBI taxonomy): Eukaryota > Metazoa > Arthropoda > Insecta > Hemiptera > Pentatomidae > Arma > Arma custos. Next base: position 182,865,324 of record CM073759.1, read on the forward strand.
ATATACATAAAGTAGGCAAAGAATAACTCGTTTATTAAGACAATTGTTATTAATACATTTACATAGAGAAGTACAAAATAATTTTGATTTTTTGCAACTGCAAGACATTGTGCGACAATTTGCAGTACATTTACAAGGTTGAATTAATAACTCTGGTAAAGGCGGCTTAGTCATTTGTCGTGGACGTAAGTCACCATTCAACTTTTCATAACCGTACAAACAATAATCGATGGGGTGTAATTGTGTTTGATAAGAATTTTTCCCAATAAATGTTTGTACTGTAGCCCTTAATAAATGCAAATGCAAAGCATCTGATGTGCATATCACTTTCATCAAATTAAAACCGAAACCTATGTTTTGTGAAATCAGTTTATATCTGAGTTCATCAGTAAATAATTTTTTTTTTTTTTAAATAAGTGCAAACTATTTCTAATTGTTTCAATTGTTCATTATTTAGGTCAAGGTTTCCCAAAGATATAAGGGCTGTTTGTACAAAATCTTGTACAAAATAAAAAATCTGCACGCAGTCGTTCGAAGACCTTCTCCAGATTCTTCAGATGGTGAGCGAAGGACTAGTCATATTAGGCATATTTCCCAAGAGAGACCTCTTAACATGCATTCCATCAGTCTCTCAAATGTTGCAGGAGCATTGCAAAGCCCGAATGGCATTACTGTAAATTGCTCGAGTCCAGTTTCAATTGAGAACGCCGTCTTCTCTTTATCTTCAGGTGCCAATATCCAACCCGCCAATATCCACTGCGGAGATCCAAGGTAGAGAAAAGTTTACACCTCTCTAGAGTGTCTAGCGTATCGTCAATACTGGGAAGCGGATAACTGTCTTTCTTGGTCACGTTGTTCAGAAGGCGGTAGTCTACGAAGAATATTGTTGTGCCATCTTTCTTCTTCACCAATACAACAGGAGACATCCAGGGGATACTCGAAGGCTCAATGACACCATCAGCCGCCATCTCCTTGATAATCTTCTCGTCGCCCTCCCGTTTGGCCTCTGCGGGACCTGTCGGATGGGCTTCGCATCCCCGGTGTCAATCCTGTGCTGGACGATATCCGTTTTACCCTGTGGTCATGGGCTGATCTCGAAAATTTCATGCCATCGGGTAATCATGTTCTTTACTTCCTCGCTTTCTTCAGGCGAAAGGTCGCAACATGATTCGTCTACAAATCCTTTTAATTCTAGACAATTGAAACAATTAGAAATAGTTTGCACTTATTTAAAAAAAAAAAAAAATTATTTACTGATGAACTCAGATATAAACTGATTTCACAAAACATAGGTTTCGGTTTTAATTTGATGAAAGTGATATGCACATCAGATGCTTTGCATTTGCATTTATTAAGGGCTACAGTACAAACATTTATTGGGAAAAATTCTTATCAAACACAATTACACCCCATCGATTATTGTTTGTACGGTTATGAAAAGTTGAATGGTGACTTACGTCCACGACAAATGACTAAGCCGCCTTTACCAGAGTTATTAATTCAACCTTGTAAATGTACTGCAAATTGTCGCACAATGTCTTGCAGCTGCAAAAAATCAAAATTATTTTGTACTTCTCTATGTAAATGTATTAATAACAATTGTCTTAATAAACGAGTTATTCTTTGCCTACTTTATGTATATTTTTATTTAAATTTACTGTTTTTTATATATATATATTTTTTTATCAATAAAAAAGATTTTATTACTTTTATTTTTATTTTATTTGTTTCATTTAACAATCCATCGTCACTTTCAATAGTCGAATCGGAGTGGTACGTCCGATCTTGATGAGAGACCTTGCAAACAGTACGCCGCGTCCGATCTCCTGTTCTTCTTGCCTTCCAGGCTCAAGCAGCACACATTGACCCTCAGGTAGATGTTCTTCGACCCTTCCATGCGTCACGATTTGGCTCCGGGAAGGTAAAGTGGTGTCTTCTAGTAATCACAGTCGTGCGTAGAGGTCTTTTCCCTGCCGAAGGATTACTTCTTCGTCTCTCAGCGTCATCACACCTCTCGCCATATCCAGCTTGATCCCGTATGCGATCATCAAATCCGTGCCCAATATGATATCTTCATCGATCTCTGCCATGAGAGCGCAGTACTTTAGATGTTGACCCCCGATGATGAAGGTGGCAACTGTCTCCCCGTAGGCCTTGGCTGGCTCTCCCATGGCAGTCCGTAATGCCCAAGTGGTTGGTAAGATATTCCCAACGGGAAGTGCCTTCGAGTATTATTACGCCCCATATTATCATTGTGATTATTATTTATATTACGCCCGTAGTTATAATTTTTATAATGCCCTTTAATATAATTTTTATTATTATGCCCTTTGTTATATTTGTGACTATTAACCGTAGTTAGCCCGAATTGATGATTATAATTATACTTTTTATTTTTATTATTTCCATAATTAATATTATAATTTTTTCCATAAATGCCGCTTCTTTTAATTTTATTCCAGAGATTATTATTTCGTCGACGTAATAATTTAGGCTTATTATGTTTAAACACAGTTAACTGATTCCTAGTATTGACCCGTTTGGAATTATCTTTAGGCTTAAGCGGTATAGGTCGATCTTTATCTTTCAAACATTTATTTAACCGGCGATTCTCTTCTTTAAATTTAACTTTGTCTAAATTATTGGGCGATTTTATAGTGGTGTTTATTAGGCTTGTATCGTTTTCTTTTAATTCATTATTATTATTCTTATCCTCTCTCTCAGTTATATTAATATTTATTTCGCCCGAATCACAAGATTCATTACCGACGATTTGGGGTTTAACTAATTTATTAAATTGTTCCGACATATCCTCAAATTTCGTATTTATCCATTCTTTTAAAGCGGCATTTTCATTTTTTAATTCAACATTTTGACCTACCAATTTTTGATTCTCCTCACGCAACCCCTCATTGACTTGCTGGATCTCCTTCTTACGGGTCCTGAGAGCCTCCAAAATTTGTGTAACTATGTCTTCAACGCTAGGGACCACATTAGGCTCGGCTTCTGCTCTTCGAACTCGTTCATCGCCCCGTACTGAATGTCTGATAGCCTCGAACTTTGTGGCCTGAGATAATGCGTCTCCCTATATTTTTGGCCGGGCGAGCTTCACGGCTTGTTGCGTCTCTGCGTCCCGAAGTCCATCTAGGAATTTGTCGACAGCCAGGATCTCGTAAACATCGTCGGTGACCGATGGGTAGGCATTCCTCACCATCCGGGCAATATCCGCTTCAAATTCCTGCAGCGTCTCGTTGGTCTTCTGGATCCTGCTTCTTAGCTGTGAGCGATAAAGCTGGTCCATGTGTCGGTGGCCGAAACGTATCTCCAGTCTTCTAATAAGCTCCCCGTAGTTAGACCGCTCCGACATGGGCATCCCCTGAAGTATTGCCAGTCTTCTCCACGCAAGGCCAGTCTTCTCTATCTTGCGTTCTCTATTTGATCTGCTTTTTTTAATATTAAGCAACGTGCTTGACTTTGGTTCTTTCAATAAATCATTTGGTTTATTACATAATAAACGTTTGGTCTTTTTCTTTTCAAATTATTCACTTTCAACGACACTTTTAAAGTTTTTCAATACTGCACACTTTAAACATACACTCAAAAATAACTAAAATCAAATTATGTTATGCGTATACAACAAACACGACTTGATAACGAAACGTTTCTACGTCGATAGATGCCGAAACACACTGAATTTCTAAGCGCGCTATGCTTACAGTTAGCTCGGAGAGGGGATGTGAAGGGAGCTGGAAGGGACCATCACAGCGGGTGGCAAAATGTGTTTTGCTATCTTTTGGGGTCTCAGGTATAAGAATCTGACCACATTTGCCTGTCCTCACATTTTGCATACTCAACTACCTCTAGCGCCTGCACTAGAGAGGTTTTGGGTGATCTTGGGTCGGTGAGTGGAATGTTATATACTTGTTATGAATATATGATTTTATAGTGGGAAAGTTCATATCGTTGTGTATAGTGATTCGAAATATACCATCGTGCATAAATAATTATTGGTATTTTGTTGGTGGTTACTTATTAGCCTGGTGACCGGGAGACACCTCCTCCAGAAATCCATCCCAACTGCCTGCACCTTTGAGAATAGACGAGAGCTCAAAGTCCAGGTTTCCGAAGAATAAGTCAGGTTAGATTCGACTATGGTTGTGAAAATACGTAGTTTATTTTCTATAGATATCTCTGTATTCCAGAGGACCGGATGTAGCATTTCTGGCTTGATCCCCTATTTCTGACGTCATTTTCAGACGACCCGGCGATAACAGTAACGTGCAAATCATTTATTCTGAGTAAACTAGTCGTCGAAAAAAGATTTTTCTTGAACTAATGAAATCTGCAAAGTACAGGAAAACAAAATTTGGCATTGGTTTAACTGTGTACCAATAACTAACTAATTACTGGATAAAAAAATAATTAAAGAAATGTGAGCAAAAAAATAAATTTAGTAGAAGTGAATATTTTCGGGAACAAGTATAGCAAAATTATGTTTCAAAAAAATAAATTATGTTTCAAATTCTATATCTGATTTGGAATAGTTTTTGTATTAGATTTCGAATATATTAAGAACTCAATTATGAACACACTGAGCAACGCCGCTCCCATTTTTAGTGTAATAACACCTATATTTATTTATTTTTTATTAAATATAAAATAAATTATATTTTTTTTGTTTTTGTAACTGAAATTACAATAAATAAATATATTTTTTTATTAGATTAATTGAATTTTCTTTAGATAAAATTAATTGTTTTATTAATTTCGACTGTTACCAGCTAGAAATAAGATCGAGCGGAGAAAGACTAGAGCAGGTTCATAATTTTAAATATCTATGTGCTCATCTCAACGAAAGCGGCTACATTGATGAGGAAGTTTCTCTGAGAACCGGTGCAGCTGGCAGAGTATTTAGTTTGCTTCGAAGGGGTTTTCTGGGTAAAAGGGAAGTGATGAGAAAAACCAAAATGATGATTTATAAATCGACGTTCCTCCCTGTTCTTTCCTACACTTCCGAATCGTTGACCCTCTCCTCGAAACACAAGAATCGGATCCAATCCATGGAGATGCGTTATCTTCGTAAAGTGGAAGGAATAAGGACTACTCTCAAAGTTGAGCCGGCTGGGACCATCCTAGAGGAGCATATGCTAAGGTGGTTCGGTCACCTCCTTAGGATGGACTAGGAAAGAACTGCCAGGAAGACGTAAGAAACTCGCGTGGAGGGAAGAAGGCCAAGAGTAAGAGCGCGCATTTCTTGGGAGCAGTGTTAAAGAGACGTTCAGGAGGCGGATATGGACTGGAGTAAGAGAAGAGATTTGACTCGGGAGCGAGACATCTGGTCCCGACTCTACAAATTGTGAGCCCACGCTGCGCTGGGGTAAACGGAGATTAAATTATTTTAATGATGATGATAATAATAAGAAATATAAAACTTAATGGAACTGAAAATTATAATCTCAAACCCTTCACAAAATTGAACATGATTCTCTTTATTCAACTGTGCTCTAGGAATTGTAATAAAAATCTAGGAAATGAATAATAAAAAAAAAAATTATACAAATTTATTGGCATACATTTCCTTTAATAGAAATATTTCCTAATTTCAACAATTTGGTTTCGAATTTTCGTAGTGCTGTGCTCGGCTATCACATTTGATATAATTTCCTGCAAAAAAGAAATAAATATTAAGAATAACAGAGGTAACAAAAATAAAGTAGAAATAAAAAAGCTTTTATATTAATATGATTATATTACGATGAGGGATATATAACGGTTACCTAACAGCGAACTAATCTCAGTTTCGTACTTATTTTGTAACCCCATAGAGAAACTACTAAAATATAAGTACTCAGTATTATTTTGAGATATTGAGATTTTTGCATTAAATAGAAATGTTTTTTTTTATTTTATAGATTGGAAAAAATAATTTATAGTTTCTAAGGAAAATAACATTTCTCGAAATAATGGAGCAATATGTAGCTTTTTTTATTTTTTAAATCGATGCAACACATTTTTCCTTTTAAATACAAGAAGAATTCCGGAACAAAGGCTTTGTGATTTGGCAATTTTTAAAAATAATTATGATTTAACTGCTTGAATACCACAAAATTGAATATACAAAAAGTAGTATCTTGATCAGTTGCTAGGCAACACTCATGATATACTACCCCCTTAAACACTTTGTATATAGTACATATGCCAAGCTAGTATTTCTAAAGTGACTAAGCCAAAAACTTTAAAAGGACATAAGTAAAAAACCCAGGTTTTTTGAAAAACGGGAAAACTATCAAAGTATCACTTGTCAAAGTATTAGGACACTAAGAGTGACACAAGTGCCTTCTGGCAGTCAAACTCTAAAAGTTTGAAAAGGTTGACACAGTTTTGATAAAGTGATAAAGAGGTATTTCTTTAATGGTCATAATTCAAAAACCGTTGAGTTGCGTCAGTTTAGAAAAAAACCTGTACCACTACAACCCGTGAACAGGTCTGGGGCTCAGTACATGATAGAGACTGTACTGTTTCATGGACAACGGTTCTGCAAGCAGGTGACTTGTCCTAGGTCATGCTCAGCCACTAGGTTTCCCCCCTTATTTTGGGTACTCTATTTTTATATTTTATGGAGGCTGGGTAGGCCCAAGGAGGGTTCTAAATCCTATATTATCCATCTCCGGCTGCAAACAGGCTAAATAAAAGTCTTGCCTGCAGCCGGATTTGAACCAAGATTTCCGGAACATGATATAACAGTTTTTCAATATTAAACTTTCGTCTATTTGTAAGTTGTTTCAGTTAATACAGGCTGACTAAGAAAGCAGTTTACGGTCTGGTTATGAAAATAAAAAAAATTCAAAACATCGCCGAGATATAAATTTATATTTCTTTATTAAACTTGAATATAATCGATTTATAGGGAAGAAAATGGTCCGGGTGGACTTAAAAAAATAAATGACTCAGTCTAGTGTAAAGTGTGGTCCTACTACAATAGCCCTGAAGAAGACCTGCAATGTGGGTCGAAACGTTGCCTTCCAAATAAACGTTTCTTCCTATATAAGAGATTTTTTTTACCTCCACCCGGACCATTTTCTTATTCATAAATATAAGGTCAATCAATATTATTCAACATATAATCAATTTATCTATAGATTTTTTTATTTTAATGAAATTTATTTTTAATTCTCATAGCCCTAAACTTACCTCCTTGACACTGATTAGTTTCTAAAAGCACGCAACAATTTGAGAACATTTTCTTCACATATACACCATTTTTCAGAGTCATTCCACAAACAGGATCATATTCCCTTGTACAAGGCTTTGGGCAGCCTCTTCTCTCATCCGGAGGACAGTCTCTCAAGGTGCGATCGGTGAAAAACTCCGTAAACGCAAGAACCGTAAGGTTGGTTACTGTAAAAAAAAAAGCCATTGTAGTTAGAAAATATTAAAAAAGTGAATACCGATCATATCTATCTTTAAATCGGATATAAAAATTAAAAACTTCTCTATATGTGACTTTTTTCTGAGAAATTATAAAACGATATTTAACGAAATCAGAGGCGAGGCTTGGGTGATATAGGGGAGCAAGGAGTCCCAAACCTGACATAAGCCAGTAACAGGTCCAAAATGAAGTCAAAAAGTAACTCTAAAAAGAATACAAAGATATAAAAGTAAGAGAAAATTAAGTCACGCTGGGGAAAGATAGAGAGTGATGCGAACTAGGTAGTGGGGAAAAGGACGCGGTTTGACCGGTAACAACTTTTACGCAGGTTGTTTTCTAAATTGTCAAAATATAGATGTACACCTCCGGTTATATGTGGAATTATTGTTATTTTAAAAGTACTTGTATCCTTTTACAAGTTTTAAAAAGAATAGTTGTCAATACATCTTAATGAGCCAAATAAAAAAACAAATACAAATATAGATATATATTAATTAGCAAAAGTCGTGAAATAAAAGCAGAAATGAAGGAACCCTTTAATGCCGTTCTTTTTACTTTATTTGGAATTAATTTCAAAATGATATTTTTGCTCTCTTAATTTTTAAGAGAGCATGTACTCATTATATAAAAATATTTATAAAATAATATTCCACTTTCCTCTCGTTGCCCAGGTTGTCCTTCTTTCACAAATCTTATGAATCTCATCCATCATAATTACAAAGAGGAGGGGGCTCAATCTATCTCCCTGTTTTATTCCTCGTTCCATTCCGAATGGTTTAGATGCTTGAACATTAACACGTATTATATCTTTTGGTTCTTGATACGTTGACTTTATAGGGATATTGACTTTATCTATTAGACTCCCAGGGACATGCTTCAGCTGAAGATATTACCATAAATGTTTTCTAGGAACAGAATCAAAAGCTGCTTGTAGGTCTAAGAATGCTAGATACATATTCCTTTCTCTCTCTGAAAGGCGTGGTCTCAGTAATATTTCTCAAGATGAAAATATTATCCTGTGTTTGTCTGTCTGAGCGAAGCCCAGCTTGTTCCTCCTCCAATTCATCCTCTACTATTCCTCTCAGCCTGTATTTGTGGATCGACGTATACATTTTGTAGACTGCTGAAGAGTGACATATCGGCCTATTGTTGCTGCATTCGCTCTTATAACTAGACTCTTATAGATGCAACTCTTATAAATAGAAATAATAACATTCATTTCCCAATCCTTTGGTATCCTCTTGTGGTCCCATACCTTCTGAAATAGGATCTGAAAGTCTTTTCAATCTCTTGTCCTCCACATTTAATTATTTCTGGTGAGATTTTGTCATATCCTGCAGCTTTGCCAGTCTAAATCTTTTCCACGGCTCTTTCCACTTCCTCTTCCCAGATAGTATCGTTTCCTGGATTCTACCTTCCTGCATTTCCTCAGTCACCAACTGAATGGTCCCTGACAGTTTTCAGAAAAAGCCATTCCGAAATGGATCTCTTCTGGCTTGGTAAGTATTTCAACGTTCTCATTCATGATATTTCAAAATTTCCTTGACTTTTGTGTTTTTCAGAGCTTTGGTTGTCCACCAAAATATTAGTATTATCATAATAGTCCTTCTTTAGAGACTTCCCAAATTCCTTCCAACAATTTTTCTGAGCTGAGTTTTTATCATCTGAAGTTTGATTATTTGGTGGTACATTTAAAATAAATAAAAAAAAACTGGAGCATGAAAGTCAATTTTTTATCTGGATAGGCAAAATTTAGAGTTCCCAATGCATTGTCCGAATAGCGATAGCAGCAAAAAGTTACGCTACATGAACAAACAACAGCAAAATCAGTTCTCAAAAATCCCGTCAAATCTCTTTTACCCTCCATCGTAAACCAACGAGTTCCTGCCCTCCCTACTGATCCCACTGATTCCTATAGAACAGGTCCGGTACTTAGGACTACACCTGGACAAAGGATTAATTTGAAATCTTCATACTAGACTGAAACGACATAAAATTCAACATTTACTAGACAAACGCTCTAAGCTCCCGATTATTAGTATTTCAGTTATGAAAATATTCCACGAATAATTAAAACTGATCTCACGATGAAACTAGATTGGTCAAAGATGAAATACCCGTTGAAATTTTTCATGCTCCCTTTACAGTATAAAAAAACAAATGAACCCATAAAGGATCATTGGTTAAGTACAAAGCAGAGACATTACTGATTCTAAGACAACGAATATCTCCTTGGGGTTATCCAAGGAGATAATTTGTCCGAGATCACGCTCAACCCAAAGATTTTTAATCCCTTGAGCACAGCAACTAAGAGCTCTACACACTTAGCTACACGGCTCCTCTTACAACGTATACATTAGCAATATTCTTTTATTTAATTTTTACATATATCTTAAGTTCTAAAGTAAACATGAAACGTACATATTTATTTTTATTCTTTTATTTATTATTAACTCAACTCAGTAAGAGATATCCGAATAATTATCAAATTAATAATCCACACGAAAAACTTCATGAATAGTTTCTCATAATTTTTAAAAATGATTATTCTTATTGAATGAAAATATATAATTAATAAATGTAAAAAAGTAATCTACTTACTCATTAACACTCCAAATAATAAAAAGAATTTCATGTTTGCGGCTGTGCTCTTTGAAACACTATGAGAGTTATTTCAATGGTAGTTATTAAATATCCTTCTAGAACAATGTCTGTTATCTCACTTAGTCAAGTGTTTGGTGAAATTAAATTTTATGTTCTTTAAATTTTTTAATTATTTTTCCTGCTTTCTGAATGCTTGTTTTTCTCTTAAATTAGTAATTGGCATTAGGTACCAGATATTGTATTATGTAATAGTATGTTAGCGCATAGTCGTGTCCTTCTTCTTCAAGTGCTATCATAGTTCAGAAGTTCGGTAATCATCAAGGCTCTTCGAATGTTTGATACTCCTGAACTAAAAACCTGATTTGTAGAGCACTCTAGATTACTCTCTTCGGTTTCTTACGATTCGCCCCTAAAATTTTCTCTTCAGTATCAGCTGCAATAACTTATATTTAACTCCACACATTATACGTCCCAGGTATTGCAGTTTTGCATAACATTCTAGTTGTTAACTCTGTCAATCCAACTTATTTTGTGAATCCTTCGTTACAAACAATTATCAAACGGGTGTTGTATTTATAATTAATTATTAATATGATAATCAACTTAGTCTTTTTGACATTTAAAGTCAGTCTCTTTTCTTCGCTAGCCCTCGCCATGTTCACCAGAAGAAACTGTAGATCATAAAAAAAAAACTACTTAATTTCTACAAGTTTCTTCTATATTTACATCTTATTTGGTATTAATATAACTTCATTCTAATGATATGCATTTATATAACATCTCATACTTATATTTTCAAATTTTACATCACTACCTGTCATTCAACGAGATTCCTCTTCATACTTTCAACAAATTTCTTCTGTATTTATTCTTTGGCATCATATTTTGTATCAATTTCCATACATTTTACTTATACTTTAACTAGGTTTTCCATACTTTTATATCTCACCTTTTTATATTTATACTTTTTTCACTTTGCATCTTACTGTTTACCTTTTCATTTTTCTTTGTCTTTCTATTTTGTTTGCATTATCACCCTTCTGTACATTTATTCTGTATTTTTTTTTATTCATATATACTTAATAATATGTCTATCACTATTTTTTAATTTTCTAATACTCTATATGTTATTATATTCTTGGTACTGTAATGTTATTTATAGTTATTTTTGTTTTGTTTGTTTTTCTCTCATAGCCCTGAAGATGGCCTACAAAGTATGTCGAAACGTCAGCACTAATAAATAATAAGTTTTAACTTACTTGGTGTTAATTTATGACTGGACTCCCAACTATTTCCATCCTCCATTAATTAGATCTTCCAATAAACTATTTTCCTCTATAAAATAAAAAGAGGCCGTATTCTCAATTGTATGATCAGGGTATTTATTTGACATTGTTTATTAGTTGGATATATGAGCCATTCACTGAACAAATTGATTAACTCCACTTTTTGAAAAATCTTAAATTTTTTTAAAATAATTTATTAATATTTATAACTGTAACAATATTACAACAAGTAAATCTGCTAATATGAACAAATGGCATGGAAAAAAAACACTTGTGGAGAAACTACCCATCGGTAGCACTCCAATAAAGTTTAATAGTAGAAGGTCTCGAGGCCATCTTCATTTCAGACGCACCGGAGGGTCAGGAATAGTATGGGAAGCAAGTTGAGAGACTAGCGGATTCAACTGTCTATGGGGGTTGTCATGGAAGGATAGGTATCTAGTTTGGGCCAAATCAGCAACATATGGGATATTAAGATCATGATTGATGAGTTTGTTTGTGACATAATAAGGAGCATTGAGGATTTTACGAAGGATTTTGGATATAATCTCTTGGTATAATCACAACTTTATATATTAATAAAATCCTACCCAAACATTAAATGTTAACACCATTAAACGACAAACATTTTTGGCCAGTGAATAATAAATAATTTTTTTCAGAGGCCATTTTGATTAACTCCATACTCTAATACAAATCGTTGCAATAATACCATTTAAATGCACTAGCAAGAGCTAAATGATGAATTTTATCTAGTTGGAACTGTTCAAACCACACCTTTTCCAATTTAAATGTAACTATACTGAATATTCAAAATTTAATGCAATCAATATAATCAATCTGTGGCAGATAAACCATAAAGTTTGAAAAATGTGGATCAGCCTTTATTATATCCTGGAGGTAGATCTGGGCAAGGGAAAAAAGGAGAGACATGGTGGATCTGCCGAAATTTATTCTCCTGTTAAACATGATTAATTTAGAATAAACTTAAAAATTTAAAGAGTGAATTTAAATTTATTACATTTTTTTCATTTTCCAAGTTGATTAACTTCACTGGCCACATACAAATTGTAACATATCTGATGATAGTTTCATGGCTGGTCTTTCTCCTTAATTTTATATACTTTTAGATGAAAGCTACATCTATATTTCAATGCACACTATTTTCTCGCATTTCTACGCTTTTTGTTTTATGGAGTTAATCAATTTGTGCATTGAACGGCTCAAATGTAGTAAACAGTTAGTATTTCAGGGTATTTAATTGGTCTTATTCACCGATAATACCTTGTGACAGAGGAATATTATTCTCAGGAACCTACTACTTCAGTATCTATCAACATCCCATAAACAGCATAAGAAATAGGCCAGCGGCCAGGTACCAAAAAAGGAGCTAGGTCGCAATAAATTGAAGAAAGCTGCATTTTTTATATGTTACAAGGGCATGCCTGACTAGTAGAAATCCAAGTTTGCTACCGAAAAAACGGATGGAAATTTTTTGGTGGCCGAAAAAACCTCGAAATTTTCGGAGTTATTTCAGTTTTGGGCCTGTAACTCCTACTCGGTGCGTTTAGTAAAAAACACATATGGATTTTCTACAATTTGAATCCAACCGCAGCTCTATAGGTCTAATAGGTTCTGAGTTACGCCACTTTAAAAATTGGTAATGTTTTCCAAAAAGTCCAAATTTTAAGTTTTGACCGACATTCGTGAGAAACATCGGCCAAAGGAGTGGTCCTACGATGAAAGTCAAGTAAAATGGAGTTTTAGTAAATTTAATTAGCTTTAATTTAAGCACATAACGAGGCCTGTAGGTGTTATACTTCTCTTGTTAATAATAAAAAAAGGAAAATCTGGGAAAGCGGATGTTTTAAGAAAATAACATTGTATGCCATTAATCGATCTAAAACAGCTTGTTTATTGTACTACTGTGAAGGGGGGGGGGGTCACAAAGTCTCCCCGATGTTTTTCGGCCACGTACGACGCATCATTTTAAATTCGTTTGTGTCTTACCTAACTAGACCTGAAGAAGACCTGCGATGAGAGACGAAACATTGGTTTTCAAGTAAATAGTTCAATCCTATTTAAGAACTTATATCTGTGACCTCCAGTTGAAACAATATATTGAAGGTCAACTGATATTTTTTTTATATATTACATAATTTTTCTTGAAATTGAGAAAGTATTTGATATTGCCTCGCTGAAGTAACTTTCTTAGAAAATACAACAGCACTCGTCTTTTACTTGCTTTTTTTTCCTAGACAGTTTCTTTTTATGCTTCCCTTTATTCTTACACAAATGTAAAACTAAACTCAAAACCACAAAATTGAGTCCCTACAGAAAGCTTTTAGTCCAGAAATCAAAATAAACAATAGCTCTCCCTTCGAAAAACTATGTTATCTCAGACTATACAAGGAAAAAATAATGAAATAGGGCATACACGGTAAATTTTAAAAAATAAAATAAGAAGAAAACTATTACATTTTTTACTACAGTCCTTCACTAGATTTACGAAACAAATAGTTAATCGACATTACTGTTCAAGTGGTGGAAAATGGAGCAGAACATAAGAGTTGAGAAAAAGACACTCATATGTCTTTAAAATATAAGATAGAAACAATACATTTTTTAATAAAGCTGGTAAATGGTCCATGGTTTATTTCGAAACCTTATTTTTTACTCTGTAATACATAATCACCGCAAACCCCTAGTTCTTTCACGATTCTCCTTTCCGTTACCTGATCAGCATAAAAAATACAATGGCTAAGGGACCTGCTTGTAGACCATAAACTTAATATGCTTCAATTATTTATTCCTGGAGATTAAGTAAAAAATCGAAATATATACATATATATATATATATATATATATATATATATATATATATATATATATATATATATATATATATATATAATACTTAGTCCAAAAAACTGTACCACTACAACCAGGGCCTGGGGTCAGTACGTGGTAGAGACTATACTGTTTCATGGACAATGATTCTGCAAGGTCCTAATCACGCTCAACCACCAGATTTCCCCCCTTATTTTGGGTATCCTATTTTTATAATATTTTATAGAGGCTGGCTAAGCCCCAGAAGGGTACTAGATCCCATATTATCCATCTCCCACAACAGACTAAATAAAAATCTTGCCCGCAGCGGGATTTGAATCAGGATTTCCGGCATGGCCACTCTGTGCTCACCCAGCTTCTATAAATTGGATTTCTTATTAAGGATGAAACCTGTCTCGTCGGCTTAGACCGTTGTCGTACGCCATGTTTTGAACCCATGAACTAATCGGACGATGCTACAAAGGAAGCTCTGTATTTTGCCTATCCAGGCTTAATTAGGATAGGGATTTTTAACGAGTACCTGACAACGTACAGGCTCGGGACCTCCGTTTAACGTCCCTTCCGAAGGACAGCGTAACTAAGGACTCCCTTTACAAAATCCTAGGGCCACCTGCCGGGCTACGAACCCGCGATCTTGGGCTTAGTAGTTTGTTACGCTAACCACTAGACCACAGGTCGCCTCTAATGGTACAGGCTTGTTTTATTATTAACGAACTATTTTCAAAATGCAGTCATCCGTTGCATAACTTAGTGCACACTAATCCATAACTCCCTAAAAATTTTGAAAACTCAATCATGGATTATACTCGTAACTATCTATCTACATGGCGCTACAACCCTGGGTGAGTCCTGGCCTCCTCAATGAGCCGCCGTCTTCAGGCCGATGTTGGGCAGCCGCTCTCCAGCTTCTGATCCGTAGCAGGCTCCGCCACTCAACCCATCGAAGCCTTGGCCTACCAGACCGTCATGTACTGTGTGGCGGTGTCCACTACTTTTCTTGGAATTTCTTCCACTTCCATCCTTGCGGCATGGCCAGCCCAACTGAGACTCCCCAGTTTTATAAACTTAACAATGTTTTCATCTCCGTAAAGGTCATAATGCTCCCTGTTCCTACTAATCCTTCCATCTCCATCTCTCGCTGTGCCAACTATACGCCGTAATAGTTTTCTTTCGAAAATTAAAAGACTATTTTCCGTGGATTACATGGGTGATGTAAAATTCTAATGGGTTTAATAATAAATTAATAATTGATCAAGTTATTTGCCAAAATTAAAAAAAAAAAAAAACTTCAAGTTTGCTTCTCAAATCTTCAAACCTTATCTGAATATATTAATTAAAATTATTGTAACCTCAAAAATAACGTAGGACATAATGCATCTTGTATAACACAAGATAACTTTAAAGGAAAATCGTTTTGAAAAAAATTTTTTTCCTTGTCCTTTTTTAGATTTTAGGAACCTTCTATTTAAAACTGACCTAGAAATCAGCCTTAATTAGGTTTTCTATCTATTAAGCTGATTAAACTTCCCCACCATATTATGGCTGAATGAGCCCAAGAAAGAGTCGATTCTCGGATGTTGAAAAAATAAATAATTTATCAGCCTGTCTCAAAATCGAGACCAAGAGATCAGTAAGCCGACATCCATAGTAGTGATCTCCCCAACTTAATTTGTTAGCATAAGTGTACAATAACCTAAAAAAGGTCGTTTGAATAAAAAAATATGTTTGATTTATATATATGTTATATATTCTGTCCTCTTGAGCCGGATATGCAGTGTTAAGATATGCAGTACAGCCCTCTGCCGGTCTTTCACCAACTTTGCTCTTCTATTCCACTGGATTGTCCTATTCTTGAAACCCTTTTTCAACTCTTCTTCCCACTTCATCCTAGATCTTCCTCTTCCTCGTTTTCTCTCCACTTTGGTGTAATTGAACCCGCTAGCAATTTGTTAGGTACCATCCGCAGGAAGTTCCGAGCCGCATGTTTGACGACGTAGCAAGACGTAAGATTTCGAGGAAGGTAGGGCACAGTTGGTGGGAGACCGGTAGAGCTGTAGAGGGCTGAACTGAATTCTACCTCACACTGCATAGCCGGTTCAAGAGGACAAAATATGATGATGATGACATGTGGGTTGAGCAGGATCTCAGCCAAACCTCTCTGCACAACCGTTGGCATGGAAACAATACTATCCGTAACATGTTCTGAACTTAGTACCCTTAATTTTTTTTTATAACAAGGAAAACAACAAGCAGGTAATACAATTTACTCATTATTAAAAGTTAAGATTGTATATTTATTGGAAAATATCGTGTGTTATATTGTTACCATTGTAGCATCAACAGTTTGGTTTAAACTGTTTGTAATGTTGTGCTCTACTATCACATTTTATATATCTACCTGTAAAATAAAAGATAAATAGCTTTATTTAAATAAATAATTAAAAACTGTTATATTTATAAGTATAATTTAAATATAAATATAAAAAAGATTTGATTAATAATAGTTTAGTATATGGTAAAGGGTATCAATGAGAAGAAAAGAAAAAACATTAACGTAATTCTAGGGAATACCGTCTGTAAGCCTAACGGTGGACTAACCTACATTTTAAAAGTTATACAACAATCCATTTACTCGTTCAAAATCTATAACTGTGATTGAATATTGAATAGCAAATTCTAAAAATAGACATAAAATATATCACTAAACTTAAACAGAAAACAAAAATACCTTGAATAGGCAAGGGCCAATATTTAATGTCTGAGTTTACGGATATTGACAAGTAGTTCAGATACTTAAAGCTTTCGGTAGGAATTTTCCCACTAATATTATATAATTTTGTTCAATATAATGCGATCATTGCAAATAAATATTAAAATTTCAAGTATTTACATCAGTATTTTTAATTTGTAATTCAATTTAGTGCCACTTATTTACAATTATATGAATTTTAATATAATAGGTTTATCAGTTGAACTTAATGTTTTTTACGCCCACTTGAATAATCCCAACCTAAAAGTTCAATAAAATGTTTCATAGTGATAACTAAAAACTTCTTTATATGATTGAAAGCAAATGTCCGGGAACTCCATTTTACGTCCCTTCCAAAGGATAACATAACTTTCATTGTCTTGAAAGACGATAATGCCACAGCGAGCTCGCAACCTTGGGCGTAACTGTTTGTTATACTAAATACATATTATACCACAAGTGACCCCATTTCGCAAACGCTATCCTGGTTATGAAAGCATATATACTACTCTTAATATACTTGATATTTTATATTGAAAGATACAGCATAACTATTCTAGATTTAGATTTAGATTACGATTTAGATTTCGCTATTATCAGACTTACCTCCTTCACACTTATTAGCTCTATCCATTGCGCATTGATTAGGAAACATCATCCACTTTAATTCCTCCAACTCCATTCCACAAACAGGATTAAATTCCAATGTACAATACATTGGGCATTCGGAAGGAGTTTCATCTATTGGTTTTTGATCGTGGGAGTGACAGCTGGACAACTCAAAGAGTCCGAAGACTATATAAAAAAATGAAATTATTAGTGAATCTACATTCTATATAAATAGAGTTACATTTATTACAAAAACGAATCATTTTAATTCAACACAATACATTTGCTTAATTTATGAAGTTTTCGGGTTAATGATACATATTTAGGTACAGTTAGTAAGATTGAAGATATCGGATTTTTTTTTTTCATTCTTTTATATTACATTTACAACTCCCTTGCATCACATTCTATGATTACGTTGTTTATGATTTATTTATTATGATGTTATTTTTTTCTTTAGATTAACTTATTGATATTTATAACTGTAATAATATTACACCAAGTAAATCTGCTAATATAAGCAAATGACATGAAAAAAAACACTTGCGGAGAAACTACCCATATGTAGCTCTCCAATAAAGTTCTGTAGTAGAAGGCCTCGAGGCCATCTTCTTTTCAGACGCCTCGGAGGGTTATCAGAATTAGTATGGGAAGCAAGTTGATAGACAAGCGGATTCAAGAGACTATGGAGCTTGTCATGGAAGGATAGCTATCTAGTTTGGGCGAAATCAGCAACACATGGGATATTAAGATCATGATGGATGAGTTTGTTTGTGACATAATAAGGAGCATTGAGGATTTTACGAAGGATTTTGGATTGTAAGGATTGGATACGAGATGAATTGGATGGCTTAGTAGAGCCCCAAAGCTCAACTCCGTATATCCAAATAGGTCTGATAACTGTCATGTAATTGAGTCTTTTGCAATTAATTGGGAGCTTAGAGCGTTTGTCCAGTAAATGTTGAAGTAGGCGAAAACGTCGAGCAGTTTCTTGTCTTTTCAGTCTTGTATGAATGATGTTCTTAATATTAAAAATATGATAATAAATAATTGAACTTCTGCCGTAAAAACGGAATGCCTCTCTGTCCATGAATGCTTCAAGATGAACTAAAGTCTAAAAACTGGAGATCTAAAAAAACCTTGGGTGCAGTTCAGACTGAAGATGGCTGGAAACTGTTAAGTGGTAGAAAAGTTTTCTTTCCTCTCTATAAGTGGAAATAATTTTAGATTGCCCAAGCGAATATCCGACTATTTTTGGGAAAAGAAGAATACGACAGCCCGATCTTAAGAAGTCAGGAAAAATTTAGAAAAGTTGATCATCAAAAAGTCTCACACGTTAGATAGAAGTAAATTTAACATAAAAGTGGGAATTTTGGATGGTTTCAGGATGAAGAAAAACCTTAGAGAATTGGATGAAGTTGGACAGAAAATCAAAGGAAACATGCCAGTAAACGAATAAAGGATTATTGGAGACATTGAAAACTCAAGCAAAGGACATTAACACTTACGTAGGAACATCTGTTTTTATGGAGTTTAGAGGAACATCCGTCAAATGGCCGGGTAGGAGTTTAAAACTTTCGTAAGAGTGTCATTTATCAATTTTTCTCACTCAAGCTAAGTTATTACGTTACAATACTTATAATAATATCTAATAATTCAATGTTTGAGACGGAAAACAATAATGTTAAAAAAAGAAAATTGATCGCACATAATAAAAATTGTATCCACAATTCTTAGTCATTATTCAGGATGTGAAAAAAATCAATAAAACAATAATTGAATGCATAAATTATGTATTTAGTGTTTAATAATATTTACATAAAATGTAATCCTTTAAATTGCGCTTAATAATTTTGGTTAATAACAGCCACATGTTTGTTTTGACTTTGAATACATTGACTTTGGCTCATTATGAATACACAGTCATCACACAACTTTTTTAAGCATTCCAGACAAGCTTGTGTTTGGTATTTTATGCTTTTGTATGCTGTTCTTCGATTTTTTCGTTTTTTTTAGTAAAAAGTCTGTAATTTATATTTATATAGCACATTTTAATGTATAAATGTATTAAATTTAGAAAAAAATAACTAATAGTGAATGCATTGTAATATCCATTATCTTATGTGGAATATCCGTCTGTCAGAAGTAGTGACTAGGAGTTGAAGGCTGTAAAAGGCAAAAACATTTTAGAAAAGTTTTGTTGACGTTGACTGGACAAAGATGAATTCCCAACTGAGACTCTTTTAGTCGCACAGACTCCGGAGTTGACTTTCAGCCCTATTACTAGCGACAAAAAAAAAGTGTACCGTCTATTAGACGGATGTTGCGATCTAAGTTTTAAAGAAATAAAGTTACTAATTCTAAGTCGTCAATACAAAATGGTCCTCAGTAGGTCCCTTTACCATTGTCTTTTCAATTAAGGTAAACCAGGTAATAAAGAAGCAGAAAGCCAAAAACTAGAGGATTAAGGTGAAATGCTGTGTATTCTTCTTGGATATAACTTCCTACAATTTGTATGTGATTTACAGTGTGATACGATTTAAGTATAGAAGCATTTACAAATTTTCATAAAATTTTGGATCGTGTTTCGCTGAACTCCAAATTTCTGAACCATACTCTAATAAATCTTAGCTTAGTAGAGTAAAAGAATTAGTATAGTAGGAAAATATTAGTTCAGAAGATTTGATAGATGTTTGTTGTGTCTTACAGTGGTACAGGTTTGTTTTTTTTAGCCTAACTATTAGATAAAAATTATATATACACTTGTGTATATATATATATATATACATATAAAAGCACTTTATAGAGGCTAGGTGAGCCACGAGAGAGTTTGTAGATCCCACAGGGTACATCCATTGCTGTAAATGCTGTAAAGAGATTAAATAATGTATCTGGCACTGTCGAATTATAAGTAACGTGAATTTATTAAGGCTTAAAACAGAAGTGTAATATGCAGAGCGTAATATCATCAGTGGAAACATTTAAATTAAGCAAACGTATTAAAGTAAAACAATAATTCTAATTACATAAAAAATACATTAGGAGTATAAAGTTATTTAAGGAATAAGTTATTTACTTACTGAGTAGTGCTCCAAATAGTAATAATAGTTTCATCTTTGTTTGTAGGATCTCTGAAACCTTCTGAGGACGTTTAAAATAATATTCGCTTAAATTACTTCTGTGACGAGAAACATTACTTAAGTTATCTCGTAAGGAAAAGCAGTACATAAAATAAATTTTTACGTTCTAACACGCGATAGATTAAGCACATGAGGAAAAAATATATAGAATACAGCTAAACATTATTCAGCATATTAAGCTAAATTTAACATATTATGCTAAAATGCTTTTACTAAATATTAAGAACTAGTTATAGGCCAGCGATAGAAATTCGACCGAAAATTCAATATTACAAGTTAATCATAAGTCCTGTAATTTATTTAAAGAATTGAAATTAACAAAAAATACTATTTTGTTTATGATAAAGTCGTAAATAATAGGTTGGAAAAAAGTAATTTCGATTTTTCCCAATAGATACCTTTAAAGTCGCATATCTCTAGTAATATTTAATGAAACCTTGCTGTAGCGCCATCGAAAGGTAAAAGTATTTTCCCATAAATCAGGTATAATTATAATACTTGCCTATCGAATCACCTGGCTGGCATGTCAAACTGGGTTCACAGCCCTATCTCTTCTCTTTATTTAAAGAGAGCAAAAATTCTGTTTTTATGCCGTCCTTCAGAAAGGACGTAAAATGATTAAATTTGCCTATCCTAATTATACCTGGATAGGCAAACTACGAAATTCTTGCCGTAGCATTTTCCGATTAGTCGTTGTAGAATAATAGTAGCATGGGTTATATAAAGAAACAAGTACTGTTTTCTAATTAAAGCAAATTTTTAAAACAATTGATTTCATCTAAATACCCCAAGATTTTATTTGTATTGAATTACTTTTTCAATCTCCGTTAAAAAACATTTTTTTAAAGTAGATATTGATGATTTCTTTGAATTGTTTATAATTTATTACAAATCAGCTCTACAGAAGCAAGTGATTACACTGTTCTGCAAAAAAAAAAATTGTTTGCCCTTAAAAAATTATCACTGCATTCGTTGTTTTCAATGATGCTGAATCCAAATCTAGCATCAGAAAAATTCTAACAATCAACAGTCTACAGTTTTCGGAGAAATCAATGTACTCACAAAAAAATAATGTTTTCATAAAAAGAAGGCGCTTAACTTACTACCATGATTTGTTCATTTATACATATAAAGTATAAGATACAGAATAAGGCGTTCTGATAATACAATATGCTTAATACATAAACCGTAAAATTAGAATTTTTACCTAATGTGTAATTTTCTTCCTTTCGTAGTCCTCTAGAAGTGTATCTCGCTGTAGACTCCAGCAGTAGTCTGCGAGCATTTTTTCATTCCATTTTCCACTCTACCTCCGTTCCATTTCGGCAATATCAAGATGGAACCATTCTCTGTGTTCATCAGATACAGCTCTAAGATTGTGGGAGAGAAAGTTTAAGTGGGGATGGAGAAAATGAATTTTTAAGAACATGTTACAGCCAAGTACTTGGTAGGCTTGAACAGTTCAGTCACAATTTGTTTATAGTCATCCGACCTCACATTTCCCAATAAGTTGCTGTATACTTCTTTAAATGAAACCCATGCTCTTCTTTCTGGAGTTGTCAATTTTTCTAAGAACTCTTGGTCTTTTACTAGTAATCGTAGCTGTGGACCAACGAAAATTCCCTCTTTAATTTTTGCATCACTAAGTTTAGGAAACTTAATTTTAAAGTGAGAAAATCCTTCCCCGTCTTTTTCCATTGTCTTAACAACATTTTTCATTTGGTTCAGTTTGATATGAAGCGGTGTTAGAAAAATGTTTGATTTGTCAAAATATTTGGGATAGAAAGAAGAATACTAAGAAGAATTTATGGCCCAAAGAAGACACAGAAAGGCTATAGGTTGAGACCTAATACGGAAATAAACAAAGAAGTAAATGTTTTATTTTATTTCTTTTTTTATTACTTGTTATAATTTAAAATATTTTTATTTTTATGAGAAAAGATATGTCCAGGGCCGGGATTCAAACCCGGATCTCTCATGTTTCCGTCATGGTGCTCTACCACCTGAGCTATCCTGGTTCGTACCTCGGTCAGACTAATCCATTCTCTTCACTGACTCCATATCCACGTGTTCTCGCAAAAAAAATATTTTTTTAAAGACTACTTTTCATAAAAATTAAAGGTTTTTAATTTTATTAAAAGTTAAATAAAATAAAAGGTAGAGTACCATGACGGAAACATAGAAGACCCGGGTTCGAGTCCCGGTCCTGGGCATATATTTTCTTTTCAAATAAATATATTTAAAAATTACTACTACTAACAAAAAAATAAAATAAATAAATATATTTTGGGTTTTCATCAAGATTAAAAAAAAAATCGTTTTTAACAAAATATATTTCTTTGGAAAGAATTTTTATTCATTCAAACATACTGAGTGAAACAGACACTCCTATGACTCAACCAGCTGCTATGAAGTAGGTACCCTTAATCAGGAGAAAACCTGGCGTTTGAGTGTATTCTTAGCCAAATCACCTCCCTTTGCAATCGTTCTTCTAGTAATAGGAGCGACCTGTGCTCTAGTGGTTAGCGTATCAAACTACTACGCCCAAGACCGTGGGTTCGTAGCCGGGCAGGTGGCCCTAGGATTTTTTAAAGGAAGTAAAAAATCCTTACAGTGATATCTTCTCGTTACCAGTGGACTATTATCTGGCCCATTGCGTTGCCGAGGATCTGAGGACTTCTCAAGAGATTGCAACGGTCTTCAGGAAAAAGTTCGGCGGAACTGAGGAGCTGGAACGCCAAGGACCAAGTGTCGGGAAGGCACTCCACCACCCGTACGATGGACATCTGTTTTAATTGGTTACCAAGCGTACCACTGATCAGAAGCCAACATATGACGCACTGCGGCGAAGCCTCGACGACCTTAAGCTTCTGAGACTGCGTGTCACCAAGCTCGCCAGTCCGAAGTTGGGCTGTGGATACGACGGCCTGGAGTGGAAGGTTGTCAGGGACATGATCGAACAGACATTCGCCAACTCTGGAGTTGCCATATTGGTGTGCACGTTCAACCCCTGGAAAGAACAAGCGTCTTCATCGGTAGAAGCTCATAACTGCCCGATTTCTCCGGACTATGCTCTGGGGCAGAGCACTTTTAAGGAGGGGGCAGTGTTACGGCCACAGAGAGAAGGACGGAAACAAGGGATTAGTGGTTTAAGCACGTCGGTGGGAGAAGTTAAGATTGGATTAGAACCTTCTCGAACGCCTCCTTTTGTCGGAAGTTATTAAGAAGGTTCTAGACACTCCCAAAACTTCCTCCCCTACTTCCGTGTTCTAGAATTCTCGGCCTCGCCTATTTAAATACTCCCCTCACCTCGAGCAGGCGAGTCTGAGAGTAGACCAGGCCTTGTGTTGAGCTTGTAAGAAGTGAGTGTCAGTGTGATAAGTGTATCAGTGAACTGTGACAGGCTCGGGAGTGTAATAAACCGTTTCTGAGTATTAATGCGTGTCAGTTTAATAATTTAATTGCTAATAATTTAATTGTATTCTTTTTGTCACTTTGTGAATAAATATTAGTATCTTTAATTTAGAAGTAGTTTAATTCATTTCCATACCCAGCAGCCCGTAATAATATTTTATAGAGGCTGCGTGAGCCCCAGAAGGGTCCTAGATCCAATATGATCCATCTCCGGCTGCAAACAGACTAAATAAAAGTCATGCCCACAGCGGGATTCGAACCAGGATTTCCGACATGGCAACCCAGTGCAATACATGTCTTGTCTTAATCAGATATTTTCATTTTTTTGTATATATATATATATATATGTATATAATCCTATAATCAGTC
The DNA here is from genome assembly GCA_037127475.1 of Arma custos. Classification (NCBI taxonomy): domain Eukaryota; kingdom Metazoa; phylum Arthropoda; class Insecta; order Hemiptera; family Pentatomidae; genus Arma; species Arma custos. The sequence continues at coordinate 182,889,774 of CM073759.1, forward strand.
GAAAGTAGAGATACGGGTAAAAATATTTTGTTGTTAAAACCAATTGTGCATAAACATGATGCAAATCGTAAACAAAAAATATATGATAAACGTTATCACGAATATTCTGATTTTATGCGATCTTCCATTTTAATTAGTACTCAGTCATTGTGAGAAGTCGAAACTAGGTCATGGAATCGTTTTCTCTACTAGGAGTGTTATTAGGTGAGTATGTATTCCTAATATAATGTATATTTGAGCCGTTCATTGCACAAATTGACTAACTCCACTTGTTGAAAAATCTTAAATTTATGTGTAATAGCACTTGGTATAGTCATAAATAAGTTTGTATATTAATAATCTCTTTTCCAAACAATAAAGGTTAACACCATTAAGCGACAAACAATTTTTGGACTACTGAATAATGAATAATTTATTTCAAGGTCATTTTGATCAACTCCATATTCTAATGCAAATCGTATCAATAATACCATTTAAATGTACTAGCAAGTTCTAAATGATGAATTTTATCTAATTAGAAAAAAAACATGCACACTATTTTCTCGCATTTTTTCACTTTTTGTCTCATGGAGTTAATCAATTTGTGTATTAAACGGCTCATTTATTACTTACTTTATAAGAATAAACATTTAAGATTTGTAGGACCATGTGATATTGTTCAGTAATATAAATAAATTACACTTGTGATCAGAATGTTTTTTTTTTTGCTATCAAATATTTGCTTATACTGTTATATGTTAGCATTATAAGTCTAAAATGAAGAGTTGACTATTATGTGTAAAGTATATGATTTCAATTATCATGCAAGACAATTGTTTTGGACCCTCTGAGACCTGCAAATCCTCCTGTAGCTCATCCAGCCTCTATCAAGAAGTGGTTATCCTACTAAAATGAAGCGGAATTATTCAGTGGTTCAATCTGTTAACAGCTCGGGATGGACCCTTTGGTATTTACAGACACCTTTGGGGCTCACCGAGCCTCTATAAAGTTGGTACCTGAATTAAGGGAAAAACCTGCAGTTAAGCTTAATCTCGGATAAATCATCTCGCTGTACAACCGTTATCTTCGAAGCAGTAAAATCTCTACCATGTACTTAATCCAAGACTTCTCATTGATCTTAGTAGAACCGGTTTTTTTAAATTTATTTTCTTATACAATAAAGCCAATTGGAGACATGCATACATGAGGCCAAAAGGCTATGAATTATTATAAAAATCAGTTTCATTAACAAACTTCTGTGAAGCAGTCCAAGAGGTTGATGCCCTAATTCAGGCGATCTCAGAATCGCTCCATATTCCATCTTTAATTCACATAAATTACTAGTTGCGGGGGAGCTAGTAGAATACCTAGACAGCCAACTGGTTGGAAGGGTCGGCGGTTCTGAATGTCTCATCAATCTTCATATAATGACTATTGTAGACATAGGATTTTGGTGTCTAAAATTACCCTTAAAGATAAATATGTTATAGGAAAGATATCATAGAATATGGTTCTAAATTTTTCACTGTCTTAATTGAGCCGTGCATTGCACAAATTGACTAATTCCACTTTTTGAAAAATCTTAAATTTAAGTGTTAAAGCACTTGGTAAAGTCATAACTTTTTATATTAATAAATGCTTTCCCAAACAAAAAGGTTAACAACATTAAACAACAAAATTTTGTTGGTCACTGAGTAATAAATAATATTCTTCAGAGGTCATTTTGATTAATGATTAATACAAATCGTTGCAATGATACCATTTAAACGCACTACCATGCGCTAAATGGTGAATTTTATCTAGTTAGAAAGGTCCAAACACACTTTTTTCCAATTTAAATGTGACTATATTGAAGATTCAAAATTTAAAGAAATGTGGATCGGCCTTTATTATATCCTAAAGGTAGATCTGTAACAATGGAACAAAAAGAGAAACATGATGGATCTGCTGAAATTCATTCCTCCTGTTAAACAGATTACTTGAAGAACTTGTGAAGAAATCGAAATGACGAGACTTTACATACAGCTGATGAAGAAGACATAATTTATATAGCTGAAGATCTAATCACAAATAATAATATAATATAACAAAACTGTAAATATTAATTTTTATGAAAAATACATAATACAAATATCTAATAATTACTTTTTCTGTCATAAGAAACTTAAAAATTTAAACTCTGAATTTAAATTTATTTATTTCTTCACTTACCAAATTGATCAACTCCACTGAACACATATAATTTGTAACATATCTGATGATAGCTTTTTGGCTAGTCTTTCCCATTAATTTTATATACTTTTAGATGAAAGCTACATCTTTATTTCAATCCATTCTACTATACTTATTGGAATTTTTAAAAACAATGCATTATATTTTCTCGCATTTCTCCATTTTTTGTTCTATGGAGTTAATCAATTTGTGCCTTGAACGGCTCAATTAAATATCTGTATATCAGGAATAGTTCAATAATGCCGTTGATCTTAACTCACTGATTCGTACATTTCAATATAAACTATATAAACGAACTAATAATTTATATACAAAGGTGGACTTAAAATATAAAACTAGCATAAATATATAAGATATATACAAGGACATAAAAGAGAGATGAATGAGACAAATTACTATACACAAAGTCTCTATTAACCACTTCGGTAAGCCGCTCGGTGGCCACAACGATTAATCCGAATCATTTAACAAGAGTTCTTTGTTTTATATATTTCATGTATATATGCATACGTGTATGTATGGGTATAATTACGCAATTTTTCAAAGAGACCTAAAAACCTGTACCACTACAACCCGTGAAAGTGTCTAGGGTTCAGTGCATGGTAGAGACTACTGTTTCATGGACAATGGTTCTTTAAGGAGGTGACGTCCTAGTTCACGCTCAACCGCCAGATTTTCCCCCTTATTTTGGGTACCCCATTTGTATAATATTTTATAGAGACTGGTTGAGCCCCAAGGGGTCCTAGATCCTATATCTCCGGCTGCAGACTCAATAAAAGTCTTGCCCGCAGCGGGATTTAAACCAAGATTTCCGGCATGGCAACTCAGTGCTCTACCACTCCGCTCCTTAAAATTTCAACTAGACCTATTACTTAAAATTAATAAATGAGAAAGCTATATTGTTTTAAAATTAGGAAATTTAAAATGTTTATTTTTTCACATATTGTACATCTACGTGATATCATATTACTATACGGATTCCAACACTGATATTTGTCTGTGAACAAAGATATGAATTTTTGAAAAGAGGAAATAATTCTAATGATGGCATAATTCGAATATATCTACACTGGGTCAAGTTAAAATATTTTGCCTGACAACATTTTTTATAGAAAAGTGTCCTCTATAATATTTGTAGAGGTGTAAAAAAGTTTAACTTAACGTACATACTGCAATAGCAGGACTAAAGTAAAAATACTTGGTCGTCGAATAAGCGGGTTAGTAGAATTTTGTCCTGAGTGAGATAATTGTATTAATTGTATTGTTAATTTTAGGGAAACGGAATCGTAGCATTCTTTTAGCTTTTGGCTTGGAATGGAGTTGTAATATAAACAATTACTCAAATTGAAGCCATTGCCACGATGCCCCTTTTCTAAGTACAAGATTTTGGATGTAATTCGACTTTCACTTAATCACAGGGGCTGTATATATATATATCATCATAGTAGATTTAATCCGGCTATAGACAATTTATCAGAGTGAAAAATTGAGAGATAACTAGCTATTATTATAATTATGAGAGAGGAAAATAGTTGACTGGAAGATCTAATGGAGGATGGAAATAGTTGGGGGTGCAGTCATAAACATCACCAAATAAGTGAAGATGTTTCGACGTTTACTTTGTAGGTCATCTTCAGGGCAAATAGGAGACGCGGCAGGGTGAACCGTGTACCCGGTTATTTGGTGTTATTTATGACTCCATCCCCCAACTATTTCCATTCTCCACTATTATTATTATTATTAATATTATTTTTACAAGTATAGGTAGATGATATTATGATAGTCAGACTGACCGCATATTTTCTTATTTTATCTCATGGATTTAACTTTTTTGAATATGTGGATGCAGAAATAATGTATCCTTTTAATAAATGTATTTTCACGCCAGTAAATATATGTGAGATTCTGTTCCAACTGTTACTTTTTTTTATTAACACTTTCTTAATTGAACCTTTTAATGCTTATTATTACTCTATTTTATGGTAAAAACAAAATCCCAACAAAATCTCGCTACATATTTTCCGTGCCACAGTTCTGACATAAAATTGATTTCGTAGACATTCTTCAGAAAAAAATATTAAATTTAATTAAAACCAGCTTCATCCACTATAAAAAAAATTTAATTAAAAATAATAATTAATTTAACGAATTGTTGTTATTACTTTTCATTATGTTGCTAACAATTCACTTCAAACAATAATTACTGACAGTTTTTTATGATCTCCTTTTTATTTAAAACTCATTTAATATAAAAGATATGTTAGATACCAGACGTTGATCAGAATATATTGCAATCTGGTTAGTTTTCGGTTGATAAAAAATAAATAAATAAATAGACATTTTTGAAAATAAATCACTTTAATCAATATAATTAAACAATATATATGTATACATAGTTTTCATTTTTCATACATACAAATTTTCATTTACATCTTCAATTTGGCAAACATCCATATTTGTTACATGATTATCATCTTGGAAAGGTGATTCATTTTTTGTTGCATGTTTTTTTACAATAAAGCATCAACATCATCTAATTTTTGGATTAGAAGTGAAGCTTCCATGTAACCACTTTTGATAGGAAATGGAATGTTTTGGTATTCTTATTTGAAGGATCTAGACGGTTTTGAAACAAACATATCTAATATATCATTTCTGCAGTTAAAAACTTAATATTTTTTAAAAAAAATTATTTTTGGAAAAAACTGGATGAAGCCCATTTTGAAACCAAAAGCTCCATATTTAATATGATTAGAATCACTCATATATTGTAAAAGTGTGACATATTTCGAGTATTCGATAAGTGTTTACGGTTGACTGCGGTTGACCACCCCTGGTTTAGAAGCTATGTACACATCATCCTTACCTCTAGCGCTAATGTATTCTTACCTCAGTTTTAGGACTGAGTACTCACTGTTATACCCAAAATCAAATACTGCATCGCATCAACAGAGTCTGCTCACCGATGCCTTCTTTGAATTGTAGTGAATCCGTCGGGTTCATTGCAAACTTTTACAATTTCGATCCAGTCTGCGGAATGAGGAAAATTGATGGAAAGTGGTGCAGAATGTTGTTTCTAAATTGTCTTGTGCTCAACCACGCCAATATGTGTCAAAAAGGTAAGATTTGTTTAATACATATGTTATAGATGGTTAACTACAATATATACTGCATTTAAAAAAATATTTAAAAATTAAAGAACCTAGTTCAATACAGTCCATGAAGAGTTTTGGTTTCATTACATCGTCAAGACTACCATGGTAGATACCAGTGGTTGTGGAAGTAGCTTATTTCGCCGAGATCATACCCAACCATCATAATACATTACCAGAACATAATTCGATAAATGGTATATGTGTATATATAATATATATATATATATATATATATATATATATATATATATATATATATATATATATATATATATATATATATACTAGCTGACCCGGCCACGCGTTGCTGTGGCTGTAGTAATAGTTTTAAAAATATATTACGTTAAAATTTGAATTTTAAAGAAACTATGAATGAATGGAAAAAATTAATTAAATAGATTTTTGATTTTACATCTTATTCATCTTATATCTGAGTAAATTATATAATGAATCAATAATATACAAAATTCCTAACTGATAACTTGGATTTACACTACTCAGACATGCCCTTACAACATATCAAAAATGCAGCGTCATCAAGCGTCACTGCTACGATCGATGTTTAATCGACAATAATGGTCGACACGTATCACTTAGGAGTATGAAATATACCTAAGTATATACCTAGGAGTATACCAACTGAATATGGACACCAAATTTCATATGAATCGGTCAAGTCGTTTCGGAGGAGTTTTGTTACAAACACTGTGACACAACACTTTTATATATTAAATATATGTATGTATCCAACTTATATGGGTGTTTCTCTGCTATTTGGAAACTTGCCCACACAAGACTGTCCTAAGCAAATCCTATGAAATGTTGAGAATGATTGTAAATAAAATGAAGGACAATATTAAATTGAATATAAATCTTTGAAAAGCCCACTTATTTTCGTCCTGTTTTTTTTTTGGTTATAGACGGTTTTATCCAAAATCGTGACAGGAGACTGTTGTAAACGCACAGGGAAATGTTTTTAGGAATTATAACAAGTATTTAAGTATGAGAGTAATCTTTTTTTTTTAATTTTTAAGATAGAAACACTAAAGTCAGACTTTATAATGATTAAAAAAATTAAATAATAACAATGAAATAGACCCTCTGCTAACTAATTATCACAATCAACATTCTAAGTAGTTAAAACATATATTAAACATTTGTACTTTTAAAGTAATTAACATTAATTTCACAACGACTTACAGAAAATTAGCCTTAACATTGCATTTCAGGAATAAATCTTAAAATTAACTTGTTTCTCAAAAACAGAAACGAATATTGGAAAATAATAAAATAATCTACTCCCTTTTGAAGTAAGATCTGGTTGTGGTAACTTCTTCAGTATTTGGTCAAAACTGACATCAGAAATATCATCTTCATCCATTCTGAACGTGTGGCCTTTATCACCACAAATTTTCATAAAAGTGAGTGTGAGTTCGCCATCATTATCACTACTATCAATGGTTCTTTAAGGAGGTGACGTCCTAGTTCACGCTCAACCGCCAGATTTTCCCCCTTATTTTGGGTACCCCATTTGTATAATATTTTATAGAGGCTGGTTGAGCCCCAAGGGGTCCTAGATCCTATATCTCCGGCTGCAGACTCAATAAAAGTCTTGCCCGCAGCGGGATTTAAACCAAGATTTCCGGCATGGCAACTCAGTGCTCTACCACTCCGCTCCTTAAAATTTCAACTAGACCTATTACTTAAAATTAATAAATGAGAAAGCTATATTGTTTTAAAATTAGAAAATTTAAAATGTTTATTTTTTCACATATTGTACATCTATGTGATATCAAAGTACTGTACGGATTCCAACACTGATATTTGTCTGTGAACAAAGATATGAATTTTTGAAAAGAGGAAATAATTCTAATGATGGCATAATTCGAATATATCTGCACTGGGTCAAGTTAAAATATTTTGTCTGACAACATTTTTTATAGAAAAGTGTCCTCTATAATATTTGTAGAGGTGTAAAAAAGTTTAACTTAACGTACATACTGCAATAGCAGGACTAAAGTAAAAATACTTGGCCGTTGAATAAGCGAGTTAGTAGAATTTTGTCCTGAGTGAGATAATTGTATTAGTTGTATTGTTAATTGTAGGGAAACGGAATCGTAGCATTCTTGTAGCTTTTGGCTTGGAATGGAGTTGTAATATAAACAATTACTCAAATTGAAGCCATTGCCTGATTATCCTCTTATTCACTACAAAAATAGCACGATTCCGCTTTTTTAAGTACAAGATTTTGGATGCAATTCGACTTTAGTGTCATTCAGTGTCAAAGTGTGGCCTTCATCATCACAAATTTTCATAAAAGTGACTGTTAGTTCGCCATCATTATCACATTATTAATAACGATATTCCGTGATTCTGACGTTGAACCTGACTAAAACGTAATCACCATTGTTGTATTGCTGTTGGCTGCTTGTACTAGGCCCTGCAATATTGTCAAAATTAGTATTAAAATTGTCACATGGTCGTGAAATGTTGGTTACTGTAATAATGTTATTATCCAGTGAGATATGTGCTAGCCTGGATTCGTCTTCGGAGTCTGTGTAAACGTCCTCGATGCGCATTTATTTCACTTGGTAGTTCATAACCCATAGGTTAAAATGCGGAAATTCTTCTTCAGAAGAACAGCTTAAAGTTTTCATTATAAGTTTTTTAGTGACATACAGTAATCCCAAAGGACATCTAGATATTTTACCCTTAATCTGATGTATTTTAAGAGTACCATTGAAACTTTTCAAATTCTTGACGTCTTTCTGAATATGGCTACGCATATATTTTATTACATCATCGTCCATTGCAAAGATTGTAATAGCAGGACATCTTTTATTTTTGCACTAAATCTATAAATGAATATCCATACTATCAAATGAATATACAAACTATCAATGTCACCTCCTGCAGCAAAGATGGTATCTGCAGTTCTTTTGCACGTAGCACCAACACCATCTGCGACACTCTTGCCATGGCCACTCTCTGAAAAGTTTCAGGAATACTTCTTTATATTTGGTACCTCTACATGAAGCCTTGAAGCTAAAATATGAAACATCATTTTGCTTCGCTACTGTGCCACTGATCCGTCGCTCAAAAATAATCAAAAATTTTGATTATTATTACTAACTTTTTTTTCAACCGCTGTAACCTCTTTTTGCACTTTTCTAATTTCTATTTGTGTTCCCGAATCTTATGGTCTTTTTGTTTCAATATTTTCTCTCGTTTTTCTTAGCCTCTTCCTTTCTTCCTTTAAGATAGTAATGATGCCCGACATTCCACTTGGGGATCAATTGAATCAGGTGTATTTTCCCTTATAAAAGTATTTGCTATTTCTTTCAAGTTTTTTTTCTTTGCGCGATACTTAGTACAATGCTCTTTCCAAGATTTTTTTACTGCCTTATGCTCGTGACGACTCATATCCTTAACTAATTTCATTTCTTCTTTTTTTGTGGGTCATTTTGAAGTCGCTGATATCTTTCACGTTCAGCTATGCGTTTTTGTTCAAATATTTCTTCTCTTCTTTTTGGGTGGTATTTTGAGATAATACCTTAAAAAGGAACGGTATTGTTAATAATTTTGATCACAGATTTTTCTGGCATCAAATCAAATCTGGCATGTCAGACAAACAGTCGTCTGCGTTATAAAACAGTCCCCTGTGCTATGAAATGACAGGGGACTCATTTTTTCATGTATATTCAATAAAACATAATCATCTACACTTATCACATTAACAAAACAATGGGGCTACATACTTAATAATCAATTCTTTTAAACAAATATTTGTTATTAAAACTCTTAAAATAGGAAAAAAATTGCTAACCAGGGAATTGTTTTATCTAACAGCCGAGGCACGTGGTTCACTAGCAGACTGTGATGGCACTAAGAAAATGGCAACTGCCCGCTCATCTATACACCCGAACGAACTTCACACTGATTGCGCTCTGTTTCACGATGTTAACGTTTCGCGCCAATACAAAATTTGACTTAAGCGCGGTTTTCAAATTTTATCAGGGGTCTGTTTACAAATTTTGAGGACAGCATTCACGTCGAGATTTTTTTATTAAATTTTTGTAGTAAGTATATAATTGTGATTTATATAGATGCTGACTGTTTTTTTTAAAAGTATTTTAATACATTTTATTTTGTATCAACAGCAAAAAAAAACAATATTGGTCACAAGACTTGTAATTTGGGAAAAGGGACATACCAGGGGAGTGTATTTTGAGGTGTTTAAGGTTGATTTAAATAAATATTACATTATTAAGTTACTAAATAAGCTGTGGTGTGACAAGAATACCTAATAATTTGTCATTATTCATACAAAAAAATGACGAATATTAAAAGGACAACGATGTTTCCATTTAGTAGAGAAATGCCCATATATTTCCAGGAAGAAAATATGTAAAAAAAGGAAAATAAAGATGAAACAACTCGCACGAGAACTGGTTTAATACTGACTTTATTGCCATTTTTAACCTCCATTTATAGATTTCTACAGCTGTTTATAATGACAGCTTGATATTAGCGAGTATGCGTACATCGTCTTGTCTTAACTCCTCCCTGCCAGTTTACGAACATCCTCGTAAACTCAAAACAAAAATTGCAGAGAAAGAACACAAAAACAAAATAATAAATTAAAAATCATATTAATGTTATTCTACTTACATAAAAATAAAAGAGCTACTTACTACTAGCTTAATCTACATTACTATCATTCGTAATTAAGAAAAAAATATTTATATACAAATGAGTTAATTTACAGAAAGTACCATAAGATAAATGAAAATAAACTGTTACACTACCCCTCTAACATAAGCTCCAAAAGTACTTCAGATAACACATTAAATAAATAAAATAAAAATATAAAAAAGAAAAGCTTCCTCAGCAATAACGTTAAAGACAATAACGTAAAGTACACGGTTATGGGTTGGCTTCCCCAGTTGAGATCTTGAGCTGTTCGATATGAACTGTCCTACATTTTCTCGGCTCAGCCACACTCTGAATAGTGACTAAGTTATGCTCTCTGGTAGCTCCTTAGCACGGTTCGATACAACTTTCTTGTACACAATGGTACCTATCCTGATATTGCCCATAATATCTTTTACTCCCAGGTTTTCTCGCGCTACTCTCTTTCTCTTATCCTTCCGTATGCTTTCCCCCAAATTCTTTCGAACTCTATGCTATTGGCGATTAATCGTCCTGCCATGCCCTCGTCCACGACCGTAGCACCCCCATCTCTCCGTCGTGCATATAGACCAAAAAGGGTTTCGAAAGGGGAAAAACCAGTAGCCATGTGTATGGAGTGGTTATATGCCGCTATGGCCCGGGGAATTGACTCGTCTGCTTCCAACCCCTTGTCCGCGTGAAATACTCTCAAATGTTCCCGCATAGTATTGTAAAGCCTTTCGATCCTCCCCCCCTGCTTTTGGGATGCCTCAACGTATTCCAATGCCAGGCTACGCCTAGATCTTTCATCCGTTTCCTAAGCTGGGCATTGTCAATTTCCATATCCTCGTCTGAGGAAATCTTACAGGCACTCCATAAAACTGGAACCACGTTTGGAGGTCTCTAATGACCGCTGCCACTGATTTCTCCTTCACCGGGTGGGCCATGGCTATCTTGCCGAAGGTGTCCAACACTGTCACCTATTTGAATCCCCACCACGTAAAAGTGTCGATGGACCTTTAAGTTCGGTTAAAAGTACCTTAGGTGTACATGTCTCTGTTTGTATCTCTACTAGTGGGTGACGATCATACTTCGTGATATTACAAATTTGGCATTCGCTTATCACCTATTCAATTGTTTTTCGCATTCGTACCCAATAATATTTCCGCTTCAACGGCGCTATTGTTTCATTTATTCTTCGGTGGTTTGTCTTTCTTTGATGATATGCGAGTGTCAACTCCTTTTGTTGTTCGGCAACACGAATCGTTTGGACCATAAGACAGCATCGGATAATTGATCGATCTAATACTATTTTCTCGATCCTCCAAAAGTTTCGAATCTTATCCCAAATCGTCGCGTTTCCAACGTAGAGGTAGTGGGTTGCGTCTCCTTTTGATGCGTTCTGCAGCACCCAGCACATTTGTTCTTATTTTATTTCGGATTGGGACCAAGTAGTGACGATCTCATGTTTTGTATATTTGGAGTTCTCCATTTTCAGAGGTCCCGTGGTCCTCGTCTTCCAAATAATCTAGCAAGGCTTGCTCTTAATGACTTCGTCTGTTAACTTCTCCGTCTCAGTTGGTCTCTCGTCGCCCGATTCATCTTGATCAGGAACCACGACAGATCCTGGTGGTCTGTTCCATCTACTCCTTCTCCGTCCGGTTTCCGTTCGCGCTCGAATGTTTTGTTGTCTCGGGAATGTACACCTGTACTCGACTCAATTGCACTAATTTGCACCGCTCGTGATAGGCAATCCGCAACAATATTTTCCCTTCCCGGCTTGTTCACTACTTCCATGTTGTATTGGCTAAGCTGCTCTTTCCAGCGGGTGACTCGTGGTGATGACTATTTCAATTTCCCGACCAACGGTCTATGGTCCATGTGGACCACGAACTTTCCCCCCAAAACATAGGCCGGAAATGCTCGATCGCCCACACGATCCCAAACAACTCCCTTTCCAGTGCGCTATAAAGGGATTCCGTGTCCGTTAATCCTCTGCTGGCGTTCGCTACGGGACGCACACCACCGTTACCTTCATGTGATAATACCGCACCTAAGGCATACGCACTCGCATCTGTGGTGAGGTGAAACAGCTTATAATCGGGAAAGGCAAGGATTGGTTCTTCCTGCAGTTTTCTCAGGCATGTTCGAATATTGTTTTTCAATTACAGGGGCGATTACGATGCTCCGTCCTTTCTTCAGCAAGTTGTTTAGTGGCACAAGATACTCCGCCATTTCCGGTGCGAAACGGTGATAATAGTTGAACGTTCCTATTAACCTCCGTATTCCTTTGACGTCAGTCGGAATCGCCATTTGTGTCATCGCCTCGACCTTCCGCATATCTTGTCGCACTCCCTCTTTGGATATTGTATGTCCCAAAAAATTAAGCTGACCCTGGCCCATAACAGATTTCTCTCCGGATAATTTTAACCCAAACTGGCGCAACCTCGAAAACATCTTACGAAGATCTTCCACATGGCGTTCTTCTGATTTGCTAAATACAAGTAAATCATCTATGTATTCCTGGCAAATTGACTCGTCCAGGCCACGCAAAAACTCATCCATAAGTTTTTGGAAAGTGATAGGCGCGTTTTTCAGACCGAAGGGCATCCATGTAAATTCGAAATGACCCAACTCAAAGGTGAATGCTGTCTTGTGCTGGTCTCGTGGGTGCATCCGAATTTGGTAGTATCCTGCCTTCAGATCAAGGGTGCTAAAAATCGCCGCCCCCTCAAGTCGGTCGAAAATGTCATAGAATCGCGGAATGGAATAGCGCTCATCCACAGTGTTCTCATTAAGCTTCCGGTAATCCACTACGATTCGGTACTTCTCGCCTTCCACACTCTTATTCTTTACTGCCCAGAGGGGGCTGTTATACGGTGACGTACTGTCCACGACGACCCCTTGCATTTTAAAGTTGTGTTGCTCTTCCCGTATGCGTTGCCGTAATGCTTGCAATGCCAATGCAATGTCACTCGGTCCTGTTTTAACGGGATTTCGTGTACCGTCTGTCCTGTAGAACTGAGGATCTCACCTTCATTAAAAAATATATATTTGAATTCCTTCTTAATGGCGTGGCACCGATCTTCCATTTGATTAATCGCCCCGATTTTTCCCTTACCGTTCCTCCGTAAACGTAAGCCTTTATACACCTTTTTTCACTATCCACCGCCCGTTTTTACTCCTTATCCTGGCTCCCACTTGCCCCATTAAATCGCATCCGATTATACTTGATATTAGCGACAATGCGATCATCGTCTTGTCTTAACTTATACGAGTATATATAATTTTGCTACTGATAAAAAATCCCGTTTTATTTCTATACTCTAAATTACATGGAAAAATTGAATACATTAACCCATTCGAGACGAGCGAATTTTTGTTTTCTTTATATTGTTCATTTTTATTTTTTTAAAACATGTTTACAATGGAAATCACCCAATTCGTAAGTGAATTCACATAAATAAGCTCTTAGATAATTTTTAGATTTTTTGATACAAAGTAAAATCGATGCCAAATTTTGTTTTCCAGTACTTGAAAGATTTCATTAGTTCAAGAAATATCTTATTTCGACGACTAGTATACTCATAATAACTGATAATTGCACATTACTGTTATTGCACACACGATGTGTCGTATTGCCTCGGAAATCAATTGCACAATCGGTCTAGAATTTTCAAAACCAATCGAGTTAATATAATTGACATTTTTATATTTAGCATTACATCAAAATTACAAAACTATTTTTATATTTAAGAAAACATTTAGTAAATATTTATTTATATTATTTTTTCAGCGGATTACGTACAATGTGAGGGAGGAGAAGGAATTGAAACGCTTAAAAAACTGCAACAGAACAATCTTTAATGTAATAATATAATGTACGCTACATAGCACCATTACTTATTGCCCAAAACAGGCAGATTGTAATGCATCAATAAAGTGTTTTTCTTCTCTTCTAAAAAAAAAAATAAATAATGTACATATATGTGAATAAATTTTTTGTAATTTCTTATTTAAATAATACAAGAATATTCATGTGCATATTGTTTATTACTTTTTTCCTTATCAGTTATGTTGATGTATAAGAGTATTTTGAAATTAAGTTATTAACTACGCTGACGGCACTGCCAAAGTCAGCTAAGATCAAGACGCGACAAAGGACTCACAAAACTTGCAGCATAACTTACAAAAGTTGAATGAATGGTGCCAACTATGGAAAATTGATTATACTGGACCACGAAAAATCACAACACATCACTTTTACTCTTAGACGTGAAACATGCTCTCCCATTTACCTTGATAGCTCAACCATACCACAGACTGATAAAGTGCAATACTTTGGAGTAACGTTTGATAGGAGAATGACCTGGGGTTCTCACGTTAAGATGAAACGCCAATCACTAAACCACAAACTCAATTTAATGTATTCGCTATTCAGGAAAAACTCCAAATTAGATTAAAGACAGAAATTAAATACGTATAATTACTTACTAAAATCAGTTTGGACATATGCATCACAAATTTACGGGATCGCTAAACAGACTCGACTTCAAACATTTCAGTCAAAAGTACTTAGTCCTATCACTAAACCAACTTTGTATGTCAATAGCAAAACTCTGCATACTGACTTCAAAATACCAACGGTTGACGAACACATACGAACATACTACAAACGCATTCAAGAAAAACTACACGGACATCCAAACCCATTAATAAAACAAATGGCCACTACTCTCATGCCTGAGAACACTAGGAGGAGACTAAAAAGAACGTGGATGAGAGATCTATTACTATAGGAAATTGAATAGAACAACGGGAGAGGTACCGCTGGGTTCTTCTTCATTCCTCTCATGTCATTGTATATTATTTTACCGTCAGCCAATCTGCTGATCGTCATTGTTTTTATTTGACAGGTGTGGATAATATATACAGAGGGAAAAAAAATATTAATATATCTAATATTTTTATCATTAGCGATGATAAAAGCATTTACTGCTTCTGGTTTGTGGTTGTACACCAATAATGATTCTGCACATTGAGCGATGTCTGAACATTCAAAATGAACAGGTAATAAATGTGCTTTTGTTGGAACGAATTTCAGACCTAGATTATTATAATTATGACTATAACTCTTGTCCTTTAAGGGAAAATATCATTTTATTAATATTAGAATGTAATTGGACAGAAGTTATAATAATAATAATTACTTAAGAATTTATTTAAATGGGTAGTGGGAGCGGTGTGGCTCAGTAGTATGACAGGCTGAGTTGTCATGCCGAAAATCCTGGTTCAAATCTCGCAGCTGTCAATACTTTTATTTAATATGTTAGCGGCCGGAGATGGATCATACAGGATCTTGGAACCTCCTGGGGCTCACCCAGCCTCTTTAAAGTGGGTACGCAAAATAAGGGGAAAAATCTGGCGGTTGAGCGTGATCTAAGACAAATCACCTCCCTGCCCATTATCCTTGAAATAGTACAGTTTTCACCATCTACTGAACCCCAGATCCGTTCACGGGTTGTAGTGATACAATTTTTTATTTAAATTTCCAGAAATGTTCTATATTGGAACAAAGGCTATGTTCAGCTGTGTACATAGTTCATACTAGATACATTGGTAATTTCAATAAGTTATTAATGAAATCAGGTCTCGTATAGAGAAGGCAAAAAAAGTACTTTAACCAACTCAGAAAGGTGATACTCAACCTAAATTTGAACTTAACGGCTCACCAGATTACTCAGCTGTTACGTGTCTCAATGCTATCAAATGTATGGATATTTAGGGATGTTTCAAGTAACCGTCTGAATTCGAGATACTGTGTAATCGGCGTATGTACAGTTTTATGTGTGCACCATGTCAGCAACAAAGCATACTAAAAGGAATACAGGAGCCCCTTGAGATATTTGACAGCTCTAAAGATATAAATTGGCATACTTTGGTCATGTGATGGTGCCTTTTGCTGCAGTTAATCATACAACACTAGATTGAAGACAGGATTGGTTTTGATTTTAACTAATAATTAAATATGGAACATTTGTTATGAATTAAATATCTCACTATTTAAATTTTTATAATTTTGGGGAAAAAACCATCATCCAGTCATTTAGTCTTCTTAAATTTTTAATTCTTTAAAACGTTTCGAAAACTACATGTCATTATCAATCAAAATTTTAACAAACATTTAAAAATGAACTTATGAATTAATTAATATCAATTATTTTTGGGTGATTAAATTAAAAAATTACTCGATATCCCAATACCAATTAGATGATATTGCCTCTTAAAATAATCTTAAGATGATAAGTACTCTTTATTTATGATAAAACAATGAACCGTAGAACCATTTAGTACTCTAAAAAGGTAATTTTTTTTTCACGAAACAACCTTTTAAGACCACGCAAATATCACTACTTTTCATAATTTTTATCAATTGTTATTATTTATTATTTATTATTATTTAAATATTTTTGTTTTGAAGAGAAAAATCACTAATTTTCTTTTTCTCGTTTTCGTCTTTCTTTTATTTCAGTATTTCCTCATCATTTGTACGTGTCTTTTCTTCCTTTCTTTCGACCAAGCAGTACCCTTCTGTTTTTCTTTATGTTCTGTAAGAACCTTGATTTCTGTTAATTTGTTTCTGCATTGTTCTCTATCTAGGCGGTCTCTGTCTGTTATTTACTGCTTCCTTATTCATTTGTTTTACATACCCTCCCACGGATTCTGTAAAAGGGTTTCTTCTTAAGTTTCCCTTGGTCCATTCTTACCGTGTGTCCGTAGAATCTTAGACTTCTTATTTCGGTTTACAGGCCTTCCTTTCATCTCCCTGTATATTTCCTGATCCGATTTTAACCTGCAGTCTTCCTGTGTTTTCTGTGGCCTATGGATTCTCCTAAGGAACCTTCTCTCTATTTTAAATTATTTTTCTAATTTATGGAGAAATGTTTCCATCCCGTACTAAATTACTGGTTTTATCATCGTTTTGTGGTAACTTATTATTTTTTTAGAGGATAGGTTATTCTTATTGTTAATATTTCCTGTTGCGAAGCTTAGTTTTTCCAACTTTGTATTTTTCTCTTTTTTCAATTGCGTATTGCGTCAATTTCTGTTGCGTATTGTTTTTCCTATATATTTACTTTCTTTGTTACTTTTATTTCTCCATAAGCCCATAATATCAAATAAAATGTTCAACATTTGAAATAATAAACTTGATATTAACCTAAGAACAATGATGGAATTGGGTTGAGGCTAACTAGCTGAGTGTAACTGAGAGAGGGGATTGGCTGAACCAGGAGCCAGAAGAGACCAATTAAAAGCTCACCACAACTTGCCACTGAATTAATTGGATAATTCCGCAATAATTAGCTCTCCTCTGCTCCTCATCTCTGTCTCAGCGTTCCAGTAGTCCTGGTAGTCCGCTGGTAGCTACTTTAGTATTCTAGAGCTCCTGGCTAGTAACTTCATTAAGCATTGTTAGTAGACGGAAGTGTAAGTTTATACAAAAATAATCCAGCATTTTACAAATAGAACAAATTCATAGAAAATGGATAAGAAAAGCTATTTCCTTGAGGTAAAAAGGTATTTCCTTTTAACCGTGGTTAAATTGAACTATAATATAAACTTCCACAAAATAAATAACAGCAAAGTTAAATCGGAGTTACTCAGAGTATAGGGGGGAGAGTTGCTATGCTGAAGGCCTCTATCCGGCTGGAGAAGAGTAATTAATCCGTTAACATTAATCTGTTGGTTCAACAGATTCTCCTGGGGCTATCCCAGACTATATAAATTATATATATAGTACTCTTAACCGGGAGGGGAAAACACGACGGTCGACCGTGACTCGGCTAAATTTTCTTCCTGCACAATAACTGTCTTAGAAACAGAATATTCTCTACCCCTTATGCATTGAACACAAATCCGTCAAAGTGGTAGATTTTCGCTTGTTTTAGTTTTTAACATTAATTTTACAATAGTATAATTAACAACAGTTGCTAAGTCGTAGAGCGCTGAGCTGCTCTGCCGAAGGTCCCGGGGTGCAAATCCCATTGCTTGCAGATTTTATTTAATTTTTTATCGGCCGGAGATGGATCCTTTGGGATCTGTGATCCTCCTGTGGATTACTCCACCTCTATAAAGTGGATACCCAAAATAGAGGGTTGATCGTGATATAGGACAAGAAACAGTAAAGTTTCTACCAGAAAAAAAAACTCAATGCGCTTTATGGATTAAAGTGGTACAATTTATTTTTATTTCAATAGACGGTAGTGTAAGTTTATACAAAAATAAAATAAAAAGAGAACAAATCCATCGAAAATGAATAAATAAATCTATTTCCTTTTTCAGTCCGAAACTCTAACCAACACTTTATTTTCGAATACCATAAGACGATATACATCCTTCAACGTTAACGGTTTCATTCTGCTACGACTCATCCTTAAAACGTTTCACATATATTAAGAACTGTTGGAAGAACGACAGTTTTGAAAATTGTAATTTTTAAAAGTTCGAGAGAATATACGCGAGCTAATTATTGTGGAAACCAAAAAAATAACCAGAATTCTAATTTAAGCGGAAAATACTTGACAGGATAATTCTAATAATCAGAGGGTGCAATCAAATGTTACGCAAATAAGAAAATTTAATTTTACTGGGCTAACGTTTAGGCTTAAGATGTAGGGGAAAGGAAACATAAATAACAAGAAATTTCTGCTTTCATTTTCTCTTATTTTCGATTTTCTGGTTATCATAGAAGACTCTCACCGCCGTTTCTATTACTAACCATATACTCCATCTTATCCGAATTCGCTTCGAGCCCTATTTCTGTAAGTTCATTCATCAACACTATTAGATTTAGTTTTATAATTTATTGTTATTTAGTTTAATTATTGCATTTACTTATAGATATTTAGGTGATGACTGCGTACGCTCACTACTATCTTATAAGGCTAACTTATAAGGTTATAAAATAGCATATAGAAAGAGGATGTAGGAGCATTAAATGACTTGAAATTCTTGTATACTTATACGTATAAAAGTATGTTTAACAAATAATCAAATTTCAAGTCTTGGAGCAAATAAAAAAAGTTGTGAGGTTTTATGAAACCAAGATTTAAGTGAAACTTTTTTTCGGTTTGTAGGAATTTAACTAAACATTTTTGGAAAATTATTCGATTTAGGGTACTAAAATTGCGTTTTTACTCTTAACTTAATTATTGAAAAATGGGAATGGGAATCAATAGTAGACAAAATATTAAATTATAAAATTTAATTTCAATTTGCGTATTAGAGTACGGAATACATAATCAATATAATCATTTAGATGATAAATGCATATTAAAAAGTAAGAGCAATATTTATTTAAATCATTGAATCGCTGTCAACTTCAATTATTCTATCAATAACTTCATCTTCGCCTCGAGCCTTACAGTCTATTTTTTTAATGTACCTAGAAAAACCCGCATCGACTGTAGTACCACATCTTGTAGTTGGTACATTTCTATCATTTGTCATTCCAAGATTGAATACTTCTCTCAAGTATTCAGTAAGTGTAGCAGATTCCTCTTTCTTAAAATCTGTATTGAAATCACCAGATAAAATAGCACTACACACTACACACTGTACACAATTAAATAGTCACTGGACCAGCATTGCTAGATAGAAAGCCAATTCTCCACTCTTATCTGAGCAATCTGAGCAACGCTGCCCTGTCGTCTGTTGAGGTTGTATCCAAGTAAGTGAATGTACCCTAACAGCCTAAGGGTGCACCTACATTGGATCCGAAGCGATGCGATCAGAATTCGGAAGCAAACCAAATGACTGAAATATATCGAGAGTGCCTACATTGGCTCCGTCCGTTGTTATCAGACTAATCCGACCGATTTAGTCGCTCGTGGAATCAAAATAGTTTATTTATACGGAAGCGCCTACATTGGTTCCGATGCGATACTGTACTATCAGGTGCGATTTTCACATTTCAAAATCATTAGTTTTCAATACGATAAGCCAGCCGTTACCATGTGTGCCAACAAACCTTTATTGTCTAAAATGTTTATTAAAAAATGTACATTGTAATTTAATAATCAACAATTATATAAATATCCGTCATAAATCAAAATTAAATATTCTTAATTCTCATTAAAATATTTTATTATCATTCTTCATGAACCATTAAATATAGTAGCGAAGGTTATTTTTCCGTTGAATAAAATTATATCTATCAGAAATGTACATAAAAAATATACCTACACAAAATTTTAATTGGTCAAATAAAATTGGAAACATTAACTTTTAATAAAATTATCATCGTAATGTTTAATTTATTTCCTAAACAGTTGGCAACATTGGGAGCTAAGGGCTTTTCTGATTTTTGATACTCGTTTGCAAAGATAAACAACAAAATAGACAAAGAATTAGTTCGAAACAAACGAGCCTCGATTTTGTGATCAAACAAATATTATCACAATCGAGAAAATTAAATCATTATATAAAACACGAATATATAAAAAAATAACAATAAATTCTATTTTTTTTTTAAACTAAATTATTTATTTATATTGAAACAGCATGACAAAAATATTCTAATATTGTAATATTACCTAACTTTCATAACATTTGGTTCTTTAAATTTATAAAACATTATTTTTAATATATTTATATTATAGTTTCACTATTGGTTTGAATAGAATAGAATCACACCAGCTCTGATCCCGAAATAAAATATATGTTTAAAAAAATGTTATTCAAACTGATCAAGTTTATCAAATACGTTACACCTTCATAATTATCAGAATAATT
This sequence comes from Arma custos, assembly GCA_037127475.1. NCBI lineage: Eukaryota > Metazoa > Arthropoda > Insecta > Hemiptera > Pentatomidae > Arma > Arma custos. Next base: position 182,910,605 of record CM073759.1, read on the forward strand.
TTAGCTTTATTGGATGTATATTACAAATTCTGTTTGATTTACATTAGTAGGTAATTATCTGATCATCTATTAGTTCAATAAACAGTGATTTTTTTAATGAAAGTTCAGTCCCATTTTAACTACATTGAGTATTCTCAAGATATCCAGTTTTTGAAAATTGTTTATTAATAAATTAACTATGTGAGCATGGAAATATAGAAAAATTTAAAAATATAGTTAATGGTGCAAATGAAAGTTTGATTATTTTCTAACCTAACATTGTTTGTTTTATTTCTACAATCCTTGATTGTTCTATTCAATCCTGTCATATATAGGTTACTGGTATTACTCATATAAGACTTTTATTATTGCCATTATTATTTAATTGATATAAATAAACATTTGTTTCGATTAATATTTTGAACTCATTTAAGTAAATATTGTAACAATTAACAATAAAAGTATACAGTTATTTTGGAGCTTTAGTATAGGTTCACAATAGCATTCTATTTTTTCCTTCTGTTCATAATGTCCAATGTTTTATCGATGCTCTAATTCAATACTACAAAATTAGGGTTTATTATATTTATATCACTTACACATTCAGATAAAGGTATGTTGAAGGTCTATTGATTGAGGGCCAAAATTAATTCTTGAATAGTAAGCAATTGATATATTTATTAGCTTATCAATGTTTCGACCATCATTGCAGGTTTCATCAGGGCTGAATAGACAATGTACAAACAAATAATATAATGCTAAAAAATATACATATTAATAGCAGTAATAATGCAAATAATACTTTAAAAATATTAGGTGATATGATTAAAATAATAATCATCTTATGGTTATGATTACATCAATCTTTTTATCTAAATCCTTTTTTTAATAAAATTTCTATCATTTATGTTATTTATGAATATGCAATTATTTTGCATTTAATATTTTTATCTTGATAATTTAACCCTGATGAAGATCTGCAATATTGGTAGAAACATCCTGCAAAGTTCATCGCATATTTAAATTGTGTTTTAATAAAGAAAAGAGGAAACCAGAATATTGTTTAGGAAGAAAATAAATCAGATATAGAAGAAAATAAATCATTTATTCAATAATATACAATAGTTTGCAATTCTTATAAAATTAAAAGAATAAAATTTAGGATAATCATTTTTTAACAATAATATTAGCACTAAATAGAAAAATAAATGAATAACATAATTAGGTATTTCAAAATACAATTCAAGAAGAATTAAACAGTACAAATTTTATAAATAATATTTGTCGTTTAAGATAATAACATATTAATATGATATGATAATACAAAGCAATAATATATAATACTTAATAATACAATTATATAATATTATATATAAAATTAAGGTGATTGAGGAAGATCCTCTGAAGATTTAGATTGTAGTGTTTTCAAATACATATTAGCTTAAATTGCCTTGAATATCCACTATTAATTATACAGTATTTACTCCCAAATTGTCATATCTTGCTGGATTATCATAGGCATCCATATAGAAAAGTATACACATAATTTCTTCTGATACTTGATATACACAACCCAAAAACCATTGTCATCTTCGCCATCTATTTTCACTTGTAGAAGTATCTGCTAATCATTGAAAATGGAAATTTGAACAGGGCCACTTCCTGATTGGACAACATATTTCCTTTCTGTTTCTGGAAAAAACAATGTTTTCAGATAGACATTGATATAATGATAAATAAAAATTAGTTTTAAGTATTCCATAATAAATCTATTGGGTACCTAACAAAAGGTTGAACTTTTCACTTTTGTAGCATTTTTCAAAAGAAGCTAAAAATTGATATTTATTATTTCTGTTCAGTCTAAACTTATTTATTTAATCTGAGGTAAATTTATTCTGTTGTGGAACTGTTCTTTGGTGAAATAAAGATTTAAATTAATACTATTTCTAGTTCCATAATGGATTTTTTCAAATGTAGGTAATTGTATAATATAGGTGTTATTATTAGTAAACCTAATGTCCACCTGATTTTAATAGTTAATTTACTGGCTAATTGGTTCATGCACAATTATATGATATGGGGTCATCTTACAAACAATTATTCTGATTGTATACCAAAGTTTTAACAATTGAAATCACTTATCACTTCAACTATTTCCATTTATTTTACATATTATTCTTATAAAGAAAGCATGAGAAAGATTAATTAATGGTTCTTGCCAGTTCATACCAACAAATACATATTGAATCAACATATTTCATGACAATTGTTAATGAAGAAAATTTTAAAACGCAATAGTTTTTAGAATAAAGAAGCAACTACACACAAACAGTATTATAAAAGTAATTACACTTACCTTGTTCAATATTTTCACATTAAATCCTTTGAAAAAAGTCAGTACCCAGTAGATCAATTAAAGATCCATGATCGACAAAAATACAGAAGTAAACACTTGTTGAGATTTGATATTATGGGGAGGTTTCAAGTATAACCATCCGACGGCAATCGCTCCTATTTATTAATTTAATTGCAATCGTTAATTTAATTACAAACTAAATAGATTTAAGAATATCACTACTATTCCATAAATAAATTGAATCATTATATAAAACATGAATATCTAAAAAATATAAATTCTATTTTATGAAATTGAAAAACAACTAAATTATTTGTTTATAGTCAAACAGCAAGACAAAAATATTCTAATATAGTAATATTACCTCATTGTTATAACATTTGGTTCTTTAAATTTATAAAATTAAGATTATTTATTAATTATTTTTAATATATTTATATTTCACTATAATATATATAAAATATAAGAAATAAAAGAATAAAATTAATATTATTTTATTCGGAAGGCAGTGACTAGTTTCACTATCGGGTTGAAAAGAATAGAAACGTGTCGGACCTGATCCACTGTAGGCACTCACTGCGTATTTCAGTTATTTGTTTTTTCAGCTTACCATACTATGAGATAGAATAGGATCGCGTCGCATCGCATCGGATCCAATGTAGGTGCACCCTAAGGCGGAATCTAAATAAGAGTAGTAATAATGTTCGATTGGATAGGTGTCTTTAAAAAAATTCCTTTACAAAAACTTATCGCTTTTCAACACTTCGAGAATAAAGCAATAGAATACACTGTTACCATATATACTACATTGTAATGCGACATGCGATAGATGAACGAAAAGTTTTGTGGCGATAGAAAAAATGTTTCACTTTAAAAATTTCTACTTAGGTATTAATATTTAAAAGTATATTAAGATTTACTGTATAATATTGTATATAATTTCCATTATAGCAATTTTGAATGTGATTTACGATTGATTCATGATTAAAATTCACATGGGCATACAAATACAAACGAAATGTGTATTATTAAGATTTATTTTGTTTTGTTCATGGAGGTCCATCAATTTTAATTAATTGTATATTTATGGAAATAAAAGAGCTATTGAGAATGTCTCTCAAATTTTGAGGATGAAGGAAGTTAATTTTTTATATCTCTTCGATTAGAGATGATGGAAAATAACTTTTTAATTCAGCAAAATATTTATTAACAAATATGTTTTCGATCAATGACTCACATTCATTGAATTCTAATAATCTTATCACACTGATTGGAAATTCCCTACATGACCTTTAATTGCTGTCTTCAGTCATTAATTAATTCCACATCAGTCATTATCTTTTATTTTCTTCAGATTGTCAATTTTTCGCTTAAAATAACTTTTGATAGAGACCTTGCAATGATATTCCGATATCAGCGATATTATTATTAGTTTATTTTTCACTTTATTTTTTTTCGTCTGTGACGATTAATATGTGTAATTATTTCTGCTTTAGATCAAACAATACAATACATTTCACAAAACAATATTATTAATACAAACCATCTCTAGTGAGTTATTAAAATTTTAGGTGGACAGCATATACATAATAATAATGAATATATACATTTTGTTACGGTCACAGAGAGAAAGACGGGCACAAGGAATTAACGTTCCTGTAAAGGATTAAAGCCCTTTGTCGGCAGAGATGAAAGAGATTCTTCTAGGACGTTCCAGATCCCCCCACTCCGTGTCGGCCTTGCTATTTAAATACCCTCTCGGCGCGAGTGTGTGAGAATATTAAACCAGGCGGTGTAATGAACATCTGAATCGGTAATAAGTTAGTGTATCAAGAACTGTGACAGTTTGTGAGTGCAATTGTGTGTCAGTTTGTTATAATTGGAGAATCTTACGGTCGGTTAATCAATGATTAATCAATGAACTGTAAGTGTTAATTAGTAGTAGTTAATTAGTTAAGTAGTAGTTGTAATTATATGGTATTCGTACAAATTTATGTAAATAGTTAAGCTATTTAGAATTAGTAATGTTTTATATCATTGTAATAATTAAATAGGAGTTAGGCCTAGATAATAAATATTTAAATATTGTTATTGTAAGTTGATATCACTTTAAAAAAAATAATTGATAATAATTTAATTGTATTATTTTTGTCACTTTGTTAATAAATATTAGCATCTTTAATTAAGGAATAGTTTAATTCATTTTAATACCCAGCAGCCCCTAACAAATTGGTGCCAGAAGTGGGATATTGTGTAATTGCTATCATTTTGCTTGTCTTGCATTTTGTAATTATTGGGCTACTGTATGGAAAATGGCTTCTAAAAGTGTTAAATTAATTGATTTAAAAGTTGCGGATTTGAAACGGGAGTTAGAAGAACGTGATATTTATTCTTCCGGAACTAAAAGTGTACTGTAACACCGCTTGCGTCAAATTTTTGTAGATTTAGGGGAAAATCCAGATGACGTTCTGTTTGAAACTGATTTAAGCAAGTTGTCTGCAACTTTAAGCAATGTAGATAATAAGCTAGGTAATTTACAGAATGAGTTAAGAAATGTAGAAAAGAAGCTGGTAATCAATAAAGCAATGTAGAAAATAGGATAGGTAATGAATACAGTACCTAATTCCTTACCTAGCCTATTTTCTACATTGCTTAATTCATTACCTAGCTTATTTTCTTATAAAAGTGATTTATTCGATACATTAGAGACTAAGTTAGGCACCTTAGAGACTAAGTTAATAGAAAATGTAGATAATAAAGTAGCTGATGTAGAATCTAGGTCAGGAGAAGAACTGAATTCAATTAAAAACGAACTTAGGCTAAGAGTAGAAGCTCTCGAGGGACTTATGAACAACCCACCGACGATCGACACCGACCGTTCCTCCGAGAGCAGCCTTCATAGCACCATTACGCCCGCCAATGCTGGGACCCCACCAACTCACAACACCATTCCAGTATTCGACGGAAAGACGCCGTGGGAGGACTACATGACTCTCTTCGAGACAGCGGCTTCGATCCACGGGTGGTCAAAAGAGACCCCAAGCTTCAGCGTTGTGCCTGGCCTTGCGTGTACAGTACATTTATTCTGTATTTTATATTCGTAATCTTTAATTGTTATATCTGTCACTGTTTTAATTTTCTACATTGCACGTTACTATGTTCTTGTTACTGTAAAGATTTTTATATATTTTTGTTCTGTTTGTTTCTCTCTCATAGCGCTGAAGATGGCCTAAAATGTAGGTCGAAACGTGGGCACACATTAAATATAAGTCTTGTACTTATTTGGTGTAGTTTTTTTGACTGCACCTCCCCACCAACTATCTCCATTCTCCATTGTATCATCCAGTCGACCATTTTCCTCTCAGATATAAAAATTAAAATTGAATCAATACCATATATTGTGTAAAAATTCAATAAAGTTTGACCACAGTGAATAATGAAAATATTTTATGTTATTGATTACAGTTTTGTCAATACAAGAATCATCAGGACATATAAGGGTCAGTCCAAAAGTTCGTGCTCATTTTGGCGAAATTTTTAAATGGTGTAAATAAAACACAATATAACATTTTAATCTATGATATATTTTCCTCCGCTATCTACAATATCTCGTCATCTTTCTGGTTGCTTTTTTATTCCATTGGTGTAAAAAGATTCTGGATTTGATACAAAAAATAATTATTAATAAGAAAAAATTTAACACAACACGTTTATATGCGTTATCGATATTCATTTTTATCGGTACTAATTTGCGTCTGATCTTAAAACACTTTGGTGACAAACTGACGAATACATCAGTCAAGCTATGACAAGCATCTACAGGTTCGGATTCTTATCGATCTGGTAATGAGTCATCGCTAATCCCATACATGCTACTAAAGCGCACGAACTTTTGGACTGGCCCAGTATATTTTATATATATTATACATGATTAGGTTACATAGATTACATATTATCTATAGCCCCGGCGAATAAGTGGTTAATTCTAATTTTCTCCAAAATGAGTTTCTTCTACTTAGGTAAGCGGAATCGAATTATTTTCGTATTGAATAAGGGGCTAAGTAAGGCATTGGATTGTAAAGAAGTTGTTATTTATATTACAACTCCACTTCAAGCCAAATACTACAAGAATGGCACCGCTTTCCTCAACATAGTAACTCCCTCAGGACAAAAGTTGACTCGACCACTGGGGCTGTAGATATATGCAGCCCCAATGAATAAATGTTAAAGTCGTATTTAGTCCAGACAGAGTTAATAGTACTGATGGAAGCAGAATCGTGTCATTCTGGTAGTTTTTAATTTGAGTTTTAATATAAGCAATAACTCCTATAACACGATCTGCTTCCAATTTGGTGGATAATCGTCTTAACCACTTATTTACCTATAGATCTGTATTTTAGATATCCTAGTTATTTGCCAGTATTTTGTAGAGACTAAGAACATTATTGGTTACAGTTATCAAACGCTATTCTAATAGTAGTTTTGATATTGTGAATGAAAATGGAACAGGAAATGTCCCTTTTCTTTTTCGTACTCGAGTACACACTTTTCTTCCTTAAGCGCTTACTCTTTTCTCTCCCACCCATTCTCTCATTCTCTCTCCCTCTTTATCCCTCTTTTTCTCTCCCTCATACACTCACACACCCGACAATAAAAGCCTCCCTAGGAAATGAGACAAGGAGGGGAAAGAATTGTCACTAATGGAAAAGCGGTGTCGTTGCTGATACCCGCGGGGCGTTTCCAGTCTTTTCCCTCTTGCCAAATCACAGTGTCTTTTTGTTTTTTAATAGTGGAAAATGAGGGGGGAGGGTTGGTGAAAATGCTAAAAAAAAATTGTATTAATTTTTTTCATATTTCTGATGAATTTATACACATAATAGTATTATTATTTATATTGGAAATAAATACAATCCTTTTATATTAAAAATGTTATTTTGCATCTCATTATTTTACCATGCTTCAAGGCACGTTTCCCAATCATCAGGGTTTGTCTATTCCATTAGTTTATAGCTACAGTCCCGGTGAATAAGTGTTTTGTCTTTTTTCGGATTTTGTCCAGAGAGAGTTAAATGCTTTCAGGTAACAGGAATCGTATCATTCTCGTAGTTTTGGCTTGAAATGGAGTTGTAATGTAAACAATAACTCTTGTTTACAACAAACAACAATGCCTTAGGGTGCACCTACATTGGATCCGATGCGATGCGACGCGATCCTATTCTATCTCATAGTATGGTAAGCTAAAAAAACAAATAACTGAAATACGCAGTGAGTGCCTACAGTGGATCAGGTCCGACACGATTCTATTCTTTTCAATCCGATAGTGAAACTAGTCACTGCCTTCCGAATAAAATAATATTAATTTTATTCTTTTATTTCTTATATTTTATATATATTATAGTGAAATATAAATATATTAAAAATAATTAATAAATAATCTTAATTTTATAAATTTAAAGAACCAAATGTTATAACAATGAGGTAATATTACTATATTAGAATATTTTTGTCTTGCTGTTTGATGAAAAAACAATTAGTTTGGTTGTTTTTCAATTTCATAAAATAGAATTTATATTTTTTAGATATTCATGTTTTATATAATGATTTAATTTATTTATGGAATAGTAGTGATATTTTTAAATCTATTTAGTTTGTAATTAAATTAACGATTGCAATTAAATTAATAAATAGGAGCGATTGCCGTCGGATGGTTATACTTGAAACCTCCCCATAATATCAAATCTCAACAAGTGTTTACTTCTGTATTTTTGTCGATCATGGATCTTTAATTGATCTACTGGGTGCTGACTTTTTTCAAAGGATTTAATGTGAAAATATTGAACAAGGTAAGTGTAATTACTTTTATAATACTGTTTGTGTGTAGTTGCTTCTTTATTCTAAAAACTATTGCGTTTTAAAATTTTCTTCATTAACAATTGTCATGAAATATGTTGATTCAATATGTATTTGTTGGTATGAACTGGCAAGAACCATTAATTAATCTTTCTCATGCTTTCTTTATGAGAATAATATGTAAAAAAATGAAAATAGTTAAAGTGATAAGTGATTTCAATTGTTAAAACTTTGGTATACAATCAGAATAATTGTTTGTAAGATGACCCCATATCATATAATTATGCATGAACCAATTAGCCAGTAAATTAACCATTAAAATCAGGTGGACATTAGGGTTACTAATAATAACACCTATATTATACAATTACCTACATTTGAAAAAATCCATTATGGAACTAGAAATAGTATTAATTTAAATCTTTATTTCACCAAAAAACAGTTCCACAACAGAATAAATTTACCTCAGATTAAATAAATAAGTTTAGACTGAACAGAAATAATAAATATCAATTTTTAGCTTCTTTTGAAAAATGCTACAAAAGTGAAAAGTTCAACCTTTTGTTAGGTACCCAATAGATTTATTATGGAATACTTAAAACTAATTTTTATTTATCATTATATCAATGTCTATCTGAAAACATTGTTTTTTCCAGAAACAGAAAGGAAATATGTTGTCCAATCAGGAAGTGGCCCTGTTCAAATTTCCATTTTCAATAATTAGCAGATACTTCTACAAGTGAAAATAGATGGCGAAGATGACAATGGTTTTTGGGTTATATCAAGTATCAGAAGAAATTATGTGTATACTTTTCTAAATGGATGCCTATGATAATCAAGCAAGATATGACAATTTGGGAGTAAATACTGTATAATTAATAGTGGATATTCAAGGCAATTTAAGCTAATATGTATTTGAAAACACTACAATCTAAATCTTCAGAGGATCTTCCTCAATCACCTTAATTATTACATATAATATTATATAATTGTATTATTAAGTATTATATATTATTGCTTTGTATTATTATATCATATTAATATGTTATTATCTTAAACGACAAATATTATTTATAAAATTTGTACTGTTTAATTCTTCTTGAATTGTATTTTGAAATACCTAATTATGTTATTCATTTATTTTTCTATTTAGTGCTAATATTGTTGTTAAAAAATTATTATCCTAAATTTTATTCTTTTAATTTTATAAGAATTGCAAACTATTGTATATTATTGAATAAATGATTTATTTTCTTCCTAAACAATATTCTGGTTTCCTCTTTTCTTTATTAAAACACAATTTAAATATGCGATGAACTTTGCAGGATGTTTCTACCAATATTGCAGATCTTCATCAGGGTTAAATTATCAAGACAAAAATATTAAATGCAAAATAATTGCATATTCATAAATAACATAAATGATAGAAATTTTATTAAAAAAAAGGATTTAGATAAAAAGATTGATGTAATCATAACCATAAGATGATTATTATTTTAATCATATCACCTAATATTTTTAAAGTATTATTTGCATTATTACTGCTATTAATATGTATATTTTTTAGCATTATATTATTTGTTTGTACATTGTCTATTCAGCCCTGATGAAACCTGCAATGTTGATCGAAACATTGATAAGCTAATAAATATATCAATTGCTTACTATTCAAGAATTAATTTTGGCCCTCAATCAATAGACCTTCAACATACCTTTATCTGAATGTGTAAGTGATATAAATATAATAAACCCTAATTTTGTAGTATTGAATTAGAGCATCGATAAAACATTGGACATTATGAACAGAAAGAAAAAATAGAATGCTATTGTGAACCTATACTAAAGCTCCAAAATAACTGTATACTTTTATTGTTAATTGTTACAATATTTACTTAAATGAGTTCAAAATATTAATCGAAACAAATGTTTATTTATATCAATGGGATAATAATGGCAATAATAAAAGTCTTATATGAGTAATACCAGTAACCTACATATATATGACAGGATTGAATAGAACAATCAAGGATTGTAGAAATAAAACAAACAATGTTAGGTTAGAAAATGATCAAACTTTCATTTGCACCATTAACTATATTTTTAAATATTTCTATATTTCCATGCTCACATAGTTAATTTATTAATAAACAATTTTCAAAAACTGGATATCTTGAGAATACTCAATGTAGTTAAAATGGTACTGAACTTTCATTAAACAAATCACTGTTTATTGAACTAATAGATGATCAGATAATGACCTACTCATGTAAATCAAACAGAATTCGTAATATACATCCAATAAAGCTAAAATTATTCTGATAATTATGAAGATCTAACGTATTTGATAAACTAGATCAGTTTGAATAACATTTTTTTAAACATATATCTTATTTCTGGATCAGAGCTGGTGTGATTCTATTCTATTCAAACCAATAGTGAAACTATAATATAAATATATTAAAAATAATGTTTTATAAATTTAAAGAACTAAATGTTATGAAAGTTAGGTAATATTACAATATTAGAATATTTTTGTCATGCTGTTTCAATATAAATAAATAATTTAGTTTAAAAAAAAATAGAATTTATTGTTATTTTTTTATATATTCGTGTTTTATATAATGATTTAATTTTCTCGATTGTGATAATATTTGTTTGATCACAAAATCGAGGTTCGTTTGTTTCGAACTAATTCTTTGTCTATTTTGTTGTTCATCTTTGCAAACGAGTATCAAAAATCAGAAAAGCCCTTAGCTCCCAATGTTGCCAACTGTTTAGCAAATAAATTAAACATTACGATGATAATTTTATTAAAAGTTAATGTTTCCAATTTTATTTGACGAATTAAAATTTTGTGTAGGTATATTTTTTATGTACATTTCTGATAGATATAATTTTATTCAACGGAAAAATTACCTTCGCTACTATATTTAATGGTTCATGAAGAATGATAATAAAATGTTTTAATGAGAATTAAGAATATTTAATTTTGATTTATGACGGATATTTATATAATAATTGATTATTAAATTACAATGTACATTTTTTAATAAACATTTTAGACAATAAAGGTTTGTTGGCACACATGGTAACGGCTGGCTTATCGTATTGAAAACTAATGATTTTGAAATGTGAAAACCGCACCTGATCGTACAGTATCGCATCGGAACCAATGTAGGCGCTTCCGTATAAATAAACTATTTTGATTCCACGAGCGACTAAATCGGTCGGATTGGTGTGATAACAACGGACTGAGCCAATGTAGGCGCTCTCGCTATATTTCAGTCATTTGGTTTGCTTCCGAATTCTGATCGCATCGCATCGGATCCAATGTAGGTGCACCCTTACTTAGCCCCATCTTCACTACGAAAATAAAGCCAGTTCCGGTCCGGTGCTGATTTGGACCGAATCCGATATCAATCTTTTCATGACAAACTTTATTCACACTCGAACCCAGGGGTAGTTTCTCTACTTGTCTTTTTCCACGGCACCTGCTATTTTGAAATACAACTTGTTGTATTTCTTTAATACACTTATAAATTTCAATAAAGAAATTAATAAAAAAAAACTATTTTTTTTTTCTAGTGAACTAGCATTGCCAATGATTGTTTAAAATCTTAAACGAAAATAACTCCATTCCGCTTACCTAAGTACAAGAAACTCATTTTGGAGAAAATGAGAGTTAACCGCTTATTCGCTGTTGATATATTAAGTTGTCAGCCTTGGAATAAACTGTTATTATAACTTGGAATATTTAAACTAAGATATTTATTTGAATTGACCCATTATTTTATCCAATTCAAAATAGATTTTGCCCTGATATCGTTTATAGCTGTATTCTTCAAATTAATAAAAAAAGTCACGGAAAGACAAAGGTTCCGCGTTCGAATCCCGGGCGAGGGACTATCTTTTCTCTTTATAATATCTAAATCTTTTAAAATATTTAAAAACTCAAAAAATTGACCAATAATTTTAAAAATTAATAAAAAAGTAGTTTGTTTCCAAAATAATAAGCTTTAGATATTATCTACAATGTGAGCTAAAAAAAAAATATTAGAATAAAGTTGGATAGCTCCAAAAGCAATGCTCTTAGTCCCTAAAATATTGGAAAATAACTAGGATACCTAAAATAAAGATTTATATACAGATCTATAGGTGAATAAGTGATTAAGTCGAATTTTCTCAAAAATTAGTTTCTTATAAATAGAAATTGACAAGAAAAGGAGTAACTGCTAATATTATAACTCTATTTCAAGCCCAAAACTAGGATAATGACACAATTCCGCTTACCTCAATTAAATTAACTTATAATCCATTCATTACGACCTTTTAGTCAAATTGTTTGTCAACGTTTCGCTGACCATACAACAAGCTTCCTCAGGGCTTAATTTGGGACGGAAAACGTTCTTCTATACTTCGTTATTTATAACTTCTGGATCCGTGGGCTGAGCCTATTCCTACAATCATCTTATTGGCTGGGTTCTTCTTACTTGCAGTATGGCCAGCGAAACGCTGGCAAAGAATTTGACGACTGGTCGAAATCAGAAGAAACACCTGACGAATTGATTAAAAATATTGGCCGTTGCAATTTTAGAAAGTTACTTTTCTCTGGAAAACATTCGACTTAATCACTGAGGCTATAGATATATAGCCTATCCTGATATAGTGATAGAAATTGATTATATGTTATTTACTTTGCATTTTTTATTATTGTATTTTGTATCTCCCTAGTGATAGGTACCTCACCTTATACATACTTGTATTAAGGTATGTACTTGTTTTTTTAATTTGAAGAATACAGCTATAAACGATATCAGGGAAAAATCAATTTTGAATTGGCCCAAATAATGGGATAATTCAAATAAATATCTTAGTTTAAATATTCCAAGTTATAATAACAGTTTATTCCAAGCCTGACAACTTAATATATCAACAGCCCCAGCGAATAAGCGGTTAAGTCTAATTTTCTCCAAAATGAGTTTCTTGTACTTAAGTAAGCGTAATGGAGTTATTTTCGTAGTGAATAAGGGGCTTAGTAAGGCATTGGCTTGAAAAGGAGTTACTGCTTATATTACAACTCCATTTCAAGCCAAAAACTACGAGAATGATACGATTCCTGTTGTTCATTGGGACTGTAGATATAAACTAATGGCATTTTATACACACACATATATATATATATATATATATATATATATATATATATATATATATATATATATATAAAATCAAGCCTTGCCATTGATTGTGTGAAATCTGTGTAAGTACAAATTGGCATCAGTTAAAATATGTGTTTGTTTGTAATTTATCGATTCAGTTACTTTATATATGAAGTTGCCAGTCTTGGATAAACCTATATAAACTAAGAGATTTATTTGAATTATCGATTCCACTTCCCTCAATAAAGCTAGTTTTATCTGGAAAAGATTCTACTTAATCCCTAAGGCTATAGATATATAATCTATCCTGATTTAATAACATGTATTTGTTTTTTATTATTAAATCGAATTTTCTCAAAAAATGTTTTCCTGTGCTTAGGGTCTTGTTATTTTCGTATTGAATAAGAGGCTTAGTAAGGCATTGGCTTGAAAAGGAGTTACTGCTTATATTACAACTCCATTTCAAGCCAAAAACTACGAGAATGACACGACTCCGCTTCCCTCAATGATGTTTAAGTAAATGTTCCGAGGAAAAGATTAGACTTAATCACTATATCATACCAAGAGTTGTAGATAGACTTATTCTCCGTTGCTGTAGGTACTTAGGTATGTATGTATTTATGTAGCTCCAGGTAGGTTATGTTTATGGCGTCATGATAAGAGTAGAGGTAAAAGAGATCCATGGAGGTATAAGAAGAGAAGGCAGCGAGAATAGAAAGGATTTAACAAGAGGAGCTTCGAATGGTACGGGGGGATGGAGAGGAGACTAATGATGAAACTTAGCCACCAGAGGCGCTCTACACTTTTTCGACAACAACGCCTATTAAAACTTGCCCCTTCTTTCAGCCACCTTGTGTCCGTGTTGCTCTTCATCCTATCAGCCCAGGATTAAGGACATCTGCTAGCAACAACTGCTTGGGGTTGACAAATATCTAATTTTGGAAAATAAAATTCAAATATTTCTATTATACAAATATTTTATTTATCTTTTTAAAAAAAGATGGACCTTAACGGAGAAACCTCTTGTTTCCAAAGTTATTTCGGTAGTTTTCTGTATCCCGTCCGTTGACATCACCGCTCAGGTGTCACTTACTTCAACTGTATCGACCATGTCAGGTTATGGTGCCTACAATGAACTTCAAACAAGCATAAAAATACTTTGTACTTTTCCTTTTCATATTTAAGTTTCCTATTATGCCCGTTTGCTCAAGACATTTTCTTAGGAATGACATTCCGCTCCTGAAAAAATAGGAGAGCCGATTTTTCATCAGTGACCGTGTAAAAAATCTTTTCCAAATTCCAAGTCATATTGAAATTTAACAAAAACAAAGTCACTTTCAACTAAACAAACAATACAATAAGTGATAACAATAGATCTGTAAATTCCCCTCTAGTTTTCCGTAGTAAATATTATAGCTAACAAAGCGATTTCAGCTTCGAAAAATGAATGCGATCGTAATACTATGTCTCTTCACTATTCAACAGAGCATATACAACAGTTCTTAACGTTTTTATTATAAAGTTAAATGATTAAATTAAGTATAGTTTGTAAATTAGTAATAACTATTGTGGAATCTCACTCCTACCGACTTGCTATAAAGTATTCTCATCAATCCTAACTAGTTATTCAATCTGAAATTCAAAAGAAAATAAAGGCACGATTAAAGGCGGGAAATGCTTGTTATTTTTCAATCTCGGCATTACTATGTTCGCCTGTTTTGTCCAGAATTCTAAAAATCAGAACTTATAAAACCATCATCCTACGCTTCTTTACGGATGTAAAACGTGGCCGCTACAGCTGAAGGATGAACGTCTAAAGGTATTCATAAATATGGTGTCGCGTAGAAAATTTGGTCCAAAAAAGGACGAAGCCACTGAAGAATTCAGGAAGTTACACAACTCGGAATTGCGAAGCTTAAACCCGGTTAATATTACTCAAGTGATAGAGTCATGAAGATTACGATGGGCGTGTAAAGTTGCCAGGCTTCGTGTTGAGGCCACAAAGCCAGAATGTTTTAAAATTTTATAATTATGGTTTGAGATTTTTAAATTGTATAAGTTATTTTTGAATCATTCAAATCTAATGAGTAAAAAACCTTTTTTTTGTCAAAAATGTTTTTCGTTATTTAAAATACGTTTCGACTTATTTAGTCATTTTTGATTTGATTTCCTTATAAGTCTATTTTTATTTAATTTAAATATGTTTACTGATAAATTTGTACATAGTATATAAATTAATATGTATAAAGTATATCAAGTTTGTTTATGTACGAGCTGAGCGGCCAATTCGTAAACAAACTTGCTTATATATTAAGGCAACTCGCACCGCCGGACGGGATTAACGGACAGTGCAGAGTTCTTCTAGTTCTGCAGTTACGTTCACAGTGTACACAGTGAAATAATATTGGGACCGTGTCCTCACTTCTTCACTCCAGTATCTTCCGCGTAGGAACAATCAATACGATCCTGGTCGTGATGAACTGCAAACGGTTTTATCATTATTATTACTATTTTCAAAATACATTTAATTTTTATTAACATTTTTTTTTGTATAGAATATTTTTATTTGGTTATGTCTTTTTTATTTTATTGCAATTATTATGTTTTTTTTTGCAATTTATGATCATTAGTATTGTTTTTTTGTCATTAGTATGTGTGTGAGATATTATTATTTTCATTTTTGGTTTTCTCACAAGACATAATTTATTTTGAATAAGCAATAAAAATTTAGTTATTTTTTTTAATTTTATATAAATCTCATTATTTTATTTCCAAAAAGAGCCCATTGCACTATCCAGCCACTTTAACAAAACATTTATTTGACGGTTCGTGCTCAACCTTTTAATTTGCGAAAGGCAGACGGCCGCCACACTTCGTAACGAAAGAATTCCTAAAAAGTTAATAAACGTTGTGCCGACTGGGAAGCGTCTGAGAGGTAGACCGAGACGTAGGTGAGAAGATTGCGTTAAGAGTGATTGGCGGATTTGGGTTCGGGTTGTGATCCGTGGGCAGAAGTTTGTAAGCAGAGATTGGTGGTATCGGCATCGAACCTTCGGGTTCGCTAAGCCTTATTATTATTGAACATTGAAGGCTTTAGGTCCGTGCAGGTTCGTACGCAGTACAGCGTTCTCAGTTTTGCCGAGGCATGAACTGATTCATATCGAAGTAACTTGTACAGTCATTATTTTTTATTTGGTGGAGGGGGCACTTCATTTATAGTAACTTAATAGATCCTATTGCCACATCCTGAATCACCCATTCACTACACTTTAACGACGCATCAGCACATCTTTATATTATTCGAATATATAAGAAATGTTATCTATTAAAAAAATGATAAAAGAATATCAAATAAAACTTTAACAAAAGCCATCTTAAATATTTAGCTATTGTGAGCTTCCATTGTTTCAGTTTAATAAGGAAAAGGGATGGCTTTACTTATGCCGTTTAAATAATTCCGAGCAAACAAACCTTATTAGCATACTTGTGTTTCTTTGTGATATTAAAAATTCTTCAGCAGCTTTTTCTTAAGAGGCGGAATGTTTCCTTAATCTCATATCTTCCAGGACTTCTTTATCGCCTTCAATTATTTTCTAAGAGTAGGATTCCCCGCAAAATGTGGTACTTCAACAGATGACACATTATTCTAAGAGCAACATAAGATTTAATGATAAATTCTTTATTAAATTTTAATAGTTTCATATAAAATCTTCCTTTATTTTATATTATATATTTTATATTATTTATTTATCTCATAAAAGGAGAGGGGATATTTGGAAATTTAGGTTATAAAATTAACCCTTACTCACCTCTACGAAAATTATAAAAATCATTGCCATTTTCCAAGCTGTACCATGTTCCATATCACGACTAAAACGTGGAGGAGAACATTAATAGTAATTAGAGATAGTAAATCCCACACCAGCAAATAAAAGTTATCCAAATAAGTAAATCTTGCTCACTGCTAGATGGCTCGTGATTTAACCTATATGTTACCCATCATATAACATATATATATATATATATATATATATACAATGATTAATATGTACAAAAAGCCCAGAAGCGCTCTATGCAGCAGAAGTTTTAATCTCCAACAAGCCAATATTGATGCGTGATCTAGAAGTCACGGAAAGAAAAATATTGAGAAAAATTGCGGGACGGGTTAAAAGCGACCAATAAAGACGACGCCATACTCGCAAATATAAAAAAAAATATATTTTTTTTTTTAATTCAATTTATTGATATTTACAACTATAGTACTATTACAATAAGTAAATCTGCTATATGTACAATACGACTTGAAAAGCACTTGTGGAGAAACTACCCATCGGTAGCACTCCAAAAAAAAAAAAAAAAAAAAAAATATATAGGTATATATATAAACACAATACGAAAAAGAATAATTCAGTTCTATGGACATTACAAAACATGAACTCAAGCAGAATGACCACAAGACACTTATCTTGAAAAACTGAAAATGGCCAACACTATGACTAAGGAAACTGAAAAAGATATTGAAAAGCTAGGGACCCTCTCCGGAAGGAATTGAAGGACGTTCTTTACCGTCTTTACGTAATCATTAATAGAAAGCAAACAACACAGGGAACGAATGAAAGAGATATGGAATAGAATAAAAGAATATGTAATGAAATAATAAATAAATATAATATAAATTTATATATAGTTGCATGTACGATGCTATAAACAAAAATTGATTGAAAAAGCTCTTAATATCTATGTTTGTAATAACATAAACATCTAAGAACTTATAGATAAAATTCTATTACCATTAATCGTCAGAATTCCAGCATTTCCCCATCCTAGATCCTGCCTGTTAACAGAATAAATAATTTCTCTGTCACAGCCGACTTTGAACCCGGAAGCGTAGCAACTCATCGCTCTACCACTGATCTTCAAAAAAATAACCTACACCACTAACCCCATGAAATCCTTAGGTCTTGTACATGATGGAGACTATAGTGTTTCCAAGATAACATATGTGCCGGGAAGTGATTCCAAGATCATTCATGTCCTAAATCACGCTCAACCACCAGATAATAATAATAATAATAACAATTTTGGAAATAAATGATCACTTTGATTGTGAATAATTTCTGAACTAGTGTTCTTGGTAGTACATATCTGGATACTATTGTTGTTTCATTTGATTATGTTTTATCAGCTCTGCTATCATGGCCTATTTCGTAATCTCGAGTGTTTAGATACAATGTCTCTGATTTTTATACATTAATATGAATTTTTTCAGCAAGAGTGATCTTTTGTTTTACTATCTAGAAGATACCCGAGACGTTAATAGATTTATAAGAAGAAAAGTAGGTTATTATATACTTTATGTATTATTCTATAAGAATGCCGTGTCATGTAATAACCCAATTACGTTGGAAATACGTTATTAGGGCAGTATGACTAGTTAATTATGTTTTTCTCTCTCTTCGTAAAATCCGTCATTCTTCATAGTTTAATTTTTTTTTCACGGACCGGCCTTAGAGACCACGCGAATATCATTATTTTCACCTCTTTTCATACCCCTTCCCTCTATAATATAAATTTTACCTTTATATACCTCTAAGATATAAATTTTACCGGTTATCATTTCTCTTTTGGAATATATAGAGTTAAGTATTCGAAAGGGTTATTCCTACTTCAAGATTAAGGATATAATTCCTATGAAGAAACAATGTCTACCGATTTGTCCCCAATGACAACACTGATACAGTGAAATGGTAGGAAAAGTGCTAGGCCTCAGCAAGTTAGTGTAACGTTCCAACTCCATTATTATATTGAAGTGAACTGATGTGTTGTGTTCTTCGCCTAAATTCCCACAAATGCCATCAAATCACCTTTACCCTCCGTCGTAAACCAATGACTTCCTGTAGTCCTCTATCGTTTAATAACATCCCAGCGATCCCTTTAGAACAAGCCCGGTACTTAGTGCTGCTCCTTGACAAACGCTTAACTAAACTGAAACGACAAGAAACAGCTCGCTATTTAGGACTTCTTCAGCATTTATGAGACAAAGGCTCTAAACTCCCAATCAATTATATATGACGATCATAGGACTACACTAAGCCATCGAATTCCTCTCCTATTCAATCCTTACAATCCATAATCCTTCGTAAAATTCTCAATGCTCCTTACTTTGTTACGAACAAAGTAATCCATAATGACCTTCATGTCCCATTTGTTACTGGTTAGATCTGAATCCGATATCAATTTTTTCATGACAAACTTTATTCTCACTCAAAGCATCTAGTTTCAAACCTCGCAACTTTTCAATTCCTGATAATCCTCTGAGACGTCTTAAAAGAAGATGGCCACGTGACCTTCTAAATTGATCTAGTTACTTGTCTTTTTGCATGCCAATATTGTACCATTCCTGCCATTTAGTTGTTGTATTTTTATAATTCAGTTGTAAATTTCAATGAATAAAAAAATAAAATAATCTTTAAAAAAGTCACGTTAGTTGGAAAATGAAAGGTGGAAGATCATTTTTTTTTAAATGATCCATAATTTAATAATTCTATTCAATCCTTCCGCCCCTATTTTCCATTGAGGATATTATACACATAACCGTATGTAGTAGGTACATATAATATTATACCCGCCCCACTAGATCGCTAGATACTCATACTCAATATTGACATATACCCCATACGAAGGAACCCTACCTCCCTAAGACAGAACACCCCCCCTCCACCTTGTTGACTTTCAGAGAGACCCTGAGGGCCACAACTGATAGCCCTTATATAGCGCCTTGTTAGTTCTCCTCTGCCCTTCGGCTAACGATGTACCCTTGTTGTACATGTTACCGGATACCATCAGAGTACCATCAATAAAACGGACGAGCAGGATATTTTGTGAAAATATTATTCCCGAAAAGAATTTTTAAATATTTCAGATATTTACTTATATAAATATATATTCGCGATTGTTCTTTATTTAATTTGATTTCGTTTTATGATACTATTTGGGCCAGAATATTGGGGGTCGTAGTTACATTCACGGTACTCATGATTATGCAACATAGCTTCACCCCTTGAAGGTTCAGGTAAACCATAATTCTGTATACGTTGGCAAAATATTGAATAAAATTATTATTGTTTAAAAATAAAGCCTGCTTACTTATTTTCACATCTCTAACTTCACAGATTTCGGATTTTCCCTATTTAACACTTTTAGTGGTTGATTTTTAGAAAATGAAAAAAGACGTAATTCTTTATTTTAAATTTAGAAGTTCAAAATCCAAAAATTTCATGGTACTCGCTTAACAATGACGTATTATCTCCCTCTTAAGGGGTGAGTTTTCAAAATTTCTTTTCTTAGTGCGCGTTGGCTTTATAAATTGTACCTACTGTCCAAATTTCAAGTCGCCGTTTTGGCTCTGCGATGGTCTATCAGTCAGGAAACACTCTTTTATACATATAGATATTTTATATATTATTTATTTATTGTTATGGCTCTGCAAGAGCCCAGGCCTCACCACAAGCCAAGCAATCTTTCGATCCTGCGCGATCCTCCTTTAGTTTTGTACACCCAGCAGTTTCTATCATCCGACATCAACCAGCCATCTGATGCGAGGGCGTCCTCCGTTTCTTTTGCCGTCATATATATATTTAGATAACTTTAATAAAACATTACAGTATTAAGATAAGTAAAAGTAAATAAATACAGAAAATCCAGCGCAATCCTGACCTTAAATAGTTCTTATGGTGTAACTATGATTTCTACCACAACATGCACTCTTAAATTTCGATAGTTACTCATAAGTTAATTCATCATCATCATCACACGGCACTATGGTCCATGGAGGACCTTAGTCTCCTCTAACATTTATCTCTTCTCCAATTTCTCGACCAGAGGAGCCGAAGGTCAGCTTCCACATCGTCCAACCACCACATTCTAGGCGTCCCTCTTCCTCTTTCTCTCTCTGGACTCCATACTCACCTTTTGAAGCCTTCCTTTACACTGGCGGATCTGGGAGAATTTTCAGGGGAGGCCATGGGTCAAGGTGAATTTGTTATCAATATATACGATCCACATATGAACGAAGATACATAAAATATCAATTTTTAATTTAAGACAACTGAGGCTGGAAAACAATAACATGGATAAAATAAGCTCTTTGAACAAAGCGGTAGCTATCTGTATGTGAATGAAAAACATAAAAGGGTTCGGAATCGTTGATTTTGGATACACCCATTGAGAAAAGAATCGATACAATGAATAATTTTGGTTTGTAAAATGTGTTTTTTTCTTGTTGAAAACCAACTACGATTCAGGCAATATCAACTAATGAGAACTCTAGGGGGGCCATGGTCCCCATGCCCCCCCCCCTCAAATCTGCCAATGTAGCTTTATCCATTCTGTGCGCCCCATCTTACTCTTACTTTTTTAATACAAGACACTCAGACTCTTTATAAAGGTCCTACTGTTCCAGATTACTTATTAATTAAACGATTAAAAGATTTCCTTATTATTCTATATAATGGCTATTTGTAATAGCGATTTTGGGATTTATCTAGAGATAAAAAGAGAGCTCTCTCTAGCTAAATCCAAAAATCGCATATTTATTTTATTTTATTTTACAAAAATTAAGACGTAAAGGAAAACGTAGTTTGTTTTGAATTCAGAGAATAGAAACATAGCTCCAAACATTTGCGCCCGGCTAATGGAAAAGTGCTCGTATAGGCTAACCAAACCAAATTGTATTTTTGATATATCACTCATATTAACTGTTCGTTCAATTTTTTCCAAATCATAAAGACTTGTCGGATTTAAAGGGAATATCATTAACAAGTTTCGACTCAGTTGAGGAGTGATAATATTGGGTATTATTGTTTGGAGACAAAGTTTTCCGTAATCATTCGAGCATTTAGCTCTGTCAAGAGAGGGCGGATATTAAGGGAGGGATGAGCTCGTGAGGAGTTAGGAAGTGAACGATGATAAAGGCCTGTAGAAGATAAAACAGATTGGTCCGTTCCAACTTCACTTAAACAACGTTTCGTATCAAAGTAAATATTGAGCGGGAAGTTGATACTTTGCCCTCTTACTTAATACTTTGGACTTAAAGTCAACCGGATCATGTGGATCAGTTAGGTTGAACTTTACATCACATTAATGATTTTATCATATACATAAATACATGTTTCCTTATGGATCTCCATTTCTTCATTCATTTTCCGCTCCGGAACCCTTGCGATCTTCAAATCCCGTATATTCAATCACATCATAGAATAAAATAGAAAAAAAAGGAAGTCATCAGGACTGCTGACAGAAGTGAAAATTAAAAACATCGGAATGCCTTTGTTTTTTATTTTTTTATTTATAAATTAACTACCTTTTGCCCACGGCTTCGCTCACGTGGAATTTGGTCTGCCACATAAAGTTTCGTGGAAGATCATGTTAAATAGATAATTTAATTCTTTTTAGCTATGGGTTACTCGTATTTCCGAAATTTCAGATGTCTAACTTCAAAACTGACGGATTCCATACAATACTTTGAACCCCTATTATATAAAGGGGGAAACCCTTGGGGTGAAATTGTCCAAATTCCTTTCTTAGTGCTCATTTAAACTATACAAAGAACCTATTTGCGAATTTCAAGATGCTAAGTTCAATGGTTTCTGCTGTGCGTTGACCGCTGGGTATGTCAGTCAATTAGGTTACAGTTTTATATAAACTTCGCCTGTGTGGTGTGTTGATAAAAAGTAGCCTATGTCCTTCCCCAGGCTGAGATTATCCATATCAAATTTTATCATAGACGGATCAGCACAGCCGTGGAACATACATTGACACTGATTACAAGGGGATACAAGGGACGGAAAGAAGTTTACTGTTGTTCGTGTCAGTAATGGATTAGTATCTAATGTTATTGAATTTATTTTTTAATTCCCCCATGATTTATTTACAAATATATACAATGCTGCTATATAAACTAAAAGCCTTTTATTACCTTTCAGTATTTTAAGGATTGAATTTATTGAAAAGGATTACTTTTTCAATTTTCAAGTTTAGTATGTACAACGGTTTCACTTGTCGTACGGCAGCAGCGAGAAGTGAACTTTTTTTTTCTTTTCTTAACAATCTTCTTTAGGTTTAAAGATTATTAAGTAGGATTTTTTTTGGATAGGATGGAAAGGATCTCTTGTACTGTACGATGTACATTTTAAGAGAAGGGTGAGAAAAATGAGAAGTTCTAATTTATTTATTTATATTCACTAACTATATATTTTTCCGGTGATAGGGCTCACCGTGTCCTTTTACCGAGAAGTGAACTATGTTACTTGAATTGTTTTGTTCAGCGAAAATATGTAGATTTAGCGAGTAAGAAACACGTGAGCAAGCATACAAACTTTTCCCCCCTTTTTCACCCCTTAGGGGTACAAAGTCGATTAGTGCTGAATAACTTTATTTTAAATTTTACCAGTCATTTATTCTCTTTTGGAATATATAAAACGTAGGATTTGTCCAGTTAGTAACATCAAGTTAGTTATTGATTCCCTGCCAATACTCAGAACAAAACCTAGACAAACGTTTAATTGGAATCCTCATACTAGATTGAAAAAACTAGAAACTATAATGGGGCCTCCTGAATTGCCGTCACTCGATCCTCATCCGGCCGTACTCCTGATTGGGAGACAACGTGCCCCAAAAATTTGATCTCGCTTAACCCAAATCTTGATTTTTCGCGGGACAATTTAAGACCAAATTCCCTAACTCGTTGAAACACCGCGTGCAGATGTCTTATGTGCTCCTCTTCAGACCGATTGAAGACAATCAGGTCGTCCGTATAGACTTGGGCGAACTCCTCACCCAACCCTCTCTGGAATACGTCCATAAGACGCTGAAATGTGAGCGGGGCCCCTTTCAATCCAAAGGGCATCCTCACAAATTCGTAATGGCCACGCTCCCAAGAAAACGCAGTCATCCCTACATCTTCGTCGGCACTTGGTGATATCCACTCTTTAGGTCGAGCGTGCTAAACATCGTTGCTCCCGCTAATCGGTCCAGAATATCTTCCGGATATTAGCGGATACCTTTCGTCCACCGTGGCCTCGTTCAGCTTCCGATAATTGACCACAACGCGATATTGTTTTTCGCCGCCACCCGAAGAACCCTGCCGTTTCTCAACGGCCCACAGTGGACTGTTGAACGGGGAATTGCTAGGCCTGATAATACCCTGCAGTAAGAGCTCGTCCAATTGTTTCCCTATTATATTTCTCATGGCCTAGGGTTTCTGCGGTTCTTCACATATATCGAATTAGTTGATTTCAGGACGATCCTATGCACCGTTCTTCCCGTGGTCGGCAAAATTTCGTTCTCCCTATGGAACAAGTCCCAATGCCGAATGATAACACTTTGAATGGCTTCCCGACTACACTCGACTACCCCTATTTCAATACCGCGGCCTCTTCGAGTAGTAGTAGTGTAGTATTCCCTGTCACTTAACCGAATCCACCACTTTCCTCGAACAACCCGTAACTCTAACCCCGCTTGCTGCAAAATGTCACACCCCACTATAAGTTCGTATCCGGGCATTACGGCTTCAGTTATGTGCAGTCGTATCCGGAAGTCCCTCCCTACCAACTGTTCGCAATTAAAATAACCCTCGCCCAGGGTTTTGCAACGCCCACTCATAGTGACCATCTCACATTCGCAACCCCGGTGTGACCCCCACATACCCACCCGTTCCGCCCCTTCTTTACTAATTATCGAATTTGTGCTGCCGGTATCAATCAAAGCCCTCACATTTACCTCCCTTAACTTCACCACGGGCAACCTCGTCCGTTCTCCCTGTTCTCTATAATTATTAATTATTAACTCGCTCGCGAAGTTGCCCCACCCATTACCGTACCCTCACTCTAATCTCTGTTGCCTAGGCGCTCCCTCGGAACCGAAAGAACCCCCCTCCGGGGATTAACCCTCCTTACCTCATATCCTCTAGGTGCTGGGGTGCTGTGTCCTGACCGTGCGCTCTCCTCTCCTGAAGACTCCCCGCTGGAGTAGGGCTCCTCTCTCCTTCCGTGCGTCTGCCTTCTGGTCCACTCCTGGGCGTTGACCTCCAAAGGCTCCGGTTGAGGTCCTCTCCTGGTATTTCTCGGTTTGCGCCTGGGGCATTCCCTCGCGACGTGCCCTTGTCTTCCACATTCGTAACATCTTGTAAGATGACATTGTGCTGCGACGTGTCCCGGCTGATCACACTCGTAACAGCGCCTTTCCTGCCTCTTTCGCCGATCCTCTGAGCCTCTGCTAGGTCGTTTGTCAAAGCTTCTGTCTCCGCTGCGTCTGGGTGAGCTACGGAACTTTCTTCTTGGAGGTTTCACCTCCGTCCACTCTTCTTCCGGATTCGCCAGTCTCGTTCCTTTCCTTTCACCAGCATCCATGAGTTCATGTGCACACTCCAGGAAGTCCTTGTCTCGTGGAAGTGAGCCCGGCCGGTCAGCATAATGGTTTAGCTGTACCTTAAGGATGCTCCTCACGAACTCCATTCGTTGTGCCCCTACTGCTTGTCCCAGTGTTTCCACCGTCTTCTCTACTAATCGGTTGTATAAAACCAACAGCTTTTCAGCGAACTCGCCTTCCGATTGGCCGAGGGTCCTCCGCTCCTTTAATAAATAAAAGGTGTCCTCCTCCGGAGTCCATCTACCTCCGCCGTATAACTTCTTTAGACGCCCCTTAAGGGTGTCCCATGAGTGCGTGATATCCCCTTGTATTGAATTTAAAATTCGCCGCGAGATGCGACTCACTAGGGATGCCTCTAACAGCGCCACATCAGATTCCAGTAGAGCCCCTGACTCCTTCCTGGATGCTATTAATTTCTTAATTTGGTCTCCTCCTTTTAAAAAGTGCTTCAAATCGCCGACTACTCCAGTAAAGGGCTTCAACTGGCCAATCACCTCGTGGATAAAAGCGGAACTTTGTGTCCTCATCTTTAATAATTCCAACTGCATCGTTTCGTTGGCCTCCGCTAATTGAGACTCCAATTTGGTTTTCTCAACTTGCGCTTGTGCCAGTCGAAATTCGTAACTTGACCGTTCGTCGTCGTTCATAGTTAGAGGTGAAGCTAACAAAACTAAACTGTTAAGTTGCTAATTAACTATGACGCACAATTAACTCCCGGGTTTCGGCACCACTCATAATCGGACTGAAACGATTAATTAAAATAAAAAGGGTTTGGGGAAACAGAGTAACACACCGCATTCAGAGAACAACTGATCTTTATTTCATCTTCTCCAGTATATATAGTTTTACATTGTTTATACAAATCCTTATCTTAATACTATAGACTTAACCTTATGGAATATTTACATAGACTTAGTTCTACTTATATCACTGTAACTTATATATATTATATGTATATATATATATTTTTTTTTTAATTTTGAAGAGAAAAGATATGTCTTGGCCGGATTCGAACCCGGGTCGCCCGCGTTTCTAGCGCGGTGCTCTAACCACTGAGCTACCAAGGCACGCATTCCAGCTAGACAAATCCTTTCTTTTCACTGATCCTATATCCCTGAGATCTCGCAATTTTTCGAGGTATACACGGGGAAGTCACGGGTAACTTTTGTTGGAAAGAACGCGAGCGACCCGGGTTCGAATATTGGCCAAGACATAATCTTTTCTCTTCAAAATTAAAAAAAATATATTTAAATAATTAAAAAAGAACCATAAATAAAAAAAATAAAAAAAAAATATATGTGTATATATATATATATATATATATATATATATGTGTGTGTGTGTGTGTGTGTGTGTGTGTGTGTGTGTATATATATACACATATATATTTCAGGTAGTTAAACTAGCGATTGTGTTTTAAGTTTCAGATTAAGCCCTGAGGAAGTTTGCAGTATGGCTAGCGAACCAATGAAGAATTTGACTACACGGTTGAAACCAGAAAAAACTCGTGATGAATGGATTAAAAATACTGGCTGTGGCAATTAAAGAGAGTATGTTTTAAGTTGTTATTATTATTATCATAAATTGCACAACTGTTAAACAATCTTTTAGTTAAATATTATTAATCTCACTTCCAAAATGATTTTATTCCGAGATCAGGTTCCTTAAGAATAACATATGTGGCCAAAAAAAATATAATATATGAGGCGAGGAGATGCGAAAGGGGATAAATCCAAATTTGAAAATTTTTCAGGAAACAAGAAAATATGCATAATGGATCAGGTGATTATTTATTTGAAACAATTATTTTTGGATCAAAAGTTTTCAAACCACATCAGAAACACATCTGTACACTATTGTTCAGATTTTCAAAATTTAAAATGTTTAAGCAATTTAAATAAATTGGATTTATCCCAATCTGCAAGGGAAAATTTAAGAAAGTCAATAAACTAGGAAAAAAGCTCATGAAGATTAAGTTTCACAATGTAGTGGAGCGGGCGAGAAAGTAACGCTGGAATGTTCTGCTCCTGCAGGAACGAACACAGAGATCGGAAAGTCGAGATTTTTTTTTCGTTGGATTAAGCTGAGGATTTGAATTGTACTGAATTGAAAGACAGTAAACGTATGAGGGATCACCATGATATCCATACAATTCCTTGAATATCACAAACAGATTTTCAGCTACACAATCACTTTTTTATAATTATTTTTAACAGTTCTCTTAATATTGAATAATTATTAGTTGGCCGTATAATAATGAAGAAGAAAATGGTCTGGGTGAAGGTCAAAAAATGATTCCTTGAATAGTGAAATATTTTCTTAATATTTCGTTAAAGATATACTAATATAAAATGTTAGTTATAATTAATAAAAAATGTTAGTTCATCTATTCTTTGCATTTGCTCTAAGGCACTAATGCTTTTGGTTATTTAAAAAAAAAAATTGTCACTTTTACTGTTCCACCTTCATTTCTCCGTTAATAAGACTTATTTCCTAGGAACTAATAGTCGTTTAGTGTTGAATAACTTTATTTTAAATTTTACCTGTCATTAATTCTCTTTTGGAATATATACAACGTAGGATTTGTCCAGTTAGTTATTGATTCCCTGCCAACATTTAATCAGTGAAATGGAAGGAAAAGAGCTTTGAAAATTCAGGACCTTTTTTTTTAATTAAAAAAGATACCGCTAAACAAAAGAGTCACGTTAGTTACAGAAACAGGTGGAAAGTAACTTTTTTACTTGACCCTTTTATTTCATTATCCGTATTATTATTCATTTATTATTAACATATATTAACCATATATATCATTACATATTTCAAGCTGAATAGCTGATTAGGTAAAGCATTGAGTTACTGAGCTCTTGCGCTGTAGGTTCCAGGTCGGACTAAGCAGATATTATTATTCTTTATAACAGCTGTGGATTGACTCTGTAATCCCTCTCCTAATTGGAGAAAACCTCGCAGTTGAGCCTGGTAATGGCCATATCACATCCATGCATTATAAACTACATTACACTTAAATGTAAGTTATAAGTTTTAGTAACCCAGCCTTTATAAAGTGAGTACTCTTCATTGGTGAAAAAAACTTGGCGGTTGAACTTCATCTCAGTCAAAACACCTCAATGCATGAAGTATTGGCTTAGGTTTATAGTGATACAAGTTTTTTTAAATCTCAAATATTCAACCTTGGCAACCTGGAACTTTGGCTTGCGCTTAACTGTTTACATTTGGAAATTTAATTTCACAACTATTATTATGACAATTTATCACGATTGTACAGCGGTTCTTGTATGATATTATGTTTTAAATAATATAACGATATCACTGAAGAATAGTGTCAAAACTAGAAGATTAAAATAACTTCCTTTCTTATAATAACATATTATAATATCTTATTCCGGTAGAAAATATCAGATACTCAGGACAAAACCTACACAAACGTTTAATTGGAATCCTCATACTAGATTGAAAAAACAAGAAACTACAAGCTGTTTCCAGCTACATCAACGCTATTACGCTATAAGCTTCCAATTAATTACAAAAGACACATATTCATGATTATTATAAGACACATTTTTAAGTAAGCAGTAGACCTTTAAGCCATCGAATTCCTCTCGTGCGAATGTTTACAATCCAAAATCCATCGAAAGATCCTCAATGCTCCTTACTTAGTTACGGATAAAGTCATCCATAATGATATTAATGTCCCATTAGTTACTGATTAGGTCCGAACATGATATCTGTCCTTTCATGATAAACCTTATTCCAACTCAAACCCATTAGTTTTCAACTTAGCAACCATTTTATGTTGTACTCCGAGGTGTCTGAAAAGAAGAATGCCTCATGACCTTTTAAGTTGAATTTGTTATTTTCGGTAGTTTCCCTACTAACCTTTTTATCATGCCACTAGCTGTCCCGACAGACGTTGTTCTGTTTTCTCAAACCATTACAATGGCAACTTCATTGTTTGTTGGTGCATTGAAACATCTCGCATATTCTCTTATAGGAGTTTTATCAGCTGTGATTACCAGATGGCATAAGATCCAGTTCACTTTTAAACAATATATTCAAATGTATTGATGAAACAAAGTTTTTAATTGTTCTACAATAGACCTCCTCACTGAACTGTTATTTACACAACGCTGATCAATTTCTTCTGTTGTATTGCCCATTTATTTCATTTGCAGACATTTAAAGTCGCCATCTGTCACCGGCAACAGAGAACCTGCTTTTTGATATATTTGGCCTTATATCTGCAAATTAAACAGAAAAGCTTTATTTTTAAACAACAACTTAAAAGGAATAAAGATAGTAAGTCTTTTTACCTTAAGAGTTGGCACGAAATTGTCGCGATATTGTTGCCCCAAAATAAGTCATTTGGAAGCAGTTGTTATATTGTATGTTTGTAAGGAAATGTATGGAATCCGTTCCAGTTTTTGAAACCAAAGAATATAATGGCTCTGGTGGCGGAACCAATATTTATATAAAGGATGACAGGCAAACCCCAATAAACTTTTACTAACAACTAACGCGCGTTTGTTTTGCGTTGGGGTTACAGCTGGGAACGATTTGTATGGGAAAAGAAAAGTGTTGTTTTTATTGTTTCCCTTGTCATTTTTAAGTGTTTCTCTCCATAAAAACCTTCTTTGTGCCATAACAAAAATAAGAAGAAAAAAAATGTCTCGAGTTTTGCGCTTAGCAACACATTTGGTAATTCATTTTAATTAAAAGAATGAATAATGTAACGTGTTTACAGTTACAACCATTATCTGATGAGGCTAACTTTAACTAACAGTAACATCTACTAGTCGCGTCTCAGACAATTTTCTTTTTTTTTAATGCCAAACAATTCTACATCCGCATTTTTTAATATTCTTACACTCCTGGCTCGGGAAGGTTTCTTCAAACAGTACAGGGACTTAGTACCTTTTTTAATATAGGATCCCCGGCAGTTTCCAGAGGAAGCCTTGAAGAACTCCTGTAGGAAGAAGGGACGTAGCCCCCAATATGAAAATAAAAGACGAGGAAGGATTAGAGGACGGTGTAGAGAGAAAGAGAGAGAGTGGAGGGTATATTTAATAAAAGAAGAACAGAATATAGTTAATAAAGTGAAGACAGTAAATAAGGAGGCAACGGGAGGAAACAATAAGGCTATTCCTCGGAGCAGATATTATAGTCTCCTCAGGGTAATGAAATTCTACCAAAAGCCCCCCTCCTACTCGATTAAATCCCTTTAAATCTTTTCATGCAATTTCTTTCTTCTTACTTATATTCTCCGCGCCGTCCTTCTGACTAACCTCTTCATCCTTATTAGATAGAACGGACGATTATTAGCTTTGACAGATTCCTTTAATTCGATCAATCGATATAGGAATCGAGATTAAACTAAATTAAATCTGAATGAGCGATTTCAGTAAGTAGGTCTCGAGTTTGAGATCAGCTTTTTTCCATTGAGACCGTCTTACTCAATTTTTATTTAATGCTTTGTGTAATAGAAGAAGAGGAAATTAAATGTGTTCCACTACAATCCATGAAAGGTTTTGGATACCTATTAGGAACCGTACGGTTATGCAGGTATGCGGGGTATCACCTGATTTGTTCGATATCCCGCTCAACCACCATGTTTCAATCTCCCAAATAATGATACCCACATTATAACGGCTGAGTGAGCCCAAGGAGAGTCTAAACAACTCACAAGGGCGAATAACAGCTATAGACTAATAATTTATCCAACAGCGAAGAAATCTCCATTGTTGGCTTAGAAAGAACAAACTCTACCATGTGCTAAGTAGCGTTGGGCAATAGTCGATAGTTAGCACTATCGACAGGCCTAAACTATAAGCTGAAAAATATCGATCGCTATCGACAGTTTTTTCGATAGCTGCTTACTTTTTTTCCAAACGTATTCAATAAAGAAAATCAACTAATTTAATTAAATTGAATTACCTACCTACTATTTGAAATTTGCAGGATTATAAATTATAAGGTTATATCATAAAGATGAGAAAAAAAACTAATTTATTTGAATTTTTAAAAAGTATTTACAATTTACATATTTACAACAACAATGAACAAATCAAATCTTCAGAAAAGATAAATAACGAAATGGTTGATTTCAAGTGTGCTCCTTGGGCCACATATTTATTTATTAAAGCCGAAAGAAAAACTAGCGTTGCTAGTTGAACATTTAAGAATTGTAGAAAAATATCCCTAATTAAAGAGGAAGTTAAGGTTATAAAAATCCAGAAGAGCCAATGCTCATTACCGCGAATTTGGTTTGTTTGCACAAGTGTGAGACCAGGGCCGGCTTTAACTTACGTGCAGGTTGTGCGTTGCACACGGCGCCAGGACTCAAGGGAGCCGCGAGGCATCTCAGGGTCTCAAAAAATTTCATTTCATGTTGATCCCATAGCAAATTTTTTTTAGTTTCATGGGCAAAATCACCTCCTTTCGCGTCATCATTCAATTCTCCGAAACTACTAATTGCATTATGTTGGGTAGTACACAAGGTCTCACACAGAGCCGGCTTTAGCCCATGTCGCGCCCGTGTGCAATCGTGACCTAGGCGACCTCTAGTAGGCACGCGATTAAAATTTAATACTTATAGCTATTCCAGGAGATATGACGTTGTTTGTAACACCTAACATAATGCAATTAGTAGTTTCAGAGAATTGAATAATGACGCGTTCGGTTCTGCATCTATGTTATATTGAAGAAAACCCTTGAGCTCTAGGAATTCCGAGTTCAATTTCAAAAGAACTCGACACTTGACAGAGACAGATCAGCATAATTCCGAGTGTTTCAAAAATCGAGGGTAAAAAAGCTCTATCGATAGTCGACACTATCGATAGTGATAGGTATGATATAAAGATATATCGATAGTAATCATCGACTATCGCCCAACCCTAGTGCTTAGCTCGATACTCATGATGGGCCATGGTAATTCAGGTTTGGTTATAACTAATACAATAAGGGTTAATTATGCATTGAGATATATACTTAATTTATATCATCCCTTCTTCTTCTTATCCGTTAACTCCTGCCTTTATGCGTGGAATTGTAGCCTCAGTCCATTCAACCCACCGTTCTTTGTCCTTAGCAAGTCTTCGCTTCTCCGGTATGGCACATGCTCTTGATACACCCAGTTAATATAGCTCAAATAAATACTCCTGGGTCAGCCCCGAGGACGTCTGCCTTCCGGTATGGCTTCCAAAAATCACATGGCCTTTCGAGAATCATCCAACCTGCCTATATGCTCATTCCATCTTAATTGTCGCTCTTCCAGGATATTCTTTACCTTTTGTACACTTAGATTCTTGCGAATTTTTTCGGTTATGACTCACTAACAAGTAGATAAATTTCGGTTTAAGTACAGCGATTCAATCTAGATCCACGAACGGCCGTTCGGAGTAAGTCCTGATAACATCTATTTTGACTTCATTGAAGTAGACCGTCTAACGATCAAAGGTTGTGGTCATAATTCCTAAGCCCAGCCGTTATGCTTTTTCCCGTAGGATCGATTGATCCGAAATACCCAAGGAAATGGATAATCACCCGGAGACTCTTAGAATTTGTGTTTTTCTCTGCTAGCATCTACCCATGCTTGGGCACCCTAGCCCCAAAATGTTTAAATGCATTTTTTTACATCCCCGACGGATATACTCAATCCGACTAACGGCGGACCAGCCCCCATGTTACAACTGTTCATTTAATAGTGTGGGAGTAGGTACTTCACGGTATGCAGGAATAACCAGATATTACTCTAAAAATTGAAGTTTAGTTTAGTACTTATTTTGTATCCCCTAGTGAAGCTGTTAAAATACGGTTAAGAACTTATCACTGTTTTGGGGTGTTGTGTATTATGCATTAAATAAAATAATGAAATGTTTATTGTTTTTAAATAATTTTTAAGAAATTTGTCTTTATCCTCTGTGTGAAAAATTCCTGCATTCTCTGTATTGAAAAACAGACATAAAATCAAAAATTAGGAATAAAATATAGCATTTATTTATTTTTTAAAACGATGCATTCCATTTTTTCATTTAAAATCAAAATTAGCTCTACATTCCAACCAATTTATATAAAACCTCGGCAACTTATATACCTAATCCTTCCTGGTGAATCACTCTATCTATTTGTGAAAAGCGCATAAAGATCCGTAGTTATTGAAAAGTAATTGTTGAGATTACCGCGAACAGACAGACAGACGCGGCCGAGGACTATGTTTAGATTTAAGAGTTTAAGGCCCTTCAGGCGAAACCAATATAACTTTTAGTGAAACTATGTCAATTCCACTCCTTGCACTTTAAATATGTCATCTAAAATTGAAACGGAACGCTACAAATATATAATATTCTATTAGCTTTTTCAGTTGTAAACAAAGAAAGGCAAAGGTTCAATCACTGGTTCCACTTTGGCTTGGCAAACGCTGACAAGAACATTCCTGTAGAAAGGCACAATTAGAAAAATAAAAAAGTGACCAATGCATCCCTGATTTCCCTTTCGTACAAATGAACTCCACCAAAAACCAGTCATTCACTAACCATATATTTTTTTTCTATTTTCTCCATTTTTTTTTATTTCCTCATTTCGGGAACGAAGTAAATGAAAAAACATTAAATAACCCCTCAAAGAAGGTACTACAAAGATCCCAAGCAGTGACTCACAGAGTGTGCGATGACGCGTGAGAACAGGCGATTGACAAGAAGTTAGTAGGAACATAAAAAAAAATTCTCTGGTTGTGGATAAAGGCGAAGTGGCAGCGGTAATTGTGTGTGTTTGGTCACGTGGAGGCGCCACTGATCCGGACAAATTTAATTGATGTCTTCAGTTGGTGAAGGGAGAGCGATGGTGGGGGTGGTGGTGGGTTGGTGAAGGGAGAGTTCTTTGATGAGGAGGACTTGAGGGCTGAATAGCAATAGCCGGGGTTACATAACAATCGATTTTGAAGGAAGGCAAAGCTATAATTTTTTTAAAAATAATTTGTATAAATAATAATAAAATTAAGAAATAAATCAGTGCTCTTATGGAAAATAAAAACAAAACGGAAGGGTGCGTGGTCTAGAGAAAGGAAACAAATGCACGCAGAAAATACTGGGAGAAAAGTAAGACGAAAATGAGAAAAGAAAATTACATGATTAAATTAAATTTTATTCAAACCAATTTTCATGATGACTGAACGTGTAACTTGAAACTGAATAAATGAAATAATTTATTTTCTTTTAGTCTGTTAATTTTTTTAAATAATCAAAGTTGAATATTTTCAATTTCATCTGTTTATATACCTAATCCTTCCTCGTGAATCACTCTATCTATTTGTGAAAACCGCATAAAGATCCGTGAAGTAGTTATTGAGATTACCGCGAACAGACAGACGCGGCTGAGGACTTTGTTTTATAAAATGTTTAGATTGATACTGTAAAGAAATATTTTGAAGATTTTTCTGGTTTTGATTCCTGTAACAATAAACAATTTTCTTTTTTCTTCTTCTTTCTAAAGGGTGTATCAATTTCACTGTGAATCACTGTAGCTCAAAAATTGGCATTTTCAAGTTAAGACTTAAGTAGCATGGGTTGAACCTTTTTAATTAAGGAACGACATATCTGATATCCCATACCCAGCATGCTTTTATTTAAGTAAACACTTCATAAGACGCGGTTAGTAACTTTTGATAGAGGGTAAATTTATAGGTGCGCATAAGCAGCATGCTCGAGACTAACGACACCTAGCGGCCTGTGCATGAGTTATAAAATTTCGTTTAATCAACTTTAAATTAAAGGTTAGAATTCCATTGATATAAGAATAATTATATTTATCTATAAAATCGTTTAATATTTGTACAATCGATACTAAAATTGACTTAAAACATTAATATGCTAACAACTTAACTTAACAAACTATAATTGGCTGAACTGTTTTTCTCTAAAAGATTTTATTTGCAATAGTCAAATGTCTTGTTTTATGAAAAAGTACAGAAGATCTAAGTATTTTTGAACATGATAATAATGTAAAGATGAAAATAAAATCTGTATAAATACAAATGGAAGTAATAAATATCATAACTGTGTACTTATTGAGGAGCTGGCGAACAGAACCGATTAGTCCACTATAATTCCAACACACTTTTTTTTCTAATTATGATTCCTTGGACCTCGTAACGTCGATCCCTGTTAATATTTTGAATGAAAACCGTCTCTGAGTAGAGAAAAAAGGGCATTTTCAAACAAAATTGGTTAAGTCCGAGTTTTTACCAAACATAATAAAATGTACATTCATTTTTCATTCTAAAATGGACTAGTCCCATGTAGTGTTCATATCTTTAACAAATTTTAATAAAAAGCGGACATGTCCAGCAAAAATTAAATATTAAGTCAAAAATATTAAAATTTGTTGCTTTATTACTTTATGTGCGGTGTTAAACCTTTAAATAACTACAATAATGACAAAAATACTGTACTTATACGAGTCTTCTTAAGCAGGGCCAAAACTATGCTTCAAAGAATGCCTTCAGTAAATGAGATAAAACTTTTTTTAAAAAAGACGTGGGGCGTATTCTAGTAACGCAGGTTGGTGATAAATGGGTCGAGTATACTGAAGTAGAATTAATTGTACAACGAGGTAATACAGACAGGATATACCGATATCATTGAAGAAAATAGATTGGTGGAGTAGGTGAATGTGATAATATTGAGGATTACGAATGTGATCGGAAGTGGATTTTACGGAAATAGTTATCTAATGTTCTTAAAAACACAATAAATCATTCAAATCCATACTTTTTGTCTCATTTTTGAAAGTCATTTTAAATACGAAATCGGATTCGTCCAATATTAACAAAACCGGACTTGTCACATGTTTACGGTCAAAACCTGACAAGTCCATCTTTTTTTCGAACAAAACCAGTCTAAGTCCATTTTTGTTTCATAAATAACTTCTAGAATATAATAATAATAATAAAAATATTTAATTGAGAAATCATACAAATGTCATTTGGCATATATTGTATTTTTGGTGTTCTTCGGAAAACCTGCCCTACGGGATTCTCTTGAAAGCGTGTATGGAGAAACCTCCCATTGAAGGCACTCCTAGCGTGGTTCATCTCACTGTAGCAGATCCCTGCTCCAGAGAAGTTTTAGTCTCCTTGTCGGATTATGTGGTAATGTTTCTGTCAGTAATGATTGTACCAGTAAGTTTTGATGTCCAGCAACTGAGTCATGAAATATTTGTAGTTTTTCTTGATTCTATCAGTCACGACTGATATGTTGAGATCTTTGTGTAATGTTTTATTAGTGATGTAAAAGGGACACTGTGTAATATAAGGAAGGAATTTCGATTGAAAAATTTAAATGGTCTGTATGTGGGATTTTTGCATGACCCCCACACTTGCGAGGCGTAGGTCCATATTGGTTTAAGTAGCACGTTGTATGTTATAATTTTGTTTGTTAGTGATAGTTTATTTTTGTGGTGAAGTAGTCGTCTTAGAAGTGAGAGTCGGTGATTCAATTTTTTCTTCAAATTAATTACGTGTGATTTCCAAGTCAGTCTTCTGTCCATGGTAGGGCCCAAGTATTTTGTCTGTGTTTGTCTGGGCAATGTTGTATTGTAAAGTGTTAACGAGGGGCAGTCTGAATGTCTACGTGTAAATGTTACTTGGTTCGATTTTGGTATGTTAATTTTTATACGCCACTTATGGAGCCAATTTTCTAATGAATTTAACTGTGTCTGTAGGTTCTGAGAAGCTATATTGGGGTTAGTACTGGTCGAAAGTATGACAGTATCGTCCGCATATGTAGCAAGTAGTGTTTCTAGCGTCTGTGGGATGTCGTAGTTGTATATAGAGTACAGAACTGTCGTAGTTGTATATAGAGTACAGAACTGGACCTAGAATACTGCCCTGCGGTACTCCTGCATTATTTCGGCAATAGTCGGAATTTTTACCATCCCGATTAACAATAAAGAACCTGTCTTATGATTTTATGATCAGATAATATGCCTGCGGTAGAACTAACTTTAATTTGCACAGGAGACCATTGTGCCAAACTTTATCGAAAGCTTGTGAAACGTCCAAGAAGCTGTGCAATATTCCTTCTTTTATAGTGCTACGGCAATGCTATCAACCACTTTATGATACTGTTGTGTTGTAGAATGTGCAGAACTAAACCCAAATTGGTGGTTAGGAATTAAATTATATATTTCTAATAATGGATAAAGCCGCTTTAACAATAATTTTTCAAATATTTTGGAAAATAGTGGTGAAAGACTAATAGACCTGTAGGACGTAACTAGGTCTAATGATTTGTTTGGCTTTGGGATCATTTTTACTACTGAAAATTTCCATACTAAACAAAAATAAGTAAGTCGAAGAATAGAATTGTAGATAGCTGTCTGAAAAATTAAGCCTTTCCTAGAAAGAAGTCTTACAATTTTAGGTGTAATAAGATCATAACCAGATGATTTTTTTTATACAAAATTCAATATCTGAAGGATTGATTGGTGGGGTTGGTAAATACAGAGGAAGGAGCGAAGTCAGAATTTGTTGGACCCCAGAGCTGTCCTGTGGGTCGTCGTGTGGTTGAAATACGTCTGTGAGATGAGAGGCAAATAGGTCTGCTTTTTCTTTATCACTTCTGGCCCATGAGTTGTCAGATTTACGGAAGGGCGTCTTTGTATTGTGGTAATGCAGAATCTTTATAGCTTGTTGCCATAGAGTATTATTACTTGTCAATAAGTTAGTCAGATGAGTGTTGTAGATGTCATTTTTGTATCGCTGTACTCGATTTCTTAATCTATTAGACAGTTGGTTTAGTAGTTGTTTGTCTCTAGGATATCGAGATCTTTTCCATTGGTTGAGTGCACGTCGTTTTTCAATAATGTGGGACCTTATGTCGGGTGGTAAGTATTGTTAATGTCTGAATGTTTCATGCCTGTGAGATGATTGCCAAGCGGCAGTTTGTACAGCCTTTGAAAGCGTCTCAACAGCGTTGTCAATTTCATCTGCAGTCTTCAAGCTTGTATTAAGGTTAATTTTGTCATTTATTATACGATGAAATTCACAAATCACTATGGGTCCAGGAGTTAGCGTCGGTATATGATTTGTAGTGAGTACTTGTCTTGAGAGAGATATAACGATTGGGAAATGGTCAGATGAAAGATCGTTATCAACACTTATGTGGTGATGTAGAGTACTTAGATTAGAAGTGAAAATGAAGTCAAATAGTTCTGGTTGTCGGTTTGTGTCTGTTAGCTAGTATGTTGGCTCAGATGGTAGAAGGCAGTCATAATAGAGGTTCAAACAGGTATTAAAAAGAGCATTTCCTCTAGAATTTTGTGCCCTGTGTCCAAATCGGGGATGTTTGGCGTTGTTATCACCCCCACATAAAAATGTGGGTCTTAAAGTGGAGAATATGTTGGTAAACATCTCCTTGGAAACTTTTAGCCTAGGGGGCGATATGCGCTAGCTATGGAAATACTGCAGTGATTAATTTCAACTGAAATCGCTGTTAATTGACTTTCGGGTAAGGCCGTCATTTGTAAAGGATAGTGATATAATGTACGTTTCACAATTACCGCAGAGCCACCACGGGCAGCACCGCTTGGATTGTCAGTACGGCATATCCCTGTAAGTTTTTTTTATTTTTTTTATTTATGGCATTGGATCTTTCCATCCATACAGCCAGCTATGTATTTACTTGTTTAACTGTTAAGTTAGTTGCCAACAGCATGCGGTTTTTCCCAGATGGCTACCGCCTGTTTTACCCAGGCGGTTACCCATCCAAGTGGTAACCACGCCCGACGTTGCTTAACCTCGGTGATCTGACGGGAACCGGTGTGTTCAACGTGGTATGACCGTTGGCAGGTAAGTAAAATTTTATATTCTGAGAAAAATGGGTTTTGGTAAGTAGTACTATGTCTATGTCATGTTCACTTAAGTATATGTCAAGTTCGTTTCTTTGATGTAGGGCTCCATTTGAATTCCAAAGAAGGATTTTTAAAGATTGGTTTAAAGTAGAATTACGGGCTGGCATTAGGAATGAATTTAGTAACAAGCGTGGTAATTAAAGTGATGAGCGGGTTTATCATCGATTTAAAATCATGAGTATTAGATTGTGGATGTGGTATTGGGTATTTAGGAACTGTGTTAGAAGGTGGGGGTTAATGATACTGTGGGTAACGTGGTATTGAAGGATGAGGTGTTATACTCATAACTTGAGGAGTTGTATTTTGAATGGTTCTATATTGGGGCGTTGTGTATTCAAATGTTGTGTTTTGTGGTATTGTGTATTGATATGTTGTGTGTTGTGGTGTATTCTACTCAAATATTGTGTTAGTGGCTGTTGCGGGATAGTAGTTGGTTTAGTAAGTCGGTCACGGTCCGTCTCTAGGAGCAGGGGATCTGTTAAATTACGACGTGAAGTTACCTGTCTTCGGACGTGCCGTCTTCTTCTTTGAAGTTCGAGATGAGAGATGAACTGTGCATCCTCTATAATTCGCTGGATGATCTTCGCGACACAGCGCACAGGTTAGCGGCTCTTCACGCGGTTTCTGGCCTCTGTCACTAGGATGATCTTGGCCACACTTCACGCATCTTGTTTGGTGTCGGCAGATTAATAAAGATTTCTGATGACGAACCGATAGGCTTTTTCTTCTTTAGGTTGAAATGTGTGAAAAGAAAAGTTTTTAGATTCTAAATATTTTATGCAGGCTGGTTGCATCTATATGCATCATAAGCATTACTAGTTTTAGTTTTTAATGTGATCACTTTTTAATTGGAAAAACATTCAAAATTATTCTCTCTTAAAAGAGCTAATAAGTCTGTGCATAAGTTTTGAATGTTGTTTATTCCTTTTATTTTTATGGGCGGTGGTAAATGGACTACTGGTGGTGCGACGCGTTCTTCTTCCGTTTCGTCAGATTGTGATGCAAACGTTTTACTAACAGGGACATTAGGAACATTATTTAGAGTATGAATATTCATAAGATTATGTGTAGTAGGCTGAGTCACTGGTTGTTGTGTAGATTGAGATAGCCCACCGTCAGCTGTTATTCCAATATTTTCTGAATTAATATTATTATTTAAATTACCACGTCGTTTTGGTAGGTTTGGCTTTTAAATAATTTTTTCACTTTTGAATCTTTAGTATTCATCCTTTTTTTTTGTCAATTTGACCTTCAGTTAAAGAAATACTGGAGTTACTCCTTACCTTTCTTTTCAAAAGAGTAGAAATCATCGTTTCTCCTACTTGTTCCGGCAATTTTATAGTCTTTCATCAGAGAAGTGTCCTTTTTCACTAAATTATACTATAAGTCACTTTAAGAAACCATTATTCATTATAACACAAAAGTGAATATAGATTAAAAACTTTTATAATTTAGTATATAATGAAAATAAAAACAAGAATTGAGTTTGAGACAGCATCACATGAACTAGAACTAACAGTGGGGCGATGTGAGATTCTAGGAACTGAACGCACACCAAACGAAACACTCCGCCGAAACAACCTTTCTCACTGACTGCTAGAGATAGACTGTCTCTAAAGCTACGTCCACACTATGAGACATTTGCTAGGCAATAGACGAGACAAACCTTAATCCGTTTCAGCAACGGTCTAGGAGCAGCCGGATTAGTCTCGTCCAGCGAACACACTACTATTTAGGTTTCTAGACCAATCTAAGTCAATACACCATGGAGAACATTATTCTGTGCGGAATGATTTCTTGCTTTATACTTTATACTCAAAGAAAGTTGAATGAACATTTCCACTGCATATCTGACAGATACGCGCGCCTATCGTGACCCTAAATAAATTAAGACCGGTAATTTTAATTAAATTATAATTAACTTAATTGAATTATTATTGTAATTTTAAGTATACACATAATAGTACGATCTGTAATTACAACAATTATTATTAAATTGTATAATCGCAATTTATAATGGCAATAATAATGTTGAATGATACTCAGTATTGGCTGTGTCTCGTCCCGCTAGACTAAGGTCTCCAATTCGGATCGGGATACCTTGCGGTTTTGGTCTCAGAGACGGGCTCAGCAACGGGGATTAGTCCCAGCAGCGGCTCCGCAGCCGC
The DNA here is from genome assembly GCA_037127475.1 of Arma custos. Taxonomy (NCBI): domain Eukaryota; kingdom Metazoa; phylum Arthropoda; class Insecta; order Hemiptera; family Pentatomidae; genus Arma; species Arma custos. Next base: position 182,952,463 of record CM073759.1, read on the forward strand.
CTAGCTAGACCAACTAGACCACTTCTCTGAGACCAGGTCTAAGCAATGGTCTAGTAGTGTGGACGTAGCTTTAAACCACTGCTTATGGTCTCAGAGACGGACTCAGCAACGGGGATTAGTCTCAGCAACGGCTCCGCAGCCACCTAGCTAGGCCAACTATACCACGTCTCTCAAACCAGGTCTAAGCAATGGTCTAGTAGTGTGGACGTAGCTTTAAACCACTGATTTTGGTCTCAGAGACGGACTCAGCAACGGGGATTAGTCTCAGAAACGGCTCCGCAGCCGCCTAGCTAGACTAGCTAGACCACGTCCCTGAGACCAGGTCTAAGCAATGGTCTAGTAGTGTGGACGTAGCTTAAGACTCCTTCTAGAATATAACATCAAACCAACAATTAATTACTCATGTAACAATAGTACTAAACCACCTATCTATAATAACGTAATGTTGTCTTAGTAATCTCCTCCATGTATTAATATCAGTTTTTTAGCCATCCTGTAAAATTTAATTTCATGAACTAATCCGGTTTTGTTCGCCAGCTCCTCAATTATTATTTCAATTAAATTGTCTTGATATCTTGTATTGCGTTCCTGCAGCCAATCGTGTGTTTTGATTAATAAATATGCTTGAATTATTATTGGGAGTATCAGTATATGAGAAAGCCAAAGTAATGAATGTTAATAATTAATTTTAATTTACAAATTTGAAATAAAAAAAATTCTTATTATAATTGTTTGTTTGTTCATTTAACGTCACTTTATGCTGCTATGGCTAATCGGACGATGCTACAGTGGGAGCTCTAAATTTTGCCTACCCAGGTGTAATTAGGATAGGGATTTTTAACGAGTACCTGACATCGTACAGGCTCGGGACCCCCGTTTAACATCCCTTCCGAAGGACGGCGTAACTAAGGATTTTTTATTCCCTTAAAAAATCCTAGGGCCACCTGCCGGGCTACGAACCCGCGATCTTGGGCTTAGTAGTTTGCCTATTTATTTATTTTTTAATAAAGTCATATTTTGAGTAGTACCAAGTTTAGTTTTAATAACTTTTAGTTTTATTGGTATAGTGACATCATTTAATGAAGTCATATTTTGAGTAGTATCATGTTTAACCTTAATAATTTTAAGTTTTATTGGAATGGTGAACATAATTTAATGAATTCATATTTTGAGTAGTATCATTTTTAAGTTTAATACTTTAAGTTTGATTGGAATAGTGACATATTTTAATGAAGTCATATTTTGAGTAGTATCATGTTTACGTTTAATAACTTTAGGTTTTATTGGAATAGTGACATAATTTAATGAATTCATACTTTGACTAGTATCATGCTTAAGTTTTATTGGAATACTGACATCATTTAAAATTCAATCTTTTAAAAAAAGTTTAATAATTAACAAATGAATTTATAAACCATCATTGCGATAGGAATGCTTTGCCCCTCCAATACCCAAATTTTTGTGTTTTTTTAATACTTCTATTTAATTTTGTTTTTTGAGTTACAACATTGTTCTTTTGAAGAAGCGATATGTACGTAATCTTGGAACTCGATTTTCGGTCACATCAAAACAAGGAATTAAATTGAAACTTTTTACACTTCTCAAGCGATGATGACAATTTAATAATATAACAAGTTTGTCACATTATCCTGACCATGATCTACAGTAGTGTCTTGTGCCAATTACTAAGGCATGTACTAAGGCAATTGTGGCTTTATCCCATATGTGACATTCCCAGTTAAACCCTAGATGTTAAATTTTCTCAAATTCTAATACTAATATAGACATAAAATATAGCATTAATAACTAACACTGAGCCATAGAAAAGCTAAAACATATGTGATTGCGGGCCACCTGTGGTGTAGTGCCCAAGATCGCGGGTTCGCGGTCCGGTAGGTGGCATTAGGATTTTTTTATGGGATTAAAAAATCCTTCGGATGGGACGTAAAATGGCGCTCCCGAGCCTATTTAGTGTTAGATAGTCATTATTGTAATTATATTTATAAAAGCAAAATTTATGACTCCCACTGTACACATCGTTCGATTGGTCACAGATGCATATAGTAACATTGAATGAATAAACAAACCAACATGTGTGACTGTTGTACAAATTATTTAAATAAAAATACAAATTGGGGTTTGTAAATTTGTAAAGTATGGTGGTTGTATGTCCGTACCAGATTATTTAAACGGTAACAACAAATATTATCTCACGTGCAATTTAAAAGGCCATTATACAGACTACATCAGCTGGTTAAGAGAGAAGGGCAAATAAAGAAACAAACGCGGAACCCTTTTCAATTAAAAGCCCAATGTTTACCAACATTTTTTTTCTCTGTTAAATTTTATGCACCCGCCCCCCCGAACCGCGCAGGAAAGGGTCCTTTGATAACTTATGCAAATAGAGTCGAATAATCGTTAGAGATCAAATGGGGCTCTATAATACTACACAAACATTTTTCCTGTCCTTATCGGTTTGATATGACTGCTTTTAACAAAGTTGCCTGACAGAGGATTGGCTTCAACGGCTCTGTTTGTTCAGGATCTTGTTTGTTTTATCCTGGCGATAAGTAAAACCTGCTTGTTTATCCTTAATTCAGGATGTATTACTCATCCTGTCATCGTAAATTAATAAAAATTTACAATTAAAAAAAATTGTACCATTACATCCCTCGAAGGAACTTTGGTTCAGTATGTGCTAGAACTGTACCTCCAGATTTTCCCCCTTTCTGGGTGCCTATATTATTGAGGCTGGGTGAACCCAAATAAGGCTCTAGATCCAATAAGATCCATGTCTGACCACGAACAGATTAAATAAAAGTCTGCCAGTAGCGGGATTTGAATCCAGGACCTTTGGGCATGGCAACTCAGGCCTCTACCACAGAACAATTCCGCTCCCTAAAAATTAAAATTAGTATAATAGATCATAAAGCCTGAGTATTGAGTGAAGTATAAGCTGAGCGTATTAACAGGTTTAAAAGAAAGATATTTAGAGCAATTTACGGGCTAGAACCTAAGTAGATGAGTTGGAAGACCAAGACTCGGATGGATGGATGGTGTGTGTTGTAAGAGGATGGCAGCCAGGACACATTTAGGTTTGTAAAGGATAATATATAAATATTAAAGGTACCAATGAATTGTGTTAGAAACACAATATGCATTTAATATTGATACGGGCTACTGGGTATTAAAAATGACTTAAACGCTCCTTAATTGAAGATAATAATATTTATTTACAAAAGTGATAAAAGAATACAATTAAACTATTATCAATTAAATAAATAACAGAGAAATTACTAACAAATAAATTACTAACTGAAATAAATTTACAACAACAATATTTTTAGATATTTATAATCTAGGCCTAACTTCTATTTAATTATTATAATAATATAAGATATTATTATTACTAAATAGCTTAACTATTTACATAAGCTTGTACAAATCACATAAAATTACAACCGCTACTTAACTAATTAATTACTACTAACTAACAATTACAGTTCACTAATTAAAGTCCACCGACCGTAAGAATCTCTGAATATAACAAACTGTCACACAATTACACTCACAAACTGTCACTGACTTATTACACTGGCTTATCACTGTTTCCGATGTTAACCGTACCGTGTGCTTTAACACTCTGTCTCTACTCGCGCCGAGATGCTGTTTAAATAGACAGAATGACAGATCTAGATCATAAGGGAAGGATCTCGAAGTTTCGCGAAAAGGCCTCTTTCATCTCTGCCGACAAGGGGGCTTTGTTCTCTTCCAGGAATTGCCAATTCCCGCGCTCGTAACACTGCCCCCTCCTTAAAAGTGCTCTGCCCCAGAGCATAGTCCGGAGAAATCAGGAAGTTATGAGCTTCTGCCGACGGAGACGCTTTTTCTTTCCAGGGGCTAAATGTGCAATATGACAACTCCTGAGTTGGCGAATGTCTGTTCAATCAGGCCCCTGACAAGCTTCCACTCCAGGCCGTCGTATCCACAGCCCAACTTCGGAATGCCGAGCCTGGTGACACGCAGTCTCAGAAGCTTACTCCGCAGGTCGTCGAGGCTCGCCACAGTGCGTCATATGTTGGCTTCTGATCACTGGCACGCTTGGTAACCAAGTAAAACAGATGTCATCCTTCGTGCGTGTGATGGAGTGTCTTCCCGACACTTGGTCCTTGGCGTTCTAGCTCCTCAGTTCCGCCGAACTTCATCCTGAAGACCGTTGCAATCCCTCGAGAAGTCCTCAGATCCTCGGCAACGCAATGGACCAGAGAATAGTCCGATGGTAACGAGAAGATATCCCTGTAGATTATCTGAGTTACCCTACGGGAACCTGGTACCTTAATATGTGCAACTAAGTCATTATTTCTCTCCACGTTGTTCAGGTACTTGACCTGCTGGTCTTCTGTCGGACCATGGTCTCCTTTGTATGGGGCCAGTCTATTGAAATGGACTACCTTGGGTTTTCCTTCGGGCTGCTTCCTGATCCTATAGATGACGTCGTTGATCCTCTTGACGATATCAAACGGGCCGTCCCAGGAGTTCTGCAGTTTAGGTAAGTAACCTCGCCTTCTTCGAGGATCATATAGCCAGACCAAGTCTCCAGGTCGGAAGCCACCTTTCTCAGCCTTTATGTCGTAACGCTCCTTCATTCTGTCACTTGCACCCTGGATGTTTGTGCGAACCTTCTCGTAGATATCATCCATTCGCTTCCGTAGATCAGTGACGTACTCTTCTCCGGCAACTTCCTCTTTAGGCTTGAACCCGAATTTCAGATCACAAGGCAACCGAAGTTCTCTGCCGAACACCACATTTGCAGGAGTCTGCCCCACTGCCTCACTAACTGAACTGCGGTAGGCCAGCAGGAACAGGTGAAGATACTGGTCCCAGTCTCGCTGATGGTCGGAGACCACTTTGGACAAATATCGACCCATTGTCCTGTTTATGCGCTCCACCATGCCATCGGATTGAGGGTGAAGAGGTGTCTTCCTGGTCTTTCGTATTCCTTCCCGGAAAAGACTGCAGACTCAAAGTTTCGTCCCTGGTCAGCGTGAAGCTCCATTGGTACTCCAAACCTACTGACGAGCTGCTTCACAAGGACGTCCGCAACCGTGACTGCCTCCTGATTCGCAAGGGCATAAGCTTCCACCCACTTAGAAAAATAGTCCATGGCCAGGAGGATATATCGGTTACCTTCGTCCGTCACAGGGAAAGAACCAGCGATGTCGATCGCTATTCTCTCAAACGGTGCTCCCATGTTGTACTTCTTCATAGGGGCCTTCTTTCTTCATGTGGGTCCGTTAGAAGCCGCACAAGTCGCACAACGCCGGCACCAGTCCAACACATCGTCCTTGAGGTTTGCCCAGTAAAAGCGTTCCCGAACCTTTTCTAATGTACGGTGAACTCCAAGGTGGCCGCCAGATGCTCCGTCATGTAGTTCCCTGAGTACTTCGGGCACTTTTCTCTTTGGAACGATGAGCTGTAGTCTGCGCTGATCTCCTTCCGTGTTCTGCAATGCCCGTTTCAGCAGCCCGTTGTCCACTAGAATGGAGTCCCATTGAGCCCAGTACATCTTTACATTCTTCGACATTAGGGCAACATCCTGCCAGGTTGGTCTTCCTTGCCCTGATAGTTTCCATTGCTTCATTTGTTTCAGGTCCGGGTCCTTGTCCTGTTCCTTTGAAACCTCTGCATCCTGCCAACTGTCGATGACAACCGTTGTCCTCAACACTGTTGCCTGATTCTGCTCATGTCGAGAACAATGCATGCATTCTTCGTCACAAGGTCTCCTTGAGAGCGCATCCGCATTTCTATGACTCGTTCCAGCACGATGAGCAGATTCAAAGTCATACTCTTGGAGGCGCTCTATCCATCTCGCCACTTGCCCCTCTGGTGACTTGAATTGCAGTAGCCACATTAGAGCAGCGTGGTCCGTTCTCAGGAGGAACCTTCTTCCATATAGGTACTTATGGAAATGTTCTATGGATTTTACTACTGCCAGAAGCTCTTTCCTTGTGACACAGTAGTTCCGTTCCGGAGCTGAGAGTGCTTTGCTGAAGTATCCAATCACCCTTTCTTCTCCGTCTTGGAGCTGAGAGAGAACGCTACCAATAGCGGTGTTGCTGGCATCTGTGTCAAGTATGAACTTGCCCTCGGGACGTGGATAGCTCAGAATAGGCGCACTACTCAATTTGTTCTTCAACTCCTCGAAGGATGACGCAGTCGTTCGAATACCTTCTCCAGATTCTTCAGATGGTGAGCGAAGGACTTTCCCAGTACAATGATGTCGTCTAAGTAAACAAGGCATATTTCCCAAGAGAGACCTCTTAACACGCTTTCCATCAGCCTCTCAAATGTTGCAGGAGCATTGCAAAGCCCGAATGGCATTACTGTAAATTGCCATAGTCCAGTTCCAATCGAGAACGCCGTCTTCTCTTTCATCTCTGGCGACAAGGGGGCTTTGTTCTCTTCCAGGAATTGCCAATTCCCGCGCTGGTAACACTTTGTTAAGAATAAAGTCATCCATAACGACCTTAATGTCCCTTTTGTTGCTGATTTGGCCCGAACCCGGTATTTATCCTTTCATAACAAACTTCATTACCACTCAAACCCTCTAGTTTCAAACCTAGCTTCCTCTTCAATTCCCAATAATCCTCCGAGGCGTCTGAAAAGAAGATGGCCACGTGACCTTCTTAGTTGAACTGTGATTTGAGTACTACCAATGGGTAGTTTCTCCACTTGTCATTATAATGTCATTATATATCACTCATCCTATTTACTTGTTGTATTATTGTAATACAGTTGTAAATATCAATAAATAAATTTTAAAAAAAAATTGAAAGTTTAAATTAGAGGGTTCTTCTACTAAGTTTTGAAGTAGCCTGAAACGGTGAACTCAGAAGATAAATAAGAAAAATGAACAAACCCCAAACAAAAATAACAAAAAGGATCAATATATGTAAAAAAAAACCTCTGGTCATTTCCACATTATTTAATGAATACATGGACATAAGCAATACAAAGAAACTTACGCTTGAGCAGCCAACATCGAAGGTCATATCTCGATTTAAAATCGACCACTGTCATGGACACTATCGATACTGGAAGGGATGACTTGGGATTGCAGAGGCTGGCACGGACACTGATTGATCGCCGCTGCTCCTGACTGACGATCGTTGTGTGTGTGCCTTTATTAATTTGATCATCGCGTCTGTCCCCTAACAGATGTTCCAAATTACTTTACATGTAATGTTTATTTATATCTGCATTATTATTTGAAAGCAATATCACCTCAACAAGAGCGGAAACCGTTTTTAGAATATTATCGAAGGACACTAAACCTCTAAAAAAACTTTAATTAGGACTAATTCTTCTAACTCCAACTCTTTACTAATAAAGATAAAAGAAAAGTTTATGTTCCGGGAGACATATTTGAGCCGTTCAATGCACAAATAGATTAACTCTATAAAACAAAAAGTGGAGAAATGCGAGAAAATAGTGTGCATTGGTTTTTAAAATTCCCTTTATAATATAAATACAAATAAATATTGTAGAAAGCATAAATTAAGATGTAGCTTTCATCTAAAAATATGCAAAATTAATAACAAAGACTAGTCAAAACGCTATCGTTAGAAAAGTTACAATTTTTATGTGACCGGTGGAGCTAATCGATTTGGAGTGGAAAATTTTTCAGTGTTTAAATTTGTAAGTTTCTTGCCACAAAAAAGGTAATTATTACATACTTTAATTAAAATTTTTCTAGAGATATTAATGTTGACAGTTTTGTTATACTATATTATTATTTGTGATTAGACCTTCAGCAGTATAAATGATGTCTTCTTCATCAGCTGTATATAAGGACTTCATTTAGGTTTCTTCGCAGGTTTTTAAAGTAATCAAATTTAACTGGAGGAATGAATTTCAACAGATCTATCATGTCTCTTCTTTTTTCCCTTATTACAGATCTACTTTCAGAACACAATAAAGGCTTACCTATATTTTCCCTTATATCCTACAGATTTCCTTATATTGATTGCATTAAATTGTGAATCTTCATTATAGTCACATTTAAAATGGATAAGGTGTGGTTTGGACCTTTCTAAATTGATAAAATTCATAATTTAATGCTTGCATTTAAATGGTATTATTGCAACGATTTGCATTAGACTACGAAGTTGATCACAATGACCTCTGAAAAACATTATTTATTATTCAGTGGCCAACAATTTGTTGTCGTTTAATGGTTTATTGTTTATACCTTTATTGTTTGGGAAAGGTTTTATTAATATACAAAGTTTTGACTATACCATATGTTTTTACATTTAAATTTAAGATTTTTCAAAAAGTGGAGTTAGTCAATTTGTGCAGAGAATTTGATGGTTGCACGGCACAATTTTTTTTTCTTTATTATGATAAATCTGTTATGTAACAAAAAAAAATCTCACCTATAATAAATTTATAAATATTGAAAAATAAATAAAAAGAGACCTTAGATAAATGTTAAGACCGTGGCAAAAATTCCAACGAAAACCCCTTAAGTCTCCAAACTAAAACAGAAATTGAAATTATCTGTCCAATATTTCGCCTATTCAGGCATCCTCAGAGTAGATAGAGAAAAAAACATAAAAACCAAAGAACAAAAACAAAACAAAATATGAATAATGCACCCAAGAAGCATCCCACCACCTCCAAGGCTCAATTATATAACACAGTTATAACATTATGACAGATATATATATATATATATATAATATATATCTATTATGACAGATAATTTAAATTTCTGTTTTAGTTTGGAGATTTAAGGGCTTTTTGTTGGAATTTTTTCCACGGTCTTATAATAAATTTATACTAAGAGCGATATGGTTTAGTAACAGCATTTTGTGAACTTTAATATAGAACAATCTGGAAAAGATTCTTAGGCCTCATTATGTTTAGGAGAATGTCACTACGTTCTCTTCTTGTTTATTATCATAAGCTTATTTTAAGTTGCATTATTTTCCAGAGGTTGGATGTTTACCAATTAAAGTACTATTCAGTCAACTTGATTCCTTAATTAAACCATCAATATAGTAGTTATAAATATATAGAGCATCCAGGTTAAGGAAGCACCGAAGGAATTATAATGAATATACTTTATTAATACAATAACTTATTTGGACTATCATTTAATATATACATTGAGAAATTAAGATAAAGCAATGGATTTCCATATAATACATTTTATTTATTTATTCGTTTTTTTTTTTACAATTAATGTATCCCGATACCCAAAATCTTTTCATGTTAGAGAAGAATTGGTTGACTGTAACTTCTAATATAAGGAAGAAATAGTTGGGGGTGCAGTCAATAAAAACACCTTAATAAGTATAACTTATTTATTGTGTGCCGACGTTTCGGCCTACAATGTAGGCCATCTTCAGGGCTAAGAGCGAGAGACAAACAGAAAAACATATAAGAAACGTTGCAGTAACAAGAATATGGTGACAAGTAATGTAGTAATGTGGTACAAGTAATGTGGAAATTAAAATAGTGACTAGATATGATGAAATAGTGAATAGATAAGATGATTAAAGATAACGAATATAAAAGTGGTTACAGAATAAAACAAAATTAAAATAGTGACAGATAATAATAAAATTATAGATGGTGAACAGAAATTAAAATAGTGACAGATATAATAATTAAAGAATACGAATATAAATACAGAAAATAAATGTGCAGAAAGGATAAAATGTAAACATATTATAAAGGGAAAGAAAAATGAGGAGGTAAACGGAAAGATACAAAATGAGAAGATTAAAATATGAAAAAAAAATATAAAACAAGGGGTGGAATATGAAGGATTTAGAAAAAACTAGTTTAATTATAGATATAAATGGAATGATACCAGACATCTAGAGGTTACAAAATCTTTTCACTCCAATCTTTCATATCGGTCCATTCTTCTTCTTCCTCCCGCAGCCCTCTTGCTGCCATTCCTTCTCTTACATCCTCCATCCATGACTTCCTCGGTCTTCCTCTCTTTCTTCTATAATTTGGTTTATGTACGAAGAGTTTCTTTGGCCATCTATTGTCGCTCATTCTGATCAGGTGGCCAAATCATTGAAGCCTCCTGGTCTCTATTTCATATAATATATTCTTCTCCTGCCATATAATTTCTCTTATAATACTATCGGGTATTTGTTGGAGCTTTGAGATGCCGCAGCTACATCTTAAAAAGTCCGTCTCAAGATCAAGCAGTTTACGCGCATCTTGTGTTCACTGTTCATGTTTCGGCCCCTTATAGGGTTGTTCCCAGATGAAAAGAATGATATATTTTCTTTTTCATTTCTAATGATATCCCTTTATTCCAAAGGACTGAGGTCGGGATCCTAATGATTTTCCTTCCTCGGGATATCTTCATTTCCATATCCTTGTCGAGTGTCTCATTTACATAGACACCTAAGTACCTGAAGTCCTTGCTGCAAGCTAGAGTCCAATCTTCAATCGACAATGGCGTGCACAGAGAATTAAAGGACATGTACTCCGTTTTCCCCTGATTTATGAACAGACCCGATTTAGAGTACTCCTCTAGGACCTTCCTAAACGTATATTGCTGGTCCCATTCTTCTGATGCTATGACTACCTGTTCATCTGCCAATTGCAAGGTGAATAAATAGTCATCCCCAATCTTCACACATTTTTCCTTTCACCCCTTGAGTACTTGATCTATGAACAGGTTAAAGAGCGTTGGTGATGTGCATCAACCTTGTTTCAAGCCTTTAGTGATGGGGAACGAATAAAATACATACGGTAAATAGTGTATTTTAAATTTTTATTGATATTTACAACTATAATAATATTACAAGTAAATCTGCTAATATGAACAAATGACATAAAAAAACTCTTGTAGAGAAACTACCCATCGGTAGCACTCCAATAAAGTTCTATAGTAGAAGGTCTCAAGGCCATCTTCTTTTCAGACGCCTCGGAGGATTATCAGGAATAATATGGGAAGCAAGTTGAGAGACTAGCGGATTCAAGTGTGTATGGAGTTTGTCATGAAAAGATAGGTATCTAGTTTGGGAAAAATCAGCAACATATGGGATATTAAGATCATGATAGATGAGTTGGTTTGTAAAATAATAAGGAGCATTGGGGATTTTACGAAGGATTTTGGAATGTAAGGATTGGATACGAGATGAATGGGATGGTTTAGAAAAGCCCCAAAGCTCAACTCTGTATGTCCAAATAGGCCTGGTAACTGCCATGTAAATGAGTCGTTTGTAATTAATTGGGAGCTTAGAGCATTTGTCCAGTAAATGCTGAAGTAGGCGAAAACGTTGAGCAGTTTCGTGTCTTTTCAGTCTTGTATGAGGATTTACTTATTTAAGATATAATCCTTTTTTAAATCGATAAACTTGATAAACAAGTCGCTTATGCTCGATGATTTTATTTTCACATCTCAATTATGTATATTTCATGATTATTAGATTATTAACGATCAAAAGCACCATTGGTGATTCGTATCGAATTAAAAAATATTCGGTATTTTTTGGCATAGTGGTCTATAAAAGACACCTATCCTTCCATTCACTTTTGCTCTTTTTCGAGCAGTCGCAGCAGCAGCACCACCTGAAGACTCCTCAAGACTTCTGAAGTTTATCCGCTGCTCTCCCAGTCTCTCCTTGCTTAGCTCGCGTCTTAAGCTGACGAGGTCCACACATATCCAGTGGAACCAACCTCAACAGCTAAACGAGCAGCCTTGCGCTGGCAAGACCCCCCCAAACATAGTGCCGTCGCTCCGGTCCGTCCGGTTTAGTGCTACGAGTTTTGTCGCGTCCTTCCCAGCTATGGCCACCGAAGCACAGCCTATCGAAGACGACCTGATGGAAGTCACCGACGAGCTCAGAGGAGCGAAGAGAACAGCAGTACCCGCTGTAGAAGATGGCTTCCAGCAGGTACCGAAGAAATTCAGTGCTAGACCACCTGATTATAAGGGATCTGCACCCACCGCCGTCTCCAATAAGTACGCTACATTAGCACACAAAAAATCGGAACCCAGCACATCAGCGACTACTACTGCATCTACCAAGACGAGGCTCTCTCCTCCAATAGTCATCAGGCCCCCGATCTCGTAGCGGGAGCTCACCCAAAGGATGGACCATCTACAGATCACCAATTATGTAACTAACTCCTTAGAATCGGAGCTGAGGGTATATCTATTCCATATATCTATGGAATATAGGGTATATCTACCAGGGATCTTTTCAACACGGACCCCGCTACCCAGTACCACACTTATGCTCCTAGGGGGACAAAGAGGTCGAAGAAGTTCGTCCTCTACGGGTATGACACCGACGTCGACATAGAGCCCGTCGTCCAGGACCTGAAGAACGGTATTAGCGGATTCAAGTCCGCTAAACAGCTGATGCGCAAGGACCCCTCAGGCAAGCTCCACCCCACCGAGGGAATATTAGTGATAACAGATCATACTGTGAAACTCCAGGGCCTAAAAACCTGAGGTATGCCGGACGTGACAAATTTAACGCGACCGTCTTCAAAGAAGAGCGCGGCACGGTACAATGCTACCAGTGCCAAGAATACGGGCACACCAGGCAATACTGCGGCCGCACATCTCATTGCGCATGGTGTGGTGAGCATCACTTATTCAGTGAATGCAAGAACCGTGGTGAGAAGACTGCAATATGTCAAAACTGTAAAGGCCCTCACCCTGCATACTCAAAGGAATGCCCCAAGAGACAGGAACTCCTACGGACCAAGGCGAAGAAGAAGGAAGACCTCGTAGCAGCCGCCCCAGCACCCGCTAGGAGGAAGCCGAGCTGACTGACACCCTCCTGTCCTCCACTGCCAGAGTACGATTCAGGGGGTATAACATGTATAGGGAGGCCTGTGCCTCGGGGACCCTGGAAAGCGTCGCCGTCCTAGTCCGAAACGATGTTCCTTCTAGAAGGATTCCAAACCCAGTTTGTCCAACCGCCGGTACTCACATACTCACAGTTGACTTGCGGTTCAAGACCCGCTTCACGTTCAGCTGTGTCTATAGGAGACCGCGGGCTGTTCATACAGCCGTGAGGTTGCTGTTCCAACACGCCCAGTCAGTCAGCCGGTATATAGTCTTGGGAGACTTTAATGCCAAGCACACTGCCTGGCTGTGTAAAAACAATAACACACTGGGGACATACATCACCAAGACTAGGCTGGAAGTTTTCCACCCCGGGGTTCATACCTTCCGGCATGCGTCCCGACCCGGATGGACCTCAACTCTTGACCTCCTCCTAACCAAAGATCTGCACAGGGTAACAAGCTGTATAGCGCTCCCATTCGGACCGTCAGATCATCGGCCGATTGTATATACATTCGGAGGTACCCCCGCAGCCCCGCCTGCGAGTAAATATCTCCTAAACAAGGCCGACTGGAAGGAATTGAGGGCTAGCATTGAAGAAGATCTACCCAAGATCGAATATCTCAACACAAAGGCAGAGGTGAACAGGGCGGTGGAAGTCATCACCACTACCATCCTGGACTCAGCAAACCGACCGATCCCTAAGTTCAGCCCACAACCCAACGCCCTCAGGAAACCTCCTAAGAACATTCTAGCCCTCATTAGCCAAAGAAACAACCTGAGGAATATTTTCCATCGCTCCCGTGACTATGGGCTAAAACCGGCCATCAACGCGATGACCCGGCAGTTGGCCAACGTCATGCGAGACTGGAAAACATCCCTCTGGCATGAGCAAGTACGTAGGACCCATGACGATCCCCGCCAGTTCTGGCGACTCGTCAAGGACCACGTTACTAAGAGGAGGACGGTGCACTTAACATCAGGAGGCAACCTGCTGACGCCTGGAGAACAAGCTGAGCTTCTAGCAAAAGCTTATGAGGCGAGTGATACTGCTCGGCTGGTAGATGCTCCACCAATCCCAGAGGGGCCGCTCCCGTGTCCTAATGAAAAAACCTTGTTCTCCACCTTCAACCAACTGAGTCGGTACTAAGGCGCCTTAAAGGTAAAAAATCATCGGGGCTGGATGACGTCCCCTATGTGATGCTGAGGATGCTTCCTAGAAAGGGTAAAGCCTTTCTATTGAACATCTTCAATACCTGCATGAGGATCTCATACTTCCCCGAAGCATGGAAACTTGCCGTCGTAGTGCCTATACTCAAGTCGGGGAAGCCTGGAAACCTACCCGAGCACTACCGGCCAATCAGCTTGCTCTCTCATATGAGTAAAGTATTCGAGAGGCTGGTCCACCATCACATGCTGAACCACTGTAGTGAGGCAAACATTATCCCACCGGAACAGACCGGTTTCCTTAGAGGTGTCTCTTGTGACCATCATCTAGCCAAGCTCCAAGCGCACACCATTGAGCAGATGGGTAGAAACAAAGCCACGGCTTTTATCTCTTTAGATTGCACTCAGGCCTTTGACAGTGTGTCTCACGCACTACTACTCCGACGCCTGGAAGAGTTTAGCTTCCTAGCCTCGCTATGACGTCTGATCCGAAGCTATCTTAGTGGAAGATCTTTCGTCGTACGAGTCGGGGACAGTTACTCGACTTCTGGCACCACCTCTTGTGGAGTACCTCAGGGGTCTGTGCTAGGGCCACTGATGTTCGTGATATACACAGCACCGGTGGTCTCGACTAAGCATGAAGGAGTGGTAGTAGCAGCCTTTGCGGACGACATAGGGATATACGCTTCCAGCGCCAACGCCCGGCATGCCCTTAAAAAGGCACAAAGGGCGTCGGTTCCAATCGTTGATGATTTGAAGCTGAGTGGCATCAGGGTGAATCCGTCCAAGACGGACGCCATCGTGATGTCATATCAGCAAGGTAAAAAACTCCTACCGGCGACCTTCACAGTTGAAGGTGAAGATCTCCGCGTATCGAACAATTTACTCTACCTTGGCGTCACTCTAGATAGGCACTTTACCTTCTCGAGTCACGTCAGGCAGAGGCTGAAGTTGGCCCGATATAAGTCCCATAGGCTCTACCAACTGCTCTGCTCTCAGCAGCTCTCGCTGCGGCTTAAATGCCAGATATACAAATCTGTCATTAGAACCACGCTGCTCCATGGTGCGTCGCTACTTAAGCACTTCTTTAAATCCAACCTCCGAGCCCTACAGCAATTCCAGTCGTCTATCCTGAGGCGCATAGTGAGAGGCACGTCGCTTGAAAAAGCAGGAAGCACGAAATTGCACGAGGAACTAAAAATTCCGACGATCATTAATTACATTAGCCGGAGGCACCTCAAATTCTTTGAGAGGCTAAAGGCATGTGAAAACCCATTATTCAAAGATATAGTCCCCCCTCCCAGACCTGGGAGGTGGCAAGGCAGTGCCCCTATGGTCGACGTGCTCTCATTGGCCTAGGGTAGGGGTCTGGACACTCTAGTCCAATCACCCACTTACTTTTCTTCCTACCATTTCCCCTTTCTTCTTTCTTCCTATCTCCTCCCCCAAAAAGCGGTCTCTCGCCGATTTTGAACTGTATCGAGCCAGCGGCCTAGTGCCGGTTTAGAGAAAATGCCTTAAGCGGTCTCATACCTTGTAAATACTTATAATACCTCCGGGTAAATGAAGTACCTATGATGTATGCATGTATATTGATTTGTAAATAAAATGTATATATTGTAAATTTATGTAAATTATGAAAATAAATGAGATTTGAAACAAAAAAATAGATTATTAATCTTTTATTCATTATATAATTATAAGTTAATTTTTGAGCATATACAATAATTAGTAAGAAGCGGATTGCTCAGAGTATGGAGCGCTGAGCGGCTATGTTGAAGACCCCTAATTAGATCTTTGACAGATAAATTATTTAATGGAATTCGCCTAGCCAATATAAAGCGATGTACCCTCAGTTGCGAAAACCTGGCGGTTGATCTCGGACAAATCATCTCTAGTGCTACTATGGTCTTAGAAACAGTATAGTTTCTACCATGTACTGAACCCAAGTTTTAGTGGTACAAGTCCTTCTTTTAAAATTCTTAGTAATTTCACCTAAGCATGTATTATTTATTGCCCCAAAACGCCTAATGGCCATAATATTATCATTTATCATCTATTCCTTAATTTTGAGTGAGTGCCATGCCAATTTTTTCAATTTAAATACAAAAGAAATTTTCTTATGGTGAAAAAGTTAATTCTTAGTACATCATTCATTAAACGAAGTAATGTAATAACCTACGATCTCAACATCTTCGATATTCTACGTTAATACAGCTCCTAAACTAATAGTACTATAATCTATCTCTAGGAATCTTGTAATTGAGAAGATATAGATATCAAAATCCATCGACCGTCAGATTATGAATAACGTATTGATTGAACAAGGTATAACAAAGAAAGAAAGAAACCAAAGAAACAGTAAATCTGGTAAGGATGTGTATGAGCGAAACTTTCGACAAGGTTAGAATCGGTAATAATTGTTCAAAGAAGTTTGAGGTTTGTTCAAGTTTAAAACAAGGTAATTCGCTATCACCTTTACTATTCAATTTAACACTCGAGTACGTTATGAGAAATGTGATACACAACGAAAGAGGGTTGATACTGATTATGAATAGTAAAATATCCGTGCTTGGGTTTGCAGGCGACTTGGTACTGTTGGGTGAGAACGAAGAACTATAAAGCTAAATACAGAAACGTTAATGAATGCTAGTAAGGAAATAGGGTTGTAAATAAATTCCGATAAGACTAAGTAAATGGTTGGTAGCAGACAAGGGTGAAATTTTGGTAATATTGTTGTAGGAGGGAATGAGTTCGAACGTGTGGAGAAATTTAAGTAATTAGGGTCTATAGTAACTAGAAAAAAATGAAATTCAAGAGGAAATAAAGGCGCGATTAAAGGCGGGCATTGCTTGTTATTATTTGGTCTCGACATTACTAAGGTATAGGTAATATTGATGATCGCTATAGGTACAAATAGCAACAACCACATCTTGTCTTTTGTTCGGAAATCTAAAAATCAGAATTTATAAAACAAACATTCCTCCATCTCTTCTCTACGGATGTGAAACTTGGCCGCTAACAAGTTAACAAGGTCTTCAGGTATTCGAAAATAAGGTGTTACGTAGGATATTCGGTCCAAAAAAGGATGAGACCACTGGGGAATTTAGGAGATTACATAACGCGGAAATGCATGCATCCGGTAAATATTATTCAGGTGATAGCGTCGCGAAGATTAAGATAGGCATGTAAAGTTGCTGGGCTTATTAACGAACGAATTCCTAAGATGTTAATAGGCGCTGTACCGACTGGGAAGCGTCTGAGGGGTAGACCTAGGCGTAGGTGGGAGATTTATTTATTTTTTCCGACTGATGATAATATAGATGATCGATATAGGTACAAATAACAACAACCACGTCTTCCACGCACGCATACCGATTTCGGGTCATATCTGGAATAATTATTTTATTCAAGAGTCAAAGAAAGGTGGCTGAAACGTTAAAGAAAATTTCTTTGATCATAGATGTTGAGAAAATTTAGTCAACATTTGACAACCATCGCAAAAGCGTATTTGGTCAAGTATTATAAATAAGTGATATTCGTTAATTTGAACTTGAATCCTTATTAATCATCTAGTTGATCTTAAGAATGTCCACAATGAATCAATATTTCTGACTAGGATTTTAGCCGTTATTATTACACTAGATATAGGTTAGGGGCATCCTATAAATGCATCTTATAGCAATTAAGTACAAATTTTCCGAAATTAAACTATATATCCTGGCTTTTGAATATAAACAATCAACATTCGTAAGTCGCCTCTCAAGTAACAATAGTTATTCTATCTTTTATTCTACGGACAAACGTCGTGTTGGAGGTGACTAGTCGGAGTCAGTCAACATTTTTCTCATATTTGCTCTCTAAGTTTTGTCCTCCATAGGTCACACGTACCAGCTTTACAATTAGTTAAAGTAGCTCTTCCTCCCGTTCGTAGGCAATATTTCCTCGGTCCATTGTTATAACAATCCATCAACCCTCAACACCCTTCATATATCTACAGTCTCCTGCAATTGAAATCCTCTGTCCAGCATCAGGAAATAATAATGTTACGGGCGCGGGAATTGGCGATTCCTGGAAGAGAACAAAGCCCCCTTGTCGGCAGAGATGAAAGAGGCCTTTTCGCGAAACTTCGAGATCCATCCCGTAGGATCTAGATCTGTCATTCTGTCTATTTAAACAGCATTTAGGCGCGAGAAGAGACAGAGTGTTAAAGCATACGGTACGGTTAACATCGGAAACAGTGATAAGCCAGTGTAATAAGTCAGTGACAGTTTTTGAGTGTAATTGTGTGACAGTTTGTTATATTCAGAGATTCTTACTGTCGGTGGACTTTAATTAGTGAACTGTAAGTGTTAATTAGTAGTAATTAATTAGTTAAGTAGCAGTTGTAATTTTATGTGCTTTGTACAAGCTTATGTAAATAGTTGAGCTATTTAGTAATAATAATATCTTATATTATTGTAATAATTAAATAGAAGTTAGGCCTGGATTATAAATATCTAAAATATTGTTATTGTAAATTTGTTTCAGTTAATAATCTATTTGTTTTGTAGTTGTTTTTTTTTAAATAAGACATGCATTATGTAAATAAATGATATAAACTTAGCTCATGTATTTATTGATTGTTATAGATTCATTTATTATCTTTAGTAGCTGAGCATTCTGTCATGATTCATACTATTTACTTATTTTATTTACTTTGTTTGGTTCTTTATAAATACTTCATGATTTTTTTTTTTTTTATACTATATTCATATTCAATTAAAACCTGTGGTAGTTTGTAATATGTTGAATTTATTAATTTGTAGTTATTGGTTGTCAATTTTGGAATAGTTCCTTTATAAACTAGTAGATTTATTTTAATTAGCCAACCATCTGTTCCATTTCAAAATTGATTTTTCCCTAATTTTTAATTTTATGTAGTGTCTCTTTGGCCAATTTATCAGTTATCTCATTGCCCTCAATACCGGAATGAACTTTTACCTATATTATTTTTGCAGATAAATTTAAAGCTTAAGTGTACATAAGTATGTTTTGATCAATGACAAATGTTTTATATATATACAGGGTTTCCCGAATTTAAATGGCAAAACTTCAGAAACTTATAGGGGACCGAAAAACTAAGACAAAAAGTCCTATAGAGATTTGCTCGTTTTTGCTTAGTTTTAGAAACAAAACAAAAATGTTACAGGTAGCGATTATCACCTTTCAAAGTTCGTCAGGCTAGGCAGTGAGATATGTAAACACTTAATGTTATCCTTTACATTCTTTTATTTGTTTACATTTTGGCTTCCTTCTAGGATTATAATTCCAAAATCAGTCTTCAGTCAGTTACTCAGATATTATTGTGTGAATAGCATCAGCCACAATGCCGCATACATATTCTGATGTTGAATACGCTGATATGATTTTTGTGTATGGTTTTTGTAACGGTAATGCTTTAGAAGCGGTGCGGGAATATGCGCGCCGATTTCCAAATATAAGAGTGCCTAATCGACGAGTCTTTTCGTTAACTTTTAATAGACTACGAGATACTGGGTCATTGATTTAAGTAATGAAGGCGACCAATTCCAGGCAGCAGTAAGAGCAGATTATCGGAGAAGATATTGTGTCCAACGCGACTTCGATAACAATCCTAAGACTAGCATCCGAAGAGCATCTGCTGCATTAGCAATATCGCGGCAAGCAATATGGCGAACTTTGAAAGGTGATAATCGCTACCCATACCATCCTCAAAAAGTTCAGAATTTATTACCTCAAGATTATGTCAAGAGATTGAATTTCAGTAACTGGTTTCTTGAAAAAATTCGCGATGATAATTTATTTCCATTAAAATTATATGGACCGATGAAGCTGCCTTTACAAGAGGAGGCATTGTTAATCAAAGAAATTATCATGTATAAGTTTTTGAAAATCCCAGAGCTATCAGAGAGAATAGGTTTCAGCATGAATTTTCTGTTAACGTTTGACTTGGAATTTGGAACGGATTACTGGTGGGACCATATTTTTTACCTGGAATAATGAATGGTATCACATTTACACATTTTTTGGAGAACGACTTTTCTAATTATTTAGATGACATTTCCTTACAACAGCGGATTGAAATGTGGTTCCAACTCGATGGATGTCCAACTCATTATAGCAGAGTTGCTCGAGCTTGGCTGGATATAAATTATCCACGATGGATTGGCCGTGGAGGAGTAGTACCTTGGCCACCCAGATCACCTGATATGACACCCATGGATTTCTTAGTATGGGGAACCTTGAAGCAGAAAGTTTATTCGGTGTCAATCAACTCAAGAGAGCAATTAAGAGACCGAATCATAGATGCAGAGCACCAAATATCATCAGAACAACGTTTAGCTGCAATTTATCAAGTGAGTGTTAGATGTAATGCTGGCATTGGTGCAAGAGGACAACATGTTGAGCAATATTTACATTAAAAAGAACATAACATAAATATAAATGTAAATAAATAAGTATAAAAATGAAAACTTGTTTTTTAAATATTTTATTTGAAAAGAAAAGATATGGCCAGGACCGGGACTCGAACCCGGGACCTTCACCTCTCCGTGGTGACACCTTATCCATCTCGGCTATCCTGGCTTCGCTTCACGGCCAGCCATATCCCCTCTTTTCATTTGATCCAACATCTCTGTGTTCTCGCACTTTGCGATGTATACATGGAGAGAATGTTACTTTAACATTATTTTTATTTTGGATCTAGTTGACTTTAAGTCGTTAATATTATTATAATTTATTTTACCTTTATATTATATAATTGTTTAAATATTTTATTTGAAAAGAAAAGATATGGCCAGGACCGGGACACGAATCCGGGAGTCCCCTATAAGTTCCTGAAGTTTTGCCATTTAAATTCGGAACACCCTTTATATATACATATATGTATATGTGTGTGTATATATATATATATATATATATATATATATATATATATACGCCAAATATTTAGCCTGATAAGCGAAACTCATATGGTCAATGGTAGAGTTGCAGTTGTGAATGAGAAGGCTCAAAAAAGGGGCTTAAAGGGGAAGGACGGATCGACCTGATCGCTTGGGTCATTTCCATGATGTCTTCAGCGCCTTTCATCCTCAGGAGGTCATCAGGGGACATTAGCCATTTCTCTTCTGTATCATATGCTGTACATATATGTAGTCTCATCTGTATCTTATGGTATGGATATATTTAATGATACCTTGAAATGGTCCTGTCTATAATATAATTAGCAATAATGTAATGTGTAATATACGTTAATAATTTATTATATAAGTTATTTGGAATCGGGATGGCTCAGTGGATTGTCCTGAGTTCCTATGATGAAGGTTCGGGATTCAAATCTGGCTGTGGCAGATAAATTATTTAATCTGTTAACAGCCGGAGATGGACCTGTGGGATCTACAGACCTTCCTGGGGCTCGTTATGCGGTTGAGCATTATCTCGGACAAAGACTCTGAGTCCTAGAAGAAGAGTGACAATCTTTGACGAGATTGTCCACCACGAGACTGGTGACGCCCTGCGTCCTGTGTATGAGTTATACAATTTTTTTTTATGGAACTTTAGTCCAAAGGTTAGAATTCGATTGATATAATAATAATAATATTTAACTAATTATCGTTTAATAGTTGTGCAATCCATACTAAGATAACTTAAAGCATTAATAACTAGTTAAACTTTTCTTTTTCCTTTATTAGTTGAATGTAAATTGTATTGATATTTTGTATTGAGCTTGTGCAGCCCAACGTTTGTTTTGATTGATTAATAAACTACTTGAAATACTTGAAACTACTTGGTATAGATCCTGAGGAGAATCTTTGGGCCCAAGAAAACACAGGAAGGCTCTAGGCTCAGATCAAGGGAGACTTAACAAGAATGTATTAGACAAAGGGTTAAGAAGTTTATTAGCCGACTGGAGAATAGAAGAACTAGAAAACGCGATGTTTAATTCAAATATAAAAATTCTGGGATAATCTGAAGTAGGAAGAAAGGGAGAAAACATTCAGTTCAGGAAAAGTGGATATTTATATTTTTATTATGGTCAGGTTAGTGGACATCGAGGGGTGGGATTCATGATTCGAAAAGACTTTAAAGATAATATTGTGGAAATAAAAGGCGTCTCCGATAGAATTAAAAATGAAGATGTACGATAAGAAACTAGTTTTAATACAAGTATATGCGCCAACGAATGCGTCTTCGGAAGAAGAAGTGGAAGATTTCTATCAACTCCTGAATGAAACAATCTCAACTATAAAATCCAATCACCAGTATTATTTGATTATTTTGGGGGATTTCAACAGTCAAGTAGGAATAAAGGCCTGTCCAGAAGAGAACAGCGTTGGTCCATATGGATACCCGAAATCGAGGAATAAACGAGGAGAAAGACTGGTAAATTTTAATATAGAAAAACAATTAAAAATCGTTAATACCTTTTTTAAGAAGCGAAAGGGAAAGAAATGGTCCTGGCTGTCTCCAAATGGATTGTATCGTAATGAAATATACTACTTCCTATCTCCGAACAATACTATTTTTAAAAACATCGAAGCATCCCATCGATTTTTATTCCAGTCTAACCACAGAATCCTAAAAGCCACTATTTATCTACCCAGGCGTCCCTTCACCAAGAAAAAACCGAGCGAAATACCAAAGAATGTTACCGAAGAACTATTCATTCCAGAATTATCAAAATTATTAACTTCCGAAGAACTTAATTTTTCTGAAAACATTCAGGCAGCTTACAGCACCCTCGAAAAGGAAATTATAACTGCATCACTAAATTCTAACACGTCATAAACCAATGTTGGCTTTAAATCTCCCGAATAAACCCTGGCATTAATCAATAAACGAGAAAATCTCAAACAAAAAAGAAATAAGTCAAAAGAAGAAAATATAGAATACAATCTTATATGCAAACTTGTGAAATATTAAGAAATTAATATTAGATAATATTAAGAAATATTAATGAAATGTTAAGGAAAAATAGAAGGGAGAAAATACAGAAAGCAGAACTACGGAAGCTGACTGGTACGCGCGATATTCTCAAGACCGTATCTGATCTTAAATGGCAGTGGGCTGGACATATGCAAGAATGGGACCAACACATTGGGCAAGGGAACAACAGATTGGTATCCAAAACGGCACTAGGAGAAGAGGGAGACCAGCTACGAGATGGCGGGACGACATACAAAACTTCATCGGAGTACTACGGCACCGTTCTGCTTGGAACAGACGTAGCTGGGGAAGATTGGGAGAGGCTTATGCCCAAAGAAGGGCCTTTTTTCTTTTAAAAACCATGTAAATGTAAAAACCATGTAAAAATGTACATAGAAGAAAGAGGAAAAAAATTAAGCTTATTATTATTATTATTATTATTAGACAAAATCCGTAGTTGCAAGAGCGTAGGAGGGTATATAAGTATATATAAATAGTTCAGACTATAATAGATTTGGAAATTATAAGTTTAATTGAAGTCTAGAGTTTTCAGTTCTGTCGGGAGTCCCTCATGAATGCTTGTTTAATTTTTTTGTTTAATAAGCATCCTACAATTATTACGATATCAATTTAACTTTATTACATAATAATGCAAAATATATTTAGTATGAATAGTATTAGTCAAACTTATAAAGTTGAGAAAGAAAATGGTTCGGGAGGTCAGAAAAGATTTTAAAAAATATTTATTTTAAAGCCAAAGTTTCGACCCACAAGATATATACAAACAAAAATGATACACAGTAAAGAATAAAAATGTGCATACAAAAAACCCTTAATGTCTATATGCATTTTTATTCTTTAGTATGTATTATTTTAATTTGTATTTATCTTGTATATTTAGCCCTAAAGAACACCTCCAATATGAGTCGAAACATTGGCTTTAAAATAAATAGTTCTCATTATTTAAGAGAATTTTTTCTTACATCCACCTAGACCATTTTCTTCTCCATATATATATATATATATATATATATATATATATATATATATATATATATATATATATATATATATATAGTCACGGAAAAGGAAAACGGCGCACCTATAGTTTTACGTAAAAAATTAATACAAACAGGTAAACGGTCAAACTTTTCTTACCTTTTTATCAGGAATATATTCTCGAAGAAAAATAAACGATAAAAAAAACACAACTTCAATAAACAACGAAACCTTTAATCGAAAAAAAAGAAGAAAGTTCACTAAAATTCACTGTTTAACAAAAAAAAAAAGCCTCTATTATTCGATATCCAAGTCTTTAATATCGAGTATTGCCTCTTCTTGCTCGGATGACATCCTGGACTCTTCTAGACTTGCTTCTATTGAGGTTGGCAATGCGATCTTGAGGGATTTGATCCCATTCGCGTACAAGAGCAGTCCTCAGCTCCTGGAGGTCCCTTGGCGGGTTCAATTGTCGCTGGATCGATGTCTCAAGTTGTTCCCAAAGATGTTCAATCGGGTTGAGGTCAGGGCTGCGAGCTGGCCAGTCTAAGGTTCGGATACCGACCTCGTTCATGTAGTCCCGTACCACGTGTGCAACGTCTGGCCGTGCATAAAAAGGAAATTCGGACCGATGAACGGGGCAAATGGTACCACATATTCCTCTAGAATGTCCGTAATGTACGTGCCTGCATCAAGGGGGCCTCCGGAACACATGGAGCTCTGTCGTAGACTCTAAAGAAATCCCTCACAAACCATCAAGGAGCCTCCTCCAAACACCACTCTTCCCGTTATGTTACACTGAGAATATCGCTCCCTTCTCCACACTCAAACTCGGTCATCTGCACCATATAGGCTGTAACTAATCTTAAAAAAGAACAGAGGCCCAGTCGTCCACAGTCCAAGCACCATGTTCGCGACAGAAGTTGAGGCGTGCTGTACGGTGCGCTGGGGTGAGTTGAGGGCCGGATGCGGGGACTCTGGAATGCAAATTGAGTTCAGCAAGCCTTCTCATTACTGTCCGCTCGCTGTACCCCGAGCCCCATGGAGTTGGTGTGAGGTCTCGACCGCTGATTGGAAACGATTTCGCAGGGTCTGAACATCAATAAATCGGTTATCCCCTGAGTCTGTCGCCCTCGGACGGCCTGATCCGGGTCTCCTGCCATAGCTACCAGTTTCCCGGAACCGCTGGACTGCGTGGCGAACGGTTGTTTCAGGAATTCCATGCACTCTGGCCGCATAAAGTTGACTTCGGCCGTCTTCGATTATAGCGACAACTTCAGGCGGCAAAACCATTTTTACTCTTTAAAAAAGTTCCTATTGGAAGAATATTGCCGTAGGAAAGAAAAACCACTGGATAGTGCTTCTGAAAAGTCACCCGAAGAGTAACTGAATTGAACTCGATGCCTTATCTTTTAGTTTTAATCCCCAATCCTCGAGAGAATTAAGACCTTTTGTGTAAATGTATAAAGGATAGTAATCTGCTTTGACCTGGTTAGCTGTAGTTCTAAATTCACGCACCAGAAAAATGCTCTAATCGCATAGAATTCTAGGTGCGCCGGTTTTTTGCCCGCGAGTGTACATATATATATGTATTAATAAATATGTGTATATATATATATATATATATATATATATATGTATTTATTTATTTGACGCGAAACAGCCATGAAAGTCTACGCGGCTATGATGCAGGGTTTTTTTTCCATTTTTTTGTCAGCCCACCTTTTCCTGCTGAAGGTTTTTTTTCTTTCTTCTGTCCAGATCATAGATGAAAATTTTTTTCTTTCTGCCACTAGAATCGCATCTTTGAGGAATTTTCGGTATTATTTTCTGTAGGATTATTATTGGTATACAGTTCTGTTTTCTAATAAATCTGGTGTAATGCCGTGTTTCTATGATTCTTTTTTTATTTGTCCTGTGTATCCTTGTTTGAATTTGTAGCCTATAATTTTGGTGAAAATTTTTTTGTTTAGTCTGTCCTCGTTCATCCTCATCATGTGACCATAAAATGTGAGTCTTCTAACCCTCATTTTCGTTTCCAAGTCACTAATTTCAAAGTAAATTTCTTTGTTAGATTTCAGCCGGTATCCTTCTGGTGTTTCTTTGGGCCCGTGGATTCTTCTAAGAATCCTTCTCTCTATTTTAAGAAGTTTATCTAAACTGGGAAAGTACATAGTCTCTGTCCCGTACAATACAACTGGTTTGATCACTCACTGTATTGTAGTGCCTGATTTTCGCATTTTTTATTATACATACTACTCGTTAAGTAGCATAAATTCTCCAAATTTTTAATTCTGTACTCCATGCTTTTTTTTTTCAGACAAGTTTCTGCTTATTATCTCGCCCAAATATTTAAAACTTTTAACCACCTGAACTTTACCGAAATCTGTTTTCACTTCTTTCTTACTAAAGTGGGGGTCTGTAGTCATAAATTTGGTCTTTTTAACGGAGCTTTTAAATCCAGTTTTTTCAGCTACTTTCTTCAATGAATTTATTTGCCTAATTGCGTCTTCTTCTGACTCTGCCAGTAGGGCTAAGTCATCCGCAAAAGCCAGAAACTTTACCAGGATATTACTCTTCTGATTTCCTACTTGATCCTGATGTTTCTTTTTCCCATGTCTTCATAACTTTGTCGAGAACAACGTTGAAGAGAACAGGTGAAAGTCCGTTCCCTTGTCTCACACCTAGTTTATCTGAAACGGTTTGCTGTTAATGTTTCTTTTTTTAGGTTTATGGTCTTTTGATCGACTCCGTATTCCCTTAGGGTCTTCAGTAGGGTTTCTCTGTGTCTAAGGAGTCGTATGCTTTTTCAAAATCGACAAAAGAGATATAAAGGTTTTTCTGTGGCCTAGTTAGATGGTAATATTTTATCAGAAGTTTTAGGCTAAGTATCTGTTCTTGGCAGGATCTTTCTTTCCTGAATCCTCCCTGGTATTCTCCTACTTTGTCGTCAATTTGTGGTTCTAACCTGTTCAACAGGACTAAAAAATTTTGTAGGTCACCGGCAAAAGAGAAATTCCCCTGTAGTTGTTCACATCGATTTTCGCGCCTTTTTTGTGAAGATGGTGGATTAGAGCGGTTTTCCATTCTCCTGGTATTTTCTCTTGTTCCCAGGCGTCCATTAGAATTTCTGTGACTTTTCTCATGAATTCCTCACTGGAGTATTTTCAAATTTCTGCTAGTAAGCCGTCTTCACCAGAAGCTTTGTTGCTTTTAGTCCCACGATAATTTCCTGTATTTATTCTTCGTCAGGTGGATCCGAGTCTATATTTTGCGGGGTTTTTTTCTCTTATTTCCAGTTTTTCAATAGGTTCCTCACAATTTAGAAGCTCCTGGAAAAACTCAGCCAGAATTTCGCAGTTTTCTTCTTCTGTCAGTGCCAGGGTGCAGTATCTTTTCTTCAGTGCAAGTCCTCTGGCGCTAAATCCCCTCAGTCTTCCCTCAAAGACTTTGTGGAAAAGTCTGGTGTTGTTCTCCTAGAAGTTTTCTTCCATTTCTACCAGCTGTTGACTAAGGAATTTTCTCTTTGTTTCTTTGATTATTTTCTGTGCTGTTTTTCTCTGTATTTGGTCTTGTTCTCTTTTCTCAAGGGTTTTCTGTTGGTTACGTAGTCTCCATTTTTCAAGACGCGTTTTGACAGCGTTTTCGCATTCGATGTTTCACCAAGGATGTTTCTTGTGGATTTTCTCAGAAGCAATTTCTATCTCTTTTTCTGTCAGAAAGCTCGTCACGTCTTCCCAGTTGCTTGGTTCCTTGAGTTTTTCACTGCATTCCTGTCTTTTTTCCTCCAAATTTCTCTGTCGATTCTACTTGCTTTGATTCTTATTGTTTTTGTGATTGTTTTAGCCGGTACTAAATTCATCTTGAATTCCATTTTGGGAGGGAAAATGGTCTGATATTACGTTTATTCCTCTTTTTACTTTGACATTTTGAATTTCTCGATTCCTTTATAACCTGTGAACCTGCCACTACAACCCGTGAACAGGTTTGGGGCTCAGTACATGGTATAGACAGTACAGTTTCAAGGGACACGGTTGGCCAATTCTGCATGGAGTTGATTTGTTCTAGATCACACTCAACCGCCAGATTTATCCTCCTTGTTTTGGTTACCCAGGTTAGATATAGAGGTTGGGTGAGCCCCAAGAGAGTCCTGGATCCCATGTGATCCATCTTCGGCTGCTAACAGGTTAAATAAAAGTCTGCCAGCAGCGGGATTTGAACCAGGATTTTCGGTATAGCAACTCAGAGCGCTACCAATGAGCTACCCCGCTTCCTCATATATATAAGGACAACTAATATTATTCAAGACACATATATGGGCATAATTGTATTCTTTTTTGAATTTCTAAATCAATTATAGTCTGAATTAATTAAATTTCATAATTTCTCAATTTAAATTATTAACATAAGTCTGGTTTTTATATTTACACCCCGAACAATAATTAAATACACTTTCAAGAAGTTAGATTTATTAATCAAAGCATAAACCTAGGCTGCTCAAGTCAATACAAAATATCAGAACTATTTAATTCCAATAATAGGGAGAACCGAAACGTTTAATTTAATTATTCATTGATGATTTATGTTAATAGCATGAATTACATAATTGTTAAATTTTATTTAAACTTTTAGTTAAATATTATTACTCTTATATCAATTGAATTCTAACCTTTAGACTAAAGCTGATTTTAAATCATTTATTTCAACCCTTTCTTCCTCAAAATATATTTTGTACATTCTCTACCTTGTACTGAAGGTGTAGACTCTGATGCATTCCCTAGTGATGCCTGAATTGGCTTCATGTTGACTGGTATGGTTTTATATAATATTTTAGATCCTTAACCCTCCATGTTCATACTGGGGTCCTGAGGATCCCAATTACTCTTCAAAATCAAACAAACATTACAATTTTTCTTAAATCCTGTTGGGATATTTTTGTATTTTTTGTTGGTACACCTGACCATAAATCAACAAGTTCTAGGTTATGCTATTATATTGCATTCATCCACCACAGTGTTCACAAATTGGTGTGGGGTCCCTCAAACCCCAGTGTGATATCTGTGTTACTTTATTTGTTTAAAGTAAAAATAACTAACGAGGTAAGTTTGCTAATGTTAATGCACGATTTTCGTTTATTTTTCTCAATCTAAGGAGTTATTATTAGAAATTTATTTTCAGAATAGAACCAGAACTTAATTTGCTATTGAATGGTGAGCGGTTGTCTCTAGATCAACTCCACAGAATGCTGTTGGAAGAAGAGGAAGAAGAAAACGACATCGCTAATGATAAGTCTTCAGACGACGAATCAGATAACGAAGAAGCCATGGAGGAAACTGAGAGCGAGCAGAGTGGGGATGAAATTGAGGAAGAAGATGAGCGGGTAAGAAACGTAAATGTTGTTTATGGGAAAAACAAGTATCGGTGGAGTTTGGATATACCCAAAAAACAAGGAAGGGTTTCAGCGAAAAATATAGTGAAACATTTGCCTTGTCCAAAGGGTGAAGCACGTGAGGCACAATCTGCTATTGACGCATGGCGCTGCCTTATCACTGACTCGATTGTACTAAAAATTGTCACCCATACAAATCAAGAAATTCAAAGAAGGCAAGACTCCAATTTAGCCCTCCAATCATATCACGAACTTACAAACGAAGTGGAATTTAGGGCCTTTTTGGGACTCCTTTATTACTGTGGAGCTCAAAAGTCCTCAAAACGGTCAGTTGAAGAACTGTGAAATCCTCGAAAAGGTACAGCCATGTACCGAGCCACAATGAGTCAACATAGATTCCAGTTTCTTCCATCTTGTGTGAGGTTTGATGATAAAATGGATCGAACCATTAGGAAAAAAATAATAAATTTGCTCCAATAAGTGAAATTTGGGAAGTTTTTATCTCAAATTGTAAATCATCTTACACACCTTTTGAACTGTGTAAGATTGACGAGCAAATGCTAGGATTCAGAGGAAAATGTCCTTTTAGGATCTATAAGGCATCCAAGCCAGATAAATATGGCATTAAAATAGTTATGCTCAATGACAGCAAAACATTTTATATGTTGAATGCTATACCATATACCGGGAAAGTAAATGTCGCAAAAAATGAATCTGTCCCTTCTTATTATGTCAAAAACTTATCTGAGCCCATCAAAGGCTCCAACAGAAACATTACAGTGGACAATTGGTTCTCATATATACCTTTATTCAATGACATGCTCGAGCAAGGACTCACCATGGTTGAAACTTTGAGGAAAAATAAAAAGGAAATACCCCAATCGTTTTTACAAGCAAAAGAAGTTGGGAAAATACAATTTGGGTATGACAACTTCGGAACTTTACTATCTTACGTACCAAGAAAAAATAAGGTTGTGCTTCTTCTATCTTCAATGGGACACTGAAATGAGATAAACGAAAACTCAGGTTTACCTGAGCTTATTGAATTTTACAACCACACTAAACGAGGAACAGATAGCTTTGACAAAATATGTAAAGCATACACTACTACCAGGGCAACTAGAAGACGGCCTCTACGAGTGTTCTGTGGTATGCTGGATCAAAGTGGGCTGAATGCTTATGTTTTGCTTTCAATAAAAAATTTAAGGAAAAATAGAAAAGATTTCTTATATGAACTAAGTTGGGCCCTGGTCGAACCACTACTGAAAGCCCGGCTACAATGTACAACCTTGAGGAAATCTCTGAGGACAATGATACACGAATTAGGGGTAATGGAAGAAAATACAAATAAGGTGCAAGAAGACTTACAGAGGAAAACTAGATGTGCCTTTTGTCCTAGAGCTAAGGATCGAAAAACAAAACTCTACTGTCAAGACTGCCATCGACCAATGTGTGAGGAACACAGAGCGAGAATCTGTCAAGATTGCATCACTTCTGACTGACACGTAAGCATTCGGGATAGTTTTTGTACACCCAAAATAATTTTTTTATGTTCAAAATATGTTTCTTTGAAATTAACAATAGAAAACTTTTTGATTTGTAAAATAAATTATTATTTAAAACATGTTATTCTTTTTTTTTTTTTTTTTTTAAACACTTTATTCAGACATTACAATCTGCCACTTGTGGGCAATAAGTAATGGTGCTATGAAGCTACAACCATTCCATGACAAAACAAAAAAAAGTGGTATAAACAAAATAAAATAAGTCTAGATAAAAATAATAAAAATAAAAATAAATAAAATAATGTGCACATTCAAACCCTATTTACAATTTGCCTGGGTCCCCGAACTAAGCTTCTTCCCCAGGAATGAGGGCAAAGCAGGAGTTCAAAAGGCCCTTGCCCCCTTTTTCCAGCCGCGTCACTGGAATAAACTCCAATGGAAGCTGGTTAAGGGCGCTTTGTTATTCTAAAATAATATTTTTTTACCATCAAGTTTCGCAATTTCGTTTCATTGTTTTGTATTATCCAAATTATACATGGTTCCTACAAATATACTTTTATTCTATGTTCTTTAATGATTCCTGTCTTCATTTTTCATTTTTACAACTCAATAAAAGAGCTGCTCAATTTATAAAAATTACATAGAAAATGGGGTCTGTGGGACCCCAATGTGAAATTGGTGTCTTACAATTTTAAGTGTGAAGCCGGAGGGTTTAGTCTGTTTTGGGGGGATTTTTCTTATTTTCCAAGTCCACCACAAGGAAGATAACTACTTACGAACTGACGCATGTGTTTTACAGCTAACATCACGCACATACCCGAGGCCTCTGTAAGAGACTTGCCTAATTAGCGAAGCTGTTGAGTGGAATAATTTAGGTTGGTTCTTTGTTGATGTTGGAAAGATTAAGTATTCCACTGCCTCCGTCATCTATAACTTATTATCCATAATAACAAACTTGTTAAGGCGAGGCCGCATACTTGTGCTTCATAATTAAAGGCTCTTATCAAGGAAGCCTATGGCATCACATCCTGAAGTCCCCCTCCTCCTTTATAAGGCACTTTGTCAACTCCGGTGGCTTCCTGTCCCGTGGGACAGAAACTTTTCGCTCGCCAAAGAAGGTGAACATGAGGGGCATTGAGTTTTCTTAATTCGATACTTGTATAAACACAAATTTATTACACTTCAAGACTTTTAATTATATCATTAAATATGAGCAAAATATCAAAAAGAGTAGTGAAGTAAAAATTAATTTTTTAATCAAGAGGATGATATTTAGATTAAGAAAGATTGTTTTGTTTAGGAAAAAATCTCATCAGTGATCGAGGAGTTGCAATTCAATCAGACCCCGTGTACCGGAAAGGGACGACTTTCGTAAAATAAATCACACTCGATCGAAAGGAATGGTTCGAATGGATCCGCTAGGGCGCAGTAGTTTACAGGAGTGTACTGAAAATGTTAACACTAGCCGGAATTAACCGTCTTCTGAACTTTTTTTAATTTTTGGTTCGCACCACCGAAATGCTCAGTTTGTTCGTATTGACTGGCATCGTACGTATGTTTGACTGGTGGTGCATGAACTATAAAAATTGTTTTCAATTAATTTTAGTTTAAAGGTTAAAATTCCATTGATATACGAATAATTATATGGAACTTAAAGGTCATTTAAAAGTTGTGCAATTGTTACTAATACTAACTTAAAACGTCAATAACTAGTTAAACGTTTTTGTTCTGTATTAATTAAGCTATTATTTATTCTCCATTATTGTTATTTTTCACATTCTATTTTTATATTTTTCTTCCCCACCCACTTTATGCATTATTTTATTTACTTTATTTTCACATTATACATTCGTTCTAGCTTATAAGTTCATAGTTTTATAGGTTACTATTTGTTCAGATTCACTCCCATACTAGTGACGTACATTATGATAGAAGATGGAATTATCACAATCCGCAAAAACCAGTCAACTATCTTCTTCCAACAGATTTGGTATATGTTTATGCAGAAAAATTAAACCAGAAAAAGGAAAGCAAATTTCACTTCTTCACCGAATCGATTTCACTTCTTTGTACATTTTCCAAAATTTTAGAAAAGATAATGAAATTAAAATTATTGACATTTTTAGAATCTAAAAATATTTTAAGTGATAAACAATTTGGTTTTCACCAGAAACTAAACACAGAACATGCATTGGTTTATTTTATGTCCAATGTATACACATCTCTGAATGAAAATAATAGGGTTGGATGTGTTTTTGTGGATATAACTAAGGCGTTTGACACATTAGAACATGAAATTCTCTTTGATAAAATGGAATGTATGGGTATTAGGGGAGTTGTGTTAAATTGGTTCATGAGATACCTAGCTGATCGGAAACAAACTGTTAGAATAGATAACTGTTACAGTGAATTTTATGATTTGCGTTGTGGTGTTCCGCAGGGATCAGTGCTAGGCCCTATTTTGTTTTTGCTGTATGTAAATGACCTCTGTTCGGCACCGTTAAGAGGTAGTCTCACCGCCTTTGCTGATGATTTGGAGCTCTCCTACTCTCATAAAGGGTGGGTCACTGTCCAGTTGCATATGCAACAAGATATGGTCTTCCTGAGTCATTGGTTTGCCTATAATCGTTTAATATTGAGGGAAAAAACTAAATTTCTTTGTTTTGATCTTAGAAATAATTTTTTTTTTTTTAATTCAATTTATTGATATTTACAACTATAATACTATTACAATAAGTAAATCTGCTATATGTACAATACGACTTGAAAAGCACAAGAAATAATTTTAGATCAGATTTTCAGTTAATCTTTCATGATCAAGCTTGTTCAGGCAGAGTTAATTGTATCAATAATAAATGTATCCCTCTTGAAAGAGTATTTGAATTTAGATATTTAGGAATAGTCATTGACTCTAGGCTGTCTTGGAGAGCACATATTTCTTACATTTCAAAAAAAGTAAAATTAGGGCTACGAAAACTTTATTTCATTCGCAATAAGTGTGACCACTCCTTTTTGTTGAAATTTTACTATGCTCTAATACATTCTGTTTTAGAATATGGGATTGTATGTTGGGGTGGTGCCTATGCCAGTATAATTAAGCCGTTACTGATTCTTAAAAAAAAAGTTGTCAGATCAATATTGAGGAAAGGGGACCTTGAGGCCAGTAGGGAACCTTCTCGACCACTTTTCATTTCACTGCGGGTATTGCCCGTTAATTATTTGTTTTTGTACAAAACCTTAAGAGTATTTTTTATCAGAAGTGGTAATATTGATCGCCATCCGGCTGTATATGGAACCAGACGTATAAACCTTTATAGTGTGCCTACACCTAGTTATACTTTTAATAATGACATAAGTCGTCTTTTGTTTACATGGCGCCACGAAATTTTAATAACCTTCCCAACAGAATAAAAAATGCTTCAACCCCAAAAATCTTTTGCACTACCTACTCTGAAAGAATATATTTTTTCAGAAAAGATATAGATCATTTACTGCATAGCACTTCTGAATTCATAGTCTACTTTACTTCTTTACAGCGTAACTTTTCTTTTTTATATGCTTTCAGGCCAAGACTTCATCTTAATTAATAGAATTGTGAGGGTAACCCTATCACAGGTTATGACCATAAAGGGTACCTATACCCATTTCCTTAATTTATTTTTATGTATTGTTTACTTATAAGCTTATTTACTCTATTATAAAATATGTACTTATGTTAATTTTTAATGTGGAGATGGATTAATAAATAAATAAATAAAAACCATTGTAAATTATAGATGAATAAATAGAAATAAAAATCCATACATCATATACTTGAAATAATCTTTAGCTTTTAAATCACACTGTATAAGGCGATTCGTATTAAATAATTAAATATTTCGGTATGTTTCATTTGCAATGTATTGTACCAGCTACATCGGGGTTTATTATTTGAAAATACTTAACCCCAGCCTGTACCACTAAGGAAATGGGTTTGAGATTCAGTACATGGGAGAGACTCTACTGTTTCATGGACAACGGTTCTGCTAAGAGATGACTTGTCCTAGGTCACGCTCAACCGCCAGATTGCCCCATTATTTGGGAACCCTATTTTCATAATATTTTATATAGGCTGGATGAGCTCCACGTCCTAGATCCTATATGATCCATCTCCGGCTGCAAACCGAATAAATAAAAGTCTTGCCCGCAAAGGGATTTGAACCAGGATTTCCGGCATGGCAACTCAGTGGTCTACCACTGAGCCACTCCGCTCCCCTTAACTTAATATCTAGAATTTCGAAAACAATAATTGTCAAAAAATAAGGACGATTAAAAGATATATATATATATATATATATATATATATATATATATATATATATATATAAGTTACAAGTGTAACCAGGACAGTATTATTGTTAATACCATAATTGTAAATATAAACAATGTAAAACATATAAAAGCAGGATTATGAGACAGAATAAAGCAGTATTGTTTCAGAAGCCTAACAGTGTGTGTTATTTCGTTCCTTTTAATCTTTTTTTTATTACTATCCGTGTCACGACGCTTAAGTGGTGCCGAAACCCGGGAACTTGTGAAAAGAAAACCAGGTTAAAGATTTTTTTTTTCTTTTCTTCTCTTGATCTCTGTTCAGCACCTTTATTGTGATCACGAGTGAGGTAATAATGCCTGAAGGAAACAATATCCTGAGACCAGCCGTGCTCACGATGGACGCACAACCTCAGCCACAACCACAACCTCAACCACAACCCGCAACACAACCTCCGCTAGAAGCACAGGAATCAGTTTTAGATATAAATCCTAATTTCCCGTTGTTGCCGTCAACTACGCTGTCATTAGCGCGTGCAGACATAGCTGCAAGAGAAGCGAATGAGTTAGAGCGCATGAAGCTTAGGAAGAACAACGCGCGGGATCTGAGGAGAGAGATAAGCGAGCTCGAGAGGTTTGATGGTGAAGTCGGGGAGC
This sequence comes from Arma custos, assembly GCA_037127475.1. NCBI lineage: Eukaryota > Metazoa > Arthropoda > Insecta > Hemiptera > Pentatomidae > Arma > Arma custos. Next base: position 182,988,275 of record CM073759.1, read on the forward strand.
TTAATCATTTCCTGAAAGGAGGAGACCGCATCATGTATTATATCCACATTCAGACCGAGGCAAAGGACATAGAGGAATTGGATGCCACTAGACTAAGGGCAGCTCTGGTATGTCGAGTCAGGAGGAGCATACTCAACCTAATCCAGGCCGATGAGGAAACGCCATGGCATGTAGTTAAGGAAAGGTTAAAGAAAGCATTCGGTGGAGGACGATGGGCTCCCGAAGAAGATATGCTCCAGATGTTCAGGGAGTATCGGAAACCTGGACAAACACAGGGGCAATATGCAGCAGTTCTGTTAGCGCGATACAATAAAATAACAGAGAAACTACGTGAAGTGATGGAAACGGAGCAGGTAGAGGCCAGAATGGATTTTCTGTCCAGAATCCTGAAGGTCCAGCTTGCTAGAGATACTGGCAGAAAAGAAGGGTTACCGCGAGACAAATCGTTTCTGGAATGCGCCCAGGAGATGGTTGACTCAAGTGCAAGAGAAGAGGAAGCCAGACACAGCGAAGAGGTAGAAGCAGGATGGAGTAGGGTTACGTATCGTAGACCCGAGATACATCGAAATCGGCCAAGATTAGAAGCTGGGAAAAGGAGAGAACCCGAGAAGTATAGGAAGGAGAGGTCGTTCGCAAGAGACAGGCGACCGGGGACAGATAGAAGGAGTGGAAGAAGGGAAGATAGAAGGTGCCACGAGTGCGGCAAGACGGGTCATTTGGTGGCCCAATGCCCTCGCACAAGGTGCTTTGAGTGCAACAGCGAGGGGCACATGGCACGACAATGCCCCTATATAAAGCGAAGAGAAGTAGACCGGGGTGAACCGATGGAGGTGAACATGCAGAGGTTGCGGAGGGACACCGGCAGGAGCCGTAGAGTTGGATCAGCGGATGAGACAACAGAGTCATCGGGTGTATCGGAAACGGAGGAGGAAGAACCAGGTAGCAGTGGACGAGAGCAGCGGAAGGAACAGCGACGAGTAGGGGCGAGGAGAAGGAAGCATGCAGCAATCTGAGGAGGGTGTCTGCGGAGAGGCGACCGCGCTGAGACCTGCAATAATATTAGAGGTGAGTCTTGCTGGTTGCCAATTATTAAGATAAGAGGGGGAGTGCAGTGTTTGGTGGATACGGGGAGTTCCAACACAATTGTGACAAAAGGGGCGTTGGAAAAGTTGTACGGTAACGAGAGGGTACTCCAGGTACGCGAGTGTAGATGCCAATTAATTACTCTGGGCGGGCCATGTAAAGTGGAGGGAGAAATAAACATTGAGATTAATCGGTGGGCGGGGAAACAGGGAGATTTGAACGTCCATGTAGTGGGAGAAATGACTCGGCAATACCAGATGATTATAGGGTGCGACCTGTTGGATCAGGTAGGATCGAGAGTGAGGATTCATCATGGGAAATGGGACATTAGGATCGGGACGCGCTCGTACAGCGGTAGAGGGATTGAACGAGGAAGGGAAACGCAAATCGGGGCTGTAACCAAAATCGATGACTGGAGGGGGGACATACGGAGAGAGTTTCGGGACATTTTTTTTCACGAGGGAGATGTTTTGGGGGTCACGGGCCGGACGGTGCACGAGGTTCCCCTGAAACAGGACAGGATCACATATGTCAAGGAAAGGAGATATCCTCAGGCACTTCGGTCCCATATACGTGAAGAACTCAATTCTCTCAAGGAACAGGGGATCATCGTCGACAGTACGTCGCCGTATAATAGTCCTCTATGGGCGGTTAAGAAGAAGAGTTTACCGGGGGATGGGAAAGACCGGTACAGAGTGGTGGTAGACTATCGGAAGCTTAACGATAACACTGTTGACGAGAGATATCCGATACCGCGGTTCGAGGATATTCTCGATAGGCTGAGCGGGGCGACCATTTTCAGTACACTCGACCTCAAAGCGGGATACCATCAGATTAAGATGCACCCGCGCGATCAACATAAAACCGCCTTTAGCTTCGAGAGGGGACATTACGAATTCACGCGCATGCCGTTCGGCCTAAAGAATGCCCCAATCACCTTCCAGCGCTTGATGGACGAGTTCCTCAGAGGCCTAGGAGAGTCCTTCTGTCAGGTCTACATGGACGACCTCCTTATCTTCAGTAAGACAGAGACAGAACACGTGGAACATTTGCGCAGGGTTTTCGCGAAGATCAGAGAGTTTGGCCTCAAGCTGTCCCAAGAGAAGTCGATAATGGGGCAAGAACAAATCACTTTCTTAGGCCATACTATTTCCAGGGATGGGATCAAGCCGGACGCAACCAAAGTAGAGGCGATTCGCAAGATGGTGGTGCCACATGATGTTAAGGGTATTCGTCGCCTGTTGGGAACCCTCAACTATTACAGACGATTCATACCGGACATGGCAGCATATCTCGTCCCTCTGAACAAGCTGCTCAGAAAAGGATCGAGGATAGCAGTCACGCCGATCATGGAGAACAACATTCGGAAGTGCATGGAGAGGCTGCAAGAAAAACCTGTGCTAGCGTTTCCGGATTTTCAGAGACCCTTCGCGTTAACGACGGATGCGAGTGAATATGCATTGGGGGCAGTGTTGTCGCAAGGAGAGGCTGAGGGCGAACGACCGATAGCTTATGCAAGTAGACGACTGACAGACGCAGAGACGAGATATAGCGCTTTAGAGAGAGAGTTACTTGCTATTGTATGGGCAGTGGAGCATTTCCGGCCGTACATCTTCGGAAGGAAGTTCCGAGTACACACCGATCATAGGCCACTCCAATGGATCGGAAGACTGAAAGAGACATCGGCGAGAGTAGCCAGGTGGAAGGAGTTCCTGGCTCAATACAACATGGACGTGGTCTACAAACCAGGAAAGGAGAACATTGTGGCGGACTGGCTGTCTCGGGCTATTACAACGAACGCGGTGGAAGAAGCTGGGGAATCATCACGAGACGTACGACAGTTCCTGAGTGAATGGACACCAGAGAGAGAAGGAGGTGAGGCAACGGGAGGTCAAGAGCTACCGTCCGAGGATAGTTCCACAGACGACAGACCGGATAGTATGGAGGAAATAGATGACATCATTAATGACAAGCGGCGTCAAGTAATTTGGAAAACCCGGACATCCGGTCTACTGAAGATCGATTTTGCGAAATGTGGGACGAACAGCGTCATTACAGTATGGTCCCAGCCTGGGATTGGGGATGACCAAATCTGCAGAGTCCTAAAAGATGTATCGAAGCAGGGGAAGGTGCACCACATCTACGTGGCTTCTATCTGGGACAAAATTCAGAGGGTATGGAGATCAGAACGCATTGGGCTAGACCGCAGCTTCATTCGCTGTAAACGTATGGTGGAGACCATCAGAGACGAGGAGCGGCAGAAAGAAGTGACCATAGCTCATCACCAAGGGAAAACTAATCACCGGGGGATTTCAGAGACTCTGATGGCATTGCGGCGGAGGTATTTTTGGACCAACATGAAGAAGACGGTGAGTGACATCATTGGAACTTGTCAAGTATGTCTCCGCACGAAATACGATCGCCATCCGCCGAAGGTCACACAAGACGAGACAGCCACAGCGGAGGCGCCGCTCATGGATATCCAAATCGACACATTCACCTGGAGAGGATATAAGTGGGTGACGATGGTGGATCTGTTTAGTAAGGTAGCCATGGCCTATCCAGTACAGGAACGATCGGCGGATGCGGTGTTAGCGGCTTTAGGTCGCTGGTTTCAGTTTTACGGGGTTCCAGAACAGATCGCATCAGATAGTGGTCGCGAGTTCGACAACGCAGCAATTCGGGAGGAGATGCGCGTTTTAGACGTTAAATGGCACCTCAACACGCCGGGACATCCTAAAAGCAGGGGATGTATTGAGCGGCTTCACGGCACCCTCAGTGAGCATCTGCGGGTATATCAAGGGGAGAAAGGGTTGGAACCAGACGTTGCCATGAGCAAAGCCATTGTTGCGTACAACCATTCTATCCATGCGGTCACGGGGTTCTCGCCGTTTGAGATACTTTTCGGCTTGAGGGAACGTCGGAGAGATTTTAGGGGAGCCACGGAAGACGAGCTACAGATGGTAAATAACCGCCTGGAAATGAGAAACTTATGGAACAAGACTTATCGTAAGATTCGAGCCGAGAAAGCAAAGAGGGTGGCGCGAGAGAATTTGGTCGTGCGGGACGTGACAGGGAGAGTGGCGATTGGGACGATTGTGTACCGGAAACTAGGGTCCAATAGAGGAAAAGAACCGTCGCGTTACGAGGGACCATTCAGGGTGACAGTGATCCGGGAACACAATGTGGTTACCATCGAGAGCCTGAATGCTCCACATCGGAGACGGACAGTCCATATCGAACAATTGAAGATCCCAACACGGGAACCGTCGGTTGGGTAGTTACTGGAGTATCCTCCCGTTCCTACAGATACGGAGACATGCATGAGCTGTATCTCAGTTTGTAATTCTGTTAATAGTAGAATTAAGATTTTTTTTTTTTTTTCTTTTCTGACCATTTTGTATTGCACTGATTGCGTGCTACATGTGTAAAAGATTTTCTTTCCTTATTGTATTCTCTTTTATTATAGGTAAACCGGTGAGGTGTACAGTTCTCGTATGTCATTTTCTGTTGTTGTGTTAACTTATAAGATTCTATTTTCTTTTGTCATTTTTTTTTTGTGTTTGTTTTGTTTTGTTTGTTGTTTGTAAGAGTTTCCGAGGACTGTTCGGAAACTGGCAGGGGGGAGTTACAAGTGTAACCAGGACAGTATTATTGTTAATACCATAATTGTAAATATAAACAATGTAAAACATATAAAAGCAGGATTATGAGACAGAATAAAGCAGTATTGTTTCAGAAGCCTAACAGTGTGTGTTATTTCGTTCCTTTTAATCTTTTTTTTATTACTATCCGTGTCACGACGCTTAAGTTATATATATATATATATATATATATATATATATTTAACAAAAATGTTACATGCCAGCGAAACCGTACCATTTAACACAAAAACAGATAAGGAAAATTTAATGAAAGAGAAATGGAAAATAATCAGGAATATTCTGGAACAAAGATCGACCAAACAAGGGTAGGTATAGATTAGAGAAAACAGCTGAAATTGAAGAATACTCTAACACAGAGATGGACATGAATAAAAGACGTCATAAATTCTATGGCTACGTAACGAGGCTTCTCGATCATAGACTTACAAAGGGAATAATAAAAAAATAGCGTTCCAAGTTAATGGATCCAAAATATTAAGAAATACTGGAATTAACCAAAATTACTAATGAAGACATGAACACAGGAAACAAATTTAACCTTAAAGTTGAAAACTGGGAGGTTAAGGGCGAGACAAAAGCGCCGAGAATTGGAACAAAATGGAGCGAAGAAAGAAAACCTGAATTCTCGCAAAGAATGAAAACCTGGTGGGGAAGTAAGAAGAGCAAGAAGCCCCAAACGTGAACCATCTTTACTTAGTGTCTTTCTACTCTTTTAACTGCCTTTTCTAGACAACTTCAACTCACTTGATGAAACAAAATCATGCCCTAACAGTGAAAAAATAGGATTTTAGTGAATCATACTAAATATATTGAATAATAATATTATTAATGTTCATTTATTATAGTATTATTATTGACTTTCAAATGTAAACCATAATAAGCCCTGAAGAAGAATTGCAATATGAATCGAAACGTTGACTTTAAAATAAATAGTTCTTACAATAAATAGTTTTTCTGACCTCCACCCGGACCTTTTTCTTCCTCTTATATTTAATAACACTTTAGTCTAATTTTTTATTTATTTTATTATTCAATGAATTTTACAACTGCATTATACGAATACAATAAGTAAATAGGATGAACGGTACATATTGACATGAAGACAGTCAAGTAGAGAAACTACCCAGTTGTAGTACTCAAATAAAAATTTCAGCTTAGAAGGTCACGAGGCCATCTTCTTTTCAGACGCCTCGGAGGATTATCAGAAATTGAAGTGGTTACTAGGTTTGAAACTAGTGGTTTTGAGTGGAAATAAAGTTTGTCATGAAAAGATTGACATCGGATTCCGGCCAAATCAGCAACAAACGGGACAATGAGGTCACTATGGATTACTTTGTTCGTAACAAAGTAAGGAGCATTGAGGATTATACGAAGGATTTTCGATTGTAAGGATTGAATACGAGAGGAATCCGATAGCTTAGTAGAGCCCCAAAGCTCTATTCCATAAAGCCAGATAGTCTAATGATTGTCATGTACATGGGTCTTTTGTGAGTAATTGGGAGCTTATTTGTTATTTGAGCCTTGAGAGCGTTTGTCTAGTAAATGTTGATATCTTACTTACTTACTTAATCTCTTCCTCTCTACCGCTTTAAACAGTGTGAGGAGCCTGCTTATAGAGCTTGATCCATAAGTCTTGATCCTGAACCACCGACTTTCTCCTTCTCCAATCCAGGCCTCTCCTGTCAAAGGCTTCCTTAACCCCGTTCTCCCAGGGTCTTCTAGGCCTTCCCTGAGGTCTTCTACCTTCCAAATGTTGATATCTAAAACATAAAATTGGCATTTGTACGATGTTAATACATAAATGGTACATACAAATTGATAGATAAATAATCATCAGTCAAACATCAGTCGATACTTCCATGAATATGAACGTCGCCAAACCTGAATCTGTAACACGATAACCCATGAAGGGTTCTGTGTTCAGTGCGTGGTAGAGACTATTGTTTCTTGGACAACGGTCGTGCAGGAAGGTGATTTGTCCTAGATAGTCACCCATATTTAGAGTAACCACTTTATAGAGGCTGGTCCTAGAAGAAGAAGGGATGATTGGTCCTAGATCCCATAGGATCTATCTTCAGCCACTAAATACTGAAATGTCTCCCAGCGAACTGGATTTGAGCCTCCTCCTCTACTCTTAACGTCACCAAAAGGAAGTTTGAAGAATAGACTGAATCTCAAGAAAGACAATTAAAAATTATTTATAAACAGTCAAAGAAAATACATACCGGTATATAAATATAGTTAACTTGTCAGTTATGTTTGTTAGGTTGGTAACCAACAACATAACCTGTGGGTTACCTCCTGTACAGTTACAGTTATACTATTGTGTTTATGTGCATATGTGTAATAAAGTGTGTAATATTATTAACTGTTATTTAATAATATATCCAAGCATGGCGCAGTCGAGACCGTTTTAGTTTGAACTTTAAAACGTGATTTAGAACGTGATTTCAATGGAATTCAACAAACCTTCAGAATTCGACGTGACTGTCGATAACCTCTCCGAGAGCTTTAAAAGATTCCGGACTGAAGTAGAAGTTTATTTTGTAGCCACAGAGACAGGAAAGAAATCGCGAGAAGTCCAAGTAGCAAGATTAAAGAACTTATTGGGATCGGAAGGATTAAAACTGTACTCCACAATCACGACGCTAAAACCAGCTGTAGAAACAGTGAATTCTGTTTTAGACGTCCTAGAAAAGCATTGTACCCCACGAAAAAATGAGACAATGGTGATTTATAAGTTTTTTAATAGGAACCATGCAGCAAACGAGCCATTTGAACGGTATTTTACGGATCTAAAATCACTAGTAGCACCTTGTGAATTCGGTGAACAGGAAGATAAATTGTTAAAATCCCAAATAATTCTCGAACTTTATGACAAAAGTACTCAAGAAAGATTTTTAAGAGAGGACCCTTCATTGGAAAAAACAGTTAGTTTTTGCAAAACAGTCGAGATGGCAGAGTTAAATATGAAAGTTTTAAAAGCACACTCAGTGAAAGCAACGATTGATAATCCAACAGAGATCCTTGAAGTAAATCGGAAGCCACAAATGAAAAGACCACCAGAGCACCAGGACCCTCAGGATAGTTTATATGCTTGTGATCGCTGTGGGTTCAAGCATGTTAAAGGGCGATGCCCAGCATTTGGTAAACAGTGTTCCTCCTGTAAAAAGTACAATCATTTTGCAAAGAAATGCACTGGAAACAAGCGTAATAATCGGATTCAACAAGTTCATAAACTGGTAGAGTTGAGTAATGATGTTTTTAAGTTAGATTCTTTAAACCTGTGTGCCTGTGATTCTATAACACATGGAAAAGATGAATGGCTGGCTTTGCTTAAAATTAATAATCAAACTATTGAATTTAAACTCGATACTGGATCCCAAGTGAATGTTATAACTACTACTGCTCTACAGAAACTTAGTGCTGATTTAATTATAAGAAAAACTGATGTACTTCTTGAATCCTTTGGTGGATTTGTTGTTCGACCCATCGGCTGTGTTAATCTCGAACTTCAAAAAGGCAGTGTGAAAATAAACTCTTCATTCATGGTCGTAGATGATGACAGAACACCACTTCTAGGACTACGTTCCTGTGTTGAACTTGGACTTCTTCGTCGGATAGATCAGGTTACTCTCCCAGTTGATGATTTTATCAAACAGAATCAGGATGTCTTCAGTAGACTAGGATGTTTTCTAGACATATGTAAGCTAAAACTCAGTAGTGATGCTACTCCCAAGGCAAATCCTGCTCGTAGAGTTCCTTTTAAAATAAAGAATAAATTAAAAACTTGTTTAAATGATTTATTGCATGCAAACATAATAGAGCGAATGGACGAGCCTTGTGATTGGATAAATAATCTTGTAATTGTTAAAAAACCTGACTCTTCACTAAGATTGTGTATTGACCCTCAACACTTAAATAAGTGTTTGGTTAGAGACTACTATGAAATTCCTACCTTAGAGGAAATAAGTTTAAAACTTTCCAACAAAAGTCACTTCTGTCTTTTCGATTTAAAAAATGGATTTCATCAAATTAAACTAGATGAGGAATCAAGTAAGCTATGTTGTTTTAGTACACTATTTGGTGTTTTTAAATATCTAAGAGCCCCTTTTGGTTTGTCAGTTTTGCCAGAATTCTTTCAAAAATTAACATATAAGTATTTTGGCCATATAAAGAATGTCATAGTTTATTTTGATGACATTTTGTGTTGTGCTAACTCTGAGGAGGAACTTAAGAACAGTTGGAGAAGTTGTTTCTGTTGCTAGAAAGTACAATATTAAATTCAACTCTGAGAAAATCCAATATTTTGTTAACGAGGTTAAATATCTGGGATTTTTATTTAATAAGCTTGGTCATAAACCTGACCCACAAAGAATTAAGTCAATAATAAACTTGGAGCCACCAAAAAATGTTAAAGACCTTCAAAAAATTTTGGGTATGGTTAATTTTTAAGAAATTTCATACCTAATCTATCTGATTTAGTAGCCCCATTCACATCTTTGCTTAAGAAGGATTCCGTTTGGCTTTGGACAAAATCTCATGATGAAAATTTTGATCAATTAAAAACTGCTATCTCAAATATAACATTATTTGCTTCTTTTGACCCTCTTAAGACCGTTGAGATACAAGCTGATTCTAGTAATTATGCTGATGGTTGCTCGTTGATACAAGGTGGAAAGCCTGTTTTGTATGCTAGCAGAGCTCTAACCCCTTGTGAACAAGAATACGCACAAATTGAAAAAGAACTCCTTGCCATAACATTTGCATTTTCAAAACTCCACAACTTTGTTTATGGCCACCCTAATGTGATTGTTTACACGGATCATGCTCCTCTAACATCTATTATTCAGAAAGATCTGAATAAAATAAAAAATAATCGACTCAGACGGCTTAGATTAAAAATTTTACCATATAAGTTTGAACTGAAGTATCTCCCAGGGATGTCAATGGTTATTGCTGACTTATTGTCAAGGAATATTATTGTAGAAAATGTTACAGATGATGTGTCAATGAAAGATGTTGTACACACCGTGGGTGTTTTATTTGATTGCTCTGACCCACAACTTATGAATTTAAAATCTGAAACAAATTCAGATGAAACTTTAAACCAAATTATTGAGTACTATAATAGTGGTTGGCCAAAATCTCTAGAATGTAGTGGAGAACTAGCTCACTATTTTGAAATAAGAAACAATATCACAGTAGAAAATGGCCTAATTTATTATGATGAAAGGTTAATTGTTCCCCCATCACATAGAAAGACAATTTTGAATTTACTGCATGAAACACATCTTGGCCTTAACAAGATCAAAGAAAAGGTAAAACAATTCTTTTACTGGCCTGGCATTTTGTCTGATGTTACAAACCTTGTAAATTCTTGCACTGTTTGTCAAAGATTCCAAAGGTCCAATATTAGAGAACCTCTGCTCCCTCATGAGATCCCACCTATCCCATTCTATAAAATTGGTATGGATATTCTTGAGTTTCGAAATGTGCACTATTTAATCATAGTGGACTACTATTCTAGATGGGTTGAGTTAAAGAAACTCAAAGACAACTTCATCATCACTAATAGAATGTCTAAAGCCAATTTTTGCCTCTTATGGAATCCCCAAAATCATAGTCGCCGACAACAATCCATTTAGCTCTTTTGAATTTAAAAATTTTTCAGACCAATGGAATTTCGTTATAACGACCTCAAGTCCCCATTACCCTAAAAGTAATGGTCTTGCAGAAAAAGCCGTAGGGTTAGTAAAATCTATGTTGAAAAAATGTCTTCATGAAAATTCTGACTTGGACTTATATTTACTCAACTATAGAAATTCTCCAGTCGCAGGGCTAAAATATTCACCTTCCCAGCTCCTTCAAAGTAGGAATCTTAGATCAAAACTTCCTATTAGAGATAACTGTCTGGTACCTCATGTCATTGACGATCCACAAGTTTATAATAAAACTTCTCAAAAAACCTATTATAATCAGCACTGCAGAAAACTAGTAGAATTTAACGAGGTTGATAAAGTTTTAGTACAAGACAAGTTTACTAAATTTTGGGAAAGGGCACTTATAGTTAAAAAGCTTAAATTTAGGTCATATATAGTAAAAATTAATGGCAAAATGTATAGGTGCAATGCAGTTTTTATTAATAAATACAATCCTCCTCCATCAGAGGATGCTGAATCACACTATTATAAACATAACAATCTTGATTTTGATGAAACTGCTGATGACTCAAATTATGAAGTCATAGACAGAACTGCTGAGGGTTTAAATAACTCAGGTTGTTCCTTGCCATTGGACCTACCTGACTTTATTACAACTAGGTCAGGTAGAGTAATTAAACAACCAGAAAGATTGGATTTGTCAGATTTTGTATTTTTAAATTCTTGCTCTGTATTTTGTTTTGGTTTTCATATTTTGTTTGTTTTTGTAAGTTCTTGCTCCATATTTTTTCTTTCACCAAACTTTATTTACAAATAAGTATTGTTACAAATTAAATCATAAGTTACTAAAAAAAAAAAAAATTGTAAATGTATTTTGTTTTGTATTTAAAACTCAAGTGTATATGTATTTTGTTTTGTATTTAAAACTTAAGTGTAAATGTATTTTGTTTTGTATTTAAAACTTAAGGAGAGGGATGTTAGGTTGGTAACCAACAACATAACCTGTGGGTTACCTCCTGTACAGTTACAGTTATACTATTGTGTTTATGTGCATATGTGTAATAAAGTGTGTAATATTATTAACTGTTATTTAATAATATATCCAAACAACGTTAACCCTTTTTTTAAATAAGTCCTTTTTCCAATTCATCGACTTCCGGATCCACAACCATCTCTTTATCAGTTTCCGGAAACGGAAGAGGTCGAAGTAATGGCCCTAAGCCTTGTCTAAGCGCTCTTCTAATTGAGTTGTGAACCGTCAGATGGAACGGATTCAATTTAAATAAAAATTGGCCTCTTCTAATGGCAGCTTAGTGGGTAATAAAGAGGACTGTGGAAGAAGTGGGGGGAGGTAATTTATGGGGATGTTTGTCCAAAGGGAAGGCCACTAAGTTAGTGTGGATTAGGAAGGCAGCTCTGCGATTCTTCAAGTCTTGGGCGTTTCTTCTTCAGTTGCAAGGAATATAGCTTTTGTTATCTGTTGTGGCGTTTTCTTGGTTGTTTTTTTATAAGTTGCTATCGACTAACAGTAACACCGACATCCAATAATTTACGTACCTTTGGAGCAGTAGCCACTGCTAAAATAAGACCTTAAATTTAAAAAAATTTTGTAAAATAGGCCGAATTATATGGCACTATTTGGAATACTAGAAATATGTAAATAAATAGGTTAAGACCGTGGAAAAATTCCAACGAAAAGCCCTTAAGTCTCTAAACTAAAACAGAAATTAAAATTATCTGTACAATATTTCGCCTATTCAGGCATCCTCAGGGTAGAAAGAGAATAACAGCAAAACAAAACATGAATAATGCATACAAGAAACATGCTCAAATGCAACTAATGAATCATAAGGAATGTTTAGTTCTGTATTTGATATTTAGGAAGTCTAATTTTTTATATATATAAACCCGTGTCAGTCTATTTGTTCACTGCCTACTAAATTGATAAAACATTATCAAGAAACCAGTGGACTTATGGCTATTCCACAAAATATATTAATATTTATAAGTAAAAAGAGACCTTACATAAATGTTAAGACCGTGGAAAAATTCCAATGAAAAGCCCTCAAGTCTCGAAACTAAAACAGAAATTGAAATTATCTGTCCAATATTTCGCCTATTCTGGCATTCTCAGGGTAGAAAGATAATTATTCATAATAATATTATTCATGTTTTGTTTTTCTGTTATTCTCTTTCTGCCCTGAGGATGCCTGACTAGGCGACATATTGGCCAGATAATTTCAATTTCTGTTTTAGTTTGGAGACTTTAGGCTTATTGTTGGAATTTTTCCACGGTCTTAACATTTCTGTAAGATCTCCTTTTACTTTTCAATATTAAATAGGTTAAGAGATACTGAGCAGGTAGTTTAAGTGTCCCTCGGGATTTGCTCCTGAAGATAAAGGATATCTTAAGATACAGGACAGCGGCAGTAGTCGGCAGAACAGCAGAAACTCAAGGTGTAAGCAATCACATATGACGAAAGGGCTCCCTTTTTATAAGAAGACATATTACTTAACTTGTAACCATAATCAATTAGATGAAAAAGGATCTTTATTTACTAAACAACTCCTAGTCAATCAACCACGGCTAAACAATGAGCGTTAGTCAGTTAAATATTGGCCGTGAAAATTTGAGAGATTAAATAAATAAACTATATGAAAATGTAAGTGTTTGTCTATGTTTATTATATTTTATGAACAAATAAAGGTTATTATTATTATTATTATTATTATTATCATTATTATATGAAAATGTATATAATTATTGTTCGGAGTGCCCTCATAACTACCTATTCAGCATTATTTTTGTCTATTTCTCTCATTTCATTTTTTATTTTTCCTACAATTACAATTTTTATAAAAAAAATATAAATCTTTTAAAATGCTAGTATATATAAGTGTTTATATATTTATTTATTTTTTATAGTTTTTTTGAATACACGATTTGTATGACAAACTCATTATACAATCAAAGATTGTAAACTCGGCGAAAGAACTTTCATTACATGATTAGTTCAATTCTGACTAATGACTAAATTAACGACGATTTTAATAATATTAAGAGCGGAAGTGAAGCCGGTGATGAGCCGGATGCTTGTAGAGTCGGGTCTGCATTCCAAGGCCTCTCTAATCGCTGCTTTCTAGATTAGAACTGGCTCGAGGGAGCTTCCTCAATGTCTCACCATATCCGCTAATGGCCGACATGATTAAACTATCTCAAGAGCTATTTAAGATATTTTCTTCTCAATCCCGCACACAATAGAACAGAATACTCGTCGTCGAATGGGGGTTACTTTTATAATTATGTTCGTCAAGTTTTGACTGTAAAATGTGTAACGTAGGTCTGGCTGTAAAACAAAAATATGTGAAACTATACATATGGGGACGGAGAGGCTCAGTGGTGGGGCACTGAGATGCCGTGCCGAAGGCCCTACGTTTAAATCCCGTTCGCTGACAGACGCTTTAGCAGTTTTTAGCGGCTAGAGATGGTCCCGATGGAATCTAGGATCCTCCTGCCCCTTTCACTCAGCCTCTATAATGTGGGTACCCAAAATGGAGGGAAATCTGGCGGTTGAGCATGATATAGGATAAATCATATCCCTGCACAATTGTAGTCCAAGAAATAGTAGTCTCTACCACGTACTGAACCAAATACCCTTCAATGTTAGTAAAGGTATTTTGTATTCAATTGTATCATAATTTCTAGGTCTTATTTTTATCTATGGGAGCAGGGTAAGTAAATGGTAAATGGCTGAGTTGCCGTACCAAAGGTCCCGGGTTCAAACCTACGGTAGATCGTTTATTTATTCTGTTAACACCTAAGGATGGATCGTATGGGGCTCCTTGGGCTCATCCTTAATTTTTGGTACAAACCTGTCGGTTAAAAGTGATCTAGGACAAAACGTCTCCTTGCACAGCCGTTGTCCATGAAACAGGAAAGTCTCTACCAAGTACTGAACCCAAGATCCTTATTGGGTTGTAAATGGTCCAGAGTTTTTTATATTTTTTATACATATATTTATTATTTTTTTAAAGGGACTGTCTCTATACAGAGTATTTGGAATCATAAAATGTTACATAAGATTTTCCTATTTATTCTATTTTTTTATTAATTGTTATAATTTTTAAATATTTTTATTTTGTAGAGAAAAGATTTGTCCAGGCCGAGATTCGAACCCTATAACCAACACAATTGTTTAGAGCACCACTCTGGAGATGTGGGCGACCCAGGTTCGAATCCCGGCCAGGACAAACCTTTTCCCTTCAAAATAAAAATATTTAAAAACATAACATTTTCCATTTTTTAGTACATTACACTAGATTCAATGAAAGTGTATTATACTTACATCCTGTCTTATCCAGTTAAATAAAAAAAACAAAAACAAATGGTATAAACCCATCGTGTTCTAACGTAGACATTGGTGAAAATATGAGCGTAAGAGGGTTGTTGGGTTTAGGTGGTACAGATTTAATTCATATATATTTAGAAGTTACTGGATCTAATAATGATGTCGAAATGAGATGTACTACCTTATTATTAAAATGTTTTGAGACCTGAAATCTGAGCTATCTATAATTATTGATTGTTGAGACCTGTTCTCCTGATTTTTATTTCTTATATTGCTTCGTCTTGTAACCTCGTGGTGTGTATTTGAAGGATAAATATATAAACAACAACAACAACTTTACATCATTTAATTAAATTATATATTTTTATTTTTTGTTGATTTTGGCATGGTTCAAAACAATATAAAAACAAATCATCAATTACTCAATCACCAGTTTCATTTAATGAGAGCACTGTCATTCTAAATTAAAATGTGCAAGAGAAATAAATAAACATAAGCAATAAGCAAACGATGGAATCAAACAATGTCATAACAAATATTAATATAAAGAAACATGCATATCAACAAAATATACTTGCGCATAACTCATTACAAACATTTAATGTGGTCCTAATAATTGACTACCATTTTTATACATGCATAACAAGGCAACAAAACAAAAGAACATTTGTTATTAAAGTGTTTTTAAGCCTTTTTACCAGCTGTTAATTCATTGGTTATGGAAAAAGAGGTATAACATCTTATGTTGCAATAATATATAAGAAATTAAATCAGCTGTTATTTCCATACTATTAACTTCAGTCTACATTTCAGGCCAAAAATAACCATCAATAATATTTTGTCCAAAAATAACAAAAAAAATAGGGTATTCTGTGGTTCGTATAGGGGAAGTACGCTTTAAAGATCCCTATCCTGATTATACCTGAATAGGCATAATTAGAAACAGTACAATACAGCGAAGTTTAATAAATAAGGAAACATACACATGATAAGCAATTTTAACAATACTTGTTACGATAAATCAAGATTTTAGGGTCTAACTATCATTGATAGTTTAACAATTGTGCGAAGCTTCCATGCATAGTCCGCATCAAACATTTTTATCTTTTGATTTTTTCAGCTCTCATCGACCGCAACCACTGAAGCAAGAGGGATGGGAAATGAACTGAAGCGAATACGTCGGTAAAGAAGGCATCAACAAGTCCCGTCATGGAAATATTGAAATCATGACACAAAAGGGGAAAATAAAGGGATTGGCAATAAAATGGGAGGAATTGTCCGAATGGGGTGCAGTTGGAAGCAGGCACGGAGCGCATACAGAACAGGGTGTCGAGGGGAATGCAAATAGCATGGGGAGAGTTAGTTGTGTATGTGCACTGCACTCGTTGCTAGCTTTGATGGATGTCTTCAATATGGCATTCTGCATCAAATCTTCTTCGTGGCTTTCCCATCTTCTCTATAATACCACTTCCACGATGATGATCTTGATGGACAAGAGAAATATGACGGGGGGAAGTGAAACTTCATTGGAAAGCTTTCCATCTCTGTCCCAATCAGGATTTAAAATATTTTTTAAAAAATAACTTAAATTCATTTTTTTTTAATTTGTTCAATGAAATTTACAACTGTATTAGAACAATACAACAAGTAATGATATAGTATATAGTAGTATAGGCAATTGGTACTCAAAAAAAAGATTTACGTTAGAAGTTTACGAGGCCATCTTCATTTTTGATGCCTCGGAGGATTATCGGGAATGAAGAAGTACCTAAGTTAGTGGGTTAGAATTGGAATAAAGTTTGACATGAAAAGACTCGTATCGGGTTCGGGCCGAAGCAGCAAAAAATGAGACATTCAGGTCATTATGGGTGGCTTTGTTCTTAACAAAGTAAATAGCAATTAGGATTTAAAGGATTTTACTTAGTAAGGATTGGATACGAGAGGAATTCGATGGCTTATTGGAGCCCCAAAGCTTTACTCCGTGAGTCCAAAGAGGTCTTATAATAGTTAGGTATATGAATCTTTTGTAATTAATTGGGAGCTTAAAGCGTTGCCATGCCGAAAATTCTGGATCAGATCCCCCTGCTGGCAAGACATTTATTTAGTCCACCAGCATTTTATGGGATCTAGAACCTTCCTGGGGGTCACCCAGCCTCTATAAAGTTGGTACCCAAACAAAGGGGGGAAATCTAGGACAAATCAGCTCCCTGCACAGCCGTTGTCCATGAAACAGTTCAGCCTCTACAAGTGGTACAGGTTTTTTTTTAGGGCGTTTGTCTTGTAAATGTTGTAGTAGCCTGAAACAGCGATAAGTTCAATTTATTCTAAAAATGAAATGTTTGGTATAGACCACTTATGAATTCCTTGCACACTTATTGAAATCATTAATTTTAAATATCTCCTGTGGCTAAAGTAACGTTCTAGGGGCTCACCCAGCCTCTATAATGTGGGTACCTTTATTGGCGGTTGAACACGATCTAGGACAAACCACCTCCTTGCACAAACATTGCCCTAGAAACAGTAAAGTCTCTGGCACGTATTGCACCCTAAATCTTTCATGGATTGTAATTTATACAGGATCTGTTTTCTCACTCTCCTTTATAACAATTAAATTTGAATTTACGAACTTCATGTTATTGTTATTATTTTTGTATGTATTTTAAAAAAAAAGTGGTAATTTTTTACCAGTGTTTACAAAACAAAAGAAAAAAAAGCAATTACGGAAAGTAAGTTAGTAGAGAGTACGAAGTTTTTTGTTTGGCTTGTTGAGAGAGTTGGCGATATTTGCCACAAGTTGCTACCAACTCCTCCAGTGGATAAACATACTAAATTAAAATCCATTTTGTCGACAAGTTTAACTTGTTCCAGCTCGGGCGAAAACAGACAAATCATGGCGAGAAAAAAAAAAGCCTAGCAACGGCTGTTCTACTTCGCCCACCAGATTTATGTCGTTCTTAATCAGAGCAGATCTTTGTCCAGTTTCGAATCTCAACCGATAATGTAAACATATATCCTACCATCCTAATCAGTGGTATCAGTGGTATAAATCAGTGGAAAAATATGATAAATTGAAAAAATAATACGATAGGAACACCTCAATAGTATGATAAACTATAAATTGGTGTCTCAAAAAGTAACCTTCTACATGGCAACTTTTTTTTTGGCCTTGAGTGGGGGTTCACCACTCAAGGTAACTCTTACCAATTTATTTCTATTCACAATCTTTATTGAACTGCTAATTTGGTGCAGCCCGGTGCACCTTATCCTTCCCATCTTAGATCCGTTTTCCTTGTCGATCCCTCGATCCGTCGTCCATTAGTTTCCATCCGGCGGTCTCCCTGGTGCGGGTCCTCTTCTCGTAAGGGCGAAGTGTGCCGGTCACACGGCCTTCTTCCATCTGTATACATATTCCCTGAAGCTTGAATAGTTCGCCTCCTCCACTAGCTTTGGGAACACGGCAACTACACGGTACAACTGTACGCAGTACCTTCTACACGGCAACTGTACGGTACTGTCTCTAGGACAACGGATGTGCAGCAAGATAATTTGTTCGAAATTACCATCAATCATTAGGTTTTCCTTATATTTATGGTAACAATTGTGCAGAGACTGAGTGAGCTCCAGGAGTGTCTGCACATGATATTTGTACTGACATGATTTATTAACGGTTGCTTAATTGCTTCGTTCGTTTGATCTTTGGGATCCCAAGAGATGCACCGGTCACCCGATATTACGAAGAGTTGAAGTGGCTTTACACTTCCTATCGCCATAAGTACTTCCCAGCATCCTTTCTTTACCAAGTTATCCAATCCCGCCGACCATCATACATTTTCGATGTCCTTCAATTCAAAACCACAGTCCACTCCCGTAACACCCGTTCTCGGCTCTCAGATCTATATAAAGCATCCCACCGAGCAACAGCTTTTGACAGAGCTTTCCTTATCCGATCCTCGTCACTTTAGAACTCTATACCTTCTTCCATTCATCATTTCAATAATCATTCAATCTTTAAATCCCGTTTATTCAATCGCCTTATTTCCTTACAATTCCCAAAAAATCGGGAATAGTATGTTCAGTTATGAGATTAATGTTTTCTAAATGATGGATGAATGATGTATTTGATCTATATGTGTGTACATCTAAAGTTAAAACACTATTTAAAAAACCTAATCTATCCAAACCAGGTGGTAATTTAAATAATAATATTAATTCAGAAAATATTGAAATAACAGGTGACAATCTAGTATCTCAATCTACACAACAACCAGTGACTCAACCCACTACTCATAATTCTAAGAATATTCCTTCACTAAGCAATGGTTCTAATGTTCCTGTTAGTAACATGTTTGCTCCACTATCTGTCGAAATGGAAGAAGAACGCGTCGCACCACCAGTAGTCCATTTACCACCGCCAATAAAAATAAAACGAATCAACAGCTTTCAAAACTTATGCACAGACTTATTAGCTCTTTTAGGAGACAATAATTTTGAATTTTTTTCCAATAAAGAAGTGATCACATTAAAAACTAAAACCAGTGATGCATATAGAGCCTGCATAAAATATGTAGAATCTAAAAAATTTTCTTTTCACACATTTCAACCTAAAGAAGAAAAAGCCTTCCGGCTCGTCATCAGGAATCTTCATTATTCCACGCCATGATATGATTAAATATGATCTTGAGAGAAAAGGATTCACTGTTCGCCTTATTAATAATGTAATACACCCAAAGTCGAAAGAACCCCTCCCACTCTTCTTCGTGGATATTGAGCCAGCTCCAAACAATTCTGAAGTCGTCAATATAAGCCATTTAGCTTACACTAAAGTAAAAATTGAGGAACCTCATAAAAGAAGGGACATTGTTCAATGTATGAGGTGCCAGGAATATGGACATACCAGAGCATTCTGCCGACACGAACCAAGATGCGTGAAGTGTGGCCGAGATCATCCTAGTGATAGAGGCCAGAAACCGCGTGATGAGCCGCCACCTGTGCGCTGTGCGGTGAAGATCATCCAGCGAATTATAGACGATGCACATTTCATCTCGAAATTCAAAGAAGAAAACTGCACGTCCGAAGACAGGTAACTTCACGTCGTGATTTAACAGATCCCCTGCCCCTAGAGACGGACCGTGACCGACTTACCCCAACTACTATCCCGCAACAACCACAGGCTTCATTTACTAACACAATATTTGAGTAAAAAACACCACAACACACAACATCTCAATACACAATACCACAACACACAACATTTCAATACACAACACCTCAGTAAACAACGCCCCAATATAGAACTCATCAAAATACAATTCCTCAAGTTATGAGTATAACACCTCATCTTTCAATACCACGTTTCCCACAGTATCATTACCCTCCACATTCTAACGCAGTTCCTAAATACCCAATACCACATCCACAATCTAGTACTCCAGACATATCAATATACCTCAATTCATTTTTAAATGATTTTAAATCGATGATAAACATTACTTACCACGCTTGTTACTAAATTCATTCCTAATGCCAGTCCGTAATTCCACTATAAACCAATCTTTAAAATTCCTTCTTTGGAATTCAAATGGAGCCCTACATCGAAGAAACGAACTTGACATATACTTACGTGAACATGACATTGACATAGCACTACTTACCGAAACCCATTTTTCTCAGAATATAAAATTTTACTTACAGAGATATGTCGTATACCGTACTGACCATGACCTGATCACTGATTACAATACAACATTGCCCACACAAACACAGACAAAATATTTGGGCCTTACCATGGACAGAAGACTGACTTGGAAATCACACGTAATTAATTTGAAGAAAAAATTGAATCACCGACTCTCACTTCTAAGACGACTAATTCACCACAAAAATAAACTATCACTAACAAACAAAATTATAATATACAACATGCTAATTAAACCAATATAGACCAACGCCTCCCAAGTGTGGGGGTCATGCAAAAAATCCCACATACAGACCATTCAAATTTTTCAACCGAAATTCCTTCGTTATATTACACATAGTCCCTTTTACGTCACTAATACAACATTACACAAAGATCTCAACATACCACTCGTGGCTGACACAATCAAGAACAACTACAAAAAATTTCATGACTCACTTACTGTACATCCAAACTTACTGTACATCCAAACTTACTGGTACAATCATTACTGACAGAAACATTACCACATAATCCGACAAGGAGACTGAAACGTCTCTGGAGCAGGGATCTGCTACAGTGAGATGAACCACGCTAGGAGTATCTTCAATGAGAGGTTTCTCCATACACGCTTTCAAGAGAATCCCTTAGGTTTTCCGAAGAACGCCAAAAATACAATATGTGCCAAATGGCATTTGTATGATTTCTTAAATAAATATTTTTATTATTATTATATGTGTGTACATACATATATTTTCTTTCTCTGCTAATTTGGCTGTTCACAATTCCAGTCACATATTTTTTTCATTATTTTATTTCTTGTTTCGTTGTTATTTTGTTTTTCAAAAAATTTGTATATATAGATATATAACTGTCAATTATTTCTATCTCAATAATTATTGTTATCTTATTTCTATTTTATTTTCCTTTTATAGGAGGTAATTGATATTTTTTCTCAATTACTTTTTTATTTATTCTTCTTTATTAATTTAATTGTAATTAATTCATTAAATGTAATCTATTTTACTCTAAGACATTTTGGTTATACAGTATTCCTGTATTGTAATTCTAAAGGGACTTGTCCCAGAATAAATAAAGTCTTTATCATTATTATATTCCACAGAACACATCCGTGATTTTTGACAAATCAAATAATTTATCTGGTGATCATATTTGGTCTGGTGGTAGCATAACAACCTACTGTTCCAATGACCGTGGGTTCACAGCCCGGATTTTTTAAAGGGAGTAAAAATGCTTAGTTATATCGTCCTTTGGAATGGACGTAAAACGTTGTCAGGTCCTCATTAAAGTACTATCCTAATTATACCTGGATAGGTTTGACTAACCATAGAAGCAAAAAGAGACGTTAAATGAAGAAAAGAAAAATAATTTATCTGCAACAGATTAGAACCCGAAATCTTCAGTTAAGGAACTCACCTGCTTACACAGTTAGGTACCCCACTTCCTAAATGTAGTATGTAACAGTTGTACTACAATGGAATTAGATACTAAATTTAAAACTTATTTTATAAACCGAAAGTCATATCTTACTTTAACTATGCTTATTAAAGAAAATGAGTCAGGGAAATATATAGAAATTGTGCTGAATATTGTCGATCGAGATTTGGTTAGCAAAAAGGATGCTCTTCAATATATACAAACTTAATCATCCGTATTTGTTAGTAGAATATTTTTGGCGGGTGCGTCTGAAGTGTAGAAAGTCGATATAGTTATGTGTAAGCATACACCATTTGTATAGATTGTGCCTAAATAAATCTACGCCCCTTACTATGTTACAAACGAAGTGATCCATAATGACCTTAATGTTGCATTTGCTACTTATTTGGCACGAATCCGATATTAATCTTATCATGACAAACTTTATTACCGCTCAAACCCACTAGTTTCAAACCTAGCAACCTCTTCAATTCCTGATAATCCTCCGGGGTGTCTGAAAATAAGATGGCCTCGGGACCTTCTAAGTTAAACTTTTTATTTGAGTAATATCACTGGGTAGTTTCTCTATTTGTGTTTATTCATACCAATATGTACCATTCCTGCCATTTACTTGTATTGTTGTTATACAATTGTAACTTTCAATGAATAAATTATTTCTTTGGGGGTTATTTAATCTATTTTTTCATTTACTTCGCTCTCGAAATGAGAAAATATTAAAAAAAAATATAGTTAGTGAATCCCCTCCAGGTTTTGGTCGATTCATTTTCTATGTAGAGGAGATCAGAAATACATTGATCACTTACTTATTTTTCGAACTATGCGTTCCTTCAGAGACATTCCTGTCAGTATTAGGCAAAACAGAGTAGAAAAAATGGCATAATATCATAAAGTGCCGGTGAATAAGTGTTTAAGTCGAATTTTCTCCAAAATTAATTTCTTGTACTTAAAGCAGAATCTTGTTATTTTCTTTTTTAATAAGGAGCTAGGTCAGGCATTGGCTTGAAAAAGAGTTAATGCTAACATCTACAGCCCCGGTGAATAAGTGGTTAAGTCGGATTTTCTCCAGAGAGATATTTATATTTATTACTAAATTTTACGGGTGAATTACAAAGAATTACATTTTTAAAATAACTTCATAGTAGATGTGCAGAGTGTAACCTTTTAATTGGAATTGTAAGGAGTGGAAAGAGAGTATAGGGCGGAGCGGAAAAGGCACAGTTATCGGAAGCCGTTCCAGGGCCCAACTGATCCGGAGTAACTATGTCCGATAAAAAGAGAACTGTTATAGCCAATCACAATCTTCCTCCAGAGGCTCTTTTCCGCAAGATCCTATCCTTTCCCGCCAATATAAACCGGATTTCCTGTCCAACATTCCACCGCTTTCGGATCTGCTTTACGCTTATATTTTCACCAATGTATCCTCACAATGTCTACGTTTGTTACACGATGGATTTATAGAATTTTTTTTGGATTTTTTTATTTCATTACATAAGACGGGATGTAAGTATAATACATCTGCATTAAATCTATTGTAGTAGGAACATATGTATCATCCGGTCTGCACGGATTGTTATCTGCCAATGTTTATAACGTGAACACAGACAATTCTGATACTGATAACACTTACTTTCTTATTCATATTAATGAAAATTGAAATATATAAAATGTCCCCCTAGCCATGTTCTTCTTACATAAATTTTTCCCTAAACTTTCAACGTAAACATCTCCATTTCTGTTCATGTCAAAATCCATTTGTTGATCTTTGTCACACAATTAAGTCTTTGGAATTATCCCAAACTCCTGAAAATACTTCACAGCTTCTTCTTTTAAAGACGGCTATTCCCAATGTGTTATTCTATTCATTTTAAATAGGAATTAACAAAAGGAATAAGACAACATTAAAAAACAACATTTAAAACAATTTAATTACGCAAACACAAATAACTCTAATGGGACGAGTGATAATATCACATTACATGAGATAAGCAGGAAGGTTTCTTGCAGACCAGCTAATACAGCGGTTCCTAAACTGGGAGCGGGCCCCCCAACGTCTGCGTGAAGACAAGTCAGGAGTGTGCTCGAGACCTGTCGAAAAAAAAATTCTTACTTAGTTTTGGCCATTTTCTCTTTCCAGTACTTGTTTATCTTAAACTGAAAGTTACAATGTAATAGTAAAACTAAATGTTCTTTATTAATATAATCTTTGTGGTTGTTTTTCCAATAAATAAAAACATGCAAATTGTAATAAATAATAACAGTAAATAAATAATGCCCTGTACTAAAAAATAGGAAATCTCTTGTAACATCGAATAATTCCAAAAATGCTATATACTATGAGAAAACCTCTTTAAAACAAATATAAATAAGACAAAGAAAGTCTGATAAAAACAAAAACTTTTGTCCATATGTTCTTTTTCCGGGATGGACCGTGTGATGTTGGTTTTGTTTGCCAAGCTTTCGCTCCCTCAATAACGAAGGTACAGCATACATAAAAATATTATAAGGTAGAGGAATAACTAATTCAGGTATACAAACGTTCAAAAACTGTTTTAAGCAAAATGTCAGGGATTGGCAGAGATTTTTCCCTTAGGGTGGCGCCATTACCCCACTCTCCCCTAATCTCTAAACTGTTATTTAAGTTTTCAAAACCAACAACTATCTGATAACTAAATTTATTGGTTATCAACAATGAAAATGAATGTTTGCCTTTGGGCTCTATCGATATTAAATCATTGAGAACAATATTGTTTAAGAGTTTATGTTCTTTGTGTTGTAATAACATTCCACTTGTAGGGGTTACGTTGTGGTTTTGCTGTGGTTTACATAGCAACCTACTATACTCAAGATCATGGGTTCATACTATATCAATAAAGCGACGTCAAATGAAGAAAAAAAGTTTAAAATTTACCCAATTATTCTATAAAAAGTACTCTTGGCTACTGGACTAACACACTATTACCTAAAAAATTATAATATTAAATACAAACATATTTCTGTGATATTTTGAACTGTATTGTGTTTTTAATAATATTTTATAGGTCAAATAATTTTATATTATTACACATACACCTCTTATTTTATTTCATTTCAGACCGGAATTAATTTCATTATTAAAAAGCTTACACATAGAATGTTTCAGTAATCGGAATCGCAGTCAACGCAGTGGGCCGGGTATTTATACGGGGCTAAGCGGTACTTCTTGGGCCTCGGCTTCATCGAGTGCCGCGGTACGCAGCACTTCTGTCTGCAGCAATGAGCCCTCTGGCGCGCTCTGGGCGGCGGCGTCGAGCAGCAGGCGTCAAGTGCTGCGCCTAACCTGCGACTTCCCCTCTCGATCAGCTGGTACTTCTCGTGATCCATCTTCATGAGAGCTCCGTTGCTGGTACCAGCGGAGAGAAACTCTTCCACCCTCTCTTGTATGTTGTTCCTGTCGAAGCCCAACCTGGAGAAGACGTAGGCCACCAGCTCGTCCTCTGTCAATCCTGTTTCCGGGTTGTTTCTGTTGATGGCCTCTTGGATCAGCGGAGAGAAGTTGGCACTCGGTAAACGGTTCACGTTCCTTGGCATACTTTTGTTCTGTTAAATAGGAAATGATTTACGAACTTCAAAAAAAGAAAATAATTTTATCAAAATGTAAGTAAGTTTATAGGTTCTATATGTATTATATGTCTACCTCAATATCATATGATTAATTAACTTGATAATACAAAGTAATCGTGTATTATTTATATCGATACTTTAATATATAGATATTCTTCAATTTACATAAAGTTGTTTATTCCTTAAAATTCACTTTATTCAGCCATGGCTAATCGAAAGATGCTACAGTGGGAGCTCTAAATTTTGCCTGCATAGGGATTTTTAACGAGTATCTGACATAGAGAACAGGCTCGGGACCCCGTTTAACGTCTCTTCCGAAAGACGGAATAAATATTTTTTAGTCCCTTAAAAAATGCTATTGTCTAAATGAGCTGTTTTACATCCACAATTTTTCCAACTACGTAATTATAAGCTACCAAATTTCTCTCCACTTGTGACCTATATTTATGAAAACACTAAAAGCATATCAACAGTTATCTTGAAACCATGGGCCTTGAGACATGCGGAAAAATATTGTTACGGGCTACTGGGTATTAAAATGAATTAAACAATTCCTTAATTAAAGAAACTAATATTTATTAACAAAATGATAAAAAGGATACAACTAGACTATTAACAATTAAATTATTAAACTAATATAAATTTATAATGACAATGTTCTAAATATTATAATCTAGGCCTAACTCCTATTTAATTATTACAATAATATTAGATATTACTAATTATAGATATCTTAACTAGTTACAATAGTTTCTATGAATATATTACACTACAATTTATAACTAATAATTAACACTTACAGTTCACTAGTCCACCGACCGTAAGATTCTTCAAGTATCACAAACTCACACACAGGAACAAACAGAAACCGTTTATTACACTCGCGAGACTGTTACAGTTCACTGATACACTTACTACACTGGCCGGTTCAACACTGACTAGTTTATCACACTGACACTCACTTATTACACTTATCACTGATCTTCACTGGTCTACTCTCAGGCTAAGACTGACTGACTCGAGGTGAGGGAAGTCTTTTTATAGGCAAGGCCGAACATTCTAGAACACGAAAGGGCCAGACAATTCCGGAATCTTCTTAATCCTTTTTCGACAAAAGAAGACGATCTAGAACAGTCCTAATCCTATTTAAACGTCTCCCGCTGACGGAGTTAAGCCGCTAATCCCCCGCTTCCACCTTCCATTGTGCGCCCGTAACACTGCCCCCTCCTTAAAAGTGCTCTGCCCCAGAGCATAGTCCGGAGAAATCGGGCAGTTATGAGTTTCTGCTGATGGAGACGCACTTTCTTTCCAGGGGTTGAACGTGCACACCAATATGGCAATTCCAGAGTTGGCGAATGTCTGTTCGATCATGTCCCTGACAATCTTCCAATCCAAGCCGTCGTATCCACAGCCCAACTTCGGAATAGCGAGCTTAGTGACACGCAGTCTCAGAAGCTTACTCCGAAGGTCGTCGAGGCTTCGCCGCAGTGCGTCATATGTTGGCTTCTGATCAGTGGCCCGCTTGGTAACCAAGTAAAACAGGTGTCGTCCCTCGTGCGGCAAGTGGATTGCCTTCCCGACACTTGGTTCTTGGCGTTCCAGCTCCTCAGTTCCGCCGAACTTCTTCCTTTGCAATCCCAAGACCGTTGCAATCCCTCGAGAAGTCCTCAGATCCTCGGCAACGCAATAGGCCAGAGAATAGTCCACTGGTAACGAGAAGATATCCATGTAGATTATCTGAGTTACTCCACGGGATCTTGGTATGTGCAGCTGGGTCATTATTTGTCTCCACGTTGTTTAGATACCTGACCTGCTGGTCTCTTTCGGGCCATGGTCTCCTCTATACGGTGCCAGTCTATTGAAATGGACTACCTTGGGTTTTTCTTGCTGATCCTATAGATGACGTCGTTGACAATCTCAAACGGGCCGTCCCAGGAGTTCTGCAGTTTAGGTGAGTAGCCTCGCCTTCTTCGAGGATCATGTAGCCAGACCAAGTCTCCAGGTTGGTAGCCACCTTTCTCAGCCCTGATGTCATAACGCTCCTTCATTCTGTCACTTGCCCCCTGGATGTTTGTGCGAACCTTCTCGTGGATATTATCCATTCGCTTCCGTAGATCCGTGACGTACTCCTCTCCGGCAATTTCCTCGTCAGGCTTGAAACCGAATTTCAGATCACAAGGCAACCGAAGTTCTCTGCCGAATACCACATTTGCGGGAGTCTGCCCCGTTGTCTCACTGACTGAACTGCGGTAGGCCAGCAGGAACAGGTGAAGATACTGGTCCCAGTCTCGCTGATGGTCGGAGACCACTTTGGACAAATATCGACCCATAGTCCTGTTCATGCGCTCCACCATGCCATCGGATTGAGGGTGAAGAGGTGTCGTCCTGGTCTTCCGTATTCCCAGTGCTTCGCACATCCCGGAG
The DNA here is from genome assembly GCA_037127475.1 of Arma custos. NCBI lineage: Eukaryota > Metazoa > Arthropoda > Insecta > Hemiptera > Pentatomidae > Arma > Arma custos. The sequence continues at coordinate 183,016,191 of CM073759.1, forward strand.
AAGACTGCAGACTCGAAGTTTCGTCCCTGGTCAGAGTGAAGTTCCATGGGTACTCCAAACCTACTGACGAGCTGCTTCACCAGTACGTCCGCAACCGTGACTGCCTCCTGATTCGGAAGGGCGTAAGCTTCCACCCACTTGGAAAAGTAGTCCATGGCCACGAGAATATACCGGTTACCTTCATCCGTCACAGGGAAAGGGCCAGCGATGTCAATTGCTATCCTCTCGAACGGTGCTCCCACGTTGTACTTCCTCATTGGGGCCTTCTTTCTTCTTATGGGTCCGTTAGAAGCCGCACAGGTCGCACAACGCCTGCACCAGTCCAACACATCGTCCTTAAGGTTTGCCCAGTAAAAGCTTCACGTACCTTTTCCAATGTACGGTGAACTCCACGGTGGCCGCCAGATACTCCGTCATGAAGTTCCCTGAGTACTTCGGGCACTTTACTCTTTGGAACGATGAGCTGAAGTCTGCGCTGATCTCCTTCCGTGTTCTCCAATGCCCGTTTCAGCAGCCCGTTGTCCACTAGAATGGAGTCCCATTGGGCCCAGTAAGTCTTTACATTCTTCGACATTGGAGCAACTGTCCATGACCACCGTTGTCCTCAACACTGATGCCTGCTTCTCTTCTTGTCGAGAACAATGCCCGCAGTCTTCGCCACAAGGCCTCCTTGAGAGCGCATCCGCATTTCTGTGACTCGTTCCAGCACGATGAGCAGATTCAAAGTCATATTCTTGAAGGCGCTCTATCCACCTCACCACTTGTCCTTCTGGTGACTTGAATCGTAGCAGCCACATTAGAGCCGCGTGGTCCGTTCTCAGGAGGAATCTTCTGCCGTATAGATATTTGTGAAAATGTTCTATAGATTTCACCACTGCCAGAAGCTTCTTCCTTGTGACACAGTAGTTGCGTTCCGGGGCTGAGAGCGCTATACTGAAATATCCAATAACCCTTTCTTCTCCATCTTGGAGCTGAGAGAGGGCGCTTCCAATAGCGGTGTTGCTAGCGTCTGTGTCAAGTATTAACTTGCCCTCGGGACGTGGATAGCTCAGAATAGGAGCACTACTCAACTTCTTCTTCAACTCCTCAAAGGATGCCTGACATTCGCGATCCCAAAGGAAAGTCCCTTTTTCCTCGGTGAGCCTGGTAAGAGGTTTTGCAATGTTTGCAAATCCTTTCACGTACCTCCTGTAGTAGGTGCAGAGGCCGAGAAAACTTCTTACTTGGTGCTTATCTCGAGGTACTGGCCAGTCGGTGATCGCCGTAATCTTCTCTGGGTCAACGGCAACTCCGTTGTCTGACACAACATGCCCCAGGTAGTTGACTTGCCTCCGGAAGAGATGACACTTCTTGGGGTTCAATTTAAGGTTCGCTGCACGCAGTCGTTCGAAGACCTTTTCCAGATTCTTCAGATGGTGAGCGAAGGACTTTCCCAGCACAATGATGTCATCAAGGTATACCAGGCAAATTTCCCAAGAGAGACCTCTTAACACGCTTTCCATCAACCTCTCAAATGTTGCAGGAGCATTGCAAAGCCCGAATGGCATTACCGTAAATTCCCAGAGTCCAGTCCCAATCGAGAACGCTGTCTTTTCTTTATCTTCAGGTTTCAATCCAACCTGCCAATATCCACTGCGAAGATCCAAGGTAGAGAAAAGTTCACACCCCTCCAGGGTGTCCAGCGTATCATCAATCCTGGGGAGCGGATAACTGTCTTTCTTGGTGACGTTGTTCAGAAGGCGGTAGTCTACGCAGAATCTCGTTGTGCCGTCCTTCTACTTCACCAATACAACAGGAGACATCCAGGGGCTACTCGAGGGCTCAATGACACCATCAGTCGCCATCTCCTTGATGATCTTCTCGGCGTCCTCCCGTTTGGCTAACGGCAGCCTCCTCGGGACCTGTCGGATGGGCTTAGCATCCCCGGTGTCAATCCTGTGTTGGACGATATCCGTTCTACCCCGTGGCCCTGGGCTGATCTCGAAAACGTCCTGCCATCGGGTAATCATTTTCTTCACTTCCTCGCTCTGTTCAGGCGAGAGTTCCCGGCATGATTCGTCCACAAATCCTGTTAGTTCTTCCGGCAATCTTCGCAGCTCGGTGGGATGACGTTGCAGCTGACGTACCACTGAGGTAGCGGTTGCACATTCCCCTACCGTTGTCCCTTTGTTCAGCGTTACTGGGAAGCTGTTCAGGTTCATTAGCCGAATCGGAGTGGTACGTCCGACCTTGATGAGAGACCTTGCAACCATTACTCCGCGTCCGATCTCCTGTTCTTCTTGCCTTCCAGGTTCAATTAGCAAACATTGACCCTCAGGTAGGTGTCCTTCGATCGTCCCATGCGTTATGATTTGGCTCCGTGCAGGTAAAGTGGTGTCTTCTAGTAGGCGCACTCGTGCGTAGATGTCCTTTCCCTGCCGAAAGATGACTTCTTCGTCTCCCATCGTCATCACCCCTCTCGCCATATCCAGCTTGATCCCGTATGCGATCATCAAGTCCGTGCCCAATATGACATCTTCATCAATATCTACCACGAAATCGCGGTGCTTCAGATGTTGACCCCCGATGATGAAGGTGGCAACTGTCTCCCCGTAGACCTTGGCTGGCTCTCCTGTGGCAGTCCGTAATGTCCAAGTCGTTGGTAAGATCTTATCAGCCGGAACTGTCTTCAAGTTCAAGATAGACATGGTTGCGCCGGTATCCAGTAGCAGACTTCGCAGCTGCCCGTTCACCATCCCATCTACGTAGAAACTGTTCGATCTGCTTCCTATTGACGCAACTCTGATGGTCTTCCCGGGGCCTTTGACTTTACGGGTTGACAGTTCCCCTTTCCCATCAACCCTACTTAGTTTTCCTGTGGCTTTTCTTGCTTCTTGGATGGACACTTACTTCTAGGGTGTCCAAGTTGGCCGCAGCTCCAACAGCGTATCTCTTTCTTACGGGTCCTGAGAGCCTCCAAAACCTTTGTCACTATGTCTTCGACGCTAGGGACCACACTAGGCTCCGCTTCAGCTGCTCGAACTCGCGCATGGCCCCGTACTGACTGCATGACAGCCTCGAACTCCATGGCCTGAGATAATGCGTCTCCCAAAGTCTTTGGCCGGGCGAGCTTCACTGCCTGTTGCGTCTCGGGGTCCCGAAGTCCATCAAGGAATTTGTCGACAGCCAGGCTCTCGTAGACATCATCGGTGACCGATGGGTAAGCATTCCTCACCAGCCGTGCAATGTCTGCTTCAAATTCCTGTAGCGTTTCGTTGGTCTTCTGGATCTTGCTTCTCAGCTGTGAGCGATATAGCTGGTCCATGTGGCGGTGGCCGAAACGCATTTCCAGTCTTCTAACCAGCTCCCCGTAGTTAGACCGCTCCGACATGGGCATCCCCTGCAGTACTCCCAAGGCGTCTCCACGCAAGGCCAGGCACAACGCTGAAGCTTGGGTCTCTTTTGACCACCCGTGGATCGAAGCCGCTGTCTCGAAGAGAGTCATGTAGTCCTCCCACGGCGTCTTTCCGTCGAATACTGGAATGGTGTTGTGATTTGGTGGTGTCCCAGCATTGGCGGGCATAATGGTGCTATGAAGGCTGCCATCGGTGGAACGGTCGGTGGCGATCGTATGTGGGTTGGTCATACGTCCCTCGAGAGCTTCTACTCTTAACCTAAGTTCGTTTTCTATTGAATTCAATTTTTCTCCTAACCTAGATTCTACATTAGCTACTTCATTATTTACATTTTTCATTAACGTAGTTTCTAATGTGCCTAACTTAGACTCTAATGTATCCAATAAATCACTTTTAACAGTACCTAATTCATTCTGTACATTACCTAGCTCATTTTTGACAGTACCTAATTCATTATCTAACCTATTTTCTATATTGCTTAATTCATTACCTAGCTTATTTTCTACATTGCTTAACTCATTTTTGACAGTACCTAATTCATTACCTAACCTATTTTCTATATTGCTTAATTCATTACCTAGCTTATTTTCTACATTGCTTAACTCATTTTTAACAGTACTTAATTCATTTTTAAAAGTTGCAGACAACTTGCTTAAATCAGTTTCAAATAGAACGTCATCTGGATTTTCCCCAAAATCTACAAAAAATTGACGCAAGCGCTCTTGCAGTACACTTTTAGTTCCGGAACAATCAAGATCACGTTCCTCCAATTCACGTTTCAAATCCGCAACTTTTAAATCAATTAATTAAACACTTTTAGAAGCCATTCTTCATACAGTAGCCCAATAATTACAAAATACAAGACAAAATGCAAAATAATAACAAATACACAACAATCCCACTTCTGACACCAATTTGTTACGGGCTACTGGGTATTAAAATGAATTAAATAATTCCTTAATTAAGGAAACTAATATTTATTAACAAAATGATAAAAAGGATACAACTAGACTATTAACAATTAAATTATTAAATTAATATAAATTTATAATGACAATATTCTAAATATTATAATCTAGGCCTAACTCCTATTTAATTATTACAATAATATTAGATATTACTAATTATAGATATCTTAACTAGTTACAATAGTTTCTATGAATATATTACACTACAATTTATAACTAATAATTAACACTTACAGTTCACTAGTCCACCGACCGTAAGATTCTTCAAGTATCACAAACTGACACACAGTAACAAACAGAAACAGTTTATTACACTCGCGAGACTGTTACAGTTCACTGATACACTTACTACACTGGCCGGTTCAACACTGACTAGTTTATCACACTGACACTCACTTATTACACTTATCACTGATCTTCACTGGTCTACTCTCAGGCTAAGACTGACTGACTCGAGGTGAGGGAAGTCTTTTTATAGGCAAGGCCGAACATTCTAGAACACGAAAGGGCCAGACAATTCCGGAATCTTCTTAATCCTTTTCCGACAAAAGAAGACGATCTAGAACAGTCCTAATCCTATTTAAACGTCTCCCGCTGACGGAGTTAAGCTGCTAATCCCCCGCTTCCGCCTTCCATTGTGCGCCCGTAACAATATATACATAAATATTTCCAGTAATATATATGTATGTTATGCATATACATGTAATACAATATTTTATTATGCATATACATAAATATATGCAGTACTAAAAAGAAATTAATGCGAAAATGATAATAAAATAAAGTCTAAGAGAAAAAAAAACATATATATATATATATATATATATATATATATATATATATATATTGTAAACATTCATACCGTTGGTCTGCCATAATTCGGTCTGCCACATAAAGTTTCGTGAAAGATCATTTAAAATAAATAATTTAATTATTTTTTTAAATTATAAGTTACTCGTACATCCAAAATTTCAGATGTCTAACTTCAAAACTGACGGATTCTATACAACCTTTGAAACCCTATTATATTAAAGGGGAAGCCTTTGGGGTGGAATTATCCAAATTTCTTTCTTAAACTATACAAAGAACCTATCTACAAATTTCAAGATGCTAAGTTCCTGGTTTGCCTTTAATTATGTACTATAACGGTGGGAGGCACATGCCCCCGTGCCCCCACATAAATCTGCCCTAACCGTCGTCTACGATGTATAACCTATTTTACTCAACAATTTTCATCCAAATCCGTTCAGTAGTTTTTTCGTGAAAGAGAGACAAACATACAAACTTTCACATTTATAATATTAGTAAGATTAGTAGGATAACAAACCAAATAGTTTCACTCATGTTCTTTCTGTTATTTTAACAACTATGATCATGAGATTTGCCTTTAATTATATCCTATAATGGATTCTTCACAATACCTAAAAAACAGTCGGGGGGGCACGAGCCCCCGTGCGCCCTCCCCCCAAAATCCGCGCTTGCTATAGCCTATGTGTTATTCTGATGTATAACCTATACTACTGTAAAGTTTCATCCAAATCCGATCAGTAGTTTTTGCGTGAAAGAGAGACAAACATACAAACTTTCACATATATACAAACTTTCACATTTATAATATTAGTAAGATGTGAAAGTTTGTATGTTTGTCTCTCTTTCACGCAAAAACTACTGATCGGATTTGGATGAAACTTTACAGTAATATAGGTTATACATCAGAATAACACATAGGCTATAGCAAGCGCGGATTTATGGGGGGGGCGCATGGGTGCTCATGTCCCCCCACAGTTTTTAGTTACTTTGGAGAATCCATTACAGTACATAATTAAAGGCAAATCACATGATCATAGTTGTTAAAAGAACAGAAAGAACATGAGTGAAACTTTTTGTTTTGATATCCTACTAATTTTACTAATATCATAAATGTGAATGTTTGTATGTTTCTCTCCCTTTCACGCAAAAACTACTGAACAGATTTGGATGAAACTTTACAGTAATATAGTTTATACATCAGAATAACACATAGGCTATAACAAGAGCGGGTTTTTGGGAGTGCACGGGGACACGTGCCCCCCGACAGTTTTTTAGGTACTGTGAAAAATCCATTATAGTACATTATTAAAGGAAAATCAGGAACTTAGCATCTTGAAATTTATAGATAGGTTCTTTGTATAGTTTAAGAAAGAAATTTGTATAATTCCACCCCAAGGGTTTCCCCTTTGATATAATAGGGGTTCAAATTTTGTATAGAATCTGTCAGTTTTGAAGTTAGACATCTGAAATTTTGGATGTACGAGTAACTTACTTATATTTTAAAGAAATTATTTATTAAAAATGATCTTCCACGAAACTTTATGTGGCAGACCAAATTCCACGCGAGCGAAGCCGCGGGCATAAACTAGTTTATAATATTAGTAAGATTGATTGGGTAGAAAAAAACTTGATAAATTTGTTAGTAATATCTAAGCATTAAAATTATGCATTTTAAGTTTGTTTTAATTAAAATTCATATATGAGTGTTAATTTTATCTACAGACTGTACAATGTGTGGTCTAAATATCCGTTCTTGTGGATATTACTATCTACTGTAGTTCTCTTAAAGCTTTTTTTCAGTCAGAGTATGATTATGAGAACAATAATTTCTCGAAATGCCGCAAATGATGGGTTTATTGCAAAAACTTCAAGGGCCTAAAAAAACTTATATAACACTGTGGAAAAATGCATACCAATATATCGTCCCTGCCATCAGAAAGTATCGAATGTGAAAAAACAAAGTTTTCGTTTTCGACTTATAGCAGTTGCTTTAGGATTGATAATTGATATAAAATTCGTATAGAAGCATCTATCAGTCACAAAAACAATGTAAAACGAATTTCATTGGTTTGACGATAGGCACCAATTTTTATTGAAACTTGAAACTGTTTTTTTTTTTAATTCTTCTCAAAAGTACCGATTTTAACATTCGATAGTTGGAAATGGCAGTGACGATATGAACCGTTCCCTGCACAAATTGACTAACTCCACTTTTTGAAAAATCTTAAATTTAACTGTATAAGCTTTTGGTATAGTCATAACATTGTATATTAATAATATATTTCCCAAACAATAAAGTTCCTCACCATTAAACGATAACAATATTTTGGCCACTGAATAATGAATAATTTTTTTCAGAAGTCATTTTGATTAACTCCATACTCTCATGGAAATTTTTGCAATAATACGATTTAAATGCACTAGCAAGTTGTATGAATTTTATCTAGTTAGAAAGGTCCGAAATAATATTTTTATTTTTAAATAGAAAAGATAGGCCCTCGGTCGGGATTCGAACTCGGATCCTCTGTCTTTCCGTAACAGCGCCCTACCATTTGAGCCACCAAGGCCGCCTGCCGGCAGAGGACAAATCTTTTCTCTTATCCGATCTCATGTCCTCGTGTTCTCGCACTTTTTGCGATGAATACACTAGAACGAATGTTCTTTGAACATTAATTTAATTTTAGGATCTTATTGACTTACGTCATATTATTATTTATAATTTTTTATAATTATTGGTCAATTTTTTTGTTTTTAAAGAGAAAAGATAGGCTCTCGGCCGGGATTCGAACCCGCATCCTCTGTCTTTCCGTGACTGTGTCCTACCATTTGAGCCACCGTGGCCGCCTGCCGGCAGAGGACAAATCTTTTCTCTTATCCGATTCCATGTCCTCGTGTTCTCGCAATTTTTGCGATGAATACACTAGAACGAATGTTCTTTAAACATTAATTTAATTTTAGGATCCTATTGACTTACGTCATATTACTATTTATAATTTTTTATAATTATTGGTCAATGGTGCTGTCACGGAAAGACAGAGGATCCGGGTTCGAATCCCGGCCGAGCGCCTATCTTTTTCTTTAAAAATAAAAATATTTAAAAATCAAAAAATTGACCAATAATTATAAAAAAAGTCCAAAATAATAGAAAAAAAAAACAATGCACATTATTTTTTCGCATTTCTCAACTTTTTGTTTTATGAAGTTAATCAATTGGTGGCTTGAACACTTATATACAAGTATTTAAGGAGCAGGGTAGCTCAGTATGAAGAATACTATTGAATTATTTAATCTGTTAATGGCACGGATGGACCCTGTGAGACCTGTAGACCCACCCTGGGCTCACCCAGCCTCTATGAAGTACCCACTTCATAGGTAGGGGGAGAACCAGACGGTTGATAGTGACCTTCGATAAATCACCACCCTTGTCTTAGAAACAGTACACTATACCATATAAGGAAGGGTGGAGGTAAAAAAACTCTCAAAAGGTCTATTATAGTACGACCACACTCGACTTCAGTCTAGTGTCAAGTGTGATTTTGTGATTTCCTCATATATATATATATATATATATATATATATATATATATATATATATATATATATACTCGTATATATATATATATATATACATATAAGCTAGGAACAAACATCCTTTCCAAGATACTCTGTTTATTATAATCGCAATTCAGGAGTATTACCGAATTTCGCCCCAGGAGGAGCTAAAGGCCCAAGCAGTGTATTATCTCAATGCTGACTCGCTGCATTTGCAAATTTCATATATACCCTCTCCTAACATTAGGCCGGACCTTCAGTCACCTTCAGTCATTAGTTGTGTTCATTAGACATAAGTTATACCTTGTACTTCAATAAAGTGTTCTTTTTAAAAAGTGACTCTCTCTGGAAGATTCTTTAATTTATATATATGTCTACTAATATTATTCAACATATCTACTTAATAATGAACCTTAAAACCTTTGTATTCGTGGGTTATAGTCTTACCTATAACACTATGGGTGGATTCAGTACGTGTTAGTGATTGCGTTGTTTATATGAAAACAGTTGGGCAGGGCGGCTGTTTTGGGTGTGACTTGATAGAGGTTTGGTGAGCCCCAGGAGGGCCTCCACATCTCATAGGATCTATCCCCGACATTAAATAGAATAACAGACCTCGAATCTTCATTACGGCAATTCAACGCTCTACCATTTAGTTACCCTGTTCCCTATATGTGTATGTGTGTTAAATCGAGATTTTTCATTGCTCACAACTAGTGATGTGTCGGATATCCATATATATGTATATATATATATATATATATATATATATATATATATATATATATATTACATTCATTGCAAAACTCTTAGATACATGTTAGTAACACTATAAATAGCAAATTTTCTACTGGCCAATGTCGAAATGAAAAAAAAAAAATCAGTCCTCCATTCAAATGGCCTATTTGCTGATCTTCGTTTGTACGGAGAAACGAGATTTGTTTTTCGTCTTCATTGTTTGTCCAGAACAAAAGTTGCTGTTTATAGTGTGACTAACAAGAACCTAAGAGGCTTTCAGTAAATTTAAAATAACCCTGAATAAAGGTTATTAGGTAGTAGTGAAAAATTATTGACATTTAACATTTGACTCAGGCAATCCTTTCAAGGTTTAAAGAAAAACTTCTTTGTTAACAATTTTATAATTCACTACGAAACAGTAACGTTTGTTTGTTTGTTCATTTAACGTCACTTTATGCAGCTATGGCTAATCGGACGATGCTACAGTGGGAGCTCTAAATTTTGCCTATCCAGGTTTAATTAGGATAGGGAGGATTTTTTTACTCTCTTAAAAAAATCCTAGGGCCACCTGCCGAGCTACGAACCCGCGATCTTGGGTTTAGTAGTTTGTTACGCTAACCACAGGTGAACAGTAACGTTATCTATGCCGCCCAGCGCAAGTCGAAAACTCGAAACATATACCTGACCTACCGTTCCGTCTGTTACGCAAAGCGTCAAGTGGCGACTATCAAGGTCAAAGGTATCGCAATCAATTGAGTAATAAAGTTAAGATCTGTATCCGTATCCGCGGATCTTGACACCAAAGATCCATATCCACGGATATACTTCGTTAATGATCCGGCACATCACTACTCACAACCCTAGCTCATACTTAGCTAACGACTACCACCAGGTACTCCAGAATATTAATGATTACAACTCTTTTGCTCACAAAATCTTTTCTACAACATAAGTAAACAATCAAAATAAGATAAGAAAAAATATTTTGTAAATGTTGCACTGCCTTATTAGAGCGAAGAGCTCACCTGTTAATAAAGGCAGTTTTCTCTCAGAGCGATAGTCCTAACGACTCAGGATTATCTTTCATTTAGCCATTTTGTATTTATTCATCTCAAGTCATTGGGCTAATGTCGGGTCTTATCTCAATAGCGTTCCCCCCCCGGACATTGAAAAAATAATTTGCCCCCCCCCACCCTCAGCCAATGAAAACAGCGGACGCTTTATCCGACTAATAACAGTAAAGCAGGACCGTTCTGGGGAAATTAAAGCCAACAAGTGGATATTAACTTAGTCCTTAGCGAACGTTTGCTTCTGCTGATAGCTTTTTTAGCGGTTTAATGGCAAAGGAAAATCGGAGATAAGCTAGGTTCGTCTTTAAATTAAATAACGCATTTAAGAAATAACAATGGCACTGATTTGGTTATTTGTTAGTAATGTTGTTAATATTTTGTCACGTAAAAAAGCAAATAATTTTTTTTTCCAAGCTCAAAAGCAAATGAAAATTAGTGAACGTGAGGTATAAATTAATTGAAATATACGCGTTCACTAATAAAGATATATTTTTTATTCTCAATTCAAAATTGATATTTTTTAAACCCAGGTATATATCGAATATATATCAAGTAATAATCAAAATAAACATGTGTTTGTAGATGGCTGCTACATCACCTCCCCGCAATGACGGTGTAATGGAAGCGGTCGGGAAGTCGGATGAGTCTTCCTTGACGAGTTCGTACTTTCTCTGATGTCCACTTCTGTGGCTGAGTCATTGGTCGAAGGCTGGTTGCATGTACTTGGTGTTATGTTGGGTGATGTCTGCTGCACTGGGTCTAGGATTGTGTATGCTGGCTTCAATCTGTCGATAGACAGTCTTGCGGCCAGAAGGAAGAATGATGGTAAAGGTTTTATCCTGACGGTTCAGTATCTGATGGGGCCCAGAATAGGATGGTGTTAAAGGTTGATGAACTGCGTCATCTCTTAGGAAGACATGGCTGCAGTTCTTGAGATCCTTAGGGACGAAAGTTTGGCTGCTGCTGGGGTGATGAGGTGCGGTCGAAGGTTCTTAAAATGTTCCCGTAACTTTTTCAGGAACTCCTCTCTGTCTTCAGGACGTTGATTGTTTCTAGCATCTCGCCAGGCCGGCGTAAGGGTTGTCCAAGTACCATTTCTGCTGCACTACTTGTGTTATCTTCCCTTATGGCTGTTCTAAGGCCCAACAGCACAGTAGGGAGCAAGTCAGTCTACCTGGATGCGCTGATGAGGTGAGCAATTAAGGCGGTTTTAAGTGGTCTATGCCATCGTTCAATTCAGCCGTTGCTTTGCGGTCGGTACGAATCGTCCTGCAGCGCTTAGCCACTAGGACCTGAGTCAGCTTCTGAAAGATCTCGCTCTCGAACTGCCTTCCTTGATCGGTAGTGACTTTCACCGGTACGCCATAGCTACTAATCCACGTTCTATGCAGTGCCCTGACTATCGTATCTGCGCTGACGTCTTCTATTGGTTCAGCTTCAGGCCATCGGGTGTATCTGTCAGCCATGCTAAGATAATAGCGCTTACCATCCGATATTGGAAGAGGTCCGATGATGTCTACATAGATGGAAGCGACCAACTGGGGCAAAGGTGCCGGGAGGCGCGGCGTTGTGGCATTGGACTTTACTTCGTTGTAAGCAACGCACCCCATGCCAAAGAAGCTATATCGACGTTCATTTTGGGCCAAAAGAAGCGTTTTGAGATGAGGCGCCTTGAACCTCGTATGCCTGGGTGGCTGAGGTTGTGGATGTTTGTGAAAATTGCTTGCCTCAGCAATGCAGGCAGGTACGGACGCACTCTTGAAGTGCTTGTCTCACAGAGCAAAGGTTTTTTGGAGTTTGGAATGTCCATCCAACAGAGTTTTAGGACTGGGTTTTGCTGCAGTTCGGGTATACAGGAGTCGGCCTCTTGTTCTAGTGCAATTCTTTCCATGTCGTTGAGGAGAGTTATCTCCTCCATCCTCGACAGCGTATCTGCAACTATACTATCGCTGCCTGATACATGCCGAACGTCAGTAGTAAAACGACTGATAAAGTTTACTAGCCGGATCCTCATTGGTGTTGCAGTTTCTTGACGTTGTCGAAGCATTTGCGTGGTCTGTGAGGATGGCGAAGTTACGTCCTTCAATAGAGGGCCTGAAGTGTCGAATTGCTCGGCAAAATGGTCGAATGCTATAGCGATCAGTTCTCCATCGTACGTAGAGTAACTTCGTTCAGCACTCGTCAGAGTCTTGGAAAAGAATCCTAGGGGTTTCCGACCAGAGCTTTCGCGTTGTTGAAGAACGACACCGATTGCCTTATTGGAGGCATCACATGTCAATGTAAGTTCAGCGTCGTCAGAGGGGTGCGGCAATGTGAGTGCTGATTTGATGTCTTGCTGACACTGTCGAAATGCTGCTTCTGCTTCCTCAGACCACTCCAGCACCGATGAGTCACTCCGACGAGACACACAGTTACCGACGAGTGTGTGTAGAGAACGCTGGTGCTCAGATGCATTTGATATGAATCTTCTGCAAAAATTTAACATACCCAAGAAACGACGAAGCTGTCCCTTGTTGCTAGGTTGGGGGAACTCCACGATTTGGTTAACCTTCGTTGGTAGAGGCTTGATTCCTTTAGAGTCGACGAGAAATCCTATAAATTCTATCTCCGTCTTGCAGAACTCTGATTTGGAGGCATTAATGGTTAAACCGTGATCGCTAAGTATGCGGAAGACATTTTCTAAGTTGGTACGATGCTCTTCCTCGGTGGTGGATGATATAAGTATGTCGTCCAGGTAAACGAAGACATAAGGCAGTGCCAAGATACTGTCCATAAGACGCTGGAATGTCTGAGCAGCGTTACGAAGTCCGAAGCACATAACAGTGAACTCAAAGAGGCCGAAAGGTGTGAACACAGCTGTCTTCTTGATGTCTTCTTCGGCTACAGGCACCTGATATTAGGCCCTGTTAAGGTCGAGCTTACTGAAACAAACCTTTCCGGCGAGGTTAATGTTGAGAGCCTGTATGTTCGGCACGGTGTAGCAGTCCGGAAGTGTCTGCTCGTTTAGCCTGCGATAGTCCCCGAGAAATCGCATCTTTCCATCCTTCTTCATTAAAATGTGCAACGGGCTTGCATAAGGGCTGTTAGACGGCGTGCAAATACCTTCGTCCACCATTTTGAGAAATTCCTCCCAAGCAGCTTTGTATCAATCAGGTGGAAGACGTCGAGCTTTCGCTGTGACAGACAGTCCCTTTGTTTCGATGAAGTGCTGAATATGGTGTTTCGGTTTTTGAAGTACTTTAGAAGGACGAGTAATGGAGGGGTACTTCCGCAATAAGTCGTAATACCAGTCTCCGCCAGGAACTGAATATACCGTGGGGTAGAAAGCGAGGCTTCCCTCGGAGGTGGGTCCTGTTTTTGCGTCAAGCAACTGACGACCTTTTAGATCCACGAGTATGTTGTGGTGAAAAAGGAGGTCCGTGCCGATGATGGGACTGCTGATATCCGCCAAGACGAAGGTCCATGAGAGCGGTCGTTTGAGGCCGAGGTTCAATTTTCTTTTGACTTCCCCATATGTTTTGAACGTTGTGCATTTGGCTGCACACAAAGGGAAGTTAGTTGGGTTTGGTGAGTGTATAATGAGTTTTGATTTTCTGAAGTGTCTATAAGCTGTTTTTATCTAACCTTATCCAGCTGGGGTCGAGTAACCTTCCTTATGATTCATAAGTTGCATTTGAGCCTTCGAGGTGGTGGGATGTTTCTTGGTTGCATTATTCATGTTTTGTTTTGCTGTTATTCTCTTTCTACCCTGAGGATGCCTGAATGGGCGAAATATTGGTCAGATAATTTCTATTTCTGTTTTGGTTTGGAGACTTAAGGGCTTTTCGTTAGAATTTTTCCACGGTCTTAACATTTATGTAAGGTTTACTTTTCAATATTAATATAAAACAACAATTTTTAAGTAGTCACCTGGGGTGTAGTTTCTAGCATAACAACCTACTATGCCCACATTGGAGGGCTTGTATGGGATCTTGGACTCTACTGGGGCCAAACCAGCCTCTATAAAGTGGGTACCCAAAATAAGGGGGAAAATCTGGCGGTTGAACCTGATCTAGGATACATCACTTCCCTGCACAACCGTTGTCCATGAAAGAGTACAGTCTCTACCATCTACTACGTAAAACAGAAATGGATTATATTTAATTTGGACGAAATTCAGATTAGAGCGTCTATAGCTCGACAATTTCAAAACAACCTGCGCGGAAATCACCTCGGGCCGGCCGCGCATTGAGGAGCCACGCCTCTTACGCCTCTATCTGGTTCTCTTTCCCCAACCACATCTACCCAACACCACCTCTGATTTCATGATATTTTGATGTCAAAAATTATTGGATTAAAGGAAAGTACCACTTCCGATTTTCCTTCCTTTCCTTCCGATACATAAATCTGTAATATGTTTTATATCAATAAATTTGAATTTTGTTTATCTTTTAAATACATAGGTTGTTAAGAAAATCTATCCATGCTATTTAGTCAAGTAAAACTTCAGGTGGACATAGAGTGACAAAAAAGAAAGGTGCACAAATAGATATTACTTCAACCCCAAAAATAAAATTTAAGCATTGAGTGGCTTTCCGATTTAGAGTTGTGTGAGATCACAAAATAATATTTTGCGAAATCAAAGGCGGAGCTGGGGAGGTGTGGTGGGGGCAAGGGAAAATCGGCTTCTCAATACGAGGATGGACTTCAATGAGGCGACTTCTGCGCAGGTCGTTTAGAAAATTGTAGAACTGTAGTCATGACTAATTTTGGCCAACTTGAAATTTTAATTTAAATCTGAAGAACAACAATTTTACGGAACGAACTAGAAGAGAGATGGACCCAGACTTGAAGAGAGTGAACTGATCGCACCAATCCAAAAATAAATGTATTTGAGTTCTTTTACGTTGAAACAGGAGTAAGACTTGAAAACAAGTCGTGTAAGACCATTTAAAGTAAAAACAACTCTTTAAACCCTCTAAAAGTATTGTGTAGAATATTTTATCATAGTTTATTAAAATTATAATGGAAATTTTAGTTGGACACATAACGGAATAATAGCTGTGCTTTCAGTAACTTGTTTTAAGTTACAAAACGTCAAAACCAAGTATATACAGTTTTAAAATAGGATGAAGAACAAATCAACATAGTAATAATGAGTATATGGTATGTTTTATTATTATAAACTCGAATTCAAATTCTAAGCATTGGGTAAATTAAGAAAGTTCATAGTTGTTTACAATTAATTTATAAATAGTACTTTAAATGCTGATAGTAAAACTAAAATGAACTGATTTGGCACACATAAATAAATGTTAGAGAAGAAATTAGTTGACTGGAACTTCTAATGTAAGGATAGAGATATTGGGGGTGCAGTCAAATGAAACACCAAATAAGTGAATACTTATTTATTGTGTGCCGACGTTTCGACCTACATTGTAGGTCATCTTCAAGGCTGTGAGAGAAAACAGACAAAACAAAATTATTATATTATTATATTCTTGGTACTGTAATGTAATTTTATAGTTATTTTGTTTTGTCTGTTTTCTCTCAAAGCCCTGAAGATGGGCTAGAATGTAGGACGAAACGTCGGCACACAATTAATAAGTATTCACTTATTTGGTGTTTCATTTGACTGAACCCCCAACTATCTATGTCCTTACATAAATAAATGTTCTTGTTTTTTTATTTATTTATTTCTTGTATAAGTAGGTAATTTGCTACATTTCACAAAATAAAAATGCTGTACCAATAGCCCAATCTCAAATTAAAAACAATTGTACAAATTTAAATATTTCTGTGAAGAATCATAATTTACAATGAAAGAAAAATTGTATGAAAAACTTCCAACAGAAATGTTCTTGTAACCAGAGAAAAAACTACTTAGAATACGTGGAAATTAATGTGGTATGTGATTGGTAGATAATAAATAATAATAAACCTACAATAATAATTAATAATAATTTTTAGATTAATTTACCTTATACATTATTTTATAACTTAATATTAATCAAGGTAAGGGAAAATGAAGGGAACATAATCCTACTAATATTATAAATGCGAAAGTTTGTATGTTTGTCTCTCTTTCACGCAAAAAGTACTGTACGGATTTGGATGAAACTTTACAGTAATATAGGTTATACATCAGAATAGCACATAGGCTACAGCAAGGGCGGATTTATGAGGGGGGCACGTTCCCCCCTGACAGTTTTTTAGGTGCTGTGGAGAATCCATTATAGTACATGATTAAAGGCAAATCAACAACTTAGCAGCTTGAAATTTGCAGATAGGTTCTTTGTATAATTTTAGAAATAAATTTGGATAATTCCACCCCCAAGGGTTTCCCTTTTAACATAATAGGGATTCAAAGATTGTATAGAATCCGTCAGTATTGAAGTTAGATATCTAAAATTATGGATGTACGAGTAACTTATAGTTAAAAAAGCTAAAATGGGCAAAAGCTAGTATGTCTATATAAGAGAGAAGTAAGGAGTATACATTGAAATGTATATTAATATGTTCAATTGTATTTATTTTAAATAAAAATTGAAAAAGGATATTTATAAAGAATTATGAAGGAAACCAAATATTTAATAATATGAAAAACAAAAGCAAATAGATTATTGAATTTAAATAGAAACAGAAGATTCAATCAAATGAAAAGAAATTGAAAAAGCAATCAATAGAGATAAAACTAGCATATTCATTCTAGAGAAACAGTTGAAATTGAATATAACACTAAAACAACAATGAATCGTTCAAAAACATTGGAGAAACAAAAAATAAACAGAACAGAAGAAGAATGCTTACTCAGTAATTAATTGTAGAAACTGGAGAAATGGGTTACTGCTGTGAAAAGAGTTTATTTGAGCTGATACATTCTTCTTTTATTTTTTAATGGTTTGGCTATTGAAAAAACCGGTATGATATTTCAAAAATTTATTTCACAGCAATACAGATAATATTACACGTTATGATAACAGGTGGTACATATCTAACCTTCTAACAGTCCAAAGAGGCTGCTCCAACGAGGTTGTTGTGCTGTAAATTTCAATTAGATTCAATTTACTTGAGACACTTAAATATATACACTGCATTGTTATAATTTATAGTTTGATGTTCACATTTTAAAAACACACTATGCAAAAACAAGATTAAACAATTATACAAAAACTAGTTGGAATTTTTCTGCTAGAATAACAACAAACAATATAGTATAACAAAAGTAAACAAACAATAAACAAAATAGGAAAAGTAGAAAAGTCGAGTAATTTAAACCAATATTATTATAATAGTTTAATAAGGATAGTTATAAATCTCTGGTAACACATTTTTTCAAATTAGTGTTAAGTTTATTCAGAAGAGATTAAGTAAATGACGGAATAGCGTAAGTAGTGAATCGTATTATATTTTTGTGCAGATATGCTATTTTTTCGAAGTTTATAAATAAATTTTAGTTGTTTGCTAATTCGCTTGCTTTAAAAAAAATAATGTCAATCTTTGTGCTGAAAATTCAAATTTCTGACTTTCTGTAAGCTTAAAACCTGGTATTTTTAAGCTTCTTAAGCTGTAAAGAACAAAGTGATTATCTTGAGAATTTGATTATCAGATATAATACTAACAAACGTGAAGAGGGCGACCTGTGGTCTAGTGGTTAGCATAACAAACCACTAAGCCAAGGTAGTCCTAGGATTTTTTAAAGGAAGAAAAAATTCGGTCCTTCGGAAGGAATGCTAAACGGAAGGTATCGAGCCAGTACGATGTCAGATGCTCGTTAAAAATCCCTATCCTAATTAAACCTTAATAGGAAAAATTTAGTACTCACACAGTAGCATCGTCCGATAAGCCATAGCAGCATAAAATGACGTTAAATAAACAAGCAAATGTGAATCCTCTAAACTGTGGGGGCTTTAATATTAATCCTTCCCCAATGATGGATTACACAGCTTCTCTCATAAAATCGAGATTTATCAACATTGTGTCCTTAAACATTCGTTCCGTAAAACATTATATTATGCTGTACAAGATCTTTTGTTTATTGCTTATAACCTTTCTTGCATTTCAATTAATAATCAATACAATTAGTTGAAGAGCCTAATTTAATGGATTGAAATAAATATTGGTGATTATTTTACTGCTTGTCTTTTTTATAGCGGTCATTTTAGTGACGTCAGTGATTCTTCATTTCTACTAAACGATCTACAGTACGGTCTTGTCATTATCGGCGGTTTCCCCCACCATTTTTCCTACTTTCCTGTAGTTTTTTATATTCATTTTAATTATTGAGATCGTAATATGAAAACTATAAGGAGATTGTAGGGGAGAGGGGAAAATATAGTGTTGTTTTAAGTGCACTGATATAATAGATTAAAATTGTATTAATTGATGTTAATAATATCGTTATATTTATTTATAATAATTATAATTAATGTGAATAATATTGTTAATTAATTTCGTGAAGAAATGAACGTTCAACAAATATTTGGAAGTATTGCAAAAAATTCGGTTGTTTAATGTACTATATATAAATAAGTTATTTATATAACTTACTCTATATATCAATATATATATATATATAAGTGTAAATTATATAAGTTATATATATATATATATATGTATATATATATATATATATATACATATATATATATATGTATGTATATATAAGTTAAGACAAGACGATGATCGCATAGTCGCTGATATCAAGCTGGCATTGTCAACAGCCGTTAGAATGTATAAATAGAGGTTCGTAAAGATTAACGGAGACGGAAGCAAGTTATAGCGCACTAGAAAGGGAGATGCTTGGGATCGTGTGGGCGATAGAGCATTTCCGACCGTATGTGTTCGGGCGAAAGTTTGTGGTCCACACTGACCATAGGCCGTTGCTATGGGTCGGGAAATTGAAGGAGTCGGCAGTACGAGTCACCCGCTGGAAAGAGCAGCTCAGTCAATATAATATGGAGGTAGGATACAAGCCTGGAAGGGAAAATATTGTAGCGGATTGGCTATCGCGAGCTCTTCAAATTAACGCAATCGAGTCGAGTACAGGGGAACATTCCAGAGGTATCCAAACATTCGATGAAAGATGTAGGCGTCGCCTGGCAAAGGAATACGCCGGGGCATCCCAAAAGTAGGGGAGGAATCGAAAGACTTCACAATACTCTAAGGGAACATCTGAGAGTATCTCACGCGGACAAGCGATTGGAAGCAGATGAGGCAATGCCCAGGGCCATAGCGGCATATAACCACTCCTTCCAAATGGCTACTGGATTTTCCCCTTTCGAGACCCTTTTTGGTCTACATGCACGACGAAGAGATGGGGGCGGTACGGTCGTGGACGAAGGCATGGTAGGGCGATTGATCGCCAATAGAATAGAGCTCGAGAGAATATGGGGAAAAGCACACGGAAGGATGGTCGCGGAAAAGCGCAAGAGAGTCGCGCGGGAAAACCTGGGAGTAAAACATATTACGGTTAAGATCAGGATAGGTACAATCGTGTACAAGAAAATTGTGTCGAACCGTGCAAAGGAGGTTTTGCGTTATGAGGAGGGGCCTTTCAGAGTGATTGCTATTAGAGAGCATAACTTAGTCAATGTTCAGAGTGTGGCTGAGCCGATGAAACGTAGGACGGTTCATACCGAACAGCTCAAGATTCCAGTTCGAAAAGCCAGCCCATAACCGTGCACACTATTTCGGTATTTAATGTTATTGCTAAGGAAGCATTTTTTTTTATCATATTCTTAAATTATTTATTTATTATCTTAACTGAAGTAGTACTGTTGGAGCTTAATTTAGAGGTGTAGTGGAACAGTGTATTTTCATTTCTCTTGTGTATAGTTTTTGTAAAGTAATTTATTTGTATAGAAATATTTTTGTTAATTACGAATGAGATTTATCTAGATTAAGCTAGTAGTAAGGTCTAGTTTTTATTTAATATTCTCTTTTTTATGTAAGTAGATTAAGAGTCAATTAATTTCTAATTTATTTTTGTTGTTGTGTTCTCTCTCTGCATTTTTTTTTTTTTTAGTTTACGAGGGTGTTCGTAAACTGGCAGGGGGAGTTAAGACAAGACGATGATCGCATAGTCGCTGATATCAAGTGGGCATTGTAAACAGCTGTTAGAATGTATAAATAGAGGTTCAAAATAAAGTCAGTGTTAAACCAGTTATCCTGCGAGTCATTTCATCTTCAATTTTCCTTTTTTTTTTATGTTTTGTTCCTGGAAGTATATAAGTTATATATACATCTCTCTCTCTCTCTCTCTCTCTCTATATATATATATATATATATATATATATATATATATATATATATATATATAGTCAGTGACGACAATGGGAATGAAGTCCCCTTGAGAAATATCAGTGTGACGTGAAATTTACTTCACTAAAAAAATGGCCGCTATAAAAAGCGAAAAGTAGTGGAATAATTACCTAAATAACCACGTATTTCCTCCCACTTATTATTTCTTAATACAGTGCCTATTTTACAATGGTTCTCATTAGTTTTTACTTACTTCTTATTTTATTTTTGTCTACTTCGACTCCATATTTTGACATAGCCATGACAACCCAACGGAAAGACCTCAGGTGCAGGAACATACACGAGTTTCCAAGTCAATTATAAAAGAGAAGCAGTTAGATTTAACTGGAGGGAGAGTAGAATTTGTCGGGATGCTCGTAGAGAGCGCTTTTGGATTAGACAGCGTCCCTGGGGAGAGACCGATTCCTTTCTGTCTCTATAAACTACAGAACTTCTTACATGCGTTTTTCCTAGTTCTATTTTACAGATCCAAATAAGTTTGAAAATGTTTACAGCAAAAAATCAAGGGTAATTTACAATAATATTCACTTGGAGAGGGTCGACCCAGTCATTTATAACTGAAATTAAACAAATATCGACTACTTTACACTTACCGACTAGTTACCAGACAGTGCCAACGAAAGAAGTCCCTCTTGCTCTTGATTACCTTACTATTGTGTCGTATCATGTGAAATGTCCGTTTCCAAAGGAAAGATCAGGGGGTACAGTCAATGATAACACTAAAATGAGAAGAATTTATTTTTTAATAGTGCCAATGTTTCATTCTGCAATGTAGGCCATCTTCAAGGATAAGAAAGAAACAGAATATAACTGTATAAAACTTTGTAGTACCAAGTAAGAGGTCTCACCATTTTTACATAATGTACCTTTCTTAATGCATTTATTTGTTCATAATTTATCTTACTTTTTACCTTTTAATAATTTTTTTCTTACTCTTTGTATTTCTTTACATTATCATAAATTCTGTACACATATTCTGTTACTCATACATAATCCTATTATAATTCTATCCCACGCTCTGTATTTCTTTGCTTCACTATAAATTCTGTAATTCTTACTTGGTACTACAAAGTTTTATATAGTTGTTTTCAGTTTCTTTATTAGCCCTGAAGATGGCACGAAACGTTGGCACTATTAAAAAATAAGTTCTTTTTATTTTTGTGTTATCATTGACTGCACCCCATGACCGATTCAACCCATCATTACAATAATCCAGTCAACTATTTTCCATTCAAACAGAAAGGTTATTTAGTAGAACATCTTTATAAAAACAAAACAGTTTTATTCAAAATACTCAGATTCTGTACATGTTTCCCATCTCGTTGTCTAATTTCCAATCCCAGAACCAAAAAAATTCAAGGTTTTGTGATGAAATAGTGCCTGAAAATGTGTTTTTACTTGAGAATCATTTTCAAAATTTTTAGCCTTAAGGAAGTAGTCCAACTTACTGAACAGATGAATATTTTTCGAGATAAGTCTGGGTAATGAATTGGGTGTGGAAGTGATTCGTAACCCATCTCGTTTACTTCATGAGGTCTGCAAGAGTATATAGTATGTATCGGCAAAATGCCAATGCAGGTTGTTTTTTCATAAATGTTTGTCTCATTACATCAGTATCCCTCCAGTACAATGTGTATGATGGTTTCACCTCCTCACAGAAAGGAGAAATGATTAATTTCCTTTATAAATTCTTACCATTGGCCACCTCAAAGAAACCAATAACTTTTTTTAATTTTTTATTAATTGTTTTAATTTTTAAATATTTTTATTTTGAAAAGAAAATAATTTAATTCAATACAATACAATTTTAAAATGCAATAATTTTTTTGTTGGAAAATTTCCCAAACCCATAGCGAATGGTATTTTCGTTAAAAACATCCTTCACCAAACACGGTAGTAATTTTTAATATATCTTGGGCTGCTGATTGTCCAAGTTTAAAATTCGTTGACAAACAATACAAGAAAATCGCTTGTTTCCATGTTATTTGATGGCATACAAAACATCACTCGAACAATAGTAGATAATATTTTTACAAATAGAATTGTTCATTCATTTAACGTCACTTTATTTTGGCTAGTCGTACGATGCTAGAGTGAGGGGTCTAAATTCTGCCTATTCAGGTTTAGTTAAGTCTTTATGAATACCTGACACCGTACAGCTCCGCCTTACGTCCCTTTCGAAAGAAGGCATAACTAAGAATTTTTCACTCCCTTTAAAAATCCTAAGGACACCTGCCTGGATATTAGTTTGTTGTGCTAACCACTAGAACAAAGATGAGACTAGGAAGGATTAATAACATCTCATTACAATCTTTAAACATAGTTAACAACAGAAGTCAACTAATTCCACTTTGAATTTAAAATAATACAAACGGACATTTCATAATAAACGAACCAATAATTAAGGCGATTTCAGGAGATCGCTGAATTCAGAAAAGAATAATGGTTATTTTTATTATAAACCCGATTCTTAGTTTTTAATTCATTGTATGGGTTATATCCAAGCCCTGTAGAATATTTGTTTTTAATGAAAAGACTCAACCTCAATCAATACACAACCCGTTCCACACATTCGTTTAGGAAAGGGATTTAAAAAGAGATATTAATAAATTTCACCAGCTGGATCGAAATTAAAGTATAAATTTGTAAAGGGGAGACGGTGAAAATTAAATGTTATTCAGCGACGTTGGAGAGAGAGAGGGGGGGAGGTCTGCGGTTAAATTACTGGCAGTCCCATTCCCGCCAAAATATATTGCTCCCGCCCAATTATATAGATCAGGCCGGCACCGACGGATTGCCCGCCAAACACAGGCACGGCTCAATCCGCTATTTCTTCCCTTTTTAATTCCATAAATTATCAGAACATGTCGCCCTCCGTCGATAAACAAATTATGCCACCAAATCATTTTCATCTCTTGTCCTAAAGGCCATATATCATCAACCTTGCCAAATCTTGTTGTTGTTTTTTTTTTTTTTGTAGAACCTTTGTTTTAAAACAAAAATGCTTGATTAAAAATACAAAGGGTGGCAAGGGAGAAGAAACTAAACCTCCAGAAATCAGGATTTCTTGCTACAAGCTGAATAAAAACATCTATCTTCACTGTTAAAAGTTTGTTGTACGACTTCCACGCGGAATATATCTCGAATTCCCTACTGTGGTTAGATTGCCTATAAGAAAAACTCGTAGGGCTTATATATGGTGATTTGTTATTGTCTTTGTGGAGCACGAATTATTTATTGTGTTGGCTCACTTAACCTCAATAAAATTTAGTTAGGTGCTTTTGATTGCAACCTGCCGGCTCAGCGTGATTTCGATCAAATTACCTTCATGCACAACCTTTGGCAAAGAAACAAAACGGTTCGCAACATGTACTGGGTCTAATACCCTTTAATGATCAAAGTGGAGCGAGTTATTTTTTTTTTTTTTTGCATTCTTCTCAGTTGGTATAGTAAAGATAGGTTTGCGAAGCTGGTACGAATGAATTCCTAAAAAAGAAAAAAGTTGTGTGGTTTTATGAAACCATGATGCAAGTGAAACTTTTTTTTGGTTTGTGGACATTTAACTAAACATTTTTGGAAAATTATTCGATTTATGGTATTAAAATTGCTTTTTAATCTTAACTAAATTATTGAAAAATGGGAATGATAATGGGAAATCAATAGTAGACAAAATATTAAATTATAAAATTTAATTTCAATTTGCGTATTAGAGTACGAAATACATAATTAACAATCATTTAGATGATAAACGCATATTAAAAAGTAAGAGCAATATTTATTTAATTCATTGAATCGTTGTCAACTTATCAATAATTCAATCAATAACTCAATTATTCTATCAATAACTTCATCTTCACCTCGAGTTTCACAATTTATAAATGTAAATTACAGTTTATGGTACCTAACTAAAATAAGTAAATAATGTCTTACATTCTATTTTTTGAATGTACCTAGAAAAAACTGCATCGATTGTATTGTATATTGTAGTTGATACATTTCTATCATTTGTCATTTCAAGATTGAATAGATCTTTCAAGTATTCAGAAAGTGGAG
Organism: Arma custos; assembly: GCA_037127475.1. Classification (NCBI taxonomy): domain Eukaryota; kingdom Metazoa; phylum Arthropoda; class Insecta; order Hemiptera; family Pentatomidae; genus Arma; species Arma custos. The sequence continues at coordinate 183,041,079 of CM073759.1, forward strand.
ATTCCTCTTTCTTAAAATCTGTATTGAAATCACCAGATAAAATAGCACTACACACTACACACAGTACACAATGAAATAGTCACTGCATAGCCTTGCTAGATAGCTAGTCAATTCCCTACTCTTACCGGAGCGGCGCTGCCCTGTCGTCTGTTGAGGTTGTATCAAAGTGATAGGAATGGACCCCAACAACCTAAGGCGGAATCTGAATAAGAGTAGTAATAGTGTTTGTTTGAATAGGTGTCTTTAAAAAGGCTCCTTTACGAAAATTTATCGCATTTCAACACTTCGAGAACAAAGCATTAGAATACACTGTTACCATAGATTCTACACTGTAATGCGCCATGCGATAGATAAACGAAAAATTTTGGGGCGATAGAAAAAAAGTTTCACTTTAAAATTAGTGTTCAGCCGATCCGTAAATACTCGAGGGATAGGCCATAGCAAAGGAAGGATTACACTAATAATGATGCTGAAGGGATTGTTGCGTTTGATAACACATGCCAACCTGTACTTTATTTTGTATTTTGTACTGAAAATATCTTATTCCTATAGTTTTTAGGGTGCTGAATCCAAATCTGGTATTAAAAAAGCTGTTTCACCCACAATTTCTTAAAGGACTTGGTTAGGGATCTTAGCTTAACGAAAGAAAAAGCTGAATTGCTTGGCTCTAGATAAAAAGAAAAGAACTTGTTGGCGGTTACAACCATCTTTATGTGTACAGGAAGAGAGAGAGCAACAATTTTCCAATTTTTTTGAACAAGAAGGTGATTTAGTGTACTGCTCAGACATTCCCGGTGTGATGATTGAGTTTGGTATTGAATACAAAAAGAAAGACTGGAGGTTGTTTAGTGATTCATCGATTCATCGAAAACTAGTTTAAAGGTTGTTTTATTACACAATGGTAACATGTACGCATCTATTTCTGTTGGTCATTCTGTACATATGAAAGAAAACTATTAAAACCTAGAAACAGTGTTAAATCAAATAGGCTATTCTGCTCATGGTTGGATGATATGTGGTGATTTAAAAATAACATGCATGCTCATTGGTCAGCAAGGTGGTTTTACCAAATTTCCATGTTTCTTGTGTGAATGGGACGGTAGGGCTAGGGATCAACATTGGTGCAGATAGAACTGGCCTGTCGAGAACGGGTCTTTAAAACCTGGTGAGTAGAACATTCTATGGAAAAACCTCGTAGATCCAAAAACGTGCTTCTAACACCTCTATATAAAAGTAAGGCCTCATGAAGCAATTTGTAAAGGCTTTGCCTAAAGATGGACCATGTTTCTAGTATCTCTGCCAAATGTTTCCACGCCTTTCAGAAGCTAAACTAAAAGAAGGCATCTTTGTCAGACCTGGAAACCATTAGAAAAATGATGTTTGATTTTAACTTTCAATCCACAATGACTTTAAATGAGAAAGAAGCATGGGTATCATTCAAGCAAGTCGTTACAAAGTTCTTGGGAAATGAAAAAGACCCAAAGTATGTTTCTGTTGTAGCTAGCATGGTACAGAAGTTTAAAAAAGTAGGATGTTTGATGAGCCTGAAAGTTCACTTTTTGAACTGCCACCTTGATTACTTCCCGGACAATTTGGGAGATGTTAGTTAGGAGCAAGGTGAGCGTTTTCACCAGGACGTTAAAGTGATGGAAAAACGCTACCAGGGCCGTTGGAACACCAACATAATGGGGGACTACTGTTTGTCACTTTACCAAGAAGTTCAACAAGCGACTCATCGTAGAAAAAGCTACGCAAGAAGCTTCAAAAAGAAAAAAAAGAGAAAGAAAGTATAGACCAATTCCAGTTGACAAGTGAAACCTGTAATAGCACATTTTTTAATTTTTTCAACCAATTTCATAATTTTACCGATCAAATTCATAATTTTACCAATCAAATTAATAATTTTTCAACTGATTTCATAATCTGTGAGGTGGTACCCATCGTTTAATTTTGACACCCGAAACTCTTGCTGCGATTGAGGAAGTAATTGAAGAAAACGCAGCATTCACCTTACAAGAAATAAAAGAGGAACTGTGTCTTTTGGTATAGCTTCTGGAACTTGTAATAGTTATTTATGTTGCCAGTTTTTGATTGAATTGCTTGAAAAACTTGATCAGCTTTCCCTCATCAATAGTATTTTAGTGATGGACAATGCAGCTATCCATAAAACTGAGCAGGTTAGAGAAGTTATGGCGCGATCTTCACATATAATAAAATACCTGCCACTATATTCCCAATGCTGAATCCAGCAGAATATGCTTCTTCAAAAGCAAGAGCGATGTTGTCTTCTGGCAGAGGAATGCAGAACTTGGAAGATATATATATATTTTTATATAAACATATATATACATATATATATATATATATATATATATATATATATATATATATATATATATATAAACCCTCAATAATTATATATATATATATATATATATATATATAAGGTATATAATTATATTTAATGCTGTATTTCAATTTATAAGTAAATATATCTAATATATAAAATTGTCGTGTCACATTGTTTGTAACAGAACTCCTCCGAAACGACTTGACCGATTCTTATGAAATTCGGTGTCCATACTCCTATATTTAGGATGTAAACTATTTTTCATACCTCTAAATGATAAGTGTTGGCCATTATTAGTGATGATGTGTAATTTGAATCCACCAATTATGGAATCTTACACGTTTGGTCATCAAAAATATCACCGGGAATGTTATTGAAGCAGCAATGTTGACTGTATTCTTCAAACAAGTCGTCCTGTAGCCACGTATTCCAATTATACTATCAGACCCCATAATACAGTTCAAAAGACTTCAATTTGATATAAGCTTGGCTTTTGCTATGACCATCAAGTATCAAGGTCAGACAATGTCCATTTGCGGTTTGGATCTGTGTTTCTCCAATGGACAATTATAGGTTGCATGCTAACGTGCTATTAAACCATCTAATATATTTATATTAGACAGATTAAAAAACAACTGTGCAAATTGAAATAAATAGTTATAATTTCAAAAAATATTAGTAGCCATAATTAAAAATTAACAATGATAAACCTCATTCATTAATATAATGTTTATATTTTATCAGTTACGTATTTTTTTATATTATTTATTTATTATATACTGTACTTAGATCTAAGATGAATAAAGTGTAAAACAAAAATCGATTTAATTCATTTTTTCCATTCATTCATTGTTTCTTTAAAATTCAAATTTTAATGCGATATATTTTTAAAACTATTACAACAGCCACTGCAACGCGTGGCCGGGTCTGCCAGTATATATATATATATATATATATATATATATATATATATATATATATATATATATATATATATATTTTCCTTCTTATAAATATATCATCAGAATATGTAATAATTAATACATCCAAAACTGTTTCCAAATGAATGTGTTATTTGATTTCCTGACAACCACACCGCGACATCTTACAAATTATGAAATCGGTTGAAAAATTATGAATTTTATTGGTAAAATTATGAAATTAGTTGAAAAAATTATGAAAATGGTTAAAAAAATTTATCAAATTCACAGGAAAAAACTACAATTAAAATGCCAGTTATATATAAGAGAGCGGAATATCTTAGTGATAGAGCGCTAATTGACGAACGTACCGGGTTCAAATCCGGCTGTGGCAGTTCTGTTACCAGACCCGCAGGATATTGGAGACCCTCCTTCACCTCACCCAGATTCTATAAAGTGTGTACCCTCAATTGGGAAAAAGAATATAAAACAAATCACCTCCCTGCAAACAAAAAACAGTATAATCTAGAGACCTCATACTTATCTCAAGACCATAAATGGGTTGTAGTATAACACCCGGTTATCCACATAAGTGTTGTACAGTGATTGTTCAAAAAATGTTTCATTGTAAGGAAAAATGTAGTGTCTATAAAAATTGCTGAAAAATTTTAAAAATAGATATGTAACTTCGTTAGACTTGGGTTTGGGTTGTGATCTGTGGATGAAAGTTTGCAATTGTATTGGCATCGTTCCTTCACCCTCGCTAAGCCAATCGTTATCGAAACCTATGTATGATTCAAGGTTCCTCGCTAATATTATCTGATAACAATGTACTCAGAATATTATCTGGTAACAATGTGAAGGATATACATCTTGAAGAGGAAGTAGTGAGAATCGAGACAGAGAAAGTTCCGCCGGAGGTGTTTTATGATGGTTAGGTTCCTGAGGAAGGGAGAATTCCGAATTCAGCTCTCAGTGGCGCCACCTCTCGTTAAGGGCACCCTAACACTAATTGGGGCGCTGTGCCCTTCATTTTTCATCGAATCTTGTTTGTCCTCTCTCACCGGGGGGCCGAATTATACGCTTGCTGCGGACTTCCCTGCGGATATCACCACAAGTTTTAAAAATGTGTTCTCTACAAACATATAAACAGAAATGCCGCAACATGGGGTAACTTTGGGACACATTTTGATGCTTTAAGCTTATTCTGTCTATAATTTTTTTAACAAGCAGAAAAAATTATAAATATGCAAGGTAATAAATTATGGCAGAAAAGTAATTCTAGAAACAAGAGTACTTAACAAAAAAAAAATTAATTTGTGCTAATCTTAGTCCCATTGATTATAGATAGAGCCATTATTGGAACCGGCATAAAACATGACTTGGTACCAATGTTACCCTACAATATTGTATAGGCTCATTATTTACATAAGGAAAAGGAGTGTGTATTTTTGTGAGTTGTATATTTTGATATTCCCTACTAGGAGGTAGCATTTTGGAATAGAGTCCGTAATTCTAATTGCTAGGCTTCATTAAGGCTTCTTGAAAATTTTCTTCAGTGTAAGTGTTTCCATGACCTTGCAACAAGAGTTCGTTAAGGATTTCTAAGCAATATTGTCCGATAAAACCCTGAAAAATAAAGGAACCATAGGATAACATTGGAACTGTCCCAAACTTACCCCGGCAACCCACGAAAATTTACAATTTCTTAAATACAATTTATGAAACAAAATACTAATAATATAATGATTACTTCTATATTAAACAGTTAAAGATGTATAAATTAATGTTTATACACACCTGAAGGTAATCTGATGTTTACAGTTATAGAAGTACAAGAGAGAGGTTCACGAAAACTGTGATTTTGAAAATAACGATGCAAAAAATTGAAGCCTAGCTGCACGACGAGTGCAGCGAAAAAAGAGCCCTAAACTACCTTATGGTACTAACTCAATTAAGACCAGCTAAGGACACCCTGTCGTGTTTGCCGACTGAATAAACCCAGTGAATTACCAGGAAATCCTCAGCACTAAACTTTATCCGCTATCCCAAAGTTACCCCACCCGTCACGGATTCGCAGCCTGGCAGGTTGCCTTATTATTTTTTAAATGGATTGAAAAGTCCATAGTTGTGCCGTCCTTCGGAAGGAGCGCAAAATGGAATTCCCGAGCCTGTACCGTAAAACGGTGTGAATAAAAACAATTTTAAACTTTGGTTTGAAATTTTGCATATTTGTAGTTGTTCTAGATACACAATTTTTTGACCAAACACAGGTCTCTGTTAGACCTATTTGTTTGTAGTACTTAAATTTTTTAATTTTAAAGAAAACAAATTAAAACAAGGTGTTTCTATTCACCCCACTAATGGGGGTGAATAGAAACAGTACTTCGATTTCATGTTTTTTTTTTTTTATTGAAACGAATTGAGGGTGAATGGAAACAGTTAAATATGGTATTTTTAATTTTTAAATGGATAAATACAAATTTATTTCTCAACAAAATGATTTATTTCAGTACATAACCAAAAGAAGTTACACAACTCTAAGAAAGAAATTGAATAGGCAGACAATTTCCGGATTTAACAAGATTAAATTATGATTAATAAATTGTGAAATCAGACAGGTCATCTTTGAAAAATATCATGCCTTTGAATCGCGCGCTTGAGCACAATACTGGGGAGGATAGTTTTAGGATGATGTCGTTTCTGGAGACAAGAGATTCTTCTTCAGCTATGGTAAACTTGTTAGTTTGTTGAACTCTTTTCAAAAATGTTCCAACGATATCATCGTCTTCAAGGTAAGCAACCTTGCATATATAACATCTAAAAGATGCTTTGTTTTCCCATATAAACTCCCCGTCAAAAGTATTGCAACACCCATAATTCTCGAGAGTTTCTTGGTTTCGACCTGAATCCGTACTTTGTTTATATTTACAGTAATATTATTTACTAAATGAGATACATTAGTGACTAGACAATTTTTATTCACTGTTTACTAACAAACGATAAGATTTTGGATATTTCATTTTAAATTTCCTTTCAGTCCAAGTTTATCTGTCGTCTGTCTCAAGTCTGTTTCCTCTTTTCTCTTTAGTCTAGTTGAAACAATTAATTTTATCCACAATGAATCGTTTAAGCCGCGATGATTCTGTCAGAATCATCACTCTCTCTGAAGAAGGCAAATCATTGCGTTACATCGCTTTGGGATCGCCATGGTGAATCGCCTTGGTGAATCGCCTTGGGATTCACTATTCTTCCGTTTCAGGGACCATAAGAAGGTACAGGGAGACTGGTAGTCAATCGAGGCGACCAACGTCAGGGCGTCCTAGGATTGCTAATCCCATAGATGGCCGCTTCATTAAAATGCAAGTTCTTCGGAAGCCTAATTCTACAGCTTCTTCCATTAAAAACTTGATCGCTGGTGTTTGAGGGGTATCAATATCGGATTCAATAGTCATTAGAAGACTGAGGGAGTCAAACCTCAGCTCAAGAAGGCCAGTGAAATGTCCTCTTCTCACCACAGAACGCCGTGTAAAGAGATAGAGATTTGCAAGACAACACCAATCTTGGACTGTGCAGGAGTGGAAAATGTTGTATTCACTGATGAGACGAGAGTGGCCCTTAACAGACATGATGGACGTGAAGAAGTTTGGAGAAGGCCTGGAGAACGGTTTAGTCAATGCTGCACGTTAGAAACTGAGCCATTCGGGAGAGGGTCTATCATGTTCTGGGGCGGCATATTTTAGGAGGCACGTACCGAGTTAGTGCCAATCCAAGGAGGGGCCTTGAATGCTTTGAGGTATGTAGAAATGATTCTTCAAGATCATGTAGTGGCTTTTATGCCGTTCATAGGCTCTAAATCGTTGCTCATGCATGATAATGCCCGCCCACACAAGGCAAGATGTGTTTCTGAGTACCTGAACACCACAAATATCCACACCATTGATTGGCCAGCAAGAAGTCCTGACCTTAAACCAATCGAGCACGTTTGGTATTATCTCAAAAGATCGGTTCGGTCACTAGATTTACGTCCTACTACCCTTGAAATGCTAAAGGCAGCTGTATTGGAGAAGTGGGACAATATACCCCAAGATTTTCTTCAAAACCTTTTTACAAGTATGCCAACACGAGTGGAAGCAGTCATTCAAGCCAGAGGTGGCAATACGTCTTATTAAATGTAAATTAAAAATTTAAATTGTGATTTAAAAGTTAAAATTATCAGAAATTAAAAGTTTAGAAAGTAAGTTTTCTAACTTTTTTGTTTATTGGAAGAGATATTGTAATTTATTTTAATAAAATTTGTTTATGTCCAGTTTAAAAATGCTTAATACAGACTTCAGAACCGTTCTTTATTATGAAAAGACAGACGTTTTTGTAAAATTCAAATATTTCAAAGTGTTGCGATACTTTTGACGGGGAGTTTACTTTGACTAACATGTAGCCATGTTCATTGATGACGAGATTTTCGCCTGAGGCTCTGTCAGTACTTTCATCTAGATCAGGGGGATTTTAAGAGTCACTATCCTGCACTGAAAAGTCATCTTCATCTTCTCATGATAACTCCACACACTTTCGGCTTTTATTTGGCTGAACTTGTTTGGAGGAATGTGAGTTTTGGCCACTAGAAAGTGAAGTTTGGAGATTTAAGTTCTCATCGACGTCGACGTCATCCTCTGCCGGGTTTCACATTAACTTTTGTTCTATTTTTCCTAACATTAGGAGTTATGATCTTGTCTCAAACTCTGAAGGAGCTCTTAGAAACTATTGTCAACAGCTTCATTGTTCTTCTGAATTGTTTCTGGTGTCACACCAGCTCTCGATCGCTTAATATTCTGGCACATTCTCACGGCCAGTTGATCCTTATGACGTTTTAAAAATGATTCAATAAAGTCACGGCCAGGAAGGTTATCTTTAAACCTCTTAACTTCTTTCTCTCTTCGGTCTAAGAAGTCGTTTACAAGGAGTCGCAGAGCTGTAGTGTCAATAGGATAGCCCCATTCACCACATATCAATTCACAACTATTCAACAAACAGTTGTTCTTCTTCAAGAGTTAAAGCTGTCTGACCACCATGTTTCTCAGCAGACTTCCGAAGGCTTAGTCCCTTCTGTATGTCAGAAAGTGCATTTTCGATTGTTTTTGGATCATGCTTTTTGTAGCCCCCTCCATCCACCGGTTTGTATTTTCTTGGCATTTTACAGGGTCCTTCTGTGTCAAATAAGTTTCTAACATAAATATAAAATACTAACATAAATATATTTTATATATTATAAATGTGATTTAGTATTAAATTTTTCTTGTGAGGTGAATAGAAACACTAAAAATTATGTGTTTCTATTCATCCCATAAATTCTGAAAGCCTAACCTAAAAAATATGAATAATTTTTGAAATAATATTGTTAAAGTAAAAGCTTAAAATAAGCCTCAATCTTTTATATGAATAATTAAACTATGATTTGGACAGCTATTTACTTTGAAGAACACTATTATTATGTACTATGACTTACCTGGAAAAATCAAAGTGGATAAAAAAACACAAAAATCGTGTGGTAAAATTCAACAAGACATACAAACAGGAATCTGTTGCCACAATTTACCCATAGTTATGTAGGAAATAAATTATACATAAAAAAATGAAGTTTCGTTTCTATTCACCCCGGTTTACGGTACGGTGTCAGATAATTAAAGATCTCTATCCTAATTAAACTGCTATAGATAAAATTTAGGACTCCCGCTATAGCATCGTCCTATTAGCTATAGTAGCATTAACGTGATGTAAAATGAATAAACAAAGATATGGCAACAGATACTTTTAGTTGTGGTCGAAGCCTTATTGTGAATTTTATTATTACTACTTTAGGTACAATTTTAATAATTTTATATAACTAATAAACTAATAACAAAGTAGTTAGTTACCACGAAATCCAAATTAATAAAATGCAATACTTTAGAGTCGTAACAAATATTAGCTTTTGGGCTTCACGTTTCAAATCATTCATTAGGTAATTTGAGTTATAAGAACTAAGAAAAAAAGTTTAATCCGTCGAAAAATAGTGAGATATTTTTAAGTGTAATAATTGAACATATTTAACGTTTCTTTAGTATTTAGATTGAAATGTTACAAGATATCAACTTTTACTTTTACTTTTACAAGATATCAACAAATATTTCAAGCCATAAAACTTAAAAATTGAACGTTTCGTTCAAAACCGTTACTTACCCATTAAAGGGTCAGGTCAAGTATAATACACTCCTAAACTATAGTCTGGTAAAAATAATCGCAATTTAAGACAATCCAAATTTTTTTTTCTAATTTTAATGAATTTTAAAAATCAGCAAGTTTCTACTTTTTTATTTTTATTTCTATTTTATATAAATGTGACACACTTAAAGTCATGTTACACGATGACAGTAACTATGCAGGTAGTTGCTTTCTATTAGTTTTTTCTGTATTTACAAAACCCTAACAAACTTTTTTAAAATAAGAAACAAATGTTTGGAAAAAGGTTTTGAAATTTTGGAGCAGAAAATGTAACCTCCAGAACATTCTAGCTATGGTTCCTAATTGTCAGTTGTTTGATTTGTTTTCTCTTGTATTGATAAACTAACCAAATAAACTAATTTCTTTTTCAAACTAAAGAACAGGCAAAAAAAGAAAGATATCTTGAAACCAATATTAAAAAAGGGCATTTTTTGCTTTAGGTATGCCAGTTACTTTCCTGGTTTAAAAGCACCTGTTTTTAATTATTTTCAAAAATTAAATAAAATGACTACTTACTTTTCAATCACCGTAGCCATAAATTCGGCAAATTAAAAATCTGGCACTTTGAAATAATTTCAACTGATATTCTTAATAAAAAAAAGGAACTTGTAACACTTGAAACACCCTCTTCGAAAAACAATATATGATTTATTTTTTAAAACGAAAAACGTATTTTGAGAAAAACCTTGAACATTTGTGTTTTAAAACAGAAGAAAGACTTAAGTTGGTTGGGACTCCAATTAGTGGAGCACAACTAGATTGATAACAAAACTGTTTTTTCATTTCAATTGTTCTCTTGTAAGGTCGAAATATTAGAACAGCTGGAACTGAGGAGTCTGATCCAACAATATATATTGTTGGATATTTTATAATATATACAATATATATTGTTGTTGGATATGTTATATAACTTTGTTATATAGCATAGTTTCTAACTCCCAACTGTGAGGGCCAGTATTAACAAAGTATTACACCTCAAATATTACTATACTACAGAATCACTATACTACATTATAACTATGCTACAGTACTACAATTCTACAGTATTAGCGTACTACATTATTACTGTACTACTGTACTATCAGATTCAATGAGACAGTTACAAGTAACAGTGGATTACTATCAGGAAAACTACTTCCATACCTTTTTCTGTTATCAATCTAATCTTGTATACTTATCAAATTGACCTTGACATTGACTGTCAGCAACTTTTTGATTAATAATTCATCTTGGAATAAAACTAAATAAATACATATTTTTAGCTTTAATTAATTTTATAATTACTTTCTGATATTAAATTTCTTGTTTATTTATTTTTCTAGAATAATTACATCAAGTATAATTTGTAAATGAGGAAGAAAATGGTCCGGGTAGAGGTTAAGAAAATTCTCTTATATAGGGAGAACTTTTTATTGGTAAGCCAACGTTTCGACCCATATTGTAGGTCTTCTTTAGGGCTAGCTAATAGACAGGAGGGCCACACAAGACTGAAGTTTAGTTAGTCTGCCCATCAACTAGCCCTGAAGACCTGCAATGTGGATCGAAACATTGGCTTACCAATAAAAAGTTCTCCCTATATAAGACAATTTTTTTTTACTTCTACCCGGGCCATTTTCTGCCTGATATATACATAAGGTCAACTAATATTATTCAACATATAATTTGTAAAGTGTAGTGTTGTCTAATCTTTTCACACTTTGATTATTTTGTTTTCATCAAGTACCAACCGAAAATCAGATTAATTCAGTGTTGAAAATATGTGAAACTTCAAGCAAATCACTAAGTACCTATTAATATAAAAGGGGATACCAAAGAATTTCTTAAATAGGGTTGAACATTTTATTGGAAACTGACGATTCGACCCACATTACAGGCTGCTTATAAAAGATACGAATTAAAATGAAATAGAAAAAAAATTAAAGAATAAAATAGATTTAAAAAAATTAAGTAGGCAGTCATGAGGACTGCAGACAGAAGTGAAAAGTCAAGACTTCCACCTCCATCTGGATCATTTTCTTCTCCATATATTTACCTATAAGGTCAACCAGTATTATTCAATATTAATATAAAAAATTACATTAATGTATTTTTGAAGAAAATTATGAAATACGCTTTCTTATTTTAGAACCAAAATATTTTAAAAAGAGAAATTTCTTGAAAATAAATCCATATCAATGATCAATTAAATACAAAATAATATTGAATTATTTGGAGAAGGATCTAAGCCTTTCATTCCTCGTTCAAATTGTTCATCTCAAATCTTTTCTTTTCAAAATAAAAATAATAATAATACTATTTCTAATAATAAAGAGCATAATTTCTTAGGTGGTGTTATTATTTTAGGTTTTAATTAATTAAAAGTTTGTCAACTGATTCAACAATAAAAAAATATATGTATACATATATCAATGCTCAAATATTTTTACCATAATGTAACAAACGGTTATCATAATTTTCAATATTTTTTTTTATTTCCATTCCAATTGTTGAATCTATTTCTCTCTGACAAAATATGGTCCTCAACCTCTATTAGAAGATTAACTTTTACAAAGTGGTAAAATTTCTATAATTGAAGACCATTATATTTACAAATTGTCAATTGTAATACATGGGAGGGAAGTGTTTCTAAAGAGAGACTTCACTATTGATTTTAAATTTTCTGCTTATTTTCCAATGCAAGCCTTTTTTTTTTTCGAATAACTCAAATTATAAATCTTTCTAAACCTACACCTATTTTCATGTTAAATAGTTGTATACTAAAAATTAGAAAAAAAAACCTCTCCCAATACAATCCATGAACGTTTTTCGTAGAAAATGTCAATAATCTTTACAATAGCATTGAAAGATGTTCAAGTGCTTTAGTTTCTATGAACGGTGGTAGTTACTATTTCCTTATTGAAACTTTCATTTTCAGTTGTTAAAACAGTTATTATCTCCTCTTTCCTTTTCATGATTTACTACCATTTCCATGTAAATGCTTTAATTCATCAATCATGGGTTGTTCTAGTACGTTTTTTTTTTAATTTATAATTTAAAATATTTTGTAGTAACATACAAATCATAAAGAATTTTTTTTAAATTTAACTAAGTAAATAGAAAAATAAAGAGAAAAGAGTCAGTGATTAGCTCTAGAGCTTCTTTTCTGAGACATATTGAATATATTTATAAATTCTAGTTGTGATGTGATATCTATCCCCGGCTATTAATAAATTAAATAAATATCTCCTACTAACTAACTTGACTTGATTTAACTTGATCTCCTAACCTACTAACTTGAATCCGCAATTTTCAGTACGGCAACTCAGCCCTTTACCACAATATGCCCCTTCTCCCACACTAAAATAATGATCTAATCTATATTAGGAAAAATACAAGAAACAAATGTTGACCATGAATCGGTTAGACTTAAAACAGCTTACTAGCTGTATGTACTCATACACTACTTTTTCATTTACTTTGCTTCGAGTCTCGGACGAAATATGAATTTAGGTATCTATTCCACAGGTTATCGTTCGAGTTGAGTTACAATAACATTTACATTTTTAACATTTCCAAAAATACAAGTTATCACGAGCTATAGCTTGTAAAAGAGAATGTAACTATGGATAATGAATAGAATTAGGGGAGTAAAAGTTTCAACTAACATTTCAAACAGCATATATCATGCATAATTTGAAATGTTATTTAAAACTTTTATTCACCTAATTCTATTCACTATCCGTAGTTACATTCTCTTTTTTATAGTTACAATTCAAAGTATGGTTAATATATGTTGTTTGAAATGTTCATTTGGAGATGATATGATTATCAGATAATGAATAGAATATTTTCAAAAAATATATACAAACAAGGCAATTTACCCTCTTTAGGAAAACAGATACAACTTCAGTGTGCTGCTCTGTTATCAATTCAGGCAATGCACTAGAGCTATCTAGTGGCATTTTTGGTAACTAACAACATTGAATTCAACTGGAAAATTTGTAATCACAGGAATTATTAATCATCATAATAATTTTTACTGCTGTAATATGATAAAATTTATAATTATTTTTGCTGTTCGGACCTTTAAGTATTAGTGAAACTAAAATTGTAGCTGATTTTAGAGAAATAACTTCCCCTTGCCATTAGAAGACAATAGCATCTTTAAATAATATTAAGATGGTACTAATTTGTTTATATACTAAAAAAATTATACCATTTCTTTTTGCCACAATTTAATGAAGTGAATTGTTTAAATGATTTATCTTATGGTTGTTAATTTGATTTAGGTTTGATAATTAGATGTTGAAATTCTAGATGTTAAGAAAATTATAAAAAATTGATCCTTATTAATCAGAATTAATAAAAACAGTGAAACTGCTTTAATAATTTTAAACCTGAATTTGATTAATCACATGATGTAAAACAGAACTACTTAAAAATACTGTCTTTATTAGCTAAGAATTCATTACATGTGTTGTAATGTCTAATTACATTATCTCAGAATGGTCTATCATCATTTGTATAAAAAATATCATATTTTCTTAGAACGTATCATTCTGAGCAATACATCTATATTTCGCTTCAACTAGAATGGTTTTAAGACCACACCAGTTTCTGTCAAAGACTTAAACTCTAGATGAGCTTAAAACAATAAAAAACATTTTGTTTTTTCCAACATGGCTTGAACACTACAATTTCTTTTTCTTTTATGAATGGCTCACAAAAATGAGGCCTACAAAAATGACTCCAAGCAATGTTATTGCTAACTTTTCTCTCAAATTCATTCATGCCACATGCAGTCATTACAGCAATTTTCATTAGTATTTCTACAGGCAAAGTTGCAAATAAACTTGAAGAAGTCCTCACCGCTTGAGCTAGAATTCTAACAGCTTTCCTTATTTCTGCTAATTCTCTTGAAATTTGGAACTTGTTTGCATGAAAATGTCTAAAAAACAATCTATCTTGATGGCAACTAACAATTAAATTATGCTGAGGGCGAACAAGTTTAGGATAGCCCGTATACTTACTATGTCCCAAATACTCATAAGCATTTGATAAGCTAATCCACAATTTTAAAACACCAGAGTGATTTTGTGAACGATCGACCGTTATGAACTTATAACCGGCCACTGGAATTATTACATCAATAATATTTGTATGTTTTATAATTCTACTTCTAATAATATCACCATTTTGAGTCAATTTATAAATCACAATACACCGGCAGGCTGTTACAATTTCATTTGTAGGTAAAGCAGCTAATGCATAAACAACATCTACTTCTGTCATACAAATTGTCCGACAACTTTTCACATTGATATCAAAGATACCCATTCTCCTAGACAAATTTGAGGCTACTACCAAATAACCAGCTGTTGTAACAGCTAAAGGCATGCAAGTCGAATAAGGACAACAATAAAATCCCCGATGTACACAAAATCCTCTATTTAGGTCCCATACTTCAACAGTTAGAGAATGAACTGGGGGTCGAAATAATGAAACAGCAAGTAAATTACCGGGTAACATTGTAAAATAATCTATATTACACCAGAAAAGATTAAATTGCCTTACTATAATGTGATAATAAAAATTCCATATTCTTGCGACCCCCGCTCTGTTCACAGAAAGGAATTCACATAGGTTTAGTGCATAAAGGTATATAATTTCTAAACCATCATTAGCAAAATAGCAACCACGGAGCATATTTATACAATTCCATAAATGTATATTGCCATCTGTATGGCCTACAAGGATTTCATCATTGGAAAAAGTGTTGGCCATGAAACTCACTTTTACACAAAACTCTTCCTGTAGTATTGTCATATGAGGAATTGCAAGGGGATACATAGTTTCAGCTAAGACAATTAAAACGTTTTAAAAAAATGGAAATCCCCACAGTAACATGCATAACCTCCCTGCAAGCCATTAATATTAGGTTATAATTATTGTCTTATTAATGCATGTAGAAATAACCAAGTGTGATCCTTTATTTCAGGATGGATCACCATGAGGAGCTCTACAAGCAACAATGCCCTGGCACTTGTTAATTATACGCCAACAATACCTGAACAAAATTAAAACAAAAAATTCAATTAACAGAATATGTAAATATTAATAAAATGTAAGACTTGTTCCTTTTTTTTCTGTTTTTTGCTATTTCTGAATCAGCTAGAAAACTAACAGACCAGTAAAAAAAAGACGTTCAGAGGAGTAAAAAATCCTTACTCATGCCATCCTTCGGAGAGGGCGTAAAATGGTGATTGCGAGTCTCGTTCGGTTTTCAATTAAAAATTATTTACTTAAATAAAATATTGCGCTATTTCATGATGGTTGGTTTTAGGGATTTAAAATGATATTTGCAATAAGTTTACTTTTTTTGGATTCTGTTCCGCAGATTGTCAATTCGATTTGAGATACATGAAGTTTTAACCGTTTATTCATTTATCAAGGAGCTTATTGGAAAAAGCATTTTAAAGCTCTAAAATCATGAAATAGCGCAATATTTAATATCGCACGGGACCAATGACAACATGAAGGCGACCTGTGGTCTAGTAGTTAGCGTTACTAACTACTAAGCCCAAGATCGCGGGTACGTAGCCTGGCAGGTGGCCCTAGGATTTTTTAAAGGGAGTAAAAAATCCTTAGTTATGCCGTCCTTCGGAAGGGACGTTAAACGGGGTCCGATGTCGATTAAACGAGTACGATGTCAGGTACTCGTTAATAATCCCTATCCTAATTAAACCTAGATACTCAACATTTAGAGCTCCCAAAGCATCGCCCGATTAGCCATAGTAGCATAAAGTGACAGTAAATGAACAAACCAACAAACAAATGACAATATGAGTACGTGTGATAGTTATGGCAGGTCTTTAACAATGGAAGCGTGTTTATTATACATAAGTTGTTGTTGATAAGTGTGAATCTTTTGTTAAATATTAATACAATTCATAGGGAATCTTTGTTATTGCTCTATTGTTATAAACTATGTAGCTTCACAAAACAAATGTGTCAAATGCTCTGACTTTATTGGTAATATTGTATTTTTTGTAAGATACCGTTCGAATACCGCTAATATTACAGCACTTTGCGAATTAATGTGAACACGTGATAATAATACAATTTTTTGTTTCTCGCAGTTGGCAAAACATTTATTTGTCAAAATGGCAGCTATTTTTTGTTCGTGTTTTGTCAATCAGTAAGTAACGAGACACAGCAAAGCTACAGTCGCCCTAAATTTTATTATTTCTTAGAACTATAGTACTGTATATATTAATTAATATACATATTATAGTATATTAGGGAAAGAAATGAAATGTATCTAAAGCGTTAATACTCGCTAGCTTAGACTAGTGTTTCTAATAAAAATCAACTACTCCCATAATCCACGAAGGAACTGTGGTTCATTGCATAATAGGTCCTGAGCTGTTTCTAAGCTAATGGTTGTGCTGAAAGGTGATTTCACCTACATGACCCTTAACCTTTAGGTTTTTCCCCCTTAATGGTATCCACTTTACAGAGACTGGTTGAACCCTAAGTATGCATTTTTAAGGATTGAAAAAACTAAAGTTGTGCCGAATGTTTATTAGTTTTAAGTTTAGTATTATTTTAACAGGGACGAGTCGTTTACTAGTTTTAAATGGTATGTTATTATAATTTATTTACCTGTTCATTCCTCTGATCTTTATATATCTTTCTATAAATCTGTATCCCTACAACAACCCTTTATCGACCGTTCTTCTAATCTACGGAATTCGATTTCTCCGAATATCCGGCGTATCCCATTCTTATCAATATTTAAAACTTTTCTATTCCAATACTTGCTCTTTTGCCTATCAGATGCTGATTTTAGACTACAAATGACAAGACTCGAACCCGTGATCTTCAGCATAGTAGGTTGTTATGCTACACTACTACACTGATTTTTTTTCCAATCCCCTGGAAAATACGATCACCTGAAACAAACTTACCTACTAACGTATATTAATAAACTTATATATACAGCTCTTTTACTGCTCCGGGTGCATTTTAAGAGGATTTGGAGGTTGTTAAAGGATTGAGGTTATGGGGTATAACTAGGATCAGATATCCAGGGATGGGGCTCACTGGTTGTTTTGAAAAAGAATAAAAACTAAAACTTAAAATTAAAAGTAATAATAATGCACCTCAGTCAAGACTGAGGGAACTTACATACTGTTCCAGCGCTGTGACTGGCTCGCTGGTCTCAATGTGCTGAATAGCGGGTTAGTGCAGTGCTGGAGGCTATCAAAGAATTTGATATGCCTCCGGGTTATAAAATCTGTCACCGTCGGTAGTCCGAGAGTGTCATCAATGAAGTCTTTGAGCGTTGTAGTGTAGTATGTCGTACTATACGCCTTAATATGGTGTTTTGAAACTGTTGGAGTCTCTTCGTCGTAGTCGGAGATATGTTATTGAGCATTGGCGCTCCTTAGAGAAGGGCTGGTCTGAGGACCCCCTTGTATATCATTAGTTTGGGGCGTAATGATAAATTCGTTGAAGTAAGCAGGTTGTTCAACCTGTAGGACTGTCCTAGGCTCTTTGATTTTTCTCATGGAGTGCTGGGTCAACGTCAGGTGCCTGTTTAGGGTGACGCCCAGATACACTATCTTATTGGCTGGATGGTTCTCGCTATCCCCCACTCTGTAAGCCGTCGGTAGAGGTCGCTTGTTTTTCTGAAATTAAAATACAATACAGTCGGTCTTCTTGGGATTGACTGTAATATTTAATCTTTTCAGCTTGTCGGTTACCTCCTTACAGGCCGCTTCTGCCTGCCGTAGAGCTTTCATAGCGTTCATTGAACTACTGTAAATCGCTATATCGTCGGCGTAAGCCGCGACTTAAGCCTTGCTGTATCTCGCTCCAAAAGTTTCCGCCGTTTAGATCGAAGAACAAGTGATAACACAGAGCCCTAAGGCACACCACGAGTGATTTCAAAGGTGTTGGACAGCTCTTCACCGACTCGAACATTAATTGAGCGTCACGTCAGAAAGGACTGTATGATAGTATAGAGCTGCTCGGGAAACTCCTTGTCCTGCAGTGTCTTACATAGAAGACTATGGGACACTGAGTCGAACGCCTCCGTGCAGTCTATAGATATCATGGCGGTTGCCACGTTCTTAGCGGTGTTCTCGCTGACTTCCGCGTGTAGCTTCACCAGATGGTGGTCCGGGCACAGTCCGGCTTGGAAGCAGGTCTGTTCCGGTGGGATTAGTGCTACTTCCGAGCAATAGGTTTTGAGATAATTAAGAATAATTTTCTCAAAAACTTTGCCCACGTGCGGAAGCAGGCTAATAGGTCGGTAGTCGGCTGGGTGATTTCTGGTTCTCAATTTCTGGCAGGCTTCAGGAGCGGGAAGAGGGTAGGTCTTTTCCATGCCTCAGGGAAATATCTCAGCCTGAGACAGGAGTTGTAGAGGTTTGTCAGATGTGCTAAGCCTCTCCTCGGTAGATGTTTCAACAATACAGTCTGTATCCCGTCGGAGCCTGGGGCTTTACTACCTTGCGAACGACGGAGTGTCACCTTCAGCTGCTTCGGTAATGTAAACATGTAATTGTTGCCGATCTCTTCTGTCGGTAATTCGGACGTGACTATGACCCGTTTTGCTATTACGTCACCGTAGTGATCTGCAAACTTAACAGCCTGCTCCTGGTCTGTTAGTATCTCGTCTCCATCCTGAATCCTTCTGTAGTTCCTCTTTCTGGTTCTCGTCCTAAGTAGCTTCCAGAACTTTCTATTGGCACCATGTGTGGACCGAAGCTTTTCATGCTACTGAGCAGTCCGCCTTTGTCTCACGAGGTTTCGAATCTGAGTAGTAAGTGAATTTACCACCGATTTTACCTCATAGTCTCTGGTCCTGTACCACTTGTTCTTCCACTTATTGCGGAAGGCGATAAGTTGCAGAATATGATCAGGTGGGGGACGCAGAGCTGGTGGTAGGGGCCTGAACTTGGGGATTGCTCAGCGGTGCTTCTGATAACATAAGGGGAAGTGCTCAATATAGAGATCTACTTCCCTCCTCGTACGAAGAGTAGGTACCGTCGAAAGATTACGGTAGATCTGAGATTTAAAAAATTCCCAGTCTGCCTCTTGGTACTTGTACCTGTTTGGCGGAGGTGGCACCGGTGCTTCCCCGTCTAACAGGTAACAGGGTCGATGGTCCGTCGTTATTAAATCAAGCGTGACACAGTCGATGAATCGGCTACTTCACTGTTTTTTTTTGTTTCAAATCTCGTTTATTGAAATAAATATTTACAATACGGAAGTAAGTACAGTAGGTATTTACAAATAATATATAATACATATCTTCTGTTACCCGAAGGTATTTTAAGATGTTACGTAATCTGAGACCGCTGAAGGCGTTTTCTCTAAAACCGGCAAAAGGCCGCTGGCTATATACATTTCAAAAGTCGGCGAGAGACAGCTTTATGGGGTTAGGTGATAGGAAGAAAGAAGAAAGAAGAAGAGGAAGTGGGTGATTGGACTAGAGTGTCCAGACCCCTACCCTAGGCCAATGAGAGCACGTCGACCAAAGGGGCACTGCCTTGCCACCTCCCTGGTCTGGGAGGGGGCACTATGTCTTTAAACAGAGGATTTTCGCACGCCTTCAGCCTCTCAAAGAATTTGAGGTGCCTCTGGCTTATGTAGTTAGGAACGTGAGGAATTTTTAGTTCCTCTTGCAATATTATATTTCGTGCTTTTTCGAGCGACGTGCCTCTCACTATGCGCCTCAGGATAGAGGACTGGAATTGTTGTAGGGCTTGGAGGTTGGATTTGTAAAGGTGCTTAAGTATCGGCGCACCATGAAGCAGCGTGGGTCTAATGACAGATTTATATATATGACACTTAAGCCGCAGCGAGAGCTGTTGAGGGCAGAGCAGGTGGTAGAGCCTATGGGACTTATATCGGGCCAACTTCAGCCTCTGCCTGACGTGACTCGAGAAGGTGAAGTGCCTATCTAGAGTGACGCCAAGGTAGAGTAAATTGTTCGAAACACGACGATCTTCACATTCAATGGTGAAGGTCGCTGGTAGGCGTTTCTTACCTTGCTGATATGACATCACGGTGGCATCCGTCTTAGACGGATTCACCCTGATGCCACTCAGCTTCAAATCATTAACTATTGGAACCGACGCCTTTTGTGCCTTTTTAAGGGCATGCCGGACGTTGGCGCTAGAAGCGTATATACCTATATCGTCCGCAAAGGCCACTACTACCGCTCCTTCGTCCTTAGTCGAGACCACCGGTGCTGTATATATCACGAACATCAGTGGCCCGAGCACAGAGCCTTGAGGTACTCCACAAGAGGTGGTGCCAGAATTCGAGTAACTATCACCGACTCGTACGACGAAGGATCTTCGGCTAAGATAGCTTCGGATCAGACGGCATAGCGAGACTGGGAAGCTAAACTCTTCTAGGCATCGGAGTAGCAGTGCGTGAGACACGCTGTCAAAGGCCTGAGTGCAGTCTAAAGAGATGAAAGCCGTAGCTTTGTTACGGCTCATCTGCTCGATGGTGTGCGCTTGGAGCTTGGACAAGTGATGGTCACAGGACACCTTTAAGGAAACCGGTCTGCTCCGGTGGGATAACATTCTCCCCCCTACAGTGGTTCAGCATATGGTGGTGGACGAGCCTCTCGAAAACTTTACTCATATGAGGGAGCAAGCTGATTGGCCGATAGTGCTCGGGTAAGTATCCGGGCTTCCCCGACTTGAGTATAGGCACTACGACTGCTAGTTTCCATGCTTCGGGGAAGTAATAGATCCTCATGCAAGTGTTGAAGATGTTCAATCCTTTCTAGGCCTTACTAACCTTACTACAAAAGCCTTTCTAGGCTTTACCCTTTCTAGGAAGCATCCTCAACATCACATAGGAGATGTCGTCCAGCCCCGAGGATTTTTTGCCTTTAACGCGCCTTAGTGTCGACTCAAGCTGGTTGAAAGTGGAAAATAATGATTTTTCATTGGGGCACGGGAGTGGCCCCTCTGGGATTGGTGGATCAGTTACCAGTCAGAAGCTAGAAGCTCAGCTTGTTCCCCAGGCGTCAGCAGATCGCCTCCTGATGTTAGGTGCACAGTCCTCCTTTTAGTAACGTGGCTCTTGACGAGTCGCCAGAACTGGTGATGGTCGTCGTGAGTCCTACGTACTTGCTCATGCCAGAGGGATGTTTTCCAGTCTCGCATGAGGGTGGCTGTCTGCCGGGTCATCGCATTGATGGCCGGTTTTAGCCCATAGTCACGGGAGCGATGGAAAATATTCCTCAGGTTATTTCTTTGGCTAATGAGGGCTAGAATGTGCTTAGGAGGTTTCCTGAGGGCGTTGGGTTGTGGGCTGAACTTAGGGATAGTTTTGTTTGCTACGGTCCCTTACCTTGCTCTTGCTGGGCTGGCGATCCTCCAATCAGCGATGAGTTCGATGTCCCCTTGCTGGCGATGCGGCTGGTCTTTCGTCCTGCTGGAACTGGGGTTGCTGGGATGACGGCTGACGTCTTCTTCTTCCTCATCTCGATCAGCTGCTTCCTCACGGGGCAGGCCTTAGAGTAGGCGGCGTATGGTCTATTGCAGTTTTTGCATTTGGGGTCTTGTTTGGTACGGAGCGGGCACTCCTTCAATAGGTGGTGGTTGCAGCACCAAGCGTAGTATGAGGTATGGCCGCAGTACTGTGCAGTGTGGCCATACTGTTGACATCTGTAACACATTACCCCGTTGTTCTTTGTAGATAACTGGGTGGAATCTGACGTACCCAGCGTATCCAAGCATTTTTAACATGTCGAGAGTGATGGTATGGTCGGTGACGATAAGGATGCCTTCGGTGGGTCTCAGGACGTCCTCTTCGTCTCTTCTCATCATTATTTGGGCTGATTTAAAGCCCGAGAGTCCAGCACGGAGGTCTGCAGAGACTTCGTCAATGTCCACGTCCGTGTCGTAGCCATAAAGTATGAATTTTTTGGACCTCTTAGTCCCTCTTGGGTCAAAAGTGTGGTGGAAGGTCTCTGGATCATCAGTTAGAATCTTCCTAGCAAGCTCGTGGTCCCTCGTGTTGGAGAGGTAAAGTCTGAGTTCTTTCTCAGATGAGTTCATTGAAAACTCAGTTATTCCTTCTGCGATGAAGGCGTCTCTTAGTTTTTTCTACCCGCAAGGGGGACTCACGATGATGGGTGGTGGCCTTCTGGTGTTCACAGGTGTTACTGGGCTTCTGGTGTTCACAGGTGTTACTGGGCTTCTGGTGTTCACAGGTGTTGCGCCTCATTACTGGTGGTTGCCAGAAGTCCATATCTGTTAGAGGTGGTGATCGGAGCCGGCTTCTTGTAAGCCACGGGTCTGGGTCCGAGTGATCGGTTCTTTTTGCTGGTACCAGCCAATGTGAAGCCGTCGTTGGCCTCTCCGGTCCTCTTCATGGCTCTAAGTTCGTGCTACTGCACCTGTAGAAGTGGAGGGTCTTCTTCTGCGGCATATCACGCCTACACTTTTTGTCTGTCTAATGTATTTTATTATGTAGATATTATAAACATAAAAACAATGCAAAATATTTCTTTATATACGGATTTATATTCATGCGCGTTAAGTTTTTGCGATAACCCTAAATTATATGGTATAAAATATTCTAATGATGCGCATGAAATTCTTAAGGTAACTAAAGTATAGCTCTGGCATTTTTGAAGATCTAAAAAAAAGAAGAATAAATGAAATAAATCATGCATTGTTTAGTTATATGACAAAAGCATTTGTCAGCGTCTTCAATGAAACCTCCCAGGCGGCTATGCTTTTTCCAATATTTCCGACAATTGTCATTAGGTATATTCCAACCCATTTACACAAAGTCTCGACAAATTATATACCTAAACCTTTCTGGTGAAAAACCCTTTATCTATTGGTTAAAACCACATGAAAATCCGGTAGTTATTTAGTTGACCGCGAACAGACAGACAGCCGAGGACTTTGTTTTATAATATGTACGTATACATAGATAGATATATATGAGATATTAGGCAGCGTCTTCGATGAAACCTCCCAGGTGGCTATACTTTTTTCAACATTTCCGACAATTATCGTTATATTCCAACCCATTTATCCAAAACCTCGACATATTTCATCCCTAAGCCTTCCTGGTGAATCACTTTATCTACTGGTGAAAACCGCATGAAAATTATTGCAATAGTTAGTGAGTTTACCGCGAACCGACGCGGCCGAGGACTTTGTTTTATGTTATGAATAGATATATTTTTTAATATTTTAGTGTTTATCAGCTTAGGCACACACAATTCAATGACTTGAAAAGTCGAATATTCTCTTTAAATATGTACTTCTCATCTTCCTTTAAGAAGTTTAATTTTCATTTTACGTTCTGAAGACGTAAGCAGATATATAAATTTAATTTAAAGACTAATTAAATTTATTTGTTTAAGATAGATTTTTTCTTTCTCTCTTTGTTTTTTTTTCAACCGTATTATGTTTCCCAAGAATTCTTTTTTTTATTTTTTATTGAACTTATATTGGGTCATTTCATTCGAAATTCCCGTTTTCAAAGGAAAAGTTAATTAATAAAACAACTTTATGAAACCAAAATATTCTTATTAAAAATGTTTACCCTCATTTTCTAAATATTTTCTCAACGTGTTGTCAAATTTTCAAACACAAAACTGAAAAAATCAGGGTTTTGTGATTAAATAAAGTCTGAAAATTCGTTTATGATTTGAGAATCATAAACTGTTAAGGAAGTTGTCCAAATTTTTTAACAGATGGACAATTGAAGATAAGTCTGACGTTTAAGGTGGGGGTGGGAGGACTTCGTAACCCAGCTCATTTAACAGATTCACTGTCACTGTCAGTGTGTAAGAGTACAAGTTCATTCCAATCAACCGATGCAGGTTGTTTTTGTTGCATAATATCAATACCCCTGGAGTATCATATGGATGTGATGGTGTTACCCCTAGGAAGAATGGGGAAATTAATTATTTAGGAATTAATCTGTGTTTGTTCGTTTAACAAAATAATAACAATTACAGGAATAAAATGAATCCTCAGAACCATGTCAACTCAACCTCGGCTTCATGGGTGAAGAATGAAGTGATAAAATTAGAAGATACTTGTATATCGGATGAAATTGAAACTCAATGTTGTCTGAGGCTAATATATTACTTAATCATTCGAGGGGTCACCTGTGGTTTAGTGGTCCGGCAGGTAGCCTGAGGATTTTTTTTTTTTTCTTTATTTAACGACACTTTTTGATGTTGTAGCTAATTGGACGATGCTACAATGAGAGCCCCAAATTTTGCCTGTATACGTTTAATTTCATTAATAGTGATTAAAGGGGTATTTAACGAGTAGAGTACGTATTGGCTTGGGAACCTCGTTTAACGTCCCTTCTAAAGGACGGCATAATCAAGCGTTTTTTTAAAACTTTTTAAAAAAAATCCTAGAGCCACCTGCCAAGCTACTAACTCACGATCTTGGGCATAGTAGGTTCTTATGCTAATCACTAAACCACAGATCGCCCCCACGGTGGTAATGTTTCTTGCATTGCAGCTTGAGCTGTTGAATGTCCAGGTTTGTTTTTTCTTTATATTTTTATACACGTTGGTCAAGTACAAATAATTGACAATCAGCAGATAGGCTGACAGTAAATAACACAAAATGACATGAAAAGCAAGAAGAGCAGTATCCATCGAGTACCTCTCCCGTGTCTTCATTTAATTTTTTATAATA
This sequence comes from Arma custos, assembly GCA_037127475.1. NCBI lineage: Eukaryota > Metazoa > Arthropoda > Insecta > Hemiptera > Pentatomidae > Arma > Arma custos. The sequence continues at coordinate 183,066,308 of CM073759.1, forward strand.
ACAGATCCCTCATCCTCATTCTTTTTGATCTCCTCCTAGTGTTCTCAGGCTCACGAGTGGCCGTTTCTTTCTATTAATTGGTTTGGATGTCCGTGTAGTTTTTCTTGAAAGCGTTTGTAGAATGGTCGTATGTGTTTGTAAACCGTTGGTATTTTTAAGTGACTGTGTTTACATACTATGGTTTGTTTGTTCATTTAACGTCACTTTATGCTGCTATGGCTAATCGGACGATGCTACAGTGGGAGCTCTAAATTTTGCCTATCCAGCTTTAATTAGGATAGGGATTTTTAACGAGTACCTGACATCGTACAGGCTCGGAACCCCCGTTTAACGTCCCTTCCAAAGGACGGCGTAACTAAGGATTTTTTACTCCCTTAAAAAAATCCTAGGGCCACTTGCCGGGCTACGAACCCGCGATCTTAGGCTTAGTAGTTTGTTACGCTAACCACTAGACCACAGGTGACCGTACACACCATGGTGCTTTTGTGACAAGTCGAAGTATTTTTGATTGAAATGTTGGGAGTTGCTTTCTGTGAGTCTGTTCAGTGGTGCCGTAAATTTATGTCCTGGTTTAAACACATAAAAAATACCAACATATAGTGTGTTCCCATCGTCATATTTAATATTATTTCAAAGCGGAAACTTCATATTAAATGACCCAAATTTATTCTTGATTTTATTTTCTTACTTCTATATGATTCTGGCCAGAGACCTTTTCTTTTTAGAATGTTATATTCATAATGGCCCAGAATACAGTTTTGCTTTTTCATTCTATCGCATTTGATTTCGATGGGAATAAACAATAAAATTGATACAGATATGGCAGAAATGACTTCAACGATTTCAGCTTTGGCAGAGTTCGCTCACCCTCCAGTATGAAGTAGTTTTGCTCCCGAGGACACAGATATTACTGGAGGGTCCTTCAAGCAGCTGTTGAAGTTGGGCTTGACAAAGTGTGCTGGGCTCGTTCCAAAGGCTGTTCCAACTTCTGCACCTCTTTTATTTATGTCCCATACTTTCTCGATATCACCCCTCCGGAGTATAGGCGTAAGAGTAGGCAGATAATTCAGTACTTGTGTATTAGCTAGTCTCTTTACGTATTTGATGAGCAGTTAATAATCTTATATTTTGTAATATTTACTATCACTACAATCGAACGAACGTTGTTTAATATGGCATCAAATATGAACATGAAAATACGCGATTTTCGTGTAATTTTTTATGAGCTTAAACTTAATCCAAAAAAAATGAATGGTTTCTGTATAGTGATAAATGTCAAGAATAATTCATTTCTCCATTCTACCCAGAGGTGAAATTATCACATCCATATCGTACTGCAGGGATATTGACAAAATGCAAAAAAACTTCTTTTTTTTTTAATAATTTAACAATGTATCCATTCGATTTTACAACTGTATTATAACAATACAAGTAAATGCCAGGAATGGTACATATTGGCATGAATAAAGACAAGTAACTAACCAGTAGTACTCAAATAACAAGTTTAACGTAGAAGGTCACCAGGCCATCTTCTTTTCAGACGCCTCGGAGGTTTATCAGGAATTGAAGAGGTTGCTAGGTTTGAAACTATTGGGTTTGAGTGGGAATAAAGTTTGTCATGAAAAGATTGCTGCCAAATCAGCAACAAATGGTACACTAAGGTCATTATGGATCACTTTGTCTGTATAGGAGCCTTGAGGATTTTACGAAAGATTTTGGATTGTAAGGATTGAATACGAGAGGAATTCGATGGCTGAGTGGAGTCCCAAAGCTATACTCCATATCCATATGTTTCTAATGACTGTCATGTATTTGAGTCGTTTGTAATAAATTGGGAGCTTAGGACGTTTGTCTAGTAAATATTGAAGTAGTCTGAAATGGCACAAACCTTATTAAAAAACAATCTGCATTGGTTAATCGGAAGGGACCTATACTCTAATATGACCAGGCCTCATGTTTCATGATTGACAGTGAAGAAACTAACTGAGCTGTGGTACGAAGTCCTCCCAGACCAAACTTATTAGGCGGACTTATCCCAACAGATTTCCATTTGTTCAGAAATTGGGACAATTTCTTAAGGGTAACATTTTTCAAAATTATTTTCAAGTCCAAAACACATATTTTCAGACTTTGTTTCATCACAAAACAACTAATCTTTCATTTCCGGGTTTTAAAATGTGATAACACTTTGGGGAAAATGTAAAGAAAATGAGGGTAAATATTTTTAAATAAATTTTTTTTTATTTCATAAAGTTGTTTTATTGAATAGCCTTTACTTTGAAAATGGACATTTCACGTGAAATAAGACAATTCATATGAAAGACCCTGGCCTCCTCAACAATTCTCCTCCACTCGGAGCGATCCTCTGCAACTCTTCTCCATCTTCTCACCCCCAGAAGCTGTATGTCAGCTTCTTCATCATTGTTGTGTTTTGGCTCCGCCTGTAGCGCTGGCTACAGAGTGGAGATGTGCTTGGCTCGGCCATTGACGGAAGTCAAGCATGGTATATTAAAAATCGTACTAACGATTATTCTTGTAAATGTTCTTTTTTATTACCAAATATATGTTCAAAAGTGTAACTGTCTTTCAGTCATTTTAAATATAACAATCTTCAAGCCACCTTAGCCTCTATCTCTTACTCTTTTACTGTCAGGGTTTCCTTCCTTGGTATTCTTTCCTGTTTCAACTAACTTTTCTCCCCTTTTTTAGTGCATGGAACTAAAACAGGGTTTTCTTTTCTTGAGATTTCTTGGGATTTTCTTGAGTGCTCGACTAAATTGCATTTCTCCGTAATAATCGCTCCGAGGTATTTAAGTTTGTAAATATTTCGAGTCTATATCCTCTACTTATTACAATTCCACCATACATGCTTTTCTTGGGCAATATCATATACAAATTTTGTTTTCCTCTTTTTGTACTAAGCCTTATTTTAGTTGCTGCATCTTCATATTTTTCGTACTCCTCTGAAAGCACTTAGGTTTTGTCCCTGTAATTACTACATTTCAGCAAAAGCAAGGTATGGAGTCTCTTTGTTATAAGAAATAATTTGGAATAATTCCTGTGAACATTAAAATTGAATACAAAACAATCAACTAACTATCTAACCCTGTACCATTTACAATCCGTGAAGGGCCTGGGGTTCAGTATATGGTAGAAACTGTACTGATTCTTGGACAACGGTTCTTTAGGGAGGTGATTTGTTCTAAATCACACTCGACAGCCAAATTTTCCCCTTTATTTTGGGTACCCACTTTATAGAGGCTGTTTGAGCTCCAGGAGGGTCCTAGATCCCATAGGATCCATCTCCGGCTGCTAATAGTTCAAATAAAAGTCGTGCCAGTAGCGAGATTCGTACCAGGATTTTCATCATGGCAACTCAGTGCTCTACCACTTATTTATATACTCAGTGCTCCCTACTTGGTTTTTTTAATTTATGTTCTCTCACGTTATGATTTTTATATATAAACAATCATAGATAAGTTATGTGGAATCAGGAAAGAGTGTCTTCCAAGCATTTATAGATCTGAAAGCTGTCTTTGGTTCGGTCCCTAAACGAGAACTGTGGAATGCTCTTTCTGGAAAAAACATTCCGAAAGGATTGATATGAGCTATTAAGTCAACCCGATACATTTGCAATTAAAAAATGGGTGAAGCAAGGATATAGTTTGAGCCCCCTCCTTTTCATGTGTAAATGGGTGGAATATAGGCAATGTGCAAATGTAGGTCAGCCACCACTAATATTGAAGACAAAGAGGACAATTATAGCCCAAGTAATGGTATTCACGGATGTATGAAACGCGATTGAAAAAATGGAAAAAAATAGGAAAAATTATGATAAAACAAAATTGAAAATTAAAAAAAATTAAATTAAATTTTCTAATGAACAAAAATATTTAACTGAAGTACGGCACTACTCGGTAAGTCGTCCTCGGACAATTTGGCAATAAAGAAAGGAAAAATAAAATCTAAAAAGGAAATAAAACTAGCCTACCGAAAACTTGTCGGATCTTGCTCTCTTCACTGACGTCTCGTAGGTGAGCTCACCGTAGCGTGCGTAAAATAAATGCCGGTCCTCTCAATTCGGAAAGAAGAAAAAAAAGGGGGTATAGAAGAAGCGGGATCACTAACCTAACGAACTGTAAAATTCAATTCTAGAATTATAATAACATGTGACTATTGTTTTGGAAGTGGTTAACAAAAGACTAATTTAGTAGGCAGTGAACAAATAGTCTGGCCCGGAATTATATACAAAAAAATTAGAATTCATAAATATCAAATACAGAACTAAACATACCGCCCCCCCAAAATTGATAGCAATTTTGTAATTAGGTAACAGGAAACTTTAGAACAGAAGAAGCGAACTTACAATGGAAAATATGTACAAAAAAAAAAAAGAAATATATATATATATATATATATATATATATATATGTATTTGAAAAATAAAGTAAAGTTTAGTTTATTGGAAGGGATGCCAATTTATTGGTGGGCCGTGTAATAGAACCGGAATCTACAAACCACAGAAGTTGCACCACCCGTACTACTCCATCACGACAAGGAAGAAGTTTTTCAATCCTTCCCAGGGGCCATTGCAAAGGTTTAGTGTTCTGACCAACAATCATAACCACATCGCCTGTGGCAGGATTCGGGGAATTATGGGTTCATTCAGGTCGTCCGATCATAGTCTGGAAGTACTCATGACTCCACCTCTTCCAGAAGCTCTGGATTGATTGTTGGAAAACTTTCCAGCGGGATAAGCGGTGTAGATTGGTGTCTGTCAAGGCCTCTTCCGGCGCAGCCAATAGTTGTCCTCCAATGAGGAAGTGTCCAGGGCTCAAATAGTCGACATCGTCGTTGGGGTCGGACGAAATGGCGCAAAGCGGACGGCTGTTAAGGACGGCTTCGGGTGCGGGTGATCAGTGTGCTGAATTCTTCAGAGGTGCGTGTCCGACTTTTCATAACGCGAACTAGATGGTGCTTCACGGATTTGACTCCAGCTTCCCAAATATCACCAAAATGGGGGGATTGAAATGCCAAATAATCTCACGTTTGGCTAAATTGTCATGAATGTCTTCAGCGTGTCTCTGAACAAATTTATGAACTTCCTTTAGTGCGCGGGATGCCCCGAGAAAGTTTGTACCCCAGTCACTGTAGATATTCGAACATAATCCACGACGGGCGATAAAGCGGTCCAACGCAGCAAGGAATGCACAGGTGGTAAGATCGGAGACGACTTCCAAATCGATCGCCTTAGTGGCCATACAGACGATGAGGCAAATATAACTCTTAGAAATTACAGCCTTCCGGGAGTTACTTTCCTTTATCTGGAAAGGGCCAGCAAAATCAATCCCAATATTGGTAAAAGCGCGGGCCTGGCAAAATCTGGAAGTTGGTAAATCTGCCATTAAAGGTTTGTTTGCCTTGACCTTGAGTTTGTAGCATGGCAGGCACCTAAATATGCGCATCCTGATTAGTTGACGAAGTCCTGGTATCCAAAATTTTCGTCGAATAAACCCCTGCATTACGCATGGGCCACCGTTTAGAGGTAATTGCAAAAATTGTGGTCCTTCCCACCACTGAAAAAACTGCATCAACGTGCGAGGCATCAGACCTCTGGATCCACAATCAGCTGGATTATCTTGACCGCAACAGTGGCCCCACAGGTCAGGTGGTGGGATCTCTACAATGGCGGTTACCCTATTGGCGATGAAAGTTTTTAATCGGTGTGGTGGAGTGTGTATCCAGTGGAGAGCGACTGTGGAGTCCGTAAATAAATGCATCGCTGTAATGGTAATGGCGGTTCGGAACTCTTCGAGGGATTCAATAAGGCGGGCTAACAGCAAACATGTGCAGAGTTCCAATCTGGGAATAGTAAGGCTTGGTTTAAGGGGAGCGACTCGACAGTTAGCCTTAATTAAATGAACTTCGGCATTGACACCAGACCATCTAAAAGGTACCGCGCAATACCCTTTCTCAGATGCGTCACCAAAGCCGATTAAATAAAATAGCGGATTTTCGAGAATTTTGATAAGTCGGGGGATCTGGATGTCTGAGAGTGCGGGAAGTTCTTGCAAAAATGATTCCCAGACTTTGTGGTGCTCCTCTGATAAAGGACTTTCCCAATCTTGCTCGGCCTTCCACAACAACTGCATAAATCGCTTCGCCCAAAAAATGATCGGGGTTAGCCAACCCACAGGGTCAAACAATCTCGCTATGACAGAGAGGACGTGTGGTTTGTTTGTTGGAGCCGTAGTCTTGGTGATTTTAAAAGGAAGAGAAACTATACATTGGCCAGAGGGTATTTTACGGTAAGTGTTCATAAAATTTAGCTCAGGGTTCTGCGGTGTGACCTCTTCAGTCTTCCAGAAACGTTGAAGTGCAATCTCAAGTGGCGAGGTGCAACCAAAAAGCGATACGACCCTATTTTCTGCACCGCAATACAATCCACCCAAAGGAAGTTTTCACAGCTGACGGATTACCTCTGATGACGGAATTATTGTCGCCGGAAAGGATTTCGGGATAGAGATCCGCACCCAGAAGAAAATCTATTTTCCTTTTTACGTGGAATGCTGGGTTGGCCAATAAAATGGAGGAAAATCGATTTTTGAGTTCATTTGAGAGCGACGTTACCGGCAACTCTGCACAAATGTCATGGAGTACCACAGCTTCTGCGGAAATAGATTTGGCTCGACGGTGTTTAGGGGTCAACGTGCAAGAAACCATTTTCGTCTTGCTAGTCGTAGCACGTTTACCAATGCCTGTGATGTTCAGTGGGCAATTCTGAAGCTTTAAATTTAACCGTTGGGCCATTTCCCTTGTTATGCACGACACCTGAGAGCCAGGATCCACAACAAGGTGTATAGGAACCTTCCTACCATCCGAAGCTGTAAGAAAAGCCTCTGCTGTGCCCAGCAACACCGTGGAGTACGCAGTACTGGGTGGGGAAGTACGGGCACTGCAGGATAGTTCTTGCATTGGAGGCGGATTTTCAAGTGATTCCCTAGGTGGGGCTGTGAAAGTAGAGTGGTGTAAACGTGAATGATGTTTCGAGGAGCCACAAGAGATACGTTTACCTTTGGAGTTGCATTTTGACAACATATGGTTTCCCAGGCAATTAAAGCATTTTCTCAAAGTTTTTACAGTCTCCCGGCGGGCATCCACATTTTGCTTCAGAAATGTTTCACAATGAGGTAGCTTATGTGAAGCTGAACAAAGCGGGCATAAGATATGAGCGGTGGAACATTCGGTTGAAACAGATTTATTTGGTGGGGAAGAAGAAGTTCGACTGTGATGCGCGTTAGTCGTGATCAGAGCGGCTTTTCGTGGGAAATTTGCCCGTTGGTTTGGATTAGACTCGGTCCTACCTGGAGAACTTAGTTCGAGAATTTCGCAACGCTCGGTTAGAAATTCCGAGAATTGATTGTACGTTGGATACTGAACCCCTGAATACTTGGCTTCGAATAATTGTATGCTTTCCGTATCCAAGCAACGAAGACCAAAATGAAGCAGAAGTGTATCAGATAAGTCTGGTATATTCAATGCCTTGAGTGCAGCAACATTTGTTAGGAAAACGTCAGATAACATTTGCAAAATTTGAAGGTTTTGGGAAAGCGGTTTAAAATTCGTAATTTTTTCCAAGTAAAAATTTGCTAATAACCGGCTGTTTTGGTACCGATCAACTAAAGTTTCGAATGCAATCTGATAGTTATCATCGGACAAATGAATGATTAATTTCAAAGGTGGGCCTCTCAAAAATGAGCGTAAATAATAAATTTTTTCAGACGAGGCTATTTGTCGATTTTCATGAATAAGGGACCGAAACAGACAGTAAAAATTGGGCCACTCTTGAAGATCGCCGGAAAATATAAATTGATTTTTGGTAGTTTCGCATGCCCTATATCTGGTCTCTCATTTTTAGTAGAGAGGCTAGAACTAGTAGCTGACTTAGCATATTGCGAGGCTACTATCTTTGCTGAATAGTATAACTCGTCGCAGTCTTGAGACCCAGCGGCCGTGTCGAAATGTTCGGGAGATTCCGTTTTAGAAGCAATTTCCATAATTTGATCCTGGATTTCATCAAACAATTTGTAATCCATGTCAATTTGTTCCATTCGGGATAAAAAAAAGGGAAAGTTTTTCTTTGTAAGATTTTTGGATAAGTCATAAACAGTTTGAATTTTATGAAAATATTTTTCCCTCTTCTTAATTAAAAACTTAATTTTATCCTCCGCCATCTTGAAAATTCAAAATAAAAATGAGACAAAAATTTTACAGAAAATATTCAGAAAAAACAAAGTTTAACTTTAATTAAATTCAAATCTCAACTGCTAATTGTACTATTTATGGGGGAAAAAATGAGTTTGCTAAATTTTAACAAATTTATATAAAAATTGCAGTTCGCTTCATCCCGAAACTAAATGAAGCCGCAATAATTGGGAGAAGCAGCGTGAGGTGAGGTTAGATCAGGCGAAAGCAAACAGCCTCGTGGTTGCTATACGAGGTATCATAGAAATGGAAAATAAAATTTTATTTTGGTTAAATTCCGAATTGAGAAAATAATTAACTAATTTTCTTAATTAATTAATCCGGCCCCGGAGGACCATAAATTTTGTATGAAACGCGATTGAAAATATGGAAAAAATAGGAGAAATTGTGATAAAACAGAATTGAAAATTAAAAAAAATTAAATTAAATTTTCTAATGAACAAAAATATTTAACTGAAATACGGTATTACTCGGTAAGTCGTCCTCGGACAAGTTGGCAATAAAGAAAGGAAAAATAAAATCTAACAAGGAAATAAAACTAACTTACCGAAAACTTGTCGGACCTTCCTCTCTTCACTGACGTCTCGTAGGTGAGCTCACCGTATTAGGAATGAAAAGACTAGAGAGGATCTAGGGCAGGAGTTCACAACCACGCCCCCTCCTGTTTAAATTAAAGTCTTCCAAGCCCCCCCTTTGTACAATAAATTGTATGGGCATATGGAAAATAAAAACAAGTATTATTTTGAAAACAAAATTTAGTTTTACTATCACAAGATGCAACATTATAAGTTTCAATATATGATAAAGAAGTACTGGTAAGAGAAAAATAGCCAAAATTAAGTGAGATATTTTTAATTTTCAACTGGTGTCACGCCTACAGGCTGGGAACCACTGGTCCTTGGGTTTGTCACTCTGAAAGATATCTTTGAAACTTAAATGATTTGGACATCTCTGCCTGATGAGTGAAGACCGGAACCCAAGAAATTATTTTGAGATCAGACTAGTTTAGAGTCCTAGAGATTCAGAACTTGATGGAATGATTATACCTCCAGTATGGAAGAGAAAAATAGTCAAAACTGGAATTCCATTAAAATGATAACTGTGGATTAGGAGGCTTTCTTGACACTTCCATGCTGGAAAGCACCAAGGAGGAAGAGAAAGAAGAATTTTTCTCATTACTTGTGTATAGCTGGTCTGTGCGAAACCTTCCTCCTTATCATACCATCATATCTTATTTTCTATAACCTCTTCATATCACTCATCTCATTTGACTTATTTCTGTGTGCGTAATAAATTGGTTTTTCCACTTAAATTGTTAATTTTGTTTGTTTGTAATTAAATTGGACATTTAATCTTCATTTTGAATAGTCAATAACTAAAAACCAATCAAGAATAATAAATAAAAATCAAGCACTCCAAACCACCCCTTCCTCGCTATTTTAAACAGCATTAGGCTATTTGGTCCTCTAAAATAAAATAAAACCTTGTGAAATAAAATTTTTTGTTACTATATTTCTATCTTCATATCATATTGATTCTATTTCCATCAATATTAGTAACAAGGTAGCTGTTACCACTGTTCAGATAATAAAAAATGTAAGATAACAGTCCCTGCAGACAGCTAATATATAAGCACCTTTTTCTTAATCTAGCAAGCCAAAATATTAAAGTATGTCTAGTGGTTATAGGTAAGTGAAAAACAAGGAGGCACATTTTTTATTTCTTAACTTGTTCCGATAAATTTTTGACACAAAATGATTCTTTGTCAATTAATCGAAGTATCACACCTTTCCCATTGCATTTAATGGTAAGTAAGTCTTCAATGATTCATAATTTTCATTGCAAATTAACAAATAATAACAAAACTAAAACTAAAAAAACACTCTATAAATATATTAAGTTCAATAACAACACGCAAGTTAAAAAAATATGGCATATATTTGCACAATTCCATTTTAGTGTGTTCATTACTGTGAGATATATAAAATATTAATTTTCAACAGAAGAAATAATACAAATCGTTCTGATATCTTTGGAAAGTCCAGAGAAACATTACATAAAGTACATTTCTTATTTTTCAAAATAAAATTATTTTTCACATCATACAATACATACATGGATTGATTTTGTTAATAATGACTATGATTATATAAAAAAATAAAAAGATTTATTTACTCTTAACATTGCATAAATATATCTATATATATACATATATTATATGTGTGAATAAAATAAAACAATACTATTATATTATAATAACAAGACTAAAATATAACATACAATAATAAATATTAAAACAATAAAATTAAAATAATTCTTTACAAAAATAAAATATACTTCAACAAATCGCTTAATAGAGCAAAAGATTGAATTAACATAGGTTTAGGATCAAAGACTAAATAGGTGACTAAAAGTTTTGGAATGGCATAATGAAAACCAATGCACATTGTTATTGTATCGCTGTTAGTTTTCAGAAACGAAAAAGCATAATGAGGCAAATCTAAACATATAATGTATCTCAATCACCATTTTTTTTCTTCCAAACTTTATAAAGAGGCTGGGCGAGCCACAGGAGTCTCCATTTCCTACAAGGTCCATCTGTGGATGTTAATAGATTAAATGATTCATCTACCACAGCCAGATTTCAACCCTCGAGATTCGGCACATAAACTCAGCACTCTACATATAGGTTCATTGTGTGTTATTAAACATGGATTAAGAATAAATGAGCAATTATCGAAAAAAAATATATAGTGAATGGTCTCAAATATTTTAGTCAATGACTTCAACTTGCAATTTGACAGTAAGTATTTTTTTCAACTTTTTTTCTTTCTCAAAAGTAGAAATCTCCAAAATATCATCAATATTTCAAGAATAACGATAATCCACAAATATCATTAACAAAATTTGTTCTGATGAAATAGTTAATTAAAATTTTCATAAAAATATGGTCAGTAAGAGCATTGGTATAAATTAAAAGATATTAATATTTTAAGAAAGATTTAAAATTAAAGAGAAAAAGAGGTGCAAATGGGACAGAAAATAGAAAGCAAAAATACAGTAAATGAATAAAAGAAGTACGGAAGAGAAGAAAAATTGCAACAAAGTGGCTCAGTATGACAATATATGAAATTATATGGTTCCTTCAAAACTAAATTCCATGTAATATTTTTTAAAAATGAATTTCTTTCCAAAATTCTTTGAAATTTTTTTATCACGCTCCGGTCAATGTCAATATACATCAAACATAACGATTAAATCTTCCATATATGACAAGGATTGCAGATAGAGAACATAATCATTAGGACAAGAATTGTCTAAAAAAATAATAGTTAATAATTTTCTTGAATAAATATAATCATTGTCATCACATTAAAAAATTGTTCTTTCCTATTTTACTTAGCTTTATTTCCGATTTAATAAAGGATTTATTGTGTTTTTTTAATGTGGAGAGAGTGAGAAAATCTTTTAACTTAGCATGTAAACAATGTTACCCCGTAAATTTCTTACAATAAAAAAAATGACAAAAAAATAGATCTCTAACTTCAAATTAAAATAGTTTTCTATGGACTATATATGAGCCGTTTATTTTGAAAGTGACCTAACTCCGTTTTTAAAATTTTTGCCTAACTCCATTCTTGATAAGAAAACATACATTATTCACTTAATAATTGTTAACATTTTAATTGGAACCATAAATTTAACAGCCTTAGATACACTTAAGCAGTATGACTCATTAGTATCCTATACGTATATTTTTAAATTCATCGAAACGCAAACCCTTAAATATTTGAAGATAAATGGAGGTAGGCCACTTTCAAAATAAACGGCTCATATAATCATTCAGGTTTTCTTCCTCAAGGTATTCTTTCCTTGCTGTTTAACTTCTTTTTATAAATCATCAGCCTCTGAATCCTCATTTGTTCTTCTGCACAAAGTGCAGATCTTTCTTTAGAGGATCCTTCACACCTTCATCCTTTACTTTAAATCATGTCCCACTAAGGTCAGTCCTTTTAAAGTCGTGATGTACCTCCTGAAGACATGGAGGTTGCACTTTCTATTTCTCTTGAAGTTTAAGAATTTTGTTAGGCAATCTCTCGGGTACTTAATCGTTTAATATGCCTTATTTAATATGTAGAATATCAACCTCCTCCTTCTTATACTGACAGAAATCCCTTCATACTTTTAATATGATATACAAATGAGTGTTAATTCTTCATTTTATTTTTGTGTTATCCAAAAGGGACCGAGCATCAAAATTAGATTATTTTCCTGTTCTATTCTGCTTTACTATATCATTCAATATATCCATTTTTTTTTTAAACTTTTATGAATTTTAAACAAATTAAATTCTCTAAAATGTTCCCTTGTTTCCATTATTTTGGTTCACAAAATGAAATTATTCCCCTTATTTAAATTATGACTTAAAACTGTTGTAATAATATAACGGTTAACATTAGAAGGACCAAAAAAAAATTAAAATTTTAAAACTAACATGAACATATAACAAAGTAATATTTTAAAAGAGAAATATATCTGCTGGAAAATGTATATATATATATATATATATATATATATATATATATGTTTTTTTTAAATAATTTTACTTTTTACTTACTTCCATATATTTACTTTCATATCACAAATAAATGGCATTTTTACTTAAATGTTCATTATATAGAGAATATAATAAAACTAATAATCAAACCAAGAGAAAAGTGTGGAAAGATAAGGACATAATTTGAATATCAAACGTTGAAAGAATGAATCGATGGATGAACTAGAAGAAATGCAGCAACAGGACATTGATTTTTGGATAACAGTAAATAAGAGGATTCGCAGAGGCGAGAATGCCTTCATAAATTCTAAATTTCTTAAAATATGTTACATGATACAAAACGTAAAAGAGGATGAGGCAAGTAGACAATTCCCTAAATTTGACTCGTACTACAGCATAAAGGAAAAAAAGTATTTTAATAAAAATTTAATAAATGCATAAGGGTACTTGTCTATTATCCAGTCTGTATGAAACCTACCTCCTTATCTCCTGAAACCTCTTCTCATCACATATCTCATTTGAAGGATTTGTTTGTATGTAATTAAATTGTTTTTGTCTAGATAATTTTGTTTATTGTCAATATAAATTTCTATATTGTTTATTAAATTTAATTTTATATTTTAGTCTTATTCCTATTGTTACCGCTTATTTAAAATGAACAGAATAACACTATAAGAATAGCCGTCTTTGTAAAAGGAAAAAGAAATACTTCCACAAGTTCGGAATATTCCCAAAGATCAATTTATGTGAAAAAGGCCATCAAATGGATATTAAAAAGATAGAAATGGAGTTGTTTTCATCAAAAGTGTAACAAAAACATTTATATAAGAAGATGAACGTGGCTAGAGAGGTCTAGAATTAGCATTTAATATTGCATTTTGTATATTTCAATTTCCATTAATATGAAGGTAGGTGTTATCAGTATTCTGATAGTAAACAATGGCGGAATTAAGTCCCGCAGACTGGCTGATACACAAGCACCTGAATATGTAGTTACTATTTAAACAAAAAATGAAATTTACATATAATGTAAAAATAAAAAGGTTCTGTGAAATTATACGTTCTAAGGTTTTTATTAATTTACCATGACCATTTCTGAAAAATGACAAATCAAACTGATCTAATTTGTCCGATAATTCACTCGAATGCTTGCCGTTGCTTCAATGGAACTAAAGTATGCTAAATTTGACCATTACATTTGCGTAAAATAATAATAATATGTGACCTTACACCATTATTATGCAAATTAATTCTATGACGAAACATTGAATGTAACAATAAAAATCTATTATTTAATTTTCCCTAGTTTGACAGAATGACCATAATCACTAACATTGGTCTTAGCCCATTATTTTTTAAATTAGCTTTTAAATAACCCAAATAAAAACAAATAAATTTTATTCACGATGGTGATTCTACACTTTGGTGAATTCAGTAAATAATTTTCAGCCTAGAAGGAGCAGATACTCGAAAGGTCACAAGTTCGACAAGCCTCCAGTATCCTAATAAAGAGTTGATATAAAAAACCGATTTCGTTCATATTCCTCCGTACATTTTACATCAAAAGGGAAGTGATTAATTGTAGAGGAAATCAGTGGTATAGACGTGCTCTTCTACAAATTTGCATCAGACTTTAACAAGAATAGGAACGGTACTTACTGATGGCCCTTTAGGACATCAAGAAATTTTTTCGATATCCTTTTTTTTAGTATGTTTTTCCTTTACATGCCTTTTAAAATTACCTAACTGTACTGTTTTGTAATCACAGGATTCACATTGATATGGCCTTTCATTCGTATGCTGGGTTAATATATGCATTTTGAGGTTCCCAGACTGAACGCTAGAATAATCACAGAGAGTGCACTGAAAAGGTTTTTCTTTTGTATGCCTAGCCATTACATGCCTTTTCAAATGAACAGCTTGCGACGACCTATATTTGCACATTTGACAATGAAATGGTTTATCGTTGGCATGCCTGGCAGCAACATGCCTCTTCAAAGTACTAGGATTAGCAGTCCTGTATTCGCATTCCGTACACTTGTGAGGTTTTTCAGTCGTGTGAAAAGTGGATAAATGTCTTTTTAAATGACCTGCGTGTGCTGTCCTGTAATCACAGAGCATACACTGATGCTGCTTCTCATTCGTATGGTGACTGATAAAATGTGATTTAAGATTTCTAGGTTGCGATGTTCTGTAATCGCACAAATTACATTCGTAAGGTTTTTCATCGGAATGATGAGTCATGAAGTGAGTTTTCAAGTGACTAGACTGCACAGTCCCGTAATTACACAGATTACACTGAAAGGGTTTCTCGTTAGTGTGCCTACAGAGAAAATGTCTCCTCAGATTTCTAGTGTGTGATGTAGCATATTGGCACAAGTTACAATGGTGTAATTTTCCTTTCTTTGTTGAAATTTCAAAATAATGAGGAAGTTTAGGATTTTTTGATATAAATTGTTGGAGTATCTGAAGGTTTTGGAGGAGGATAGCATCACAATTTTTATACAATGAAAGCTCTTTCACATGAGTCAGTTTTATATGAGATTTTAAAGGACTGTAACTATCGAAAGTTGATCCACAGTGATAACATGTGAAGTTTGGATACCAAAGAGAATCTGAAATAATAATAAAAAAAAGTGAATATTTAGACATAAGCTATAATAACAAAATTATTTTGTAAATAAAAATTATTAAAATTTGAGTAAAAAAAAAAATCTACATATTAAGCTACAGAAGTGGAAGTTTGTACATTGCAAACAAACCTCTTACCATTTAGATTTGAACCACATTCCACGTTTCCTTCTGATGTAGGATTCTCTACAATCCATACTTCACATTTCCTCACAACTAAAAATCATCAAAACAAAATGGATTATTCTTAATTATATGTATATAAGCAAAAAGGAATAAATAATTTTACCACTAAAAGACATTTTGGTATTCATTACTAAGTAAGGTATCTTGTTGGCAGCCACAGATAGGCCCTATGGAATATACAGACCCTTCTGTGTGTTTTTAGTCCTAGAAACGGTGCAGTCTCCACCATGTGCTGAACCCAAGACTCTTCATGGATTATAGTGGTACAGTTGTTTATTTTTTTAATTCTAAATAATGACCACTTGGTCGGCTTTTCTTCAGTCCATACATCCCAGATAACTTAGTACACCTCATTCCAGATGTCTTCTCCCGCATATTTTAGTAGTTCTGATGGAATTTCATCAGACCCTGGAGTCTTGTTATTTTTAAGTGACCGGATTATCTCTGATATTTCTTCTATATCCGGTGATACACCCTCCCCTATATTCTCACTGTCCGTTTGATGATTCTGGTAAGGGTACATGATGCTTGACTCTATATTCAACATTTCTTTGAAATATTGGGTCCATCTTCCTTTGATTTGTTCACGGTCTGTAAGAAAATTCCCGTTTTGGTCCAAACAGAATTCTGTCTGTTGTCTAAAGCCCTGCCTTAGCTATTTAACGCCCTTATAGAACTTTCGACTCTCATGTGCTTGAAACATTTCTAGCATCTCTTCTAGTTTTCTTGTTTCGTATGCTCTTTTCTTATCTCGTATTGTTCTTTTACATTTTCTTCTTTTTTCAGAATATGCGTCGTATGTGCTACGGGTTTTCCTTTGGAGCATCTTCATCCGAGCTTCATTCCGTTCTTGTAAGGCTCTCTCACATTCACCATCAAACCATGGATTCCACTTCTTGGTATTTTTTTCCCCCAATACCTCATATGCTACCTTCTTAATAGATTCTCTCTATCTCTCCCAGCTTTGTTCTGTGCTCACCTCCTCCCCAGTCCATCCCCAGCACTGTTGTTGGAGTCTCTCCTAATATCTTTGTCTTGTGGGTTCCTCCATCATCTTCTCCATTTCATACCCACCTGTTTTTCCTTCCAATAGTCTCTTCCTCCGTGCCAGATGTTGCCTATATTTAGCCAGTACCAGGAGATGGTCAGAAGAGCAGTCTGCTCCCCTGTAGCTTCGTGCATCCGAGATATGAGAAAAATGTCTCGCGTCTATTAAAACGTGATCTAATAGTTATTATCTAATTTTAGTTGTGTTGCTACCCTTAGTGTTGCTACACTAAGGGTAGCAACACTACACACACTGGCTGAGTTCCTAAACCTACAACAATATATATAAATAGCTCTTTTGCCACTATTACAACCAATGAAGGGTAACAAATAAGGGGGTAAAACATAAAAGTAAAAGTACTGTTTATAAGCCAACAGTTATGCAGGAAGGTGATTGGTCCAGATAACACTAAAACACCAAGCTCCCCACTTAATAGTGGCTGGATGGGCACCAGGAGGGCCTACAGAGTCGATTAACAGCTGTTTAACAGAATAGAAAAATCATCTCTCACAGCCTGTCTCAAACTCAGTATCCTTGTCAAATCATCCTCAGCCTCAAGTTAGGTGAAGGATGAAGAGGTAAAATTATAAGATAATTGTCTATCGGTTGAAATTTAAACTCAAAGTTGTCTTAGACTAATACATTACTTAATCATTCCAGGGGTCACTATAACAATTTAAACTACAACAATTACAATTTAACAATAAATTGGTTACTGTAACAATATTCATAGCTCAAGATCGCAGATTCGCAGCCCGGCAGGTGTCCTGTAGGATTTTTTAATTGGAGTAAAAGATCCATGGAGGAAGCAAATGTGTGTCAAGAGGTTGTGCAGAGTCAGAAACCTAAATAAGTAAAATTTAGGGATCCCATTGTAGCATCGTCCAATTAACAATAGTAGGATACAGTGAGGTTAAATAAACAAACTTAAGGAATCCATTAAATCATTTGCCAATCCAAAGGGTACAGATATATTTGATATGGTGAGGCAAAACTTAAAATGACTACTTAAAAAAAAAAAAGAACTGATAAATGAAGTTCGTGGAAGGAGTTTTATTTGTAGTTGTCAATGAACTAGAGATGATAAGAGGTTTACCCTTATCAACCTTCTCTTCAATGTTTTTTATGTTTGTAATAATCATAGAGAAATTGTTAAATCCAAAACTAAAAATTCTTAATGATGGGATTTTCCCCAAGCATAAATTTCAATATTTTCATGACATGAAAAATCCAAGCCGACATTACCGATTTTTGAGTAAAGAATTCAAGGCTGCAGAATATCCTTGATGTTATGTCCAAATCAGCAATCTAATTTATGTTTTGAATCAAATTACAGGTCACCTGTCTGTAGTGGTTAGTATAACAGCCTACTATGCCCAAGATCGCGGGTTCTTAGCCCAGCAGGTGGCCTTAGGATTTCTTAAAGGGACTAAAAAATCCTTTGTTATGCCATCCTTCCGAGGGGATGTAAAATGGCCATCTCGAGTATGTGTGGGTCGGGTCATGTGCTCATTAAAGATCCGTACCCTAATTACACCAGGGTAGGCAAAAGTTAAGGCACCCAAAACCTATTATTAGGTGAAATATTATATTGAAATGGTATCTTTATAATTAAAAAAATTATAAATTAAAAATTTCAATTTATACAAAAAAAATATATAAAAATTATAGAACAGAATGATTAAATTCAGAATTTTGTTAAATTAGGTAAATTGAGAAGGCAAATAATAAATTATAACTAAAAATGAGCGTGTAAAACAAAATAAATTACCTTCATTGAACAGCTCATCACTGTGTTCTTCCTCGACACTCAATTCTCGGTCACTAACATTTCTGTCACCTACAAAGATTAAAATATAAATTACATAAAACTAAGTCCATCAAGTGCAACATATAAATATTTCTAAAACTTGAATCTTAAGCATAAAATTTAATATCAACTGGCATGTCCTATTCCCACACCAAAAAAAACAAACAAAATATATAAATATAGAGTTGGAATACATAATACTCGTTTGCAAAATTACCATCATTATAATCAATGTTTGAATCATTGTAATCGTCTTCGTTTTCCTGTTTGATGACGATTTGTTCTCCTAACGAAATTGTATCTGTAAAAATAAATAAAATATCAGTGTATTTAAAAGGTATTAATAATTATTTTTTAATAATACCATGATACATAGAATGGAAATAGAAAACACACACAAAAAAGAAGAGTACTATATAAAAAATAATAATAGTTAAATGAAAAATGAATGAAAAAATATAAACCTATCCAGATATTCCAATAAAAATAAGATGTCTATAAATTCTAAATTTTCCTCTCCGATTAATTAACCAATCTCTGATGCTTTAGGACCTTTCAATATTTATTAATGTTTACTTCTTTTATAATGATAAATATTCATTTTATGAATTCGGAACTTGAGAATCATAAATAATACAAATATTGTCATAATGATATATTTTATACAAAAACATAAAAATAAAGTCTCTAAAATAATTGAACAAATAATGAAATTATTCAAATGAAAATTACAAAATAATAATATTAATCAAAAGAAATTACATATATATATTGACTAATCTTTTCTTACGTATTGCATTTAATGCTTCATTTCGAATGAAATATCCGCCTTATTATTTCTAAAATTCAAACAGAATAAGTGAACTTCTGTTGTCCATGACCATTGAATTTAGTGTAACTTTTTTTATGAGTATAAATTTGGATATTTGGTAGCTCAAGCTGCCCTTTTCTTCATTACTGCCCTGTTCGGGATTTTTATAGTTTGTTAACAGCCGTAGACGGACCCTACAGGGGAGGAACAGGAACCTCTAATGGAGCTTACTCTTAATTCTTACTCAGCCAAATGAAGCTTACTCAGCCAAATCACCTCCCTGCACAATGATCTGCTTAGAAAAACAAGACATTGAAATAGTACAGGTTTTTTCTAGATACAGAAATGTTAACCATTACTTCCCTGAATTCACTTAACTACTCAATATGTTTCAATACCCTATCGATATTCCTGAATCTTCGCATTGAAATATAATTTTAAGAAATGTTTTAAATGTGTTGTGGCCTAAATTGTAACATTAGTTCAACATGTAACTTTTTAAAACGTTAAAAATGGCAACCTTGTAACTGAGTTAATAGGTTAAAAAAATTTAAAATAATTAAGTTAAGTATTGGGGTGCATTATGTAAGTCACAAAATTTTCCTTTTGATCTTTTAAATTTGATTTGATAATGAAAAAAATAGCTCATTAAAGCTCTGCTACTCACAATTTTGGGTATTATTCTGAACGTTGTTGTTTCGAGTTGAGTGAAACAAGTTTTAACTTTCTATTTGTTTTACTTTTAATATTTTCAAAAAATACAATTTATCATGAGCTTTAGTATGGAAAAGAGGATATATTTATGGGAAATGTGTATAAATTGGTAATAATTTCATCTAGAAACGAACGTTTCAACAAACATATATCATCTATAATCGAAATATTAATTGAAACTTTTATTTCTTGATGAAATGATTATCGAAACCTACTCATTACCAATAATTACATTCTCTTTTCCATACTAAAGCTCATGTGTAATTTTGGAAAACTTTAAAAACAAAACGAATTAACAATTAAAACCTGTTGTACTTCATATCAAAGCGAAAACCTGTGGAATAGATACCCAATTTTGATTTCATTTCTTTGATCCAAAAAAATAAAATGCCAATTTTAAAGAGTTATCAACAAATAACTAATAGCAATACTTAATATGTTAAAAATTACTCTTAATAATTTATACCAATATCGTAAAATTACAGATGTTTCTTGATTATCAATACTAATAAGATTAATTTTAACCAGTCTAATTTCAATAAATACTAAATTTAACTTTATTAAGAAATAAAAAATGAAAAGTCTAGCGATTGCTAAAAATAATTTTAAAACTAAGTTCAAGGAGGAAAAATGGTGTCACACTTCTTAAGTTCATAAATATAGTTATGCAATCAAGCGAAAATTCAAAAAATGTTGTGATAATTCCGCTAAATTAATTTTAATAAAAACTGGATCTAAAACAACATTATGCTACTCTTGAAAAGTAAAAAACCACTGAAGGAAGAAAAGGAGTATAGCAAGTAACACGGTCAGTATATGATGGCCAAGACTAGGCTAAAACACACAGTTCTTTATTTTCGACGATTTCCCATTCCGATCATATTATCAGAGCTGAAACTGTTATCCGTTTCATGATAAAGTTATTAGGAGGATCCCTTGAAAGTTTCAAAGTCTAATATTAGGCTAAAACCAACCTTATATCTAAATTAGAAAGTGTTAACATTATTAACACTTAACACTAAAACATAAGAATGTAGCTAAAACTTATCACCTCTGATCAATATGAACATAAGTCAAAATCCAAACTGATCATGTTAAACTAAGGAAATAGTTGAGTGTATTTATCTAGAATGAGGTTTAGAATGGTCCAGAAATGCAGTTAATGGATTTCATACAAATGAGTAAAACAAAATAAATTAAGTTTCAGTTATTTGTGTAAAATTCATTAACTACATGCCCCTCCGAAGGATCCCTAGGCTTTAAAACCGATAAAATTACAATCCAATAAATTTTGATTACAGAAAACCAGTCATTTGATATTAATGAAAAATTCCAATAAAGTTAGTAATTGTGCATTATAAAATTAAAGACTTTAACAGGAAAATATGGTAAAGCTAAAAACAATATCCGAGCTGATCGTTTATGAAAAATATTCCTTACTTACTTTAATTTAAAACCTCATAAAATATGACCTACATACCACAAATGGCAACAATAGACATTATAGTGAACTACAGTAATGGCAAAGGTTATTTCAGAGTAGGAACCAAGTATCTTAATACTAAATATTGACTGAACACGATAAATAAAGAACATAACACTTCAAATTGCTGTCAAAAATCTTCTACCTAATCAGTGATATGAAACAGTACAAAACAATAACACTTGTATAATACATGATTTAATAATCTTACCAGCACTAGCCATTCTGTATATTTTCAAACTACACACAACATAAAGGATGACTTTGTAACTGTAAGTAAAACTATTAAAAAAAACAAATATTTCATCCAAGTACACTAATCCGTCAGAATTGAAGGTTGTCGTCCAACGAGGTTATTTAATACTCAACAATTTGACAGGAGTTTAGTACAGAGGTATCTCCAAGTTCTTTGTCATTTATCTTAGAAACGTGTTAAAAATGTACGTAAAAAAAGGTAAATCATTTTCCTATTTGGTTTATTAAAAACTATTAGAAGTGAATGATCGGTTACATTTCCAATGATATATCATTTTATTGTGAATAACCATTGAATTAAAAAAACAACATTTTGAGCAACGTCAAAAATGGTAAGGGGTGCAGTCAATGAATTTTACACAAACAAGAAAAACATGTGTAAATGTATTCCAACGTCTCAGCCTAATTTTAGTCCATCATCTAGACCGAGAATAAAATAACTACAGAGGACGATTGCTTTATTCTCCGCAACATAGCTTAAGATACATCTAGTCAACCATTTACTCATCAATAAAAAAAAATGATATTAACACAGATTTATTAATTTTATGCGATTTTTTATTATTTATAATAAGGGAAATAAAAACCTAATTAATACATTTAACGAATTTTCAAGTATGGCCATCCTTGATTGATTGAGGTAGTAATTTAGTTAAGTAGAGAGTTTCCTAAGGCTTCTAGGAAGCATGTCTTTCTTTCCTCCTACACTATGTTCTGCAAAATATATAGTTAATTACCTTACAATAGTGGATAGAAGTCATTTAAGAACAAGAGATTTTATTTATGTCATTAGTACACGGCGAAAAACTTTCAAAAGAAAAAATTCTTCCTCAATTCCATTTAATAAAACAAAAGAGCTCGTTAAAACTACTTATATATATTCCGAGATCCGATTGAGAAACTGAATGAGTTTGAATAGACGCCGAGTCTATTCATAAGTTTGCTTAATAAAGTTGTTTTGATTACATATGGACAGGGCAGTTAAAAACCTCAAGCCGTACAAAACACCAGGTTTTGACGGAATTTATCCTGCCATGCTAAAAGAGGGTCTTGAAATCATCTTAGGCAGGCTCTCCACTCTATTCCAGGGCTGTCTGGCCTATCATTACATCCCAACAGCTTGGAGAGAAGTTAAGGTCACATTTATTCCCAAACCAGGGAAAGAAACATATGATGAACCTAAATCATATCGCCCCATTTGTCTTTCCTCATTCTTGCTGAAGACAATGGAGAAAATTCTTGATAGATATACCAGGGATAAGCATCTCAATGATGGATCAGTAATGTTGCATCAACATGCATACAGAGAGGGCAAATCTTGCGACATTGCGCTGCATGCAGTGGTGGACCAAATATAAGATTCTCTACAGTGGAAACAAATCGCACTCGGAGCATTTTTAGATACAGAGAGGGCATTTGATAATACCCCTACTCATATATTAACTAATGCCCTACTAAAGCATGTCACTAAACCAAACATTGCTAATTGGGTTATTGCCATGCTAAAGAACAGGGTCATTCAAGCCAATATGGGCAATTATCACCTAAAGCTTAAGGCAGCCGCAGGTAGGTAGGTATTTTTAACATATCTTCTGAGGTGTTCTTTCCCAACTCCTATGGAACCTGCTAGTGGATGAACTACTACACCTACTAAATGAGGCGGGCTTCCAAGCGATAGGCTATGCAGATGACATAGCAATTATCATCAAGGGCTTTGATCAGCAAACTATTTCAGACTTGATGACAATGGCACTAAGAATGGTGGTGAGATGGTGCACGAAAGTATGATTGAACATCAATCCTAATAAAACGGTAATTATACCTTTTACCAACAAAAGGATATTGAGGGAGCTCAACCCCCCCCCCCCAAGGATGAAAGGGATGAGTATTCAATTCAGCAAGAACGTTAGATACCTCAGTGTTATCAAGGACAGTAAATTAAACTGGAGTGAACATATCGATTATGTTACCAAGAAAACCACAAGAATTCTGTGGACTTGTAAGAGCCTTTGTGGCAACAAGTGGGACATTCGCCCCAAGATGGCTCGTTGGATCTACACAGCAATAGTCAGACCTGTGCTAACCTATGGCTCAATAGCCTGGTGGCACAAAGCTGGTATCCAACAAAATAGATCAAGGTTGGAGAAGGTGAAGCGGCTTGGGTGCATCATGATCACTGGGGCCATGAGAACCACCCCTACCGCTTCACTGGAAACTATACTTGATTTAACTCTTCTTGACATTCTAATTGAAGCAGAGGCATTGAAGACAGCCTACAGGCTAGTGAAAATAGGAGGAATTAAGAAACACACCAACGACTTTGGAAACAGAAGTGTCTTTGACATAATCGAGCGAAATGCAGATTTAAAAAAGCATTCAGATTTAACGCTAAACAAATATAACTTTGATAAAAGATTTCACGTTAATACACAGGCGATTTGTAAAAGCAAGAATGATTGCTTTAATCCACCCAATGGTCTAAACGTGTATACGGATGGATCCAAAGGGGAGTATGGTGCCAGCTCGGGATTCTGGTTCAGGGGTTGTCAGGGCATGGGTCATTACTTAGCTCTGGGCACGACACCCACTGTATTCCAAACGGAAATATGGGCAATACTTGCAGGTGCCTTCGCTATGAAGGACCACAAGAATAAGGTAATCAATTTTCTCACTGACAGTCAGGTAGCATGCAATGCATTACAAAATGCAGTAACAAAATCTAGACTAGTGGAGGAATGCTGTCTAAGACTTGATGAATTAGCTGTACATAACAGAGTTAACATATTTTGGATTCCTGGACACAGTAACATTCCAGGAAATGAAAGGGCCGACAAATTGGCAAAGAAAGGAGCACTTATCGCTCCAATTGGACCAGAACCATGGTGTGGGGAGCAGGCCCTGGAGGACACAAGGAACTTCAAGAACTGAGATTTAAAGACTATCTAAAATTTCTCAGAGGTCTAGACCTATGTTAGGGATCTTTAGGACTCAAGCACAATGGGCCTTTTTAGGCCGACGTGCATGGTAATCAAGAGTCAAACATAAATAATACATATGGAAAAGTCCCCACATTCTGTTGAATTGAGTATAACTGGACGGATGTAAGAGAGGTGAAGAGAGAAAGATCGAATCATCAACTTAAGGCCAAACCAATGGCACTTTGAGTATTCGTCTCAGTTTTACCGTAAGTGATTAGTACAATCTCATTTCTGTTTTTGAAAGAATGTTGCTACTTAGATTTTTGGATCTATTAATGTTAATGGTAAACGGAGACGACCGAGGAGTGTACAAAGTGTTTGAGAAGTGTACGAGAAGTTTACGAGCGAGTACATCAATCCTTGTTTAAGAATGAAAAATGAAGGTTAGTCCATGTTGCCAGAATGAGTTAAAAGGATCTCGCAAAGAAGATATGGATGGAAAGTTGTATCGTTCCTGAGAAAGAGGAAGACCAAGGCTCCGATTGGCAGATGAAGTCCGGTCGCGATTTTTTGGAGATCTATGTATGTTTTTAGACCCGATGATATAATTTTGTAAATATTTATTTGAAAAGAAAAGATATGACCAGGACCGGGACACGAACCCGGTCAACAAGATCCAAAAATAAAGTAATGTTCAATTAACATTCTCCCCGTGTATACATCGCAAATTGCGAGAACACGGAGATATAGGATCGGTGGAAAGAAGGGATATGACTGGCCGGGAAGCGAGCAAGGGTGGCCGAGATGGTTCAGGCATCGCCAAGGTGAGGTGAGAAACCCGGGTTCGTGTCCTGGTCCTGGTCATATCTTTTCTTTTCAAATAAGAAATTTATAGATTTTTTCGCGGAAAATAAAGCCCTAAAGGCGCGGGTAAGGGATCTAGAAGTTCGTTTAAATAAAAACGAACAAGGCCTATCTAGGTCCCTAGAGACCCGGGGAATCCAGTCAGAGCCGAGGAGAGACCTTCTGCCCTATTAACTATTATCGGTGCAGGCCTAGGAATCAAACTAAATGTGGAGGACCTAGGCACAGTGCAGAGTCGGAGAACCAGGAAAGATGACCCGCGACTCCCACCAGTCATCGTACGCTTCGAAAGGGAGTCAGTGAGGGATGATAAAATGCAAAAGAGGAAAACAAAAAGAGACTTTTCCCCGCGTGATATTGGTTGGCAGAAAATGATTGCCACCGCATTTACCTCAGCGAGGAAATGACAGGCACCTCTACTGGTTGGCCCGTCAGAAGGGCCGGGGGCAGAGTGCGAAGTAGAACCATCTTCATTGATCAGGCTCAAGATCAGGACGTCTTCGACTGACTACTAGAGTCTTCTTTGACCGCAAGCTGCATGACAAACTTTGGGACTTACCACGGAATTTTTTATTTGGTTTACTTTTTCACTAAACTTCAATTTTATTTACTTGTCTATATTTTTATTTCTTCTAAGCAATAGGATCTTGAAATCAATGTTATTTTTTTACATGCTTAAATGTCTGTCTCATCTTCTTTTTTTATTTTATTACTTTACTTATACTACTACTTATTCATTATTTTTCTTTTTTGTGCACTTTAATAGTATTATCTTTTTTTTAATACTAATACTCTTATCCGTTCTATATGCCATTATATAGTTTTTCACTTAATTTATCTACCAAAATTAATTTTTCACAGCATCTTCTCCTCAAATATTGTGATCTTATCTCCTACTTCACCATCATGTCCCTATCTCCTGACCTCCTGTCACGACAACACCCAATCCTTGCTCGCTCATTTTGACGAATTCAATCAACATTTTACCCAAAACTTTTACCAAACCATTGGAGCTTCTGAAACATGGCTAAAACCGCACACCTCTGCTGTATCCTTACCAGACTATTTATTCCTCTGTCACCACCGGGTTGACCGGTCTGGTAGAAGCGTAGGTCTTTATGTCCACAAATCTCTAAAATCTCGTATCCTTGATTCCTAACCTGCAACCGATTATCCTCACACAGAATTCCTTTTTGTTGAAATTTCATGCAACTCAAACACTCTCTTGTATGTCGTAGTATATCCACTCCTTTGGTCCCTCTTGACTCAACCTTTGAATCGATCCGTTACAACTGCGTTCCTCTATATCGTCCCTACCATCGCAAAGTATCGAATGTGAAAAAACACAGTTTTCGTTTTCGACTTATAGCTGGTCAATCGATAGGTGTTCAGGGATATTGATCTCTTGTTGTAGACTTCCTTATATCCTATTTCATTTTCCTAATGCGCAACTCGAAAGCTGCCTTTTCAGAGATGTTGGGTTCTATCCACTTGCCTAGATATCTGAACGTTTTTGTTTGTTTGACCCTCCCATGTTCCATATCTAGCTTAAAATTATTGTTCTATGAATACATTAATATAATCTACTAAATTTTGTCGAAAGGAGTACATTTTTTTTTAAATCTCTAGAAACTATTTGACTAATTGCTCAAATTATAATATACTAGCTGAAAATGTAAACCCCAATTTTTGCAATTTTAATTGATATTGCAATTACACTTGTGATTTTGACAAAGTCGAATGTTGTATAAGGATTCCAATTCCAAGAAGAAAGGTAATCTTAATTTTTTATTGACTAACATTAATAAATTATATCTTTTTATAAGATGTTTATGAATTGTTGCTATTAAAGTAATTAAAAATCTGAGACTTGCTAAATTATATAACCCTATCCTTCTATTAAATGTAATATATATTTTTCATTAATATATGAAACTGTTGTTGGTAATAGAAATATCTATATTTTTTCTATATATAGATATGTAGAGGCAAAAAAAATCCTGTTCATCTAAAATCTGTGAAGAGTCTAGGATTCTGTGCATGGTAGAGACTGTATTGTTCTATGTATAACAATGGCTACGCAGGGAGGTGATTTGCTTGATATCGTGCTCAACCGCCAGGTTTTCCTTCCTATCGAGAGCAACTACATTATAGAGACTGGGTGAGCACCAGGAGGATGCCAGATCCAAAAGATCCACCCCTGGTTATTATTAAATGAAATCTGGAAGTATAAGGATAAATATTAGTATTATTATATTAGTATAAGGAAACGATAAAATGTTAAAGAATTGAATAAGGAAACGAATAAAATGATAAAACTAGTTGTTTAACTCAAATTGACAACCTTCGGTACTGATACCTCAGGTATTTGTCACATTAGTCAGAATTTCTTAATTTTCTTCTCCCACTAGCCCTTCAATCATGCACTCATATGCGAATGATAGACTTGCATTTTTTTTTTTTTTTTACCCAAATGGATTGGTTTCTGAAAATTTTGTACCCAATCGCTTTACTTATTTACTTCTTGCATCTGGTTCAGAGCTAATGAGTGACCTCTTTGTTGCGAGTACTTTGGGTCCACTCACCCGCCACATGGTGATACTACACTATTTAAAGATACCGCTACTTGTGAATTGAAATTGTGGAGGATACTTTAATAAAAAGATATCTGTTTGGGTTGGATGTTGGGGTTTCATTATGTTTCTTTATAAGTATAGTGATGCCCGGTTAGTTTTTGTTGCTCTGTGATTGCTTTTTATTTTGAAAAATATGCTCATCTCAGTTTGGTAAGTTTGTATGTGTAAGTTGGTAAGAACAATTTTTTTTTGGCTGTTTAAGAGTCTGTGGATACTTTTATCTATGTATAAAATTACCATCAGTTATTTGTGGACTTGTTAAGAAAGTTTCTTTTAAATCTTAGCTTTGAATTTTTGCTGGTAAATTCATCTTTATCAAGAACATTATGAGACTTAGGTTCCGTAGACTGCGGTTTTTGTTTGGTCAATATTCTCTAAAAAAAAATGAACAACTCTCCCAAATTCTAGGAAAAAACCATCACTAGATTTATATGTACAATTTTATATTCTAATAAAAAACAAGGTATCAATTCTGCAGGTATTCGATTCGAGTCAAGAAACAAGTTTTAAATTAAAGCTTTTCATTTGTTTCATTTTTATTACACTCAAAAATAAAAATAATCATGCTTTTTAGTATGATAAAAATAGTGTAGCTATTGAAAATTTATGAATTTCATCAAAAAATTAATGTTTATCAAACATTTCCAGCTATAGATTATGATATAACCTTCTTTTTTTTTAAGATTAATTTATTGATATTTACAACTGTAATAAGATTACAACAAGTAAATCTGCTAATATGAACAAATAACATGAAAAAAAACACTTGTGGAGAAACTACCCATCAGTAGCACTCCAATAAACTTCTATAGTAGAAGGTCTGAGGCCATCTTCTTTTCAGATGCCTTGGAGGGTTATCAGGAATAGTATGGGAAGCAAGTTGAGAGAAGAGCGGATTCAAGTGTGTATGGAGCTTGTCATGGAAGGATAGGTATTTAGTTTGGGCCAAATCAGCTACATATGGGATATTAAGATCATGATGGATGATTTTTTTGCCATATTAGAAGGAGCATTTTGGATTGTAAGGGTTGGATACGAGATGAATTGGATGGCTTAGTAGAGCCCCAAAGCTCAACTCTGTATGTCCAAATAGGTCTGATAACTCATGTAAATGAGTCTGTTTTAATTAATTGGGAGCTTAGAGTGTTTGTCCAATAAATGTTGAAGTAGGCGAAAATGTCGAGCAATTTCTTGTCTTCTCAGTTTTACATGAGGAATGATGTAACCTAAATAGTATGTGTGAGTCAGTTCTTTAATCTATGTACAGTCAATAATTTTTATTATATATAGGCAGTAATACAATTATTTTTATTTTTGAGAATATTAAAAAGGAAATTAATGAGAAGTTAGAATTTGTTGTGACTTAGCTCGAAGTCACAACTTACGGAATAATACTGAAAATAATTTACTAGACAAAAAAAACAAAGAGCATTTCTCTAGTTAAGGTTGTATTCAATAATTAAGTAAATAACATTTTTGTTTAAATTAATTGTTTGTAAGTGACACTTCAATTATTATTAATTGATTAATGCTACCTTTATAGTTTTGCGTCTTTACCCTGTTGTAGTTTCATTCAGACTGGCTTTATGTTGGTAAATATAGCAGACACATAATTGAAGCAGTACACATCATTAAGACAAACTATAAAATGATGAATTATTTCGGGAAACAAATTAAAATGTTAGGTTTAAATACTTTCAACCTAATATTTTACTTCATATCTGAAATAGTTACTACTTACTTTACTTAATATATTTATTTTTTTCTTCCATTTGAAAGATAATTTATTTCTATATATAGTGAAAATATTTCTATCCTTTTTTAAAGCTATGGGTGAGATTGTTTGCGCGAATTTTAGTTACTTCTTGTTCACTTAATACTTTGAAATTTAATTTGTTTCATTTTAAAGTCATACAGTAAACAATTCTAACTGTAATTATTTTCTTATAAAATAATTCATCATTTTATAGTTGTCATACTGATGTGTAGCATGTTTTAATTGTATGTACAATTAAGAGGAAATTAGTTGTAAAACATAAAACTAATTCTACAATCCTGTTATTTCAATACTAGTAACTTTTTTTTGCAATGTATATTATATTTTGAATTTTTTTTTATGGCCTAATCACGGTTGAATAATACCGCAGTTTTGAGTTAATAGGGATAGACGTTTTATTTAAAATTCACTTAGTTAAATTTGCAGCTCACTTCAATTTGTTAATTCCTTATTTCATTGCTCATTTGCTCGATGATTTCCCCAAAGTATTTGAATTTATCTGTTTTAGGATCTAGGGCATACTCATTTTTCATTGTTTTTTGTTTGTTTATTCATTTAATGTTCCTTTATACTGCCATGGCCAACCATATGATGCTACAGTGGGAGTCCTAAATTTTTCCTTTATTTCTAGGCCTTGCCTAGATTTCCAGGTATAGTTAGGATAGGGATCTTTAGCGAATACCTGACATCCTTCAGGCTTGAGACCCTCATTTCACGTCCCTTCTGAAGGACGGCATAACTAAGGATTTTTCCTCCCTTTAAAAACTGGCTACATGCTGTGTTGTGAACCCGCGATCTTGGACATAGTAAGTTGTTAAGCTAACCACTAGACCACTTGTGGCCCCTCATGATTTTTTTGTTATATATCTTGTTATCTCTCTACTGTACTTGATAATGTTGTTGTGCCATCCACGAAAGCTAGATATTCCACTGATATATTGTCTCTTTTGTAACCAAGTCTTATCTTATTAATCATTCCTCCAGTGATTTTCTTAGATTCAAGGTGAGTAGTCTCATCAATATCATTATCGTCTCCATAAAAAGTCAAAACTAGAACATTTAAAATATCATATAATGACCTGACAGCGGAGAAGCATTATGGATGTCCTCGTTGTAAGCCTAAAACATTAACTACTTATTAGAAAAGACATATAATGACCCGTCATACGGGTTAGAGACTTTATGACGGGTCATTATATGTCTTTTTATCGATTTTCCTCCATGTGATTATGAAGCAGTAGAAGATAACACAGCTATGAAGCCTCAAAAATTAGTGATAACTAACATTATTCTGCTGTGAGCATTTTATTCTGTGTAATTAACTAACAGTATTCTACTGTAAGCATTTTATTCTTTGTAATTGTTAAAATATGCTTTAATTTGATATTATTTAAAATTATTATTACTGTCAACTTTGGTTTTTTATGATCACATTAGATATAAATGTAAACCAATAGATCCTGAGATCTATTGATAAGAGGTCCTATTCAGACAAGATCAAGTCCTAATTAAAATTTATGTGAAACTTCTCCCAGACCAGTAGAAGTCTACATAATAATAATAAATCAGAGCTGTAATAGTTGTAATAATTTTAGCTGATGGTGTTTAAGAGTGTCTTCTAAATATTTTTGTAATTAAAAATTGCATGATTACTTGTACTTAAAGTTATTAATTATTTTAAGACAAATTTATTGTATTTTATTAGTTTTGTAATTTTTAAATAGTGGAGTTATATTAACATTAGTTAACACTAGATTTATTAACTTTGTATTTAATGTTATTTATGTACTATTATAATGCAATTGGGAAAAACCACAATGCAAAGCCTTATGTTTCAAAAAATACACCTACTTACCTTAGAGTTTTTGGCTCTATTTTAGTTATTTATGTACCTTTATATTCATTTCTTATTTCTGTTGCTATTAGACTATCATTACATAGATGGCACTTTACCTTTCTCTTAATCTGGCAAATAAATTCAATTTTATTAGTTTTTTAAATCTTGTTAGTAATATAGTATGATTCACAGTAGATAATACTAGAAATATTTTAAATTTGTCTTTTAATGTGATTACTTGTGTTTATGTTATGTGTCAATTTAATTGTAATGTTTATTGTAATAAACCAAATAAAATAATAATTTGTAAGTAGGCAAAATGTGTTTTTGGTTTGCCTTATTCAAACCTTTTAGCAATTAATTGAACAAACATTACCTTTTTCAATAAAATTCCTTATTTTTTCATCGCTGTTGCACTTGACCCGGCTATGGTTTCAATATATAACTATAATTTAATCAGGGATAATTTATTTTTTTTTACATTCTTATATTTCATTTACACATAATAGTTTTTCACATGAAATGTTGAGGCTATCTGGAGATTTCAAAAAATTCTTTTTAAAATACAATTATAAGACAGTTTCAATGATTTTCATGATTAATTTAGTCAGATGAAGCTCATAATTTTATTATCACTTTCTCTCTTTTCCGATGAAATTTTGTATGTCGTCCCGCCATCTCGTAGCTGGTCGCCCTCATCTCCTAGTGCGGTGTATTGGATACCAATCCAAAACTTCATTGCAGTATTATGACACTGTTTTGCTTGGAAGAGACGTAACTGGGGTAAATTGGGAGAGGCTTATGCCCAAAGAAGGGCCTTTTTTTCTTTTTAAAAGCATGTAAAAATTGTATATAGAAGAAAGAGGAAAAAAATAAAGCTTATTATTATTATTTCTCTCTTTTACTATATCTCTTTTAATCAATAAGTTTTTAAGTGGCCATGTTGTATTTTATATTGCAGTTGTGAAGGGAAATTTATTTTTCCTAGCATTATTGCCTATTATTTTTCTCTAGACCTGAAATATTCCTGATATTCTGAGGAAACGATTGAAAAGTTAAAACTTGACGTGACTTAACTCGAAGCAACAACCTGTGGAACTGATACTTTTTGTTATTATATCGGCTGCTAAAATACGAAAATATTAATCCAAATACATCACTCTGCCACTGAAAGGAATTGTGTTTCTCCATCAGACACATTTTCACATTTGAGATTCGAAATTTTTGAGAATATTAAAAAGATAACAAATGAAAAGTTAAAACTTGTGACTTGACTTAAAGCGACAACTTGAAGAACTAAAAAACCTGTAGAACTATAACCCATGTAGGGTCTTAGGTTCAGTACATGGTAGTGACGACTGTTTCATGGACAACGGTTGTACAGGGCGGTGGTTTGTCCTAGCTCAACCGCCAGATTTTTCCCACTTATTTTGGGTAACTACATTCTAGAGGCTGCATGAACCCGAGGAGTGTCCTAGATCCCATAGGATTCATCTCTGGGCGCTATCAGATTAAATAAAAGTCTGCTGAGCAGAATTTGAACCCAGGGAACTCTGCAACAACCTGTGGAACTTATACCGAAAATATATTAACCCTTTAGCGACCGAATACGGCCGGGTCAGAGCGGGCTGGCTGGACTGAGTGGTAGAAAAGTCAACCATGCCTGCTGAACTGATTACTTTTTGACTCTGAAATCATGTTTTTTTATTTAATTCCTTATAGTTTCCCATCATCCTTTTTGATCCGGACTTGGAATGGTGAATGGACTGGCACTGGTTAATTTAAAAACATATTTTAAAAAAAAAATTTTTTAATTACTGTAAGTTAATTTTAATTATTTAAAAAATTATATACTTTATTTTTTTGAAATGTCTATATACAAATTTATACATATACTTTATTTTTTTGAAATGTCTGTATACAAATTTATACAATTAAAAATTCTTTTGAGTGTGATAAATGCCAAAACACAACAGACACACTTTACGAAAAATAATATAGCCAAAAGTAAATTTGTACGACTTCTGTTGTCAAGAAAAAGTATTTCAGCTTGTCATGCAGACACCTAGATGGCTCTAGGAACTGAACTACTATTGTAGCTCACGGTCTAGAAACGCCGGAGAAGCAAAACTATTATAATAGTCCATGGTCCGTGGAGCCCACCTGACACCGGACTGTTATAATAGTCCACGGTCCCCACGGCACGGCGCGCTCGGACTATTATAGTAGTTCACGGTCGCTAAAGGGTTAATATATGTGCACTTTTTGTTTGATTATACTCCCAGAAACCTCTAAGAACATTTAAATGATCAATAATGAACACTATTTTTTAGCTAAATAAAAGTGCTAACAAACAATTTATCTTAGTTGATATTGTTTGTATTTTTATTCCATTATTTGCTTTGTTTTGTTTCTACTTGACATTGTAATTTGTATACATATGTAACCAGGTATAATTAGGATAGGGATCTTTAGTGAATACCTGGCATCATTCAGACTTCAGACCCCAATATCATGTCCCTTCTGAAGGATGGCATAACTAAGGATTCCTTACTCTCTTTAAAAAAGCCAAAAGCCACATGCCGGTCTGCGAATCCGCGATCTTGGGTATAATAAGTTGTTAAGCTAACCACATTTGACGCCTCATGATTTTTTAAATTGTATATATCTTGTTTTCTCTCTACTGTACCTGATAATATTGTTATGCCATCAGCGAAAGCCAGATAGTCCACTGATATATTGTCTCTTTTGTAACCAAGTCTTATTTTATCATTAATGTGGTGTTCCTCCTGTGGATTTTATGTATCAGATTCAAGGTGAGTGAGTAGTCTCATCAATATCATTATTGTAACCATAAAAAGGCTTAACTAGATCATTTAAAAAAATCACATAATGACCTGTCGTGACAGCGGATTATTATGGCTGTCCTCGTTGTAAGCATAAAACATTAATACTTATTTGAAAAGAAATGGCCCGTCATACAGGTTAGAGAGTTTATGACGGCTCATTACATGTCTTTTTATCGAATTTCCCCCATGCGATTAAGAAACAGTAGAAAAAAACAGCTATGAAGCCTCAACAATAACAAGCAATGATTTAAAATGACATAGTAATATGATGTTTAAAATCCTCATTAGGACTAAAGAGCGTTCACACTATGTAATAAAAACCACAAAATTTCCTACTTTGCAAGTAGGCTAGTAGTAACCTGCATATGTGACACCTACAATGGCCTGATAGAAACATGAGAATCATCATCGCTTTCATTATGATAATAAAGTGTTATTCC
Source organism: Arma custos (assembly GCA_037127475.1). Classification (NCBI taxonomy): domain Eukaryota; kingdom Metazoa; phylum Arthropoda; class Insecta; order Hemiptera; family Pentatomidae; genus Arma; species Arma custos. Next base: position 183,101,390 of record CM073759.1, read on the forward strand.
GATCTAGTGCTACTTAGGGGAATTAGTGATAACTAACAGTATGCTACTGTAAACAATTTATTCTTTATAATTATTAAAATATGCTTTAATTTGATATTATTTAAAATTATTATTACTGTCACCTTTGGGTTTTTTTTATCGCATTAGATATAAATGTATACCAATAGATCCTGAGATCTATTGATAATAGGTCCTATTCAGTCAAGATCATGTCCTAATTAAAATGTATGTGAAACTTCCCTCAGACCAGTAGAAGTCTACATAATAATAATAATAAATCATAGCTGTAATAGTTGTAATAATTTTAGCTGATGGTGTTTAAGAGTGCCTTCTAAATATTATTGTAATTAAAAAATTGCATGATTACTTGTACTTACAGTTATTAATTATTTTAAGACAAATTTATTGTATTTTATTAGTTTTGCAATTTTTAAATAGTGGGGTTATATTAACATTAGTTAACACTGGATTTATTAACTTTGTATTTAATGTTATTTATGTACCTTTATATTCATTTCTTATTTCTGTTGCTATTAGACTATCAATACATAGAAGGCACTTTAACTTTCTCTTGATCTGACTGATAAATTTATTTTTATTAGTTTTGTAAATGTTGTTAGTGATATAGTATAATTCACTGTAGATAATACTAGAAATATATTAAATTTGTGTGATTAATTATGTTTATGCTATGTGTTAATTTAATTTTAATGTTTATTGTATAATATATAAATAAACAACATCTTGAAATCCCTAAAAATATAATTTTGTTATTATTTCTTTATACAATTTTTTTTTTTAACATCATGTATGGTATAATTTTGGGCCATTCCCTAATTTACTTTAACCTTTAATATATACTATATTCATTATATTAATCAATTAAAATTGCCTGCTTCGAAATTAGTCAGAATTAATGAATCATGTTCAACTTTTGAGAAATACATGTTAATTTTTATTTTTTTTCTGTTATATAAAAGAGTTTTATTGACTGTCTAACTGTAAAATATTTTAATAATGGTACGAAATGGTCAGTGATTACACAAAATAAGTAATCCTCGATAATCATTTATTGCACCCCCTGACCATTTCATGCCACTATTAGAATTATCCAGTCAACTATTTTCCACTTAAAAAAGTAAAATATCCTATTTTACATATTAGATATAATAATAATAAAAAACAAATCTGTACCTCTATAACCCTTGAAAGGGTCTGGGGTTCTGTACATGTGCATGGGAAACCGTTGCACAAGGAGGTGATTTGTCCTAGATCATGCTCAACCACCTGATTTTCTCCCTTATTTTGGGTATCCACTTTATAGGGGCTAGTTGAGCCCCAGGAGGGTCCTGGTGGATGAGTCAGTAGCCGGATTTGAACGCAGGACCTTGCTCTACCACTGAGCCACTCCACTCCCAAATAGCCTAAATGTAAAATAATTATAATAATGGGAATTAATCCTGCTTTCACTGTATTGGAAAACAAATAGTACAATCTGAACTACTAAAAATGTTTAAATGACAGTTATACAATTTGAGCAACAAGTTGTACAATTTTTGGAGCAGGAGTTGGTCCGTGAACAGGGTGTATCCTCCTTTTTGTTTTGTTTTTTAAACAAAGGTTTACTCATATTTATTCTGATAGTGAAGCCCCAGTCAGTTATTTCGTGGTAACTTTCCAATTATTATAATAAATTAAAAATTTGTAACTAGGCAAATGTGTTGTTGGTTTGTCTTATTCAAACCTTTTAGCAAGAAATTGAACGAACATTACCATTTTCAATTAAATTCCTTATTTTTTCATCGCTGTTGCACTTGACCCGGATATGTTTTCAATATATAACTATAATTCAATCAGTGATAAATTATTTTTATTTAAATTCTTATATTTCACTTAACGATAATAGTTTTTCCCATGAAATGTTGAGGCTAACTCTTTTTAAAATACAATTATAAGGCAGGATTCACAGTAGATAATACTAGAAATATTTTAAATTTGTCTTTTAATGTGATTACTTGTGTTTATGTTATGTGTCAATTTAATTGTAATGTTTATTGTAATAAACCAAATAAAATAATAATTTGTAAGTACGCAAAATGTGTTGTTGGTTTGTCTTATTCAAACCTTTTAGCAAGAAATTGAACGAACATTACCATTTTCAATTAAATTCCTTATTTTTTCATCGCTGTTGCACTTGACCCGGATATGTTTTCAATATATAACTATAATTCAATCAGTGATAAATTATTTTTATTTAAATTCTTATATTTCACTTAACGATAATAGTTTTTCCCATGAAATGTTGAGGCTAACTCTTTTTAAAATACAATTATAAGGCAGGATTCACAGTAGATAATACTAGAAATATTTTAAATTTGTCTTTTAATGTGATTACTTGTGTTTATGTTATGTGTCAATTTAATTGTAATGTTTATTGTAATAAACCAAATAAAATAATAATTTGTAAGTACGCAAAATGTGTTGTTGGTTTGTCTTATTCAAACCTTTTAGCAAGAAATTGAACGAACATTACCATTTTCAATTAAATTCTTTATTTTTTCATCGCTGTTGCACTAGACCCGGATATGTTTTCAATATATAACTATAATTCAATCAGCGATAAATTATTTTTATTTAAATTCTTATATTTCACTTAACGATAATAGTTTTTCCCATGAAATGTTGAGGCTAACTCTTTTTAAAATACAATTATAAGACAGTTTCAATGATTCTCATGATTAATTTAGTCAGATGAAGCTCATAATTTTAATATCACTTTCTCTCTTTTACTATCTCTCTGTTATATAATAAGTTTTTAAGTGGCCATGTTGTATTTTATATTGCAGTTGTGAAGGGAATCTTCTTTTCCTAGCATTATTGCCTATTATTTTTCCAGAATAACCTGAAATATTCCAATTTTTTACATCTTTTATCATTCTATCGGTAGGTATCTGCCCTAGAAAATTCCTTGAATAACTTGAATATGTTTGAGCCGTTTCCTTTTTTTGTGTGTGTTTTAATTAAAATAAAACTTATATACTTCTGCCTGAGAGAGAGATATGGTTCTAATTTAGGTTCCTGAATATTTCTACAAATATTTTTTCAAAAAGTAATTAGTAAGGTGTGCTACAGTACAACTTCTAGAACTTTGAATGCATAGGGGTTTGTGATTTTTTAGAAGACTGATGTAAACAAGTTTCAGGCTGATTCTTCACAGAAGCCTACTGTATAAATAGTTGAAAATATGGTATCAGTTCCGTATGGTGTCGCTTTGAGTTAAATCTCAACAAGTTTTAACTTAGCGTTAGTTTCATTTTTCCTCGAAAACAAAAATTATCTAGGGTTTTAGTATGGAAAGAAGGGTTTAATTATGGGAAATGTGTATAATTCCGAGCATCATTTCTGCAATTTGGCGCTTTAAATCGAGTCACAACAAGTTTTAACTTTTCAATCATTCCCTTTTTAATTTTAAAAATATATATATATATATATATATATATATATATATATATATATATATATATATAAATTTATATGTTTGTGTGTATAACTTATGTGCCGTGACACGAATAATATTAAAAAAAAAGAGATTTAAAAGGAATTAAATGAAACACACTGTTAGACTTTTAAAACAATACTGATTTATTCGGTCTTATAATCCTGCTTTTATATCTTTTGCAGTGTTTACGTTTACATTCATGGTATTAGCAATAATACTGTCCTAGTTCCCCCTTACCAGTTTCCGAACAGTCCTCGGAAACTCTGAAATGCAGTACAAAGTAATAGTAATAAACAAAATAGAATCTTATAACGGATTAAAACAAAAAATAAAATACTAGAAACTTCACGCACTACCAATCGACCTATAATACAATAAGATATAATAAAGAAAGAAAGACGTTTACACATATAGTACATAATACATAGCTTTAATATACACAACTTAGAATGCACTTGGTACAATACAAAACAACAAAAATCTTAACACTTCTATTCACAAACTTACAAACTGAAATATGACTGATACATATTTTGGTATCTGTGTGTGCGGGAGGACACTCCAGTAAACTACCCGCCCGGCGGTTCTCGTGCTGGAATCTTTAACTGTTCTATATGGACCGTCCTTCGCTTGTGTGACGCGGTCATGCTTTCAATGGTAACCACATTGTGTTCCCTGATAACGGTCACACTAAATGGCCCTTCGTATCTCGACAGCTCTTTTCCTCTATTGGACCCTAGTTTCCGGTACACGATCATCCCGATTGACATTCTCTCTGTCACGTCACGCACCGCCAAATTCCCTCGCGCCACCCTCTTCACTTTCTCGGCTTGAATCCTGCTCTGAGTCTTTTTCCACATCGCTCGCATTTCCATACGGTTATTCACCATTTGTTTCTCGTCTTCCGTGGCCCCTCTAAAATCCCTCCGACGCTCCCTCAAGCCGAAAAGTATCTCGAACGGTGAGAACCCCGTGACCGCATGGATAGAGTGATTATACGCGACAATGGCTTTGAACATGGCAACGTCTGGTTCCAACCCTTTCTCCCCTTGGTATACCCGCAGATGCTCGCTGAGGGTGCCGTGAAGACGCTCAATGCATCCCATGCTTTTAGGATGTCCCGGCGTGTTTAGGTGCCATTTAACATGGCATCTCCTCACGAATTGCCGCATTGTCGAACTCATGACCTCATGATGACTCATGACCGTCTGATGAGATTTGCTCCGGGACCCCGTAAAACTGAAACCATCTTTGTAATGCTGCTAACACCGCGTCCGCCGACCGTTACTGTACCTGATACGCCATAGCTACCTTACTAAATAGGTCTACCATTGTCACCCATTTATATCCCCTCCAGGTAAACGTATCTATTTGGATGTCCATGAGAGGCGCTTCCGCTGTGGCTGTCTCTTCTTGCATAACCCTCGGTGGATGTCGATCGTATTTTGTGCGTTGGCACACTTGACAAGTCCCAGTGATTTCGCTCACCGCCTTCTTCATGTTTACCCAGAACTACCTCCGCCGCAACGCCATCATGGTCTCTTAAATGCCACGGTGGTTAGTCTTCCCTTGGTGGTAAGATAGGATTACCTCTTTCTGCCGCTCCTCCTCCCGAATTGTCTCCACCATTCGTTTGCAGCGAATGAAGCTGCGGTTCAACCCAATACGCTCAGCCCTCCATACTCTTTGAATTTTGTCCCAAATAGTGGCATTTCCTACGTAGATGTGGTGCACTTTCACCTGTTTCGACACATCTTTTAGGACTCGACAAATTTGGTCGTCTCCAACCCCAGGCTGAGACCATACTGTAATGATGTTGCTCGATCCATCTTTTGCGAAGTCAATCTTCAGTAACCCTGATGTACGCCTTTTCCAAATGACCTGCCGTCTCTTGTCGTTAATGTCGTCGATCTCCTCCATACTATCAGGTCTGTCAGCCTCGGAACTATCGTCTGATGGTAGCTCCTGCCCTCCCGTTGCTTCGTCTCCTTCTCTCTCCGGGGTCCATTCGCTCAGGAATTGTCGCACATCTCGTGACGATTCACCAACCTCTTCTACCGCGTTTTTTGTAATGGCCCGAGACAACCAGTCCGCTACAACGTTTTCTTTTCCCGGTTTGTATATCACTTCCATGTTGTATTAGGCCAGAAACTCCTTCCACCTGGATACTCTCGCCGATGTCTCTTTGAGTCTTCCGATCCATTGGAGTGGCCTATGATCGGTGTGTACTCGGAACCTCCTTCCGAAGATGTACGGCCGGAAATGATCCACTGCCCACACAGCAGTTCTCTCTCTAACGCACTATACCTCGTCTCCGCGTCAGTCAGCCGTCTACTTGCGTAAGCTATCGGACGTTCGCCCTCGGCCTCCCCTTGCGACAATACTGTCCACAGCGCAAATTCGCTTACATTCATTGCATTGCATTTTCCAATTAATAGCTGACATAGAATCGATAATCAATTTTTTGGACACTCCAGATACACATAAAAACGGCTTAAGAAACATAATAAGTAAAAACATACTAAACTTTTTAAACAAAGATACAAATAAACCAACCTCTATAACTAACCAATTTTCTAAATTAATAAATAAAGATTTGAAGATTACAAAAACATTTTTCAACAATAATCCAGACCTATGCATAATCAAAACAGATAAAACTAAACAATTAGCAATAATTACAAAAACAGAATACAAACAAAAAATGCTCAATCTACTCAATAATGAAGATATCTACAAAAGTATTAGAAATAATCCTATGACTGACCTAAATCAAAAAGTTAATAAATACCTAGACAAACTAATGAAATATAAATTTATAAATAAATCTCTAAAAACTAAATTAACTAACAACTACTATAACACACCCAGAATTCACGGCTACCTTAAAATACATAAAAAAGACCATCCACTCCATCCATAAAAAGACATCCAAAAAACGCAATAGAACTAAAAAACATTAATCTAAAACCAGACCATATAATGTGTAGTCTTGACGTCATATCTATGTTCCCTAATATACCACTAAAAACAGCATATAAGATCATAAACGAAAACTGGGACAAAATAGAACCACACACTGAAATTAAAAGTAAAACAATATTCATAGAAGGTATAAAGTTGTGTACTGAAAATGGATTTTTTTCCTTCCAAAACCAAATATACAAACAAACCACAGGTTTACCTATGGGAGGTAGACTCTCAGTTAATCTATCAGGCATTGTACTAAATTTTATTTTGAGAGAGAGTCTACAAAAAATAAACAACCCATCAATATTTATAACAAAATACATTGACGACCTACTAATTATAACTAATAAATATGATTTAGAACAACTCACAAAAGTACTCAATGAACAAAACAAAAATATTAAATTTACACAGGAACTCGAAAAAAATAATCATACATTAAACTATCTAGACATTACAATAATAAGAAATCCCCAAAACAACACCCTCACCACAAAATGGTATAAAAAAGATATATCCTCACAACAACTGTTAAACTTCTACTCAAATCATCCAAAGCACCAAATCAAAAACACAGCACAAAACCTTATAAATAAAGCACTTAAACTAACCGATACAGAATACTTAAAAGAAACTAAAACAAAAATCTTCAACATCCTAGAAAGTAATGCTTTCCCTAAAAAGTTCATCAATAATTTATGGTATAAACAAATTAAATTAATAAATAATGTAAATGAAGATGAAAATGAACATATGAAGATAACTGATAACAGACCTAATAACAATAAATATAACCCAAAACCAATATTAAATAATCTAAACAAAAATAACAGTAATAGCATCTTAACAACTAAACCTACTCAAAATAAAATTACAAACTTTTTCCAAATAGAAAAAAAAAAAACACAGCCAATAAATAATACAACAACACATAATACGGATGAAACCACAATATCAGAAATAGTACCGGACAAAAAAATATATAAAACATTGACATACATAAAAGGACTGTCAGAAACAATAGCACCGACCTTTAGAATGTACGATATTCCGAAAATTAAATTCGCACACAAAACAACAAACCCTATTAAAAACATAATAAATAACCAAAAGGACAGAATCCCACTACTAGAAAACAAAAATGTAGTTTATAACATCAATTGTGAAAATTATAACAAAAACTACATAGGACATACTAGTACACACCTTAAAAATAGATTTTATTACCACAAAAACAGCTTAAAACCAACATGTAAAAGCAACACATCGCTATCTAACCACATTAAAACACAACTAATTTTAACAGACCTAAAATACTGCATAGGGAAAGCAATACAACAAAACGTAAATTCTTAGAAGCACTGTATATAACAGATAATTTAACTAATATAGTGAATGATAAAAAGGAGGGAGGAGATTTGTCAAAATACTACTCCTCCATTTTTTTAAGATTAAATGAACATAAAAATAAAAATAAACGTTAACTTTACAGATAACCAATTTGCTTATATAAATAAAATAAACTCAACCTTTTAACACATCCATTTCTACTTCTTTATATTTTTTACCTATCGGATTAGCAGCTTTATAATAACAATAATTAAGGAATTTTGGGATATCTATAAAATAGAATAAAAAATAGTTTTCAATATATATTAATAGTAAGAATATGCTTGAATTATAATAGTTTTACTTTTGACATAGAAATAATAATTAATGTGAGACATAAAACAAAACAAACTATTGTTACTCAGAGAATCTAGACCGGACAAAGTCCTAGTTTTGCTTATTAGTTGCAATGACTGACTATGGGTGACCCCACCCAGCTTTCTCCTCTTTCTGCATTTTAATATCGGTCTACAAGGAAAAAAATAAGGTATGTCTATCTGTGTACTATTGTGAGGATAGCAGTAATGTAATATTTGTAATTTATATGCAGTGAATTTTTTGGATGATGCCATGTATGATAGTGTGACTGATAGGATAATTTTTTAGAAGATTCATGTATTCCATATATTTTGCTTTTTTGAATGTTATATAGATTTTTACGGATTGAATTCAGCTAACTGAATGATGATAAAATAAAAAATAAAAAACATGTATTGAGAATGACCACATGGGTCGAAACGTCTACTTGTTAAAGAAATAAATAATAAAGGATAACTTGGACAAATAAAAGGGTTTTGTATCTATAAAACAAAATAAAATTAAATTCAAGTCCAGTACCTAAAACCATTAATAATAAATGAGGTATATAATGGTTGATTATTAATTATGGCTAGTAATATTATTTTAAATTATAAATATTTATTTATTTCAATTTAATTGAGAGCTAATCGATGCACAATATTTTTTGTTAATCTTTCCTTTGCTAATACAAATATATTAGATGGTTTACTAATACGTGAGCATGCTATGTCTATGGAGAAACATGGATTTTCTAAGTCCAAACTGCGAATGGACATTGAAATTGGATTGTGCATTGAGATTTGTTGATGGTCATAGCAAAAGCCAAGCGTATATTTACTTAAAGTCTTTTGAACGGTATTATGGGTTCTTATGGTATCATTGGAATAAGTGGCAACAGGACAAATTCTTTAAAGATTCTAGTCTACATGACTACTTTTATAACATTTCCGGTTATATTTTTGATGACCAAACATGTACCATTGCATATTTAGGTGGATTCAAATTACGCAGAAGAATAATAAACTTGTACCACTACAACCTATGAACGGGTCTGGGGTTCAGTACATGGTAGAGTCGTACTGTTTCATGGACAACGGTTCTGCAAGGAGGTAACTTGTCCTAGGTCACACTCAACCGCCAGATTCCCCCCCCCCTTGTTTTGAGTACCCTATTTTGATAGAGGCTGGGTGAGCCCCAGGAGGGTCCTAGATCTTCTCAGATCAAATCCGCTCCCTCAGAGAAGAATAATAGGTGAACCAATATTCAACCGAAAATTGTGTGGTGGCATTCCTGTTATATCGGAAGAATTTAAAATATAGTTGGATAATTTATTGCTTGGTTTTCATCAACAATAGTATTGATAGATTTAAAGGATTTTAGATCACCGGTAATTTTAAAGGACATTAGATCACCGGGTTACAACTGTTGTATTTGAAAGTTAATTTCGTCAACATGAGCATTTTTCGCAGCCAAAATAACACGATTACTGATTACTTTTGTCTGAAGAACAGTACTGAAATGTTCTGGCAATTTGATGGATTGTGCATTTCGATGCAGTTCCATTTCACCCTGGAAATGA